>OU342741.1:112490151-113988415 GCA_910589775.1 Avena eriantha
ACAGTGCATAAGGAAAGATGGAGAGAAACAATTGAAGCTGTGCAAGGAAGATGCTAAAAGGAAGGAGCAGACGATTCGATCCTTGCTCTCGCAGGAAGATGCGCATAGGGCTAAGATTAGGAAGATCAAGGAGATGTGTGATAACTTATTCTATTTAGCTTAAGCTCCGTGCCTTTTTAAAGTTGTAATAGTTGTACTTGTTGACCTAGCGGTCTGAACTATTGGCCCCGGAGTCCTAGGAGTAAAAACATTGGTCGCCCGTTAATCTGTCTTAACCCTGCATTACTTCCTTTTGTCTGACCAATGACCCTTGGATATTCCACCCGTCGCTTCATCGTCCTCGTGTACAAATAGGAGGCGCCATAGCGCGTCGCTTCGTCGCCCATCCCCTCGCCCTCTCCAATCTCCACCGCGCCGTCGCTTCGTCGTCCACCCTCGCTCCCTCTTCAATCTCCACCGCGTCGCCATGGAGATGCCCTCGCTGAACTTCTATGAGGCGGTGATGTTCGCGCACTTCGACATCCTCGTGCTGCCGGCCGTGACGATGCCCCACGGTTGGCGCATCAGCTATGTGGGGGTGCTGGTGGCTCCGCTCCTCGTCCCCGGTGGAGCCGTGATGGAGAGCAAAATCGCGGCGCGGCGCTGCCAGATGCCTGCGTGGAAGAGGGCGCTGCCCCGGTACACGGCGGCCAGCCCGTACTGGCCGGCGCTGTTCAAGAAGGAGCAGAAGGACAAGATTGGCAACCGCATCGTTTACGGGCGCGTGGTGCACCGGGATCTCCGCAACCGAGAAGGGCGGGAGAGGTTCTGGTCTGTCCCTGGATAGACCAAGTTCACCATCATCGCTGCCGCTCGCCGACAAGAGGTGCTCCGTCTCGCGTACAATGCGGAAATCGTGGAGGTTCCGTCCGACGAAGACGAGGAAGCCGGCGGCTCGGAGGACAGCGGCAGCAGAAGTGAAATTGTTGACTAGTGGTTGAATTAATGTAGGATGTGAAACCGCACCTTTGTTTAGAAGAATTTGTGGTTGAATTAATGAAATGTCTCGATTTAGATCTTTGTCTCGATTAATTTGTGGAAGAATTTGTGATTTAGATCAATTTCTGCCTCGATTTAGATCTCTGTCCTGGATTGGGAATGTGACCGTGGACCAAAGACCCCTTTTCTACTAGTGTATTCTGACACTGGTGGTTTTTTTAAACGTAATCTACGTGGATTTGGCCGCATGCAAATGGCACAACCACAATTTATAAAGTGGAAGCACGTACACCCGGTTACTGGAGATCCGGGAGCTTCGCCAGATGCAGGGGATGCAGGAGCAGAGAGGCGGTGAGATAGACATGCTCAAGATTAGGCCAGAAAGTGGTACCGATTTCCTCCTCATCTGGGCATTATCAGTGAGAACATTGCTATTTATGTTGCCACGTCGTTGTGCAGCATCTGAAATAAGTTGCTGCTTCGTGGAGTGTGGCAGCTTAAATAATTTATTTATGTGCCACTTACATTCCGTCGTATTTGGAGACCTCCTGCCCCTTAGCCACCGTGGAACCATTAGATCCTTGTTTTCAGATAGCAGTGGCACAATCACAATTTTGGATTCAACTACTGACTCGGGTGTTTCCAAACGCTAAGTCGCGGTACATTTTATTCAGAGAACATGGGTAGATTGTTTCGCCCAGCAACGTCCCACACACAGAGCGATCAGAATTTAACAGAATTACATATATAGGTTCAAGTTCAACACATTACTATGCATCTTCATTGCCAGCAGCCTTCTTCTACAGCCTGGGTGCCAAGCCTTCACGTCCACTAGCTTCTTCATTTCCTGCCTTCTTCCTGTTCCTCGGTGCCAATTTTCTTAGCTTCACGTACTCTGCATCGCCGGGACAATGGGCACCAGAATCGTGTCCAGCATCATCATTCCACTCGTTTTTAATTTCTTCGGCAGCAAAATGACATCTTTCCACACGTATTTAATTTCTTCGGGCAGCAAAATGACTGACCCGGCAGTCATGTTTCTAACCTTGCGGCGCTTCCTGTCAAAGAAACAAGACTGTTGCATAACTGCCCAATATCTACAGAGTAAATAAAACAAAAATTACAATTTAGCACAAACATGCGAACCCCAAGCGACCTTTGCTTACCAGGAGCTAATTGGGTTCGAGCAACCACCCTGTCCAAGAATAGAAGGGCGACTCCTAGTTGCAGCAGCTTCCACATCCAGTACATGACATTTCAGGTCAAACATGGCAGTCGAAGCATACCTTTTCATCAACCCAATTAGCTGACTGTCACACGTTATAGGAACCATGATGCCACGTTCATCCATGAAGCTGAACTTTGCTGTCTGCTTCGGCCATAATTCAACATGATTACGCAGAGCAGCAACCATACCAGATATAGTGCAGATCTGTGCATGCGCTTCTTCCATCGTGAAACAATGGCTTCCATACCACTTGCCCTTAGAGTCGTACCTGTAGAGGACTACCGTAACCAGATAAGGGGGTCCGCGCAGATCCCACTTGATAGAAAACTGTGGACAAAATATGTTTGTCAGCGTTGGGCTAACAAAAAATTTGAGGTTCAGTAGCCAGCTAGCAGTTATAATTAGTGCGAATAGCAAAGAGAAGGGTAGCTCACCCGCTTGTAGCCAGAACTTCTTCTTCCTTGATAGCAGGATCTGCCATCCTCCGAACTGCTCGGCTCGTCGGCGGCGGAGGCAGGCTAGAGGCTCGCAACGGCGGCTACAGCATGCGCCATTGGAACTTGGTATCAGCGACTGGGCACAACAACTGGGCGCAAAAACTTGGCCCCAGAAGTCAAATGTCCAAAGGGATTGTCCTACCTGGAGGGTGGATTCCGACGCCGCCGGTGCTAGGGGAAAGCTGGGAATGGATTTGTGAATTTGGTCAACGCATCCAATCCACTTAGCTTCTCGATTTTCCTAAGAGGTTGCCGCGTTGGCGCCCACGTCACGGACAGATGACCGACATGTGGGTCCCGACCGTCTACTTCACGGGGCGGTTTAACGGAATGTTTGAATTTGGCAGGGGTGAGATGAGTTTGCCTCGAAATGGCCCCTCTCAGTAGTTGGCGGCCCAACTTTTCGAAAGGCGGTAATATCAGGCAACTTAGGTACTACCATGCGCTGGCCTGCCAACTTTGGTACCGCAGAGGAACAAGCCCCACGTAACGGCCAAGCCTTTGACCAGACGGCACCCCCCTCCGAGCGCATGTGAGGTCTTTGGAATATCGGAGGGAAAAAGTGAGGACAAACGAGACACAATGTAGCTATAGCTAAATCTGACAAAAAGCTGAATTTGGCTTTACCATGCAATTTGGCTAGATCTCCACAATGTAGCTATTCTAAATCCCTAAACTATGTGGTGCGTTGAAACCTAATGCTTTTCCACAGACACGTGTGTTGCAAAGTTGCTTGATCGTGCATGCTTACACAAGTGGCCTACAGAGAAACTTATAGAAGAATGGGCAAACGAGCTTCATTTTGGCAAATTCGAGACAAGCTTTGCACAATCGGCACGCCTGATCGGCTGGGCGGCTGCCCCGGGGTGCAAGGATGCTAGGTCCATGTCTATGCTTATACTTCTTAAACTTGTTAGGAATTAATAATAACTGTACACTTCCTTCTGTCCTGTCACGTTACGTCGTGTCAGCACCGTGCACCCGCTGCGGATCGGCAACGGGACGGTGGTCTACGTGACCGGTCTCTGCCACGCCAAAGCTATGTCGCACACCCGTCCCATCGCCTACCAGGACGGACGCCGAATTTAATCGCTAGGATTGGAAACCATCGGTGCTCGCCCGGTCAAACTTGCTTCCGCATGGGTATGACCGGAATACTAGTAAACGAAATTTAAGAATCGCCTTCTTTATACGTCCAAAATGTATCTACTTTCCCGAACACTTTTGCTATTGTTTCTCCTCTATACTTGTGTGATTTCGATACAACTAATGCGAACTGACGCTATATATACTTACAATGACAAGAGCTTACTCGTGACTGAAGTTGAGTAGCATGAGGATCGGTCTTCGTAAGTAAGGGGCATGAGACTTCGATTTATAATTTGTCAAGCATATCCTCTTACTTGTGTCACTTTCACCTTAACCACATTAAAGATTCTTATGATAGGGGCAATGAGAGCTCAAAGCTAACAAGTACCATACTTTCAGCATTTGGAAGCCTTTCAAATTATTCAAAACCTTTTCTTCTACTTGTTGAGTCTCCACATATTCTTTGAGCACTTTCTTGAGAGCATAATTGTCATTCTTTGTGTTTGTCCCATTGCTTGATTATTTGTGTTATGACTTTGATGCTTGTATCCTTGATATCTTTACTTCTAGTCATCACTTGAACTTGAGAGGTGCCTTGACATTCATAATCAAAGGCAAGCGAGATACCACTCTATCATACCTTTCTATGAGCATTGTAATGTTCCTTATGTTTGTGCCTCATGCTACTTATTATTCTTGAGTTGGAATCTCTTCATAGCTTGCAATGACTATTAAGTAGACTCAGTTGCACACTCTTTATTATGAACTGTCTAAGTAGTTGATCACATTGCTGAGAATATTTACATCTTATGAAGCAAATGTGTTCGTGAAAGTTCTTTTATCGCACTCAGTTTTCAACTGAATTGATTGAGGACAAGCAATAAGCTAAGCTTGGGGGGAGTTGATACGTCCAAAACGTATCTACTTTCCCGAACACTTTTGCTATTGTTTCTCCTCTTTACTTGTGTGATTTGGATACAACTAATGTGAACTGACGCTGTTTTCAGCAGAATTGCCTTGGTGTCTACTTTTTGTGCACAAAACCAACTATTAGGAAAAATCCGGGAAAATACGCCAAAAATCCTATTTCACCCGAAGACTCCAGGAGCCAGAATATGAGACGGAGAAGAGCCAGGGGGTGGCCACACCACCTGCTGGCGCAGGCCAGGCCGTGCAAGGGGGGGTGTGGGCCCCCTAGGCACCCCCTCGGTCTCTCTCTTCGTCTATAAGGAGCCTTCTGACCGAAAAACTCCGGGGGTTTCGACATTTTTCTAGAAGGAGTTCGGCTCCGCCGCCACCACCAAATTCCACGAAACAGCACCAGAAACTCCGTTCTGGCAGCCTGCCGGGATGGGGAATTGGAGGATATCATGGCCATCATCATCACCATCGCTTCTCCATCGACCATCCATGTTTCCCCCATCTATGAGTGAGTAGTCCCCCGCTGTAGGCTATGGGGATGGTAGGGATTGGATGAGATCGTTCATGTAATGGCATCAGATTGTTAGGGCATGGTGCCTAGTATCTTTTATTAGTGCTTTATGACTTTGTTGCGACTTGTTATGCTTAATGCTTGTCACTAGGGCCCGAGTTCCATGATTTCAGATCTGAACATGTTATTGATTCATTATGATAGTATTGTTTTTGGTCTTATCTGCAAGTTGTATACACACGTTGATGTCCGGAACCTATGGCCCCGAAGTGACAGAAATCGGGATAACCGGAAGGGAATGGCTTTGTGTGAGGATCACATGTGTTCATGGAGTGTTAATGCTTTGCTCCGGTGCTCTATTAAAAGGAGTACCTTAATTTGCCAGTAGTTCCCTAGAGGCCCTGCTGCAAACGGGATGGCAGGACAAAAGATGTTGTGCAAGTTCTCATTGCGAGCACGTATGACTATATATGGAACACATGCCTAGAATTGTCTAGTACTTGGATGCTTTATCTTATTTATCTGCAATTGCCCTATGTTCTGATTGCTATGTGAATTGTCTTGTCCATGCAACGCCCGTCCATCCATCCCTATGCCTACCGCACTCGAATCCCATTGTTTACTGCTATTGCTACTGATGTTACTTTACTATTCCTACTACAAAACTGTTGATACTGATAAACTGCTGTGAGCTAGATTGTTTCCAGGTGCAGCTGAATTTACAACTCAGTTGTTAAGGCTTATAAATATTCTTTGGCTCCCCTTGTGTCGAATCAATAAATTGAGTTTCACTTCCCTCAAAAATACTGCGATACACCCCCTATACTTGTGGGTCATCAAGTCTATTTTCTGGCGTTGTTGCCGGGGAGCATAGCTTTATTTATCAAGTTCACTTTGATTCTCTATTGTTCATTGCTATCAATCCATCACGGGTAAGTCTCGTGATGGCAAGGTTCCTATTTTACCATCCACTACAAGAAGAGGTACGGTTCTGAACACCTCTGCTTCTCTTGATTCACCATCTGTTATAAGTAAGCTCGTTACACCACCACATACACATGCTACACACACTGCTACTACTGCTGAATCTGAAACTTCTGATGCTTATGATGCTGCTTCTATTGTGCTTGATAAGAGTGGTTCATTAGGTCCTTTCCTAGATGCTACGATTGCTAGAACTATAATTGGAAATACCGAAACTCCTAATGAAGACACTACCACACCTGTTAGCTCACCTGAGTCTAGTGAGAGTTATGATATTGAAGATGGTTATGTTGAGATGACCGATGAATTTATTAAAGAATGTAAAAACACCCATGATAGGAGCGCTGCTAAGAGTCTCCTTGAGAGGCGTACTATTAGACCCAAATTGTCTCCTATTGCTAAGTTTGCTGCTTCTCCCATAAACATTATAGATGAAGATTATGATTTCTCTCTCAATCTATCTTACATAGCTATTGTCGAGAAAGAACCTTTTTGTGGGACTAAGAATGAAAGTGCGGTAGCACATATGAATGAACTTTCTACCATGAGTGGCTTGTTTTCTGATGATATTAAGATGCGTACTTACTTTGTTGCTAAGATTTTCCCCTTTTCACTGAAAGGAGAAGCTAAAACTTGGTTTAGTAGTTTACCTCCTGGATCTATTGATAGCCCTGAGTGCTTGATTAGTACTTTCCTACAGAAATATTTTCCTCCTAGTGCTAGACATGCTATTTTGCAGGAACTTTTTGATTTTAAACAGAGAGAAAAAGAGGTATTGCCCGAATCTTGGGCAAGGTTTTGTGCTTTGATTCATGCATAGGCTGGAAGTCCATTACCTAAGAAGGAGCTTCTTGATATATTTTATAATGGACAAACCGAAGAATCTAGGACATACCTAGATAGTTGTGCTGATTGTGTTTTCAGGAATAGGACTCCTAAGGAAGCTGAGGAATTAATGGCTAAAATAAGCAAGAATTATGAAGATTGGACTCCTCCTAAACAAGCTATACCTGAAGTAATTGTACCTGAACCATCTATTCCGGTGCCTATTCCAACATCAAAGAAGAGGGGAGTTATTGAATTAAATGATGAAGTGATGAAGGAAGCTAAGAAATTTCTTAAGGAGAAGGGAATTAAAGCTGCAGATGTCAAGAATTTACCTCCTATAGAAGAATTATGTAAGCCTATTCCCTACTCATTCACTATCGAGGTGCACTCTCTCCAACACTTTGATGAAGGTGATATCCCTTACTCTAAACCTCCTGATCAATGCTTAGAAGAATTCGATATCTTTATTGTTAAGCAAGATAACTTTAATAAAAGGGTGCAAAATCATATAATGGAAAACACTAGAGCTATTGTTGAGTTGAAAGATATTGTGGAAAGAACCTCTAATGATGTTAAAATGATTGTTAAACACTTTCAAATGGTTCAAAATCAAATAGATCAACTCGTTAAAGTGCAAAACGACTTGCTAATTAATGCTGCTAAAGAAAAACATGCTTATGAAATTAGAACTAGAAGTGGAGCTGCTACCCAGGATCCTCTATATCCTGAGGGGCATCCCAAAAGAATTGAGCAGGATTCTCAACAAGCTAAAAATAGTGGTTCTACTCGTAAGAAAAGGAAAAAGAAACATAAAACTGTTGTAGAACCCTCTGAACCTGCTTTAGATCCTAATAGTATATCTATCTCTGATGCTGAAACTGAAAGTGGTAAGGAAGAAAATGAAGCTCCTAATGAAGAGAAAGTTGAGGAAGAACCTGAAAATCACACTAAGAATACTAAATAGACCAAAGAGGATTTTATTGCTAAGAAACATGGTAGTGAAAGAGAACCTTGGGTCCAAAAACCTATGCCTTTCCCTGATAAGAAACACAAGTCAAAGGAAGATGAACATTATAATAAGTTTTGTGAATGGATGAAGCCTTTATTCTTGCAAATTCCTTTGACTGATGCTATTAAATTGCCTCCTTACTCAAAGTATATGAAGGACATTGTCTCGAATAAAAGGAAGATCCCTAATGAAGAAATTTCTACTTTGCTTGCTAATTATTCCTTCAATGGTAAGGTTCCTAAGAAACATGGAGACCCAGGTATTTCAACTATCCATTGCTCTATTAAGAACAGTTATGTTAGAACTGCTTTGTGTGATTTGGGAGCTGGAGTTAGTGTTATGCCTTTCTCTCTCTATAAGAGGCTTCAACTTGAAAAATTAATACCATATCTTTGGAAATGGCTGATAAATCTACCACTATTCATGTGGGTATATGTGAAGATGTACCTGTTCAAGTGGCTCATAATTGCTTGATATTAACTGATTTTGTTGTGCTCGAAATGCCTGAAGATGATAATATGTCTATTATTCTTGGGAGACCTTTTCTTAATACTGCAGGAGCTGTTATTAATTGTAATCAAGGAAAGGTGACTTTCAATGTTAATGACAAGGAACATACTATCTATTTCCCCAAGAAGATTGAAAGGACTTATGGTTTTAATTCAATTGAACATGTTGAAGGCATTCAAGTTGGAGAAATATATTGTCCCATACCAAGAGAAAAATTTGAAACTATTATGATTGGGACCATTGCTATCAAGGTTGAGGTAACATAATCATTAGTGGAATACAAAGTTTTGTCTCATATACAATTGTTTTGGTAGCAAGACTTGATCAACCTTGTTAACAAAAGGATTCCATTGAACAAAACAATGTTTTCATTATGATTATCTCCGTTTATTTCTATCCTTTGCATTTTAGTTTTTTCTTTTGTTTAGTTTTCTTTTTGTTGTTAGTTGCTTGCATGTTAGAGTGTCTTAGAACTTCTATAGTTCTAGCTTTGTTTTTTCCTTGCATCATGTATCCAAAAAAAAGAAAAAATCTGTCTGTCAGAAAAATCATTCTTCTATTTCTAAAAAATGTCCAAAAATAAAGTGTCTCGAAAAATTCTAGAAAATTCATATTAATTTTTTACGTGAAAAAAGGGGCAGAGGAGTACCTGGGAGGTACCAGGGGGCCCACCAGGCAGGCACACCACATGGTGGCACGGCCAGCCTTAGGTGGCGCCATGCCCTGGTGTGGGCCACCCTGGCCCCCCACTATCTCTCTCACCTGCCACTTTCTTCTCTTTCCCGAGTAAGCTCCAGTTCATATCTCAAAATCGCTTTCTTGTTGTGCTTGCTCTTGATTTTTTCGATCTCCTTGCTCATCCCATCTTTCTTGCTGAAATTTGGAGCATTTGTTCCCTGGTATGTGACTCCTCACCTTGTCCAAGTAGATTTGTGTTTAGTGGATTATATGTTGAGTATTTTGCTGTCGTAGGTGACTGGTTATGAGGGCTTGTAAGCTTGTTTGATGCTAGATATAGTTTTGATGCTTGTTTAGGCCTCTTGTAAGTCCCTATGAGTAGAATCCTTCATTATATTTAATTTGCAATCACTTGTTTAATAGGTATTTAAATTACAGAATAGAAGATGAGTGAACATCACCTAAACCAATATGAGCTTTGGGTACCTGAGGTCATTAAGGTCCACCGGGAGGAAGAAGTTTTTCCCTCCATTTATCCATGCTCTAAGTTTATGAGAGCCGCGGGAATTCTACAAGATTTCCACACTTTGGTTTCCAATGCAGGGTTAGAGCACTTTTTGGAAGATGAACCTTGTCAATTTGTGAAGCTAACCATGTCTGTGGTGCAGGATTTCCAATTTAGTCACTCTTTGCCTAACCCCATGGTCCATTACAAAATTTACAATATAGCTGTCAACCTTTCTCTTGATGATTTTTGTGCAGCTATTAAGGTACCTCAATGGGGATCATGTAGGAATATTAAGGAGAGATCTAAACCACTAATGGATTTATATGTAGCAATTTGCCAAGGGAGTAGCTTCTCAAAGGAGAGTGAAAAAATCCGTAACATTCATCTTCCCTGCATTCACTACTTTGCCTACTTTATTGCCAAGTGTGTTGTTGCTAGTAAAACTGCTAATAAGTTATCTTTGTTTGATCTATCATTTATCTCTGCTGCTCTTAGACGAGATAGGTCTTACAACTTGGGTGCTTTGATAGCTTTCCGTCTTGCTGCTAACCGTGAGAAAGGTGGAATTTGTGGGGGCCTCATTGCTTCTCGTTTACTAGCATTGCATGGTTTAGTGCCTCATCATCTAGACCTACAGTTTCCCATAGAGAGGCTTGATCTTAATTCCATGATATAGCATAAATTTGTTTCCTCGTGGGCTAGTATGAGTGAGTTATCTTATGAAATAACCTTTCTCAAAGCTGGTTGGAGAAAGAGCAAGTCCGAGCGTGTTGTTCTTTTGCCTGCACCTATTTTGTTTAAACTTGATAACAGGGAAGGATGGTCCCTCACTAAGGAGGAGGTTGACACGTACCTGGGAGAGCTCTGCCAACAGGAGCAGGACACTAGAAGGGAGGTTATGGATGATTCGGTCCAGCCCTCGAATGAGGGAGAATCTTCATATCAGCAGCCCGCTTATGATTGGGGAGCTTCTTCTTCTCATTGGCCCAGCTACGACCATTCTTACCAAGATCCGCCTGCTTGGAACCCCTATTCGTACATGGATTGATACCCACTTAGGCCAAAAGCCTAAGCTTGGGGGGAGGTACACCGACACCTCACTCATCTCCATATCATGTTGCGTCGGTACTTTGTATATTCATGTTTTCGTTCCCTTTTTAGTTTTCGTTATTCTTTGCTTTTGCTTTCTAAAAACACAAAAACACCAAAAATATTTCTGTTGTTTCTCTTTGGTTTGCTTCTTCTTTTTGCCTGCTTCGTTTGAACTTTTCGAAAAACCCAAAATGATTTTGCTTTGCTTTGTTTTTTCCTTTTGGTTCTTGTTTAAAAATCGAAAACACCAAAAATATTTGTCGTTCTTCTTTGGTTTTTGCGAGTTTGCTACACGGTTCGGCAGTCCTCAGTGGATTATTGGGTTTCATATTATTATTCAAGCCACGCAAGTGAAGAGCAATAATGAGGATTAATGACAACTTGAGGCGTGGTAAGAGGCTGGTAACGAACTCTATTTGTTTTCATTTTTGTACATATACTGATCACTATGGGCATGCTTAGTCCGTTCATATAGGGTGTATGTTATCTTTGAATGCTTAGTAGTTCTTGCTTTCTTATGATTAGCTCCAGCTTGCTAATAGTTTGTAGCATGTCTTATGAATGTTTGCTTGCATTGCTCTATTCATAAATTGGTATGACACCGCGGTATCCTCCTCTGAATGTTTCATTTGATTTACTTGGCACATGCTCATGCATGCACATGACTGTAATAATCAGTTAAGCCTCAATGAATTATTTTGCCTTGAGGATCTTGAATCACTTTCATGCCATGAGTAGTCCTGTTTTCTTGCAAGCATGATAATGACAGCTATTGCTCTCTCGGTTGTCACTCCCTTACTATTGCTAGCCTTCACTTTTACTGAGTATGTTTTACTCAAGTTCCCAACTCCCTAAACCAAATATTTCCAAAGTGTCCACCATACCTACCCATTAGCATCATTTGCTACTTCGGCGCATATTCATTATGCCTTGTTTTCTTCTGAATAAAATGTTTGCTTGTTATGAGAAAGTTAGTTAGTAAAGCTCTCATGAACTTGATGGCACAGTTTATTTTCTTGCATTTAATAAACATGAACCATTGCGTCCTTCTTTGTTGCGCATATGCTTGCGCTTTATGAGTTGAAGTTAGCAGAACCATGTATCATGGGGACCGCTTTCAACACTTCATAGATACTTTGTACCTAGTTGATATCATGTTCTTTTGCTTATGGATCCCAGCGGTGTGAAATAAAAGTGGAACTTGTAAGATCATGGAGTTTGTATGTATGTTAGAGAAACGCTTGGGCCGCTAGCCTAAACCATGCCTAATCATGGTGGAAACTTGCAGCATAACCGTAATGAGCACTCTATGAAGCATCCTCAATAAAAATCTATGCACATAGTAAATAAAAAGATCGCCGAGATGCTCATTGTCTGCTTGCCTTGTTATTTTGATTATGGGATAGCTCCCGTGTCATGTGCAAGGGGTGCCCCATTGGCGGTTCTCTATGATACATATATACTTACAATGACAAGAGCTTACTCGTGACTGAAGTTGAGTAGCATGAGGATCGGTCTTCGTAAGTAAGGGGCGTGAGACTTCGATTTATAACTTGTCAAGCATATCCTCTTAGTTGTGTCACTTTCACCTTAACCACATTAAAGATGCTCATGATAGGGGCAATGAGAGCTCAAAGCTAACAAGTACCATACTTTCAGCATTTGGAAGCCTTTCAAATTATTCAAACCTTTGATTCTACTTGTTGAGTCTCCATATATTCTTTGAGCACTTTCTTGAGAGCATAGTTGTCATTCTTTGTGTTTGTCCCATTGCTTGATTATTTGTGTTATGACTTTGATGCTTGTATCCTTGATATCTTTACTTCTAGTCATCACTTGAACTTCAGAGGTGCCATGCCATTCATAATCAAAGGCAAGCGAGATACCACTCTATCATACCTTTCTATGAGCATTGCAATGTTGCTTATGTTTGTGCCTCATGCTACTTATTATTCTTGAGTTGGAATCTCTTCATAGCTTGCAATGACTATTAAGTAGACTCAATTGCATACAATTTATTATGAACTGTCTAAGTAGTTGATCACATTGCTGAGAATATTTACATTTTATGAAGCAAATGTGTTCGTGAAAGTTCTTTTATCGCACTCAGTTTTCAACTGAATTGCTTGAGGACAAGTAATAAGCTAAGCTTGGGGGGAGTTGATAGGTCCAAAACATATCTACTTTGCCGAACACTTTTGCTATTGTTTCTCCTCTATGCTTGTGTGATTTGGATACAACTAATATGAACTGACGCTGTTTTCAGCAGAATTGCCTTGGTGTCTACTTTTTGTGCAGAAAACCAACTATTAGGAAAAATCCGGGAAAATACGCCAAAAATCCTATTTCACCCAAAGACTCCAGGAGCCAGAATACGAGACGGAGAAGAGCCAAGGGGTGTCCATACCACCTGCTGGCGCGGGCCAGGACAGGCCGTGCCAGGGGGTGGTGTGGGCCCCCTGGCACCCCCTCGGTCTCTCTCTTCGCCTATAAGGAGCCTTCTGACCTAAAAAATCCTAGGGTTTCGATATTTTTCCAGAAGGAGTTCTGCTTTGCCGCCACCACCAAATTCTACGAAACAGCACGAGAAACTCCGTTCTGGCAGCCTGCCGGCACGGGGAATTGGAGGAGATCATCGCCATCATCATCACCATCGCTTCTCCATCGACCATCCATGTTTCCCCCATCTATGAGTGAGTAATCCCCCGCTGTAGGCTATGGGGATGGTAGGGATTGGATGATATTGTTCATGTAATGGCATCAGATTGTTAGGGCATGGTGCCTAATATCTTTTATTAGTGCTTTATGACTTTGTTGCGACTTGTTATGCTTAATGCTTGTCACTAGGGCCCGAGTGCCATGATTTCAGATCTGAACATGTTATTGATTCATTATGATAGTATTGTTTTTGGTCTTATCTGCAAGTTGTATACACACGTTGATGTCTAGCACCTATGGCCCCGAAGTGACAGAAATCAGGATAACCGGAAGGGAATGGTTTTGATGTGAGGATCACATGTGTTCACAGTGTGTTAATGCTTTGCTCCGGTGCTCTATTAAAAGGAGTACCTTAATTGCTAGTAGTTCCCTAGAGGCCCCACTGCAAACGGGCTCGCAAGACAAAAGATGTTGTGCAACTTCTCATTGCGAGCACGTATGACTATATATGGAACACAAGCCTAGGATTGTCTAGTACTTGGATGCTTTATCTTATTTATCTGCAATTGCCCTATGTTCTGATTGTTATGTGAATTGTCTTGTCCATGCAACGCCCGTCCATCCATCCCTATGCCTACCACACTCGAACCCCATTGTTTACTGCTATTGCTACTGCTGTTACTTTACTATTCCTACTACAAAACTATTGCTACTGATAAACTGTTGTGAGCAAGATTGTTTTCAGGTGCAGCTGAATTGAGAACTCATTTGTTAAGGCTTATAAATATTCTTTGGCTCCCACTATGCTGAATCAATAAATTGGGTTTCACTTCCCTCGAAAATACAGCGATAAACCCCCTATACTTGTGGGTCATCACTTCCGTCTCCTCAGCACATCACTGTGCAAAAATCCCCAACTCATTCCTTCCATCGGCGCCGCCACCACAAGAACCATCGGCGCTGCCGCAGGCACCGCCTCCGCCTGGCCATACCACCGCAATAGATCACTCCACCTCCACGCCCAGTCCCAGCCACTGCTACCGGCCCTAGGCCTCCGCCGCTGCATTAGCTGCTGCCATGGATGCAGAGTACGACATGTTCTGCGACGGGAGCGACTACACCGACGAGTACACCGTCACCGCCCATGGCACCACCAAGCTGACGGTCATCCACACAAATGCGTCAGCGGAGGTCGCCAAGGTCATCGCAATGTATGAGCGGTGGCTACAGGAGCCAATGGATAGGTACAAGATCGTCGGCCTTGACCTCGAGTATACCGGAGATAGGAAGAGGACAGCGCTTTTGCAGCTGTCCATGCGCAACCACTGCCTCCTATATCACGTATGTAGGGCCAAATCTGTATTCCCGGAGCTTCGCAAGTTCCTACATAGGAGGGCGATCTACTTCGCCAGCGTCGACATCAAGAACGACACTCCGAAGCTAGAACGGGATCTCCTCGTTCATGTCATCAATCACGTCGATCTCCAACGTTTGTGGAGGTACCCGGATGGTGGTACGGGGAAAGTCGGCATGGCTAGACTCGCTGCCGACATCATCGACCGCGAGTACGCTGGCATGAAAGTCGAGTTCCCGAAGCACCTACACGAGCGATGGGAGTGGGGGCACCTGTATTACGATGCGATCAAGTACGCAGCCAGGGAGGCGTATGTCTGCTACGAGATGCTCAACAGGATCTGGTGGGTGGGTGAGTGTGTTGTTTACCACTACTAGTTTCGCATTTCGTTCCTAGTTTTATCTCGCCTGTATTTTATCTCGCATGTATTTTCTAAGCATTCTGTGTGTAAGAACCAAGCTCGTATGATCCCTATGCTATTAGCTACTTAACCTGTATGAATTACATTCCCCCTTTTGTATGCTCAACATTAATTCTTACAAATTTTGTCTGTGCCATTTGCATGCGGCAGAATCCAGGACTGACATGCATAAGGTGTGATACAGTCATAAGTCATAACCAAACCCAGATTATAGCGAAGGATACAGTCATAACCAAACCCAGATTATAGTTTGACAAAGGTAATACACAACAGTTTGTAATTGCTCATATAGTGTACTTATGAAATAACATGTTTTCATAAACACAACAATCATGCACTAATAGTCTACATCCCAGCCTATTGGAGAAGGCAACTGATCCCAGGATGCCTTCGGTCACTTGCCCCAGTTTGTAGATTCATCTACACTTTGGCATCTGGGGCAAACAACCTGCATTGGTGGTGGTTCAATGATGCGATGCCTGGAACGAGATTTTACAATCTGGCGGTACCGCTCATGGCTAACATACCCTTCAATTGCAGCGTACTTCAGAATAGGTTCAGAAAGTGGTTTATCCTCCCAGTAATCGTGCCCTAAACGCCTCCACGAACATCTCGGCAATTTGTCCTTCATGACAGCGTACCACGGGTCGATGAGTTCGGAGGCAAGAGCGGCCATCCCGGTCTTGCCGCCCTTCGTCCCTGGGATCTAGTAAATTTCCTGTACGTCCACTCTGCACTCCTTTGGGATTCTAATGTTTATAGTCGGGCTTTCAAGCAGTTTACTGTCATTCGTGATGTCAACACTAGTAAATGTTATGTGCTGGTTCACGAGAAATTCATGAAACAGATCCCTAATGCTTTCGCCCCACCTGCATGAAAATGAATTCAGACAAATAATATAGCAATAACTTTTGCAAACAGACGGTTCAGGAACAAAAAGACAGCAAAGTATACCAGATCCCGTCAGCCCCCTTCTCGCAAAAAGGCTGGTATACGAGGACATGCCCCTTCTTTGCAAACAGATGGTTGCACCACGGTGATCCTACGGTGATCGCGACTGTACTCGAGGTCGAGACCTACGAACATGTTTTCTTCGAACTGCAGCCAACTCGTGTAATTATTCAGATTGTTCATCACCGTCCGAGGGTCAGTGGTGTAGACGACATCGATCTTCTTCCCGCCATGTACTTCGATGTCGAAGTGCACAGTTTCTTGCCTGCCGTCGTTTCGGACGTCCGGAGCATCCATGACTACAGGCAAGAGGGAAATCATACGAAGGAAGAGGGTGATGCGGTGCTAGAGGAAATGGATGAGGCTGTCGAGGAGAAAGATGATGAGGCCGTGGAGGAGGAAATGATACGGAGAAGTAAAAGATTGGAACCGCCCTTACCAATATCTGGAATGGTGCACGACCGTTCGTAGTAGGGTGAAGGTGGAGAAAAATGGCGGTTTTACACGTCGACGCTAGCGCTTCCTAAAATTTGTTTTGCGCCACTTGCATGCGGTGGAATCAATTCAAACGTAGGTACGTTTGCGCATGCCGACCTTCACTCACTGACAGGCGGGCCGCACATTTCTCTTTTGTGATTTATTTTTTCACTTCCTCTAGACGGTTCCGGAGCCCTCTCTCAATAATTACGCCCCCTTCTTGTCTTCCACGTGGACGAGAACCGGCGGCGGCGGTGGTTCCTTTTATATTCACTCCCTACTCGAACAACTGCCCCTATCCCTGATTCCACCCCCTCTCGAATCCATCCGCCTCCTTATCACAACGCCTCCATTAATCTACCAGATTCTAGACTCCATTTGCTGCTATGGGTAGAGCTTGGGGTAGCAGCAGGCTGAAGCGAAAGGCATGCGACGACGACGCGGATGGCCAGGGCGACCGCTACCGCGAGGATTGGGGATGGCCGAACCTCAATGCCGCGAACGTGCACAGGATCGCCTCGGGGTTGGACATCATCTCAGCCGGCCGCCTCGCTCGCTGCATCCCTGGCTACCGCGTGACGATGCGGAACATGGACGAACAATCGTTCGGCACGCCAGGCCTTATTTACCCCGATAGCAGCAAATGGCCAGACAACCATGATGGCCACGTAAGTTCTAGTATCTAGCGTATTCGTTCAGTCATATCGTTGATTCATATGTGTTGAACTCTCATCGGAATCCTATGTTCCTTTCGTCAAACGTGTTGTGTGCACGCGCGGTTTGAACAAATCGAACCATTTAAGACCATTATGTACATCGGAAGCTCTGCTCGTACCTGATATTCTGGTATTTTCGTAGTGACACAGTCTTACTTTAGGTGATGGACGAGTTGTCAATTTCGATTTTTCAGTGGAATGCCTGCTAGGTGATATTCTGTTTCCTAAAATAAAAACAAACAGATTAGACGATTTAAGGCTGTTATGCCCCGAGCTTTTTATGATCATCGTCAGGATTTTGTTCTGGGGGCTCTGCTACTACTCCATATATTGAGTATCTTCGTAGTGACACAGGCACAATTTAGGCGATATCTAAGGAGACACTCGTATTTAGGCGATATTTTGTGTACTTTAATCTGAAGGCCCAGTTATCAAATTGTATTTGCAATGGAATCCATGCTAGTTTATTGTACCAACTGACAACAAACTCTGCAGAATATTCATGCAAAACTGATGCTGCTGGATAAGTGGTCCGAATTAGTAGTGGTGAATATCAAGGAAGAAGAAGAGACGGAAATGGAAGATGACCAGAACTGGGTGGGTGGCAACAGCGAGTGGCTGGTCCTTTTATCACAGGATGGCAGTACTTGGACTCTAAAAATGGCTGCAGATCGAAGAGACTTGCAGTGCCATCTTTGAAGGGTGTCGGCATTACTTCATTCAATAGGAGGTGGTCGCCGCCCATTTCCGAATTCGCTTACACGTTCAACATGGCAGAACTTGACCTCTTGAAGGTACAACTCCCACATAAAACGCGGGAGGGGGTGTGGAAGAACTGGGAGTACGACCTCGTAGCGGTGTTCGACAAGGCAATCATATTCATTAGATGCCCAGAAGACAAGGAATGGACAGTCTTGCGCGACAACTTCCTGCGGCCAGAGAAGTATGTCGACGTCGTCTTCACCTATGGCTACTCTTCGTACAGACCGCAACGCATTTATGTGGTCACTGAACCTAGCGGCGACGTGCATGTTTGGGAGCCATCCATTTGGGGTGAGTCATGGTGTCATATAGCATGTAAAATCCCATTCAAAATTCTGCTTACTGACTGTTAGTAACACGCAGGTACCCACGCAGCCCCGCGCATCATTCTAGCTCCGGTCATCGAAGATGCAGTAGCAGATGCTGAACTTGGGACACGGCGCTGGTTCCTGGCACCTCTCGGAGACAACACGGAACATGATGATGAACTCTTGTGGACTCATATCAGGGGAGCACTAAACATCGTTAGTGATACAATAGAACATATAGAGACACAACTTTCTTCATACCCATCGCTGCGGTGTCACGTTTTCTTGAGGTCCGCGTGCCCATACGAAGACCCAGTAGAGCAAGTCTGGAGCAGAGTCAACAATCTGAAGGACAATCTGTGTTTCTTGGGATCAACTACCCTTTTTTTGTCAGAGCCCCTGGAGCTGTTGAACCTGTAATTGCTCAAGCAGCCCTAGCCCCTGATGCTGCTGCTGCTGCTGCTGGTGATGGTGGTGGTGTTGGTGGTGGTGGAGCTGACGAAGAATTAGCTGCTGCTGCTCCTGGTGAAGCTGAAGAAATACTTGGTGATGCTGCTGCTGGTGAAGCTGACGAAATACTTGCTAATGCTTCTGCTGGTGAAGCTGACAAAATACCTGCTGAGGCTGCTGCCATAGTCCAGGAAGAACATGTTGGTGTTGTTGTTGAGGTGCCAGCACTTCTAGTGTTGATAGCAGACTGTGTGTTTGCTGCACACTCACGCGCCGATCATGTTGACACTCTAGATCCGACCTGGAGCCGAATCCACGTCGGGGGGAGGGTCCCTACAATTGGCTCATTAGTGGGGTCGTACTATTTGAAGGAGAATGAAAGACGGCCAAATGTAGCATTCTGGTTTGTTCCGACGATACCACCAGCTCCAGGGACCCAGTGCTCACACTGGTAGATCCGATGAACCATTTGTCTTTATCTTTATCATTAGTTACGCTTATGTGTGTAAAGACTAAGTTGTGCTTATTTGTGTAAGACTAAGTTAGGCCTAACTGCGTAATATTCTGTGAAGCCCAGCTTTTCTTTCCACGCCCATAACAACAGAATTGCAGCATAGAACATACAAATGTAATGTGCATACCAGACATTTTTGCTCAGGATAACAACCACTTCAAGCAAATGATACATCGTGTACGCATTTGAACGCCTCACTAGAATGTGCCACCTATTGATGATTGATGACATGGATCTAGCTTTTCTGCGCGTATTTGCATTGAATCGCTCATTGATTTGTTCACATATTTTTTGGCAATGGCTGATGAACTCCACTCTCTTGGTAACTTGCTTCGTCAGCGAGCACTTGTTGATGCAATGCAAAGTACAGAACATGGTCGTCATCGTCATTCCATTTAGGTTCTCTATGTTTCATCATCACGGAGCTACTAATTTCAAATGAAAATCTAGTAAACAATATATATGTACATTGTTAGAGTATGCTATGGCCACGGTACATACATGTTTTTCTACAATCACAAGAAGAAAACTTGATGCATTTTCACCTTGTTGGCGTTGTGCCGAACTGGGTGGATATGGCTTTGGGGTTCAGAGAGGAAGGCGGCGTGGCTGGTGCGTGTGCGACCACGGCGACGGCGAGCTCGGATTCTAGAGGAGGCCAACAGGACCGAGCATGGTCGGCATGGTGACAGATCTCACCTGGGAATGAATTCCCGTCACCGCGCCGTGCCAATGGTGCGGTCATGGTGAGGGCGAGCTCCGATTCGGGATGGGGAGGAGAACGGGCCGAGGAGGTTCGTCCAAGTCCTAGATCCACGCCATGGCCGGGACCACAGATTGCCGCCCCGGAGGAAGAAGAAGATGCGTAAAGGATGCATCCGCCAATGCTGCAAGCCTACATGGCAGCCTACATGGCAGCGATGACGATAGCGACATAACGGCGAAAGCTGGCAAGGGGGCCCAACTTGACGGCCGTTAGCCAGATTTTTTGTATTGAAATGTAAAGTTGAATTCGTGCCGAAAAATACCCTCTGAGTATTTGGCACGCCAACTGTAGTCATCGCGGCTGATTTCAGGGAACTCGGGTACCGCGTTGCCTGGCCACCCCAACTTTCGGGCCGCAAAATGATATTCTCCTTTTAGATTCCTCACCTGACCTATCTACCTTATTCTTCTGCTACGGTTGAGCATCTATGAGATAGTATGCATCATTGGGCAGTGCCTTTCTCACGATAAATGGTCCTTCCCAAGGGGGTGATAACCTATGCATGCCGGCAGTGCGTTGCACTAGCCGAAGTACCAAATCCCCTTCGTGGAAAACTCGGGGGTTCACTTTCCAGCTATGATAGCGTCGGAGAGTTTGCTGATATATGGCGGATCTAGACAATGCCAATTCTCTCGCTTCCTCCAGCAGATCAACATCATTTTGTCGGGCTTCCTGCACTTCGGCTTCTGTGTATTGGGTGACTCTAAGCGAGTCATGCTCTATGTCGGATGGTAGTACAACTTCTGCCCCATATACCAAAAAATGGCGTATAGCCTATTGATCGATTCAGAGTTGTCCTTAGGCTCCATAGTACTACCGAGAGTTCATCAATCTAGCACCCCGTTGATCTTTACAGTGGCTCAATGAGCCGGGGTTTTATCCCAGACAGTACTAGCCCACTGGATCTCTCCACTTGCCTATTCGATGCGGGGTGTGCGACTGATGACACATTAAGTCTTATCCTTTTATCTCGGTACAACCGAGCAAATGTTCCTTCGGTGAAGTTTGTTCCATTGTTAGTTATAATGATGTGTGGATATTCACATCTCAAGATGATGTCCATGAGGAATGATACGGTAGTGGGTCCATCACATTTTCTGATTGGCTTGACCTCAATCCACTTTGTAAACTTGTCCACCATGACTAAGATTTGGGTCGTGTTGCCATGAGCCAGCTTAAATGGCCCTACCATGTCCAAGAACCACACAACAAATGGCTAAGTGATAGGTATTGTCTTGAGTTCAGAGGCCAACATATGTATCTTACTTGAATACCTCTAACACCCATTACACTTCCTCTCAAGGTCCTCAACCTCTTGCAAAGCACTAGGCCAAAAAAATCCATGTTGAAATGCCTTGGTGACTATAGCTCTGGACGAGGCATGATGCCCACATTCACCCTGATGTATATCTCGGAGGATCTCATGTCCTTCTGTCGGATCAACACATCACCGCAGGACACTTGTGACACTTCTCTTATATAACTCGGCATTTATTATGGTATATGCCTTTGCTCTTCTCTGAACTTGTCTAGAGAGTACCTCGTTGATGACTGCAAGTGTGCAGATTGTTTGTAGCTTGTTTCAAAATAAAGATATCAATCTTACAGGGAGCAGTAGGTGAAAGACTAAAATGCTTTTAACTAAAACTAAGCAAAGTACTTAAGGAATAATTTTGAGATGCAAGAAAAGTAGAATTATTTTTTGGTTTTTGAATGAATGAAGCAATTAAAGTAAAGTAAAACTTAATGCAGAAAGTAAGAATCGCGTGTGTAAAAGAGCTTGGAACTGCAATAGGGAAAAAGGCGTTCTCAAGGAGTGGTGGATACACCGCTAGCAATTTAGACTAAGCAATCAAGATTACTATAACAAATATTCTCATGATATGTATGTATGTGGGAGGAGCTCCATATATGGACAAATAGGCAGCAACCACTGCTCGCGTCATCCTTCATAACCATAGCTAACAAATAAATGACATCAATCATATTATCCCGCTATTAAGGGATTTTTCCCGTGGCATGGACATGGCTTTATGAGTTCTCCTTGTTCCCCAAGTTAGTACGTAAAGAATGACAACAAATTTATAGTCACAGTAAGTGCTATCATCCCTCCGTATACCAACAAGTAATCCCCTTCATCGTTTCCCCATAAGAGGCAAATATTAAGGAGGTGCACAACTCCCAACATCAAGATGAAGACAATTAACACATGCACATAATGATGTATAACATAGTAATATTTATCTTATCTCAATCATATGCTAGGGTTTCTCCATCTCCCCAAGAACTAAAGATCTACTCAGACATGGAGGCAATCAACATCATGGCAATGGTAATGGAAGCAATTGTAAATAAATAGGTCTTGTATAAATCCACAATGAGTATAGAAATTACAATAAGATCTAGATGGGGTGAAGATGGGATGGATGGAGATGTTGGTGGTGCAACGGTTGATGAAGATGAAGATGGATGCCTTGGCCTCCCAGATCTGCGTAGGGCGAAGATGGATCCCTCGGGCAAGTTCCCCCTCCAAATTCCTTCTGGTGGCGAGGTTTTCGGTGATTTCTGGGTGTTCTGTATGTCGTGTCCCCCATCCAGTTGCACGGGGTGAAACTATTTGAGGAGGCGGTGGTGGCGCCAACTATATGGCAGGAACTATATGGCTAGAAAATTAATTCCCGCTGTATAGTTGGTCGTTAAACCTTCAGGATGCCTCGATCGCTTCGAGTTTTCTTCTAGTGTTATTGATATTTCCCAAATAAGCGATTTACATTGTTTTGACTCCTTTTCTACCCAATACAACTGCTCCAAGAATTTTTTCCATTGTATCCATCATCTGTCCTGATCATGGTGACAATAGACAGAAAATGTGCACGCAAGTGCTGTCTCATGGTTGATATCAAGCTCGTTGGGGAACCCTAAGAGGAAGGTATGATGAGCACAACAGTAAGTTTCCCTCAGTTATGAAACCAAGGTTATTGAACCAGTAGGAGAAAGGAAACACCTCCAAGGTGTTGTTTCCAACTTGGAATCTTGCACAACACAACCACAGAACTTTGCCCCAAGTTACAGTGAGGTTCTCAATCTCACCGGTTTTGCTGAAAACAAAGGATTAAACGTATTGTGTGGAAGAAAGTAATAGCTTGCAGAAAGTAAACAGAAAACAGTAAACAGTTGTAGATTTACGGTAAAAGAAAGGACCGGGGTCCATAGTTCACTAGTGGTGGTTCTCCTTAAGATAGATGACATGTTGGGTGAACAAATTATAGCGGGGCAATTGACAAACATCTAGAAAGCATACATGCATATACTAATCATCTTGACTCCTATGAGATTTGATTGGGCATTACAACATTATACATAGACCGTAATCCATCTGCATCTATGACTAATGATCCACCTTCATGTTATCAACCGAACCCCCTCCAGTATTAAGTTGCAAGCAACAGATAAACACATTAAGAATTGCGTGTAAAGTAAACAATACGATTGTTCTATGAATAAAGGATTGTTGTTTTCTCCCTAGTAGTAATAACACATCTAGTACCTTAGAGATTTCTATCACTTCCCCAGATTACTAGAGGCGTGAACCCACTATCGAGCATAAATACTCCATCTTGGAGTTGCTAGCATCTACTCGGCCAAGATATCTACTAACAACGGAGAGCATGCAAAATCACAAATAACAAAGACATGATACAATCAATAATCAATCTAAAATCGCATCTCAATATCCATCGGATCCCCGCAAACACAACATGTAGGATTACAAATAGATGATCTTGATCAGGAACAGAGCTCACAAGATCTAAACATGGTAGCACAAAGGAGAAGAACCAACCATCTAGCTACTACATGGACCCGTAGTCCAAGGATGAACTACTCACACATCACACCGGAGGCTTACATGATGATGAAGAAGGCCTCCAGGGTGAATTCTCCCCTCTGGCAGGGTGCCGGGAAGAGCTTCAGATCCCTCCCGATCTAGGGATGGAGATGACGGCGGCTACAAACTCTTTCATGGAATTTTGACCGGGTACTTACGGTTTCTGTATCGGAGGCATCTTATAGGCGAAAGGGGAGGCCGAGGGGGTGCCCTAGGCGACCACACCACCCCCTGACACGGGCCAGGCCTGGCCGCGTGGCCAGGTGGTGTGGGCGCCCCCTGGCCCCTCTCCATCTCGTCTTCTGGCTCCGTGGCCCCCTCACTGAAATATTGACTTTGGCTTTTGTCCCGTCCAATTCCGAGAATATTCATTTTCTGACTTTCCTGGAACCAAAAACAACAGAAAACAGGCAGCTGACACTATAGCATCTTGTTAATAGGTTAGTCCAAGAAAGTGTATAAAAATACTCCAAAGTGTGGACAAAACATAAGAAAGTACATATAAAACAAGCATGGAACATCAAAAATTATAGATACGTTTGCAACGTATCAACATCCCCAAGATTAACTCCTGCTCGTCCTCGAGTAGGTAAGTGATAAAAAGAAAGAATGTTTTTTGAGGTGACATGCACCATCATAAACTTGATCAAAGTATTTGTAAAACATTGATAGCTGGGATCATAGTACTTCAACATAGCATGAAAGATAAAGTTCTAACAATAAGACATAACAACTATGTTATAACATGAAAAGGCACAAACAAAAGATTCATGAATAACAATGCTTTGCAAGACATTTGTTTGTTTCACATAAACAAAACATAGCATAGTGGCATTCAGCTTGTCCCTCATAGAGTAGCAAAACATAAATGCATAGGAAACCTTCAAAGTTCATAAGGGTGACTAGATATAAATAGTTTAAGAACAAGCAATATCAAAGTTATGCATCAATCAACAAGTCTTGGGACAATGCACATTAAACTAAGAATGGCCACTATGCTCTCTCAATAGGTGCATAAAGATAGAAGATGGAGACTCAATATAAAAGTGGAAGAAAGGCCTTCATAGAAGGAAGCAGGGATTCAAGTCTCATAAAGAGCTTCCAAAAATTATGGTACTTATTAGCTTTCATCTCTCATTGCCCCTATCATAAGCACCTCGAAGTGATTAAGGTTAAAGTGAACAAACCATGTAGTATATGCTTGACAAAGTATAAGTTGGAAATCTCATGTCCCTTGAATATGAGGGCTGCTCCTCATGCTACTCAAGTTTAGTTACCGGTAAGTTCTTGTCATAGTAAGTACATGTGCATCATAGAGAATCGCAAACGGGGTACCCCTTGCCCGATGATACGGAAGAATCCCCATATCAAAATGACAAGGCAAGCAGACAACGAGCATCTCAGCAATCTTCTTATTTACCATGGGAAAATGGTACTTTTTTTCTCTCTTTCCTCTTTCCTCTTTTCTCATCTTTTTTTCTTTTTCTCTTTTTCTCAATCTCTATCTCTTTTTTTATAAGAAGAATGCTTCATAGATTGCTCATTATGGTTATGCTGTAGGTTTCCACCATGATTAGGCATGGATTAGACCAGCAGCCCAGGCGTTTCTCTAACACACATACATAACTCCATGGACTTACAAGCTCCCCTTTCATTTCACACCGACGACATCCATAGACAAAAGAGCATGATATCAACTAGGTACAATGTACAAGTGCAATGTTGAAAGCGTTCCCCATGATAGCATGGTTTTGCTAATCCCCAACATATAAGTGCAAGCATATACAACATAGATGACACAATGGTTCAAGTTTATTAGGGGCAAGAAAAGTGAAGTGTGCCATCAAGTTCGTGAGAGCTTTAATCACTAGTTTTATCATAACAAGGTTAATTCGGAAGGTAGATAAAAACATGAATATACTTGGAATAGCAAATGCTAATAGGTAGGTATGGTGGACTCTTTGGAATAACTTGGTTTTATTTGGAGTTAGATGCATGAGTGGAACTCATACTTGGTTATGGAGGCTAGCAAAAGACTGGGAGCGACCAACTAAGAGAGTAATAATGGACATAGTCATGCAAAGCGACAAAACATCATTAATTAAAGCATAAAGTGATATTACAATTCAAAAACTAAAGGATCATAAAGGCAACGGTGACTTGGGATAGTCATAACATGGTGTGAGCATGCGCCAAGTCAACCCAAATAAAGCATCAAAGGAGAATACCACAATATTATGCTTAAATATGCATGATTCTTTCAAGGCACATTAAGCAATCTCAATTGTTTATAACATGTCATGCTACAAAAAAAAATCACTAAGCATAAAGCCAAAACAATACCAAGCATGACATGACAAAGCATAAGCCACAGTCAAAAGCAAGTTCCTCTTACCAGTTAAGCATGAACTTATACCGTATACCATCTTATAAGGTGTCATAGCCATTGGATTTTTAAACGCAGTACGTTATGCCCATAGAGTGTCATTTAACTTGTATGGACAATCTTTTCTTGATTTTTCCACCGTCTTCTCGATTATGGCCTTTAATTCTCTATTGGAGAGTTCGACTTGACCACTCATTTGAGGATGATATGGTGAAGCAACGTGGTGAGTTACTCCATATTTGCTGAGGATTTTCCTGAAAGTTGCTTTCATAAAATGAGAACCACCGCCAGTGGTTAAAAATATCGGAACTCCAAACCTGGGGAATATGACATCCTTGATCATCTTCACTAAGGCAGCTGCATCTGCATGGCTTGTTGGAATATCTTCAACCCAGTTAGTAACATAATCGACAGTAATAAGAATATGAGTGTAACCATTTGATTCTATAAAATGTCCCATGTAATCCATTCCCCATACATCAAAGGGTTCAATTATAAGACTATAATTCATTGCCATCTCTTGTCTCCTATCTATATTACCCCTTGTTTAGAAATCATCATAGTGTTCTACATACCTGTGTGCATCCTTGAGAAAGGTGGTCCAATAGAATCCGGATTGAAGTACCTTTGTTGTAGATCGCTTACCTGCATGATGTCCTCCATACGGACTGTCATGACAAGCTTGCAAAATTGCATTCATTTCATGGTTAGAAACACACTTCCGAATCATTGCATCAGGTCCATGATGATATAGATACGGATCATCCCAAAAATAATATTTAAGATCATTAAAGAATTTCATTATTTGATTTCTTGTCATACCAGGAGGTACAAATTTTACTGCAAGATAGTTAGCATAATCCGCAAACCAAGGATCAGAAATTTCAACGTTTGCTAAATATTCTCCTGGAAATGACTCATTTATAGGTACGGGGTTAGTAATTATTACCTCCATCCTAGAGAGATGATCTGCTACCGGATTATCCTTACCCTCCTATCTACTATTGGCAAATCATATTCTTGCAGTAATAAAACCCACCTAATCAACCTGGGCTTTGCATCCTTTTTCACAAGGAGGTGACGCAAAGTTTGGTGATCCGTATGACCTATTACCTTAGAATTAATGATGTAAGATCTAAATTTGTCACAAGCAAAAATTATAGCTAGGAACTCTTTTTCTGTAGTAGCATAATTTTTCTAAATCTTATTAAATGTTCTACTAGCGTAATAAATAGCATTTAAATTATTTCCGTCTCGCTGTCCTAACACAGCCCCTAAAGCATAATCACTAGCATCACACATGATTTCGAAAGGTTCATCACAATTTGGAGATTGCATGATGGGTGCTGAAACTAATTTGTTTTTAAGGTTCTCAAAAGCTGCAATGCAGTCATGATCTAAGTAGAATGGAGTTTCTCTCTCAAGAAGGTTGGTGAGAGGCATAGCTATTTTAGCAAAATCTTTTATAAAATGCTTATAAAAACCTGCATGTCCCAGAAATGTTTTTAAGTTTTTTATGTCCTGAGGTATTGGAAGATTTTCTATAGCATTTATATTAGTTTTATCTATTTATATACCCTTCTCTGAAACCTTATGCCCGAAAACTTTACCTTCTCTTTCCATGAAACGACATTGTTGCCAATTAAAAACCAAATTTGATTGTCTGCATCACTGCAAAACTTTGGTTAAATTGTAGAGGCAATTATCAAATGTTGTTCCACAAACAACGAAATCATTTGTTAGAACTTCCATGGTCTTCTCAACAAGGTCATCAAAGATTTTTAAAACACATTCTTGAGAAGTCGCAGCTGCATTACATAAGCCAAATGGAATTAATTATAAGCATATGTGCCATAAGGGCAAGTGAAAGTTGTTTTTTCTTGATCTTCCGGTTGTATAGCAATTTGAGAATATCCAGAATAACCATCAAGAAAACAGAAATAAGAATTATTACTAAGTCTTTCTAAAAATTCATCCATAAATGGTATAGGTTTAAGACGTTTCCGTGTCTGACGGTTTAGTTTCCTAAAATCAATGCACATGCGATATCCAACAATAGATTTTACATGAACTAGCTCACCATCCTCATTCATCGTAGCATCAAGACACCCTTGTCTTGGTATGCAATGAGCTAGGTTAAAACACTTACTGTCAGAAATAGGATATATTATGCCAGCATCTAATAAGCGTATAACCTCTTTTCTTACTAGTTCCTTCATTTTTGGATTAAGCCTTCTTTGTGTGTGAACTACAGGTTAGCGTATAACCTCTTTTCTTACTACTTCCTTCATTTTCGGATTAAGCCTTCTTTGTGTGTCAACTACAGGTTCAGCATCATCAAGCATGGTAATCTTATGTGTTACAATAGATGGATCAATTCCTTTAATATCACTCATAGTATATCAAAAGGCTTCACGATGCTTAATCAATACCGAAATGAGTTTATTTGTTTCGTTTTCTGGTAGATTTTTACTAATAATAGGACATTTATTTTCATTATCTAAAAACTCATACCTCATATCATCTGGAAGTTGTTTCGATTCAATTTACGAAGGTTCTTCATCTCCTTTTCTTACCAATTCTTCATATTCATGTGGATTTTGTGCTTCTGGAACTGAATCAAGGTAATCATCCATGCCTTCTTTCTCCTCATCATCTGGTGCTTCCTCCCAATTAATTAGGCTCCTCTCTAATTCATCTTGTGGAGTACTGAAATGAATTGCAGCCAACTCGGCAATCGTTTTCTTTTCGTTGATATCTTCGACTTCATATGGCCTCTTATTTAGTTTGGCGAAGTGGAATGTCATTTCCTCTTCTCCAAACATCATTGAAATATTCTCCTTCTTATTATCAATTCAAGCTTTGGTTATGGAAACAAAAGGCCTGCCTAAAAGAATAGGACAAAAAGAATCTCGAGGCATATCAACAATATGAAAATCAAGGGGGTACATGAGTGATCCAATAAAGACATAGATATTTCTGATAACACCTTCCGGTTTTATATTAGTTCTATTAGACAATTTAATAGTAGTGTCTATCGGTTCCACATCTAGATTATTTAAATTGTAGTGAAGTTCCTCATAAAGTGATGAAGGCATAATGTTTATAGTAGAAATCAGCTCACAAATTCTGTATAAGAAATTTCTCCACAATATATAGGAGTCATAGGTTTAGAAGTTTCATTACCTTGTACCTTACCTTCAATGAATTCCGAGGTTTCAAATTCTAGCATAACCACTTCATTATCTACTATTCATGCTTCCATAAGATCCTTCAATATAACATTATTTATATTGGTAGCTTCGGGGTTGTTTTCTGGTTGCTTTAATCTTCTCTTTATTTGTTCTTCCTCTTTTTGCTTTTTCTTGATATTCTCTTGAATAGACGCAGAGGAGAACTCTCCCATTAGTGCACTTTCTCTTGCACGCTTCCTTTCTTCAAGGGGTTTATGGGGTTCCCATTCTGTAAGTACCTGTAAATGCCCTGCATAATTCTCAATAATTTTCTTTACTGAGTAAGAATCAATACCAAGGGTTTTAATTCATCTGCAAGGAAATCGTTAACACAAGCATATTCAAAAAACTATTCGTAATGTTCTCCTCATTTTAAGATTTTCCGTTGCCTCCCTCATTTTCATTATTAATTTCCAGGCTTCATCCTAGGCGTAAGATAGAAAATTACCATTAGAAGCAGTGTCTAGGTTTGTTATATTTTTGTTATTAAGACCTCCATAAAAATTGTGAGTGATTAACCAATCAGGCAAACGAAGATGGGAGAAATCATCTAGATAGCTCTTGTACCTTAAACACCCTTCATACAAACTCTCATCGGGACTATTTTTGAAACTGATAATAATACCTCTCATCCCATGAGCTTTGCTTTCTGAGTAATATTTTGATAGGAAATTGGTTGTCAATTCCGTCCATGTCCTTGGTGCTTCTACACAAAAAGATCTATACCAGTCGCAAACATTATTAGAGAGAGTTTGTCTAAACAACTAGGTTTTAACCATATCAAGATTACAGTTGTCGAATATAAAGGAACCAAGAACATCTTCAAAAAATTGTAACTATCCATACGGACTCTCTTCATCAGTTCCTGCAAATTTCTTAGAGTGTAGTAGTTCAAATAATAAAGGGTAGATCTCAATTCCATCCGGATTTATGCTTTTACTAACAGTTATAAAAGCGTTCGTGGGTGAACCCATTTTCCTTACTACCTCAAGCTGGATTAAATGATGAGTGTTGTCCATTGTTGTGGTCCTGCAACTTAAATTAAAAATTAGTACAACGAAAGTAAATAACTAAAACTAAAGTGACCTATAGTGCTAAGCTCCCTAGCAACGACACCAGAAAATAGCTTGATGACTGCAAGTGCATAGATCTTTTATAGCTAGTTTCAAATTAAAGATATTGATCCCACAGGGAGCAGTAGGCGAAAGACTAAAATGCTTTTAACTATAACTAAGCTAAGTACTTAAGGAATAATTTTGAGATGCAAGAAAAGTAGAATTATTTTTGGGGTTTTTATTGAATGAGGCAATTAAAGTAAAGTAAAACTTAATACAGAAAGTAAGAATCACGTGTGTAAAAGAGCTTGGAACTGCAATACGGAAAAAGGCGTTCTCAGGGAGTGGTGGATACACCGCTAGCAATTAAGACTAAGCAATCGAGATTATTATAACAAATATTCCCATGATATGTATGTATGTGGGAGGAGCTCGATATATGGACAAATAGGCAGCAACCACTACTCACGTCATCCTTCATAACCATAGCTGACAGATAAATGACATCAATCGTATTGTCCCACTATTAAGGGATTTCTCCTGTGGCATGGACATGGCTTTATGAGTTCTCCTTGTTTCCCCAAGTTAGTACGTAAAGAATGACAACAACTTTATAGTCATAGTAAGTGTTATCATCCCTCCGTCTACCAACAAGTAATCCCCTTCATCGTTTCCCATAAGAGGCAAATATTAAGGAGGTGCACAACTCCCAACATCAAGATGAAGACAATTAACACATGCACATAATGATGTATAACATAATAATCTCTATGTTATCTCAATCATATGCTAGGGTTTCTCCATCTCCCCAAGAACTAAAGATCTACTCAGACATGGAGGCAATCAATATCATGGCAATGGTAATGGAAGCAATTGTAAATGAATGGCTATTGTATAAATCCACAATGAGTATGGAAATTACAACAAGATCTAGATGGGGTGAAGATGGGATGGATGGAGATGATGATGGTGTAGCGATTGATGAAGATGAAGATCGATGCCTTGGCCTCCCAGATCTGTGTAGGGCGAAGATGGATCCCTTGGGCAAGTTCCCCTCTAGATTCCTTCTGGAGGTGAGGTTTTTGGCAATTTCTGGGTGTTCTGTATGTCGTCTCCCCCATCCACTGGCATAGGGTGAAACTATTTGAGGAGGTGGTGGTGGCACCAACTATACGACAGTAACTATACGGCCCTGTATAGTTGGTCGTTAAACCTTCATGATGCCTCGATCGCTTCGGGTTTTCTCCTGGTGTTATTGATATTTTCCAAATAAGCAATTTACATTGTTTTTGACTCCTTTTATCCCCAATACAACTGCTCCAAGAATTGTGTGTATTGTATCCATCATCTGTCCTGATGCTGGTGAAAATAGACATAAAATGTGCGCACGAGCGCCATAAAATACCAAGATCCTACCACTACAGTGCAAAATAATAATATAAAACATGATGCAAATATGCACTCATCAACTTCCCCAAGCTTAGACTCTTGCTCGCCCTGAGCAAGGCTGGCTTAGTGAATGTGATCCGCATATTCACGAAGCTGAGTCGATAAAATAAATGAGGCAATTGCAGCATGTGTTTATCCTATAAGATACATAGGAATGAGTTCATGAATAGTACCTTACTCAAACCATCTGAATAATATTAGCAGACTTCCACACCTTAGTGATCAACAATTCACAAAAGATGAATCTCAACATGATGTAAAAGTATTTGTTTCGACCAAATGAGTTAGCGATGTAGTCCCAAGTGTTTTAGGATTAACATATTCACTTGGGATTCAAAATCTCAAAACGTCTTTTTATCTTACTACAATATAGTGGTATATGCTCATTTGCTCTTTGCACATTCACTCTTTTTCTACTCTCTTTCTTCTCTTATATATATATATGCTCACACTTTTGTTTAAGTGATGTGCAAAGGAGCTAGCCATACATTCCACTTCATGTAGGAATTCAAAGTTTAACGATCTCAATTACCAAATTCCAATTGTATATGAAGCATATTTATGACTTGAAGACTCTACCTCGACTTGTTCTCACTCTAGTAATTCGAATCAGGCAAAGGTGGTTCATACCGCATCTTGGCCCAATCCACGAAAAAGTCGGCCACTTCCTGAGACTTGATTGTATCTCTTCTATCGTACTGTGGAGCATATGGGGCTAGCTCAATTGCTCACTTGGCGATTCAGCCATTTGCATCTATGTTTCCCATTATTTCGGATATGGGTGCTTCACATATCACCTTTTATTGGGTGTTCTTCAAAGTAATGCTTTAGATTTTCGGCCGTCATATATACGCCATGTGCCATTTTTGATAATGGGGATAGTTTTGCTTCGAAGCAGAGAGTACCTCACTCAGGTAATATACTGGCATGTGCACCGATTTACCTTCCTTGTCACGCTCCACCACTGTCACAGCATTATGACTTGGTTGGTCGCTGTTATGTAGAGCAACATCGGCACTTTGGATAGTGGTGAGGCTAATGATGGTGCAGAGGCTAACATCTTTTTTAATTCATAAAATGCGTCATTTGCCTGTGGTGTCCATATGAACTTATCTGACTTTTTTATTAACTAATAGAGAGTCAAGGCCTTTTCTCCTAGCCGACATACAAACCGGCTCAGTGATGCCAGGCAACAAGTAAACTTCTAGACATCGTTGAGACATCTTGGCAATTCCATACGCTCAGTAGTTCGGATTTTAGTTGGATTAGCTTCGATACCTCGGCTAGACACGAGGAAGCCGAGTAATTTTCTAGCCGAGACACCAAAGTTGCATTTTTCCGGGTTAAGTTTCATTCGGAATCTTCTTAAGTTCGCAAATGTTTGCCTGATATCATCTAAGAGAGTATGACTCTCCTTGGTTTTTATTACCACATCATCAACATATACTTGGACATTTTTGCCAATTTGATTTTGCAAGAATTTTTGCATGCATCTTTGATACATTGCCCCTGCATTACGTAAGCTGAATGGCATAGTGCGATAGCAATAAGCCCCGTACGGGGTAATAAAGATAGTTTTTTCTTTAATTGGCTGGGTTTAACGGTATCTGGTGGAACCCAGAATACGGGTCTACAAATGATAAGAGCTCACACCCGGCGGTCGAGTAAATGACCCGATCTATCCTCAGCAGATGGAATGGATCCTTTGGACACGCCTTGTTCAGGTTTGTGTAACCAATGCACATTCTCCATAGCATGGCAACATTCGAATCATCCTTCTTCTTTTCCACTAGCACTGGATTTGATAGCCAATCCGGATGAAGTACTTCCATGATAAACCCGGCTACCAGGAGCCGAACTATCTCATCCCCTATGATCTTTCTCCTATCCTCGGCGAATCGGCAGAGAGGTTGCTTCACCGGCCTTGCATTAGGCCTGACATGCAAAGCATGCTCAGCCAGCTCCCTCGGCACACCTTGCAGATCCTGTGTGGACCAAGCAAATATATCCCGATTCTCACGGAGGAAGCTGATGATCTCACTTTCCTATTTCTCATTCAGGCCCACACCAATAGTGACAATGTGCTCTGGGAACTGGTCATCAACTGGAATCTTCTTAGTATCCTTAGTCGGCTAGAATGATACACTCCCATGTGGGTTACTCAGTGCCGACATATTCAGCTAAGCTGACTAAGCCGATGCTACAACCTCCTGAATCCTCCTTTTCTCTTATGTTATCACTAATGACTCGGCTAGGTTTGACCCGGCTGAAGCACATTGCATAGAGCGCATGTAATCTCCAGCAACAGTGATGACCCCATTTGGTCCTTGCAGCTTCATCTTCACATAACTTATGTGGCAACTTGCCACGAACTTTGATATAGTTGGTCTACCCAATAGTGCATGGTAACTACTGTCGTGATCTACCACTTCAAACTCCAGGTTTTTTGTCTGATAGTTCTCTCTTGTGCTGAATAACACACTATCCGAACATTCCCGATTGGCTCACATGACAAACCCGACACAATGCCATGGAATGTGGTTTTAGTCGCCTGAAGCATGTTTTCCGAGATACCCAACTTATGCATTGTATCCTTATATAATATATTGATATTGTTTCTATTGTCAATCAACACCTTGGAGAACTTGACGTTCAAACTCAGCCCAATGAATGTCAGATCAAGTACCAGAGTGTACGATCCAGGACTTGGCATTATCTTGGGGTGATCTTTTATGCTCCACGTGATTTCCTGATTTGACCAGTACATATACCTTGGCACTACCGGCATAACAACATTGACCTCTACACACTTTGCTTGTCATTTAACTCGGTGGTGAACACACAATAGCTCTAATGATGTTCCCTATACTCGTTTCGACCTCCTCAGCTGACATATTAATAGTTCGCCTGATTCTGGTCCTCCACCCTGTGCACTTCCCTTCTCTCTGGGTTTTCATGCCTCGACGGGGGTGACAGCAACATCATTTGTTGAGCATTTGCTCCTGTGAGCTGTGGCTGCCTGATGAGTACATATTTGCATCATGTTTTACATTATTATTTTGCGTTGTAGATGTAGGATTTTGGTATTTTACGGCGTTCGCGTGCACATTTTATGTCTGTTTTCACCAAGATCAGGACAGGTGATGGATCCAATGGATACAATTATTGAAGCAGTTGTACTATGGAGAAAAGGAGTAAAAAACAACGTAAATCGCTTATTTGGGAAATATTAATAATACTAGGAGAAAACCAGAAGCGAACAAAGGAGGCAGAGAGCGTAACGACCAACTATACGGCGGGAGAATTTCTTCCGCCCGTATAGCTCTAGCCGTATAGTTGGCACCACCTTCGCCTCATCAAATAGTTTCACCCCGTGCAATTTGTTCAAGGAGACGACATACAGAACACCCAGAAATCGCAGAAACCTCACCTCCGGAAGGCATCTAGAGGGGGAACTCATCCGCCAGGGATCCATGTTCACCCTGCACAGATCCAAGAGGCGAAGGCATCGATCTTCATCATCCACCACTGCATCAGCACCATCTTCATCCATCCCATCTACATCTTGTCTAGATATTGTTGTAATTCCTATACTCATTGTGGATTTATACAAGTACTATTCATCTATGATTGTTTCCATTATCATTGCCATGATGTTGATTGCCTCCATGTCTAAGTAGATCATTAGTTCTTGGGGAGATGGACAAACCCTAGTATGAGATTGAAATAAGATGAAGTCTATTATGATATTCATCGATGTGACCATGTGTTAGATTCTCTACATCTTGATGTTGAGAGAAGTCGACCTCTCAACATTTGCCTCTCGTGGGGACTTGATGGAGGAAACTACTTGTTGGTAGACGGAGGCGTGCTAGCACTTGTAGTGACTATAAAGCTGTTAGCAATCCTTACGTATCAACTTGGGAAATCGAGGAAACTCAAGGAACACTATCCATGCCATGGGATACGTCCTACGGGATTATGTCCCTTAATAGCGCAGTAATTCGATTGATGTCGATTGCTGACTGATGTGGTTATGAGGAGGATGTGAGCAGCGGTTGTTGCCTATTTAGCCACATACAGAGTTCCTCCCACACATACATAGTTGAGAATGTTCATGATAATAATCTTTATCTTAGATCTTTACAATACTAGTGGTGTATCCGCTACTCGCTGAGAACGCTTTTTCCCTACTGCAGTTCCAACCTTTCTTTACATACGCGATACCTACTTTCTATATTAAGTTACTTTACTTTACGTTATTATTGCTCTTATATCCAAAACCAAAAAACACCTTTTTACACATTACTCGCATTTTATCTTATTACTTAGAACTTTATCTAGCATTTCTATCGCAATATTTATTTCAAAAATTATTAGACTTTAGACTCCTGCTCCCTATGGGATCGATATCTTTATTTCTAAACTAGCTACAAACAATATGTGCACTTGCAGTCATCAAGCTATTTTCTGGCGCTGTTACCGGGGAGCTAAGCGCTGTAGCTCTTTTAGTTTTTGCTTATTTATTTTTGTCTTGCTAAATTTTGTTTTGAGTTACAGGTTTCCACCAACATAATGGAATTTGAGCATATGACTAGTGCTAACCCGCTCAACCACTTTGGGTAGCCCTATGATATTTATAAAAGAGACAACTCCAATGAGAAGACAAGGGGGTTTGAAATAAATGCTCTACTACTTAGTATTCTACGTCAGAAGCAATTTACTGGAGATGAAGAAGATCCTGATCCATATGAGCATATTGCATGTTTTAAAGATATATGTGGCACTTTTCTATTGACGGGATGTACTGCCGCTGAGGTAAGGGTTAAACTTTTTAGTCAAACTTTGACAAGTACAACTCTCTCATGGTATAGATCTCTACCCCCTGAAGCCACTACTACTTGGCATAATTTAGCTTATGAATTTCTATGAAAATATTATCCATTATCCAAATATTTTGGAATCAGGCGTCTTATAATGACTTGGAAGAATTGTTCTAATGAAGGACTAGTAAGAGCTTATATTAGATTTAAAGATTTACTACGACTATGTCCTCATCATGATTTGCCTGAACGGTATTTACTACATATCTTTTATGGCGGTTTAATTGAACCTAATAAAATTGAACTAGACTCTTTCGTGGAAGGAGCATTTATGAATCTTCCTATACCTAAAGCTTGGGATTTACTTAATAGAATTCGTGATCATAGAGTTTCATGGAATTTTGGTCTAGGAAGTGAAGGAGGCATAGAAATAGAGCATGATTGTATTCATGATTATAATAAAAAGGCCATGTGAAAGAATTGTCTAAAGAACTTTATCTGGATTCAGATCTTGTGTTGCAAGTTGTTAAAGCTTTTATAGAACATATTAAAGCTCCAAAGGAGGGTCCAATCAAGTATGATCCACCACCCGAACCAGAAAAGAAAAGAGAATACAAAGCAACACTTGCCTCTGTAGAACCAATATATGAAGTGCCTTTCCCTAACACTGCACAAAAGCATATTTTTGAATATGAATAGGTCAAACAAGTCAAGGAACATATGAAGAAAAACCACTTTTCAAAAATCAGCCGATATGCCGATTAATCGTCCAATTTATCGCTACTCGAGGGTGGCTGATATGCCGATTTTCTGATTTATCGTCCGATTTTCTGATTTATCGCCCGACAAATCGAACGATACACTGAAAAATCGCCAATTTCCAGACGACCGATAAATTACAGATAAGCGACATCCTTAACATTGAGGAAAATAAAGATGAAGAGGTAACCAAGGAAGCAATTATGGCTATGTACTCACACTATAACATAGTTGAACTTGATGTAGAGACTTCCATATTGGTTGAAGGTAAAACAAAGGTCAAAGATGTGGGTAAGCCTATTCTTCCCTGCATATTTAAAGAAACATCTAGTTACGGTTTATGTGATCTTGGCATCGAACTTAATGTTATATCTTACGATTTCTACCTAGAAATAAAAGAAGAAATAGAACTGGCTACGATTGAAAATACTGATATAACAATTATGTTAGCCAATAAAAGCCTTAGAATTCCAATGGGAGTAGTTGATAATGCAACTGTCACAATTGGCAACAAAAACTTTTCGATCGATTTTGTAGTTTTTGATATGCGAGCTGACACTTTTTTCCCGATTATATTTGGAAGAACCTTTTTTGGGTGATATAGGTGCCTATGTTAATTTCAAGAAGGAGGTTGTGACTCTTAAGCTTGGGGGAACAGAAAAAAAAATCCATTTTTCCAAATTTAAAGACATGCCTCCACAAGTACAAGAAGAAGAGGAATAGAGAACCATTGAGGAAATCACAACTCTTTTCTTTGATAATCAAGAAGAAGAAATAAATGAAGATCCAAATTATGAAGAAATAGTTATGGAGGACAAGTCCTTAGAAGAACTAGAAGATGAATTTGATTCACTTCCTATTTTGGGACCTCCAACTTATGAGGCTTTTGAAGAGCCAGAAAAAAGAGGGGACGAGGAATTACCACCCTCAGAGTTGAAGACTCTACCAGATAATCTAAAATACAGGTTTTTAGATGATACCAATAAATTTCCTGTTATTATTAGTGCTAAACTTTTAGGAGAAGAAGAAGAAGAAGAACTCATGAGGATACTTAAGGAGCATCGCCAAGACTTTGGGTACTCAATGGATGACTTGAAGGGCATTAGTCCCATGATAGCCGTCCATCGAATATTCATGGAAGAAGGTGCTAAACTAGTTGTGGAATTTAATAGAAGATTGAAGCCAGAAATGAAAGACGTGGTAAGAAAAGAAATTGTACGCCTACTAGACGCAGGTATAATTTATCCTGTTAAAGAGAGTGATTGGGTAAGTCCTGTTCATTTTGTTCCTAAGAAGGGTGGTTTTACTGTTGTTCCTAACGAGAACAATGAACTAATACCCAGTAGAACTGTTGTTGGGCATAGGATATGCATAGATTTTAGGAAATTAAATAAATAAACTAGGAAATATCATTATCCATTACCGTTCATAGATCAAACTTTAGAAAGGTTAGCAAACCATACTCATTTTTGTTACTTGGACGGATATTCTGGTTTCTCTCAAATAGCTATTCATCCGAATGACCAACTTAAAACAACTTCATAAGTCCTTACGGTTTACATGCTTACCGACGTATGCCTTTTGGTCTATGTAATGCTCCAGCTACTTTTCAACAATGTATGCTTGCTATTTTTGCTGATTTCATAGAACTTATAATGGAAGTATTTATGGATGACTTTTATATCTATGGAACTTCATTAACTAGTTGCTTGGATAATCTCAAGAAAGTTTTACAGCGTTGTGAAGAACCTAATCTTGTTCTAAACTGGGAGAAGTGCCACTTTATGGTCAAAGAAGTTATAGTCCTTGAACACAAAGTATCAGGTAAGGTAATTGAAGTGGATAGAGCTAAGGTTGACGCAATAGAGAGAATGCCATCACCTAGGGATATAAAAGGCTACAAGAAGTTTTCATTAGAAATTTCTCTGGGATATCTAAACCTTTGACTAACCTCTTGCAAAAGGGAATGAGATTTCATTTTGATGATAACTATCTTGAAGCCTTTGATAAACTAAAAAATGCATTAACTCTTGCTCCAATCATTAAACCGCCTATCTGGGATACAACCTTTGACTTAATATATGAAGCTAGCGATGATGTTGTAGGAGTAACTCTTGGACAACATATTGGTCATAGATTTAATATTATACATCATGCTAGTAGAACTCTTAATGGTGCTGAAAAGAATTATCCTAAGGAAGACAGGAACTGTTTGTTGTATTTTTCTCTTGTGATGAATTTCATTCTTACATAGTAGATGCAAAGGTGAGAGTTCATACGGATCATGATGTCTTAAAAGAACTCCTTGTGAGGAAAGAACATAAGCCAAGGCTGATCCGTTGGATTCTTTCATTACAAGAATTTGAGTTGCAAATTATGCAAAGGCAGGAAATAAAGATGTTAGATGCAGTGTCCATGCTTGCTCAGGAAAACACCAATCTTATTGAGAGGAACTTTAGTCCTGGTGATTTTTGTTTACGAGAATTATTTGATGAACTAAAGTTAATTCCTCCAAAAGAGAAGATGTCCTTGTTGTGGGAGGAACTTTTCATCCCTGATTAAACGAGTGGTAAGTGCAAGGTAAGTGTTCTTACTCAAATAAGTGATTTATTTTCACAATTTTTACTCTTTAAAATTATGTTTTCGAATTCCTTGTGTTTTTCTGAAGTTTTAGAGGGGTTTTACCAACTATACTAGCGGATCTATACGACCGGAGCGGGAGCTCCTGCCGTATAGTTGGTCGTTAAACTCTCTATATCATCTCCGTGAAATTATTTTTGATATCTTAGCCTATATTGTCACAACTATACGACCGGAGCAAAAATTCCGGCCGTATAGTTGGTCGTTGAACTCTTAGATAGTTTTGCTTTTTGGTGTTTGTAACTATACGGTCGCAACTATACGACCGGAGCAAAATTTCCAGCCGTATAGTTGGCCGTTAAACTCCCAGGCACTTTTGATTTTCGGGGTTGGAAACTATACGGTCACAACTATACGACCGGAACAAAAAATCTGGCCGTATATTTGGTCGTTAAACTCCCAGACACTTTTTCGTTTGATCTTTCTTTTTATTAAAAAAACGTTATTGTTGGTTCCGAGTCGAGATTTAATCAACCTAGACTCGAGATATTTGGAAATATCTGCCCAGAACCAACTATACGGCCGAACCTATATGGGTCGCGCCCGTATAGTTGGTCGTTACACGGTAGGTTACTTCCAAATCCGTGATTTCTTTCTCTGTTTCATTTGGATTCTTTTCTTGGACAACAATTTGGTGTTTCTCATGAGTTTTACCGACCTCTGACCCCTCTTATATACTACCATTGTCTATCTCTCTAATCGCAATCTACAAAAACCATTCTACCTCTTATTTCACGAGAGGGCTCTCAACCAAGGGATAGAAGTCAAGAAGAAGGGCTCCCATGGAGATCGGGAGCAACAGCGACCAAGGAAAGGAGATCGAGACCATCCCTATAGAGTTCCTTGGCACCGACCATGGGTGTCGGAAGAGGGACTTGAAGGCCCTGGAGCTGAAGATTGAGGAATTGGACAAGGAGAAGCCAGGGACACCCAAACAGCTTCGATTGTTGTGACTTTATCATGATAAACTTGATGAAGATATCAAGCAGACAACCGAAGCGGGTTTTGCCATGAGTCTTAAGGCGCTACAAACACTCCAAGATAACAATGAGTTCATTAAGGAACAAGTGAAAGTGCTAGAGAGGAATAACCTTTTCTACAAGCTGCGTGTTAATGAATTAGAAGCTGTCAATCAATCTCTCCGCCTCAAATTGGCCCATGAGGAGAAGATACCACGTGCCATGGTGCCCCAGTGATCTACAATAATCACGATATCAAATAATCGCAAGGGATTATTTGATCCCGCCTGGCTTGATTCCAAGCTTGGGGAGATCTTTAAGACCTTGTAACCTATCTTATAAGTTTTTATTATTCTTGCATTAGTTCAAACTAGACATAAAGTTTGCATCATTAGAATTCCCTTCAGGAATAGTCGATCCCTTTTATGAAATTCCGAGTTTATTATTATATATGGAGCAATATTGAGTTTGTGTTTGCTTTATTGATATATGAATGGCTTGAGTATGATTTTACTTGCACTTGATGATAGCAATAGGAGTCTTCCACACCATTGGTATTAATGGAACACATAAAGATAATTTGGTCAATATGTTGTAAGTTTACGGTTTGATTCACAAAGAAAAATTATCTATACAAATTAAGTTGAAAAAGAAAACCTTGAACAAAGGAAAATGAAGTGCTATCTAAATAGAGTGAGAACAAGTGGTGGTAGAATCTCAAGTAATATGAATGCTTCATATATAGTTGGAATTTGATAATTGAGATCGTTGGACTTTGAATTCCTACATGAAGTGGAATATATGACTAGCTCCTTTGCACAACACTTAAAACAAAAGTGTGAGCATATATCCAAAAGAAAAGAAAAAGAAAAGAAGAAAAGGAGAAAATGTGCAAAGAGAAAATAGCATGTGCCACTGTATTGTTGTATGACAAAGAGACACTTTTGAGATTTTGAATCCCAAGTGAATACGTTGATCCTAAAAACACTTGGGACTACCTCGTTAACTCATTCGGTTGAAACAGATTCTTTACATTATGTTGAGATTCATCTTTTATGAACTATTGATAACTAAGGTGTGGAAGCCTTCAAATACTATTTAGATGGTTCGATTAAGGTATTATTCATGAAATTATTCCCCTGTATCGAACATGATAAACACATGCTGCAATTGCCTCATTTATTTTATCGACTCAGCTTCATGAATATGAGGATCACATCCATTAACCTAAAATCTTGCTCAGGATGAGCAAGAGTCTAAGCTTGGGGAAGTTGATGAGTGCATATTTGCATCATGTTTTACATTATGCTTTTGCATTGTAGATGTAGTATTTTGGTATTTTACGGTGTTCGCGCGCACATTTTATGTCTGTTTTCACCAGGATCAGGACAGATGATGGATCCAATGGATACAATTATTGAAGCAGTTGTACTATGGAGAAAAGGAGTCAAAAACAACATAAATCGCTTATTTGGGAAATATTAATAATACCAGGAGAAAACCAGAAGCGAACAAAGGAGGCAGAGAGCGTAACGACCAACTATACGGCGGGACAATTTCTTTCGCCCATATAGCTCCGGCCGTATAGTTGGCACCGCCTCCGCCTCGTCAAATAGTTTCCCCCCGTGCAATTGGTTCGAGGAGATGACATATAGATCACCTAGAAATCGCAAAAACCTCACCTCCAAAAGGCATCTGGAGGGAGAACTCATCTGCCAGGGATCTGCCTTCACCATGTGCAGATCCGGGAGGCAAAGGCATCGATCTTCATCATCCACCGCTGCATCACCACCATCTTCATCCATCCCATCTACATCTTGTCTGGATCTTGTTGTAATTCCTATACTCGTTGTGGATTTATACAAGTACTATTCATCTATGATTGTTTCCATTATCATTGCCATGATGTTGATTGCCTCCATGTCTAAGTAGATCATTAGTTCTTGGGGAGATGGAGAAACCCTAGTATGAGATTGAAATAATATAAAGTCTATTATGATATTCATCATTGTGACCATGTGTTAGATTCTCTACATCTTGACGTTGAGAGAAGTCGACCTCTCAACATTTGCCTCTCGTGGGGACTTGATGGAGGGAACTACTTGTTGGTAGACAGAGGCATGCTAGCACTTACAGTGACTATAAAGCTGTTAGCAATCCTTACGTATCAACTTGGGAAATCGAGGAAACTCATGGAACAATATCCATGCCATGGGATACGTCCTACGGAATTACATCCCTTAATAGCGCACTAATTCGACTGATGTCGATTGCTGACTGCTGTGGTTATGAGGATGTGAGCAATGATTGTTGCCTATTCGTCCACATATGGAGTTCCTCCCACACATACATAGTTGAGAATGTTCATGATAATAATCTTTATGTAAGATATTTACAATACTAGTGGTGTATCCGCTACTCGCTGAGAACGCTTTTTCCCTACTGCAGTTCCAACCTTTCTTTACACACGTGATACTTACTTTCTGTATTAAGTTACTTTGCTTTACTTTATTATTGCTCTTATACCCAAAACCCAAAGACACCTTTTTACACATTACTCGCATTTTATCTTGCTACTCAGAACTTTATCTAGCATTTCTATCACAATATTTATTTCAAGACTCCAGACTCCTGCTCCCTGTGGGATCGATATCTTTATTTCGAAACTAGCTACAAACGAATTGTGCACTTGCAGTTATCACTGCCGAGGTGTATGAGGAGGTCCCATGTTACCTTGTCTTGCACGCTGAAACCACTCACATTGCTGAGTTGTGTGATTCGCCGGTTTACTCGCGTTGGGCATGTGAAATTTACATGGTTGATCCAACATAGTCTCGTATGTATATCTCGTCCTATCTCTTTTTTCCCGCCATTCCTTTTTCTATTCATTGCTCTAGGTCTTCGTGCCATCAGTTTTCTGTGTCCACTATTGGTCACTGTTTTTCTATCACTGACTATTCCCAATACCTCGCTAATCTTGGCTTACTACAACTACATGACTCGAACCATGTCGGTAGTCTAGCCTCTCATCTCTTCTTTTACCCTGGAAATCATTCTACCGAGATGACCTAGCCCCATCCCTGTGGTAGTACTCCTCATTCGGCTCAACCGACATAAGCAGGGGTTGGGTCAGATCTCCCAATGCATATGAATCTACAATCTTGATTGTCTTGGCCAACATAGTTGGCATATCTCTTTGTAGCCTCTGCCACAATACACTTCCATGTCGGCATCTTTGTGCAAACCATGCAATTGCCCGTGACTCGATCACACCTTCACATGAGTTGCGCATTGTGCACCACCGAGTTAAAAACTCTCAGTCAGTCTCATTCAGACTCTTCTTACACATTGCCAATTATTGTGGTCTGTTTGGCCTCTTGTATGTGCTGGTAAAGCTACTAATGAACATCTCCTCAAAATCAATCCAACTATTGATACTTCCTGCTGGCAAATTATTCACCCATACTCTTGTTGGTCCTTCCAACATCTCAGGATCATATCTCAATGCCCATCTGAGATTGCCCTATGCGATATGCATAGTGTTGACTAGTCAATCAAACAATCTTGTGGCTTGGTGCTACCATCATATGTCTTTGTCCCCCTAGACAACTAAAAGTTCGGCACAGGTGGTTCCCTCATAATCTGAGGTTCAAAACATGCTGGTCCTGGAGGACCTTGTCCTTCCATTATTTCCGACATATAAATTCTTTCAAGCTTCAAACTTGCATCATCTGGCTCCAAGTGTCTATTTCCCAGCCGGGATCCCGTGGTATTTCCTATCAAGTGATGCTCCGGCGTGGCAAACCCGCATTAGCCATAGCTGAGTAACCATCATTCTACCTGTTTGGCTTTGGACGTGCATACTATTGCTGCATAGCTAGCCCCGCACTTTGCTCTTGTTGAGGTTTATATTGCTATGGTTGTTGCTGCCGAGGCTAATGTTGCCCTGCTCTAGCCGAGTTATGTTATCTGGCATTGCCGTGCCCAGCGTTTCCTTGACTTCTGTTGCCTTAGCCGGGGTTTCCTTGACCTCCATTACCTTGGCTAACCCTCCTTCTATCATCATTTCCCTATAGTGCTTTGCCTTTCTTGGCCACTGCTGGGTCATATGGCACATCTGCTTGTTTCTTCTGCCATAGGTTACCACCTCTTCTCTCCTTGGAGGAGCATTGGGTGAAGACGCTACCCCGGCTGATTTTGCAGGTGCGCCCCTGATGAGTGCATATTTGCATCATGCTTTACATTATTATTTTGCATTGTAGAAGTAGGATCTTGGTATTTTACGGCGCTCGCGTGCACATTTTATGTCTGTTTTCACCAGGATCAGGACAGATGATAGATCCAATGGATACAATTATTGGAGCAGTTGTACTAAGGAGAAAAGGAGTAAAAACAACGTAAATCGCTTATTTTGAAAATATCAATAATAAAAGAAGAAAACCACAAGCGAATAAAGGAGACAGAGGGTTCAATGACCAACTATAAGGCGGTAATAAATTTTCTGGCTGTATAGTTCCGGCTGTATAGTTGGCGCCAGCTCTGCCTCCTCAAATAGTTTCACCCTGTGCAACTGGATCGGGGTGACGACATACGGAACACTCAGAAATCGCCGAAACCTCACCTCTGGAAGGCATATGGAGGGGGAACTCATCTGCCGGGGATCCATTTTCAACCTGCACAGATCTGGGAAGTTAAGGCATCGATCTTCATCATCCACCGCTGCATCACCACCATCTCCATCCATCCCATCTACATCTTGTCTAGATCTTGCTGTAATTCCCATACTCGTTGTGCATTTATACAAGTACTATTCATCTATGTCTTGGGAGGAATTGACAACCAAATTCCTATCAAAGTATTATTCAGAAAGCAAAGCTAATGGGATGAGAGGTATTATTATCAGTTTCAAAAAGAATCCTGGTGAGGCTTATATGAAGGATATCTAAGGTACAAAAGCTACCTAGATAATTGCCCCATTATCGTTTGCCTAATTAGTTGATCACCCATACTTTTTATGGAGGGCTAAATATTGAAAATAGGATGAATCTAGACACTGCTTCTAATGGCAGTTTTCTATCTTATACCTATGATGAAGCTTGGAATCTAATAATAAAAATGAGAGAAGCAACGGAAAATCTTAAAGATAAGGAAAAAATTACAAATGGTTTTTCTGAATATGCTTGCATTAACGATTTCCTTGTAGATGAAAGGACATATGTAATGATTAAAACCCTCGGTATTGATTCTTACTCAGTAAAGAAAATTATTGAGAATTATGCAGGGCATTTGTAGGTACCTATAGAATGGGAACCCCGTAAACCCCTCGAAGAAAATAAGTGTGCAAGAGTGCTGATGGAAGAGTTCTCCTTGATACCTATTCAAGGGATCACCGAGAAAAGGAAAAAAGAGGAAGAACAAATAAACAAGAGATCAAAGAAACTAGAAAGGAACCCCGAAGCTACCAATATAAATAATGTTATATTAAAGGATCTTATGGAGGCACGAATAGTGGACAATGAAGTGGTTGTGCTAGACCTTGAAACCTCAGAATTCATCGAAGGTAAGGTTCAAGGTAACAAAACTTCTAAACCAATGGCCGCTATATATTGTGGAGAAACTTTCTTATATGGAATTTGTGAGCCAATTTCCACTATAAATATTATGCCTTCATCACTTTATGAGAACTCCGCTACAATTTAAATAATCCAGATGTGGAACCGGTAGACACTACTATAAAATTTTCTAATATGACCAATATAAAACCGGAAGGAGTAATTAGAAATATCTATGTCTTTATTGGGTCACTCATGTACCCCCTTGATTTTCATATTGTTGATATGCCTCGAGATTCTTTTTGTCCTATTCTTTTTGGCAAGCCTTTTATTTCCATCACCAAAGCTTGAGTTGATAATAAGAAGGAGACTATTTCACTGATGTTTGGAGAAGAGGAAATGACATTCCACTTTGCCAATGTAAAGAAGAGACCATATGAAGTGGAGGATATCAAGGAAGACAAAACGATTGCCGAGCTGGCAACAATTCACTTCAGTACTCCACAAGATGAATTAGAGAGGAGCCTGATTAATTGGGGGGGAAGCACCAGATGATGAGGAGAAAGAAGACATGGATGATTATCTTGATTCAGTTCCAGAAGCTCAGAATCCACGTGACTATGAAGAACTGGTAAGAAAAGGAGATGAAGAGCCTCTACCAATTGAATTGAAACAACTTCCAGACGATATGAGGTATGAGTTTTTAGATAATGAAAATAAATGTCCTGTTATTATTAGCAAGAATCTATCGGAAATGAAACAAATAAACTCATAGTTTTGCTTAAGCATCGTGAAGCCTTTGGATATACATTGAGTGATATTAAAGGAATAGGTCCATCTATCATAACACATAAGATTACCATGCTTGATGATGTTGAAACTGTAGTAGATACACAAAGAAGGCTTAATCCTAAAATGAAGGAAGTAGTAACAAAAGAGGTTATACGCTTACTAGATGCTGGCATAATATATCCTATTTCTGATAGTAAGTGGGTTAGCCCAGCTCATTGCATACCAAGACAAGGTGGTCTTGATGCTGCTATGAATGAGGATGGTGAGCTAGTTCCTATAAGGCCAGTTGTAGGATACTATATGTGCAATGATTTTAGGAAGCTAAACTGCGAGACACAGAAAAATCATAAACCTATACCATTCATGGATAAAATTTTATAAAGACTTAGTAATAATTCTTATTTTTGTTTTCTTGATGGTTATTCTGGATATTCTCAAATTGCCATACAACCGAAAGATCAAGAGAAAACAACTTTCACTTGCCCTTATGGCACATATGCTTATAGATTAATTCCGTTTGGCTTATGTAATACAACATCAACTTTTCAAGAATGTGTTCTAGAGATTTTTGATGATTTTGTTGACTAACAAATGATTTTGTTGTTTGTGGAACAACTTTTGATAATTGCCTCTACAATCTGACCAAAGTCTTGTAGAGATGCAGGCAATCAAATTTGGTTTTGAATTGGGAACAATGTCGTTTCATGGAAAGAGAAGGTAAATTTTTCGGGCATAAAGTTTCGGAGAAGGGAATACAAATAGAAAAAGCTAATGTAAATGCTATAGAAAATCTTCCAATATCTCAGGACATTAAAAACCTAAAAATGTTTCTAGAACATGCAAGTTTTTATAAGCGATTTATAAAAGATTTTGCTAAAATAGCTATACCCCTCACCAATATTCTTGATAAAGAAACTCCATTCTACTTAGATCATGACTGCATTGCAGCTTTTGAGAACCTTAAGAATAAACTAGTTTCAGCATCTATCATGCAATCTCCAAAATGGGATGAACCTTTCGAAATCACGTGTGATGCTAGTGACTATACTCTAGGGGTTGTGTTGGGACAGCGAGACAGAAAGAATTTGAATGTTATTTATTACGCTAGTAGACCTCTTAATAAGATTCAGAAACATTACGCTACTACAGAAAAAGAGTTCCTAGCTATAAATTTTGCTAGCGACAAATTTAGATCTTACATCATTAATTCTAAGGTAATAATTCATACGGATCACCAAGCTTTGCGTCAGCTCCTTGTGAAAAAGGATGCTAAGCCTAGGTTGATTAGGTGGGTTTTATTACTACAAGAATACGATTTGCAGATAGTAGATAGGAGGGGTAAAGATAATCCTGTAGTAGATCATCTCTCTAGGATGGAGGGAATAATTAATAACCCCATACCTATTAATGAATCATTTCCAAGAGAATATTTAGCAAACGTTGAAATTGCTGACCCATGGTATGCGGATTATGCTAATTACTTAGCAACAAAATTTATACCTCCTGGTATGTCAAGAAATCAAAGGATGAAATTCATTAATGATCTTAAATATTACTTTTGGGATGATCCGTATCTATATTGTCATGGACTAGACGGAATGATTCGGAAGTGTCTTCCTAACCATGAAATGAATGCGATATTGAAAGCTTGCCATGACAATCTGTATGGAGGGAATCATGCAGGAAAGAGAACTGCTGCAAAGGTACTTCAATCCAGATTCTATTGGCCCACCTTACTCAAGGACGCACACAGGTATGTGGAATACTGCGATGCTTGCCAAAGAAGAGGTAATATAGGTAGGAGACAAGAAATGACAATGAATTATAGTCTCATAATTGAACTCTTTGATGTATGGGGAATGGATTACATGGGACCATTTATAGAGTCGAATGGTTATACTCATATTCTTGTTGTTGTTGACTATGTTACTAAATGGGTTGAAGCTGTTCCGACAAATCATGCAGATGCGGCCACCTTAGTGAAGATGATCAAGGATGTCATATTTCCCAGGTTTGGAGTTCCTAGATTTTTGATTACTGACGGTGGTTCTCATTTTATGAAAGGAACTTTCAGGAAAATCCTCAGCAAATATGGAGTAACTCACCGCATTGCTTCACCATATCATCCCCAAACAAGTGGTCAAGTGGAACTCTCTAATAGAGAATTGAAGACCATACTCGAGAAGACGATGGACAAATCAAGAAAAGATTGGTCATACAAGTTAAATGACACTCTATGGGCATACCGTACTGCATTTAAAAATCCAACGGGTATGACACCTTATAAGATGGTGTACGGTAAGGCATGCCATTTACCTTTAGAATTGGAACACAAAGCTTTTTGGGCAATCAAGAACCTAAATTATGATCTTAAAGCAGCAGGGAGAAGCGTTTATTAGATATTCATGCTTTAGATGAGTTTAGAAGTGAAGCCTATGAGAATGCTAGGTTGTTTAAGGAAAAAGTGAAAAGATGGCATGATAGAAAAATAGATAATAAGACTTCTAAAAGCGGAGACAAAGTGTTTCTATATAATTCTCATCTTAAGTTGTTTCTAGGAAAGCTTAGATCAAAGTGGGAAGGCCCATATATAGGTGAAGAAGCCTATTCATCAGGAGCAGTGAAGCTCCAAGGAAAGACACCCTCTCTTGCATTAGTGGTAAATAGACAACACTTGAAGCATTATCGAGTAAAAGAAGATATAAGTGCAGTCACCATAGAAGTAATCACCCCCGAAGAAGTGATTAAGCAAAGGTATACAAGGAACGGCAACTTCAAGAAGAACAGACTCAATACGGAATGAGCAATACTACGGTCAAGCTATTGACCATAAAAGAGCGCTTCATGGGAGGCAACCCATGCAAAATTAAGGTTTGAGTAAGTTTATAAATTTTTCAGTTAAAGTTCTGTTTGAATATTGTGTTAAATAAGAAACATTTGATGCTTTAGCAAAGAAGAAGGAAGATTGATAAATCCAAAATTTGTCGAAAATCTAAGCTGACATTTTTCTGTCAAAACTTGATATTTCGTTAAGTTTAAGATTAATAAAGAATTCTTGGAGAAGCAGAAATTTTTTGGTGGATAAAGAAGGTTTAACGACCAACTATACAGTGGAAATAAAAATTCCGGCCGTATAGTTGATGTCGTATAGTTGTTGCGACATCACCCCTTCCATCCACAAAAGGTACTGAGAGTTTAACGACCAACTATATGTCCGGAATTAAAAATTCCGCCCGTATAGCTGCGGTCGTATAGATAGCAACGCCTTTGACAAAATAATTTCCTGAGTACTAAGAGTTTAACGTCCAACTATACGACCAGAATTAAAAATTCCGCCCGTATAGTTGTGGTCGTATAGTTATCGACCCATCTCCAAAAAAATTATTCAGAATCTAGAGAGTTTAACGACCAACTATACTACGGGAATAAAAGTCCCCGCCCGTATAGTTTCGGCTGTATAGTTTGTTCCACCGTAGATGTAATCTATAGTCGGTTCATAACTATACGGTGGGAGCTATACGGGACACACCCGTATAGTTGCTCGTTACGAAAGGTGGCTAGGGTTTTTGACCTCTCCTTTTAAAGCTGATCGCATCTATCCTTTTTCATTAAGTTTGCGCAGAGCTACAACCTCCAGCCTCGAAAAATCCTCGCCATCCCTATACAGGCCACTCTAACAACATTCGTGCAATGAAGCCATGTAGCCCTTCCATGTCAACAAGATCTGGAAGAAGAAAGAAGAGAAGCCCGTGAAGAGGATCAAAGAAGTAGAACCTAAAGGATCGTCGTCATCATCCAGCCCATAGATCAAGCCTCTCCCAAATTGGGAGGACATGTTCCCACAAAGGATGGAGATGATGAGGCAAGCTGAGCGAGGAAGGAACAAGGACGAGCATCTCCCTAATCCTTATCGTTACAACATAGGATCCTATTATAAACCTCCTCTTGGTCATCACCTCTTAAACCTAAGAAGGTGCGGCAAGATGAGATTCATGATAAGATCTATGAGTTAGAATAGGCTTCAAAGGCACCTGTTGAAAAAATTGGAGAAGGGATTGACTCCTACTAGATGATGAGCAAATACCTTGAGAAGAAGGTCGATGACATCGATGGTAGAGTTGGTTTCTTAATTAAAACTGTCTTTGAGTTGACAGATGAGAAGAAATTCCTCAAGGAGAAAATGGTGAAGCTCCAATACGACATGGCCGAGCTTAGCATCCGCTTCACAAGCATAGTTAAAGATGGCAACACAAAAGAGGAGGGCGACGCTCTTTCTACCCAGGAGGAGGAATAGGTACCAACAAGGAATTAATTGATCCCGCCTATATTGATTCCAAGCTTGGGGAAATCTTTAAAGACCTTGTAATCTACCTTATAAGTTTTATATTACAGTTTTTCATTAGTTCAAACTAGAAATAAAGTTTGCATCATTAGAATTCCCTTCAGGAATAGTCGATCCCTTTAATCAAATTCTGAGTTTATTATTATATATGGAGCAATATTGAGTTTGTGTTTGCTTTATTAATATATGAATGGCTTGAGTATAATTTTTCTTGCACTTGATGATAGCAATAGGAGTCTTCCACACCATTGGGATTAATAGAACACATAAAGATAATTTGGTCAATATGTTGTAAGTTTACGGTTTGACTTACAAAGAAAAACTATCTATACAGTTGAAAAAAAACCTTGAACAAAGGAAAATAAAAGTGCTATAAAAATAGAGTGAGAACAAGTCGATGTAGAATCTCCAAGTCATAAGAATGCTTCATATACAATTGGAATTTGATAATTGAGATCGTTAAACTTCGAATTCCTACATGAAGTATAATATATGGGTAGCTCCTTTGCACATCACTTAAACAAAATTGTGAGCATATATACAAAAGAAAAGAAAAGAACGAGTGTGCAAAGAGCAAATAGGCATATACCACTGTATTGTAGTATGACAAAGAGACACTTTTGAGATTTTGAATCCCAAGTGAATACGTTGATCCTAAAACACTTGGGACTACCTCGCTAACTCGTTCGGTTGAACCGGATACTTTTACATTATGTTGAGATTCATCTTTTATGAACTATTGATCACTAAGGTCTGGAAGCCTGCTAGTACTATTTAGATGGTTCGAGTAAGGTACTATTCATGAACTTATTCCTATGTATCAAATATGATAAACACATGCTGCAACTGCCTCATTTATTCTATCGACTCGGCTTCATGAATATGAGGCTCACATCTATTAAGATCTTACTCGGGATGAGCAAGAGTCTAAGCTTGGGGAAGTTGATGAGTGCATATTTGCATCATGCTTTACATTATTATTTTGCAATGTAGAAGTAGGATCTTGGTATTTTACGGCGCTCGCGTGCACATTTTATGTCTATTTTAACCAGGATCAGGACAGATGATGGACCCAATGGATACAATTCTTGGAGCAGTTGTACTAAGGAGAAAAGGAGTCAAAAACAACGTAAATCGCTTATTTGGAAGATATTAATAATACCAAAAGAAAACCAGAAGCGAATAAAGGAGACAGAGGGTTCAATGACCAACTATACGGCGGGCATAAATTTTCTGGCCGTATAGTTGGTGCCGCCTCCGCCTCCTCAAATAGTTTCACCCTGTGTAACTGGACCGGAGAGACAACATACGGAACACTCAGAAATCACCGAAACCTCACCTCCGGAAGGCATCTAGAGCGGGAACTCATCCGCCGGGGATCCAACTTCAACCTGCACAGATCCGGGAGGCTAAGGCATCGATCTTTATCATCCACCGCTGCATCACCACCATCTCCATCCATCCCATCTACATCTTGTCTAGATCTTGCTGTAATTCCCGTACTTGTTGTGGATTTATACAAGTACTATTCATCTATGATTATTCCCATTACCATTGCTATGATGTTGATTACCTCCATGTCTAAGTAGATCTCTAGTTCTTGGGGATATGGAGAAACCCTAGCATATGATTGAGATGAGATAGAGATTATTATGTTATATAACATTTTGTGTATGTGTTACTTGTCTTCATCTTGATGTTGGCAGTTGTGCACCTCCTTAATATTTGCCTCTTATGGGGACTCGATAAAGGGGATTACTTGTTGGTAGATGGAGGGATAATAGCACTTAATGTGACTATAAAGCTGTTGTCAATCCTTACATGCTAACTTGGGGAATCAAGGAGAACTCATCAAGCCATGGCCATCCACGGGAGAAATCCCTTAATAGCGGGATAATACGATTGATGTCGTTTATTCATCAGTTGTGGTTATGAAGGATGATGTGAGTAGCGGTTGCTGGCTATTCGTCCATATATGGATCTCCTCCCACATACATACACACTATGAGAATATTCGTTATAATAACCTTGATTGCTTAGTCTAAATTTCTAGCGATGTATCCACCACTCCTCGGGAACGCCTTTTTCCCCATTGTAGTTCCAAAGTTCTATTACACATGTGATTCTTACTCTCTGCATTAAGTTTTACTTTACTTTAAATTACCTTGTTCAACCAAAAATCCAAAAACAACTCAACCTTTCTTGCATCTTAAAGTTATTTCTTAAGTACTTCATTTAGTTGTAATTTAAAGCATTTTAGTCTTTCGCCTACTGCTCCCTATGGGATCGATATCTTTATTTCCAAACTAGGTACAAACGATCTGTGCACACTTAGTCATCAGCCCCCAGCTGAGTGAACGACATGGGAACCACCTACTCTAAACGTATTATCCTTGCGTAAGTCATCATTCTACCTATTTGCTATTTTCACTAACTCAATAACTATCTCTTGCTGCTTTTGACGGGCTTCGCCGGTCAGAGCAGGTATCTTGGTAGCTGTTGCATCTGCATCCCTGAGGTTCTTTGCCTGGGTGCTATACCTTGGCAGACCCACTGACATAGGGTTACCCAACTCTCCTGGCCTAGGTACATGTTCCTTATCCATTTCACCAATTAGGTTCTTGCCCCTAATCTTTACACCATCCATATGAGTAGGGCTAGTTCTGTTGGCTCTAGCGTATTCACACAATGTGATGTTCAATGCCTGTTGTGCTATAGCTACTTTTTTTTGCTCCCTCTAGTACTTTCTGCCGAGTTTCCTCTAGCTCGGCCTATGCCTGAGCCAGATCTACTATAGGAGCTACTAGGGTAGTTAGGCTCTCTATAGCTTGCTGCGGTATGTTTTGCGGCCTTTCTAGAGGAGGGTCTCTAGATCTAGCTACCTTCGAGGTTACCTCTCCTTCTTCTATCAGGTCTTTGCACGTGCCCGCATCTGGCACAGTCATCATCACCTCAACGCAGTTGGCGGGGCGAGTGATACGCAGACCGCGAGCCACGCTAAGAGGAGGTTCTCCCGCCACGGTGACTCTTTGTAGGTACACGCAGGAGTCATAGGTGTCGATGTAGATATTGTGCACACCGAAGCTGTCGAAGAGCCTGTTGCACGGAGGCGGGCGGTTGCCGATGCTGCGTGCGTTGTCGCTGACGAAGTCCAGTGCACCGAATCGCTAGACCAGCCCAGAGACGATGCGCTCTCCAGTGGCGATGAAGTTTCCCGTCCGGATCTTGACACCAGTTAGCGCCATTGCTGGCCCCATAGCGGCCACCAACTGTCGTGGTGGTGTCACGGCTGATGCCATCGGTAGGCTAAAGATGGGTCCAAACTGGACTAGTGGTATCCGAGGAGGGATAGTGCGGTGATTCCGCACACTGAGCTATCTATTATGTGGATCAATGGAGAATATAGATGCTCCTTGAGCTATATCGAGGAGAGGAAGTTGATGAAGTTATCATGCTCTCTACTCTCACGCTAGGGTTTTCCTGAAGGAAATATGCCTTGAGAGGCAATAATAAATTTGTTATTATGTATTCCTTGTATATGATAGATGTTTATTTTGCATGCTATAATTGTATTGAAAGGAAACTTCAATACATGTGTGTTTAATAAACAAAAAGGGTTCCTAGTTATGCCTCTCTTCCAGACTAGCTCGTTGATTAACAAGATGATCATGGTTTCCTGATCATGGACATTGGATGTTGTTAATAACGAGGTCACAGCATTTGTGAAATGATGTGATGAACATTCATCCGAAGTATAGCATTATGATCAAAGTCATTATGTTTACATTGCTATAACATCATACGAAGTAATCTTAGTCCTTAGACCATGAGATCATGTTAATTGCTAACACCGGAAGAGACCTTTGATAACATCAAACGTCACACCGTAACAGGGTGACTATAAAGGTGGGTTCAGTGCTACAAAGGTGTTATGTTGAGGCTCATGGATCAAGAGTGGAATTTGTCAATCCCGATGACGGATAGATATACTCTAGGCCCTCTCGGTGATATCACATTAAGATAGCTTGCAAGCAAGTGATGTGATCACTAGAATGTTATATCACGGGAACGAGAAAAGAGTGCATGTAGGTAACGAGATCAAACTAGGTATTTGGATACTGATGATCAAATCTCGGACATGTATTATATCATGAGACAAAGGGATTAAGTTACTAGCGTTAAAGGTTCTCACGATCACAAAAGTCATCGTTGAATGTGCAGGAGTTAGTATGGATCTCCAGGTCCCGCTTCTGATTATTGATCTAAGAGGAGTCTCAATCATGTCTGCATTATTCACGAACCGTAGGTTGACACACTTAAGGGTTGCCGGACTCCATTTTGGAGCACATATGTTTCAGACGAAAGGATTGCAAAGCGCAGGAATTGTTTCGATAGAAACCGGAATTGTTTTAGGTGAAATTGCAGAAAGTGGTTCTGCATGTGATATTGAAATGTTGCAAGGGGGTTTTATGTGAATGTTTTTTAATTAAAGTAATTAACAAAAATCTGAATAAAATAAATAAAAGAGTTTTATTAATTGAGAGTTGCACTAAATTTGGTGGAAATTTAATGCATATGAGTGGAATTTTGGGTGGAGCTTGAATTGATGTGAGTGGAGCTTCCACCACATGAATGAGGAAGAGGTGGGGGCACCCCCCTTGGCCGCCGTCCATGGGAGGGGAGGAGCCCCCCTCTCCTCCCTCACAAAGCACACCTCCTCATGAAGGATCTGTCTCCCCCTCTAGATATTCCCCCATGGTCTCGGATTAGCGAGATACATGTTCCCGGTGGCCTTGTGTCTGGAAGGAGTTGTTGCTTCCGCTAATTCGCTGGATCGAGGAGGTGGAGGTTGTCCGATGGCTTGAACGTGTGTGCGAGGATGGATGCGCTGCTGATTTGCGGCGCTCAGACTTCCACACGATCTTGAGATCGACAAGCGTACGACTACATCATCCACGAGTTCCAACTCGTTAACAAAACTCTGTTGTCTTCGAGGGTAAGTTCTCCATGGATGTATATCCACCCATTGCTCTGTATCTAATAGATAGATCTTGGCATGTAGTTCTCATCGTAGGATTTTTTTGTTTTCTATGCTGCGAACCCAACATTTCCCTTAACCAAAAATGAACCCACCCTCTCCTTGGAGGCCCTAGCTCACCTTATAAAGGAGTGGCCGGGTTACATCTAGGGCTTACGTGGCCCGGATATTCTAGGAATATGCTTATCGCAATATAGTAACTTGGCACCCTCCTTTCCTATGTCGCCAGCCTCTACATGGCAATGGCGGAGAAGGCACACTATCTGACTGTTGGGGTCAAACACTGTCATGTCCGTGACGATCTACTCTGTCTCTGCTATTCTGTCATTTGTCGTTGGCTTCTTTTCTCTCCCTTGATTTCCTTAGGAGATAAAAGCACTGACTTTGAGCTTGCTCTCTCCTTCTTGAGCAAGCCAACTCCTCACTCGGCCTTGGTAAGGTTAATCTGGCCATGATTGTACCTGCAAAGAGAGAACAAATCACTCCTCGTGCCGACATACTGCATATGTCGGCCGAGTCTCGCCGGTGCTGTCCGGCTTAGGGTAACCCAGCCGTAATTCGGCTGGCCCTTCTATGATTTGGCCAACTCATGCTTTGACCTGTTTATGCCTCTGTGGACCTTGCCATTATACCTCGACTGGACCCTACCTGGGGTCATCCCCCAACATTCGTTGCAATCTTCAGCAATTGCCATGTATTCAGCTTAGTGGTAGATTAGGCAACAACAGCCTGCAACGTTGTCTTCCAGCTAACAGCACAAGCTCCAACATTAAACACATAACCTATGAAGAATATTCTCTTAACCAAATCAGCATGAAAATCTGAATCCACGTAGCCAACGAGTCTCTCATCGGTTTTGTCAAACTTCAAACAAGCATTGAAAGTACCATGAAGGTACTTGAAAACATACTAAACAGACTTGCGATGTTCTCTATCAGGATTATCCATGTATATACTTATCAAACTCATAGCATATGATAAATTAGGACGAGAAGAAATAATGTCATACATTAAGGAACCAACAACACTAGAATATGGAATCTTCGACATGTACTCAAACTCCTCATCAGTAGTAGGACATTGAGAAACTGACAAATTAAAGTGAGGAGCAATAGGAGTACTAATTGACTTTGCATCATGCATATTTAAACGATGAATAACTTTTTCAATGTAACTTTGTTGACTAAGAAATAACAAACCTGATTTTTTGTCCTGGGTAATCTCCATACCTAAGATCTTCTTAGTAGAACCAAGATCCTTCATCTCAAACTCACTACTTAAGTGTCTCTTCAAAGTAGTGATTTATTTTATGCTCTTGGAAGCAATTAACATATCATTAACATATAATAGTAAGTATATAGGTGATCCATCAACAAATTTAATGCATACACAACTATCATATTGAGACCTCTCAAAACTATGTGAGATCATAAGCGGATCAAACATTTATACCACTGTCTTGGAGATTGTTTTAAACCATAAAGTGTTCATTAAGTTGCACACAAAATCCTCTTTACCAGACATTATGAATCCTTCTTATTGGTCCATGTATATTTCCTCCTCAAGCTCTCCATGCAAAGAAGCAGTCTTTACATCTAACTACTCAATCTCAAGATCACGCTGATGGCAACAACTTTGTGTGTACCAACTCGTTGGGACTCCAAGTGCAGAGTGTTGTAGCAAGCATCTTTTCCCCACAAGGATGACTCAAGGGTTTATATCAAACTATCAGGGAATTGCAAAGAGTATCTTTTTCTTCTCTTCTCCAGCAACCTGCAAAACAAAGTTTGTGCCTTGTGTCCCCAACTCCACCGTGTGGTTGTCAAGCACAAGTTTTTGTATTTGTAATATGAAATAAAAGTATTAAGTAAGTAAATTAAAATAGTAAAGTAAATGCAAATAAAGTAAATGAAATAAATAAAGGTCTTTTTGTGTTTTCTTTGTATTTGCAAGAAAGAAAGTATTTTTTGTGTTTTTATAATAATAAATTGCAGAAAATGTAAATGATAACAGTAATGTTTTGTTGGTTGTTTCTTATGATAAAAGTTGGACCGGGGTTCATGGGTTCACTTGTCTACTATCTTTTAAAGTTGTAGTGGACATAAAACAATTCATCATCAATAATTATATTGGTGGAACATCACTATGTGTTTGATAAGCATTCATATGGGTATCGCGTCCTAACATAGAGATGATGCAACACATCTCTCTTATACTCCTCTAGAAAGGAAAAACTCCAAGCAATCTAGAATTAAGAATTAACATAGTATAGCCGTAAGTACTTTGACATGATGTTTGAATCACAAATATGCTACCTTGAATAAACAAGATTATCAAGATGTCACACGATAATTATAGACATGAATTCACTTAATACCTAGTGAGGTAACAAAAAAGGTAAAAACCATAGTAGATCTTGAATTTGCTGTCACTATTCAATCACCACCACCATGTTACTCCACCTAATACACACTTCCCCCACACACGTTCTTGCATAGAACTTGGATCAAAACAAGCAATTAATAATGGGGTACATTATATGCATCTATCAATACATCTTACACATATAAATTCCAATCTCAAATATCAAATTAAAGAATAAAGATCCACCATATAGGAGTTACATATATGACCATAATCATGTAGGGCAACTCATATGGTACTAGATCTATGAAGAACAAGATAGAGACATAGATCAAGCTACTACCAAAAACCCATATTCCAGAGATGGACTACTCCCTCTTCATCATGGTGATGAAGTTGGAGATGTTGGAGAAGGTAGAGATCCCTCCAACGATAGCTCCGGTGGAGTTTCCCCCTCCAATCTTCGTTGGTTCTGACTCCTTTTTGGTATTTCTATGTTTGTGCCGCGCTCTCCTCAAAGATGCCATGGGGGACCCTTTTTATAGTGGTTTTTAGGTCAAACCAAGTCGGTGGGCGCAAGATTGAAGCGAACCGGATGGCTGATTTCGGCAAGTGCACATATCATTTGTAGCTAGTTTCGAAGTATAGATATCAATCCCACAGGGAGCCCAAAGGTAAGGGTTTATGGGCGAAGTCTCTATCACACCCAAAGTTGTCACAGGTCTTCGAGTGAATTGACTGCAAGTGTTGAAATAAGAATGGGTTTTGATTAATTGAGATGTATTTAAATAGAACTAAAATGTAAACTTCAGAAATATAAAGCATAAAAGTAAAGAACGACTTGGTTGTTTGTTGGTTCCTGCAGATGGCAAAATAAGACGCGGGGAGATTCAGTTCATGGTGATAGTGACTGTGCCAGGTGGATGAGTGATAAATGTAACAATTATAATCATATAAATATATGTGTAGGCGAGCAACCCATAATTAGTCGAAACTCCTCTTGGTAGATTTCATCCCAACTTCAATAATCCTACTAGCATGTTACCAAAACCAAGGTCACACACTAGGTGATTAAGACCCTTCAGGTTGCTTAGTGATTAAGCTCCTTGGATCAGACTAATGTAATAAGCACAGTGGTTCCTCGTTATCCTCAAGTCTACTAGCTTTCCATTGATATCCCCGTGTCACCTGGGGGTCGCCGGTCTACTAGCGAACAAGATCTTATCTATGTAGAACAAAGCATTATGTTGTCTAGGCCCTTAATTTGACAACAAGCATTAGGCATCCTACAGATAGTCAAGCACACATAATATAGAAATTAGAATCAATCACAAACTAATGGAAAATATATGAAGGCACATCACATCTCACCAATCCCTACATCTCCCACGCCCAAGGGAATTACTCACACATGAGAGAACAACGGATCATCAATATAATCAAATAAAGGGAATTCGTCTTTTTATTACCGTGGAGATCCACAATAAGAATAGAAAAATATCTAGCACAATTCAAGATGGGAAGAAACATTCTCAAACCCTAGTCTTGCAAGGTGGAGATCCCTCTCTCTCGAGTACAAGTAGTGGCTATGGAGGTGTATTGGCTAGTAGGTTGAAGACCGTGGAGAGAGATGAACAACGTCTTCCCCTTCTTCTCCGGATCTCTTCTTTATCCCTTCTGGATGGTATTGCGGCTGCTACATTGTGTTTTCGTCCTCGGTCCCTTCATGGAAGTTGTCCCTTTTGACAGGACAGAGGCGGCGGCAACTATACGGCGGCAACTATACGGCCGGAAAAATATTCCCGCTGTATAGTTGCTCGTTGAAGCTTCTGTATGCTCCTCTCGAGTGCTTCCAAAGAGAGACTTGCTTGTTTTATCCAGAATATTGTGTTTCTCTAGTTAAAACCTCTTGTTGACATTCAGAACCTGAAACACACATTAAAAACCAAGTTTTCTTTGCTACCGAAGTATTAGTGTTAGGTAAAGCTAGAAAATGATCAAATCCAGAAGAAAACCATCAATACAAGCCATAAAAAATGTGACGAATCTCATAGCTATCAACTTCCCAAAGCTTAGAAGTTGCTCGCCCTCAAGTGACAAGGAAATAAGGAAGAATAGCAGAGATTCGAGACTGAAAATAAAGGAACTCACAAGTTTGAATTGGTGTCAAATTCTTTTCTTCACAATCCCTGCAATCTTAAATATGGTCATACAAGTATTCACAAGATTGCACTGAGTCCACTTCCTAACCATGTATATCTTGTTAGCAAATAAATCATATGCCCAAGCAAGTGTCGAAAGTTTTAGCTAGGAGAGTGAGACAAATTATTTTGGTGTCTCTCTTTGTTGAGAGATGAATCTTTTTGTTCTTGTTTGTTTAATCAATTAAGAGTACTCAAGTTGGCATCAAAACATTTAATTTAAGAACAACTCATCTACTCCCATGTCAAAATTTCAAGACTCTCAAAGCACATTTTTCTTTCTTTTGTCTTTCAAAAACTTCAGCTCTTTCATAAAGAAATCATGCCACTATTTTTAACATGTTAATTGGGTCTATGTTGTGCACTCGTGACCATGCCAATAAATTATTGTTGAGCAATAATGGGTCAGAGGAGTAATACAACTTCACTTGGAACATGAAACCATGAGGAGACTAAAGATTTGACTATTGGGGATATACTTTCCGGGTATCGTCACTGTGCCTCACTGACCAGGGTGTCCCATTTTGGGTTAGAGCTTTGCTTCACGGGCGGCCCAGTCAGGGAGAAGAGACAGAGTCCAATCCGGCTACGGGAGGGCCCAGAAGACTTACCGACATAGGCCCATAGTGTTACTTGTAGTTAAAGATATACTCTATAACCGACTCTGAGTCGCAGCCGGATAGATCTCTCCTGCAAACCCTAGGCCGGATATCTATATAAGCCGTCCTAGGGAGAGCCTTTAGGGCACCCTCACAATAGTCTACAATCTCAACTCGCACGGGCGAAACCCTTGTAACCCATATTCCGGCTCTGCCATATTATTGGATTGCTAGCAGGAGTAGGATCCGTCCAAAGCTGGCGGATTCAAACCTGGGTAAACTTGTGTGCTCACCGTCCTAGAACGCCGTACATCTCACACCCCTCTCTTCCACACGCCCCGAGGATCCCCTCATGGCGTGCTTGTCATCAATCCGACGACAGTTGGCGCCCACCGTGGGGCAAGTTAGCTTCGGATCTGCATTCTGAGTGGAGTCTGCAAGAATCGGAATCGGCGAGACTATCACCGTCAGTCGCATCCTCTACGCCAGTGACGTCCCTCTCATCGTTCTCGAGGAGACCTGGATTTCGGCTAGGGAAGCCGTGACCACCTACACCATCATGTCTTTCGGCGAGATCGATGTGTACATCGGATTTGCCGAGCCTGTCCCACCCACCTCAGCGGTGATGATAGAGGTAGAAGAAATTTCTAGGTCCCCTTTGTCCGTGGAGGCACAGAGTTCCGGATCTCAGAAAATCCTAATCCCACCCAGCCCGCACCTGTTGCGGAGATAGTGGAGAAAGCTGAGCCTGAAGCAGATCTTGCGGTTCAAGTCAAATCTGGAGTGGATCTCCCTGGTGAGGTTGAATCCTAGATCGATCTGTCTGTTGAGGTCGAAATCTAGGAGGAGCATAACAGCAACCTTGGTTCCGGCTCTGCCAACGCCGGAACAGATCAACCGTTCTTGAGGCATACGCTGCGGCGCATAATGCTACAAGACGCAAGCATGGATGAGGTTCTCGAAACCATCAGGATTTTCGAGGAAGCCCACAAGGAAAGTCGCAACTACTTCAGGACCCACACATCACACTTTGTCGGATATGTTGGATCTAGATCCGGCTCTGCCGATGCTGGAGACAACGAAGACTCAGTAATGGAGGCAATTGGAACAAACAGCGACTTACCCGCATCCTCGGATGACTCAATGACGTCGGCAGATTTCTGAAAGTTCTCTGAAGAATATGAAGAGGAGTCTAACTCCAAGTCTGTAGAAGAAGGAGAAGCCATGGATGAAGGATCCGGAGAAAACTCTCCCAAAGTGTTGGATGATATGGATATCGGAGATAATCCCAAGGTCCAGATGTCCGAAAGTACTGCTGAGAGATTGACTCTGAGAAACGGACCCAAAGCCGTCTTTGCTACCGGTACTACCAAGAGGGCAAAGAAGAAGAACAAGACCCCGGCAAAAGAAACTTCTAGCAGAGGAGGTGATTTCCAAGGAATACGAAGAAGACTCGGATGGAGCACTTATCCTAGACAAGCCCAAAGAAGAGTCAGTGGACGGACACGTGGTCACCGCAGGTTCCCGTAAACTCATCGACGCTGCATTAACCACACATATCCCTACTGCGGCAGAACTCATCGCTGTAGAATTGGATGAAAGGGCCCAAGCCCTAGAAGCGCGTCGCCAAGTACTCCTGGATGAAGCCAAAAACATTGAGGAAGAAAAGAAGCGCATGGCCAAGGCAGAGAAGCTCAACTCTCTACAGCATCATAAGAACCGGAAAGGCCACGTAAGGGCTAAAAAATTTCCGGAAATACGCAAGGTTCTCTTTGACGAGGATCCGGATGCCTCGACTTGATAGTAAAGGAGATTTGGTATACCCAACACCAGTACAAAACACCGCCGCAGCTCGAGATATCCTGGCAAATAATCCAGGCCTAGAAGAGGTTCGATTGGGCATCAAGCTACTCACCAAGGGTCTGGAGCAGCAGAAGGTCGCGAAATCCGTAAGCGGAAAACCGGTCTCCCAATCCGACCAATGTCGCACGGATCCGGCCTGGAATGATATAAGACCCCAACGGGCTCCGCAACAGCATCATCGTTCTGACCGTCGGGAAGACATCTATTCAAGAACCGGATCTTCAGGACAACACCATAAAGCTGCACGTGACTGGCACAACGTTGCTTTGGCCGCCAAGCAAGAGGCGATTGCTGCACTGTATCCGAGAAATCCTCCCCGGTGAGAGTCAAACGATTGCAGGGAAGAAGACAAAGAGAAGTGTCGGGAGGAGGACCGACAGAGAATGCCACCTCCTAGACACACAAGTCGTCCGGCTGGTTCCTACCGTGCTGGGAACGACGGACGAAGGAACGACGGACACCGTGCCGAATCAAGCCGGCAGGGGGCTCGTCGTAATGAAGACCCTCCCCGGAAACGGAATACTGATGTTCTGGACGAAGGCCGGCTATCAGCCAGAAATAATCCAGCCGCTCCACCGTCTCCACCAAGTAGCCATCACAACGGCTCCCAAGGAGGCCAAGGAGGGCGTCATGGCGGAGGTGGTGGTGGCAGAAGCCGAAGTCCGGCTCCAAGGCACCGCAACCATAGCCGTCAATCAGGACGATCTCTATCCCCAAGTGACGCGAGGCACAATATTAATTCTGATATAGAGGCACGGTGCTACGAAAACGATGATATATATGTGGGACCAAAATTCTTCGGACCACGCATAAGAGCAACAAAATTCCCGGAAGGATTTGCTATCTCAAGATACATCCAAGCCTACGAGGGTATAGCTCGGCCAGATACGTGGCTCCAGGATTTTTTCCAAGCTTGCTACATCGCCAAAGGCGGAAACAGCCTGGTCGCAACCCGATATCTCCCACTTATGTTGCGGAAGACGGCATGATCATGGCTCAATGAACTTCCGGAGAACACCATTCACAACTGGTATGACATGCAAAGCGCGTTCTTTGGGAATTTCGAAGGCACATATTGGAGGCCATGTACGGTAGGAGACCTACAGCGTTGCACCCAGAAAGCTGGAGAAACTTGCCGAGATTATCTCGGATGATGGATCGACACTAAAAAATCCTATGAGGGAGCAAACGATCAAACTCCGATTGAAGCTTTCATTGCAGGACTCCCAATTGGTTTACTACATCACCGCTTGAAATGCGACAAGGTAACTGATTTGGGAGAGATGGTAGAAACAGCGAGCAAGTATGCATATGCTAACGACGATGCGGAGGGATTACTGAACGGCCTAGTTGTGCCACAGTTGGCAAAACAACCAAAGAAGCAACCTCAGAAGCGCAAGAATACCTCAGAAGAAAAACCCAACACAGAAACGGCAGTGGTCACTGCTACCTTTGGGTCTGGAGGACGAGGAGGGCGTGGCACTGGTCGCGGACGCGGTCGTGGGACATCAAGAGTCTAGGGTAGAGGAGACCAGCCACCTGGCGAAACCTACTCCTGGGCCGACATTGCCAATAACCCATGTGTGCATCACTTAGATGCCAATGGGGGCTCATCTCACACAAATGTCGAGTGTCGTTTTAATGACGGCATCAAGAAAGACGATACTGCTGGCTACAGGGCTAAGTGGAAGAAGGGAAAGAAGAATCCTGAAAAAGATAAAGAGACCAAGGAAGATTCTGAGATGGAGGAAGCTGATGCTTCAAATCCCAAGACAGAGGGGAAGAAAAAGTTCCTAACAAAGAAAGACACTTACGTCACCTTCCTCGGATCTCAACCAGCTAAGGTCAAGAAAGCAGTTCTACATGAGCTCAATGCAACAGTTCCGGCTGTCCCCCAATTCCTGGACTGTTCGGAAGTGGCAATCACCTTTGACCGTGCTGATCATCCGCCTAAGTTGCATAGTCGAGGAAAATACGCCTTAGTCGTCAATCCACCTATTGATGGCTATGGTTTCTCGAAGACTCTCATGGATGGTGGCAGCAGCATTAACATCCAGTATGGCGAAACGCTATGCTAGATGCGAATCTCAGAGACCCAGCTGAATTACAACTCTGTGATCTTTCACGGAGTTGTCCCAGGAAGACAAGAAAATTCCCTAGGAGAAATCACTTTGGATGTGACCTTTGGAACTCCAAAGAACTATCAGACAGAAGCACTTTCCTTCGAAGTGGTCCTATTCAAGAGCGCGTACCATGCTATATTTGGACGTCCGGCTTACTAGGCTTTTATGGCTCGTCCGTGTTACATTTACAATATGATGAAAATTCTAGGTCCCAACGGCGTGATCACCATCAGGGGAGACCCAAAGAAGGCACGAGAGTGTGAGGACGGAAATGCCGCCTTTGTTGAAGCCGTGCTACAGGCCCAGGAGTACCAGGCGATCAAGAAGACCATTGATCCGTCCGAGATGCCTGCAACGAAGGAGGTGACAAAGCCAAATCCGGAGTTCAAGGCATCAGAAGAGAAGAAGACGACGCTGCTGAAGGATGATGACACCTCCAAGGTGACCCAGATAGGCGTAGGTCTAGATAGTACATAGGAAAGCGTGCTCGTCAAGTTCCTCCAAGCAAATCAAGATATCTTTGCATGGCAGCCATCTGACATGACCGGAGTACCTAGGGAACTTGCCGAGCACTCTCTAAATGTACACCCGAACGCTAAACCCGTCAAACAATCCCTATGACGTTTCGGTGATGAAAAGCGTAAGGCAATAGCTAAGGAACTAGCCCGACTCGAGTTAGCCGGATTCATAGAAGAGGTCATCCACACTGAGTGGTCGGCCAATCCTGTAATGGTCCCTAAAAAGTACACCACTGATTTAAGTATGTGTGTTGATTATACTGCCTTGAACAAGGCTTGTCCCAAAGATCCGTTCGCTCTGCCTAGGATTGATCAAGTTATCGATTCTACGGCAGGCTCAGAACTCCTATGTTTTCTCGATGCATATTCCGGTTATCAACAAATCCGGATGAAGGAATCTGACAAAGTCAAAACTTCATTCATAACCCCCTTCGGAACCTTCTGTTTCGTTACGATGCCCTTTGGGCTCAAGAACGCAGGAGCTACGTACCAGCGCACTATGCAGCGTTGCCTCCATGATCAAATCGGACGCAATGTACATGCATATGTGGATGATATTGTGGTGATGTCCAAAAAGAAGGAAACACTAATTTCTGACTTGGAGGAAACATTCGCTAATCTACGAAAATACAACATAATGCTTAACCCAAAGAAGTGTTTCTTTGGAATACCAGCCGGAAAATTGTTAGGTTTTATCGTGTCTCAAAGAGGCATAGAGTCAGTCGGTTTATAAGCCGGCTTGGTGAAAGAGCCGCACCACTATACAAGCTCCTGAAAAGACCAAAAAGTTCGTTTGGACCGACGAAGCTCAAGCTGCACTACAAGACCTGAAAGTAGTACTCTCATCTACTCCCATCCTTGCAGCACCGGAACCACAGGAACCGATGTTGCTCTATCTCGCTGCGACAAATAGGGTCGTCAGTATCGTCATGGTGGTGGAGAGACCAGAGGAAAATCAGGAACACCTGGTGCAACGTCCGACTTATTATCTCAGCGAGGTCTTAACTGAATCAAAGTAGCGGTATCCGCACTATCAAAAGCTGGCTTATGGTGTATTCTTAGCATCTCGTAAGTTGCGGCATTATTTTCAGGAACATCCAATTACCGTGGTGAGCACAGCTCCCATGAGAGACATAATCAACAACAGTGATGACACAGGACGTGTTGCAAAATGGGGCATAGAGCTTCCAGCTTTTTACATTGAGTATAAACCTCGTACAGCAATCAAATCCCAAATCCTTGCTGACTTTGTCGCTAATTGGATAGAGACAATAGAGAATATGACCTTGCTAGACTCGGAGTACTAGACCTTACATTTTGACGGGTCTAAGGCGCTCGGGGGCTCGCGGCCTAGCGTGGTACTCAAATCACCCCAGGGAAATAAACTTTTCTATGTACTACAGATCCACTTCACGGTGACGAATAACATTGCCGAGTATGAAGCACTACTGCATGGAATCTGGATTGCTAAGCATATCGGCATCCGACGTTTAATGTGCTGTGGAGATTTGGATCTTGTTGCCCAACAATTGTCGGATATCTACAATACAAACAAGCACATGGTAGCATATAGAGCTGTCGTGGATGAATTATCTAAATCATTCGAAGGGTTTGAAGTCCAACACATCCCTCGAATAGAAAATGAGGAAGCAGATGCACTATCTTGAATAGGCTCTGCACGAAAAAAGGTCCCGGATGGCGCTTTTTTGGTTTTTCTGCACCTCAAAGTTCCCTCTATAAAGGTAGTGGACGAGGAATATCTGACCAAATCCGACTCACCTTTAGTAGCAGTTCTGGATGTGATTCCTAGCTGGACTCAACCCTACCTTGATTACTTGGTAGACGGAAAATTACCTGAAGACGAAGTTCTGGGCCAGCAGACATCCGACGAGCAAAAGCCTACACTATAATTAGTGGTGAGGTCTATAAGCGGAGTGCATCTAGGGTCTTTCAGCGTTGTGTATCTCCGGAAGAAGGAGTGGAAATCTTATGAGAGATCCACGAAGGCGAGTGTGCTCACCACGCTGCAGCCAAATCTCTAGTGGCAAAAGCTTTCCGACACGGTTTTTTCTGGCTTACAGCCAAGGCAGATGCCGAACGGCTGGTCAAGATGTGCAAAGGCTGCCAAAAATACGCCAAACAAGCTCACGTTCTGGCTGATCAGCTGCGAACAATACCTATAACATGGCCTTGCACGGTCCGGGGGGTTGACATGGTAGGACCGTTTAAACGGGCTCCAAGTGGATTTACTCATCTCTTAGTGATCGTGGATAAATTCACGAAATGGATTGAGGCTAAACCGTCACTAGTTGTGATGGAGCAACAGCCAGAAGATTTGTCGAGGATGTCATAATCCAATACGGCTATCCGCATAGCATTATCACGGACAATGGGAGTAATTTCTCTATGGGAGAGCTTACCGAATTCTGCAACGAACATAATATCCGGCTTGACATTGCGTTAGTTGCACATCCACAAGTGATAACCAAAAAGTATAGGGGATCGTGTGTAGCCTTTTCGATAAGTAAGAGTGTCGAACCCAACGAGGATCTAAAGGTAGAATAAATATTCTCTCAAGTTCTATCAACCACTGATATAACTCTACACACACTAAACATTTGCATTATCTAGGAAATAAAACTAGAGCAACAATACGAGTAATAGAGATAGCTTTGCATGATAATAAATAACAAGAAAGTAAAGCTAGTTGCTGCAGCAATAAAATACACTAAACTAACAGAACCATGAGTGTGGAATAGTGGTGGTAATTGTGGTGTCTTTGTCCAAGTTTAAATAGCGAATAGATCAGGTTCATTGTCTTCGATGTAGTTTTCTATGTGGGAGAGGCTAAATATACATGCGCTTCACTACTTGAAATTACATGTACTATATGATTGGATTGTTAACAAACATCTGTAAGTAGTAATCAATGCATTAAGGTTTCCCCAACCATAGCCTTAGGTTTAATGGTCCTCTTACTCCCATACGTGCAACGTTCCGCTTCGCGTCCTTAGGTTTCTGTCACTCCGGCAGAACTCCCCTATTCCTTTTACACATTCTACAAACCCTATGATGTTTAATCCATGTGCACACAAATATAATGGACACCAAAGGAATGTACCATATCAACATACAACTCTAATGAACCAAAGACGTTCAACCATTCAATCTAAGAACAAAGAAACTACGCAAACATGACATAGATCATAGGATTATAACTTATAGCATCAAACACCATTTTTACATAGGATGGTACAGAGGTGTGTGGGAGGATGAACCACTGCATACTAGGAGGATTAGGTGATGGATATGGCGGTGAAGATGGTGAATTTGGTGAAGAGGGCAGCGGCGGCGCCCGTGGCGGCGCGGGGGCCTCCTTCCCCGCCGTCGGTATCATGGGGGAGCACCGCCCCTTAGCCTCTTCCTTCATGGCTTCTTGGGAGCCCTCCCCCATGGAGACGGGATCCATGGGGGAGGCAAAAAATGTGGCTTTGACGGCTACAAATTCGTGGGTGGAGGTGTCTTGGGTGAATTAGGTTTCCTCCCTTTATATAGCTTCTTGGATTCTCGTCACCCCATCTTGGGCTGCAGTAAATCGGGCCTAGCCGGCCCGTCTGGACTCGGAAGCAGCTAAATTTTATGTCCATAACGTTTGTCGCGGAACTTCCAACAACTTTGTAGTTGAAGAGGGTTCCGATTGACGCCGTCTTCGACCCGAAACGTGACCATCTTCAAAAAGAGTTCTGAGATAGATTTCTGGAATAATCCCAATTTGACTCCAACAAGGTTTCCACTTGTATTCTTGGTAATTCCTACACATCAAAATGTAAAACAAGAACATTGTGCACTTTTGAGACTGTTAGTAGGTTAGTCCAAATAAATCATACACTTTATACAAAAAGGAGTGTCAAAAGCATATTATTAGCAAAAACCTTCAAAAATTATAGATACGTTATGGACGTATCAACAAGCTAATGGACAAGTTGAAAGAGCAAATGGTTTAATCCTACAAGGCCTAAAACCAAGACTCGAAGCACCAGTACGACGTGTCGCGGGGGCTTGGGCAGAGGAATTACCTTCTGTAATATGGAGCTTACGAACAACTCCAAATAGGTCAACCGGATACACACCTTTCTTCTTGGTCTATGGCACAGAAGCAGTTCTTCCTAGTGATTTGATTCACACGTCTCCTAGAGTTGCCGTGTATATTGAAGAGGATGCCGAAACTTCTCGACAAAATGATCTCAACTTAGTCGAAGAAGTACGCGACGTTGCTGAGATAAGATCAACAGCCTATCAGCAGAAGTTACGCAAGTATCTAGCCAGAGAGTCAGAAACCGGTCTTTCAATAAGGGCGATTTGGTTCTCCGGCTTGTGCAGAAAAGAAAGCACAAACTTTTCCCAATATGGGAAGGGCCTTTTTTAGTTAGTCGAGTATTGCACAATGGTTCTTACTACCTAACTGATATGCGGCCAGTCAAAGAAAGACCTGCTACTAAGAAAAGAAAGAGAGCTGGAGGCAGTATAGACCCAGAAGAATTAGACAGACCATGGAATATTGCTCAGCTATGTCCCTTTTATTTTTAGTTTATCTTTCTTTGTAATCATATATGTGTACATGTTCAAATGAGAAATAAAGTATTGGTTGCCTCAAATTTTTTCTGAGAAGTTTTTTACCATCTTATTTCCGAATGATCATATTATAGTCAAAAATCCCAGAATACTTGAAAGTACTTTATGCTCATGTTTGTTCTGGTTTAGATTTCCGATTCTAAAATTGATACCTTCGGGTATAAATCTAAATTTTATAGTATGTGTTTTGGTTATTTGTCTAATTGCTAGATGTGGGCATATTCCAAGTAGTGAATTGTTGGCACTGGAAGCCAGCTTTGTTTCCGAGTTTAAACTGGTTTAGCAATTGAGCTCCGTTGCTCGGCAAAGTTTCCGTGCTAAAAGTTGGCCGGCTCACGAAAGGGACGAGACGGAAAGCCAGATAAACGATAAATACAGACAAAAAACATAAGTGCTTATGTAAACATTTCAGGCACGAAAATTATAAAGCCAAAAGTGCTAAATAGATATATAAAAACTTAGCACTAGCAAAAAGTATCATACTACTTATTTACAACCCGGATTGTTTTCAGAATAACACAATGTTTGTTCTGATGCTCTACGATGCAGGGGAAGAAGAAGGAGTTGCCGGCTCACTGGAGACATCAGCCTCACCTCGATATCTTTCCAACATGTTCAAATCCGAGATGGTTTTCTCATTGCCGGAAGCTTCACCAGTTTGTTCGGCGGGCGGAGGTGGTGTCTCTACGCGAGTGAAGAAGGGAGTATCGTAGCTGGTCAAGTCAGCTATGTGGCACCCATATCCGGCACAGGAGTCCATAATGGCTTTGATGTCCTGTTCCTGACCGTCTTCATCCACTTTACAGTACCCTCTGGTTACTTGCTAGATTTCCATGTTTCCATGGTGGCTCATAACCATGGTGAGAGCGTTCTACGCTGCGATGCGTGCGTAGGACATGTTCCAGTCCTGGATGAGCTGGGGCATCTCCTTGGCCTTCTCTCGTACTTCAAAGCCAGACATGCTATGCATATCCGGAACTTTAAGAACCTCGCCAATATCTTCAATGGACTGGCGGAAGTCATGAACCAGATTGCCGACTTGTGTAAGTCGGCTGGTGCAAGATTCGGCAGAGGCTGAGTCCAGTAAGTTCAGAGGACTTGCGCACATAATGCAAAACGTTAGCAAATACATCCGAATTCCAAGAATCAGAAAAACAGAATGTCAGAAAGTTGGAAACATACCGAAGATGACATTGTCAACTTTGGTCTTCTCCTCCCGAAGAATTTGGAGTTCAGCCCGGAGTGTGATACGTCCATTTTTGCATCACTATTCTATATCATAATTTACTATTATTCATTGATATATTTCATATTAAGAGATGATACTTATGTTATTTCATCTGTTTTTGCATGGTTGATGACTTTTGGAGCATGGACCGCTGCAGTCAAGATTCTGATGGAAAAGGTGCTGTTTGGAGGCAAAATTCGTGAAGATCAAAAAATCCAGGAAAATATATGGAAAATCCTATTTTTCCAGAAGACGAAGACTGCCAGAAGGAGGAGTGGAGATGGGCCACAGGGGTCCCACACCACCCCCTGGCGCGGGCCAGCCTAGGCCGCGCATCTAGGTGGTGTGGCAACCCTGGCCCACCTCCAGCTCTCCCCTCTGGCGTATATTATCCCGATGGAACCCTAATACCGGGGGAGCGACCACAGAAAGATTATGCCGCCTATGCGGGGCGGAAAACAACGAGAGAGAAAGATCTCTCCGGTAGACAGAATTCTGCTAGGGGAATTCCTTCCCGGAGAGGGGAGATCGTCGCCATCAACACCACCATCAAGCTGGACTTCATCGGGATCATGATCATCATCACCACCATCATCATCATCAGCACCTTCATCACCATCTCCATATCGCTATAACAATTGGGTTGAATCTTGCATAGTTCTTAGGGGAAACTTTCCCGGTGTTGATTACTCTTTGTAGTTGATGCTATTGAGTGGAACCATTGAACTATTGTTTATGTTCAGATTGATATACATCATTATTCCATCTCTGATCATGATCCATATGATGTCTTGTGAGTAGTTTGTTTTGTTCTTGAGGACATGGGAGAAGTCATGTTGTTAGTAGTAGAAATTTGTTGAGAAAGATTCAATAGTTTGGTATTTACGTTCTGGTGTACTTCTTCTAGTGGTGTCATGTGAACGTCGACTACATGACACTTAACCTATATGGGCCTAGGGGAATGCATTGTGTATTTGGCTACTAATCGTAGGGGTTGCCGGAGTGACAGAAACCTAAACCCCCATTAGGAAACCATTGCACAAGGGATGTCAGGGTCTTAGAGTTTGAAGTTGTGGTTAGGTTTCTACCTTAACAACTTTCTTGTACTTACGGATGTTTGCAAGGGGTATAATCACAAGTATGTATTAGTCCTAGGAAGGTCGGTACATTAGCACAGGTTCACCCACACAACACTTAACAAACTAAAGAAGGTTAATCAACTATATGAAGCGAAAGCACTTGATAGTCTTCCCGTGTGTCCTCGAGAACGTTTGGTCATCTTAAGTAATACAACCGGCTTGTCCTTTGCTGAATAAAGGATTGGGCCACTTGCTGCATTTATTCCTATTGCCTTTTATTTACTCGTACTTTATTTACTTGCATTATCAAAACCCCTAAAAATCTGTTTGCTAAGTATTTGCAGAGAATTCATGATCCATACCACTAGCCAACACCTTCTGCTCCTCGTTGGGTTCGACACTCTTACTTATCGAAAATACTGCGATACGCCCCCTATACTTGTGGGTCATCAGAGTGCCTCGGAAATGTCCCTCTCTCTGAACAAGTCATTGCTGAGATCCGAGATTTTCTTATCATGGAGCGCAATATTGCGATCACGCTCCTCGGTAGCCATGGAGGAGGACTCGAGAACTTGAGCAATGATCTTCTCATGATCCGCCTTAAGCTTATTCAGCTCTTGGCGGAGGTCCTTGTTTTCCACCTCTAGGGTTTTCAGATTCTTGGCCTCTTCAATCATAGCACAGGACTGCTTTACCAGTGCTATAGTCAAAAGAAAAGAAGTTGAACCAAAATTCGACTATGAAATAAAAGGCAAGGTTTGAGATCTGGAATGTTTACCTTTAGCCTCATCCCTAGATACTTTCAGTTGAGCATTTTCAAGTCGGAGAGCTCTGATCTCTCTCCGCTTGTTACAGATATTCTTCAATAATTCCTGGTTATATGAATTAACTTTTTGTAAGTCAGAATACCTAGGGTCAGAAGTCTACTAAAGACTATGGCTAATATTTTTGCTAATATCAGCACGAGCCTTGGGGGCTACACTAGTTCATTCTTTGGCATCCTAAGAAAGCACAAATCCGGATTGTCTATCCAACTTCATGCTTGGGGGCTAGAGGATATGATATGAAATAAAGAAAAAAGGTGAGTTGGGATTCCGACTTACATGTTGTTCATGAGTGAGTTTGCTCAAACTCATGTTCACTTTGGTGGTAACCTTCTCGGCGAGGGTGAGCGGGATTACTGGTGGCGCTGGAAGCTCACTGGTTCTCAACCTCTCGTCGCGAAGGCGGACTTGTTCAAGAAGTTCGGAGTACTTGACGTCCTCTGCTTCTTGTGCTTCTTCTTCGGCAGTAATGGTCCGGCTTTCTAGGCATTGCCGGGCCAGCCGCTGGATTTCCTCCGCAGATTTCCGAGAAAGGCCAAGTTTGGCAAATCCCGGATTGCTTAGGAGATTGTCGGTGAAGACCTCTGTCGAGGGATCATTACCTAAAAAGGGTTCACCCTTATCAAAACCTGAGTCACCCATGGTGACATCAGTTTGCGACCTGAGGTTCGCTGGCTCTACTGACTGAGACGGAACTTCTGCGTTGGTCGGAGATGGAGTAATCTCCGGTGCCACAGAAGGCTGATGGGCAGGAGTCGGAGGCGCTGCGGCCGAAGAAGTCAAATTTAACTTTGACTGGCGTAGGGGTTTTGACGAAACTCCTTTCCCTTTTCCCTTAGAGAGTTGTTTAGCTCTGAGAAGGTAATAGAACAAAAAGCATTACATCTCGGAAAGAATTAATACATATAATATTTGGACCTTGTGAGGAAAGATTAGCTCTTCACAACGGGCACCTCCTTCGTGCCAATAGCCACTATCTGAGCTTTACCTTTCCGAGGAACTATGTCCGGCAGTGGAACCAATTCAGCAGTATCCTGAGAAAACTCAGGAGGATATCCCTCGATAGGAGCAAGCTCCAACTCGGGGAGGTCGACAAGCTGAAAAAAGAAGAGATATCTCAGCATTGCAAAATAATATAAAGATGAACACACAATACAAGTTGCTGTTTGAAACTTACCAGCACCACGGGATCTTCCGCCGTATGCATGTCCAAGGACAGCTCTAGAATCTTGCTCTCAATCCGCTCCCTTATAAGCCATTTGATTTGGCATACATAATCTTTTGGCTCGTAGGCCTTGGGGCTGATTCGGAGGGAATCTTTCTTCGACAACGTGATGGAGTGCATCAGTCGATCTCCATGATGTTGAAGAGGTTGGATCCGGTGTGCCACCCAGCAGTGAACTAAATCAGACCCTTTCAGGCCCTTGTGCTTCATCAAAAACTCGATCCGCCTCTTGTTAAGAAGCAGATCGTCACTGAGAGCCGGCGCATCTATGTCACAGGACTCTTGGGGCGTGGCGGCACTGTCGATGAAAGCCGGCAAAGCAGTAGCTTTGCCGGGAGCGGGAATATCCTTATGATAGAAAAGTGGATGGCCATTGCTTGACCGACTCACTGGCCATAATCCTAGGATAGACGCGCTCTCTTCTAACGGAAAAACTAATAGTACCGGTAATATAAGGATTACCGGCAGTGATGGAATTTCTCCGGACATGAAAGTAATACCGGAAGAGAGTAAGGCTCGGCCTAATGCCAAGATACCCCTCGCACAAAGATGCGTACACGCTCATCTCTAAGAGAGAGTTCGGGGGGGAGATGACGGAGTTCAACTCCGTAGTGATCTATAACCTCAGAAAAGAAATATGAGGGAGGGAAGCTCAAACCTCTATCAAGGTGGGTGTCGAAGTGCACTCGCTCGCCGTCGTGGGAGGTGGGGGACGGTTTCGCCAAAGCCGCTCCACCAGTCGCCGACGCAGAGGAGCCCTTCCTCTTCCATGATGCGGAGCTTGGCATCGTCGAGGATGCACAGATCCATACCCCGCGGTTACTCTCCTTCTCCGCTGCCGCTGCCGTCGCTGCCATCGCCGTCGTACCGGAGGATGATGCTGAAGCCATTTTCTGTGTACCAGGTGACCTTGGATGGGCGGCACTAGTGGTTTCTAGGGAAAAGAGGAGCTTTGGGTTTGTGGGGAGGCGTAGGGGAGAAGGAAACAGCGCAAGTGCTGGTGAAGAAGATGGGGAAAAAGGATCCTCACCACTTATATCCTATAGCCGTGTCAAGATTCGTGTAAACGCTACAGTGAACGTGCCACGCATCGTGGAAAGAATTGGGAAACCCCCGCGCAATGATTACGCCGCCTCAATCTCCACGCACGCATTGAAACAGCGCCTCGGTTCCACGAAAGGCGGACCCACCAACGGTCATGCTGCCAAGAAATGTCTGTCAGTGATGTGACTTGACCATGACTAGTGTTAGGTTACGTCAGAGACCAAGTTCCGGCTTAGTTGAATTTCGAGCTGGAAACCCGAATGAACATATTCATAGGTCCAGCTCATTTGAGACTCGGATCTACTCCTTTCTTTTTTGAAGTTTCAGGAACCCTTCACAATTCTGCAAGCCGAAGATCAAGCTAGACGATGATGAAATCCGACTTTGGATCATGGAGGCTTCCGGGGGATGCAGTTGGGGATATACTTTCCGGGTATCCTCACTGTGCCTCACTGACCAGGGTGGCCCACTTTGGGTTAGAGCTTTGCTTCACCGCGCGGCCCAGTCAAGGAGAAAAGATGAAGTCCAATCCGGCTACGGGAGGGCCTAGAAGACTTACCGACATAGGCCCATAGTGTTACTTGTAGTTCAAGATATACTCTGTAACCGACTCTTAGTCGTAGCCGGATAGATCTCTCCCGTAAACCCTAGGTTGGATATCTATATAAGCTGTTCGAGGGAGAGCCTTTAGGGCACCCTCACAATAGTCTACAATCTCAACTCGCACAGGCGAAACCCTTGTAACCCGTATTCCAGCTCTGCCGTATTATTGGATTGCTAGCACGAGTAGGATCCGTCCAAAGCCGGCGGATTCGAACCTAGGTAAACTTGTGTGCTCACTGTCCTGGAACACCATACATATCACACCCCTCTCTTCCACACGCCCCGAGGATCCCCTCATGGCGTACTTGTCATCAATCCAATGACATTTACCCATCATAGCATTGCTGCTACAGACGTTTACATAACTCAATAGCCGAAATCAAGTGGTTTCCCACATTTAGATCGTTCGTTGGCCAGCGGAGTTAATAGTTTCCCATGGAGCATGACAAAGTTGTAATGACACGCATAAAGCAATATCTTACGATAATTATTTAGAAAAACTACTGGCATAATCTCTACTACTTCGAAGCATCCATTTTATCAAACAATTTCAATCAGGGGTACTATCGAGTCTATTTATATTAAGCTCAAATGGGATGGAGTGGTTCTAAAATTAAATTCTTCAGGCTAAACATGGACTCAAGTCATCTTTCAGATGCTTCCTCTTGTTGTAAAAATGTAGGAAGTATTCTTAACCCAGTTCATTTCTCATTGTTTCAAAGCTAAAAACGAGACACTAGCAAAGGAATAGAATTTGTAGGATAACAAGCTAAGTGGGGGGTGACTCTAGTGCAAGAAAGTAAATAATTGTAGGATCATTTTAAGGTTGCAAAGAAAGTGATGAAAGGAATGTGATACCTCCTCTTGCTTGCGTCGTTCTCGTATTTGAGTCGAACATCTCCTGTATTTCCATATTGCCAAATCACCTGAAATTAAGCAATCCCCGAGAGAAACAAAGAAACAAACTTGCAAATAAAGCTACAACTAAATTTTTTGTAGTTTTGGTTTAGGAATGCAAAACTGGAAATAAACATGCAAATTTCAATAAAATAAATCAAAAGAAGAAATAAAAACATGAATGCAAAGTTTGGAGGTTTTCAAACCTCCCCCAAGCTTAGGCTGTTGCTAGGCTTAGTTGTTGCCGTCATTTGGCGGCTGGTGAGGATACTGCTGGTAGTAGTCGGGGAAGTGGGTCATGAAGTGACTGAAGTTGTGAGTCAAAGTATTCACATCTTCATTCACTTCCTGAAGAGTGTGGTCGATCTCCCCAACACGCTGGTTGAGCTGCTGGAATTCCCGATAGGGGACGTAGCCATACCCCTGTTGTGGCTGGTTGGGCCATGGGTCCCAGGCTCTCCCTTGCTACTGCTGTTGTTGTCCCTCCCAAGCAGGGTTGTGTCCCTGCTCTTCCTCCTGCTCCTGCTCATCCTCATTCTGCTGCCCTCCTTCTTCACCTTCGTCTTCATCGGGCTGGAGTTCGGCCATGATCTCCATCACTTGGTCCTTGGTGAGGATCCAAGTGTCCTTCTCCACAATCGAGAAGGCTTGGGGGCAGGGCAACTGAACCTGCTCACCCTGTGCATCACCAAGATAACTGAATTGATATGCTCGGAGCCTCCGGTTAGCATGGTAAACACCAAGGAAGCCACAAGCAGTCAAATACTTGACGTCCATGAGTTTGGAGCCGTCAACAGGTTCCATAATAGGTAGTATAATATTGAATGAATGGGCAAGGTGGGTTACCAATCCACCAATGTGAATATCACCTTTGGTCTTGTTGCTTTGGTGGTGAAAGTGCTGGATGAGTAGAGCTGCAGGATTGGGGCTTTGCGGTGAAGTGGGGAAGAGAGCCTTGGTGATCATTTCCATGTCCGCATTGGCCATGGAACCAGTGTCACCTCTTCCTAGTAGTGTGTTGGCGAGGAACAAAGCATAGTAGCAGATGGTTGGGTTCTGAATGGTGGACACCTTCTTTTGGTAAAATTGCTTGCCACCATTAACAGAAATAACCTCCCAAGTCTCTCCACTTGTGACGCTATAGAGGTTAGTAACAGCATGCTTCCCAACACGAGGGAAGCTGAAAGCATTGCAAAATTGTTCAAAATTTATTTCATAGTGCTGCCGGTTCATGGTGAAGCTTACCATGCACATATTACCTTTCTCCCTGTGGTCATCATAGAAGGAGGCAAGGAACTCATGGGTAAGCTTGGCGTAGGTATCGTGGCTTGTGAAGCCAAGTACCGCCAACCCTGACCTGTTGCACATGAGGTCGAAGTCTGCCTTCAACTCTGCCGCAGTGAGAAAGTTGTGGTCGGCCCAACGTGTGGGCAACATCCTCCTTGATGAGACAATGTCCAACTTGGAGTTGCGCGAGGCTCGGGACCCCGAGCTCGAGCCCTCACCCCGTTGGTTCTTGCTCGAACGAAAGAGGTTACTGATTTTGTTCATCGTGATGGACTGCAAAATTTCACCATAAAACCTTAGGCATATAGTTTCTACATGATATATGAACGATCCTACGTGGAAAAATTCAATCCTAACATGAGAAATTAATAGGTAAAACAAAATAAGCTTGAGTTCATCTATTAGATCAATGTGAGAGTTTCAACCATGGAAATTTGAAAACAAAGCATGGATAGGGAGAGAAACATACCGATTTATTGATTCCCTCACTCAAACAAACAAAATCGGCGAAGAATCAAGAGTTCTAGGTGGATTTTGAGAGGTTTGGAGAGAGAATATGAGAGAAACAATGAGGAGGGGAGGAAGACCTAGCCGCCCCGATGCATTTTTTGGTCGCACCAAACTATACGGCCGAAACTATACGAGCGGGTGATGTTGCTCCGCCCGTATAGTTGTGGCGGCGCTGCCAACTAGGGTTTCTTTATGCAGAAAATAGCTATACGGATGCAACTATACGGCCGTATCGCATTGATCATGCCGTATAGTTAGTCGTTAAACCGTTTGTCCCTTGAGATAAATTTCTAAAACAAGCATCGATATCTATATGACCAGAACTATACGGCCGGAATTTCTATTCCTGATGTATAGTTGGTCGTTAAACTCTCAGTACCTTTGGGATAAATTTTGTACGAAGGCATCGATATCTACACGATCGGTGCTACACGGCCGGAATTTTTATTCCTGCCATATAGTTGTTCGTTAAACTCTCTGTGCCTTTCAAAGAATTTTGTACGAAGGTATCGGTATCTATACGGCCAGAACTATACGGCTGAAATTTTTATTCCCACGGTATAGTTGGTCGTTAAACTATTTGTGGCATCAAAGAAAATTTGTTGATGGTAAAGATATCTATACGACCGAAACTTTTATTCTAGCCATATAGTTGGTCGTTAAACCATCAGTAATCATCAAAAAAAATCTATTTCTTTGAGAATACCTTCTTATCCCAAAACTTAGCAAAATACCTTATTTTGGACAGAAAATTGATAGTAGAAACTGTCGACCAACATTGGCTTATTAAAAGCAAAAAAATTAGCTCCCCTTAGATGAAAAACTCAAACTTAATTTTTTCTTCTTATTCTAAACTCATTCAATCAATGTTTATACTAATTTTTGACAGTTGCATCTTCACGGGCGCGCTTTCGCAAGAATGTCTGTGAAAAAGTGGTAGGAATGCGATGAACCTTTTATTCTCTAATATATTTTATTGATGAGATGGGTTGACTCCCATTAAGCTTTTATTAGGAATGGTTGAGTAACTCAACCTTTTTTCTATTCTCGAATTCTTACCTTGGGTTGCCCCTTACCAAAGACACTTACCTCATGGACTCGTTTTGCCGGTGGAATATATCTTTCTCCTGCTTCTAGCTTCTTTGGAAAATACCGGATGATTTCAGCATCATAAACATTGAAGATTATCTTTCCTTCAACACAATCTACTGATGCCCCTGCAGTACTAAGGAAAGGTCTTCCTAGTGTTATGGATAATCTTTCATCTTCTGGCATTTCAAGAATAATAAAATCAGTGGGAATAACATGCTCATCTATTCTAAGTAAAACATCCTCAATCATACCAATGGGTTGTTTAGTGGACTTGTAAGCCATCTGTAAAGTGACAGTAGTAGGAGAATACTCCCCTAATCCTGACCTTTTATAGAGGGAGTATGGCATTACACTAACTCCTGCTCCTAGATCACACAAGGCATTGTGAATATCCGTTTTACCTATTGAGCATGAAATAGTTGGTATTCCAGGATCTCCGGACTTCGACAACAATAGCTTCCCATTAGCAGGATAACTAGTTACCATGGCAACAGTTTCAGTTATTTCTTTCTTTCTACTAAGAATATCACGGAGGAATTTGGTATAGGTAGGAACTTTGATTGCATCAACAAATGAAATTTCCAGATGAAGGTCACTAAGTGCCTCTGTAAAAGAATTATAAATTACCTGATCCGGTGCTTTCTTTTTTCGATCTGGATAAGGAAGCTTTTTCTCACCTGACTTAATCTTGTCTTTTACTTTTTGCGGGGGAGGGGCAGGCTCTTTTGTTGCTTTATTTTGTTGTTGCTTATTGCTTTTGTTCTTTTCTACTACAACAACTTCATATTCCTTGCTTATTTCTTTATCTTCTCTTGGATCAACCGTCTCTGCATCAGAGTCATAATGGTCATCTTGTGCATCATTTTGGTCCTCCTTTGCTTGATCTTGTGTTTCAGTCTCATCTTGAGGATCCACCAATGTATCATCTTCTTGGCTTGCTTCGAGCAATGCCATTTCCTTTTGCTCTTTTCAGCTTCATATTCTGGTGGTCCTAAGGGTCATGTAACAACTGCACCCCTTCTTGTGACAACATTAGTAGAAACAGGAATATCTTTATCATCATGAAGAAAAATTTGATAGCCAGATGCTATTTGTTCACACTAGGTTTCCATCATACTAAGATACTTGTGAAATATTTTTATTTCTTGGCCAATCTCATCATAATTTTCAGTGAGTTCCGCCAAAATCTTTTTGTGTTTTAGAAATGCTTATGCAAGTTATTATGAAATTTACTTGTCAATGTTTTAATTCTTGAAAACCTTTTCTAGTTTCATCTTCTTCATTTAAAACTTCTAACAAATCTACTTTGTTTTCCTTAGCAAGTTCAGAAGGTATTCCTTTTTCTTTCATTGTTTTGCGTACCTCAGGCATTAGATCATTAGTTATCCGAAGTATCCCTCTTTCCAGCTTAGTGTCAAAATCAGGATTATATAAAGAATCATTCTTAGCCCAAGTAGACATCAATTCCAAACATTCTTTAATAGTTAAAGTATTTATTGATCCTCCTGCTGAGAAGTCAAGTAACTCTCTATATTGAGTATTAAGTCCGTGATAAAATAAATGGCAAATAGTTGATTCAGAATAGCCATGATTAGGAATACTATTGATCATTCCAAAGAATCTTTCCCGGGCTTGTGGGTAGTTTTCTCAGTTGCCTATAATCTTTCTTAGTTTAGTTACCTTTTTAAAAGGATTAAGCCTATTTATGAATTTAACAATGTAGTTTTCCCAACATTTATTATAATGGCAAGGGAGAGAATATAACCAGTCTAGAGCTTTACCTTTAAGAGACCAACGAAATAATTTTAGACGAGAAAAGTCTCTTGGCAAACCTTTTGGTCCAAGCGATGTTATCACATTGTCGAACTCTCTAATGTGTCTTCCTAGGTCTTCATCTTCCCTTCCACTGAAAGCTTTCTCCTGCAAAATTTTAATAATTCCACCATCAAATCAATATTCTCTAACTCCAGGATTAGGGAACTCTATTGGTTGTTTAAAAAATTCAGAACTTGGAGCACTATAATCCCTGAGAGTTTTCTCGGGTTTCATAGGAGTTGTCTTGTAAATAGACATGATTTCCATAATATCACTCAGGTTTTCAAATTCAACTTTATTTGATCTTAAAAGTTTTTCAATAATTTCCTCGCGCCTTTGAGCAGGAACGCGCTCAATATAATCTGGTAGATAGGTCATACAAGAGCGTGTAGACCCGTTGTCTCCTAGGTAGACCATTTTGTAGTAGCAACACCTGAAATGTCAAAAGACAAACACTTAGCGCTTAGCTCCCCGGCAATGGTGCAAGAAAATAGCTTGATGTCTACAAGTGCATAGGTCATTTGTAGCTAGTTTCGAAGTATAGATATCGATCCCACAGGGGGCCCAAAGGTAAGTGTTTATGGGCGAAGTCTCTGTCACACCCAAAGTTGTCACAGGTCTTCGAGTGAATTGACTACAAGTGTTGAAATAAGAATGGGTTTTGATTAATTGAGATGTAATTAAATAGAACTAAAATGTAAGCTTCAAAAATATAAAGCATAAAAGTAAAGAACGACTTGGTTGTTTGTTGGTTCCTGCAGATGGCAAAAGAAGGCACATGGAGATTCAGTTCATGGTGATAATGACTGTGCCAGGTGGATGAGTGATAAATGTAACAATTATAATCTTATCAATATATGTGTAGGCGAGCAACCCATAATTAGCCGGAACTCCTCTTGGTAGATTTCATCCCAACTTCAATAATCCTACTAGCCTGTTACCAAAACTATGGTCAGACACTAGGCGATTAAGATCCTTCAGGTCGATTAGCGATTAAGCTCCTTGGATCGGACTAATGTAATAAGCACAGTGGTTCCTCATTATCCTCGAGTCTACTAGCTTTCCATTGATATCCCCATGTCACCCAAGGGTCGCCGGTTCACTAGCGAACAAGATCTTATATATGTAGAACAAATCATCATGTTGTCTAGGACCTTAATTGGACAACAAGCATGAGGCATCCCACAGATAGTCAAGCACTCATAATATAGCAATTAGAATCAATCACAAACTAATGGAAAATATATGAATGCACATCACATCTCACCAATCCCCTACATCTCCCATGCCCAAGGGAATTACTCACACATGAGAGAAGAACGTACCATCAATATAATAAAATAAAGGGAATTCGTCTTTGTATTACCGTGGAGATCCACAATAAGAATAGAAAAATATCCAACACAATTCAAGATGGGAAGAAACAATCTCAAAACCTAGTCTTGCAAGGTGGAGATCCCTCTCTCTCTCTCTCTCAAGTACAAGTAGTGGCTATGGAGGTGTATTGGCTAGGAGATTGAATATCGTGGAGCGAGATGAAGAACATCTCCCCCTTCTTCTCTGTATCTCTTCTTTCTCCCTTCTGGATGGTATGGCGGCTGTTGTGTTGTGTTTTCGTCCTCGGTCCCTTCACAGAAGTTGTTCCTTTTGACAAGACAGAGGTGGAGGCAACTATACGGCGGCAACTATATGGCCAGAAAAATATTCTCATTGTATAGTTGCTCGTTGAAGCTTCTATATGCTCCTCTCGAGTGCTTCCAAAGCGAGACTTGCTTGTTTTCTCCATAATATTGTGTTTCTCTAGTTAAAACCTTCTATTGACATTCAGAACCTGAAACACACATTAAAAACCAAGTTTTGTTCACTACCGAAGTATTAGTGTTAGGTAAAGCTAGAAAACGATCAAATCCGGGAGAAAACCATCAATAAAAGACATAAAAATGTGTCGAATCTCACAGCTATCAATGGCTGAGGAGGGAAAGAGGTGTGGTGGCACGTGTAGGGAGGTAGCTTGCGCCACCACCTCTCTTTCAGGCCTCCGGGCCTCCCTCATGAGGTTTAAGCACTCTAGATCCTTGTCTTCGTGGAATATTGGCTTTGCTAGAGTTTCAGCTCCATTGGACTTTGTTAGGTCCGTGAAAGATCAAAATACACACAAAACAGGGTTTTTCTGTCCTCTAGAGTTATAACCAAAATAAAGGTGATTATTGGTAAATACCCAAAAATCAATGTAAAACATGGTTATTGGATTATAAATGTTGTAGATATGTGGGAATATGTGTCAATAAACTACAAAGTTCATGTATGCATTTTACATGCATCAACATCCCCAAGCTTAACCTATGCTCATCCTCGAGCATGAAGGTGATAAAACCAATCATGGACTTTGGAGTTTGTTGTTATATTTCATGTCATACATTGTTACACTAAGTTTAGAAGGTTCAATATTCAAACAAGAGTAGTGAGCAAGTGAGTTATAAAGTGATATCTCTTATACACTACAAACATGTTTAACAATAAGTTGCTTTGTAGTGAAACAAATGAAAGTACCATGAACAATTAAGCATGCTTAGATCAACCTATGAAAGTATGGCAAAAAAATTCTCCTTTGATCTTTTGAAACTTTTATAACAGAAAGTAAGTAGGGAACGTATGTTCTAGTCTTTCAATAATAGATAAAGAAAAATAAAGTTTTGAGAGATGTAGCTCAGGTCAATGGTAATCATAAGAATGGGGTTCCAAGCATATTTGTTTTTGGCAAAAGTGGGTACGGTTTATGTGTTTGACCTTTTACAAGTTAAATGTTTCATGCCCGTTGACCACAAGTACCCAGTTTCTCATGCTACTCAAGTTAAGATCACAAGAGATTCTTCCTTATATGCATACGGTTCCAAACAAGGTGGCACTGATATACCTCATGCCCCTTTGTACGAGTGATCCTTGCCCCCTGAGTTCCAAAGTAGACCATCCATATTCCAATGTTAGGACAAACAAGCTTAGTGATCTTCTCATCACTTTATTTTATTTACTATTGCATAGCTTTTTATTGAAGGTGCTTCATAGAATATTCGTGTTGTAAACTTCCACCATGATATAGTGTCGGGGATATACTTTCCGGGTATACCCACGGTGACTCACTAACCAAGGTGGCCCACTTCCGGGTTAGAGACATGGTCCATGGGAGACCCTATTAGGGAGAGAAGATGGAAGCCCATCCGGCTACGGGAAGGCATGGAAGACTTACCGACTTAGGCATGTAGATAGACTTGTAGTCCAAGTTGTACCTTTGTACCGACTTTGTATCGTAGCTGGATAGGACTCTCCTATAAACCCTAGGTCATATGACTATATAAGCCATCATAGGGACTAGCCTTTAGGTAACAACAATTACAACCACCAATCACAAATCAAGAGAAACCAACACTTGTAATTTGTTGTACTTCTAGCTCTGCCAATATACTTGATTGCTAGAAGGAGTAGGATCCATGCACCGCGGTCGGATCGGAACCTGGGTAAGCTTGTATGCTCACTGTCCCGGACAACCGTACGTCTCACACCCCACTTTTTCCCATGCCTCGAGGTCCCCCTCACGGCGTACTTATCTTCAATCCGACGATAGTTGGCACCCACCGTGGGGCAAGTGACCTTCGGACCCACATTCCGGGCAGAATCTATGCTTGTGGGAATCATAGAAAAATCATCATCAGCCGCGTCCTCTATGCTAGTGACATCCCCCTCGTCCTCCTCGATGAGACATGGATTCTGGCTAGGGAGGCCATAACGAGCTACACCATCCTGCCAATCGTCAAGATCGACATCTACCTCGGCTTCACTGAACCTGCCCAATCCACCCCAGCGGTGATGTTAGAGGCGGAAGAAACTTCTAGATCCACTTTGTCCTCGAAGGCAGCAGAGTTCAGGATCTCAAAAAACCCTAATCCCACCAAACCCGCCCTGAGGCAGAGATCATGGAGAAAAAGAAGGTCGAATCTGAAGAAGATCTCCCTCTAGAGGTTGAATATCAGGAAGAACAAAGCTGCAATGGCTCTAGATCCAGTTCTACATAGTGAGGCACATAGTGAGGCGGATGATGTTGTGCCCCAATGTCAATCTGGACGCTATCCTTGAGACCAACAAAAGTTTTGAGGAAGCCAACACTGAAAGCCTCACCCACCTCAAAGCACATGGATCTCACTTCGTCAGCTACGTCGTCTCTAAATTCAGCTCTACCGATGCTGGCGACGACAATGACTCTATTTTAGACACCATCAGAACAAACACCGACACACCAGCCTCCCCAGTAGAGTCTATGACATCGGCAAAATTTTGGACGTATGAAGAACAATTTAGAGAAGAAATCAACTCCAGAGATGTGTAGGACGGAAAAGGGTCACATCCGAGTTTGTACGATAGTATGGATGAGGATTGCAATGAAGAACATCCCGACTCGCAAGATGACATAGATTTCGGAGAAAATCTCGAGGTCCTAGTGTCCGAAAGCACTAATGGAACTTTATCCCCAAGGAATGGACCCAAAGCCGTCTTTGCCACTGGTGCCCAAAGGACCAACAAGGCAAGGAAGAAGAAGAGTTTGAAACAAGATCTTCCAGCAGAAGAAGAGGTTGATGGCTCTCTGATCCCCCATGAACCAAAAAAATCTCCACTAGATGGTCACATGGTTACCCCCAGTGCCAATGAAATCTATGGAGAAGCATTAACAACGCCGATCCCAATCCCTTCGGAGCTTACCCTAGAGGAATTGGAGCAAATGGTCGAAGCCCTAACAACACCACGTTTACAGATCCTCGATGAAGAAACTCATCTTGTCGAGGAGAAGTAGTGCGTGAATGCAAACATTGTAGATACGAAGCAGTTTAACTCCCTACAACATCAGAAGACCCAGAACGGCCCTATGCTGGCTAATAAAAATTTGGATGTCCACAAGACCCTCTTCGAGGGGAAAAGCAACGACATTGTCATAGGACAACCTCGACTCGACAGTAAGGGAAACATGATCTATAATACACCGGTGGAAAACACTGTTGTAGCCCGAGAGATTCTTATGAATAATCCAAGCCTAGAGCAGGTCCGGTAGTGTGTAACACTACTCAACAAGGGCCTAGAGCAGTAGAAAGCTACCACGTCTTGCAGCGGGAAGCTGGTTTCAAAATCTGACCAGTGCCACACGGATGTGGAACGACAACATGAACCAAGGCCCCAACGGGAACCGGATCGGCACTATCATTCCAACCCCTCGGGATGATACTCACTCAAGAACTGGCTCTTCAGGCCAGCGGCACAGAATCGCGCGAGACTAGAGAAACATTGTTATGTTGGGAATATGCCCTAGAGGCAATCATGTATGATGTTATTCCCAATGTATTCATACAGTTATTGTCCTAGTATGAACTACTGACATGTATCATTGAATATGTGATTCAATTGTAGAACTATATATTCATGTTGTTCATACTAGTTGTCCTTAGTTATTGAGGTTGTGATGGAAACATAACTTATACTAATGTGAAAGTCGACTGATGATTCATGGGCATGGAGATGCTATTCCGACTTACACGGATTCGGCTAAAGAGTTTAGCGAGTTGGACTAACCCATATTAAGGTACAATGAACAAGTAGTCATTTGTATGTCTCAATCAATGTAATCCTTAGACCCGAGGTTATTGCACAATCCAAGTTGTGGATCACGGACTTAGGTTCTATCAAACATTGTTTCGTCAAAGGGTAATTATAAAGGCAGAGTCTGGGTCGACTGAGAATCAAGCTGCGTGATGTGGATAACCAAGATGGGATTTTGCCCTTCCAACTGGAGAGATATTCTCTAGGACCTCTCGGAAGATATGATTCAGAAAGCATGGCCATGCGTGACTCAGTTAAGTGTTAACCAAGGCAATCGACTAAGAGTTAGTTGGATGAATCACTTATCTCGGATCGAGAAAGAGAGTCAAACTATTTAAGGGATGACGGTTATTCGCCTATAGTTCGACAAGGCATATCGTGAGGCAAAAGGGACTCAGATGAAAGTCGTATTGGAAGGTATGTCGTCATGAATCTTTGGTACTTGACAGACGACACATTCTGCTAGGAGCCGCTACCGACTGATCGGTCACGAGTGAGAGTCGGATCGTGTCTGAGTCACCATGAGCCTGTCGGGTCACACACTTAAGAGCGGGAGAAAAATTAGGTTAGACCCGAACCAGAAATCTATTTGGGTTGGACCTAAATAACACACGGACTGAGTCATTGAGTTGGAATCATAGTGACTAATATAGGAATTTTAGTGAATGGGCCACAAGTGAGTGGATCCCACTTTCATTCCCTATATAAGCTTAGAGTACAAGGTTAGGTCATTCCATGTGTTGAAAACCCTAGCTCCAGACAGTCCAGTCCTTCCACCGTATCTGACCTAGCAGTACACCGTCGGCGCTCGTCATCGTACGTATGGATAATGGCGGAGGTGTTGTACGTTCAGCACTTCGATGATCGTGGATTGGATCGGATCGGATCGTGAGGACTGCACTGCATCAAGTGACATTCTTCATCAATTCCGCAACTGCGAGTCTAGTGGTAATCCTCGTGGCATATCACCTCAACTAGATCTTTGGATCACCACGTAGGGAAAAAGTTTTGTTTATCTCGGCATGGCCCAACAGTGGTATCAGAGCACTAGCTTCTAGTTTTAGGCTCGAAATCATGCATATGTAATATGCGGTTGGTGTTAGATTGGATATAATTGTTGTTTGGTGATCGATCTATGAGATAGATCGGTTTTGTACGAGGTTGATTGGATCAACTATACTCGGGGAATTGGATGATCCAGTTTTTGTGATCATACTACTAAGGTCGTAGAACAACATACTCGTACCGGTTGGCTTCCGCCATCAAGGTAGACTATGACACGTTGATACGTCCAAAATGTATCTACTTTCCCGAACATTTTTGCTATTGTTTCTCCTCTATACTTGTGTGATTTGGATGCAACTAAATGCGAACTGACGCTGTTTTCAGCAGAATTGCCTTGGTGTCTACTTTTTGTGCAGAAAATCAACTATCAGGAAAAATCCCGGAAAATATGCCAAATATCCTATTTCACCCGAAGACTCCAGGAGCCAGAATACGAGACGGAGAAGAGCCCTGGGGTGGCCACACCACCTGGTGGCGCGGGCCAGGCCAGGCCGCGCTAGGGGGTGGTGTTGCCCCCCTAGGCACCCCCTCAGCCTCTCTCTTCGCCTATAAGGAGCCTTCTGACCTAAAAACTTCGGGGGATTCGACGTTTTTCCACAAGGAGTTTCGCTCCGCCGCCACCACCAGATTCCATGAAACAGCACCAGAAACTCCGTTCTGGCACCCTGCCGCGACGGGGAATTGGAGGAGATCATCGCCATCATCATCACCATCGCTTCTCCATCGACCATCCATGTTTCCCCCATCTATGAGTGAGTAATCCCCTATTGTAGGCTATGGGGATGGTAGGGATTGAATGAGATCGTTCATGTAATGGCATCAGATTGTTAGGGCATGGTGCCTAGTATCTTTTATTAGTGCTTTATGACTTTGTTGCGACTTGTTGTGCTTAATGCTTGTCACTAGGGCCCGAGTGCCATGATTTCAGATCTGAACTTATTATTGATTCATTATGATAGTATTGTTTCTGGTCTTATCTACAAGTTCTATACACACGTTATTGTCTGGAACCTATGGCCCCGAAGTGACAGAAATCGGGATAACCGGAAGGGAATGGCTTTGATGTGAGGATCACATGTGTTCACGGAGTGTTAATGCTTTGCTCCGGTGCTCTATTAAAAGGAGCACCTTAATTGCCAGTAGTTCCCTAGAGGCCCCGCTGCAAACGGGCTGGCAGGACAAAAGATGTTGTGCAAGTTCTCATTGCGAACACGTATGACTATATATGGAACACATGCCTAGGATTGTCTAGTACTTGGGTGGTTTATCTTATTTATCTGCAATTGCCCTATGTTCTGATTGCCATGTGAATTGTCTTGTCCATGCAACGCCCGTCCATCCATCCCTACGCCTACCGCACTCGAATCCCACTGTTTACTGCTTTTGTTACTACTGTCTTTGCTTTACTGCTGCTACTTTGCTATTCCTACTACAAAACTGTTGCTAGTGATAAACTGTTGTGAGCAAGATTGTTTCCAGATGCAGCTGAATTGACAACTCAGTTGTTAAGGCTGATAAATATTCTTTGGCTCCCCTTGTGTCGAATCAATAAATTGGGTTCACTTCCCTCGAAAATACTGCGATACACCCCCTATACTTGTGGGTCATCAAGACTATTTTCTGGCGCCGTTGCCGGGGAGCATAGCTTTATTTATCAAGTTCACTTGGATTCTCTATTGTTCGCTGCTATCCATCCATCATGGGTAAGTCTCGTGATGGAAGGTTCCTATTTTACCATCCACTACAAGAAGAGGTATGGTTCTGAACACCTCTACCGCTCTTGATTCACCGTCTGTTTTGAGTAAGTTCCTTACACCACCACATACACATGCTACACACACTGCTACTACTGCTGAATCTGAAACTTCTGATACTTATGATGCTGCTTCTACTGTGCTTGATAAGAGTGGTTCATTAGGTCCTTTCCTAGATGCTACGATTGCTAGAACTATAGCTGGAAATACCGAAACTCCTAATGAAGACACTACCACACTTGTTAGCTCACCTGAGTCTAGTGAGAGTTATGATACTGAAGAAGATTATGTTGAGATGACCGATGAGTTTATTGAAGAATGTAAGAACACCCATGATAGGAGCACTGCTAAGAGTCTCCTTGAGAGGCGTACTATTAGACCCAAATTATCTCTTGATGCTAAGTTTGCTGCTTCTCCCATAAACATTATAGATGAAGATTATGATTTCTCTCTCAATCTATCTTACATAGCTATCATCGAGAAAGAACCTTTTTGTGGGACTAAGAATGAAAGTGTGGTAGCACATATGAATGAACTTTCTACTATGAGTGGCTTGTTTTCTGATGATATTAAGATGCATACCTATTTTGTTGCTAAGATTTTTCCTTTTTCACTGAAAGGAGAAGCTAAAACTTGGTTTAGTAATTTACCTCCTGGATCTATTGATAGCCCTGAGTGCTTGAGTAGTACTTTCCTACAGAAATATTTTCCTCCCAGTGCTAGACATGCTATTTTGCAGGAACATTTTGATTTTAAACAGGGAGAAAAAGAGGTATTGCCTGAATCTTGGGCAAGGTTTTATGCTTTGATTCATGCACACGCTGGATGTCCATTACCTAAAAATGAGATTCTTGATATATTTTATAATGGACTAACAGAGGAATCTAGGACATACCTAGATAGTTGTGCTGATTGTGTTTTCAGGAATAGGATCCCAAAGGAAGCTGAGGAATTAATGGCTAAAATAAGCAAGAATTATGAAGATTGGACTCCTCCTAAACAAGCTATACCTGAAGTAATTGTACCTGAACCATCTATTCCTGTGCCTATTCCAACATCAAAGAAGAGGGGAGTTATTGAATTAAATGATGAAGTGATGAAGGAAGCTAAGAAATGTCTTAAGGAGAAGGGAATTAAAGCTGGAGATGTCAAGAATTTACCTCCTATAGAAGAATTATGTAAGCCTATTACCTACTCACACACTATTGAGGTACACTCTCTCCAACACTTTGATGAAGGTGATATCCCTTACTTGAAACCTCCGGATCAATGCTTAGAAGAATTTGATATCTTTATTGTTAAGCAAGATAACTTTAATAAAAGGGTGCAAAATCATCTAATGGAAAACACTAGAGCTATTGTTGAGTTGAAAGATATTGTGGAAAGAACCTCTAATGATGTTAAAATGATTGTTAAACACTTTCAAATGGTTCAAACTCAAATAGATCAACTCGTTAAAGTGCAAAACGACTTGCTAGTTAATGCTGCTAAAGAAAAATATGCTTATGAAATTATAACTAGAAGTGGAGCTGCTACCCAAGATCCTCTATATCCTGAGGGGCATCCCAAAAGGATTGAGTAGGATTCTCAACAAGCTGAAAATAGTGGTTCTACTCGTAAGAAAAGGAAAAAGAAACATAAAACTATTGTACAACCCTCTGAACCTGCTATAGATCCTAATAGTATATCTATCTCTGATGCTGAAACTGAAAGTGGTAATGAAGAAAATGAAGTGCCTAATGAAGAAAAAGTTGAAGAAGAACCTGAAAACCACACTAAGACTACTAAATACACCAAAGAAGATTTTATTGCTAAGAAACATGGTAGTGAAAGAGAACCTTGGGTCCAAAAACCTATGCCTTTCCCATATAAGAAACACAAGTCAAAGGAAGATGGACACTTTAATAAGTTTACTGAGTGGATGAAGCCTTTATTCTTGCAAATTCCTTTGACTGATGCTATTAGATTGCCTCCTTACTCAAAGTATATGAAGGACATTGTCTCGAATAAAAGGAAGATCCCTAATGAAGAAATCTCTACTTTGCTTGCTAATTATTCTTTCAATGGTAAGGTTCCTAAGAAGCTTGGAGACCTAGGGATTCCAACTATCCCTTTCTCTATTAAGAACAGTTATGTTAGAACTGCTTTGTGTGATTTGGGAGCCGGAGTTAGTGTTATGCCTTTCTCTCTCTATAAGAGGCTTCAGCTTGAAAAATTAATACCAACTGATATATCTTTGCAAATGGCTGATAAATCTACCACTATTCCTGTTGGTATATGTGAGGATGTACCTGTTCAGGTGGCTCACAATTGCTTGATATTAACTGATTTTGTTGTGCTTGAAATGCCTGAAGATGATAATATGTCTATTATTCTTGGGAGACCTTTTCTTAATACTGCAGGAGCTGTTATTAATTGTAATCAAGGAAAGGTGACCTTCAATGTTAATGACAAGGAACATACTGTCTATTTCCCCAAGAAGATGGAAAGGACTTATGGCTTGAATTCAATTGAACATGTTGAAGGCATTCAAGTTGGAGAAATATATTGTCTCGTACCAAGAGAAAATTTTAAAATTATTATGATTGGGACCATTGCTATCAAGGTTGAGGTAACATAATCATTGGTGGAGTACAAAGTTTTGTCTCATATGCAATTGTTTTGGTAGCAAGACTTGATCAACCTTGCTAACAAAAGGACTCCATTGAACAAAACAATGTTTTCATTATGATTATCTCCGTTTATTTCTATCCTTTGCATCTTAGTTTTTGTTTTCGTTTAGTTTTCTTTGTGTTAGAACTTCTGTAGTTCTAGCCTTGTTTTGTCCTTGCATCATGTTTCCAAAAAAATAAAAAAATCTGTCTGTCAGAAAATCAATCTTCTATTTCTGAAAAATGCCCAAAAATAAAGTGTCTCGAAAAATTCCAGAAAATTCATATTAAATTTTTACGTGAAAAAAGGGGCAGAGGAGTACCTGGTAGGTACCAGGGGGGCCCACCAGGCAGGCACACCACATGGTGGCGCGGCCAGCCTTGGGTGGCGCCATGCCCTGGTGTGGGCCACCCCTGGCCCCCCACTACTTCTCTCACCTGCCACTTTCTTCTCTCTCCCGAGTAAGCTCCAGTTCATAGCTCAAAATCGCATTCTCTCTGTGCTTCCTCTCAATTTCTTCGATCTCTTTGCTCAGCCCATCTTTCTTGCTGAAATTTGGAGCAATTGTTCCTTGGTATGTGACTCCTCCCCTTGTCCAAGTAGATTTGTGTTTAGTGGATTATATGTTGAGTATTTTGCTACTGTAGGTGACTGGTTTTGAGAGCTTGTAATGTTGTTTGATGCTTAGAGATATAGTTTTGATGCATGTTTAGGCCTCTTGCAAGTCCCTATGAGTAGAATCCTTTATTATATTTACTTTGCAATCACTTGTTTAATAGGTGTTTAAATTTCAGAATACCAAGCATGAACAATCATACTTTTGGAGAGATATTTGAGAGTAATGCACCTAGGAGGTCGAGGCCCTCAAGAACAGCCTCTCAAGCTAGGCCATCATACAATGAAGACCTCATTGTGACACGCATTGGCAGTGAAAGGGATGATGGAGATGCTCACCCATCATCTTTTCCTTGTTTTACTTTCTTGCAAGCTGCAGGTATTCTTGATGATTTCTTGCTACTGATTGAGAGGGTTGGTTTGACCTCTTATATGCAAGATGAGAGTGCACAATACGCTATGCTCACCAAAACTTTTGTTGAGAGCTTCTCATTTACTAACACACCCTATCAATCTACTGTCTCTTTTAAAATCTATGATATGCCCTTCACCATGCCTTTGGAGAGATTTTGCAGTATTGTAGGTGTGCGTATGACAGGGACCGTGAAGAAAATTCAAGGGCGACCCGCTGATTTGCTGGAGCTATACCGAGGGGTGACCAATGATGATGACCGTGTGGCGCAGCGCGGAAAGATAAGAAATATCCAACTCCCTGCTCTTAGATACTTTGCATATTATCTTGCTACTAGTGTGTTGGGTAGGGAGAACACTAGTAACATCTCCAACTATCATTTAGCTTTCCTTGCTGCTGCGCTTAACAATGATACTCGGTACAATCTTGGCTCACTTATTGCTTGCCGCCTAGCTGCTAGGGGGCCTATCTATGGGGGCATCATTGCCTCGCGTGCAGTCACTGCATTAGGTTTTTCAGTGGATCCCGATGATGCTATGCTAGCACCACAGAGGCTCAACCTTGTTGCCATGAAAACTCATCACTTTGTCACTGCTACCTCTGATTTGAACAATCTAGTATATAGGATGCTTTTCATTGACGGGGATGAAAGGGAGATCCTTTTGCCACAGCCTGTTTTGTTTAGTGTTGACAGGAGACCGTGGTCGCGCTCCAAGGAGGAGGTGGACGAGCAGCTTCACTTGTTGGGTTTCCACGAGCAACACCAGGAGGATGCGCCCTCCTATGATTACTCCGCACATTACGGAGGGGCGTACTCGAGCTCGCACCAGGACGAGGGTACCTCCTCGTTGTACCTCGGTGACACTTCATCCTGGACAGCTTGGGATTGATACCCACTTAGGCCAAAATCCTAAGCTTGGGGGGAGGTACGCCGACACCGCACTCATCTCCATATCATGTTGCGTCAGTACTTTGTATATTCATGTTTTCGTTCTCTTTTTAGTTTTCGTTCTTCTTTGCTTTTGCTTTCTAAAAACACAAAAAGACCAAAAATATTTCTGTTGCTTCTCTTTGGTTTGCTTCTTCTTTTTGCTTTGGTTTGTTTTTCCCTTTTTGCTTTGCTTGAACTTTTCGAAAAACCCAAAAAGATTTTGCTTTGCTTGTTCCTCTCTTTTGGTTCTTGTTTAAAAATCGAAAACACCAAAAATATTTGTCGTTCTTCTTTGGTTTTTGCGAGTTTGCTTCAGGGTTCGGCAGTCCTCAGTGGATATTGGTTTCATATTATTATTCAAGCCACACAAGTGAAGAGCAATAATGAGGATTAATGACAACTTGAGGCGTGGTAAGAGGCTGGTAATGAACTCTATTTGTTTTCATTTTTGTACATATACTCATCACTGTCGGCATGCTTAGTCCGTTCATGTAGAGTGTATGTTTTCTTTGGATGCTTAGTAGTTCTTGCTTTCTTATGATTAGCTCCAGCTCGCTAAAAGTTTGTAGCATGTCTCTTGAATGTTTGCTTGCATTACTCTATTCATAAATTGGTATGACACCGTGGTATCCTCCTCTGAATGTTTCATTTGATTGACTTGGCACATGCTCATGCATGCTCATGACTGTAATAATCAGTTAAGCCTCGATGAATTATTTTGCCTTGAGGATCTTGAACCACTTTCATGCCATGAGTAGTCCTGTTTTGTTGCAAGCATGATAATGACAGCTATTGCTCTCTCATTTGTCGCTCCCTTACTTTTGCTAGCCTTCACTTCCACTGAGTGTTTTACTCAAGTTTCCAACTCCCTAAACCAAATATTTCCAAAGTGTCCACCATACCTACCCATTAGCATCATTTGCTACCTCCGTGCATATTTATTATGCCTTGTTTTCTTCCGAATAAAATGTTTGCTTGTTATGAGAAAGTTAGTTAGTAAAGCTCTCACGAACTTGATGGCACACTTTATTTTCTTGCACATAATAAACCTGAACCATTGCGTCCTTCTTTGTTGTGCATATGCTTGCGCTTTATGAGTTGAAGTTAGCAGAACCATGTATCATGGGGACCGCTTTCAATGCTTCTTAGGTATTTTGTACCTTGTTGATATCATGTTCTTTTGCTTATGGATCCCCGCGGTGTGAAATAAAAGTGAAACTTGTAAGATCATGGAGTTTGTATGTATGTTAGAGAAACGCCTGGGCCGCTAGCCTAAGCCAAGCCTAATCATGGTGGAAACTTGCAGCATAACCATAATGAGCATTCTATGAAGCATCCTCAATAAAAATCTATGCACATAGTAAATAAAAAGATCGCCGAGATGCTCATTGTCTGCTTGCCTTGTATTTTGATTCTGGGATAGCTCCCGTGTCATGTGCAAGGGGTACCCCGTTGGCGGTTCTCTATGATACGTATGTACTTACAATGACAAGAGCTTACTTGTAACTAAAGTTGAGTAGCATGAGGATCGGTCTTCGCAAGTAAGGGCCATGAGACTTTGATTTATAACTTGTCAAGCATATCCTCTTAGTTGTGTCACTTTCACCTTAACCACATTAAAGATGCTTATGATAGGGGCAATGAGAGCTCAAAGCTAACGAATACCATACTTTCAGCATTTGGAAGCCTTTCAAATTATTCAAAACCTTTTCTTCTACTTGTTGAGTCTCCACATATTCTTTGAGCACCTTCTTGAGAGCGTAGTTGTCATTCTTTGTGTTTGTTCCATTACTTGATTATTTGTGTTATGACTTTGATGCTTGTATCTTTGATATCTTTACTTCTAGTCATCACTTGAACTTCAGAGGTGCCTTGGCATTCATAATCAAAGGCAAGCGAGATACCACTCTATCATACCTTTCTATGAGCATTGTAATGTTGCTTATGTTTGTACTTCATGCTACTTATTATTCTTGAGTTGGAATCTCTTGATAGCTTGCAATAACTATTAAGTAGACTCAGTTGCATACTCTTTATTATGAATTGCCTAAGTAGTTGATCACATTGCTGAGAATATTTACATCATATGAAGCAAATGTGTTTGTGAAAGTTCTTTTATCGCACTCAGTTTTCAACTGAATTGCTTGAGGACAAGCAATAAGCTAAGCTTGGGGGGAGTTGATACGTCCAAAACGTATCTACTTTCTCGAACACTTTTGCTATTGTTTCTCCTCTATACTTGTGTGATTTGGATGCAACTAATGCAAACTGACGTTGTTTTCAGCAGAATTGCCTTGGTGTCTACTTTTTGTGCAGAAAATCAACTATCAGGAAAAATCCCAGAAAATATGCCAAAAATCCTATTTCACCCGAAGACTCCAGGAGCCAGAATACGAGACGGAGAAGAGCCCTGGGGTGGCCACACCACCTGGTGGCGCGGGCTAGGCCAGGTCGTGCCAGGGGGTGGTGTGGGCCCCCCAGGCACCCCCTCGGCCTCTCTCTTCGCCTATAAGGAGCCTTCTGACCTAAAAAATTCGAGGGGTTCCGCAACCACCAGATTCCAGAAGGAGTTCCGCTCCGCTACCACCACCATATTCCACGAATCAGCATCAGAAACTCCGTTCTGGCACCCTGTCGGGATGGGGAATTGGAGGAGATCATCGCCATCATCATCACCATCGCTTCTCCATCGACCATCCATGTTTCCCCCATTTATGAGTGAGTAATCCCCCGCTGTAGGCTATGGGGATGGTAGGGATTGGATGAGATCGTTCATGTAATGGCATCAGATTGTTAGGGCATGGTGCCTAGTATCTTTTATTAGTGCTTTATGACTTTGTTGCGACTTGTTGTGCTTAATGCTTGTCACTAGGGCCCGAGTACCATGATTTCAGATCTGAACTTATTATTGATTCATTATGATAGTATTGTTTCTGGTCTTATCTACAAGTTGTATACACACGTTATTGTCCGGAACCTATGGCTCCAAAGTGACAGAAATAGGGATAACTGGAAGGGAATGGCTTTGATGTGAGGATCACATGTGTTCACGGAGTGTTAATGCTTTGCTCCGGTGCTCTATTAAAAGGAGCGCCTTAATTGCCAGTAGTTCCCTAGAGGCCCCGCTGCAAACGGGCTGGCAGGACAAAAGATGTTGTGCAAGTTCTCATTGCGAGCACGTATGACTATATATGGAACACATGCCTAGGATTGTCTAGTACTTGGGTGCTTTATCTTATTTATCTGCAATTGCCCTATGTTCTGATTGCCATGTGAATTGTCTTGTCCATGCAACGCCCGTCCATCCATCCCTATGCCTACCGCACTCGAATCCCACTGTTTACTGCTTTTGTTACTACTGTATTTGCTTTACTACTTCTGCTACTTTGCTATTCCTACTACAAAACTGTTGCTACTGATAAACTGCAGTGAGCAAGATTGTTTCCAGGTGCAGCTGAATTGACAACTCAGTTGTTAAGGCTGATAAATATTCTTTGGCTCCCCTTGTGTCAAATCAATAAATTGGGTTTCACTTCCCTCAAAATTACTGCGATACACCCCCTATACTTGTGGGTCATCACACGTAAATACGGATGTGATGATCGAAGATCAAAGAGTTTGATCAAATCAGGAGTACAGATCGGATTTGGGTAAAATTGTTTTATCCAATGAAGAAATCCATGTTTGGAATGCAGATGAGATCTGCGGTTTCGGAAAAAATCGTCGGACGCTGCCCACACCCGCGATCCCCGCTCGCTATCCGCCTAGCGGGTCCACCAGCTTCGCCCTGTCATAGCGCCTTAGATGTCATTGCGAGTTTCACTCCACCGGTAAATATCGTATCTATGCATAAATTGTTTTTGCAGGATGATGTTGTGAATGGTATGGCTTATGTGCATGTGATGTGTGTAATCCATACGTGATCTGCATATCATGGTCTTTATCAGCCGACTGGAGCCTAGGTGCTGTCATTTTATATGATCAAAAGCCTCAAAAGTATGTTCCAGGCTCAGGCAAAGACTAAGAGGTATCAAATCTCTCAGGCTTTGTTGGGTTGCAAGCTTAAGGATGGTGATCCACTGAGTCCGCATGTGATCAAGATGGTTGGTTACGTGTTGTCTCTGGAAAGGCTTGGCTACCCTCATTAGCCAAGAGTTCGCTACGGACATAATTCTGAACTCTCTTCCTAGTGCATATGGTTAGTTCATATCGAACTACCACATGCATGGTATGGATAAGAAGCTCACTGAATTACATGGGATGCTCAAGCAGGCTGAGGCGGGTCTCAAGAAAGACGACAGTCAAGGGTTGATGGTGCAGAATAAGGCCAAGTTCAAGAAGATTTCTTAGACTAAGAAGAAGGCTAAGTCGGGAGGCAAGGATTAGGACCCAGTCCAAAGCGCTTCATCAGGGACTAACCCATCTCATGCAGCCAAATCCACTTGCTTCTACTGCAAGACGGATGGCCACTGAAAGAGGAATTGCATCAAGTATATGGATGACAAAGCCAAGAGTGGTGGTGTGACTTCCAACTCAGGTACACTTGTATGCAGTGTTATAGACAATAATCTTGCTGATGCACCTAACAGTTCTTAGGTATATGATTAGTAATTCACATCTACAACTCATTGTAGGGACTGGTAAGAACTAGGAGCATGGCAAGAGGCGAGGTTGACATTCCAGTCGACAACAAAGCGAGAGTCGTTGTGTTGGATATCGACACGATGCAACTTCATTTACCTTCTAGATTCTTAATGGAGCTGAATAATTGTTATTATGTTCCACTGCTTAGTCGAAATATTATTTCTACCTCATGTTTGATGAGACAAGGCTATGAGTCGAATATTAAGAATAATGGTTGTTCTTTGTATTTGAATGATATGTTTCACGGCTTTGCACCCATCCACGACAGGTTATTTATTTTGAATCTTGATGGTGAGTCGTTCTATAACATAAATGTGAAAAGGTTGAAACCAAATAATCTGAATATGACTTACTTTTGGCACTGTCGTCTTGGTCATATAAGTTGGAATCGCATGAAGAAGCTCCATGATGATGGACTACTAACTTTGTTCGACTTGGAGTCATTCGAGACATGTGAATCTTGCCTACTCGGCAAGATGACCAAGACACCTTTTGCAAAGAGTTGTGAAAGGGCGACCAACTTATTGGGACTAGTACATAGTGATGTATGTGTTCCGATGAGCACGATAACCAGAGGTGGTTATGGGTACTTCATTACCTTCACTGATGATTTGAGTAGGTATGGATATATCTACTTGATGAAACATAAGTCAAAAGCCTTTCAAAAGTTTAAGGAATTATAGAATAAGGTACATAATCAACTCGACAAGAAAATAAAGTTTCTTCGGTCCGACCGAGGAGGCGAATACATGAGCCATGAGTTTGATAACCATCTAAAGAGTTGTGGATTAGTTCCCCAGCTCACTCCTCTAGGAACGTCCTAGAGAAACAGTGTGTCGGAGAGGAGGAATCGGACCTTGTTGGACATGGTACAATCAATGATGAGTCGGACAGATCTGCCTTTATCATTTTTGGGGTTATTGTCTAGAAACTACAACGTTCACACTAAACAGAGTACCATCAAAGTCGGTAGATAAGACACCGCATGAGATGTGGACTGGGAAGAAGCCGAGTTTGCCTTTTCTTAAGATTTGGGGTTGTGAAGCTTTTGTCAAGCGACTTCATTCGGAAAAGCTTACAGCTAAGTCTGATAAGTGTATTTTCGTGGGGTATCCGAGGGAAACCTTGGGTTAGTACTTATACAACCGAGAAGAGGGCAAAGTGTTTGTCGCTCGGAATGGTGTCTTCCTTGAGAAAGAGTTTCTCAGTCGGGGAGTAAGTGGGAGCACGGTACAACTCACACGATCTGAGTTTTGGATCACCGACTTAGGTTCTATAAAACGTTGTTCTATCAAAGGGCAATTATAAAGGCGGAGTTTGGGTCGACTAAGAATCAAGCTGCGTGATGTGGATAACCAAGATGGGATTTTGCCCCTCCAACTGGCGAGATATTCTCTAGGCCCTCTCGGAAGATATGATTCGAATGCATGGCCATGCCCGACTCGGTTAAGTGTTAACCGAGGCGATCGACTAAGAGTTAGTCGGATGAATCACTTATCTCGGATCGAGAAAGAGAGTCGAACTATTTAAGGGATGATGATTATTCGCCTATAGTTTGACAAGGCATATCGTGAGGCAAAAGGTACTCAGATGAAAGTTGCATTGGAAGGTATGTCGTCATGACTCTTTGGTACTTGGGAGACAACACGTTCTCCTAGGAGCCGCTATCGACTAATTGGTCACGAGTGAGACTCGGATCATGTCTGAGTCACCATGAGTCTTTCGGGTCACGCACTTAAGAGCGGGCGAAAATTTGGGTTAGGCCCGAACCAGAAATCTATTTGGGTTGGACCCTAATCAGACATGGACTGAGTCAGTGAGTTGGACTCGTAGTGACCAATATAGGCCTTTTAGTGAATAGGCCACAAGTGAGTGGAGCCTACTTTCACTCCCTATATAAGCTGGGGCACAAGTGCTTAGATCACACAGTAAGGTTATTCCATGTGTTGGAAACCCTAGCTCTAGTCAGTCTAGTCCTGCCACCGTACCATACCTAGCAGTCCACCGTCGACACTCCTCGTACGTGTGGATACTGGGTGAGGTGTTGTACGTTCATCACTTTGACGATCATGGATTGGATCAAATCGGATCGTGAGGACTACACTGCATCAAGTGACGTGCTTCATCAATTTCGTAAATGCACGTCTAGTGGTAATCCTCGTGGCCTATCACCTCAGCTAGATCTTGGGATCACCATGTAGGGAAACAATTTTGTTTATCTCTGCGTGGCCCAAATGTTCCAGTTGCGTCATGTGGCGTCTTAGCAGCACTGGATCCACGACACCCACCCTATCAGCAATCTAATAGCCATGGAGATGAAGAAGCGCGGCGTCGGGAGCGGGACAGGCAACAAATGCCACCTCCCAGGCACACAAGCCGTCAGGCTAAACCTCATCGCAATGACGACAATGGCGGGAAAAGGGACGATGAAGACTAAGCTGACCACGGCTAGCAAGGTGGCCATCGTCACGAAGACCAGCCTCGAGGTTGATATGATGACGCCTCGGGGGGAGGCCGGCGGTCAGCTGAAAGCAACCCACTTGAACCTCTGTCCCCACCAAGCAGTGACCTTAACGGCTCCCACGGGAGCCAGGGAAGGCGCCGCGGTGGAGGAGGTGGTAGGAGAAGCATAGATCCGACTCCACAACCCCGCAGGCATGACGAACATCCGAGACAGCGCTCCTTGTTGCCAAGCGATGCTAGGTACCAGATTAACTCAAACATAGAGGCGCCGCGCTACGAGTCGAATAACATATACATGATCCCTGAAATGCTTTGGACCATGGATCCGCAAGACAGAGTTTCCGGAGGGCTTCGCTATTTCGATACACATCCAACCCTACGATAGTGTAGGTCGACCAGATACTTGGCTCTAGGATTTTTTCTAGGCTTGCTGCATTGCCAAAGGAGGAAACAACTAGGTTGTAGTCCAGTATCTCCCACTGATGTTGCAGAAGATGGCTCGATCATGGCTAAATGAACTTCCAAAAACACCATCCACAATTAGTATGACATGCAAAGTGCGTTCTTCCGGAATTTCGAGGGTACGTACATGCGGTGACCCAACATACCACTGCATGATGTAGTACACTATAGTCGTTGACATAACACCAATGAAACACCATTCACTAGTATTACATCCCTCCGAGTGGTACAACAGAAACACAGCAGGTCCAAGACATGACTATAGGTTACAACTTGACTCTTTACAAAAGATCCAGAGAACACTCTAGGTGAAAGAGAGAGAAAGAAACTTCTTACAAAGAAGAACCAGAAATAATAACTTAGAACTATCTAGTAACTAATACTAGTATCTAAACTATTTGGCTTGCCATTGCTGCTATTGCAATGCTCTACAGAAGTAGGTTTTATGGCTAGAGAATCTACTCCTATCTACTTAAGAACTTTTTCTTCACTTCGGTTGATGTATATGTTGACTTCATTCACTCTGTTGAAGAACTTGAGCTGTCGATGATGGTTTCTTGAGCAGAAGTAGATGTTGGTGTCGTCTTCAATGTCTTAGAACCTAGCAAGGGTTAAGAAGGTACGGTTGAGTACGAGCGTACTCAGCAAGTTCACTAAAAAGGAGTGTATGATGCACTATCTCTACAGTCATAGACCAAAGGTCATAGGCAATGCAGGTTTTCGTAAACATTTCGTCAAAGGGTTGCTTTTATTCTGAAAACTATATCAGACAGCCTTCACAGGTTGACTAGAAACTTCGTGGGGTTCCTTTCCTACCGCGTCCGTAGCTCCTTCCTGGAACAGGGAGTAACATGTCACAGTTCTTACACTCTGCAGAGGTGTGTTACTTAACCCATGAGATATCAAATCCTTGTTGCATAACCGGGCAGCTTACCCGTCCACACTTCCTTTGGTGTGGGGTCCAGTAGATGATCCAAGCCAATCACTGCCCTCTCCGCGACCCCATATGTCTGCACGATCCTTCAGGCCGAGCTACATCTCCCTTAAGCCCCCTTTCAGGCAAGCTACAACCCTAATGATTTCCCAAAGACTCTATGAGCCGGTTATGCCCCTGGCAAGCTCCCTAAAGGTCTGACTATACCTCCGGCAGCCGCTCACAGATAATCTAGACACCAAAATCGTGGGGCCTAAGGGTACCCACCCATATGCTGGATCCGCACAAGGAATCACATCGTCACGTTAAGGTCGTCTTTCCTACATACAAGAGGAAGAAGATACATCTGACTTCTCCGTCCCATTCCAAATCTCATGGTTAACACGTAATATACGGCGCTAGAATCACTGGCGAAATTGGTTGTTAAGTCCTAGATATTATGTTCCTTTTCCACTGGAACTGTATTAGTAGATTATTACCATTTGGTAAATAATCCATAATCAAATTATTACGAAAATACTGTTTTCTGATCTTTTTGAAATACAGGTGATGACAACATTTGAGTTACAAGCATTTGATAGAACATAACCAAAGGACATGAGCAAGTTGTGAACTTTCCTTTTGTGATTGCAAGATTGTGCACTCACGGTCTTCAAGACAATAGAAGATCCAAAATCTGGAAATAGCATCATTGGTCCGGTAAGGACTAGTGTTTAAAGAAGCAAGATGCAATTATGCATAAGTAATGTAATGCAAGTTTGAGAAACGCAATTCCTGGGACTAATCGTATATGATCTAGGGTTCGGAAACTAGGAATGGTTTCTTTAGAATGTGTTTCGCTTTTATATCAGTTTCACACTTGTGCTTCTTATTAAGGCTTGTGAGACTGTGTGAAACAATATGTAAATATAGCAAGTAGCATGCAATATTAAAACACTCAAATGAATCATGGTATCTAAAATATTTCCTAAGCAAGATTCTTAATCAATTAAAGTATTTATAGATATGCTTAAGGATTACTTTTAATGTTTCTTAAAAGAATAACTTTTGAGGAAAATATTATTTTACAAAGTAAAAAGCATTTAAACTTAAATCTAACACTTTAAGTTTTTCTTATTAATTATAAGTATTAAAGTAGAAAGCAATTAGTATTTTTGAATAACTATTCCACTAGTAAGTGGAGACTTTTAACACTTCATGAACGTGAAACAAAAGTATTATGTCTTTATGGAAGTGGTGTTCTCTTGATTTTATAAGTGAATAGAATCATTTACCTATTATAGAATTAATACTTATTTCTATAAAGATGGGAAGGGCATTATATTAACTACTTAAAGACTTTGTTTAGCTTTTAAAGTGGATTCCCAAACTTGTAAAAGAATTAGTACTCAAACGTTGATGATTTTATAATTGATAAAATATTTTTGGAGAGTAAGATTTACTTAATTATAAATGGTAGTTTAGTAAGTACAACTTAAAATTATTATACTTATCTTAGCTTCACTTAAACATCAATTGAACTTGTTATTACATTTTAGACTTTAAACAAATAATGGTAAAGGCAATAATAATGGTTTATATATTTTAATGAATTAAAACAATAGAAAAGGGTTTTAATAAGATTTATTAGACCTTTACCTTTTATTTACTTCAATTATGAAATATGATATTTTTAAGTTGTAGATTTTATTTTTGTGATCATTTGGTATATTATATGTATTTTTGTGATTTTTATATAATAAGATATAATTTTTATAATTACCACTTTATAAACACTTAATAAATCCTAAATATTAGTTAAGTGATAGAAAAATGTATAAAACAAATTTATAAGTCTTTATTTTGTTTTTCTTAGATTTTTTTAGTATATTATACCTATTTTTGGGAATTTTTAAATAATAGAATATATTTATTAAAGATTTATCCTTAATAAGGTTATTTACTAATTAGTACTAATTATTTTATTTAAATTGGAAAATAATTATAATAATAGGTTTATATTATAGATTTTATTTTTTTGAACATTTTGATATATAATACATATTTTTCTGAATTATAAAACAAAAGATATTGTTTTAACAAGATTTATATATTTTCTGGATTTATTTAAATAACAAATAATTGATTGATTGCATCACTGCTGACATCAACATGACACATCACACACGGTGCAAACTTTTTATACCCAACCTATTCTACCCAAGCCACTGACTGGTGGGACCTATGCCATGTCATATTCATAAATTATAAAACAAATAAATAAAATGGGATTATGACATCAGCATCATGTCATGCTATGGCGCCCCGCAAAAACCACTACTAGAAAATCGCTGTGTTTTTGTGCATCGCATCATCATGACCACATGCTCATGTCATCATGCCATATTGCATTTGAGCATCGTCATGTCATCATGCATGGATTTGTCTAAAACTATTTTCTAAAAGCCTAGTTTTATTTTCTAAAATATCCCCGTCTTTATTCAAATCAAAACCCCTGTCTCTCGCCCGGGTCTTTTATTTGCCTAAAAATTATTTGCAAAAGTATTTTAAAAATAAAAGTTAAATAAAAATGTTTTACCGGGGAGGCCGCCAGCCTGCCAGGCCAAAAGCCCAGCAAACCAGCAGCCTACTACCCGGTCCAAACTAACCAAAACCTAGTCTAATCCTAACCAAACCCTAACCCCAAACCATCTCCCCACCCCGCCGCCTCTCTCTCTCCCGCCTGTCCACCTGGCCCACCACCTGCCCAAACTCCAACCCCCTCCACCTCACTCTAGCCTATCCCAGGCCGCCACCTCGTCCCACCTGCCTCACTCCATCCACTCCATGTGCGCCACCTATCCCCAACTCCCCTCACACCCGCCACCCCCACCGGTGGACACACACACTCACACACGCAGCACACAAACGCACGCTTCCTCACCCCACCACCTGACCAGCCCAGATCCCCACCTCCTCCTGGCACCGATCGCCACGCCTCCCCAGGTCCACCTACCCCCGACAACCCCTCTCTCACCTCCCTCACACGCATGTCTCCCGCTCCCGGCCCCACCATCCACGTCGCCACCCCACCCTCCTCATTCCTCCCCTTTCCCGCACGCGAGCGCCTCTCCCTCACGTTGCTTGCCTCGCGCGAGGCCGCCGCAGCCAAGATCCTCGCCCCTCCTCCTCGATCTTCTCCGCTGCCGGCCACCCTCCTCCCCGCGGCCTTCCTTCCCGGCAACCTCTCCCTCGAGCTGGCCCATGCCGAGCCTCCTCCGCCTCCGCTCGTCGGCGCTCATCTCGGTGCCGCCCCGTCGATCGCTGCGCCGTCGAACCGCCCTCTCCCCGCTGCCGCCAGGGGCCCCCGTCTCCCCAGGCGCCGTCGCCCTGCTTACGCGCCAGCCCGGCTCTTCACAGCCAAGCCCGGACCCTGCCGCCGTCTCGAGTCCCAGCTCCCGCAGCCTCTTCTTCTAGCTCCGGTCACCTCCGCCACCACCTCGCCTCCCGGAACTCCTCTCCCGAGCATGTCTCCAAGCCCGCCCCGACCCCAGCCGTCGTCGGGCCCCCGCCTCCACCTCGCCCTGCAGCACCAGTCGTCGTGACCCCTTCTCCCTCAGCCACACTGCTTTTCCTTGCCGCCGGGGCCCGAGCACCGCCACCACACTTGCGAGCTCCGCCGCCTATCCCTGCAGGCCGCCCAAGGGTCGCCGCCAAGTGCCTGTCCCGCTGTCGATCGCGAGGCCTAGCCCCCGTCTGAGGACGTCGCCCTGTTCCGCTTTGAGCCTGTCAGGGCCTCCTTCTTTTTCTAGCTGTGTACCTGAGATAAACCGCACTGCTAGGCTTGGCTGTTTTCACCACAGTACTGCAATGTTGGCTCCCTTTGGTGATGTGCAAGTCTCCTATTTTTCTTATAATGATGCCTTCACGGTGTTATTGTCCGACTCCAATTCTTGTATGCCTCTAGGTTTGTGATGTTCGATGCCCCGAGCTTCGGTTTGTGTTACGCGAACAGGAGGGTACCCAGTACGCCGAGAGGATGTGAGATTATAGCAAGACCTCCTGCCGGACAAGATCAACCGAGACGTTAAAGTTGTACAAGCACCATGTCAAGAACTCCTTCATGGATCTGTTGAACCGAAGATCTCATGCTGGACCCGGTGATGCCGTTGCCTCAAGATCTTCCTCTTGGACAGCAAGACCGTTCCTGGAGCCGGAGCTAGAACCCTGGCGCGTTCTCCTTCCTCTTCGGAGACCGAAGACCCCGAACCCCTAAGACCGAACCCGAACCCTCGACCCCAGGTGAACACCAAGATCGCCGAACCCCCATGTTTGACCCCTACCTATCCCTATTTTATAAATGTCATATATAATTGTTGCATATTAAATTGTTCATGCTTGCATCTCATCATAGGGTTTGGGGTATTATGTCGATTCATCTTATAATTAAATATGGAGTCTATATGCGGGCTATTCTAGTCTTATATCGGCTCCATTTAAATTGGTGTAGCGAACCGATGCCATGTTTTGTCTTGCTAATCCAACATTTAAATTGCGGGGTACCTAAACAACTGAACCACTTAATTAATTATCGGGACCCCGGTTCCGCTTAATATTGCCTAGTTGCACCGCACTTTTGCCATGCCATGCATCATACCATGAACATGTCGATTCTTCTGTCGTAGCATTAAATATTGTATCCGGTGTTTCTTCTAGTGTTTGCTTCTTCGCGGATTAGGCCGATGAGTGGATGCGAGTATCGACAAGTTCTCCGGATATGAATCTCCGGCAGTGTTTCCCAGGCGAGCATCTCTCCCCCTTCTACCTATTTTGCATTTGTAGGCTTTATTTCCTCCTATTGATCTATTGCTATCTGTGTCGCGATGCTTTAGTGTTCCGTACCAAATATATCCCTTGCAGCCTTTATATTGCCTTGGACACATCCTATTGCCTGTTGTTTGATAGATAGTCCGTCTTGCGAGTCGTAGTCGCTTGCTCATGTGCTGGTTCGCGTCTTTGTCGTTCCACCATTGACGGAAGATTGGCTTATGCTTAATGGTGGAGATGCTTAATGGTGGAGTTGATCATGACTTTAAATACAACTATTAAAATACTAGATATAACTAATGCAGAGGCATCGGTGGGCAATAGGTGTTATTTGGTTCTTCCACGCTCACTTGTGTGCCGTAGGACTCCGAGTACTTGATACATGTTCCTTGATTTTTCGCACTATCCACATCTGGGAGGCCTTATGGACCCCCTGAGCCAGAGCTTGATTCATTTCTATTTCTTGGGGCCACAAACTAGTTTGGGGCTTTATTACTATCATGTACTTATGCCATGCTTTACTGCTTTATTTATGATTGTGCGTGGAGCACCTGTACTGTTTAGGATCGTGACACGTTTTCGCTGTATCGACAAGCCCAGTCACACTTTCGGGTTCCCAGTCGTTTACAGCCGTCCACACAAACCCTGGGTCCGTTCCGGAGCCGGCCAACTTCGTGGCGGGTAGCTTAGTGGGGTGGCCCCCTGAAATATTTTATGAATCCTGTGATTGCTTTGTCGTGAAAGCCTCGTTGGGTTTTGAGTTGGTTTTTCCGAGGTTGATCGACTGTGTGTTGCTATTTTTGCACCCCTGCAGGGTAAAACTTTCTGAAAGCCACGTCCGCGGTTATGGACGACTTGGAGCACAGTATCTCGATCATAGACAAGCATAACTAAAGTAGTGCTATAAATTTGACTTAATATGTGACTAGTAATCAGCTCCAACTATAACGGAATGGATATTAAAAATGCCAACAACTGGTGGATCTATGGTGGTCTGTGTCATACTATATCTGCCTAGTAAGTATTGCAACTCCAATGGAATGTGATAAAAGTGCCAACAACTGCTGGGTTTTGGGATTCCTCAGGACAAATATCTAACTAGTAAATGTTCCAACTACAACGGAATGGTAATTAAAACTGCCCACTACTTATGCTTCAGGATGACTCATGCTATCTATATCTGATTAGTAATTGCTGCAACTATAACAGAATGAGTAAAATTGCCAACTGTGTGAGTTCCTTGGTCCGACTTCCTCGTTTGGTCTCGAGGGGGAAATACCAGGATGGGTTTGTTTGGTGTTAACTTCAGGTTGGATCCAAATAGGTCTTTCTTACCCCTCTTTGATAGCCGCCCGTTGTCTCGAGTCTCTATAGGTTGTTTAGTGCTGCTGCGCTGCCGCTTCAGTCCACCATACCTATGTAGGCGAGAGCCACTGAATTTTAGCCTCACCGTGTACTGGCCTCAGTACTGACGCTCCTCTTTTTCCTTTGCCCTTTGTCGGCACCCCTTTTGTTTTAGTAGGTCTGAGATCGATGTCGTTAGCAGGGTTACCCTACCGGCTTGGCCTGGGCAGGATTATGGACGCCATTGGTTATTCTTCAGGGCTCTTAGCCCCATTTGCATCTTGTCTGTAGTCGGATGCTCTATCGTTTTCAAGGTGATTTGGATCTTCGTATTGTATACCTATATTCTTGACTCGTTGAGTCGATGTTGTATATATATATCTGTTCTGTGGGTCCCATCAAGGACTGTTGTGTAATGGTATTACTTCGTTTTCCACCCGCACGAAAGTGCCTGGTGGGCGTCCATGAATCGTTGCTATGCGGGTTTGGCGGAAAGGGCTAAAACTTGCATAGGGCCGATTTGAGGGTGTTACACATGCTGACATCACCCGTGGGTGATCTCCCCAGGTCGCTGATCGATCTCTCGATTGAGAGCGCGCGAGCAAGCGGGAGCGGTTGCGTTGGATTCGCCTCATTGCAGGCAACCTCAGAGTGGCGGCGCCGCTCCATTTGAGTGACCGGAGCAAGGTCAACAACGACGACCGACATCGGCGAGTGGTGGCGCGTGGCGCTAGCGAGCTACTGAATGCGAGGAAGCAAGGAGGGACTACCAGGAGGATCAACTGCTCACCGGGAAGCTTACAGTGAGGATACGGGGGCGAATCATGGCCGGAATCGACGGTGAACGCCGGTGAATGGCGGCGGCGGTGAGGTGTCGACTGACTTGTCTGGGGGCTCTCCGGCTTCCGTGGCCTGGCTAGGGAGAACGAGGACAGCAAGGCAAGTCGAACGGTGCGCTCAGAACTTCAAGGGGAGGTCAGGAACGGTGGCTTCTCACAGCTCTGGCGAGCTAGGTTCACAGCTGATAAGGGAGGAGGAGGATGAAGGGAAAACGAGGTTTGCTCTCTGCGTGTACAGGGTTCTTAATGACAATGGTCTTGGGCCGGTATTGGGCTACGATGAAACTAGCGAAGTGTTGCGGCTGGCGTATGCGAGCGGCAGATAGCGTGGAAGCATTCCGGGCCATGGGCCGAGTCTGCTGACTGCGTCTCTCTTTTTCTTTTTCAATTCCATTTTCTGTTTTCTTTTCTATTTACAATTTTCTTTCAAATTTGATTTCTATAAGGGTTTAATTTCTCAGAGTTCTGGTGGAATATTCCAAATGGTTTAGAGATTCATTTTACTAAATCTTCTCTTTATTTTTCTTTATCTTTTCGAAATTTATGAGTGTATGAAAGGTTGTTTTATTTAGTAAAGTAAATACAATTAGGGTTTTGTGAATTTGTTTCTTCTAAAGAAAATCTTATGGAAATGTTCTTATTTTCACCATGATAATGGTTATGGCAAGAATTTAAAATGTTGAATGATATGTAGAGAATTCCATTCATACTTAGCCTCATAAAAGAATGGTATATATATTTATTATAAGATTTTAATCCTTGTGGTTCATGATAGGGTGATTTAAGTGTCATGGTTCTCCCTATTGGGTGATTTTACCAAATCCAATTCTACTTGTTTGTAGTGCTTAGGATTACCAGAGAACAATCTTGGTTAGGTCATTATGAATCAATAACAATCATTTGTAGAGAAATACTAAGGTTTATTCAAATATAGGTATATGGGTTTTGAGAGGATTTAATAACTCATATTCAATTAGAGATATGGATAATTATTAAGGCTAAGACATATTACTATCATGTTTTGTGACCATGGATAAGAACTCATCTTAGAGTGAGATATTGATATTGCTTTACTAAAGTGATATCGGTACTATATGAGACTAGGTCTTTATTAGTATTTAAGACAATAAGGTGGACAAGGCTTCCATCTATAAACACTCACTTGGTTCTCTAATTATCTCTTGGAAGCTTTAATTGTCCAAGAGGTATTGTTCAATGGTTACCTCCGAATATAAAATGGTTCCACTATCCATTTGATTCTAGGGTTTTCAATAATGAAGTAGACATGGGTCTGTCCTGGTTTGATATACTCTTGGTTGAAGGTTTCTCAGGTACTCCTAGCTTAATACCTCACTAAGCTTAGATCATAGTTAAGGAATTCCTTTCCTAAATATACTCTATAAATCTCTCTTATCTTGTTCACCAATATCACATCTTCCTAAATAAGTCAATCATCTGACTTGATGGGGATATGCCGAATGGGGTATGCCCAGCAGGACGTTCTGATCGGGCCAAAGGCCTAGCGAGTGGGCCTGCAGGACGGCGACTGGAATGCGACTGAGGAGAAGGCCTGGCGGTTGGAGACTGGAGGCCCACAAGCGTACTTGAAGCCTAGTCGGATTAGGTCAAAGCCTCCGAATCCATATCTTCTTCGATTGTAAACTGTAAACCCTAGCAAGGTGCCTCCTATATAAGCCTCCCTAGGGTAGTCTGAGGACTTACGTTCCATCATACACCCCATCAAGCGACTCGCTGCTTAGACGCTGAGCTCGCCACCCCTGTAACTCGCTCTCCATCAATCTAATCTAGCAGGAGTAGGTATTTACCCTCCGGGGGGCCGAACCTGGGTAATTCCACGTGCATTCGCCCCCATCTCGCATCGCAGATGGCCACCAGCTCTCGCCCTCGATTCTATCAATCGCTGCCTATGGCAGCGACTGCCGTGGCCATTTCCACGACAGTGGCCCCACCGTGGGGCCTAGCCGGACTGGCCTAAGTTCTGCGGTGAGACCCTACTCGCCAATCGATCGGCCGATCGCCACTGGCCGCATGATCGCTAGCGACAGAATCCTTCAGATCCTGCCCAACAGCTACATCCCGGTGTCGCGCCCGATCACACATAGTGTGGTGATGTTGGTCGGCACCATCAACCTGTTCGTCGGCTTCACCGACACAGTCGACCCGCCGGCAACAATGATCGTCGGCAGATCGCCGCCACGCCGCGATCTGCTCTCGGAGGAGCAGGTCCGCTCCATCAGTCGCCTTGCCACCAAACACGACTCGGCAGGTGAGCTCCCTGACCCAGCTCCTAGCTAGCCATACTGCAGGCATCCGCTTGTTCTCTTCTCGCGAATGTGCCGCCACCACTCAAATCTAACGCACGCAGCTGCTGATTGATTCCCTGCTCTCTCTTCTCCTGGCCGCGCCACCTCTCTTCCCCTCCTCTCTCTGCTTCCTCTCGCCGGAAGGAGCACGCACGAGCAATAAAAATCAAGATCATCTTCTCTAACAGTGAATCGAGATTAACCAACCATTAATTTGTCCCTGCATCTCCAGTCCTCACCAGGCCATCTCGGAGAGGAGGCGGGGAGACACGTTGTTGCTCATACCCCTCCTCCAACACCTCGTTCCTCTGACCCGACTCCACCATGGCCGTAGCTGACGCACCTGCAGCAGTGGCCGCCGCCACATAGACCAGCACCATAGGCACCATGAGGTCCGCTGGCCGCTGCCTGTTCAACATCGATGCGCGCCAGGGCGAGGCCTGTATTCTGAGGGTCAGAGGGGCTTCCTCGCAGATCTGAGCGCGCAGTATCTCGTCCAGGCGAAGACGGCTTGCCAGGAGAGCAGGCGGCACGAAATTTCATTAGCTCAGTCAAAAATAGATCTCAACCTGACTCCTGGACCAAAGGCACAGAGCAAGGCTAGGCAGTAAATTCGAGCATCCGTTACCTTTTTGGGCCAAGATTTGAAGGTAGACGGCACGCAGCACAACATCAGCGGAACGAGAGCTCTCCTTGCCTCCTTCCATGGAGGTCGTGTCTGTACCGTATTTATCCGGCGCGCCACCGCCATGGATTCTCGCATTGGAGGGTTCGTCAGCTCGCACCTGACTGTTGATGGTGGACGGGGAGGCAGTAAGGATGGGGATGGGGAGGGGAGGAGCACCGGCGGCTGAACGCCGGTCGACGAGGCAGGCAGGCGAAAGAAGGGGATTCGGTGGTCAACACCCGCCGACGGGGCAGGCAGACGGAGGAAGGGGTTTTGGTGGTGAGAGTTCGGGACCGACCATGGACTTCTGTTCTACACTTGGCGGTGGCATGCCACGTAATATCCTCAAACATCCAGGGGTAAAATCGTCCAAAGTAATGTCGGACGGACAACCAGGGGACGACGAACCTACCTCAACGAAAATTATAGTGTATAGACAAGTGGAAACCTTATTGGAGTCAAATTGGGATTTTTCTAAAAATCTGTCTCAGAACTCTTTTTGAAGATGGTCACGTTTCGGGTCGAATACGGCGTCCAACGGAAAACTCTTCAACTACAAAGTTGTTGAAAATTTTGCTACAAATGTTCTAGACATAACATTTAGCTGATTCCGAGTCCAGCCGGCCTTATAAGCCCGATTAACTGCAGCCTAAGATGGGGTGACGGAATCCGAGAAGCTATATAAAAGGAGGAAACATAATTCGCCCAGGGCATCTCCACCCACGAATTTGCAGCCACCAAAGGCATGTTTTTGCCTCCCCCATGGATCCCATATCCATGGGGAAAGGCTCCCAAGAAGCCATGAAGGAACGAGGCTAAGGGGCGGTGCTCCCCCATGATACCGGTGGCGGGGAAGGAGTCCCCCGCGCCGCCGCCGCCGCCCTCTTCACCATCTTCACCATATTCACCACCATCGCCATCACCTAATCCTCCTAGTATGCATGTTGGGTTCGCAGCATAGAAAACAAAAAAAATCCTGTGATGAGAACAATACGCCAAGATCTATCTACTAGATACAAGCAACGGGTGGATATACATCCATAGAGAACTTATCCTCGAAGACAACAAAGCTTTGTTAACGAGATGGAACTCGTGGATAATGTAGTCGTACACTTGCCGATCTCAAGATCGTGATGAAATCCTTCAGGTCCAGCAGTTCCAGCACCATCAGGTCCAGCACCATCAAGTCCAGCATCGCAAACTAGCGGTGCATCCGTGATCGCACACACGTTCGGTCCACCGAACAACCTCCGCCTCCTCACTCTAGCGATGCAGCGGAAGCAGCAACTCCTTTCCAAATAAAGCCACCGAAAACATGTATCTCGCTAATCCGAGACCATGGGGAATAACTAGAGGGAGAAGAGAACCTTCACGAGGAGGTGGTGCTAGAGGAGAGCCGGAGGAGGTGCTCCTTATATAGGGGAGGGGCAGCCCAAGGGGGCATGGCGCCGGCCATTGTGGGTGCCCCCACCTCTTCCTCATTCATGTGGGTGGAGCTTCCACTCACATAAACACACACATCCACTCATGTCCACTCACATGCATTAAATTTCCACCAAATTTAATGCAAGCTCTCATTAAATAAAACACTTTTATTTATTTTATTCAGAATTTTATTAATTATTTTAATTAACAAACATTCACATAAAACTCCCTGCAACATTTCAATATCATATGCAGAACCAGTTTCAGCAATTTCACCCGAAACAATTCCGGTTTCCATCGAAATGATTCCAGCGCTTTCTTAATCTTTATCTGAAAAATATTTGCTCCTAAATGTTGTAGGTATCCCTTAAGTGTGTCACCCTACCGTTCGCGAATAATGCAGACATGATCGAGACCCCTCTCCGATCAATAATCAGTAGCGGGGCCTGGAGATCCGTACTGACTACCACATATTCAACGATGACTCTTGTGATCGTGTGAACCTTTAACGTTGTAACTAAATCCCTTTGTCTCGCGATATATTACATGTCCGAGATTTGCTCATCGGCAGCCAAATACCTAGTTTGATCTCGTTACCGACATGCACTCTTTTCTAGTTCCCGTGATATAACATTCTAGTGATCACATCACTTGCTTGCAAGCTATTCTCAATGTGATATCACCGAGAGGGCCCATATTATATCTATCTGTCATCGGGATGGACAAATCCCATTCTTGATCCATGAGCCTCAACATAACACCTTCGAAGTATCTGAACCCACCTTTATAGTCACCCTTTTACGGTGTGACGTTTGATGTTATCAAGTTACTCTTCCGATGTTAGCAATTAACATGATCTCATGGTCTAAGGACAAAGATTACTTCATATGATGTTATAGCAATATAAACATAATGACTTTGATCGTAATGTTATACTTCGGATGAATGTTCATCACATCATTCCACCAATGTTGTGGCCTCGTTATTAACAACATCCAATGTCCATGATCAGGAAACCTTGATCATCTTGTTAATCAACGAGCTAGTTTATATGAGAGGCATTACTAGGAACTTTGTATTTTGTTTATTAAACACACATGTATTAACGTTTCCAATTAATACAATCATAGCATGCAAAATAAACATTTATCATAAACATGGAATAAGATAATAACCACTTTATTATTGTCTCTCGGGCATATTCCCTTCAATGCAGTGGTTCATCCTCCCACACACCTCTGTACCATCCTATGTAAACATGGTGTTTGATGCTATAAGTTATAATCCTATGATCTATGTAATGTTTGCGTAGTTTCTTTGTTCTTAGATTGAATGGTTGAACGTCTTTGGTTCATTAGAGTTGTATTTTGATATGGTACAGTCCTTTGGTGTCCATTATATTTGTGCGCGCATGGATTAAACATCATAGGGTTTGTAGTATGTGTAAAAGGAAGGGGGAGTTCTGTCGGAGTGACAGAAACCTTAGGACGCGAACCGGAACATTGCACATATGGGAGTAAGAGGACCATTAAACTTAAGGCTATGGTTGGGGAAACCTTAATGCATTGATTAGTACTTACGGATGTTTGCTAACAATCCAATCATATAGTACATGTAATTCCAAGTAGTGAAGCACATGTATATTTACCCTCTCCCACATAGAAAAGTGCATCGAAAACAATGAACATGATCTATTCGCTATTTAAACTTGGACAAAGCCACCACAATTACCGCCACTATTCCACGCTCATGGTTCTGTTAGTTTAATGTATTTTATTGCTGAAACAACTATCTTTACTTTCTTGTTATTTATTATCATGCAAAGCTATCTCTATTACTCGTACTGTTGCTCTAGTTTTATTTCCTAGATAATGCAAACGTTTAGTGTGCGTAGAGTTGTATCAGTGGTTGATAGAACTTGAGAGAACATTTATCCTACCTTTAGCTCCTCGTTGGGTTTGACACTCTTACTTATCGAAAATGCTGCACACGATCCCCTATACTTGTGGGTTATCAAGACCTTTTATGGCGCCGTTGCCGGCGAGCAATAGCGTGTGGGTGAATATTCGTGTGTGCACTCATTTGCTTTATCTCTAAGTAGGTTTTACTTTCAGTTTTAAGTTTTTATCTATCTTAGTATGGATAGGGAATACGAATTACAAAAAAAAGTTGTACTTGTTACCTAAAAACATTTTCAAAAAGGAAAGTGATTGGAAAGATGAGTAATGGTTAAGTGGGAGTCGACCTTGAACACTTGTGCTCATGCCTATGAAACCAAAACAAATCTTTTCATGGAAGATTTTAATTTAAAAACTTGTAGTAATGCAGGAAGCCTTGAAAAATAAGATATTTCTGGTATTGATCTTAATGCTTATTCATTCGAAAATATTTGAATCTTGCTCTATGCCTAACTTAAAGGCGTTAAAGAAAAGTACTTATTGGGGGATAACCCAAAAGTTCTAGTTGAGTCTTGGAAGTTATTGCTTCAGTAATAACCTCTCCTTATCCTTTTTATTTGCTTTTTGTGCCAAGAGTAACCTCTAATGAGAGAGAAGTAATGTTTGGGAAAGTTGTTGTCCCGAAACAGATTTTTGTGCTTCTCTGTAAAAATTCGTGTAAATTCTCTATACGACGGTTTCAGCTGTAATTGTTTGTGCTTCTGCCCCGGATAATAATAGAACTTTCGTTAGTTCAAAACTTTTCGATTTGAGCAACATAAGGTCTTCGAAAAAATTGATTTCCTATCTGCTGGTCTGTTTTGACAGATTTCTGCGATTATTTGCATTTGCTTCTTGTTGATTCCTTTTTGGGTCTCTTTGGGAAATTGAGCTTTTTACGGGAAGTGCTACAGTATCTTGTGTTTTAATGAAAGTTTTATTGGTGTTGAAACTGAACCCAAAGACTTATTATCTTGAGTACACTAATGTTGCTAATGAAGATTATGTGAAGTTTTGTATGAAGGAAAAAATTCAGGTGTTAAGAAAAGAATAATGTAATGAGATGAAGAATGGACTAAAGCTCGAGCTTGGGGATGCCACCCCGTGTCACCCCAAGAAATATCCAAGAAGTACAAGCGTCAAAGCTTGGGGATGCCCAAGGCATCCCCTTCTTCATCAATAAAAATCTCAGGTTCTTTCAAACACTTCATTTTATTATTTCATGCACAGTTGTGTTGTTTTTGGAGCGTCTTCGTTTTTGTTTTTGGTTTTCGTTTGCTTGGTTTTCTTAGTTTGCTTGAATAAATTGGTTGGACCCCCTCTTTCACACATTAGTTTTCAAATAAGTGTGGTTTGGATTGGAAAAGAGTAGGAAAAGTTCATGCTTAAGAGGTAAAAGGAGCTCATTTTTTACGGTGGCCTATGCTTTGTCATGTCATGCTTGATATTGTTTTGGCTTTATTCTTAGTGATTTTTGCTGTAGCATGACATGTTATAAACAATTGAGATTGTTTAATGTGCCTTGAAAGAATCATGCATTGTTTTAGCATATTAAAGCATAGTATTGTGGTATTCTCCTTTAATGCTTTATTTGGGTTGACTTGGCGCATGCTCACACCATGTTATGACTATCCCAAGTCATCATAGCCTTTATGATCCTTTATTTTTCGACCTGTAATACCACTTTATGCTTTAATTAATGATGTTTTGTCGCTTTGCATGATTATGGCCATTATTGCTCTTTTAGTTGGTCGCCCCCAGTCTTTTGCTAGCCTCCATAACCAAGAATGAGTTCCACTCATGCATCCAACTCCAAATAAAACCAAGTTATCCCAAAGAGTCCACCATACCTACCTATTAGCATTTGCTATTCCAAGTATATTCATGCTTTTATCTACCTTCCGAATTAAACTTGTTATGAGAAAACTAGTGATTAAAGCTCTCACGAACTTGACGGCACACTTTACTTTTTTTGCCCCTAATAAACTTGAACCATTGTGTCATCTATGTTGTATATGCTTGCACTTATATGTTGGGGATTAGCAGAACCATGATGTCATGGGGAACGCTTTCAACATTGTACCTAGTTGATATCATGCTCTTTTGTCTATGGATGTCGTCGGTGTGAAATGAAAGGGGACCTTGTAAGTCCATGGAGTTATGTATGTGTGTTAGAGAAACGCCTGGGCCACCGGTCTAATCCATGCCTAATCATGGTGGAAACCTACAGCGTAACCATAATGAGCAATCTATGAAGCATTCTTCTTATAAAAAAAGAGATAGATATTGAGAAAAAAGAAAAAAAGATGAGAAAAGAGGAAAGAGAGAAAAAACACCATTTTCCCATGGTAAATAAGAAGATTGATGAGATGCTCGTTGTCTGCTTGCCTTGTCATTTTGATATGGGGATTCTTCCATATCATCGGGCAAGGGGTACCCCGTTGGCAGTTCTCAATGATACACATATACTTACTATGACAAAAACTTACTGGTAACTAAACTTGAGTAGCATGAGGAGCGGCTCTCGTATTCAAGGGACATGAGATTTCCAACTTATACTTTGTCAAGCATATATTCCATAGTTTGTTCACTTTAACCTTAATCACTTCAAGATGCTTATGATAGGGGCAATGAGAGCTGAAAGCTAATAAGTACCATAATTTTTGGAAGCTCTTTATGAGACTTGAATCCCTGCTTCCTTCTATGAAGGCCTTTCTTCCATTTTTATATTGAGTCTCCACCTTCTATCTTTATGCACCAATTAAGAGAGCAAAGTTGTCATTCTTAGTTCTATGTGCATTGTCCCAAGACTTGTTGATTGAGGCATAACTTTGATATTGCGTGTTCCTAAACTATTTGTATCTAGTCACCCTTATGAACTTTGAAGGTATCCTATGCATTTATATTTTGCTACTCTATGAGGGACAAGCTGAATACCATTCTCATTATGCTTTCTTTATGTGAAACAAACAAACGTCTTGCAAAACATTGTTATTCATGAATCTTTTGTTTGTGCATTTTCATGTTACAACATAGTTGCTATGTCTTATTATTAGAACTCTATCTTTCATGATTCATGTTTAGAGTACCTTAATCCCAGCTATCAATGCTTTTACAATAGTGATGATCAAGATTGTGTTGTCTGCATGTCACCTCAAAAATTATATTGTTTTGATCGTTTACCTACTCGAGGACGAGCAGGAACTAAGCTTGTGGTTGTTGATACGTCCATAACGTATCTATAATTTTTGATGGTTTTATGCTAATAATATGCTTTTGACACTCTTTTTGTATAAAGTTTATGATTTATTTGGACTAACCTAATAATAGTTGCAAAATTGCACAATGTTCTTGTTTTACACTTTGATATGTAGGAATTACCAAGAATACAAGTGGAAACCTTCTTATAGTCAAATTGGGATTTTTCCAGAAATCTGTCTCAGAACTCTTTTTGAAGATGGTCACGTTTCGGGTCGAAGGCACTGCCAAACGGAAAACTCTTCAACTACAAAGTTGTTGGAAATTTCGCCACAAACGTTCCGGATATAAAATTTAGCTGATTCTTTGTTTGGACGGGATTTCTAGGCCCAATTTACTGCAGCCCAAGATGGGTGACGAGAATCCGAGAAGCTATATAAAGGAGGAAACCTAATTCGCACAGGGCATCTCCACCCACGAATTTGCAGCCACCAAAGCCACATTTTTGCCTCCCCCATGGATCCCATCTCCATGGGGGAGGGCTCCCAAGAATCCATGAAGGAAGGGTGCTAAGGGGTGGTGCTCCCCCATGATACCGGTGGCGGAGAAGGAGTCCCCTGCACCGGCGCCGGCCTCTTCACCATCTTCACCATCTTCACCGCCATCTCCATCACCTAATCCTCCTAGTATGCAGTGGTTCATGCTCCCACACACCTCTGTACCGTCCTATGTAAACATGGTGTTGATGCTATAAGTTATAATCCTATGATCTATGTCATGTTTGCGTAGTTTCTATGTTCTTAGATTGAATGGTTGAACGTCTTTCGTTCATTAGAGTTGTATGTTGATATGGTACAGTCCTGGTGTCTATTATATTTGTGCGCGCATGGATTAAATATCATAGGGTTTGTACTATGTGTAAAAGGGAGGGGGAGTTCTGCCGGAGTGACAGAAACCTGAGGACGCGAACTGGAACATTGCACATATGGGAGTAAGAGGACCATTAAACTTAAGGCTATGGTTGGGGAAACCTTAATGCATTGATTAGTACTTACGGATGTTTGCTAACAATCCAATCATATAGTACATGTAATTCCAAGTAGTGAAGCGCATGTATATTTAGCCTCTCCCACATAGAAAACTGCATCGAGGACAATGAACCCGATCTATTCGCTATTTAAACTTGGACAAAGCCACCACAATTACCACCACTATTCCACACTCATGGTTCTGTTAGTTTAATGTATTTTATTGCTGCAGCAACTAGCTTTACTTTCTTGTTATTTATTATCATGCAAAGCTATCTCTATTACTCGTATTGTTGCTCTAGTTTTATTTCCTAGATAATGCAAACGTTTAGTGTGCGTAGAGTTGTATCAGTGGTTGATAGAAATTGAGAGAACATTTATCCTACCTTTAGCTCCTCGTTGGGTTCGACACTCTTACTTATCGAAAAGGCTACACATGATCCCCTATACTTGTGGGTTATCAATGCGCTACAACAACACTCGCCTCACCGGCAAACGCCGCAATGACGGGCGAGTCAACTTGGTCGCTAACGCCAGTTACGGCCAACGCAACCCGAAGAAATTCCGCCGCGACGAAGGAAACTACCGCGACAGTGGAAACTACCGGGCCAACAACACGGCAAGGCCAAAAATTGACCCCGCTGCCCTCCTAAACCAGCCTTGAGTCTACCACAGCAAGGAGGGGAAACCCACCACCCACACCACCGTCGACTGCCATTCTCTAAAGGAGATCGAAAAGGCAAGGCGAGCAAGGGAGGACCCCAACAACAACCCACCAAGGGACAACGGCAATGCTGGCGGGTTCGGAAACACCGTCGGCTAGCTACACACCTTCACCGGGCTCGGCACCAAACACGAGAAGAAGGTGCTCGCCCGCACGGTCGCCGTCAATGCGGTGACCCAAGTTGACATCCCCCGCTTCCTCAACTGGTCCGAGCAAAGCATCACCTGGAGTCGCCAGGATCACGCGCCCAGGATCGAATATCCAGGGCGAGTCGCCCTGGTGGTCAGGCCCAAAGTGGCCGACTACTAGCTTCCCAAGACGCTAATGGACGGCGGAAGTTCCATCAACATCATGTACTTGGACACACTCAAGAGGATGCACCTCCCGGAGTCAGCAATCGAGTCGACACTCACCACCTTCCATGGCATCGTCCCTGGTCGGAAGGCGTATCCGATCGGCAAGGTGATGCTGCCAGTCACCTTCGGCACACCAGCGAATTTCCACACCGAGCGGATCGTCTTCGAGTTGGTGAACTTCAGCAGCCCCTACCACTGTGTCTTAGGGCGCCAGGCGTTCGCCAAGTTCATGGCGACCCTGCATTACACCTACAACATGATGAAGCTCCCAGAGCCAAGCGGCATCATCAACATCCACGGTGACCCCGACATGGCCATGGAGTGCAAAGACAAAGGCGCCAAGCTCGCCGACACCGTCATCGCCACGGAAACAAACCACGCGGACGAGCTCGCGAAATACGCGAGCAACATCGACAAGGACAACCCCACCATTCTGAAGAAGCCAACCGCCGCGAGCTCCACGTTCGAGGTGACCAAGCACACCCGCACCGTCGAGCTCGTCCCGGGTGACTCCAGCCAGACGGTCACCATCGGGGCACACATGAGCCCCGCATAGGAAAGCGTGCTCATCGGGTTCCTCCGTGAGAATCACGACATCTTCGCATGGAAACCATCTAACATGCCTAGTGTCCCGAGGGAACTCGCTGAGCACAAACTCAACGCCGACCCCAAAGTGCGACTAGTAAAGCAACCGCTACGACCTTCAATGAAGAGCGCCACCGAGCAATCACCGAAGATGTACAGTGCCTGCTAGCCGCAGGCTGCATTCGGCCCATCAAGTACTCCAAGTGGCTGGCAAACCCAGCCCTGGTCCTGAAAAAGAAAAATACCTGGAGAATGTGTATCGATTACACCAACCTCAACAGGCCTGCCCGAAGGAGGGGTTCGTCCTACCGCACATCGACCAGATCATCGATTCGACCACGAGATCGGAGTTGATGTGCTTCCTCGACGCGTATTCCGGCTACAACCATATCAAAATGGCGGTCGAGGATGAGGAGAAGAAGGCGTTCATCACGCCATTCAACACCTTCGGTTACACGGCCATGATGTTCGGCCTCAAGAACACCGGTGCCACCTACCAAAGGTGCATGCAAGAATGCCTCGCGGACCAAATTGGCTGCAACATCCACGTCTACATCAACGACGTGGTGGTTAAGTCCACTCGCCAGGATGACCTGCTCGCCAATCTGGCTGAGACCTTCGCAAATCTACAGAGGTACAACATCAAGCCCAACCCAGGGAGGTGCACCTTCGGCGTCCCCACCGGACAGCTCTTGGGATACGTGGTCTCCAAGCAGGGAATCGAGGCGAACCCCACCAAGATCGACACCATCGCATGGCTCGGGAAACCCGAGTGCCTGCGCGACGTCCAGAAGTTGGCCGAGCGAGTCGTGGCTCTCAACCGCTTCATCCCTTGGCTCGATGAGAAGGCAATGCCCCTCTAACGCCTGATGCGCAAGAACCCCATGTTCCAATGGGACGCAAAAGCAGACAACGCGCTCAAAGAACTCAAAGAAGTGCTACTCGCGGCTCCACTACTCACAGCCCCAGTCGACAAAGAGCCAATGCTCGTCTACGTGGCGGCTACCACTTGAGTTGTCAGCGTCGTGATGGTCGTAGAACAACCAGAATAGGGCAAGGAGCGCCCAATACAGCGCCCTGTCTACTACATCAGCGAGGTCCTGATGGATTCAAGGCAGCACTACACGCAGTACCAGAAACTAGTATACGCGGTATTCCGAGCCCAACGGCGACTCTCGCACTACTTCCAGGAGCACCCAATCATGGTCATCTCCTCCGTGCCACTACAGGACATCATCCGCAACCGTGAGGCGACTGGGTGAGTGGCCAAATGGGTCGTCGAAATCAGCGTCCACAACATCAAGTACGAGCCACAGAAAGTGATCAAGTCGCAAGCCCTGGCTGATTTCCTCGCCGACTGGGAAGAAGCACAGCAGCCGGAGAAGCTACCATACCTCCACTACTGGTCGCTACACTTCGACGGTTCCAAGAACGCTGAAGGCATAGGGGCCGGTGTCATACTAGCCTCACCAAAGGGAGACAAGCTGCGCTACGTGCTCCACCTCGATTTCACGATGAATGCCAATCACCTACGATGCTACGGCGACTCCGACCTAGTCGCCGACCAAGTCGCCGGGACCTGCGATGCCGTCTCCCCGACGATGATAGCGTACCATCAAGCGGTCGACCAGCTCGGAGGGCACTTCTCTGGCTATTCAGTCGAGTAGATCGATAGGCGAAAGAACGAGGAGGCAGACGCCCTCTCCCGCATCGGGTCGTCCAGGCAAACACCACCCGCAGGAGTCTTCCACGATATCATCCACAAGCCTTCGGTCTCCCTGCCAAAGGAGATCGACATCGGGATACCACTGCAGCCCGAGCCCGCCCTCATCGCCATGGTCATGGAGCCCAGCAACTGGACCACACCATACGTCGCCTTCCTCGAGCACAAGGTCCTTCCAAGCAACGAGACGGAAGCGTGAATGATCATGCGTCGTTGCAAATCCTTCGTCATCATCAACAGCGAGCTCCACAAACACAGCGTGACTGGCGTGTTCCAGTGCTGCGTACAACCAGAAGAAGGACGCAAGATCCTCCAAGACATCCACGCTGGCGACTGTGGCCATCACGCTGGTGCTAGGTTGCTGGACGCCAAAGCCATGCGACACAGCTTCTATTGGCTCACCGCGCACGCCGACGCCACCGACATCATCCAACGATGCATCGGGTGCCAGAAGTACACCAACCAGACGCATCTCCCTGGTTCGACACTAAAGACCATCCCTATCACCTGGCCATTCGCCATATGGGGCATGGACATGGTCGGCCCGTTCAAGAAGGCCCCATCCGGCTTCACCCACCTCCTGGTCGCGGTCGACAAGTTCACCAAGTGGGTCGAAGCCAAGCCGGTCAAAAAGTGCGACGGCAAGACGGCCACCAAGTTCCTCTGCGAGCTCATCTACCGGTACGGCTACCCGCATAGCATCATAACAGACAACAACACCAACTTCACCAAGGGCGCCATGGCAGAATTCTGCAAAGAACACAACATAAGACTCGACATCGCCTCAGTCGCCCACCCGGAGTTGAACGACCAAGCGGAACGCGCTAATCAGAGCGTCATCCACGGGCTCAAGCCACGACTTCAAGTGCCCCTCGAGCGAACCCAGGATGCTGGGTCAAAGACCTCCTCTGTAATATGGGGGATCCACACCTCCGTCAACCGCTCCACAGGGTTCACGCCCTGCTTCATGGTGTACGGCACTGAGGCCGTAATGCCAACCGACCTAGAGCACGACTCACCTCGAGTCGCCAACTACGTCGACTCGACAAACGAGATCGCCCGCCAAGACAACATCGACCAGATCGACGAGGCACGCGACCTAGCTCGCTCCCGCACCACCATCTACCAGCAGGGACTCCGCCGCTACCACAGCCGCCGAGTCTTGACCCGCACCTTCCAGGAAGGAGACTTGGTCATACGACTGGTCCAGGACAAGAAGGGCACGCACAAGCTTCCCCCCCGATGGGAGGGACCATTCGCCATTAGGCGCATCCTCGGCAACGATGCCTACTATCTCATCGACATACGAGGCAATGGCCAGCTTGAGGTCGGGAGGCCATGGAATGTCAACCTCCTCCGAAAGTTCTATACATAGAAATCAAACTAGTACCTAGATGATATATAATGAAATACATTTGAATCGCACAAATTGTGCCTATTCGCCATCTTATTGTGCCACTCGCACTTGTACATTTAGCAATATGCTACCTACAGAAGTCAACCCTTGGACAAGCGACCGACACAGCTAAGTAGTGCGACCCAAGGGCACCGAAGATATTCGGGCCTTGTGTCGTCCACGAACACGCCAACTCGGAGCCGCCATCAGAGACGCCCTGCTCGACTGGCCCACCGGGCCAAGACGACCGATAAACGCTTCCCACAATGACTTGTCCTCCCCATCCTCGTGCAAAGCGACTCGAACGGTTAAGTAGCACGCACGGGGACTTCGCAACAAGAAAACCTCACACCGCTCGGGAACACACCAAGTAAGAGAGCTGCCTTGGACTCGCCACGCGACTGGCTTTACGAGCCAGGGGAAGAGACGCGTTACAAACAGCGCACCGGACCTTACAATAGGCACACACCCAAGATGGCTAAGTACCATGCTCGGGGACTCGCCTAAACCTAACCCACTCGCACTCGGGAACTCGCCCCTTAGGAGTCGTAAGGCGACTGGCCCCACATGCCACGCCAAGTCAGCATAAACCAAAACAAAAACCCAAAGCAAACACGCAGGCACATAAACGAGTTATACCCCATTAAAGGGCGGACGCGCTCGGGGACTCGCTCAAACAAAAGTCAACATACCACATCATTGACCATGCATTGTGAGTCGATTGACTCCCCTAACTTTCATACATATGCATTGTTCGTATCACAAAATGGCCATCAGGTATAACTTACAAAAGCCCTAGGGCAGCTATCTACTTTGTAGGTTCCGACGAAGAAGTCCCACCACCACCCTTGACCCGGACGAATGGCTCCCACGGATTCGTCGGGTACGTCGTCAGCGACTTTGACAACACCAACCGGAAGGGCTGCTCCGACTTCAGGTCGCGATGCTCCGGCTCGAGGTCGCCTGGTGCCACCACCGTCTCCTGGTACGGCAGCAAGTCCCCCATCGCCAGCACCCGATCCACGAAGGGAGCAGCCTTGGCGGTCAGCCTCAACACCTCCGACATCTCCACCGAGCCAGTTGCCAAAGGGTAGCCACTGGTGACATCGCCGAGGTCGAAGTCGTCAGGGAAATGCGCGAGCCCCAGGCTCAACGCCATGGTGGCCTCACGTCTGAAGGTCGAACACGCCATCCACTCTACAACAACGGGCGCCTCCTCAAGGTAGAGCCATACTTCGGTCAGTCCCTTGAAGCACCGCTTGGATGCATAACACCGAGGAGATGGCCGCGTTCACCACCGCGGTCACGCATTGTGAGGCGTCGAAGGTCTGCACCACCGGAACGCCTTTCCCTATCACAGCTGCAATGTTAGACACCCAATGTCATTGCGGACTCACCCACTCAGGGACTCACCTCATACATCAAAGAGGAAAGCAACCACTCACCGAGGAGTTTCCAGCAGTTCTCTGTCAGATGCTTCTCAAGGCAGCAAGGTCGCCCTGCAGCCCGAGGATGATTGAATCAGCAGCCTTCCGCTCCTCCTCCGTCGCGGCGACTGCGGCCTTGGCTCTCTCCTCAGAGGAGACCATCGACGCCTTCGCTTCCCTTAGTTCCTTCTCCAATGACTCGATCCGCTCCTTTGCTATGTCCAGTTCAGCAGCCGGGACATACCCCTCTCGGGCCTTGGCAATGACAGTGTTGTGGGCAAACCTCTAGGGTGGCCCGATCTTTCACGATTCCCTTTCAAATCGAGGGTGGAGTGTGGGGGAAGGAGGAGAGGATGAACACGACGAACACACGCACGAAGAACGCGATGAACACACACACGCAAAACCACGATAAACACCAATAGCTCACGCCGGCGGTGACTGGTCCGGCGCAATCCCTAGGATCGGCGTCGGGCGGAAAACTCTATCTCGAACCGTCACGGCGAGATGGGAGACTCGGTGAGATCTTGATGTCTAGGCAAAGGAACACCGATGCCTAGGCCTTGTACAACGCGGAGGCACAATGCAAACTCCAACGAGGTTTGGGGATATTGGTGCTCCTCAGTCAAGGAGCATGAGGCAAGAACTAGATAGATCCACAAAGGGGTTTCCACTAATTCCAGTATCAAGCCTAGGGTTTACAATGGAGGTGGGGGTCTATATATAGGCCAGCCACAAGTTCAGGGGTAATTCAGGCATTAAAGTAGAGTTCTGGGCGAAGTAGAGGGGTACATGGGCCATAGGGCCCAGCTAGGCTCGCAGGCCCATCACTTGGGTTGGACACTCCGGGTCGAGTTAGCCGGACAGTCCGGGCAGGGCGGACACTCCGGGTGGCGTCCGGGGAGTGTCCGATTCGACCTTCTGAATGTCCATGCCAGGTCCGGGCTCGGGCAGGCCGGACACTCCGGCTGATTCGGGCCGGACACTCTGGGGTGGCCGGACACTCCGGCTGGATTCGGGCGGACACTCCGGCAGCTTCAGCTCAGGTGCAGCTTCAGGGCTCGTGGGGCGACGCGGCGGGGCTCGTACCTGATGATGCACAAAGTAGTGGTATGAAGTAGCACGCCATCCAAGGAGGTCTCGAATTGGCACGAAGAGAGGAGCGAGTTCACCTTAGCTTGCAGGAGTTTGGCTCGGGCACGAGTCATGGGTCCACTTGGGGGACTTGTTGGTGTAGATGTAGAAGCGTCCGTAGGACGGGCTGCATCAGCTCCCCCCCCCTTGGGAAAGAGTCGTCCTCGACTCTTCATGGATATCATCTTGAACATCTCCATGGTAGGGTGCGAGATCCTTGACATTGAATGTATTGCTTGCAAGGTACTTGGAGGTCGGTATTTCGATGATGTAGGCATTGTTGTTGATTCTTTTGAGGACCTTGAAGGGACCATCTCCTCTTGGCTTGAGCTTGGAGTCACGTTCCTTGGGGAAGCGGTCCTTGCTTAGGTGTATCCACACAAGGTCACCTTCTTCAAATATCATCTTCTTCTTGTACTTGTTTAATCTTGAAGTTTGGCGAAGGACTTGTTGTTCGATAGTTGCTCTTGTTTCTTCATGAAGCTTCTTCATAGCTTGTGCGCGCTTCTCGACGTCCATGTTTGTGCGCTCATGGAGAGGTAGTGGTAGGATGTCGAGCGCGGTGAGGGGCTCGAAACCATAGACGATCATGAATGGACTCATCTTGGTTGTTGAGTGCTTGGCTCGATTGTAGGCGAACTCGGCATGTGGAATGCATTCCTCCCAATCCTTCAGGTTTTTCTTGATCAACACACGAAGGAGAGTTCCGAGGCTTCGGTTGACAACTTCGGTTTGCCCATCAGTTTGAGGATGTGATGCGGATGAAAAGAGGAGCTTGACGCCGAGCTTGTCCATGAGGGTCTTCCACAAGTAGCTCATGAATTTGACGTCGCGGTCGGAGACGATTGTCCTTGGCACACCGTGAAGACGGACGATTTCCCTGAAAAACAGATTTGCAACATGTGAAGCACCGTCGGTCTTATGGCACGGTATGAAGTGTGCCATCTTGGAAAAACGATCCACAACAACAAATATAGAATCATGACCATGCTTAGATCTAGGCAATCCTAACACGAAATCCATGCTAATGTCGGACCAAGGTGTATGAGGAATAGGCAATGGCATATAAAGACCATAGGGATTAGCTTGCGACTTAGCTTGAACACATGTCGTGCATCGGTGAACGGAGCGCTCCACGTCACGCTTCATCTTGGGCCAAAAGTAGTGATTGGAGAGCATGTCCAATGTCTTGTCGTGACCAAAGTGACCCATAAGGCCTCCACCATGAGATTCTTGGAGAAGCAAAAGTTGAAGCGACGACTTCGGAATGCATAGCTTGTTTTGTTTAAAAAGAAAGCCCTTATGCAAATAGAAATCATCAACTCCCTTATCATTGGAGCACTTTGCGAAAATTGGTTCAAAGAATGGGTCGGAAGCATACAAAGATTTTATTTCCTCAAGACCCAACACGTTGATTTCAAGTCTCGTAAGAAGGCTTGTATGTTTGCGAGACAATGCGTCTGCAACTACAATATCTTTCCCCTTCTTATACTTGACAATGTACGGAAAAGACTCCATGAACTCAACCCACTTAGCGTGTCTCTTGCTCAAGTTAGCTTGGCCTTTGAGATATTTCAACGACTCGTGGTCGGAATGTATGATAAATTCCTTGGGCCAAAGGTAGTGTTGCCAAACTTGAAGGACACGGACTAAGGCAAAAAGCTCTTTGTCATAAATCGGATAGTTAAGGCGAGCACCATCAAGTTTTTCACTATGGTAGGCTATAGGACGTTCGTTTTGCATAAGGACTCCTCCAATGTCAATACCACTAGCATCACACTCTATCTCAAAAGTTTTTGTGAAATCCGGTAAAGCAAGAAGAGGTGCTTCGGTGAGCCTCATTTTAAGTTCATCAAAAGCTTTTTGTTGTGCTTTGCCCGACACGAAGGTGACATTCTTTTTGGTCAATTCATTAAGGGGACAAGCAATGGTTGAAAAGTCTTTCACAAAGCGACGATAGAAACCGACCAACCCATGAAAACTTCGGAGTTCACTCACATTTGTTGGTATGGGCCAATCTCGTATGTCCTTCACCTTGGAAACATCAACTTCAATTCCCTTCGAAGAAACGATAAATCCAAGAAAAATCAACTTGTCTTTAGCAAAAGTGCACTTGGGAAGATTAGCATAAATCTTTTCATGTCGAAGGATTTGCAAAACTTCCTTGACATGTGTTATATGGTCCTCAAGTGATTTGCTATAAGCAAGAATATCATCGAAATAGACAACAACACTTTTTCCAATGAGAGAACGCAATATGTGATTCATAAGGTGCATGAAGGTGGATGGGGAATTTGATAAACCAAAGGGCATAACCAACCATTCATAGAGACCAAGTTTGGTCTTGAAGGCGGTTTTCCACTCATCACCTTCAGCCATGCGTATTTGATGGTAACCACTACGAAGATCAATTTTCGAAAAAATAGTGGCTCCACACAACTCATCAAGCATGTCATCGAGACGTGGTATGGGATGTCGATAACGATGGTGATAGCATTGATTGGACGACAGTCCATGCATAACCGTAACGTATCATCCGTCTTTGGAACCAGAATCACGGGTACGGCACTTGGACTAGTGCTAACTTGGATCAAACCTTTGGAGACGAGTTGGTTGATTTGACGTTCAATCTCCTTTGTCTCCTTCGGGTTCGTGCGGTAAGCGGCACGGTTGGGAAGTGGTGCACCGGGGATGAGGTCAATGCGATGTTCTATGCTGCAAAGATGAGGTAGTCCATGTGGAAGCTCTTCAGGGAACACATCCTTGAATTCCTGCAAAACACTCATCAAAGATGGAGGAACATTGGTTAATTCGTTAGTTCCTTGCGCTAGTCCCTTGCAAAGGAGGACATAGTGCAAGATGGATGGGTTGTTCCGAACATCTCTCATCTCACTTTTGGTGGCTAGGAGAACACTCTTAGTTTTTCCACTTGAATTTGGCTTGTGGCTCTCAGTCACTATGAGGTGGTTCTCTCTCTCATCGCTCTTCTCACAAGTAGGTGTTGTGCTTTGCGCCCTCACTAAAGCCTTTGCATTGTCCGCAATTATTTGGCTAGGAGTCATCGGTTGCAAAACACATGTTTTGTTGAGCCATTTGAAGGTGTATATATTGGTGCGACCATCATGTTGAGCAGCCTTGTGAAATTGCCATGGTCGACCAAGAAGCATGTGGCAAACTGTCATAGGAACCACATCACACTCCACCGTATCTTTGTAAGGACCAATGGCGAAGGAGACCGACACGGTATGCTTGATCTTCACGGACCCTTGGTCACTTAGCCATTGCACGTGGTAGGGGTGCTTGTGTGGATGGAGGTTGAGGTTGAGCTTCTCACACAACTCGGTGCTAGCAAGGTTGTGACAACTCCCTCCGTCAATGATGACCTTGATAGATTTGCCGTTGATGCCGGCTCGTGTTTGGAAGATATTGGAGCGTTGGTCTTCGTGCTCTTGTGCTTGAGTGGTCAAGATTCTTGTGACGACAAGCGATGGACTTGCGTCATGCTCACACATGAGGAGTTCTTGATCATCTTCCACTTGTTGCCTTGCCATTGCTTCCTTGACACGGACATCAAACTCATCTTCACTCAAGTACTCTTCATCACCATTGTCATGGATGAACAAGACTTTCTTGTTTCCACATTCGGCCGACTTGTGTCCTTTACCTCCACACTTGTAGCATTCACCGTTGAAAGGTGTATCACTCTTTGCTTGCTTGCCACTTGGGGGCAGTTTTCCTTGAGGAAGTGTGGGCTTGAAGGAAGGCTTGGAGGTACTTGAGGAGCTACCATTGAAATTTGTTGGTGTAGGGGTTGAAGCTTGCTTGTAGGTGAAGTACGTCTTGGGCTTGTTGTACTTGATATCCTCTTGCACTTGACGTTCAGCCTTTGTTGCAATGTGCACAAGCTCAACCATGGTGTTGTATGTTTGGAACTCGACGATGCGCTTGATTGGGTGATTCAAGCCAATAAGGAAATGTTCCATTGTTTGCTCCATGCGCTCATCAATGTTGGCGCGAATCAAGTTGAGTTCCATTTCCTTGAAGTACTCTTCCACGGTCTTTGCCCCTTGACGAAGCGCTTGAAGATTGTTGAAGAGGTCACACGTGTAGTGCGCGGGGACAAACCGGGATCTCATGTGAGCCTTCATGTCATGCCAAGTTGTGATTGGCGGCTCTTGTCTTGCATCACGAGCAACTTGAACTTGTTCCCACCAAAGGTTGGCGTAATCATCAAACTCTAGCGAAGCCATGGCGACCATCTTCTCGTTGCTATAGTTGTGCAGGCCGAAGATCTTGTTGACTTTGAGTGCCCACGAGAGGTATTCTTCAGGGTCATTGGATCCGATGAACTTGAGCTTGCCAAAAGTTTCTTCATTGTTGCGGTCATTGCGACGAGCTTGGTGACCTTGTTGATGATCTTGTAGTTGGGGAGGTGGAACTTGGTTCTCGTGTCCTTGTTGCGGAGCTTGCTCTTGGTATTGTTGTTGATGAGGATCTTGCTCTTGCTCTTGGCGCGGTTGTTGATGTGGTTGAGGTACTTGGGCCTCATGGTGGCGAAGGTGTGTAGCCTCTTGACGTGGTTAATGACGAAGAGGAGGCTCGTTCCTTGGTTGGTGATGTTGGTTAGGCACATGGGCCTCACGGCGAAGAACATGGTCATGAGCCTCTTGACGTGGTGGGCGTCGCTCAACTTGTATCACTTGACGCTCCAAGTTTTGTTGATGTGGAGGAGGCGCCTCGTGATGACCATGGTGTCGATGTTGACATTCATGACGTTGATGACGACGAGGAGGATCTTGAAGAGCTTGACGTTGATGACGAGCTGGATTCTCCAAATTGGAGTCATCACTTGTTGTGTCAAGAATGTGTCGCGGTCGGTGGTGGTAGACTTGCGGTTGCACTTGCGGTTCCTCTTGTGGTTGCTCTTGTTGAATCACTAGTGCCCTTGCATGATGACGGTGTGCTTCTTGCCTTGCTCGTGGCCTTGAAGAGAGGTCACCGTCATAGCTTGACGTTGCGGCGTGACGTGGGGAAGGTACATAGTTCGAAGAGATTCCATCTTCAACCACGGGGGCATCATTGCGTCTTTGAGCACTTTGATGTAGATCTTGGGGAAGAGGTGCATGACGATGCAAAGAACTTGCCGAGCTTGATGCGCGTGAACGTGGTCTTGCCATGCCATTGATGAGGCATCGAAGATTGTCATTTGTTTCGGCGACGGAGCATTGAAGCGCTTCATTTTGGTGGCCGAAGTTGTGATGCATTGCATGCATTTGTCGTTCGAGGCCGTCGAAGCGGTTGTCGATGTTCTTGAACTCGGCTTGCGTCTCGCCAAATTGTTTATCTTGTCTCGTCTCAAGTGCTTGGCAACGTTCAGGGAACTCTTGTCGAACGATGAAGTGACTTGCGCGCGTCATGTACGGACCTTGATCTTCTTCTTGGGGAGGTGGTTGGCTCGTCTCACCGTGCCTATCCATCATGCGAAACACACAAGTATTGTATATGGAAGTGGAATATGGTGGTGTTAGCCTTGTACCTCACCTTGGGGATTGCACCAAACTAGAAACCACAAGTGAGAGCTATTAGCGTGCAAAGTGGAAATGCAAAGAAAACTCACACTCTCAAAAGCTTGTTGGTGGTAGGTTAGGGTTGTGGAAAGCCAAAGAACCAACCAAAAGAAAAGGGATAGTCAAAAGTGGTAAAAATCCAACAAAACTCAAGTCAAAGGCAAAGGTCAACAACTCAAAAGGGTGACGGGAACCTACGACTATGTACACACACGTGGAGAAAGTTGGGATTGACACGACTATGAAAATGAGCAAACAAAATGTCCTAACGAAGACTAAGCTCGTTGTTGTGCCAATGCAAGGAGAGACCGTGGCTCATTTGCAAAGAGGAAAAATGAGCAACGGATTTGTGCACTTGCCTTGGGCGCTCTTCTTTCTCTCTTGCTTACAAGCTTTGAGACTCTCTTTTGCAAGGGGAGACTATTTTTCTTTGTATTTTTTTTGCTCTCCCTTGATGCTACCTAGTCACATTTGCTATTGCTCTTGCACTCTCACTATCCAAGGACAAATGCACAATGCTCAAGCAAACACAAGATGAGCCACTCTCATGGGATAGGCACACACAAAGGAAGATGGGGTTAACAAGGTGACGCAAGTTATACCTTCTTTGATGATGAACTTGGCGTCAGTGGTGTGGGATGATGTTCGTGGTCCGTGGTGTCGATGAGCACGGAAGTTGATGATGTGGAAGCTTGCTGGTACTTGCTGACACGCACACGGGACACGAGCAAACAAAGGAGATTAGCCAATGCGAAAAATGAGGCAAAACAGTCAAAACAGGCGCTACAGCCGGACACTCCGGTCTGTCTGGGCCGGACACTCCAGTCTGGCCAGACATTCCTGTCTGGTTCGGCCGGACACTCCGGTCAGTACGTGCCGGACACTCTGGCGCGGGTTTCCTGCTCATGTTCTTGAGCAGAAATCCTCGCCTTCAGGCCTCAAATCCGCGAAAAACTGGCCAAATCGGGCTAGGAAAACGCAGGATAAAGCTGGACCAACTCCTTAGACAAGGTTTGGTCGGATCAAAACCACAAATAACACTCCAAATCAAGAGATCGATCCAAAGGCAAATATGGGCTGTTTTTTGTGTGGGGATTTTCGAATTTTTGGTGGATAGAAGAAAATTTTGTGGGGGAAATCGTGAGCAACGAAGCTCTTGATACCAATATGTTGAGGGCAAACCTCTAGGGTGGCCCGATCTTTCACGATTCCCTTTCAAATCGAGGGTGGAGTGCGGGGGAAGGAGGAGAGGATGAACACGACGAACACACGCATGAAGAACGCGATGAACACACACACGCAAAACCACGATAAACACAAATAGCTCACGCCGGCGGTGACCGGTCCGGCGCAATCCCTAGGATCGACGTCGGGCGGAGGACTCTCTCTCGAACCGTCACGGCGAGATGGGAGACTCGGTGAGATCTTGACGTCTAGGCAAAGGAACACCGATGCCTAGGCCTTGTACAACGTGGAGGCACGATGCAAACTCCAACGAGGTTTGGGGATATTGGTGCTCCTCAGTCAAGGGGCATGAGGCAAGAACTAGATAGATCCACAAAGGGGTTTCCACTAATTCCAATATCAAGCCTAGGGTTTACAATGGAGGTGGGGGTCTATATATAGGCCACCACAAGTTCAGGGGTAATTCAGGCATTAAAGTAGAGTTCTGGGCGAAGTAGAGGGGTACATGGGCCATAGGGCCCAGCTAGGCTCGCAGGCCCATCACTTGGGCTGGACACTCCGGGTCGAGTTAGCCGGACAGTCCGGGGTGGTCGAACAGTCTAGGTCGGCGTGGCCGGACAGTCGGGGCAGGGCGAACACTCCGGGTGGCGTCCAGGGAGTGTCCAATTCGACCTTCTGAATGTCCACGTCAGGTCCGGGCTCGGGCAGGCCGGACACTCCGGCTGAGTCGGGCCGGACACTCCGGCTGGATTCGGGCGAACACTCCGGCAGCTTCAGCTCAGGTGCAGCTTCAGGGCTCGTGGGTCGACGTAGCGGGGGCTCGTACCCGATGATGCACAAAGTAGTGGTATGAAGTAGCACGCCATCCAAGGAGGTATCGAATTGGCACGAAGAGAGGAGCGAGTTCACCTTAGCTTGCAGGAGTTTGGCTCGGGCACAAGTCATGGGTCCACTTGGGGGACTTGTTGGTGTAGATGTAGAAGCGTCCGTTGGACGGGCTGCATCAGACAGACGGAAGACCATCTAAAAGGAACAGCAACAACAGCCAGCCTCCCGCAAACACCAGCAGCTCGCGATAGCCAAGTAAAACAATTACTCACTAGCAGCCTCCTGGAGTCGCCGGTTAGCCTCCTGCGCCACGCGCAAGTCACGCTCAAGGCGCTCCTTCGCGGCTTGCCGATCAGCCGATTCCCTCTACAAGCCCTGCAAGTAGCATGAACAATCAGCAACCGCAAAAAACACAATTTTAGTGCCTAGCCGCTAAAATTCAACGACTAGACACTCGGGGACTAGTGACTAGAAGAAAATCAGTGCCTAGCCGCTGAAATTTAGCGACTAGACACTCAGGGACTAGCGACTAGAAGAAATTCAGTGCCTAGCCGTTGAAATTCAGCGGCTAGACACTCGGGGACTGGCGACTAGAAGAAACTTAGTGCCTAGACACTGAAATTCAGCGACTAGACACTCGGGGACTAGACTTACCTGAATGGCGGCACCAAGCATGCTATAAAGCCCACTGGCATCCGTTGAAGGGACCACGAAGGAGGTGCGCCCGCAACAAGGTCCAACGTCCTCGTCAACGATCTCTGGCATCTGCGGAGACTGGTTTTCCGCCACGATCGAAAAACCCTTCGCCATGAAACATGGAAACGATGCAGACGCCCTTGCTGGGGCACTGGTTGTTGGAGCCGGTGGTTCTGTCGTCGGAGCCTCCTTAGCTGGCTCCGATTGAGTAGCTACCACCTCCTCGGCACCGGCGGCAGGGTCACTCCCCTTGGCCCTGTCTTCTGCCGCAACATCGTCGGCATCACTCATCTGCTTCTTCGCGCCCTCAGTAGGCACGACGTCCGCAGCAGGCTTCCTCTTCTTGGGGGGATCGCCTTCCCCCGTGGTGACTACCAGTGAAATCTTAGCCACTGAAGGGTGACCTATCTTCTTAGCGCCGGACCTACAAAACCACCAAAGTCAGCAAAGAAATCATACGAGAAGTCGCCCAAGAATTGAAAGGAAAACTTGTGACTCACTTGGCGACCGGAAGAACGCGTACCATGTGCTTATGTGGGTGCGTTTGTCTAGCTCCGAGCCCAGCTTGCGCGTGAGACCCTTCTCGAAAACATCTGAAGCCCATGATACCGCGGGTTTCTTCGATGATGAAGCCATGGTCGCGGGAATCTCTAGCCCAGACGACACGGCCGTCCCCGAAGGTTGTGGCGACTTTGACGCCGCAGCTTCAGCGGCTTCCTGCTCCGACGTAGCTGAAGCTGTCAGCATGATTGCCGCGAGCGGAACGTTCATCGCCACTACTGTGCCCGCAGCCTCCAATCCCATCATCGGAGCCGCACCCTCTAGGATTTCGTGTGAGGTTTTGATCACATCGTCGTCAGACTCATCGTCTGACTCAAATGACACCATATATTTGGGTGGCGATGACGGCTTCAGAGCCGGCTTCTTTGCGGGTGACTTCGGTTTGCGTGCAGGCTTCATCGGCATGGCCGTTCATCGTGAGCTGTGCTCTTGCAAAATCTCGTCATCTTCGTCGCGCTCTTCAAGACTACTACTCGCCTCGATCTCGCGTTGCTTCTGCATGCGAGTCTTGCAAGCCACGAGCGCTGGAGGAGGTACCTCCCTCTCTTCCTCTTCGCTCTCGGAGGACTCTCCTTCGGTCCCCTCCTCGAGCTCCTTGGGGACCTCCTCGTCGAGCGGAGGAAGCCAGCCCTCGAGGACCTGAAATAGCTGAGAACGGCCACAAGTGAGCATCATAATTAAAGAGAATGGCTGCAAGTAAATTTGATGAGAGTGGCCTACCGTGGGAGCTTCATTCTTCTCGGGCACATACGGAGCGAGCCTGGCCGATGTGGTGGTGAATTCCGCGTCGGTGATCTTCTTCAGAGCGGCCTTGTAATCCGCAGCATCCCATGGTGCCTTACTGGTCCGGGAAGGGTCATTCTTCCCGGTGTACTCATACATCCAATGGGGCCAGGTCGCCAATGGGACCAAGCGCCGCCCGAGCCAGCAATTGTACAGATTAATTATGGACAATCACTTGCCCTTCAGCTCCTGGATCTGGTCCATCATTTCCACGACGGTCGTCCTCTGATCGTTGGGAAGCTTGCCCGTTGTTAGTCGGCGGGGCTCGCTTCTTTCCGCGACGTACTCGGGAAGCGCCACTTCGCCGGAGGGAGTAGATTCTTTCACATAGAACCAACTTCTCTTCCACTCGCTCGCGGCCTTCTTCGGCAGCAGGAGCTTGAAGAAATTGGCCTTCGGCTTCAATTGGAATGTAACACCACATGCCGCCAAGACCGGGCCGCCAGACCCCTCGCGCGCGATGCGGCCGTGGAACAGCTCCAACCACAATGAGAAGTACGGCCTGCAGCCGAGGTAGCATTCGTATAAGTCGACAAAGATTGCCAGTTGCTCGATGTTGTGCAGACCGAGATCCGATGGCTTGATCGCGTAGTACACATGGAATCGCCGGAAGAATACCGAGGTGGGGAATCCCAAGCTCCTCTCCAAATGGCTTGGGAAGCAAATGAAATCGTCGGCGCGTGGCTTCGGCTCGACCTCGGAAGATGCGGGGATCTGCCAGTTCCCCTTACAGAGGACCCTCGCATCCTCAAATGACTTGAGCTGCGCTGCAGTGCACTTGGATTTCCCCCACAAATCTTTCGGAGGCGCCATCAGGAAAGAAGCAAGGTCGCTTGGCCTGGAGAATCTAGATCGAGAGGAGACAGAGAGAATGGATGTGCGAAGGTGAGGAATGCGGGGAAGGATCTATAGGACTAGTCTGTCGCTCCCCTTATAAAGAAGCATTACCCGCCAATCTCGGGATAACCGTTACCCGCGGTAATTGTGTCGAAGTTACCGTTGGATTACCCAACGGCTAGTTTAACCAAGCCGACAGTCCAACTCCTCTCACTCGACTCGCCTACAACTACACCCTGTTCAATCAATAGGAGCATCGAGTCGGAAGTAAATGCATTCGCCAAAGCTATGACTGGAAACCCGGTGGAAAATTTCCTTGGTTCTCGACAGATTCCATCACCGATTCGACTGGGCGTCCAAATTCGACTCGCCTACTCCGACTGCCAAATGAACACCTGTGTTTGAATCAACGATGGCCTCAGGGACTACTGATGGGGATATGTCGAATGGGGTATGCCCAGCAGGACGTTCCAATTGGGCCAAAGGCCTAGCGAGTGGGCCTGCAGGACGGCGACTAGAATGCGACTGAGGAGAAGGCCTGGCGGTTGGAGAATGGAGGCCCAGAAGTGTACTTCAAGCCCAGTCGGATTAGGTCAAAGCCTCCAAATCCATATCTTGTTCGGTTGTAAACTGTAAACCCTAGCGAGGTGCCTCCTATATAAGCCTCCCTAGGGTAGTCTAAGGACTTACGTTCCATCATACACCCCATCAAGCGAATCACTACTTAGACGTCGAGCTCTCCACCCCTGTAACTCGCTCTCCATCAATCTAATCTAGAAGGAGTAGGTATTTACCCTCCGAGGGGCCGGACCTGGGTAAATCCATGTGCATCGCCCCCATCTCGCACCGCAGATGGCCGCCAGCTCTCGCCCCCGATTCTATCAATTGCTGCCTATGGCAGCGACTGCCGTGGCCATTTCCACGACATGACTCCACCGTATCCATCATCCCATGATGGCATGGTCATGCCACTCCAGCAATAATCATTCTCCATTATCACTCTAGTATGAAACTTCCATTTCTTAACTACCTCTAATGTATCCATCATTTAGCTACTTCTAACTACATCCATTAATTCCTTTAAATACTTCTTGTAACTACTTCCAAGGCTTGCAAGATTATAGTTCTCTCTATACATCACATGTGATAACAATCCTCTAGAATAGGTATGGTACTACTCCCATAATACAAGTTAGTTCTTGTATTAGCTTGGTTAAACTACTATGCCTCCAACTACTCCATACAACTTATGTTATATACTTCATCATACCCTAGCTTGACTTCTCAGGATCAAGCTAGATGATTTATCTTACTAAGGTTTTGCCCTATTTGGTATACTCACAACTCTTTCTCAATACCTAGTCATCTATTCTCAAATGACTTGAGAATAATGACCACCAACCTTTGATCAAGCAAAGCTTAGGCTTCTAATTGTCTGATCAAGATCAATACTCAACTAAGTAGTAGACTTGTATTGGTCTCTCTATAGGCTTATCTTGTTAAGCAAGCTTACTCTTAGTTTATATTTACTTGGCTTAACAAGGTTATCACTTGATTCTCTAACACTACTAGCTTCCTTATAACTTCTCAAATATTAGTTAATTCTGAGGTTTAGATACTTATTCTAGTTAACTCATGAGTGAGTTAACTCCTCTGACATCCAATGGTTTGATCACCACTAAGGATCTCATTCCATTGATGATGTCACACTTCACTATATCTAGTTCCTTCTTCTTATTAATTTACTTAAGGTCTTTGGGAAGGTCAATATAATAGGTCAAAGGCTAAGTCAATAAGTGCTAGGTCAAGATTGATCACTCAATCATTGATGAAGAACTGACACTAGGGCTTGGTTAAGTAGGAATGTCATCCTTTTAATATGACAATAAAGATATGTGGTGCATGGTCTTGGCTTGGCTTCCTTTTCTAATCTTATTTGTGATAAGAGTTAATGTTTAAGAACTACCATGATACCCATGGTAGGAATAACTATGGCAAGCAAGTGTATCAAGATTTAGTTATAGAGTTTCTTTACTTAAGTTATATACTTAACTCGGTATTCCGGGTTTGTGGTAGGTAATATCTTGATATCATCTTTAGAATATTAAGTATTCATCCTTGAGTTGTTGTATGGAATACCATGTAATGATCTCTAGAAGATCTAGTACTCCTTATTAAGTAGTGTGTTGTGACTTAATTTTATTACATTTGATCTACCCTTAGATCAAATTATATTACCCAAAGGTAAGGTTTTAGCAAAGGTCATATTGAAACTTATCGTAGTCAACTTGATGATCTACTTCAGTTCCACCAAGTTAAGAGAAGCTTCAATCTCTTTGACAAGTTTGATTTTAAAAGCGCGAAAATTATTCGGATTTTCTATGCATGAATGCAATGCACACATCTGTATTCAGCTCATTTCTAAGCTCTAATGCTGGTATGTTACAGTATAGGAGGCCCTACACAATCAGAGACTTGTAGCATTGAGTCTAGCAACTTGGAGAAACGTGTTGGGAATACCTCGGACGACAGATCAACACAAAGAACTCCTGTGAAGGAGTAAATGACCAAACCGCAATTGAAGCTTTCATCATGGGGATCCTAGTTAGATTGTTGTGCCACCAGTTCAAGCGGGACAAGGTTACCGATTTGGGTGATATGATAGAAACGGCCAGCAAATATGTTGATGCCGATGATGATTCACAAGGCCTATTGAATGGACTAGCTGTGCCACACTCATCAAAACAGCCAAAGCAGCAGCAGCTACAGAAGCGCAAGAACACCTCTGAGGACAATCCTAATCTAGAAAATGCAGCTGTTAACACAACTTTCGGGTCTGGAGGTCACGGAGGGCGCAAAGGTAGCCGAGGAATGCTTCCTTGGATCTCAGCCTGCTAAAGTCAAAAAATAAGTTATGCATGAGCTCAATGCAACTATTCTAGCTGTCCCCAATATCTGGACTAGTCGGAAGTGAAGATCATCTTTGACCGAAGTGATCATCTGCCTAAGCCTCATAGGCGAGGAAAGTACGCTTGGTCGTCAATCCACTTATTGACGGCTATGAGTTCTCCAAAACACTCATGGATGGTGGGAGAACCATCAACATCCTCTACATCAAAACACTACACCGCATGAAGATATCGGAAACCTAGTTGATCTACAACAATGTGGTTTTCCATGGCATAGTACCAGGGAGACATGTGAACTCTCTAGGCGAGATTACTCTTGACGTTACCTTTGGAATGTCGGAGAATTATCGGACTGAACCACTATCTTTCGAAATGGTGCCATTCAAGAGCACATACCACGCTATCTTTGGGCATCTAGCCTACTGGCAATTCATGGCTCGCTCCTGTTACATCTATAACATGATGAGGCTTTTGGGTCCCTATGGCGTCATCACAATCTGGGGAAACCCAAAGAAAGCATGGGAGTGCAAAGACGGAGTTGTCACCTTTGCCGAAGCCATGCTACATGCCGAGGAGTACCAAGAGATCAAGAAACACCGACATGTCCGAGATGCCCTGGAAGTAGATCCAGCAGAGGTTGCGAAAGTAGATCTCTTGGATCCAGAATCCCCGCGGTGTGATGGTGCTCCGCAGTGAAGAAATCTCTCGTTCGTGCAACCCTTACAGTGGGGTCGCAGTCACAAGAGAGAGGGAGAGATGAGGGCACTTGGAGGGGGGAAGTCTCAAAGCTTGGAGTTTATTGGTGTGTTTAAATCCATCCCTATGCCCTCCTTTATATAGGGGGAGGGGATCCCCAAGTCCAATGCCTAAGAAATATGGGACTAAAGGATGGGAGGAGGTGGGAGGCCACCTTGACTAGCCGGCCAAGGCCTCCTTGGGCTCCACGTGGGCACCAAGGGGCCCAACCGGCCACTGCTTCCCTCTCCCCTTTGGGTGCCCTCCCTCTTGGGCCTTTTCCCTTTAAGGAATTGGCCCATTAGGCATGGGTTGCCCATTAAATCATATTTAAATAATTAATAAATATAAATAATTGTATAATTCAATAATTAACATATATTTACATATTATTTAATTCCTGTTGCACCGGAACTCCTTCCGGACAACTCCGTACACCCGCCAGACTTTCTCGGAACCCTTTTGGTTTCCCTTTCTCTTTTGTTCGCTGATTCCTATGATACCAAAATGATCTCTGACCGTTGTCAAACCCTTAAGTGTGTTACCCTAACAGTTCGGGAACACTCTAGACATGGTCGAGACCCCTCTCGGACCAATGATCATCAGCGGGACCTCGATGCCCATAATGACCCATGTGCATTCCACGAGAATCTTTGTCGTTGAACCATTAAACATAGAGTCATAATCCCTTTGTTACTTTGATACTTTACTTATCAGAAACCTGATCAACGACATCTACATGCCTGGTTCAATCTCGTTACCGACAAGTACAACTTTACTTGTTCCGAGCTATGCCATCCCCGTGACCTAGTCACACGCTACAGCTTTATGGATGTCATGTCTCCAAGTGGGCCTAGAGTATTTCTCTGTCATGCAGAAGAACAAATCCTGCTCTTGACACATACACGTCTACATGCCCCTCTGAATACCTGAAGATACCTTTATGATCACCGTTTTAGCAAGTGATGTTTGATGCAAACAAGGCACTCTCGGGTGACAGTGATTGAATATGGTCTCACGGTCTAAGGAATTGGTTACTATGTTTTCGCAGTCATTGTAACGGTGAACTTCGTGACTTGATCGTGTCGTAATTCCTATGTTGGGTATGTCCATCACTTTCATTCACCTAATGAAATGACCTCATTGTCAATTGACATAAATGTCCATGATCATCATCGATTGACCAATGAACTAGTGTCTAGAGAATAACTAGGGACTCTAGTGGTTTACATATCACACGTGTATTGATGTTCCTATCAATACATTTATAGCATGATATAAAACCTATTATGAACTTAATGAAATATGTCAATAATCTATATTATTATTTGCCTCTAGGGCATATTTCCAACATGAACATCATATCAGAGTATCTCCACCGGCGCCCCCAACCCGGGCCCCAACCGAGTTGGGGGTGGAGGCCAAAATTCGTCCCGCACTGGTGGACCCCAACCACTGTCGGTAGATTGGGCCGCCAACCAATTTGTCTAGCACGCCCTTACCGCCCCAGACAACCAGGGGCTGGGGCTGCCAACAATGTGTGGCAACGCGCGCCATGCTGGAAAGGCCACACAAGCCCCCATTGCCAGCGACCCAAGCAAACCCCACCCCTCCATCCCTCTTTCCTTTCCTACCACCCTACGAATCACCTCCATAGCCACTAGTTATCTCCGACCTGATGTTGACCATCCTTCCCCGGTATCGCCCTAGTGCATGCTCCATCCCCTAGTAGTCACCCACCTATTAGTTCTAGCCATGCTCTCTTAGTCGAGTGAGTGTCGCTGACGGTGACTTGGCGCATCGCCTACCACAGGCCAAGGACAGCCTGCCACCGCTCTCGTGAGAGGCCGTTCGCATAGGCCGCACCCCTATGTTGGCACGACTGACTCTAGGGATACGTCAAGGCTAGAAGGCACGTCCCTCGGCCATGAACCTTGTCGAGCTCACCGCAAAAAAGGTGCTCGGCCTTTTGACTAGGTCATGGATAGCAATGATGAGCTCATGAGATGCAATTGTTGCAAGAGGAGGCTATGGCTATTGAGCATGCATCTAAAAATGTGAGACATTAAACCATCATCCCTATGGCTATTGAGCATCTAATAAACATGAGATGTTGAATCGATGCACTTCTAAGTCAGAGGTTTCTTCTCACATGATTGATGACTATGAACGCATGACCTATAACTTTGAGTCCCTACTCGAGTCTGTGACTCGACTAGTCACTTAGGGACTAGTAACGTGGGTATAACCTATCGGGTACCCACTGTTAGTATATCTTCCTTGGTCCTGCTGGAGGCCCACCTGATGATTGGCTAAGGACTGCGAAGCCCAAGACAAGCTAGCATCTACGGAGCCTCAGAAGTCCAGATTCCTAACGCGTGGAGCAAGAATAAGCCAAAGATTAGGAATTCTAAGGTTCACCTTAGCTGTAACCGACTTGGTCACGGTACCTGAGACGTAGCCTCCCATATAAAGGCTAGAAGGGGCCGGTTAGGAGGACTCTTGAACTCACGTATAGTCTGCCCTAGGCAAGATCCAATCTTCACCACCATACCTACTACGGCGACTCTGTAATCTCCATCAATAATCAAGAACAGACAAGAGGAGTAGGGTATTACCCTCCGAGAGCCTGAACCTGGATAAATCGTGCCTTCTCCTTTTTTGTTAGCCGACGAATCCACCAGCGTACTCCTCTTTCCTAAAACTCAAGTCCATCATCCATAGGCATTGTCGTGGATACCCCACGTCAACACCATCTGTCGCGCCGCTATAGAAGAAAACGATGCCATGATGCTCGTAGCCACGTCAAATCCAAGCTGCAGGGCGCTGTCCTAGGCCGGTACCATCAGGTGAGGAGATGAGTGGAGGCTCCGCCGCCTCTGATGCCAGCCAGGCAACGCCCAACCGCACCCTCTAGCGGCGGAGGAGGAAGGGGAGGGGAGGTGCTGGCGGTGGTGGTTTGTGTGACTGAACTAAGGAAGTAGTCGTAATAATTCAGAAAGAACTGTTGTTAGTTTAGTATTCGTTCTCGTACAAATGCTATTTGATTTGGAACCTGTTGTGTGAGCGAGTTGTAGACTGGTGCGTAGAAGCACGTGGAAAACTGAAATAGTTGTATCCAAGAGACTTCATTTAAAAGTCGTCGCGATTGGGGAAAAAATGTAAGCTGTAATGTGGCCCAAAAGTAGTGGGCCGATGGGCCAAGGTCATATGGCTTACGTGGGTTTAAACATTCAACAATGCGGTCGTCCACAAACAAGATGCACTCTTCAAAAACAAGAAAAAAACTACCCTAAAAAAATCAAAAAGAGAAAACAAGAAACACTGTTGGCACGACGACCAAGTGCCTTCCTTGCAAGCAACTATGTCTCGCCATTCCGGCCAAAACCACACGCAGCATACGGCTCTGTCGATATAGGTCGACGTCGACCCACACCTTCTGCGTGCGTGCGCACGCCTGGGCTGCACCCGCCGGCCGGAGAAGGTGACAAAAGGCGTGACGCCGCCGCTGCGCTAGCTAGCTATCCTGGCCACGTCGTCTTTCTGGCCACGCATCGGTTAGCCGGATGGACGCATGTGCCGCTGATTGCGACGCCGGGAACGGAACAAAAGAGACACGGATAGATCACTGGCAACAGCATCCATTTTGTCACGTCCTCCCAACGGCGCCGTGGTCGCGACCAACCATGCATCACATGCGTCGGTCCAACAATCATTCCCTCGCGATTTGCCCGGATCTAAACGGATCGCCGATCACCACCAGGGCGAGGGTGTAGTTTACTTGACGATACGGTCTAGGGATCTGTGCCAGACGTAAAGTACCATGGACAGGGACATAGTAGTAGGGAGATTGCATGCACGTGCAGCTGACGCCACGTGTCGCCGGCTAGCTTCTGTCCGCCGCGCCGCGCGGCCAGTCTCTCTCACCGGCTTTTGTCCGTGTCTCGTCCAGTCCAGGGCTAGAATATTACACGCTGTTCACCATGGTGTGCATGCACTTTGATTAGTTCGATCAGCCTAATTTGGCTTCGCATCACGCCGGTCTGACCTAACCTGAAGCAAGCAAACAACCTACACTACTACTACCCGCTAGCTGCTGGCCCGTGAGCTACTCAAGTTAACGTGCGGTAGCAGAACATCCCGGAGCAGGTCAAAGCATGGAAGCCAAATCAGAGCCAAGCAATCGACCTGTACGGAACCATGTGTACGCACACGCACGCACGCATGGCACGCAAATTCAAAAGTCGGTCATATTTTCCAGCCCCATGCCGTGCACGCGCGCATGTAAACTAGTGTGAAGAACGATATTCCTGCATGCATGCATGTCCATATCGCCGACATATACAGGAAGTACTACAGTAATATGGTTGGAAAAAACGCGTGCAAATCTCGACGTTATTATCGTTGCAGGCCGCTTTGCGCGGGTACACGTCAAGATCAGCGAATTTTTTTTATCCCGGCCCCTTAATTCCCACCACGTGTTTGACGCTACCAACGCCTAAATAAATTCTAAAGAACGAACGAGTGAAGAGAACAGGATTAAACTCTACTACTCGTTCGCTCTATTCAGAGTTTGTTACCATAAAACCATCACTCTACGACTAAAATTTCGATTTAGTACTTGGAACAAAATCTACCATATTTTGCTCTGGAGATTGCAAAAAACACTAAACTCGACTTAAGCGCGAATTCACACGAAAACTGACATGTGAAACCCCGTTTGTCTAGGTTGAGGTGGCAAAATTTGCTGAGTTGGAGTGGGTTCCTATATGTCAGCCCAATTGAAAAAAAATCTAAAAAAATAGAAAACAAAAGAAAATAAATGTGTCTCTGTCTCCTTCCTTGTGGAGCGCCGCCGCTGTGACCCCCTGCTGCCCCACGGCCGCCCGTGAGGAGTTGCAGGCGAGAAGAAGCGCCCGGCTCGACCCACGCCGTTTGTAGAAGGGGCCCCTTGCTTGACCCATGCCGCCGGGCCCAGCTCCACCCGCACCACTGGGCACCTGTACCACCCGCGCCGCCGGTCCAGGATGAGAGGTTCAGGAGGAACACCCCTCTGTCCTCTCTATGGAAGTCTCAAACAGGCCAGTGGATGACGATGGTGGTCGGAATCGGAGAACGAATGCCGCCGGGCGTCAGGGATGACTGGGAAGAAGATGAAGCGTTGGAGGCTTCCCGACATGATTCTTGCGGCGTGGAGGAGGAAGAAGAAACGGTAGCACCACTCGTGCTGCTAGAGGACGCCAGAGCAACGTCGTCGACTGAGCCGCGCGCCGCCCTTCTTCTCCAATTCCGGGGACATCCTTTCGATGCATGAGCATCCAGCAGCGGCGTGTAAGCATCCAGGGGCAGCGGCGCACGAGCATCCAGGGTGTCCGGCATTGCGCGAGCATCCAGGGGCGTTGGTGGCGCCGAGGGCATCCGAGCAGGTGGAAACCATCCAGGTGCGGAGGCGCAAGGGGCATCCAGGGCGGCAAGGCGGGCTACACATCCGGGGCACTGACAACGTCCGGTGGGGCGGCCTCGGCGGCTTGTGAGCTCCGGCGCACCGGCGACGTACTCAGGTGGGAGGGGTCTGCATAGAGGAAGAAGAAAGCACCCCCCTTCTTTGCTTTTTATGACATTTATATATTTTTAATATAGACAGGCTCATCAGTATTGCCAAATCAGCCTTACAGGTGGTCCCCAATATCAGAATGGCTATCAATTCGTGTCCAATGCCAGTTTAGTATTTTATGAGACAGAAAAATTGTGGATTTTTGTCTGCAAAACGAAAAGTGGTAGCATAGTTGAAATTTCGCTCGGGTGGTTTTACGCTAACAACTCCTCCGTTCAAGCTTTATTTATGCGGAATTACGAAGAGACTACGTACGTCGTCAACTCTACAGCAAAAGGACTAAAGGAGCCGGCAGGATTATTATAGGACATTCAAAAGTGCATAAAGCCAGAAACACACGGTGCGTGTCGAAGCAGAGCGCACCAAGCATCTTCAAAGTGAACCGAGCGCATATATATTGGAGAAGGTCACAAGCTTTTTGGGTGTAGGCAGGATCCAAATTCACTGACCAGGATTTACGATCGCCTATCGCGGGGTCCTCAACAGATGCTGAAGTATCGTCAAGTATCTATGCCGTGCGTGCCCGACCGATGGTTCGCAGGTCTCCTCCATATTCTCACCGGCTTTACAGTCGGTGCAAATTCCTTTTTCGGAAAGCAGGTGAAAGAATTCTATTTTCAGAGAGCACCAAAGCGCTTCATCCTGCCCGATCTTGGCGTCACAGTGACAAACATTGAAACATGTTTCCCCCACCGATGTCACCGCATATTGTCTCTCACATCGCTGACCGAGCAACAATATTCCCCTGCCATGTGTGTTGTTACTCCTCTGTCTTCCGTGTTAACCCACTTGCAAAAAAGGTGAATGAAGGAATAGCAACAACAACAACAAAAAAGTGAATGAAGAAAAAAAAGGAGTCTCCCAGAATTATTTTGGCTGAAAGGGAGCTCCTTGGGCGACGCCCATGCCGTCCCCGTGCTGTCCCGATTGGGCGATCCATGCTCTATCACTTTGTCTTAGTTAGGTATTCCTATATATTTATTTGGTTAGACTTTTTTTGGCGAAAAGATTTGGTTAGAAATTTGAATAAAGAGTGGAATCCTTATGAAGATAGGATGAAGGAAGACTTTAGGGCCCGTTTGATTTGTAGGATAGGAAAAACGCAGGAATAGGAAAAGTGCAGGATGCATGTCATGTTCAGCTGAATCCTAAAGGATTTGGAGCTTACAAGATTTTTTTCTTAAACAAGTGTTTGAATCGTAGAAAAGACAAAGAAATTGTAACAAGAGATTTGAGTGGATGGAAATTTTTCTCCAAAATATAGAGCAATGCAATCCTATGGGAAAATTCCTAAGGATCTAATCCTACAAATCAAACGATGCAAAAAGTAAAAATTCCTAATTATCAAAATCCTCTAAATTTCCTGTAAGATTCCTTTAAATCAAATAAGCCCTTAGTATTGGCAAGGTAAGCTTCTACCATTGGAAGGACCGACCTTGGTCAACTCATGTCTGCCTATAAACATGATGTCTTTACATGGGCTGACATTGGGTATTGGTACTATTTTTTATTTATATAGGAAAAATACTATTTATGGCCAGATAATTTAGGTTCTAGGAAGTACCACATATTTAATTGAGAAACTGTTTGCAAAACCAGATCTCTTGGAGGTTTGTGGATCCTAAATCTAAGACAAATGAACATCTACCTGGTAACTGGTTCGTCTTCTTCTGGCTGGTTTTGAACATCCAATTGTGAGGCATTTCCTGTACTATTTGAGCTGAAATTTTCTCCTGCTGCTGCTGCAACTTGATACACATCAGTAATTGAAACAACATTAGGCATATGATCATCAATAATATCTGCACCCTCATGAGAGATAGATGATGGTAGAAGGAGTATTTCTTTTTTAAGAAGGGCACCGGCATTAGGATGAAGAGAGGCAAAAGGAAACACATTCTCATCAAAGACAATATCACGAGAGATATAAATGCGTCCTGTAGAAATATCTAAACATTTGACACCTTTATGGTGGGGACTATTGATGGGTTCGTAGCATGGAAAACAAAAAATTTCTACCGCAAGAACGAACAAAACCCAGATCTAATCTAGATAAAAGCCAAGATCTAATCTATTAGACATGTGCAACGAGATAGATCTGTACTAACCCTTGTAGATCCGAAAGCGTTACGAGATTCGGATCTCGTGGTTGATGTAGTCGATCACTTGCCGATCTCAAGATCGAGTGGACGATCCTTCCGGCGCCGCGTTCCGGCAGCGCTACCGCAGTCGGTCACACGTGCGGAGTCGAAGTAGACCTTCCTCTCCTCGTTCCAGCGAGCAGCGGAGGTAGTAGATCTTCTCCACGGAATCCCAGCAGCACGACGGCGTGGTGGTGGTGGTGGATTAAAGAATTCTGCAGGGCTTCGCCTAAGCCTGAGCAGAAGAAAGGAGGATGAGAGAGGCGGCTAGGGCAAGAGTGGAGGGGGGCCCGGGGGTGGCGCCTCCACCCCTCTATTTAAAGGAGGGAGGCGCCATGGGGAGGTGGAGTCCTTGTAGGACTCCCCTCTCCCTTGGCCGGCGGATCAAGGAGGTGGGGGAAGAGTCCTACTCCCCCACGAATCCTTGTCTTACCCGACAAGGATTCCTTGATCCTTTCTTGGTTTTCAAGTAAACTCCAAGAAATCTTCCAGAACCTTCCGGAACATTCTGAAACCTTCTAAAATCCCCATACAAATACTCCGGAACATTTCCTAACTTAGAAAATGATCCCCAATATATGAATCTTATTCCCCGGACAATTCCGGAGCTCCTCGTGACGTCTCGAATCCAATCCGAGACTCCGAACAACATTCGGTCTCCAACGCACATTCCATATCTACTTAAAACAACTTCGAACCTTAAGTGTGTCACCCTACGGTTCGTGAATATGCAGACATGATGGAGACATCTCTCCGATCAATAACCATCAGCGGGATCTGGAGATCCATAACGGCTCCCACATACTCAACGATGACTTTGTGATCGATAGAACCATTAACATACGAAACCAATTCCCTTTGTCACGCGATACTCTACTTATCCGAGGTTTGATCGTCGGTATCTCCATACCTAGTTCTACCTCGTTACTGATAAGTACTCTTTACTCGTTCCATGTTATGTCATCCCTTGTAACCCAGTCACATGCTTGCAAGCTAATTAGATGACATTCCACCGAGAGGGCCCAGAGCATATCTATCCGTCATATGGATGGACAAATCCCAATCTTGGTCCATGCGCTTCAACACATACTTTCAGAATACCCAATGACACCTTTATGACCACCCAGTTACGAAGCGGTGTTTGATGTCATCAAAGTACCCATCCGGTGATGGTGATTAACATAACCTCATGGTCGAAGGATTAGGTTACTATGTATTTTAAAGCTTACAGCAAACGAACTTAATGACTTGATCTTATGCTATGCTTACTACGGGTGTGTGTCCATCACATCATTCTCCTAATGATATGATCTTGTTATTAACGACATCCAATGTCCATGATCAGGAAACCATGATCATCCATTAATCAACAAGCTAGTTTAACAAGAGGCTTACTAGGGACTCTTTTATGTTTACAAAACACACAAGTATTAATGTTTCCGGTTAATACAATTATAGCATGGGATGTAAACATTTATCATAAACATAAAGATATAATAATAACCACTTTATTATTGCCTCTTGGACATATCTCCAACAGTCTCCCACTTGCACTAGAGTCAATAATCTACTTAAAAAAACTTGTGCATTCAACACCTATGGCTTTCTGGTGTTGTATAGACACTATTGCTAGTGGTAAACATAATCTTCGGATCTGACACTTCCAGGTCCGTGTGTATTTGCATGTCCTTGTGTCTCTACGCATTACTCATTATCCAATGAGATGGCATTGTATAAATTTGGTCCTTTGGTGAGACCTTTAGTTCCTTGGGATTAAATTATGTTGATACAATTGTCATACAATGTATCTTCATAGTATTATCCCGCTATGAACCACACCTAGTTTGATAACAGACTACTTAACACAAATGCCCTCCTTTGCTGCTACTATAGTAGCTATATACTTAGCCTTTTGTTGTAGTATCCGTCACAATATCTCAACTTTGGAACTCATCCAAATCCATCATGGAATATCCTTTCCATTATATTGTGCCACCCATAGTCTAATTTGAGATAAATTTAATTTGTATCTTGTGACAAAACTAGTATCAATGTAACACTTTACAATGAACTACCTTTAACTATTTATCACTTATACATGATATATTCTTAATTCTTCCAAAGATCATAAGAATATCTTTACTATTGTCCAATGATCATCTTATGAATCATTCTGGTATATGCTCATAACATTTAGAGCATAGGACATATCTGGATGTGTACATCTCAAAGAATGATTGATCAAAATATTCTTGTGATTTCACCAAGTGTCAAAACACTTGAATCTCGTGTCAACACACTTGAATCTTGATTTAGTCCTTTCCGTGCGTCAAGAACCTTTCTTGTTGTTTCCATATTGAACTCATTCAACATCTTATCTATGTACATTTGGCAAAACCATATTAGCGCCTCAATCTATCTATATAGACATTGATGCCTAATTCTTGAGTTATGCCTAAGTCTTTCATCGAAATGAAATTCTTAACCTGTGTCAATAAAAGATACATTATTTCTAATCAACAATATGTCTTTCACATAATGTATTAGAAATATGTCTTAGCGCTCCCACTTAATTTCTTGCAAAATGCAAACATCTTCATCGTCTCTGAAGATTCCAACTCCGCGATGCTCACTTCAACCATTGAAGTTTTGCATACTCTTTTAGCATCCTTTGAATTAACAAAACCCTTGGGATCGTGTCATGTACACGTCCTAGGTAACCATTCTATTAGAAGAACTTGTTTTGTTTGTTCAACTACCATATACCAAAATATATGTAGTGGTTGCTACATTAATCCGTCCAGACTAAATATCGCTATGAAAGATCAAATCTTATCATAGTCAATTCCTTGAACATTGTCGTAAACTCTTTCCGACATGCCGACTATTTCATAGATTTGAAACATCCATGTCTATTTATTTATAGATCCAAACACGACCGATAGGCTTCACGCCTTTCCGGAGGGTCTTCTAAGTTCAGAAACTTGATTTCTCGTGTATGGATACTATCACGGATTCCTTGACTTCTAGTCATTTTATGGAGTCAGGGCCCATCATCGCTTCTTTGCATGTAGTCGGTTCATCATTGTCAAAACAATAACGACTTGCTTATCAAATCTTACTATTTGATTCTTACCGACCCACACGGTTCTATAGGAACTCTAATCTCCGAGATCACACCTTTTGTAATCACGAGAGCCATGAGCATTGTGGCCGCCACCGAGACACTTTCCGGCGCTGCGCTACTTAGCACATATAGCTAAGGTTCAACAACCTTATCAAAGTTCTATTGTCCTCCCACTTAACTTTTCACGAAAAATTCTTTCTCAAGAAACTTGACGTTCCAAGCGACAAACTCTTTTGTCCTCGGCGTTATAGAGAAATTCCCAACAAATTCTTTGGAATAACCTACAAAGACGTGCTTATCCGACTTTGGTTGTAAACATTTTACTTATGCCTAGCATACCAAAAATTTAAGAAAGGACAACCTGGGTTTTATCCCAAACCATGACTTATATGGTGTCATTTCAACGGATCACGATGGAGCTCTTTTTAGTGTAAAAGCGATAGTCACTAAAGCTTTAATCTTTAATATATAATGGTAGTTTTATAAATGACACCTTTGATCTTACCATGTCAAACAAGGTTTCATTACATATCTTGAACACTCCATACTCCTATGGTGTTTTGGGAAATGCAAATCCATGGAACGATTCCTCAAATGTTAGGTGTTTTGCTAAACTTGTAACTCAAACATCTTTCTTTATGATCCAATCATAAACTCTTTTATTTTCTTGTTACAATGATTTTCCACTTCATCTTGAAAGCCTTTGAACATTTTTCAAATGTTTCATACTTCTTCCTTATTGAGTAAGTATATACATATACTCACTCAAATCTTCGGAGAATGCATATGAAGTTGAAATCCATCGCCCACGACTACACATAATGGACTATATACATCAATATGTACAAATTCCAATCAGTTAGTCGTCCGTTCCTCTTTTGGCCTATGAACGGAGTTTTAATTATCTCTAGGAAAGTATCACAAGCGTCATTTGATCCAAATCAAAGACTCCAAAAATCCAGCAACATGGAGTTTCTTCATATATCCTTTCAATATAATTTAAACGGCGATGTTACTTCGCAAGTGATCTTTCAATCATTTGTCTTGCGACATTTTAGCATTAGTTTTATGGTCGTTATTTCTCCTACCAGACTTGTATATTATCCATCTATATGGAATACGGTAATTATTTGAACAACCTTTTGTCGTCATAATACCTGATCAAAATAAAAATTATTCAAACAAAACTTGAAGGCAAGTTTTGATGTTAACGAGCAACACAACAACCCTTTGTTTGTTTTCGATGAACATCGTCACATTTTCTCTTACTAGTTACTTAGGCCATTGTAGTTCATGAATTGTGTTGTCCTGTATGACACTTCATACCAACTAATTCGGTATCCAATACCTAAGAACCACATTGTTTAACAAGCAAGGAATACAACCATAACATGTATATCTTCTATATGCCTAAGTTGGACATCTCCAACTTTTTATTTTCTGCCAAATATTTTATAGTTTCTCTTTCAGCAATTCCTTTTCTTTTAAAAGAATCTATCAACATTAATAGTGGTGTTATCAACATGACACATGGTACAAAGCGTATATAGTCAACTACTAATACCTTTGGACTTGCACCTTGAGGTGGATCACCATCATCAAATGTTTGGTGTTCTTTCAAAAGTCCATTCTTTAGTAATCTTTTAGTGTAGTAAACATTTTACTTATATCTTCTATTCATCCTTATCATGACAACTTTCATGATCAAGTTGCTATAGCTTATAAAGGTGAATTGCGAGTATAATATTTCTTTTTCAAAACCTTTTGGAGGATTAGGACGACTAGCGTCTCCAACCTTCACAAATTCTCATCAAATATGAGGACGTATACTCTATCATGTTGTAACCAACACATTGTTTTAGATATCGCAATACCTTTCACATATGATGGTTTCTGAAACATTGCTTTCAGCTCTTAGATAAACTTGATATTAAAAACAATCTTTTGAGTATCAAGAATCATGGAGGCAAACATGATACATTAGATACTAACACTGGAATTGTTACTCTTGATTTAATACTATTTATTAAACTTTATGGAGTAAATAGAGTTTGCTGAAAGTTTGCAATAGGACTTATAAACTTTAAATTGACATTCAAAACAATACGATACCAGTTCGTAAAGTAAATATCCAGAATTTCTATAGTTCCACTATCTCAACTATAACTAAGCGTAAGGTGGTGAACGGATGCCAATGACTACAACAAACTATGCAAATTCTCTTTGATTGTGTTTATGATAAATTGAGTTTGACTAATCCAAATTACAAATGAACTTCCACTCAAAACAACATCTCTCAAATTGTTTTAGTGATTACACGAACCAAATCCACTACACCAAGTCCGATCATCACGTGAGATGATGTAGCTTTAAAGGCGAACAATCAACATGTTCATCATATCATCCATATGACTCATGCTTTACCTTTCGGTATTCCGTGTTTCGAGACCATGTCTGTACATGCTAGGCTCGTCAAGGTTAACCTTAGTTTCTGCATGTGCAAATCTGGCTTGCACCCGTTGTATGCACACGTAGAGTCTATCACACCCGATCATCACGAGATGCTTCGAAATGACGAGTCTTAGCAACGGTGCCAACTAAGGATGAACACTTTATTACTTGATATTTAGTGAGAGGGATTATCTTATAATGCTACCGTCACGATCTAAGCAATACAAGATGCATAAAGGATTAACATCACAGGCAATTCATAATTAGTGTGATATGATATGGCCCTTTCTTCTTGTGCCTTTGATCTCCATCTCCAAAGCATGGACATGATCTCCATCATCACCAGCATGGCGTCAAGGTCAGTGGCGCCGCTTCATGGTTGTCCATCAGCACTAGCAACTATTACAACTACTTGGAACAAAGCTATTACAAGATGAATAGACACGCATGTCTTAACAGAATTGAAGACAACCATTAGGCTCCTGCCGGTTGCCATATTACAACAAGGATCATTGCATACATCAAATATAATCACAATCACATGATGGCCATATCACATCACAAAACCCCTGCAAAAACAAGTTAGACGCCTCTAATTTTATTTGCATGTTTTACGTGGCTTGAGGCTTTCGAATAAGAACGGATCTTACCTACGAAACTGAACCACAACGTTGATACAAGTGCTATCAAGTTGCAAAGTGTAAATTGGATCTATACTATGGTGAGAGAGACAGACACCCACAAAGCCACTTGTGCAAAGCAAGTTACACGTCAAGCGTGGAGCAAGTCTCATGTGCGATGACATGTAAGGTTAGCCCGAGTCGCTTCATCCCACCATACCGCAAGATGCAAAGTACACAAAGCAAAAGACGGCACGAGCACCAACGCCCACAAAACCATTGTGTTCTACTCGTACAACAGATCTACGCATAGATACGGCTCTGATACCACTGATGGGTTCGTAGCATGGAAAACAAAAAAATTCTACCGCAAGAACAAACAAAACCCAGATCTAATCTAGATAAAAGCCAAGATCTAATCTATTAGACATGTGCAACGAGATAGATCTGTACTAACCCTTGTAGATCCGAAAGCGTTACGAGATTCGGATCTCGTGGTTGATGTAGTCGATCACTTGCCAATCTCAAGATCGAGTGGACGATCCTTCCGGCGCCGCGTTCCGGCAGCGTACCGCAGTCGGTCACACGTGCGGAGTCGAAGTAGACCTTCCTCTCCTCGTTCTAGCGAGCAGCGGAGGTAGTAGATCTTCTTCATGGAATCCCAGCAGCACGACGGCGTGGTGGTGGTGGTGGATTAGAGAATTATGCAGGGCTTCGCCTAAGCCTGAGTAGAAGAAAGGAGGAGGAGAGAGGAGGCTAGGGCAAGAGTGGAGGGGGCCCGGGGGTGGCGCCTCCACCCCTCTATTTAAAGGAGGGAGGCGTCATGGGGAGGTGGAGTCCTTGTAGGACTCACCTCTCCCTTGGCCGGCGGATCAAGGAGGTGGGGGGAGAGTCCTACTCCCCCACGAATCCTTGTCTTACCCCACAAGGATTCCTTGATCCTTTCTTGGTTTTCAAGTAAACTCCAAGAAATCTTCCAGAACCTTCCGGAACATTTCCTAACTTAGAAAATGATCCCCAATATATGAATCTTATTCCCCGGACAATTCCGGAGCTCCTCGTGACGTCCCGAATCCAATCCGAGACTCCGAACAACATTCGGTCTCCAACGCACATTCCATATCTACTTAAAACAACTTCGAACCTTAAGTGTGTCACCCTACGGTTCGTGAATATGCAGACATGATGGAGACACCTCTCCGATCAATAACCATCAGCGGGATCTGGAGATCCATAACGGCTCCCACATACTCAACGATGACTTTGTGATCGATAGAACCATTAACATACGAAACCAATCCCCTTTGTCATGCGATACTCTACTTATCCGAGGTTTGATCGTCGGTATCTCCATACCTAGTTCTACCTCGTTACTGATAAGTACTCTTTACTCATTCCATGTTATGTCATCCCTTGTGACCCAGTCACATGCTTGCAAGCTAATTAGATAACATTACACTGAGAGGGCCCAGAGCATATCTATCCGTCATATGGATGGACAAATCCCAATCTTGGTCCATGCGCTTCAACACATACTTTCAGAATACCCAATGACACCTTTATGACCACCCAGTTACGAAGCGGTGTTTGATGTCATCAAAGTACCCATCCGGTGATGGTGATTAACATAACCTCATGGTCGAAGGATTAGGTTACTATGTATTTTAAAGCTTACAGCAAACGAACTTAATGACTTGATCTTATGCTATGCTTACTACGGGTGTGTGTCCATCACATCATTCTCCTAATGATATGATCTTGTTATTAACGACATCCAATGTCCATGATCAGGAAACCATGATCATCCATTAATCAACAAGCTAGTTTAACAAGAGGCTTACTAGGGACTCTTTTATGTTTACAAAACACACAAGTATTAATGTTTCCGGTTAATACAATTATAGCATGGGATGTAAACATTTATCATAAACATAAAGATATAGTAATAACCACTTTATTATTGCCTCTTGGACATATCTCCAACAACTATAACCAAGAAAAACACACCGTTTGGAATGGAAAGCAAGCTTCCTTTTGTTGTAAGGACGAAGATTAGGCCAACAAGCACAACCAAATATGCGAAGAGCATCATAGTTGGGTACAATATTAAGCAGGCGTTCAGTAGGAGTGGAAAAATCAAGGACCTTGCTAGGTAGCATATTGATAAGAAAGGTGGATGTGAGAAAGGCTTCATCCCAAAATTTTAGAGGCATAGAAGCATTGACGAGTAGAGCAAGACCAACTTCAACTATATGACGATGTTTTCTTTCAGCGGACCCATTTTGTTGATGAGCATGGAGACATGAAACATGGTGTGTGATGCCAACTTTTTGAAAAAAGCTATTAAGTTTCTCATACTCTCAATTAGTTTCCATAGTAACAATCTTCTTGTCAAACTTTCGCTCAACATATTGTTGATAATTAAGAAAGGTTTGATAAACATCAGAACGCTTTTTGAACAAATAAATCCATGTGAACTTGCTAAAATCATCAATAAAACTTCCATAGTTTGCATGTTTCCCAATAGAGAGAGGGGCATGACCCCATACATCAGAGAAGACTTGCTCCAACGGAGCAGTGGAAACACTAGTCGAAATGGGATATGGTAACTGATGGCTCTTGGCTAGTTGACAAGAGTCACAAACATATGGAGTACTCTCTGGGGTGTAAGCTATTTTATTTCTTCTAAGAACTTGTTAAACCACAAATGAAGAAAGATGTTCTAAATGGCGATGCCATGTAGAGGATGACGGCTTTATTGTGATAAATGCATTCTTGGAGGTCTCATTGAACATATGCACCAAAGGATAGAGGCCACTACAGCAGGGGCCCCTAAACAGAATTTTTCGTGTTGCTTGGTCCTTGATTAAAAAGAAGAAAGGATGAAACTCAATAAAGACATGGTTATCAAGGGTAAATTTATGAACGGATAAGAGGTTTTTTGATGCACTTGGAACATGTAGAATATTTGTGAGATCGAAGGAACCATCAGGAGTACGCAATATTGAATGACCAATATGACTAATGTTCATACCTATGCTCTCAACAGTGCGGACACGATCTTCCCAGTGTACTTGTCGTGTGTAGATAGCTTGTTCATCTCAGCAGCAATGTGGTCAGTGGCACCTGTATCATAGTACCAGTTGGTGTCGACGTCGTAAGATGCAATGTGTCCACTCTTCTCACCATGATCACCGCCATGATTCTTGTCATCAGAGTAGCGCCACCAGCAGTCACTCGCGGGGTGCCCATGGATCTTGCATATCTGACACTCAGTGTTGACGTAGGGAGTAGGGGCGCGGTCCTGACGAGGACGACCCTGGCGTCTATAGCCGCCACCCCCCGTCAGAACAGCGATCACGCCTGTCATCACCACGGTGCTCATCACGGCGCCAATTGCCATCATGGCGAGCATCATCACGGTGCTTGTCACGGCGCCAGTTGCCATCACGGCGATAGTCATCGCGACGGACACGGCGGTAGCCACCACCTCCACCTCCACGGTAGTCCTGGTTGCCACGGTCCGGGCTGCGGCCCCGTGGGCGATTGTCACTATCACGACGAGCAACATTGACCGATGAGGAGAATGCACCAGTGTCATCAGAAGGAACGTTGTGCATGTCATACGCATAAAGCTGATCATAAGGTCATCAAGAGTGATTCCCGGATTACCGTTGACGGAGGTAATCAGCGCGTTGTAGTGGACTAGATCAAGACCATGCAGGATGTAGCTGAGAACCTCATCATCTTCAATGGTTTTTCCAAGGGCATTGAGCTGAGACGCAAAGCCTTTCACCGGCGTAAAATACTGATCCACCGACAAGCTGAGTTTCTTTGTCTCTTGAAGCTTGGACCGGAGGTGCTGCACCTTGGACCGAGAGGTTGAGGCGAACATGGCGTTGATGGATGCCTAGGCTTCAGCGGTGGAGTTCATCCCGAGAACATGCGAGAGGATGTCCGGGGAGAGAGAGTTGAGCAGGAACCGAAGCACCTGTTGATCCTGCGTAATCCAAGCGATGTAGGCGGGGTTGTCAACGACGATCTTCTTCTTGTTCTGGTCCTCTGTCTCCAGAGTGGCGGGAGGTGCAGCGTCAGTACCGTCCAGTAGCCCCATCACATGGGCGCCTCGAAACGCAGGGATCACCAGCGCCTTCCACAGAAGGAAGTTAGCACGGGTGAGCTATTGAGCCGGTGGAGCACCAAGGGCGGCGGCAAGGGCCACAGCTGATGTGGAAGATGATATCACGGTGGGAAAATCTGGATCTGGTTGTGGGAGATCTGGCTATAGAACTTGGTGTTTGTGGGATTAATCTGATTGTGGCTGTGGGTTTTGAGATCGACAAGGGAAAAAAGGAATCTGGGTTCGTAGGAGTGCATAGGTTTTCCGATCGGCAGAAGGCCACGACCTAGAGATCTTGATCTTAAGCGTATGTTGTGTATGTGGGTTTTTGGAGTTTGGGAATTGGTCCGACGTGGGTTGTAGGCGGCGGCAGCTCAAGGGAGCAGCGGCGGCGGAATTTTTTTTGTCGAGGAGATCGAGGCAGCTAGGTGTTGAGGAAGAGCTGCTCTGATACCATGTTGATTTTCTGGGTGGAACCGTATCCTCATCCGGTACGGGCTACATGTTAATATAGGCCAGGAATAGTGCCTGGCGTGGCAGTACAAGACTCATATAGGAATCGGTGTACTACACTGTATTCCTATACATACATATCTTCTAATACATGTAGATCTAACAATCTACACACCAAAAATAGTCTAGATATATTTTCTTAACAAAGCTTAAATATCTTATATTATGAAATCGGAGATTCTGGTGCCGTTCAACTTTGTCGGAGCAGAGCACGTGCCCCACTAGCTTTGCTTTTCCTCCTGACCGCTGGATACGCGCAGCGCGCAGTTTATCACGTTTTAGAAGCTTCAGCGCGGCCGCGCGCCCACCATGCTCACGCTCTCCCCCGGGTCGCCCGTGCGCAAGCCGCTCCCTTTCATAACTCCGGCGGCAGACTGACCGATAGCGGTTGATCCTTGTCAACGAGGGCGGCCAACAAGCGACGGGAAATTCACACGATGTCTAGATACATTCGAATTTAGACAAATCTGAATCAATTAATTTGGACCGGACAGAGTAGAAAAACAGGAATATATATACCACAGACGCATCGTGCCATGCGTGTGGCTGGATATACAATCCAGATGGTTCGAGCACGCGCGATCCGTACCAGTACGCCATAGTAGTACCACATGTCGTGAGCGTTAAAGTTGTCTAATTCCTTCACCTGCCCTCGTATTTATTCCCGACACGGGTGACGAATGTTGGCTCCAAAACAACATTATCAACCCCAATATAAAACTGTGACAAATCAAGGCGTTAAACGCAAAGCTGCGGAGGAGGAAAAATCAGCGGCCACAACCCAAAGTCAGTGAGTCTCAGCCATCCTCGTCCCGTCCACCTTTGCGGTTTTGCCTCCCCGTGCAGTGCAGTCAGCGCTAGCGACTGATTAACAACAAAGCCGTCGAGAAACCCAAACCAGACAGCGCTTGCTCGCTGAGACTACTATTCCGGTAAGCAGCGAGAATTCAAAGGCACGGGCGCGGGGCGGGGGGGGGGGGGGGCGCGACGAACAAAGAGACAAGAGAGCAGTACACGCATCGGCCGTCGCTGACTACTATTCCGGTAAGCAGCGAGAATTCAAAGGCGCGGGCGCCGGGGGGGGGGGGGCGACAGCGACGGCCGATGCGTGTACTGCTCTCTTGTCTCTTTGTTCGTCGCTCCACCCACATGTGTGGATTATACGCCCTAAAATAACATCGCCTCCCTTTTGTCTTTCCTTGCTCGCTCACTTCACCTCTCCCATCCATCGTCTTCGACAGAGCTGGGCCAGAGCGAAAAAACAGAGTCGCGAGGGAGCTCGCGCGCACATCGCATGCGGAGGAGGAGCCTTCCCGCACCTTTCGTCTAGGATTCTTCCATGTTTCAGGAACGCAGGCGATGTCTCCCTCGCCCCTCCAACTCCTCTGCCTACTCCTCCTCGCAGGTATAGTACGATCTCTTCTTGCTTGCTCTGTTCTTGGCGTGTTATCCGAATTGCGTGTGGAGTTAAGTCTGACGGGATCGGTTCGGTTCGTCTTCTAGGCGAGGCGGTGCTGATCGGCGCGCAGAGCAACGGCGACAAGGAGGTGCTGGTGGAGCTCAAGCGGTTCCTGCTCGCCAACAACAGGGTCAACCGCGGCGCGTACGACGCCTGGCCCGAATCAGACCCGTCGCCGTGCGCGTGGAGCGGCGTCCGCTGCGACGCCGACGGCCGCGTCGCCTCGCTCAACCTCAACCGCTCCACGATCTCCGGTCCCACGTTCGGCAACTTCTCGCGCCTCTCCGCGCTCACGTCGCTCGACCTCTCCGACAACTCCATCACCGGCCCACTCCCGCTCGGCGACCTCAACCAATGCCGCGGCCTCCTGCACCTCAACCTCTCCCACAACCTCATCTCCGGCTCGCTGGACATCTCCGGCCTGGCCCGGCTGCGGGTGCTCGACGTCTCCGGGAACCGGCTCGAGGGCGGCGTGGCCGGCAACTTCCCGGCGATATGCGCCGACCTCGCCTTCCTCGACCTGTCCACCAACGCGCTCACCGGCAACATCACCGGCCTCTTCGACGGCTGCGCCAGGCTGGACCACGTCGACCTCAGCTCCAACAACTTCACCGGCGAGCTATGGCCGGGAGTAGCAAGATTCACGCGATTCAGCGCCGCCGAGAACAGCCTCAGCGGAACCGTCCCGACGAGCACGTTCCCGGACGGCTGCAGGCTCTCCTCTTTAGACCTTTCCACGAACCAGCTGACCGGAAACTTCCCGGATTCCGTCGCCAGGTGCAGCAATCTGAACTACATCTCGCTGTGGGGGAACAATTTCGCCGGGACGATACCTGCCGGAATCGGGAAGCTGGCCGCGCTCGAGACGCTGATCCTTGGGAATAACAGTTTCGACCGGCAGATACCGCTGGAGCTGACCAACTGCACCAGGCTTCAGTTCTTGGACATCAGCAGCAACGTGTTTGGAGGGGATGTGCAGGAGGCTTTTGGCAAGTTTGTGAGCCTGAAGTACCTAGTGCTGCATCACAACGACTACACCGGCGGCATCGTGTCCTCCGGCGTGCTACGGCTGCCAGAGCTCGCCAGGCTCGACCTCAGCTTCAATAAGTTCACCGGCGATCTCCCTCTTGAGGTGGCCGACATGAAGAGCCTCAAGTACCTCATGCTCGCCGAGAACAACTTTTCTGGCGAGATACCGCCGGAGTACGGCCGGTTCCCGGAGCTCCAGGCGCTGGACCTGTCTAACAACACGCTCTCGGGCGGAATCCCGCCAAGCATAGGGAACCTCACGTCGCTCCTCTGGCTGATGCTCGCCGGGAACCAGCTCTCCGGCGAGATACCGCCTGAAATCGGTAACTGCACCAGCTTGCTCTGGCTGAACCTGGCCGACAACCGATTAACTGGCAAGATCCCGCCGGAGATGGCAGAGATAGGGAAGAATCCAGGCCCGACCTTCGCCAAGAACCGGAACGATTCGAGCGTGCTCGCCGGCTCCGGCGAATGCCAGGCCATGAAACGGTGGATCCCGGCGAGCTATCCTCCGTTTAGCTTCGTTTACTCTGTCATGACTCGGGAGAACTGCCGCAGCATATGGGACCGCATCCTCAAGGGCTACGGAATCGTCCCAATCTGCACCAATTCGTCGTCGCCGGTGAGGTCGAACATGGTCTCCGGGTACGTGCAGCTGTCGAGGAACTTGCTCTCCGGAGAGATACCGTCGCGGATCGGTGCAATGAGGAACATCAGCTTGCTCCATCTCGACGGCAACCGTCTCACGGGGCGGCTGCCGCCGGAGATCGGTCGGCTCCCGCTCGTCATGCTGAATGTCTCGAGGAACGACATCTCGGGACCGATCCCGTCCGAGATCGGCGACATTATGTGCCTGGAGAGGATGGACTTGTCATTCAACAACCTCTCCGGCGAGCTCCCGGAGAGCCTGTTCAAGCTTACCGAGCTGGTTATGTTCAACGTGTCGTACAATCCGCTTCTCTCCGGCAATATCTCCAGCACCGGCCAATTCGGCACCTTCGACGAGCAGTCCTTCCTCGGCAACCCTCTCATATCGTTCAATCAGGGTGCCGTTAAGCAGCAACCGCGACCGGAAGCTGCCGATGTTCCGGCGGTTAGGAGACGCAGTACGCTTCCGAGAAGCATTGGGATGTGGCTCTTTTTCTCCCTCGTCGTCGCCTTCATCGCCGGCACCGCCGTGTTCATCATTTCCAGCCTGCGCACCCGGTTCCCGGTGGACCAAGAGCCGGACCAGGAGTCGTTCTCCCGCGAGCACCCCAAGTGCGGCAAGTACTCCTTCCAAATGTGGACGTCCTCGCCGCCGTCCGGCACGTCGTCGTCAGCGACCGGGTGCTCCTCTTCGACAGAGGGAGTGAAGGTGTTCCGGCTGGACAAGACAGCGTTCACCTACCGCGACATCGTGTCGGCCACGGGCAACTTCTCCGACGACCGGGTGATCGGGCGTGGCGGCTATGGCGTGGTGTACCGCGGGGTGCTCCCCGACGGCCGGGCAGTGGCGGTCAAGAAGCTCTCCAGGGCACGCGACGGCGCGGGGGAGGACGACGGCGAGCGCGAGTTCCGCGCGGAGATGGAGGTGCTCGCCGATCGGATGGGGTTCACGTGGCCGCACCCGAACCTCGTCACGCTGTACGGGTGGTGCCTCTCCGGCGCCGCTAAGATACTTGTGTACGAGCACCTGGAAGGCGGCAGCCTGGACGCGCTGATCTGCGACACGGCCACGTTCGGCCGGGCGGCGCGGCTGGACGCGGCCGTCGACGTGGCGCGCGCGCTCACGTTCCTGCACCACGAGTGCGTGCCCGCCGTGGTCCACCGCGACGTGAAGGCCAGCAACGTGCTCCTGGGCCGCGACGGCCGCGCCAGGGTGACGGACTTCGGGCTCGCCAGGGTGGTCCGCCCCGGTGACACGCACGTGAGCACGATGGTGGCCGGCACGGTCGGGTACGTGGCGCCGGAGTACGGGCAGACGTGGCGCGCTACGACGAAGGGCGACGTGTACAGCTACGGCGTGCTGCTCATGGAGCTCGCCACGGGCCGGAGCGCCGTCGACCTCGGCGAGGAGGAGTGCCTGGTCGACTGGGCCCGGCGCACGGCTAAGGAGGGCTGGCAGGCAAGGCAGCAAGAAGGTGCGGATGGATCGACGAGCGGCGCCGTGTTCTGGGAGCTGCTCGCGCTCGGCATGCGGTGCACAGCTGACGCGCCGCACGAGCGGCCCGACATGCCGGATGTACTCGCTGCGCTGTTCGACATCGCTGCCGCCATCGGCTCAACGACGGAGGGTAGTTTAACATGTTCCATGACATAGTTTTTCGAGGTTAAGATACAAATTTATTCTTTGTGCACAAATTTTTGGTTGTTTAGTTCAGCTTGGCGTCATTCTTGATGTGAATTGCAAATGTACGTAGTTTTCTTCTTCTTTACCTGGAAGGTACATGTACAGCTAGAAGAGAGATACATATCTGGTTGTTTAAGTTTTGGGAACACCTAGATCTTAGGTGCCTCGGAACTTAATATGTCTTAGTCAGCTGACGCCGTCCTACAATTTTTGCTAATTTCTTGGTTTGCAACTTGTAAAATTTGTACCGGAGTACGAACAATAGAGCAAAACGTTGGCGCCGCAGTGAGCTACTGGCGGTGGCTGGAGCTTACATTTGACTGGAGAAGGAGGATGTGTCTGACGTGGCGAATGGAGCTTAATGGTGTGCTCGTTCCGTCGGCTGGCGGGGAGGTTCGCCACCACGGAGGTGCGTCGCGGAGCTCGGGGAAGGCGCCCTCCCCTGGGTTGCCGCTAGCGGGGCTTTGCGATTTGGAGGACGAGGGGCTCAGTTCTGGGGATGAACTTGCTCGCTCGCCGCGGTGGCCAGTTCTCCTGGACGGCTACCTGGTGAAGGCGCTGGGATACTTGAGCTGGAGGCTGTCTCGGGCTCACCGTCCGGCGTGAGGGACCACGCCAAGGCTAGCGGTCGGGATCTGGCCTAGGGATCTAGGGGATCTGGATTTCCCGCCGGTCCCCTTCCATGTCCGCTCGCCGGTGCGTCAGGTCCCGGCATCGATGTTCTTGGTGGGCTCCCTTGAGCTTCCCCTAGCGCCGGAGCCGTCCAAGGCGGGGGGCGGTGCCTGCGGGTGGGTAGCCGCCGCCGTGCTCGGAAACCCTAGGACGGGGGAGCCGCGCGGAGGGTGACGTCTTCGAGGGCTGGGCCCATTCGAGGGCCCGCAAGGATGGGCTGGATGCTTTTGGGCCAGTGTGCGTGGGTGCCTCTAGGCCAGTGCCCATGGGACATAGGGGAACTGCGGCCGAAGAGGTGCCTGGCTCAACTCCTCTCCGCCGCCCACAGGAGGCGCATCACACCTCAGATGTTCGACATGTGCCTGATGTGCGAGAGGCGTCGGTCCAGATGGAGCCTGTTCCCTACCCTAACCCCTAACCCCTCCCGCCGCAGTTATTTAGGTGGCTGTGGCCGTACCCCAAAACCCTAGATCCAGTTCAAGGTTTCCCTGCAGCCGAGAGCAAAGTTAGGAAGCACATAGGCCACGCGAAGTTGCTCCTGTCCACTACTGACCCAGCCTCCGGGGAGGTCACGGTGCAGTTGGTTGCGACTTTTTTTTTTGAACGGAAAAGACCCCGAAGGGTCCAGAAGCTGTATTATGGAGAAGCGGTGGGAATACAAATTACAACTAGGACCCTGGCAGAAACACAAACTGTAACACGACCCTGATGTTTTACAAAAAGGACCCTACAACAAAGACTGAAAACGCGATCAGGTCCTTCTCCACCGACGGCAGTGAGCATCTCCTTGCGGCCATCGACGCCGTCGCCGGAGACGGCACCACTTGGTGACGACGAGACGATGAATGCCACAAGCAATCTCGCGAGAACCTCCTTAGCGGCATCCTTGCCTGGAGGAAGAGGAGATGGCGCTGGCAGAACTCCAGCACCAGAGCTCGGAGCGGTCGCCCTTCGACCATGAAGATCAGCAGCAGGACGGCAACCTATAGCCGTCGAAGAGATGCTGCTGATGATGAACTCCAGAAGATCTTCTCGAATATAGCTTCGACGCACCCCCGTCGCACTAGCGAAGAAAACGGCAGCAGTTTTGCACCCCAAACTGCTCCCCCCGCCGCCACGGCCGGCCAGAGAGAGGGGAAGCAAGAACTGCCGCCAATGCAAGCCAGCGCGGCCACGAGCCTTATTGTTGGAGAAGACGAAGACGTCGCACGCCATTAGCTCCATCCACTGGAGCACCATGGCGAGCATGACCGACATCGCCCATCGCCAGATCTGGCTCAAAAGAACCAGCGATTTCCTCCCGGCATGACGCCAAGACACGGCATGAAGCCAAACCCTAGACCTACTGGACTCACTACAGCCTACCACTACGCTGGCACAGCTCCTCCGCCGCCTCTCACCGGCTATTCCGGCGAGAAGGGCTCGGGAGAGGCCCAGAGCACTCCGCACGACTCTCAAAGTAGGAGGGGGGAAGGAGAAGGGGAAGTGCGTTCAGAGTTGGTTGCGCTGGAACAGTGATGGAAGGCGTGGGAAGCGTCAGTTCGACGAGATGAATAACACTGGCGGGGGAGACCTTCGCCGAAACGGCCACATCAATGACCGCCACAGCTTCGAGCAGGAAGATTATCGGCGTCAGCACCAAGATGCGGGCCGTCCCTAGAGTGGGCGTTGGGAGGAAGGTAACCAGGGCCCAGGAAGAGCGAGGAACCCCCTTCCCGCCAACTCGCAAGGGCGCGATTTTGGCCAGGGAGGGAGCAAGCGCAGGACAAGGGCACCACATGCACCGCGGGCTACGGCGGCTGCTCCGCCTCCGCCGGTCGCGGTGGGTCTCGGTGAGGCGGTGCCACCAGAGGAAGCCCCCCACATCTTATGCTGCAACTGCGGCCAGCCCGGTCATGTCCAAGCTTCCTGTAAAGCCCCCCCTTTCTGCATCAAATGTAACCAGGAGGGACATGCCTCGGCCATGTGCACGGCGAGTACGGGGGTGCTCGGCCCACACTGGGCAGGTTTTGGTGGTGCTGGTCAGGGATTTGTCTACTTTGACATCCCGGAGTCCGAGTTGGAGAAGGGGGCCTTCAATTCTGCGCTGGTGTACATAGATTCAGGCAACTTATCAGCTCTAGAAGGGGAAGAGGAGTTTAAAGAGTTGGTGGACGAAAAATGGGAGTGGCGGGTGCCGAAGACCAGTGCCACGGACTACGCTATCGTGTTCCCCTTTAAAGAAAGTCTACGGATGGCCATCCGTGGGGGCGGGTTGCACCTCCCACATAGCAAGCTCAAGGCCCTGGTGATTGAAGTGGCGGTGGATCCGCAAGCCTCGGAGATTCTTTCAGAAGTCTGGGTGCGGCTTCACAGGGTACCCACACCCCTTTAGCATGCGGACCGACTTCTATCGGGCACATGGGAGATTGGTAGGCCAATTGTGGTTGACGAGCTCTCTCTGCTCCATGCAGCTGACCCCGTACAAATGTTGTTCGGGTGTTGCTCCCTCGCCAAGCTAGTGCCATTCATAACGCTTTTCGTGAAGTCCAAAGGCTTCCGGATCTGGGTGGAGGCTGAGGCCAAACAGGGGGTGCCGCCCCATCTCCTTCTCCCCCCTCCGTTGCGACACAAGCCAAATGATGACAAGGAAAACAGTAAAGAGGACGAGGACTCTGAAGAGGAAGAATGGGACGGCCGTCGTGGTCGTCATGGCTCCAAGGACAAGACAACCCCTTCCCCTAAGCCTAGCTCAGGCAGTGGTCACAAATCGGTGGGGATGGGAGGAGGGACCTCCCAGACACCCACACGGAAGGATTTACCTAGCTCCATGTTCAACCAGTACGGGTCTAACCTCGCTCCCGGGGCAGATGTGTTCCCCACCATCGCATCTATCCTCCTCCCAGCTCCAGCTTCATCGGACCTACTCTCAAGTGGCCACCCACCGGCCTCCCCTTTGCTCATCGCGGCGTTAGTACTTCCACTGAAGGGCTAGTGGAGGTGTCTCAAGCGACCCCGTTGAAGAAGGCACCAACCTGGGATACATATGCGGGCGAATGAAAGGAGGATCAAGAGCAACAACGATCGCTCGGCCCGTGTGCGTAGTGCCCCACCCACTGCCCGAGGGCTATAGGAGGAGGTGGTGACTACGGAAGCCCCATCCTCCCACGTGGGGGGGGGGGGCATGATGCACAAGAGCCCGACGATACTTTCTCCTGTGGCTGCGGTGGCACGTAGCCCTAGATCCAAGGCTATTCCGGTTGAAGCTCATCGCAAGAGTGTTAGAGGCAATGGCATGACCGAGGAGCCAGTCCTAGACCGGGCGATTCGTCTCACCGCGGACAAGAACTCTACAGGTAACATCTCTAACTTTGCTGTTCTTCAAGATTCTTCATCTGAGCACCTTTTAGATGTTGCGTGTGATAGTTGTATTCTTTTTACGCGTTCTTCTGCTTCTCCGGCCGATTTTGTTACGCTTATCCAATCTAGAAAACTGGCCCAGGCAGGACTAGCGTTAGCTAGAGACCGCATTACAAAGGATGCTGCTGCAGCTGAGGCTGAGGTTCTTCGTAAAAAGGCCGAGGAGGTAGCCGCGCTGGGTGGAGGCGGAGAAACAACAGGGGCTAGTAATTCCTCCTCCACTCCAGCGGCTCAACCAGCTACAAAAAGGAAGAGGCAGGCCAAGGGAGTGGCGCCACTAGGGAAAGGTCCGATCACCCGCCAAGCACATGCGCAAGCCGGGTGTCCTGATGCGGATCCTCTTCTGGAATATTCGAGGGTTTGGCTGCCCGGGGAGGCGAACCCTTCTAAAAGACTACCTTCGCAAGCACAAAATCGATATTGTATGTCTTCAGAAAACAATTAGATAGGATTTCACGGATGCGGAACTGCGCAACCTGGAGGTGGGCGACAAGTTCTACTGGGTGCCGGCTCTTATGTTACATTAGCCGCCATGAACCCATCACACCGCGAGACCGAGAACTCCAAGTTGACACCTTCAACAAGGTAGTGACACGTCTATCACCATCTTCCGCTCCAAATGAGTTTAAGTTTTCGCCCGAAGATCTTGGAACCACTCGTGTCGGTCAGGACCGAAACTCCACACAAGACATTCGAGAAGGAGAGCGACACCCTAAGGTGCTGCCGTGGTCGGCACTTGGATGAGCAATCTAATATTCCTATTTGGAATCAGCAACTCCTGAAACTTAAAAAACAACATATTCATATGGTATACACGCGTATGGTTATATTGACTAAACGCAACCTTTCGAAAAGAAATTGACAATGAAGCACTACGTGTTGCTTCTAGAACTAGGATGAATGAAACCGTCACTCATTTCGAATGTCATTTTGGAAGTCACGTGGCGTATTGTCGAGGTGTCATCTAATTTATTTTGTCTTGAGACCTTACTAGTAATATGTTTGGTAATTGGGTGAAGGGGATTTCTTGGGAGTCAAGGGATTTGATGTGGGTTGCGCTATGTTTGGTCACTAACTCACTATGGCTTAGTCGTAGTGGTATTCCTTTTTTATTTTATTGAAGGATGAAGGAATGTTAGCTCTGACGTGTGAGTATGTGTGTCTATGTAGTAAACTATAGTAGTATCATAGTTGGTCTATTTTTTTACGAGAAAAAGGACCGAAGTCTTCCCTGTATCTACCATCTAGATACATGGTGCATAATCAATGAAGTATGAACGGTGGTTCATCCATTAAAAAAGAAGGAAATACTGTATATTTTTGACCCTCACATTCCACCACAATACAGTGGTACAGCAGCAAAGGCAACTCCATCGTACAGCATGTGTACACACGCACGCACGCACGCTTCCTGGTTCACGCAGCCGTCCGTCCGTCCGGTCGCTGTCTTGGACCGTGACCACCCCACGCTCCAAGGGATGCGTCAAAGTTGAAGGCAGACAAGTGGTCAAAGATGGCGATCGATGTTGCGACGCACATGATAATCCTGGAAAGAACACCTCGCCGTCCAGTCTTTTCCTACTCCGTAGCAGTCTTCACAAAGCAGCGGAAGCCGTTGGTAAAGCGCACACATGCGTACGCAAAGCAATCCATGGGGGACAGACGGTCACAAAAAGGACGACGCTCTCAACAGAAAGAAGCTCCACGACGAGCCCACCCATCGTGATCTCAGGCGTAGAGGACACTACTCGATTGGACGAGGCGTGCACGGCTGGCGCACCAACGACAGCGAGCCGCCGCTCTCTCCAGTCTCCACTCACCGTGTCCGGAGGTGCCGTCCTGACGCCTGACGGGCGGGCGGGGCAGCGCACGCGTCGTGCGCCGCCGTTCGGTTCGGCCGCCGTTCGGTCGTGCGTCGTTCACGTTCAGCTTCCCTGGTCCAGGAAAGCTGCTCGGTCGGCCGGCCCGTGTGGCCGCCGGAAAAAAAATCAAGGGAAAGGCGTGTGGCCTGACGGAACCAGTATGTGTGGGAATGCGGCGGTCGCGTGTGTTTGGCTCTATCCTGTCGCAGACTTCTACTGCTACAGTACCTCGGACACACCGATGAGACGGAGCCATGGCGATACTTGCACGTGTATCACAGAAATCCAGTCGTTTTTGATCCACAGGCTAGCAAAACACCTTCACAAGGGTATGATCTGGGTGTGTGTGTGGGGGTGGGGGGACACTTCACAAAGATAATCTATAGAAACAGGAGGGTGGGATGGTGACTCTCAGGTGGCCGGTGATGCCGTTGGGCCGCTGTCCTTTCTAGTCGAATGGCGAACTTGGGATCCAACCTCCTTCGGAGGCTCTTCTTCGGAGTCCTGCGCCAGAGCTCGGCAGCTCGGCATCGACAAGTGGTTCGTCCCCGGAGATGGCGAGATGGCTGGCTGCAGAGACTCGTGGTCGACTTTGAGAGTGTCTCGAGCATCCTCCACTCCGATTTCGCCTTGCACCTCGAGGTTGCCGGCGAATGGTGGTGGCGGCGCCTGAGGACCTGGTTGTGTTTTTATCTTTGGTTCTGGGGTGCTCTTTGTAATTCAGAAGCCCTTACCGTCGAATTTTAGGTCCTTTGCGTGAGTGTTGTTTAGGGGCTTCTTTGGAACCTGTACCCGCCATGTGTTTGTTTGGAAGCTACTGGGTCTTTCTAGACCCCACTCATGTTTAAAAAAAAGTGCATGTTTCGCCCTTTGATCACCTGTTTTTTTTCATGTGTTGTAGCTAGGTTTATTTGGTCTATTTTCCAGTGTGCTTTTCACTCCCCTCTGCAGCCAAAATCATTGGCTGACTTAGGCGTTTGGGTTCAGAAGTTTAAAGGTGCTGAGAAAACAACTGTTAAGATATGTCTAGGTCACATTCTATTGGAAAACAAGGAACAGAGCATGCTTTGTTTTACCCAGTGACACTGGGGCTGGGGACTTGGTCTTCCAGATTTGTCATTGGATTGATTTTTGGGGTTAACTGCAGATCCCGAAGGTGCCACAAATACTGCTCCAAGGCACTAAACTACTGAAGATGGTGCTGCAAGATGTCAAAGGAGGATGGACGATAGGTTTTGTCAGGAATGATTGTGTCTGGGCCATGCTTAGCTGTGGTAATGGTAGAGTCTGGAGTAATTTCTTAGGTGCTGGGGTTTGTAATCTGTGCCTTTTGGTTCATGTTATCTGCCTTTGGACACTCAATCCTGTCTCTAGCAGATGCGTGGAGTTGTAAAAAGCCCTTGTAGAATCTCAAGTTCCGTTAATGAAGCTGGGGGAACCAGTGCGTCAATATGCAGCTCGTCCTCCAAGGCCGACGTTTTTAAAATTTAAAAAATTTGATATTTTGAAGTTTCTAAATTTTCTGAAAAAATTATTTGATGTAGATAATGATAACTTCTGCCTGCGTGCAAAAATCAATGCTAAATATTCCGTATTTTGGGATGCGTAAAAACGAGAAATTTCTAGACCTGAGAGTGTGAAAGTGCCAAATTCGAAAAGTTTCAGATTTGTCAGAATTTTTCATTTTTCTGTAGGCCGGGATACAAAGTATTTGATGCTGAAATTTTGCACGGCCATAGACTTAGTCATTGTCAACATCTAGAAATTTATTTTGGAATTTTTTGAAACTTTAAAACATTAATTTGAACGAAAATCAAAAACTCCTCCAAACTCATTTTCCGCTGGGGGAACCCCTTAATTTCAAAACAAAAAAGATACTGTATGATCCAGTGATTCACATTACATTACACGATTGAACATCCTATTATTATATTCGTTGAAAAGAACATCCTATTCGTTTTCCCACGGGACGTAGTAATACTGTTTATTTCACATGAAAGACAGCACACGAGAGACTACGTTTCTTCAGAAATAGTATAAGGCCATTGGACCTCTGCTAGACATTCAGTGGAAGCTGGTTTAACGATGGACGGAACGGGGAGATCGTCAGGGAACACCAGACCCGAGCAGGTTCACGAGGCCTGGAGCTGCCTGCTAATCTCAAGTAATGGTCCTCTTTGAGATGAGGTCGAACGACAGGCCATTCTCCTCAAGGCGCTTCTGGAGATCCGTGGGGCCGAAGACGATGCCTGGAGTGTACACCCCGCCTTCCGGCAGGTTCACCCGCTGACCCAGCACGACGAGGGCGCACTGGATGAGGACGATCGGAGTGGTGACGTACCCGATCTCTGGTCCTGAAACTCTGGTCACGATCTCTTTGTCTGGCTTGGTTCCACGGTCAAGTACACGTCCCAAATCGCTGTAGCCGCGCCCGACGAACCACATCTTGAACGAGGCGCTGCTGACCTCTTCCTCTGTAGGCCCAGTCTTTCTGAACCACCCCAGGGAGAAGAATCCAGGGAATTTCAGCAACAGAGACCTACCAAAGGAGGAACCCCCAACAATGCCGATGAACAGCCCAGTCCAGATGAACCGCAGAACGCCCAGCAGAGAGCGGGTGCCGATCTTCATACCGAAATGTGCTGGTTTGACAGAAGACCAGAATTCCTTCCTATGCTTAGCAAATTTTGGGGATTCTTCCACGCCGCCAGGAAGGCCCTCTGGATGCTCGGTCACTTTTGATAGGGTTCTCTTCACAACCACTGTGTCAGCGGAAGGCAACTTCAGGACCCACAATCCTAGTGCCTTGTCATGCTCAATCAGTTTTCCTTTGGGAGGTGGATGCCCTGGAATCTGCATAAAAAGGAGAAGAAGCCTTAACGTCACCAATTCATCATTGCACACACTGAATTCAGAATAACAACTGTATTGGGCAGTTTAGCTACCATCTTTGTCCAACGACTTACTGCAGAACATAAAATTATACCCATCAACCTGCCTCACCAATCATAAACATCAGAACAGGTAAAAACACCAGAGACCTAAGTTGTGAATCCGAGTTAGATGAATGTAAGATCAACTGGATCTTCACCCAGAATTCAGGTTGTGGGGTTGCTCAGGAAGTAAACCATTTAGGTTTGTCTTCATGAAGCATCCCCTTCACTTGCTTTTGTTAGAGTTAGTAAGATGAAAATACACAATGACCTTGACGTCTGTATCTTGTAACATTGTAATGATGTTTTCAGATTTATGATTCAAGTTGGGTTTTCAGAATGGCAATAGTTTTTATGATATTTACTGCATTTGATCAGGAACATGGCGGCAGATAATACTGTTAAAGGTTGAAGCCAATGCTCCAAGTTCATGATGCTTTATCCAAACATGAATGTCAAATAGGTTTTCGATGTTGACTGAATGCAACTAATATAGTGCTGGCAATGCACACCAAGCAAACTGTCATTATGTACTAACGGATTTATCATAACCTCTATGGCTCAAATTATTAAGGAGCCCTTCACTGCCTTACAATGTCTTCAACTTTCAGTAAACGGAAGTGGGATTTCCAGTCCTACTCCCTCTATCCACTAATGTAAGACCTTTTAGATATTTTAGAGTGGACTAGATACATTCTAAAACGAGTGAACCTATACATTAAAACACGTCTACATACATGTGTTTTAGAAAAAGACTAGAATGTCTTACATTAGTGAATGGAGGGAGTACTATATTTCTCACTTCCTCAGAGTTGATCATGAAAAGAAATGGAAGATCAAAACATGCTATGGAGGTTAACGAGCCACTACTCATGTGAATATTATAAACTATGAACTTCTGCAAATGAGTAATAGGCCCCAGGGAATGGCAGTTGCAAGTAGCAAACATCGAATGAAATTGTGAATCATTATTAAGGAGTCAAAGGCAAACATTGAGTATTTATCTACCAATAAAATATGGCGAAAAGGTAAATGACACACTTAGAAATACCCACCCTTCATGAAGTAGCACATAATTTACACTATAAAAGGCTTGGTAACCATCATTTACATGTGATAGGACTTTGGTTTCACTGAGCTGAAAGATTATGCAGTAGTTAGCAGTTTGTTCATGATATAGGTCAACTGATTTTGTAGTGATTGACGGGTAGGAGTAGGCAGTTGGCACAACATACATGACCATACAAAAGAATGGAAGATAACAGGCAACTCCTCAAACAGGTGTATTCCATGTCTACCCATATGAAAGTAGGAATATTACGAACAATGAACTTCTGCAAATGGATAATAGGTCCTAAAGTCATGGTAATGGCAAGCAGCACTTTCAAATCAAAGTGTGAATCGTTATTCAGGGCATTAAATGCAAATGTGCAATATTTATAATTTATCTACTCCCTCCGATCCATATAGTTGATTTGGATTTATCTAGATTCGGATGTATCTAGTACTAAAACATGTCTAGATACATCTGAATCTAGACAAATTCGAGTCAACTAATATGGGTCGGAGGGAGTACCAAAAGATATGGCAATAGGGTAATATGACTCAATATGAAATACCCAGTCTCCATGAAGTAGCACATCATTTACACAGCATAAGGCATTTTTCTGAGCTGAAGGATTATTTAGTAGTTAGCAGTTGGTCCATGATATATGTGAACTGATTTTATGGTGGTTAACTGGTTGGAGTAGGCAGTTGGCACAACATACATGGCCACACAAAATTGTGATGCATTGAAACAAATGTTTGGTCAGGAGTACGAAATATATAATGTTTTTGCAAGAAAAGCAAAGTATATTACCAGGTTTATTGACAAGTGCCGTACACCATATGTACCTCAAGTATTAGCAATGCCGTATATTCTCAATGAGAACAGACGAGCAAGAAGATCTGGTTCTTCTCTATTCTCTGTAAGGTCTGTATCTAGTCTATAACGTCCCGCGTCCTTACTTACATAACAGAAAACTAGACCTTATTTCTCAAGCAAGAGAAATGGCGCCAGTACACCCATAACACACACATCTTTCTACTTGGCACAAAATTAGCACTCAGAAAGAAAATCCAAATCCAAATATTCTGAGAGACAGATACCTGGGTTTTAAATAAAATTAGAAGTTTCCTCTACACCAAGGTTTACTATAACTAACAGCACTAACACTCTGGCACACTTGGGACATTCTGACTACTCAAACTCCAAGTTAAGCTCTAATGTCATCCTGAGGAAAGGTAACACTCACAAACCATTTCGTTCAAATTTCAAAGAACTTAAGTAGGAAAGCGCAAAATGTGACAGCAAAAGAAAACACCACCACTAGCTTAAGAGGTGATTAGGGATCTGACCGAACAAAGCCAGCAATTAGCAGTATGAGTGTGTACCATGAAACTCAGGAACAGGAACATGATTAAGCAGGCATAAATTGTCCTTCAAACTGAATGTAAAAGTTGGTGTAATGGGGAGCTGTTAATTCCATCATAAATCACTACTAGCATACAATCAGGTTGCTAGATAAAACAAGTAAGTAAATAAATTCCTAAACTGCACTACCATACAAGCGGGTTGCTATGATAAAACAAGTAAGTAAATCAATTCCTAACCTGCACTACCATACAAGGAGGTCGCTATGCTAAAACAAGTAAGTTCAGTTTCAAAATGTAGCACACACAAACTACTTCATTCAAATTTCAACAGAACTTTAAAAGGAAAGCCTTAAATATAACAGAAAAAGGAAACTCCATTACGAGCTTAATAGGTGATTAGGGATCTGACCAACAAAGCCAGAAATTAGCAGTATGAGCGTGTTCCATGAAAGTCAGAAACAGAAACATGATTAAGAAGACACAAATCGTCCTTTTAACTGAATGTAAAAGTTGCTATGATGGGTAACTGCTAATTTCCCTCATATAAGCGGGTCGCTATGACATAACAAGTAAGTAAATCAATTCCTAAACTGCACTAGCATACAGGCAGGTCACTATGATAAAACAAGTAAGTAAATAATTTCCTAAATTGCACTACAATACAAGCAGGTCGCTATGATAAAAAAACAGACAATTGCATCAATTCCGAAACTGCAATGTAAGAAGAGGATAGTAGTAACTCACATTAGGCTTGGCTGGCCTGGGCCGGGACCGGCGCAGCGCCTGCAGCTGGCTGGCGTTGGCGACGCCTAGGACGGCGGACTCAAACGTGCCGAAATTCCCGACGATCTTCTTGCTGGACTCGAGGCTGACGTTCGCTACGACGCTGACCGGCGCGGACGGCGGATCCCACTGCCTGGAGTTGAACAAGAAGCCGAGCTCGGCGGGGATGGAGTCAAAGCCGCAGGCGGAGACGATCAGCGACCCGTTCCTGGCGGCGACGTGGTGGAGATCCTCCTCGACGCGCTCCATGAACTCGGGCTCGCCGGAGATGTCGAGGCAGTCTGTCCCCGCGGCGGCGCAGGCCGCGGCCACCTGGTGCCCGTAGAGGCGGAAGGGCCCCGCGCAGGAGAGCAGGACGCGCGCCCGCGCCGCGAGCGCGGCGAGGGAGTCCGGGTCGGATGCGTCGGCGATGAGGATGGGGACGTCGGGGGCGGGCCCGGGCGCCGCGGCCCAGCGGAGCGCGGCGGCGAGGCGGTCCCGGCTGCGGCCGGCGATCGCGAGGGTGCGGAGAGGGGAGGCGTTGGGGGGCAGGAACTTGAGGGCCTCGCGGATGACGTACTTGCCGGTGAAGCCCGAGGCCCCGAAGATGACGACGTCGAACACCTCCGGCTCCGTCGCCGGCGACGCCATGGTGCGGGAAGGGTCTGGGTTTGCGGTGCGGTGCGGTGCGGTGCGGTGCGAGCGCGAGCGCGAGTGCGGTGCGTGTGTGTGCGGCTTCTTCTGCTCGGTGCGACCGCTTTAGACTTGGTTCGGGCTCGTGGTCACGTTTTCACGTGTGGTCGCATCATTTTGATGTGCTTCAGTTGTCAGGTAGTAGGAGGCTGTTGGCCGTTCGCGTGCATCCGTAGCATGTTTAAGTTCCGGCAATGGAATTTCCTCATCAACTTTTTTTTTTCAGCAGAGGAATGATCTGTTCGTACTACGAAGTAGTAGTATGTTTAAGATGCGGCTCGGCAGTTAGCTAGCAGGTATGTTGTTGTTGTAGCAGGAAGGAGTCGTGAGTTGGTCCGTCTCTCCCACGCTAAGAGCATCTCCATTAGGTGGCTGAAATTTAGAATTAAATAATGTCGGATCGAGAAAGTTTCCGGTACGGGAACGGCCGATTTTTCAGTCGCGTTTTCAGGCCGAGCTATCGGATTTGGACAAATTTTAACAAAATTCGTCAATTTTTGGGTAAATATTACATCGAATTCGGGTGGGCTAAAAAAGCTATAAAAAAACTAAAAAAGGCCGATGCCGATGCTCGTGGACGTCGTCTACATGCCGAAGTTGCGGTAGAAGTTGATGTAGTCCGGGTCCGCCGTGTCGTTGTCGTCGCCGTCATCGCTCGGCGTCTGCGGGGGGCGCGAGCTGCCCTGGCCTGCGTCGCCGCGCGTCCACGACTGGTACGAAGGGCCGACGTCGTCGTCGTCGAGGACGACGAGAGGCGCGCCCTGGTAGGCAGGCTCAAGGCGCGTGCTGGCCTGGCGCTCGGCCTCCTCCTGCAGGCGCTGAACGCGGCGTGCCTCCTCCTGCTCCAAGTCCGCCCTGGACCAGGCGAGTATGTTCGGCTCCGGAACCGGCGATGCTGGCGCGGCGTCATGCAGAGAACGTTCGATCGCCATTTTGATGGCGAATGAGTCCTTGTCGATAGCCACGCCCCAGTCCGCGGGCTCCGGCTTCGGCTGGCGAAGGCGAAGTCGGCCGGTCGGCGGCCTCGCTGCGCGGGGCTCGTTGATGGTGATCCCCCGCGAGCGCGTCCTCGGTGTTTCGGCCTCCCGTTTGGTGGGCCGATACATCTCGTCGCTGCTACGCGGCGACTGCGCAGGCGCCGTGCCGGACGAGCGCGAGGCGGCGGCGGAGGAGGAGGTGAGGCTGCCCATCCTCCTGGGCAGCCAGTTCGCCGGAGATTGGCGCCCGCGGCGAGTGGCTGGCACCGGAGAGCGCGGGAAGCCGAGGCGGGGGTTGTTGCCGGTGTGGATGTGCTCGAGGACGTAGGGGAGGGTGCGTCCCGGTGGGCTCCACCATCGACACCGCCCCGCCGAGTTGTTGCACTTCGGCGACGAGTCGGGCGGCCCTCATGTGTGGCGAGCTCCTGCATCCTCCGCTCGACGAAGAACTGCTCCCAGTGGAGCAGGTTGTCGGGGTCCTCCATCTCCGCGATGGCCTCCTAGATCGCCTCAACCATTTGGTCACCCTTCGGCACCGGCGGTATTGGTATGCCGCCGACACTGAGCTTCTAGCCGGGCAGGCAGTGGAAATCCGGCGACGCCATGTACCGGGCGTCGTGGAGCATTCGCGCCTCCCACGGCTGCAGCGTGCACTGGCCGAAGCTGTTGGCCGCCGCGGGGTCGCCTAGGTACCTTTCCGCCATGGATATTTTCACTGAGGTCTACTGTTCGCCGGAGTTGGAGAGGGGATTGGAGAGAATGTGTGCCGTGAGCGGGCGTCTGGCAGGCTTTTATAGGCCGAAGTGGGCGGTGAAGGCGGGAGGGGTGTAGACGCGTGGATGGGAAAAGGGGAACCGGTGGGAAGCCGAGGCGGCGGTGTCGCGCCATTACGGTGCTGCGTGGCCGACGAGACGCGCCATCAATTGCCCGACGGTCCTTCGCAGGAGCCGAGGCAGAAGGATGACGACGAGGCAGCTTCGGTCGCTAACTGGGCGGGTCCACGCGCCGTGGCGTTTTTTCGCACCGAATTCGCTTCGTCCGGCATTCCTAGGGCGTTCCTGTCGTGTAGGGATTGGGCTAGGATCTCTAGAGGTATTTTGGGCCAAATCCGGATGAAACCGGCGTCCTAGGAACGTGACTGGGTAAAAATTCACCGTCTAGACGAAAAAGGCCCTGGAAACGGCATGTTGGGAACCCGAGTGGAGATGGTCTAAAGACGAAGAGGTGATTACTACTCCTATCTGCCTGATTCGAGCGAACAGTCGCGTTTTCACCTCTTATTTTCCTTACAGCTGTTGGATGTGGTAGTTCCTTTTCTACATACGGCTCCTCAGAATGAGTCCATGACGACAGGGACCAAGAGCGTAATGGGTCGGCAGCCAGAGGCAGCTATGGCTGATGGTCTGCGCCACCTTTTTCTCTTCCTTTCCCGTGCGTGTGGGCAACATGTGAAACCTAAATCAGCGAAACCGTTCCCCAATCATGTGTCTGTTGGGGATATACTTTCCGGGTATCCTCACTGTACCTCACTAACTGTAACACCCTCAAATCGGCCCTATGCAAGTTTTAGCCCTTTCCGCCAAACTCGCATAGAAACGATTCAAGGACGCCCACCAAACACTTTCGTGCGGGTGGAAAACAAAGTAATACCATTACACAACAGTCCTCGATGGGACCCACAAAACAGATATATATACAACACGACTCCACGAGTCAAGAATACAGATATACAATACGAAAATCCAAATCACCTTGAAATCGATAGGGCGTCCGACTACGGACAAGATGTAAATGGGGCTAAGAGCCCTGAAGAATAACCAATGGCGTGCATAACCCTGCCCAGGCCAAGCCGGAAGGGTAACCCTGCTAACGACGTCGATCTCAAACCTGCTAAAACAAAAGGGGTGCCGACAAAGGGCAAAGGAAAAAGAGGAGCGTCAGTACTGAGGCCAGTACACGGCGAGGCTAGAATTCGGCGGCTCTCGCCTACATAGGTATAGTGGGCTGAAGCGGCAGCGCAGCGGCACTAAACAGCCTATAGAGACTCGATACAACTGGCGGTTATCAGAGAGGGGTAAGAAAGACCTATTCGAATCCAACCTGAAGCTAACACCAAACAAACCCATCCTGGTATTTCCCCCTCGAGACCAAACGAGGAAGTCGGACCAAGGAACTCACACAGTTGGTAGTTTTATTCATTACATTATAATTGAAGCACTTACTAGTCAGATATAGAAAGCGTGGGCCGTCCTGATAGCGTAAGTAGTGGGCAGTTTTAATTAACATTCAGTTGTAGTAGAAACATTTACTAGTCAGATATAATTGTCCTGAAGAATCCCAAAACCCAGCAGTTGTTGACACTTTTATCACATTCCATTTGAGTTGCAATACTTACTAGGTAGGTATAGTATGACACGGATCACCACAGATCCACCAGTTGTTGGCATTTTTATTATCCATTCTATTGTAGTGAAGCTGATTTCTAGTCACATATTAAGTCAAATTTATAACACTAATTTAGTTATGCTTGTCTATGATCGAGATACTGTGCTCCAAGTCGTCCATAACCGCGGACACGGCTTTCAAAAAGTTTTACCCTGCAGGGGTGCACAAATAGCAACACACACTCGATCAACCTCGGAAAAACCAACTCAAAACCCAACGAGGCATTCACGACAAAGCGATCACAGGATTCATAAAATATTTCAGGGGGCCACCCCAATAAGCTACCCGCAACGAAGTTGGCCGACTCCGAGACGGACCCAGGGTTTGCGAGAACGGCTGTAAATGACTGGGAACCCGAAAATATGACTGGGCTTGTCGATACCGCGAAATCGTGCCGCGATCCAAAACAGTAAAGGTGCTCCACGCACAATCTTAAATAAAGCAGTAACATGGCATAAGTATAGGATAGTAATAAAACCCCAAACTAATTGTGGCCCCAAGAAAGAGAAATGAATCATGCTCTGGCTCAGGGGGGTCCATAAGGCCTCCCGAATGTGGATAGTGCGAATAGTCAAGGAACAGGAATCAAGTACTCGGGGTCCTACGGGACACAAGTGAGCGTGGAAGAACCAAATAACATCTATTGCCCACCGATGCCTCTACATTAGTTATATCTAGCATTTTAATAGTTGTATTGAAAGTCATGATCATCTCCACCAGTAAGCATCTCCACCATAAACATCTGTCAGCATTCCAACAACTGTGGTACTTGACAACACGAGATCACACCTGAGCGAGCGACTACGAATCGCAAGGCCAGCTATCTACCAAACACAGGTAATAGGAGGTGTCCAAGGCAATATAGAGGCTGCACGGGATATAACTGGGGTACAGAAACTAAAGCATCGTGACACGGATAGCAATAGATCAACATGAGGAAATAAAGACTATAAATGCAAAATAGGTAGAAGGGGAAAAGATGCTCGCCTGGGAAACACTGCCGAAGGATCATATCCGGAGAACTTGTCGACACTCGCATCCACTCATCGGCCTAATCCGCGAAGAAGCAAACACTAGAAGAAACACCGGATGCAATATTTAATACCACGACAGAAGATCCGGCATGATTATGATATGCATGCGAGATGAACAATTATTATGCAACAGGTTTTATATATAGCATGTATAAAATAGGGACTCGGGAAAAGGTTCACACATCTGGGTTCGGACGATCTTGGGGTTCGATGTGGTTCGGGGTCCAGTCTCAGGGATCCAGGGTTCGACGGGGATCGGGATCGGGTTCGGTCTCCGGGGTTCAGGGTCTTCGGATCTGAGAAGGAGATCATGGCGGTTCGGGGGAACAGCCTTCGGGTTCCGGGGGAAGAGCTCGGTGTTCCGTGATGAAGGGCTTGGCGCTTCGGATCTTGGGTCGGGTCGTCGGATCCGGAAGGAGGTCTTGCGGTTTCCGGGAAGGAGATCTTGACGCTCGGTGCCGTGTAGGCGAACTTGTCAGTCCCATGTCGGCGTACTCGGCTTCTTCGGGTTCATGAGGTCGATCTTGCCGGATCCACCTCAAAGGCCTTGGGGTCTTCTGGGATGGAGAACTTGACGCCCGTGTAGAAGATCTCCGGGTCCTGTGTCGAAGATCATGCCGTGGTCTTGGAGTGGCACCGGGTGCGGTTCTGCGGGATCGGTCTTCAAAATCCGGGGTCTCGGTCATCGCATCCGAGAAGAACTTGACGTTGGAGGTTCCGGGATCGGTCTTGTCGGTGCGGAACTCGGGCTTGGGGACTTGTTTGTCGGTGTCGGCCTCAGCTTATGAAACTACAGGCACACACTTGCAGCAGGTGGAGTCAACAACCACATCCTCCAACAGGTAGCAGCGGCGACAGAGTGCAACACCAACCGGTACAGAACACATGGCAAAAGAAACCTGTACACAGGTGACATGCCGATGAGGCACCGCGCAGGGGCGACAGAGCTGCGGAGGGTGCCGGATGCGAGACGGGGGGCGAGGCAGAGGTGGGGCCAACCAGGGGCAGGAAGGAGCGGAGGTAGGCCGGGGCGGACCGAGTCGCCGCGGGGAGGCTGTGGCGCGGCCTGTAGAGGGCGAGGTGCTGCCGGGGACACGCGTCAACCGCAGGAGAAGGGCGGCGCGGCGGCCGAGGGAGCTCTGGCTCGGGCGAGACGACGGGGAGGGCCCGGGCCGGGAACGAGCACGACGCCCTCACCGGCGAGAGACGGAGCCCGCGGGCCGAGGAAACGGCGCTGGCGAGGGGCGGTCGGAGCTAGGGAAGGAGGGCCGTGGTGGCGGGTCGCTCGCGGCGGCGGCAGAGGGTCCACGCGAGGAGAGGAAGAGGCGGGGCAGGGCGTGGAAGGCGGCCGGAGGAAGGCGGGATGAGCGGTGGCGCCCGGAGCCGAGCACGGGGACAGGGAGGGGACAGACGAGCGTCCCACAACGGCGGCGGCGGGGAGCGGGAGTTGAGGAGGCGCGACGAGGTGCTCGGTGGCCGGACGGGAGCTCGAGGCGGGAGGCGGCCTAGGCGGGGCCCCCGCGGTGGCGGTTGCTGGCGGCGGGGAGGAGAACGTGGCGTGTGGGAGCGGGAGTGGGGATCGAGGCGTGCGGGGCGGCGCGTGTGGATGGGAGGGGCGCGCCCAGGTGGGGCCTGGTCGGGGTGGTAGGTGGCGGGGTGGGCCCGCTTGGTCGGTGGGGCGTGGGGAGATTGGTGGAGGGGTGCACAGGCGGGTGGAGGCGTGCTGCTGTGTGTGTTGTGTGTGGGGGGGGGTAGGTAGGGAGTGGTGAGGTGGAGGGGTGCGGTGAGGTGGCGCGCTGCTATAGGGCGGGGTGAGGTGGAGGGCTGGAGAAAAGTGGCTGGGTGGACTAGGATTGGGTAGAAAAGGGTTTGGGTGGTTCTGGGGTAGGTAGGATTTTTATCTGGAGGTGGCCGGCTGGGCTTTCGGGCATGGCTGGCTACCTCCCACAAATAAAAATAAATATTTTATTATTTAAAAACGGGGCTTTTGTAAACCGTTTTTAGACAAAACAAAATAATCCGGAGGACCGAGGTTTTTGATTGAAATAAAGACGAGGGAAAATATTTAGAAATCAAAGTAGGTTTTTTCGAAAATAGTTTTATGCAAACAAATGCAAGATGACATGACGATGCTCAAATGCAAGGTGGCATGATGACATGAGCATGCGGTCATGATGATGCAATGCACAAAAACACCACGATTTTCTAGTAGTGGTTTTTTGCGGGATGCCACACTAACCAGGGTGGCCCACTTCGGGTTAGAGCTTTGCTTCATGGGCAGCCCAGTCAGGGAAAAGAGACAGAGTCCAGTCCGGCTACGGGAAGGCCCAGAAGACTTACCGACATAGGCCTGTAGTGTTACTTGTAGTTCAAGATGTACTCTATAACCGACTCTTAGTCGTAGCCGGATAGGTCTCTCCTGTAAACCCTAGGCCGGATATCTATATAAGCCGTCCTAGGGACCAGCCTTTAGGGCACCCCACAATAGTCTACAATCTCAACTCGCATAGGCGAAACCCTTGTAACCCATATCCGACTCTGCCATATTACTAGATTGCTAGCAGGAGTAGGATCCGTCCAAAGCTAGCGGATTCGAACCTAGGTAAACTTGTGTGCTCACCCTCCCGGAACACCGTACATCTCACACCCCTATCTTCCGCACGCCTCGAGGACCCCCTCATGGCATACTTGTCATCAATCCAATGATAGTTGGCGCCCACCGCGGGGCAAGTGAGCTTCGGATCTGCGTTCCGAGCAGAATATACAAGAATCGGAATTGGCGAGACAATCACCGTCGGTCGCGTCCTCTACGCCAGCGACGTCCCTCTCATCATTCTCAACGAGACCTAGATTTCGGCTAGGGAGGTCGTGACTGCCTACACCATCATATCTTTTGGTGAGATCGATGTTTACATCGGTTTCGCTGAACCTGCCCTACCCACCCCAGCGGTGATGATAGAGGCAGAAGAAGCTTCTAGGTCCACTTTGTCCGCGGAGGCGGCAGAGTTCCGGATCCTGGAAAATCCCAATCCCACCTAGCCCACACCTAACGCGGAGATAGTGGAGAAAGCTGAGCCTGAAGCAGATCTTATGGTGAACATCGAATCTGGAGTGGATCTCCCTAGGGAGGCCGAATCCTAGATTGATCTTCCCGACGAGGTCGAAATCCAGGAGGAGCAAGACAAGAACACTGGTTCCAGCTCTGCTAACGCCGGAATAGATCAACCTTTCCTGAGGTACATGTTGAGGTGTATGATGCTGCATGACGCCAGCATGGATGAGATTCTCGAGACCATCAGACGTTTAGAGGAAGCCCACGAGGAAAGCCGAATGTCATGGTGGTGTCACGGCAGATGCCATGGATAGGCTAAAGGTGGGGACTAAATGCACTAGGGGAATCCAGGGAGGGATAGTGTGGTGATTCCACACACAGTTGTTTTGTATTCGATTCACTTCCATAGTTTACAAGTGCTCCTCGAGCTGTATTTGGGAGAGGAGGAAGAAGAACTCTCTTACTCTCACCACTAGCTGAACCTCAAGAACACACTAGTAAACTACCACTCGCTCGAGATCAACCCCTTCTATAGAGGCCCTATCCCTCCTTATATAGGGGTAACTAGGTCTCCAATTAGGGCATACGTGGAGGCATATTCCAAGGAATATGCCTCTTCCCAAAATAGTAAGCCGACCGGGTCACTTTTGCCCAGCGTCATCCATGCAGAGGCTACGTGAGCCTCTGCGGCGCCCGCGTCATCCGACACAGGCATCGTCACCTTTGTCGGCCACGCCTCGGTGGTCCTGGCCTCTGTCTGCTTCGCTCATGCTCTGCACACAGTGGTCACCCTTTGACCAGCGAGATACCTTCCTTCTCTTACAAGCTTGATATAACCTGGATCGTACCTAGTTGATCCGGCCACACCTGTACCTGCATATAAGTTAGATACATCTTACCGACATACGGCATAAGTTGGTTGAGACCTAGTTAGGTGGACATCCCCTGGTCTGGGTTACTCCGTGATTCGGCCTGCCTTGAGGTGACTCAGCCAGCACTTGCTTTGACCTTGCCGCACCTCGGCTAACTCGGCCTTTATACCCCAGCGTGACCCTACCCGGAGGTATCCCCCCAACATTAGTCCCCGAAGCTGGTGTGATCTTAGCAGCCTTAGCCGCTAAGGCCACAACAGGTTCAATTTCACCGAGCCTTTTGCTCCTTTTTGGAGTTACCTCGTAGTCCGGATTTGATAGGTTTACTTTCCCTTGGCACATTCCATGTTTTCACTCTCTGGCCGAGTCACCCCATACTCATCCGGGTCATTATTCTTTCCCTTGTACGCTTCCCCACATGGAGGCTAATCATTACTTCGCCTCATTTTAAGGGCCTACGACAGTAACCGCCATAGTTATTGTCAGATTTTACTGTAGCACACGTCACATCGTGCCTGCCTCCTCGTTAACTGTATCAAAACGTCGCATCGTGGGATCCGCTGCGCCATGTGGCCCTTCCTGTGGCTCATCGCTGATTGGTCGATCCGGGTCATACACGGCCACACCGTGTGGCCCGCCTGCACATCGCGATCCCACTACCTCTCTAGTGCGTGGTTAAATAGGGGAGGGGCACGCCCCTTGGGTCTTTTCCCCATTCTCGTGCCCCTCTGCCTCTTCTTCTCCTTCTTCTTCCCCGCGATAGCGCCGCTGCCACCGCACTTGCGTAGCTGCGCCGCCGCACCGTTTCCTCGCGCACTTGTGTCGCCGCCACCTCCGCGCATCTCCTCCGCCACGGGTCCTCGTCAGTCCAGGCCACTGCCCCCCATCGCCGCTAGCGCTAGTGAGGACAGTGACCTTGAGATGACAGAGGAGGAGCTCGCCGTTGCGGAGCAGGAAATGGAGGAGGACGCAGGGAACGCTGACCGCGGTGCCTGGGCTGGGTCCTGAGTTTGCCAGGATGATCTCGACTGGCTGTATCGCACCAGGCGCATCCCGGAGGGCGTCATTGCCCGCCTTGCCGCCGCGGAGCTTGCCCCCGCACCCAATTCGGCTGAGTATGTGGTATTCCTTTCCCACTTCCAGCGCGGGTTTGGGCTCCCTGTCAGCGACTTCTTCCACGACTGGCTCAACACGTATGAGCTTCAGCCGCACCATCTTCCGGCTAACGCCATCACTTCCCTCTCTGCTTTTGCTTCAACCATTGAGGGTTACGCCGGATTATGGCCCACTAAGGAGCTCTGGATCCGGTTCTTTGGTCTTTGCCGGAATGTGATTCCGAATATAGAGCTTAATCCGGAGGACAAGCAGCTCACGCAATTCGGCGTAGCCTCCATTTATCCTAGGAAACAGCCAATTTCCCCCCGAGTTACGGGGCTTGACTCCTGCAAGGGTTGGGCCCGAACCTTTTTTTATGTCAGAAATGGCACAACTGAAGATCTGATCTGGCTGCGCCCCTACGCTCCGGGTCCTCCTAATCCAGATCTGTGGGACAAGGTCCCCAAGAAGCCCACTGCCCTGGCGAACCAAGTCAATAAACGGTTCCAGGAGCTGAAGGATCAGGGATTGCGCAATGAGGACGCAATGATCACCTTTGTCCGCAACCGGATCTCCCCCCTCCAGAAACGCACGCACAAACTCTGCCACATGAGTTGGGGCCTTGACCCCAACTGGACCTCCTCATTCGAGTTGAGCAACACCGAGATCTACCGCCGGGTCAAGGCCCTCTTCACCACCAACAAGCACTTCTCTGTTGAGTGGACGTGGGGGATCGAGCACTTCTACCGAGATAGGCTTCCACCCGCGGTAAGTCTCGTGCCCCAAACTTTCTCCGAGTTAAATTATATGTCCGACTTTGTTATAGGGTTTAATCCCTTTGCCTTTTCTTTCTCTTAGATGTTTCTTCAGCAAACCATTGAGGATGGCACCGAGCCTTCTCTTAAATGGGCACCTGACCGAGGTGCCTCGGACGAGGAGGAACCGGATCAGGAGATGTTCCTACCGATGGCTGATGCGACCGAGCAACATACCGGTAAACTCTCTTCCATTAGAGATTGGCCTGACGACGATGATGATTCAGACGTTGAGGTGATGGAGGCATTTGACGCTGTCCCCCTTTCTTACGCTTTTCCGGCATCAGCTAACCCCGGTGGGCAGATCCATGAAGATCCTCCCCTTGCCACGGGTTAGCATGTCCCGGTCGTACCGAAGAAGAGGGGAGCCGCATCTGCTTCTTCCTCTGGACCTTCTCAGCCAGCTAAAAGGCGAAAGAAGTCCGCGGACAAAGCTGCCACCAAACCTATAACTAAGGCCATAACCCGGAGGGCTCGGAAGCCCAAGGATCATTTGACCTCGGATGAGTAAGTCACGTATCCCTTTGTTATTCACTTGTTCTTCCTTTGTTATAGTTTCTCGTCATTCATGACTTGATTCAGTAGGGCCGCGGTGGAGGTCCCTCAGAGTGGATCCGGCATTGCCTCGCCGCTCTGACATAGCCCTTCTCCCTCTCGTGGCGACGATTCACGCCCGTTGAGCCCCATTCAGGAGGGCTTAGCGGCTGCTCCGGGTTCTAGCCCACCTCGTCAAGAGGAGGGTAACCCCGAAACAGGGGGAAACAGCTTTGCTGAGGCTGCAATTGTTCCTTCTTCGGCACAGCCACAACCAGCCACCACCGAGGCTCCTTCAGCATCCCCGCCGAAACGGAAATCAGTACCAGCATCAGCTCTAGCACCAGGAACAACAGCAAAGGCACCAGCAACAGCGCCAAGCCCTTCCGCCTCATCCGAGTCTTCCCAGACTCGGCGAGAAGGCACCTGCAGCACCAAGGCAAGCACTAAGGCAACTCCCAAGGGCAAATCCGCCGCAGAAACTTCCACCTCACAGCAGCAACCCAAGGGCAAAATAGCTCCTGACGCCACCAGGGCAGCGTCAATCGAGGCTGGACAACGTACACTTGCGTCCATGCTCCTGAAAAAGACTCCACCGCCGAAGGACGCCCCTGCCGAGCCAGCTGATGCGCAACTCATTTTGCACACTAGCCCCGCCGTTGCCCAGGTTGAGAGGAGGGAAGCCCATGCTAAGGGTCTAGTTGCACCCCACATGCTCAGCGGCGAACACTATCCTCCGACCTTGATGGAGTTTGTAAATAACTGGAACAAGGCAGAGGTCGTCCACAATGATGATCTCCTGGAGAAATTCAGGCCCGCCGAATTTGCTTCCCAAATGAATACCGTTGCCAAGGCAATTAACCTTGCAGGTCGGATGATGGAGGCAGGTTACTTCGCCTTTTCCTTAGCATGTAATAGATATTAGTGATATAGTCATTAGTCCCCGAGCCTCCGGGGGAGTAACTTGTTACTCGGCCGGATGCTCCTTAAAGAACTAACGTAGCTCCTTAATAACTTCGAATATGCACACACCTAGAGCCGGGTTAAGTTCCACTTGGCCCAGATTTTGTACACTTCGAATATGCACACACCTAGATCCGGGTTAAGTTCCACTTGGCCCGGATTTCGTACACTTCGAATATGCACACACCTAGAGCCGGGTTAAGTTCCACTTGGCCTGGCTTTTGTACACTTCGAATATGCACACACCTAGAGCCGGGTTAAGTTCCACTTGGCCCGGATTTTGTACACTTCGAATATGCACACACCTAGAGCCGGGTTAAGTTCCACTTGGCCCGAATTTTGTACACTTCGAATATGCACACACCTAGAGCCGGGTTAAGTTCCACTTGGCCCGGATTTCGTACACTTCGAATATGCACACACCTAGAGCCGGGTTAAGTTCCACTTGGCCCGGATTTCGTACACTTCGAATATGCACACACCTAGAGCCGGGTTAAGTTCCACTTGGCCCGGATTTTGTACACTTCAAATATGCACAAGACTAAGCTGTCCTTTTTTACTCTTTTCAGGTGACCACCAATCGTCGGAGCGCTGAGTTTCAGCTCGCCGAATACGAGAAAAGGGGTAAGTTTTCTCCTTGGTATTTATCCATTTTTCTTTGTCTTTTTCCACCGAACTAATCCGTCATTCAGGTTTCGCAGCTGAAGTGGAGGCCAAGAACATCATCATGAGGAAGAACTTGGAGCAGATAAAGGGTAAGTCATTTTTTCTTAATCTTCCTCCGCGCTCTATCTCCTTTTCCCCTTGGCTCGGCAAATATTCATACCTCGGCTCTGCCGGGTCAACAAACTATTTCAGTCTCTCTTGAAGATAGTGTGCCCGTGCCTGATATGTTGCTGCATTTTCTCGAACAAGCAGGGCAGCACCAAGCTGAACTCAAGAAGAAGGATGACGAGCTTGCCCTCCTCCGGACCAAAGACGAAGAAATTGCCAAGCTCAACGCAAACATGAAGAAGCTCAAGGCGCAGCATAAGTCCGAACTGGAGAGAGCAGGCCAAGACTTTACTGAAGAACGAGAGCGCCTCAACCTCCAGATCGCTAAGGACCAAGAACTGCTTAAAGAAGCCGACGTTAAGCTTGAGTCGGCGAACACTGAACTTGCGCAACTCTGGAAAAGGTGTGATGACTGTACCAAGGAGCTGACCCGGATCCACAGCCACATTTCTCGTAAGTTCTTTTCCTTCAGCCGGCATGAATCTCTCCGGGTTGCTTTACTTGTCTTTTCCTTACTTGCTTCACTTGTCTTGTTTTCAGACAAATTTCCGGAGGGCAATGCCATTGCAACCACTGCTGTTACCAAGTTCCGCCAGCAGAGGGGTACCCCAATTGCTCCTGGCGCTGGAGAAATTGCTTATGACATGGAGGACCTGCTGGTCAGCTTGTCTTCTCACGTCGAAATTGTGAAGAATTATGGCAAGGACATTCTTGATGTGGCAATCCGGATCTTCAATGCCTTTTGGCCCGATGAGGATACTCCGAAAGGGACCACAGCTCTCATCGCCAAGTTAATGAACTATGAAACCCAGCTTGACCTTTGGAGGGAATTTGCTGGACGCGCCGGGGCTGAAATCGTTCTCCACTACGTGCTTACGTGGTATGAGAAGATCGACCTCAACCTCCTTGCGCGCATGCGCACCGGATCCAGGTGATCCAACGACCCAGAGTGGATAGCTCAGTGCAAGGCTTGCGCCCATAGCCTTATTGAATATGCCCCCATTCATCAATGGAATGAGGGTCCAAGCTTCCTTGGCGCCGCCGACGACAAAAATGCCGAAGATGATTCAGGTGAGGACGAAGGGGACGAAGCCTCGAACGTCGAGAAAGGCGAAGATGATGTTGAAGCTGAGGCTGGAGTTGCACCTGCTGGCGCCGAATTACCTCCCCCTGCTGCTCCTTGAGCGAAAACACTTTAAAGTTTATGAGATCCCCGAAATGCCGGGTGCAATTGTATTAAGCACATAAGTTATATTTTGCTACTAAGTTTTTATGCCGGATTAACTTGGGCGTAGTCCCCGAGTTTCATTTTCTTGTTTCTCCAATTTCTTGGCTCGGCTCGTGTCTACCTTGGTTCGGTTTTATGACTTACGACTCCGATTTTCAAAAATTGACTTAACAATACTTGGAAACTTTAGAATTAGCTCAAAATAATTCAGCATAGTAAATTTAAAGTAAGCCTAAGGTTAGTCCGAACAACAAACATCAGCTCGATTAAGTTTCTCTCCTTAGTCGTTTTTCATGTGCTACGCAATTCCAAACTTGTTCTCTTGCTTGCCATGAAGCCAAATCTTGTTGGGCAACAGCAAATCGAAGAGTTAGGTTTTTGGTGCTAACACACTACTAATCCGGCTTAGGTAGAAGAAACTTACGCCGGCCGACATATAAATAATAAATACAGAAGACAACCAATATTATTAAGGCAGTCCCCGAGTTACTGCACGAGATGCCAAGATTTCATTGATAAGCTCATTGCCGACATACATACCGACATATGAGAGATTCTGATACATACACTTCTCTGCTAAGTGTAGAAAGGACAAAGTAGAGCTACATTCCATGGACGCTTAGATTCCTCGCCGAACCTGTCCACCTTGTTCTTCTCCTGTGGTTTTGCATCAATAAGATAATAAGAATCATTGTGCAATGCTTTGCTCACAATGAATGGCCCTTCCTATGGGAGGGATAACTTATGCATGCCAGCAGTACGTTGTACCAACCGGAGTACCAGATCACCTTCCCAGAAAATTCGGGGGTTTACTTTCCGGCTATGATAGCGTCGGAGATTTTGCTGATATATGGCGGATCTGGACAATGCCAATTCTCTCGCTTCTTCCAGCAGATCAACATCATTTTGCCGGGCTTCTTGCACTTCGGCTTCTGTGTATTGGGTGACTCTAGGAGAATCATGCTCTATGTCGGCTGGTAATACATCTTCTGCCCCATATACCAGAAAGAATGGCGTACAGCCTGTTGATCGATTTGGAGTTGTTCTTAAACTCCACAATACCGCTGGTAGTTCTTCTATCTAGCACCCCGCTGATCTTTGCAGCGGCTCAATGAGCCGGGGTTTTATTCCGGATAACACTAATCCGTTGGATCTCTCCACTTGCCCGTTCGATGCGGGGTGAGCTACCGAGGCAACGTCTAGCCGGATCTTTTTATCTCGCCAGAAACACGCAAATGCTCCTTCAACAAAATTTGTACCATTATCCATTATGATACTGTGAGGATAACCATATCTCAAGATGATATCTTTGAGGAATGTCACGGCAGTAGCTCCATCACATTTTCTTATCGGCTTTACCTCAATCCATTTCGTAAATTTGTCAACCATGACCAAGATGTGGGTCATGTTCCCTCTTGCTGGTTTGAAGGGGCCAATCATATCCAAACACCACACGGCAAATGGCCAAGTAATTGGTATGGTCTTGAGCTCCGACGTTGGCATATGTGTCTTTGTTGTATATCTTTGACAGCCATTGCACTTTCTTACCAGATCCTCTGCTTGTTCCAAGGCATTCGACCAGTAAAATCCGTGACGAAAAGCTTTTGCTACCAAGGCTCTGGATGAGGCGTGGTGCCCACATTCCCCTTGGTGTATATCCCGGAGGATGTCAAGCCCTTCTTCCGGGTCAACACATCGTTGGAAGACATTTGTCACACTTCTCTTGTATATCTCGGAATTGACGATCATATATGCTTTTGCCCTCCTCTGAGTTTGCCTGGAAAGCACCTCCTCACTGGGCAAAGTTCCATCTTTTAGGAATTGAAATATAGGTAGTGCCCAAGTTGGTATAACTCGTACAGGGAACACATCCTCATCAATTTCCATTTGATCCACCGGCATAACTTCAGCCGGATTACACTGCGCAGTCCTCAGGTTTTGTGAAGCAGCCCCTGGGTTTGCCGAGGCAGTCCACGGGTTTCGCGAACCACCTCCCGCGTCAATGTCCATGGGCACAACCTCCGATTCCGGATTTGCCGGGATATAAATTGACTCGGATTCTGGGGATGGCCTGATAGAGGGTTTTCTGAGGTGCTCTAGCGCTACACCTGGTGGGATTGCTTGCCGGGTTGATCCGAGCTTCGACAATACGTCGGCAGCTTCATTTTCCACCCGAGGTATATGATGAACTTCGCATCCCTCAAAGTACCCTGATATCTTCTGCACGTGAAATCTGTACAGTGCCATGTTTGCATCCAAAGCATCCCATTGTCCGGAGACTTGCTGGACTACGAGATCCGAGTCACCGAAGCACTAGATCTGACGTATTCCAATTTCTTTTGCCACTTTGAGCCCATGCACAAGTGCTTCAGATTCTGCAACATTGTTTGACGCAGTGAAGTGGATTTGCAGCACGTTTCTCAGCTGATCTTTCTTTGGTGAGGTTAGCACCACTCCGGCGCCTAACCCGATTTTTGTTTTTGACCCGTCAAAATGCATTCTCCAGTAGTTCGGATCTAGCAATGGTGGCTCATATTGTACTTCGGCCCAATCCACGAAAAAGTCAGCTACCGCCTGAGACTTGATCGCTTCTCTTCTGTCATATTGTGGCGCATAAGGAGCTAACTCAATTGCCCATTTTGCAATCCTTCCACTTGCATCCTTGTTGCTCATTATCTCAGATATGGGGGCTTCACATATTACCTTGATTGGGTGCTCTTTGAAATAGTGCTTCAGCTTCTTAGCTGCCATATACACACCATATGCCACCTTCTGATAATGAGGATAGTTCTGGTTTGATGCGGATAATACCTCGCTTAGGTAATATACTGGCATTTGCACTGACTTACCCTCTTCATCGCGCTCTACCACAATTACTGCACTTACAACTCGGTTGGTTGCGGCTATATAGAGCAACATTGGATCCTTTGATAGTGGAGAGGCTAACACTGGTGCAGTGGCTAACATCTTATTTAATTGGATAAAGGCTTCATTGGCCTGCGGCGTCCAAATGAACTTGTCCGACTTTTTCATGAGTTGATAGAGAGGCAGTGCCTTTTCTCCCAACCGACATACAAACCGACTTAAGGATGCCAGGCAACCAGTGAACTTCTGGACATCGTTAAGGCACTTCGGCAGTTCCATACGCTCTATGGCCCGTATTTTAGTTGGATTGACTTCAATACCTCGGCTGGAGACGAGAAATCCGAGTAATTTTCTAGCCGGGACACCGAAGGTGCATTTCTCCGGGTTAAACTTCATTCGGAATCTTCTCAGGTTCGTGAACGTTTGGCTGATATCATCAAGGAGTGTTTTGCTTTCCTTGGTCTTTATAACAACATCATCCACATATACCTGCACATTTTGACCAATTTGGTCATGTAAACATTTCTGCATACATCTTTGGTACGTTGCCCCTGCATTACGTAAACCAAAAGGCATGGTGCGATAGCAATAAGCCCCATACGGGGTGATAAACGCAGTCTTTATTTGATCACCTGGGTTCAGAGGTATCTGGTGGAAACCATAATATGCATCAATGAACGACAACAACTCACACCCCGCAGTAGAATCTATGACTTGGTCTATCCTTGGCAGCGGAAATGGATCTTTTGGACACGCCTTATTCAGGTTCGTGTAATCGATACGCATATGCCAAACCACTGCTACATTCAGATCGTCTTTCTTCTTCTCCACCAGCACCGGATTAGACAGCCAATCTGGTTAAAGCACTTCCATGATAAATCTAGCAGCCAACAACTGAGCTATCTCATCTCCTATGACCTTTCTCCTGTCTTCGGTGAAGGGGCGGAGAGGTTGCTTCACCGGCTTTGCTCTGGGTCTCACATTCAAAGAGTGCTCGGCCAACTCCCTCAGAACACCTTGCAAGTCCTGTGTGGACAAAGCAAAAATATCCCGAGTCTCACAGAGGAAGTTGACGAGCTCACTTTCCTATTTGTCATTTAACCCGGCACCAATTGTTACGGTGCGCTCTGGGAACATATCATCAACATGCACTTTCTTGGTATCTTTTGTCGCTTGGAATGAGACACTACCATGCGGGTTACTCAGCGCCAACATATACTGCCGCGCGGATTGAGCCAATGCCGCCACCTCCTGGATTTTTCTCTTCTCTTGCGCGATCACGAGTGACTCAGCCAGGTTAGATCCGGCAGACGCACACTCAATGGAACGTCGGAAATCCCCAGCTATGGTAATTACACCATTTGGCCCGGGCAACTTCATCTTTAGGTAACTGATGTGACAACTTGCCATGAATTTGTTCAGGGCAGGCCTGCCGAGTAACGCGTGATACGCACTTTCCAAATTGACAACTTCGAATTCCAAATTCTCAGTCCGGCAGTTATCTCTCGTACCGAACAACACGTCAACCCTGACCTTGCCAATGGGTTCACAAGAAATGCCTGGCACAATGCCACGGAAAGTTGTCCTTGTAGCTTGGAGCATGTTCTCCGAGATACCCAACTTGCGCATCGTGTCCACATACATGATGTTGATGCTACTACCATTGTCAATTAGCACCTTTGAGAACCTCACATTGATGTTAGGCCCAATGAATGTCGGATCCAACACCATCGCATACGAACCAGGACTAGGCATAAGCTTCGGATGATCTTTGATGCTCTAGGTAATCTCCTGATCCGACCAAGGCATATACCTCGTCACGGACGGCATTACTGCCTTGACCTCCATATGTCGGCGCTGCAAGCTCTTTCTGTCTGTCTCTTCTGTGGTGAACACACAGTAACTCTGATGATGCTCTTTGTACTCATTCCTCCCCTTGTTTCCGGGGTACCTCTGATCCGCTTGATTCTAGTTCTCCACCTGATGTACTGCATCCCTTCTCTCATGGTTGTCATACCTCGGCGGAGGGGGAGGCAACATTAACTGTTGCGTGTTCACTCCGGAGAGCAATTGCTGCCGGGGTAACTCCTGCCGAGGTTGATCATTCCGAGGTGCCTGAGCATTCCCCGAACCACTTTGTTCTATTTTCATCATCCATTCACACTGACGGGTTGTGTGACCCGCTGGGTTACTCGGATTTGGCGTGTGGAATTTACACGGCTGATCCAGCATTGCCTCATAGGTATACCTTGGACGGTCCTTCTTTTCCTGCCACTGTTTCTTCTATTCTGGCATCCAAGTTTTCTTGCCATCATTTCTTGGTGTCCATTGTTATCCTCCAGTTTTCTGACATTGACTGCTTCCTGCTCCGGGTTGATCTTGATTCACAACAGCAACTTGGTTCGAACTGTACCGGTAATCTGGTCTGTCATCTCTTCTTTTACCTCGGTAATCATTTCTCCGGGATGACCCAGCCCCATCTCGCTGATAATACTCCTCGCTTGACTCGTTTGTCATGAGCCTAGGTTGCGTCGGATTACCCAAGGCATATGAATCAGCAATCCGGATCGTTTCTGCCAATGTGGTTGGCATATCTCTTTGCAACCTTTGCCATAGCATGCTTGCATATCTGCACCCTTGCGCAAACCAAGCTATGGCCTGTGACTCAATCACACCCTCACATGAGTTTTGCACTGTGCACCAGCGGGTCAGGAATTCCCGGTCTGTCTCATTCGGTCTCTGCTTGCACATTGCTAGGGTTTGTGGCCTGTTGGGCCTTTGATACGTACTTGAGAAATTGCTAACGAACATCTCCTCAAAATCGATCCAACAATTAATACTTCCGGGTGGAAAATTGTTTAGCCATACCCTCGCTGGCCCCTCCAGCATCTGGGGTACATATCTCATAGCCCATCTCAAGTTTCCTGTGGCAATTTTTACAACAGTTGCATAGTTAATCAACCAATCCTTCGGCTTAGTTCTGCCGTCATATGTCTTAGTGCCTCTAGATAACTGGAAGTTAGGTACCGGAGGTTCCTTCATGATCCGGGGCACAAAACATGCTGGACCCGGAGGGCCTTGACACTCAATTTGCTCTGACTTATACAGCCGATCCAGTTTTAACCTGGCATCATCAGGCATCAAGTTCCTGCTTCCCAATCTTGACCCTATCACATGATAGTCCAGCCTAGGATATCCAGCGTTCACCATTTCCGAATCACCATCATTGTACCTATCTTGCTCTTGTGGAGCTTCTCTTTGTTGCATACCTTGGCCGGCACTACACTCTTGCCGTGGTATATTCCGCTGTTGCGGTTGCCCCGTACCTACCGAATTTCGCTATCCGGCATTGCCGTTCACATCGTTCCCTTGACCGGCATTGCCTTGGTCACGGTTACCTCAGCCAGCTTCACCTCGTCTTACACTTCGTCGATCTTCATTTCTCTGTACTTCTTTTCCTTTCCCTGCCCTTGCCGGGTCATATGGGACTATCTGCTTATTCCTCATGGCCGAGGTTACTACCTCTTCTCTCCTAGGACCACCATGAGGAGACGATGCAGCTCCAGCGGATTTCTCTGGGTTACCCACCGCCGAATGAACGATCTTGGAGGCCCCAGCTCTCTCCGGGTTAGCCCTGAGCAATTCCTCATTTTGCCTGTTCGTGATCCGAACCAACTCATTGAACCTTTCTTGCTGTCTCTGACGGGCTTCACCCGTCAGACCTTCTAACTCGGATGCAGCTGCATCTGCTGCCCTGAGGTTCTTTGCCGGGGTACTATAGTTCGGCAGCCCCACGGACAGACAGTTTTCTGACTCCTCAATCATAGTATCACCCTCTTTGTTCATTTCACTTATGAGGTTTCTCCCCTTCACATTTACATCATCTACATTATTTGCCTTTGCGTACTCACGCAGTGTCATGTTCAACGACTGCTGAGCCACGGCTATCTTTTTCGCTCCCTCTAGTATTTTTTGCCTAGTCTCCTCTAGCTCGGCATGTGCCTGAGCCGGATCTACTGCTGCTGCTACTGGGTTTGCCAGGCTATCCATCGCCTGCTGCAGCACATTCTCTGGCCTCTCTAGAGGGGGACCTCTACTTTTTCTCGGTGCCTTAGGTGTTACCTCCGGATCTGGTGCCGGATCTTTGCTTGCGCCTGCGCTAGGAGCGGTCATCATCACCTCAGCGTGGTCCGGGGAGCGAGTGATACGCGCCGCGCGTGCCGCACTAAGGGGTGGCTCGCCTCCTTCGACAACGTGCCGCGGGTGAACGCACGACATATCGACAGCGACGTAGATCTTGTGCACACCGAGCTTGACGAAGAGGCCGTTGCGCGGGAGAGGTCGCTTGCCGAAGCAGCCAGCGTTGTCGCTAACGAAGTCCAACGCTCCAAAGTGCTGAACGAGCCCAGAGACAATGCGTTCGCCTGTGCCGATGAAGTTTCCCGTCCGGATCTTCACCCCTGCTAGTGCCACTAGCCCCACGGTGGGCGCCAACTGTCGTGGTGGTGTCATGGCAGATGCCATGGATAGGCTAAAGGTGGGGACTAAATGCACTAGGGGAATCCAGGGAGGGATAGTGTGGTGATTCCACACACAGTTGTTTTGTATTTGATTCACTTCCACAGTTTACAAGTGCTCCTCGAGCTGTATTTGGGAGAGGAGGAAGAAGAACTCTCTTACTCTCACCACTAGCTGACCCTCAAGAACACACTAGTAAACCACCACTCGCTCAAGATCAACCCCTTCTATAGAGGCCCTATCCCTCCTTATATAGGGGTAACTAGGTCTCCAATTAGGGCATACGTGGAGGCATATTCCTCTTCCCAAAATAGTAAGCCGACCGGGTCACTTTGTCCCAGCGTCATCCATGCAGAGGCTACGTGAGCCTCTGCGGCGCCCGCATCATCCGACACAGGCATCGTCACCTTTGTCGGCCACGCCTCGGTGGTCCTGGCCTCTGTCTGCTTTGCTCACGCTCTGCACACAGTGGTCACCCTTTGACCAGCGAGATACATTCCTTCTCTTACAAGCTTGATATAACCCGGATCGTACCTAGTTGATCCGGCCACACCTGTACCTGCATATAAGTTAGATACATCTTACTGACATACGACATAAGTCGATTGAGACCCAGTTAGGTGGACATCCCCTGGTCCGGGTTACTCCGTGATTCGGCTTGCCTTGAGGTGACTCGACCAGCACCTGCTTTGACCTTGCCGCACCTCGGCTAACTCGGCCTTTATACCCCGGCGTGACCCTACCCGGAGGTATCCCCCCAACACCAAAACTACCTCAGGACGCACACATCGCACTTCGTCAGATATGTTGGATCCGGATCTGGCTCTACTGATGCTGGAGACAATGAAGACTCGATGCTAGAGGCGATCGGAACAAACATCGACTTACCGACATCTTTGGATGATTCAATGATGTCGGCAGATTTCCGAAAGTTCTTGATACGTTGCTAACGTATCTATAATTTTTGATGTTCCATGCTTGGTTTTTATCTACTTTCTTATGTTTTGTCCAAACTTTGGAGTACTTTTTATACACTTTCTTGGACTAACCTATTAACAAGATGCCATAGTGCCAGTTGCATGTTTTCTGCTATTTTTGGTTCCAGGAAAGTCAGAAAATGAATATTCTCGGAATTGGACGGAACAAAAGCCAAAGTCAATATTTCACCGAGGGGGACACGGAGCCAGAATACGAGACGGAGAGGGGCCAGAGGGCCGCCACACCACCTTGCCGCGCGACCAGGCCTGGCCCGCGCCGGGGGGTGGTGTGGCCGCCTAGGGCACCCCCTCGGCCTCCCCTTACGACTATAAGATGCCTCTGATACAAAAACCCTAAGTATCCGAGCAAAATTCCACGAAAGAGTCTGTAGCCGCCATCATCTCCATCCCTAGATCGGGAGGGATCTGAAGCTCTTCCCGGCACCCTGCCGGAGAGGGGAATTCACCTTGGAGGCCTTCTTCATCACCATGCAAGCCTCCGGTGTGATGCGTGAGTAGTTCATCCTTGGACTATGGGTCCATGTAAGTAGCTAGATGGTTGGTTCTTCTCCTTTGTGCTACCATGTTTAGATCTTGTGAGCTCCGTTCATAATCAAGATCATCTATTTGTAATCCTACATGTTGTGTTTGCGGGGATCCGATGGATATTGAGATGCTATTTCAGTTGATTATTGATTATATCATGTCTTTGTTATTTGTGATCTTGCATGCTCTCCGTTGTTAGTAGATATCTTAGCCGAGTAGATGCTAGCAACTCCAAGAGGGAGTATTTATGCTCGATAGTGGGTTCATGCCTCTAGTAATCTGGAGAAGTGATAGAAATCTCTAAGGTACTAGATGTGCTGTTGCTACTAGGGAGAAAACAACAATCCTTTGTTCATAGAACAATCGTATTGTTTACTTTACACGCAATGCGTAATGCAATTATCTGTTGCTTGCAACTTAATACTGGAAGGGGATCAGATGATTTCCTGAAGGTGGATTATTAGTCATAGATGTATAATGTTGGATTACAGTCTATGTATAATGTTGTAATGCCCAATCAAATCTCATAGGAGTCAAGATGAGTAGTATATGCATGTATGCTTTCTCGATGTTTGCCAATTGCCCCGCTGTAATTTGTTCACCCAACATGTATCTATCTTAAGGAGAACCACCACTAGTGAACTAAGGACCCCGGTCCTTTCTTTTACCACCAATCTTCAACTGTTTACTGCTTTCTGTTTACTTTCTGCAACCTATTACTTTCTTCCACACAATACGTTTAATCCTTTGTTTTCAGCAAAACCGGTGAGATTGACTACATCACTGTAAGTTTGGGGAAAAGTTATGTGGTTGTGTTGTGCAGGATTCCAAGTTGGAAACAACACCTTGGAGGTGTTTCCTTGCTCCTACTAGTTCGATAACCTTGGTTTCATAACTGAGGGAAACTTACTGCTGTGCTCATCATACCTTCCTCTTGGGGTTCCCCAACGAGCTCGTTATCAATCACGAGTCAGCAAGTATTTTTCTGGCACCATTGCCGGGAGTCAAGGACATCTTCACAAGGGGAGTCCCTCATAACCAATCCCTTTACTTTGTTATTTTGTTTTGCTTAGTTTATTTCTGCTTTGTTTGCTTGTTTCTTTATCAAAAACACACAAAAAATTAGTTGTACTATGTTGCTTTCTTTATTAAAAACACAAAAAATTATGTCTTTCTATAGTTGTTACCTCTTTCTTAGCCCACCATGTTGATCCCTAAGTTCACCCTGAAAGACCTTTCAATAGGTAGTGGCTCTATAATTGGAAAAGATAATATTGAAGAATTCTTTAATCATGTTAGTAAGCATGAGGATATTGAGGATAGATCCCTTGAAGAACTTGCTCCAAACTATGAAATTGCTGCAGCTTCTTTAGTTCACATGTTGGAATCTAGGTTTGTTAACCTTAACCCCTTAATGCAAGTAATGTTTCTTAAACTTAAAGAAATTGAGGATGCTGAAAAAAGAGAGATTTTATTCTAAGAACTTTGCTTAAGGAATTCTGTGATGTTGCTAAGGAAGCTAGAAAAGTCTTTGAACGTTTTAATATGCTAGGCTCATGTGTAGATGTTATTGGTACACGAGAGAAGATGGGAAAAACCGAACCTAATGGGGAGGAAATTAAGATACCAATACCCTTTAAACTTGTAGCAATACATGAAGCCATAGAAAAGAATCTTGACTGGATTGTTCCTAAAAACCCGTTTGATGAAAGTAGTGAACCCAAAAGCATTGAGAAAGGGTCCTCTAGAACTTATTTGTATGAGATACCTTGCCTTGTTGAAGATATTTCTGGTATCAATCTTAATGCATCTTCATTTGAGAACACTTGATTCTTTTTCTTGCTTCTTATGCCTAACTTAAAGGCGTTAAAGAAAAGTACTTATTGGGAGATAACCCAAAAGTTTTAGATGAGTCTTGAAAGTTATTACCTCTGTAATAACCGCTCCTTATCCTTTTTAATTGCTTTTTGTGCCAAGAGTAACCTCTAATGAGAGAGAAGTAATGCGTGGGAAAGTTGCTGTCCTGAAACAGATTTTTGTTCTTCACTGTAAAACTTCGTGTAAAATCTATGTACGTTGTTTTGAGGCCTGCCTTTTTGTGCTTCTGCCCCAGGTTGTTATCTAACTTTCGTTAGTTCAACACTTTTCGATTTGAGCAACAGAAGGTCTTCGAAAAAATTGGTTTTTACCTGCTGGTCTGTTTTGACAGATTTCTGCCATTATTTGCATTTGCTTCTTGTTGATTCCTTTTTGAGTTCTCTTTGGGGAACTGAGATTTTTGAGGGAAGTGCTACAGTAGCTTGTGTTTAATTGGAAGTTTTGTTGGTGTTGAAACTGAACCCAAAGACTTATTATCTTGAGTGCACTAATGTTGCTAATAAAGATTGTGTGAAGTTTTGTATGAAGGAAAAAAATTCAGGTGTATGGAGAGAATGATGTAATGAGATGAAGAATGGACTAAAGCTCAAGTTTGGGGATGCCACGCGTGTCACCCCAAGAAATATCCAAGAAGTACAAGCGTCAAAGCTTGGGGATGCCCAAGGCATCCCCTTCTTCATTAATAAAAATCTCAGGGTTCTTCCAAACACTTCATTTTTATTGTTTCATGCACAGTTGTGTTGTTCTTAGAGTGTCTTTGTTTTCAATGTGGTTTTTGTTTGCTTGGTTTTCTTAGTTTGCTTGAATAAATTGGTTGGACCCCCTCTTTCATACATTAGTTTTCAAATAGTTTGGTTTGGTTTGGAAAAGAGTAGGGAAAGTTCATGCTTAAGTGGTAAAAGGAGCTTGTTTTTGACTATGGCCTATACTTTGTCATGTCATGCTTGGTATTTTTTTGGATTTATGCTTAGTGATTATTTCTGTAGCATGACATGTTATAAACAATTGAGATTGCTTAATGTGCCTTGAAAGAATCATGCGTTGTTTTAGCATATTAAAGCATAGTATTGTGGTATTCTCCTTTGATGCTTTATTTGGGTTGACTTGGCGCATGCTCACCACATGTTATGACTATCCCAAGTCACTATAGCCTTGACGATCCTTTAGTTTTCGACTTGTAATATCACTTTATGCTTTAATTAATGATGTTTTGTCGCTTTGCATGATTATGGCCATTATTGCTCTCTTAGTTGGTCGCTCCCAGTCTTTTGCTAGCCTCCACAACCAAGTATGAGTTCCACTCATGCATACAACTCCAAATAAAACCAAGTTATTCCAAAGAGTCCACCATACCTACCTATTAGCATTTGCTATTCCAAGTATATTCATGTTTTTATCTACCTTCTGAATTAAACTTGTTATGTGAAAATTAGTGTTTAAAGCTCTCACGAACTTGATGGCACACTTTACTTTTCTTGCACTTAATAAACTTGAACTATTGTGTCATCTATGTTGTATATGCTTGCACTTATATGTTGGGGATTAGCAGAACCATGTTGTCATAGGGAACGCTTTCAACATTGCACTTGTACATTGTACCTAGTTGATATCATGCTCTTTTGTCTATGGATGTCGGTGGTGTGAAATGAAAGGGGAGCTTGTAAGTCCATGGAGTTATGTATGTGTGTTAGAGAAACACCTGGGCCGCCGGTCTAATCCATGCCTAATCATGGTGGAAAGCTGCAGTGTAACCACAATGAGTTGTCTATGAAGCATTCTTCTTATAAAAAAAGAGATAAAGATTGAGAAAAAGAGAAAAAGGAAAAAAGAGATATGAGAAAGAGGAAAGAGAGAAAAAAGCACCATTTTCCCATGGTAAATAAGTAGATTGCTGAGATGCTCGTTGTCTGCTTGCCTTCTCATTTTGATATGGGGATTCTTCCGTATCATCGGGCAAGGGGTACGCCGTTGGCGGTTCTCTATTATACACATGTACTTACTATGACAAGAACTTACCGGTGACTAAACTTTAGTAGCATGAGGAGCAACCCTCGTATTAAAGGGACACAAGATGTCCAACTTATCCTTTGTCAAGCATATACTCCATGGTTTGTTCACTTTAACCTTAATCACTTCAAGATGCTTATGATAGGGGCAATGAGAGATGAAAGCTAATAAGTACCATAATTTTTGGAAGCTCTTTATGAAACTTGAATCCCTGCTTCCTTCTATGAAGGCCTTTCTTTTACTTTTATGTTGAGTCTCCATCTTCTATCTTTATGCACCTATTGAGAGAGCATAGTGGCCATTCTTAGTTTAATATGCATTGTCCCAAGACTTGTTGATTGATGCATAACTTTCATATTGCTTGTTCTTAAACTAATTGTATCTAGTCACCCTTATGAACTTTGAAGGTGTCTTATGCAATTATAATTTTCTACTCTACGAGGGACAAGCTGAATGCCACTATGCTATGTTTTCTTTATGTGAAACAAACAAACGTCTTGTAAAGCATTGTTATTCATGAATCTTTTGTTTGTGCCTTTTCATGTTACAACATAGTTGCTATGTCTTATTGCTAGAACTTTATCTTTCATCCTATGTTGAAGTACTATGATCCTAGCTTTCAATGTTTTACAAATACTTTGATCAAGTTTATGATGGTGCATGTCACCTCAAAAATTATTCTTTCTTTTTATCACTTACCTACTCGAGGACGAGCAGGAGTTAAGCTTGGGGATGTTGATACGTTGCTAACGTATCTATAATTTTTGCTGTTCCATGCTTGGTTTTTATCTAATTTCTTATGTTGTGCCCATACTTTGGAGTACTTTTTATATACTTTCTTGGACTAACCTATTAACAAGATGCCATAGTGCCAGTTGCCTGTTTTCTACTGTTTTTGGTTCTAGGAAAGTCAGAAAATGAATATTCTCGGAATTCGACGGGACAAAAGCCAAAGTCAATATTTCACTGAGGGGGACACGGAGCTAGAATACGAGACGGAGAGGGGCCACACCACCTGGCCGTGCGGCTAGGCCTGGCCCATGCCAGGGGGTGGTGTGGCCGCCTAGGGCACCCCCTCGGCCTCCCCTTCTGACTATAAGATGCCTCCGATACAGAAACCCTAAGTACCCGATCAAAATTCCACGAAAGAGTTTGTAGCCGCCATCATCTCGATCCCTAGATCGGGAGGGATCTAAAGCTCTTCCCGGCACCCTACCGGAGAGGGGAATTCACCCTAGAGGCCTTCTTCATCACCATGCAAGCCTCCGATGTGATGCGTGAGTAGTTCATCCTTGGACTACGGGTCCATGTAGTAGCTAGATGGTTGGTTCTTCTCCTTTGTGATACCATGTTTAGATCTTGTGAGCTCCGTTCATGATCAAGATCATCTATTTGTAATCCTACATGTTGTGTTTGCGGGGATCCGATGGATATTGAGATGCTATTTCAGATTGATTATTGATTCTATCATGTCTTTGTTATTTGTGATCTTGCATGCTCTCCGTTGTTAGTAGATATTTTGGACGAGTAGATGCTCGCAACTCCAAGAGGGAGTATTTATGCTCGATAGTGGGTTCATGCCTCTAGTAATCTGGGGAAGTGACAGAAATCTCTAAGGTACTAGATGTGTTCTTGCTACTAGGGAGAAAAACAACAATCCTTTGTTCATAGAACAATCATATTGTTTACTTTACACGCAATGCGTAATGCAATTATCTGTTGCTTGAAACTTAATACTGGAGGGGGTTCGGATGATAACCTGAAGGTGGATTATGAGTCATAGATGCAGTTGGTTATGGTCTATGTATAATGTTGTAATGCCTAATCAAATATCATAGGAGTCAAGATGAGTAGTATATGCATGTATGTTTTCTTGATGTTTGTCAATTGCCCCGCTGTAATTTGTTCACCCAACATGTCATCTATCTTAAGGAGAACCACCACTAGTGAACTATGGACCCGGTCCTTTCTTTTACCATCAATCTACAACTGTTTGCTGCTTTCTATTTACTTTCTGCAAGCTATTACTTTCTTCCACACAATACATTTAATCGTTTGTTTTCAGCAAAACCGGTGAGATTGACAACCTCACTGTAAGTTGGGGGCAAAGTTCTGCGGTTGTGTTGTGCAGGATTCCAAGTTGGAAACAACACCTTGGAGGTGTTTCCTTGCTCCTACTGGTTCGATAACCTTGGTTTCATAACTGAGGGAAACTTACTGCTGTGCTCATCATACCTTCCTCGTGGGGTTCCCCAACGAGCTCATTATCAATCACGAGTCATCAATTCTCCACGGAGTATGAAGAGGAGTACAACTCCAAAGCTGCAGAAGAAGGAGAAGCCATGGAAGAAGGATCCGGAGAAAACTCTCCCAAATCACAGGATGATATGGATCTCAGAGCTAACCCCGACGTCGAGATATCCGAAAGTACTGATCAGAGCTTGACTCCAAGAAACAGACCGAAAGCCGTTTTTGCTACCGATGCTGCCAAGAAGGCAAAGAAGAAGAACAACAACAAGACTCTAGCAAAAGATCCTCCAACTGAGGAAGCAGTTGCCGAAGAATATGAAGAAGACTCGGATGGAGCCCTAATCCCAGATAAGCGAAAGGAAACTCTAGCGGATGGACACGCGGTTACCGCTGGTGCCCGTAAACTCACCGAAGATGTGTTAACTACGCCAATCCCTACTGTTGTAGAGCTTACACATGCAGAATTGGAAGACAGGGCCCAAGCCCTAGAATCGCGTCGACAAGTACTCCTGGATGAGGCTAACAACCTCGTGTAAGAGAAGAAGCGCATTGCATCTATGGGGCAGTTCATCTCCCAGCAGCACCAGAAGACCCAGAATGACCCAGTGCAGGCTAACAAATATCCAGAAGTCCACAAGATCCTTTTTAAGGGAGATAAAAGAGCACCTCGGCTCGACAACAAGGGAGATCTAGTGTATGGAACACCAGTGGAAAACACTAATGCAGCCCGAGATATCCTAGCGAACAATCCAAACCCAGATCAAGTCCGGTTTGGCATAAAGCTACTTACCAAGGGTCTAGAGCAACAGAAGGCTGCGAAATCTGGGAGCGGAAAACTCGTCTCCAAATCCGACCAATGTCGCACGTATTCGGCTTGGAATGATATTAGGCCCCGACAGGACCCAGAATAGCATCACCATCCCGACCGCCGGAAAAACTACTACTCAAGAACCGGGTCTTCAGGGCAACAACACAGAGCCACACGAGACTGGAGCAATGTTGCTCCGGCCGTAGAACGAGACGTGCAGCACTGGTTCCGAGATAGCCTCCCCGGCAATAGTCAAATAATCGCAGGGAAGACGAAGAAGAGCGATGTTGGGAGGAGGACCGACAAAGGATGCCACCTCCTAGACATACTAACCATCTGGCTGAACCTCATCACAATGAGGGAAACGACGGACACCGTGCCGAGTCAAGTCGGCAAGGGGCTCATCATAATCAAGACCCTCCCTGGAACCAGAATAACGATGCTCTGGATGGAGGCCGTCACTCAGCCAAAAACAATCCACCTGCACCTCCTCTCCACCAAGCAGCCATCATAACGACTCTCGAGGAGGCCAAGTAGGGCGTCGTGGTGGAGGCGGTGGTGGTAGAAGGAGAAGTCCGGCTCTAAGGCATCACAGCCATAGTGAACAACCAAGACGACATTCTCTGTCACCAGGTGATGCAAGGCACCGGATCAACTCTAACATAGAGGCATGGCGCTACAAGTCCGACAATATTTATGTGGGTCCAAAATGCTTCAGACCATGCATTCGACAAACAAACTTCCCGGAAGGATTTGCTCTCTCAAGACACATCCAACCCTACGATGGTGTGTCCTGGCCAGATACTTGGCTTCAGGATTTTTTCCAGGCTTGCTGCATCGCTAAAGGCGGAAATAGCTTGGTCGGGATCCGGTATCTCCCACTTATGATGAGGAAGACGGCACGATCCTGGCTTAGTGAACTTCCAGAAAACACCATCCACAACTGGTATGACATGTAAAGTGCGTTCTTTTGGAATTTGGAAGGCACATATCGGAGGCCCTGTACGGTGGGAGACCTGCAGCATTGCACCCAGAAAGCCGGAGAAACTTGCCGAGATTACCTCAGATGATGGATCGACACCAAGAACTCCTGTGAAGGAGTAAACGATTAAACTGTGATTGAAGCTTTCGTTGTAGGACTCCCAACTTGTTTACTACGTCACCGTTTGGAGTGCGACAAGGTCACTAATCTAGGAGAGATGATAGAGACGGTGAGCAAATATGCAGACACCAACGATGATGCAAAAGGACTACTAGACGTCCTGGCTGTACCACAGTCGACAAAACAGCTGAAGCAACAAACTCAGAAGTGCAAGAACACCTCGGAAGAAAAACCCAATGCAGAAACAGCGGTTGTCAATGCTACTTTTGGGTCTGGAGGATGAGGAGGGCGCGGAGGCGGCCATGGACGTGGTCGTGGGACATCAAGAGTCCAAGGTAGAGTAGACCAACAACCTGGCAAAACCTACTCTTGGGACAACATTGCCAAGAATCCGGGTGTGCATCACTTAGATGCCAACGGGGGCTCGTCCCACACAAATGCCGAGTGTCATTTCAATGACAACATCAAGAAAGACGACTCCGCTAGCTACAGGGCCAAGCAAAGAAAGGGAAAGAAGAATCCCGAAAAAGAGACCAAGGAAGATTTCAACATGGAGGATGCAGAGCCTTCAAATCCCAAGTCGGATGGAAAGAAGAACTTCCCAACGAAGAAGGACACTTATGTCAATTTCCTTGGGTCTCAACCAACTAAGGTAAAAAAGCAGTCTTGCATGAGCTCAACGCAATTGTTCCGTCCGTCCCTCAATTCTTGGACTAGTCAGAAGTAACAATCACCTTTGACTGCGCTGATCATCCGCCTAAGTTGCACAAGCGAGGAAACTACGCCTTAGTCATCAATCCACTTATTGACGACTATGGTTTCTCCAAGACTCTCATGGACGGCGGTAGCAGCATCAACATTCTCTATGTCGAAACGCTATGTCGGATGAGGATCTCGGAAATTTAGCTGAACCACAACTCTGTGATCTTTCATGGAGTTGTCCCAGGAAGACAAGCAAATTCCCTAGGAGAGATCACTTTGGATGTTTGTTTTGGGACTCCAAAGAACTACCAGATGGAAGCACTTTCCTTCGAAGTGGTCACGTTCAAGAGCGCATACCACGCTATATTCGGACGTCCGGCTTACTGGGCTTTAATGGCTCGCCCATGTTATATTTATAATATGATGAAAATTCTAGGTCCCAAGGGCGTGATCACCATCAGGGGGACCCGAAGAAAGCACTAGAGTGCAAGGACGGAAATGCCACCTTCGCTGAAGCCGTACTGCATGCCCAGGAGTACCAGGAGATCAAGAAGACCATCGATCCGTCCGAGATGCCCGCGACGAAGAAGGAGGTCACAAAGCCGACTTCGGAGTTCAAGACATCAGAAGAGACGAAGACGATGTCGTTGAAGGATGATGGCCCCTCCAAGGTGACCCAGATAGGTGTAGGTTTAGATAGCACATAGGAAAGCGCGCTCGTCAAGTTCCTCCAAGCAAATCAAGACATCTTCACATGGTAGCCATCTATCATGACCGGAGTACCTAGGGAACTTGCCGAGCACTCTTTAAATGTACACCCAAATGCTAAACCTGTCAAACATTCCTTATGACATTTCAGCGATGAAAAGCGAAAAGTAATAGCTAAGGAACTAGCCCGGCTCGAGTTAGCCGGATTCATAGAAGAGGTCATACACACTGAGTGGTCGGCCAATCCTGTAATGGTCCCTAGAAAGGACACCACTGAATTAAGGATGTGTGTTGATTATACCGCCTTGAACAAGGCTTGTCCCAAAGACCCGTTCGCTCTGCCTAGAATTGATCAAGTTATCGATTATATAGTAGGCTCGAAACTCCTATGTTTTCTCGATGCATATTCCGGTTATCACCAAATCCGGATGAAGGAATCATACAAAGTCAAAACTTCATTCATAACTCCCTTGGAACCTTCGGTTTCCTTACGATGCCCTTTGGGCTCAAGAACGCATGAGCTACGTACCAGCGCACTATGTAGTGTTGCCTCCACGATCAAATCGGACACAATGTACATGCATATGTGGATGACATAGCGGTGATATCCAAAATGAAGGAAACCTTAATTTCCAACTTGGAGGAAACATTTGCCAATTTACACAAATACAACATAATGCTTAATCTGAAGAAGTGTTTCTTTGGAATACCGGTCGGAAAATTGTTAGGTTTCATCATGTCTCAAAGAGGCATAGAGGTGAACCGTTACAAAATTAAGGCTATACTCCATATTTCCAGGCTGACTCGCCTGAGGATGTTCAAAGGCTAACTGGTTGCATTGCTGCAGTCAGTCGGTTTGTAAGCCGACTTGGTTGAAAGAGCCGCACCATTCTACAAGCTCCTGAAAAAGACTAAAAAGTTTGTTTGGACTGATGAAGCTGAAGCTGCACTACAAGACCTGAAAGCAGTACTCTCGTCTGCTCCTATCCTTGCAGCACCGAAACCTCACGAACCAATGTTGCTCTATGTGGCCGCGACAAACAGAGTCGTCAGCATCGTCATGGTGGTGGAAAGACCAGAGTGAAAATAGGAACACCTGGTGTAGCATCCGACTTATTACCTCAATAAAGTCCTAACTGAATCAAAACAGCGGTATCCGCATTATCAAAAGCTGGCTTATGGTGTGTTCTTCGCATCGAGGAAGCTACGACATTACTTTCAAGAGCATCAAATTACCGTGGTGAGCACAGCTCCCATGAGAGACATAATTAACAACAACGATGCTACAAGACATGTCGCAAAATAGGGAATAAAGCTTTTAGCTTTTGACATTGAGTACAAACCTCGTACAACAATTAAATCCCAAATCCTCGCCGACTTTGTCACTGATTGGATAGAGACAACGGAAAATATGACCCTCCCAGACTTGGAATACTGGACCTTGCATTTTGATGGGTCTAAAGTGCTCGAGGGCTCAGGGCTGGCGTGGTGCTCAAATCACCCCAAGGAGATAAACTTTTCTATGTGTTGCAGATCCACTTCACGGCAACAAACAACATTGCCAAATATGAAGCACTGCTGCATGGAATCTGGATTGCTCCATATATAATAATAAACTCAGAATTTCATTAAAGGGATCGACTATTCCTGAAGGGAGTTCTAATGATGCAAACTTTATTTCTAGTTTGAACTAATGCAAAAAAGGGTAATATAAAACTTATAAGATAGATTACAAGGTCTTTAAAGATCTCCCCAAGCTTGGAATCAAGCCAGGCGGGATCAATTAACTCCTTGTTGGTACCTATTCCTCCTCCTGGGTAGAAAGAGCGTCGCCCTCTTCTTTTATGTTGCCATCTTTAACTATGCTTGCAAAGCGGATGCTGAGCTCAGCCATGTCGTATTGGATCTTCAACATTTTCTTCTTGAGGAATTTCTTCTCATCTGTCAACTCAAAGACAGTTTTAATTAAGAAACCAACTCTACCATCGATATCATTGACCTTCTTCTCAAAGTCTTTGCTCATCATCTAGTAGGAGTCAATCCCTTCTCCAATTGTTTCAACACATTCCTTTGAAGCTTTTTCTAACTCATAGATCTTATCATGAATCTCATCTTGCCGCGCCTTTTTAGGTTTAAGAGGTGATGGACCAAGAGGAGGTTTATTATAGGATCCTATGTTGTAACGATAAGGATTAGGGAGATACTCATCCTTGTTTCTTCCATGCTCAGCTTGCCTCATCATCTCCATCCTTTGCAAGAACATGCCCTCCCAATTTGGGAGAGGCTTGATCTCCTGGCTAGATGATGACGATGGTCCTTTAGGTTCTACTTCTTCGATCCTCTTCATGGGCTTCTCTTGTTTATTCTTCTAGATCTTGTTGACATGGAAGGGCTACATGGCTTCGCTGCACGGATATTGTTAGAGGGCTTGTATAGGTATGTCATAGATTTTTCGAGGCTAGAGGCTATGGCTCTGCGAAAACTTAATGAAAAAGATTAGATGTGACCATCTTTAAAAGGAGAGGTCAAAAACCCTAGCCACCTTTCGTAACAAGCAACTATACGGGCGTGACCCGTATAGCTCCCACCGTATAGTTTCAAACCGACTATAGATTAAATCTATGGTGGAATTAACTATACGGCCAGAACTATACAGGCGGGAATTTTTATTCCGGCCGTATAGTTGGTCGTTAAACTCTCTGGACTGTGAATAATTTTTTTGGAGATGGGTCGATAACTATACGATCGTAAATATACAGGCGGAATTTTTAATTCCAACCATATAGTTGGTCGTTAAACTCTCGATACCTTTTCTGGATGGAAGGGGTGATGTCGCAATAACTATACGACCGCAACTATAGAGCCAGAATTTTTATTCCCGTCGTATAGTTGGTCGTTAAACCTTCTGTGTCTACCAAAAAAATTCTGCTTCTCCAAGGATTTTTTATTAATCTGAAACTTAACGAAATATCAAGTTTTGATAGAAAAATATCAGCTTAGATTTTTGACCAATTTTGGCTTTATCAATCTCCCTTCTTCTTTGCTAGAGCATCAAATGTTTCTTATTTGACACAATATTCAAATGAAATTTGAAATAAAATTTTAAAAACTTACTCAAACCTTAATTTTGCATGGGTTGCCTCCCATGAAGCGCTCTTTTATGGTTAATAGCTTGACCGTAGTTTTGCTCAATCCGTATCGAGCCCTTTCTTCTTGTAGTTGCCATTCCTTGTATACTTTTGTTTAATCACTTCTTCAGGGGTGATTACCTCTATGGTGACTGCACTTATATCTTCTCTTACTCGATAATGCTTGACGCATTGTCCATTTACCACCCATGCAAGAGCGGGTGGTTTTACTTGGAGCTTCACTGCTCCCGATGAATAGGCTTCTTCAACTATATATGGACGTTCCCACTTCGATCTGAGCTTTCCTGGAAACAACTTTAGACGAGAATTATAGAGAAACACTTTATCTCCACTTTAAAAAATCTTATTCTCTATTTTCTATCATGCCATCTTTTCACTTTTTCCTTAAACAACCTAGCATTCTCATAGGCTTCACTTCTAAACTCATCTAAAGCATGAATATCTAATAAATGCTTCTCCCCTGCTGCTTTGAGATCATAATTTAGGTTCTTGATTGCCCAAAAAGCTTTGTGTTCCAACTCTAAAGGTAAATGGCATGCCTTACTTTCCACCATCTTATAAGGTGTCATACCCATTGGATTTTTAAACGCAGTACGGTATGCCCATAGAGTGTCATTTAACTTGTATGACCAATCTTTTCTTCATTTGTCCACCGTATTCTCGAGTATAGTCTTCAATTCTCTATTAGAGAGTTCCACTTGACCACTTGTTTGGGGATGATATGGTGAAGCAACGTGGTGAGTTACTCCATACTTGCTGAGGATTTTCCTAAAAGTTTCTTTCATAAAATGAGAACCACCATCCGTAATTAAAAATCTAGGAACTCCAAACCTGGGGAATATGACATCCTTGATCATCTTCACTGAGGTAGCTGCATCCGCATGATTTGTTGGAATAGCTTCAACCCATTTAGTAACATAATCAACATCAACAAGAATATGAGTATAACCATTTGACTCTATAAATGGTCCCATGTAATCCATGCCCCATACATTAAAGGGTTCAATTATGAGACTATAATTCATTGCCATTTCTTGTCTTCTACATATATTACCTCTTCTTTGGAAAGCATCGTAGTATTCCACATACTTGTGTGCATCCTTGAGCAAGGTGGACCAAGAGAATCCAGATTGAAGTACCTTTGCAGCAGTTCTCTTACCTACATGATACCCTCCATAGGGACTGTCATGACAAGCTTTCAATATCACATTCATCTCATGGTTAGGAACACACTTCTGTATCATTCCATCAAGTCCATGACGATATAGATACGGATCATCCAAAAATAATATTTAAGATCATTAAAGAATTTCATTCTTTGATTTCTTGACATACCAGGAGGTATAAATTTTGTTGCTAGATAGTTAGTATAATCTGCATACCATGGATCAGCGATTTCAATGTTTGCTAAATATTCTCCCAGAAATGATTCATTAATAGGCACGGTGTTATTGATTATTCCATGCATCCTAGAGATATGATCTACTACCGGGTTATCTTACCCCTCCTATCTACTATTTTCAAATCATATTCTTGTAGTATTAAAACCCACCTAATCAACCTGGGCTTAGCATCCTTTAAACAAGGAGGTGACGCAAAGCTTGGTGATCCATATGAATTATTACGTTAGAATTAATTATGTAAGATCTAAATTTGTCGTAAGCAAAAATTATAGCTAGAAACTCTTTTTCTGTAGTAGCATAATATTTATGAATCTTATTAAGAGGTCTACTAGCGTAATAAATAACATTCAAGTTCTTTACATCTCGATGTCCCAATACATCCCCTAAAGCATAGTCACTAGCATCACACATTATTTCGAAAGGTTCATCCCATTTTGGAGATTGCATGATAGGTGCTGAAACTAGTTTATTCTTAAGGTTCTCAAAAACTGCAATGCAGTCATGATCTAAATAGAATGGAGTTTCTTTATCAAGAAGATTGGTGAGGCACATAGCTATTTTAGCAAAATATTTTATAAACCGCTTATAAAAATCTGCATGTCCTAGAAACATTTTTAGGTTTTTAATGTCCTGGGGTATTGGAAGATTTTCTATAGCATTTATATTAGTTTTATCTATTTCTATTCCCTTCTCCAAAACTTTATGCCCAAAAACTTTACCTTCTCTTTCCATGAAAAGACATTGTTCCCAATTCAAAACCAAGTTTGATTGCCTGCATCTCTGCAAGACTTTGGTTAGATTGTAGAGGAAATTATCAAAAGTTGTTCCACAAACAACATAATCATTTGCTAGAACTTCCATAGTCTTCTCAACAAAATCAAAAATCTTTAGAACACATTCCTGAAAAGTTGCTGCTGCATTACATAAGCCAAACGGAATTAATCTATAAGCATATGTGCCATAAGGACAAGTGAAAGTTGTTTTCTCTTGATCCTCCAGTTGTATGGCAATTTGAGAATATCCAAAATCACCATCAAGAAAACAAAAGTAAGAATTATTACTAAGTCTTTCTAAAAATTTATCCATGAATGGTATAGGTTTATGATTTTTATGTGTCTCATGGTTTAGCTTCCTAAAATCAATGCACATACGATATCCTACAATGGGCCTTACAGGGACTAGCTCACCATCCTCATTCATAGCAGCATCAATACCTCCTTGTCTTGGTATGCAATGGGCTGGGCTAACCCACTTACTGTCGGAAACAGGATATATTATGCCAGCATCTAGAAAGCGTATAATCTCTTTTCTTACTACTTCCTTCATTTTTGGATTAAGCCTTCTTTGTGTATCTACTACAGGTTCAGCATCATCAAGCATGGTAATCTTATGTGTTACGATAGATGGATCTATTCCTTTAATATCACTCAATGTATATCCAAAGGCTTCACGATGCTTAACCAAAACTGAAATGAGTTTATTTGTTTCATTTTCTGATAAATTCTTGCTAATAATAACAAGACATTTATTTTCATTATCTAAAAACTCATACCTCATATTATCTGGAAGTTTTTTCAATTCTATTGGCGGAGGCTCTTCATCTCCTTTTCTTACCAGTTCTTCATAGTTATGTGAATTTTGTTCTTCCAGAATTGAATCAAGGTAATCATCCATGTCTTCTTTCTCCTCATCATCTGGTGCTTCCTCCCAATTAATCAGACTCCTCTCTAATTCATCTTGTGGAGTACTGAAATGAATTGCCGCTAGCTCGGCAATCGTCTTCTCTTCCTTGGTATCCTCCACTTCATATGGCCTCTTCTTTAGTTTGGTGAAGTGGAATGTCATTTCCTCTTCTCCAAACATCAGTGAAATGGTCTCCTTATTGTCAACTCGAGCTTTGGTGATGGAAATAAAAGGCCTGCCCAAAGGAATAGGACAAAAAGAATCTCGAGGCATATCAACAATATGAAAATCAAGGGGTACATGAGCGAACCAATAAAGACATAGATATTTTTGATTACTCCTTCCGGTATTATATTGGTTCTATTAAACAATTTAATAGTAGTGTCTACCGGTTCCACATCTAGATTATTCAAATTGTAGCGGAGTTCCTCATAAAGCGATGAAGGCATAATATTTATAGTGGAAATTGTCTCACAAATTCCATATAAGAATGTTTCTCCACAATATATAGGGGTCATTGGTTTAGAAGTTTCGTTACCTCGAACCTTACCTTTGATGAATTCTGAGGTTTCAAGGTCTAGTATAACCACTTCATCGTCCACTATTCGTGCTTCCATAAGATCCTTTAATATAACATTATTTATATTGGTAGCTTCAGAATTCCATTCTGGTTTCTTTGATCTCTTGTTCATTTGTTCTTCCTCTTTTTGCCTTTTTCGACAATCCCTTGAATAGGTATCAAGGACAACTCTTCCATCAACGCTCTTGCATGCTTCTTTTCTTCTAGGGGTTTACGGGGTTCCCATTCTGTAGGTACCTACAAATTCCCTGCATAATTCTCAATAATTTTCTTTATTGAGTAAGATTCAATACCGAGGGTTTTAATCATTACATCCGTCCTTTCATCTGCAAGGAAATCGTTAATGCAAGCATATTTTGAAAAACTATTTGTAATGTTTTCCTTATCTTTAAGATTTTCCATTGCTTCTCTCATTTTTATTATTAGATTCCAAGCCTCATCATAGGTATAAGATAGAAAACTGCCATTAGAAGCAGTATCTAGATTCATCATATTTTCAATATTTACCCCTCCATAAAAGTATGGGTGATTAACCAATCAGGCAAACGATAATGGGGGCAATTATCTAGGTAGCTTTTGTACCTTAGATATCCTTCATATAAGCCCTCACTAGGATTATTTTTGAAACTGATAATAATACCTCTCATCCTCTGAGATTTGCTTTCAGAATAATATTTTGATCGGAATTTGGTTGTTAATTCCTCCTAAGTCGTCGGTGCTTTTGCACAAAAAGATCTGTACCAGTCGCAAACATTATTAGAGAGAGTTTGTCTAAACAACTAGTTTTAACCATATCAAGATTACAGTCGACAAAAATAAAGGAACTAAGAATATCTTCAAAGAATTGTAAGTGTCCATATGGACTTTCTTCACTGGTTCCTGCAAATTTCTTAGAATGCAATACTTCAAATAATAAAGGGTGGATCTTTATTCCATCCGGATTTATGATTTTGTTGACAACTATAAAGGCGTCCATGGGAGAACCCATTTTCCTTACTGCCCCAAGCTGGTTTAAATGCTAAGTGTTGTCCATTGTTGCGGTCCTGCAACTCAAGTAAAAATTATTACAACGAATGTAAATAACTAAAAGTAAAGTGACTTATAGCCCTAAGCTCCCCGACAACGGCGCCAAAAAATAGCTTGATGACTGCAAGTGTACAGATTGTTTGTAGCTAGTTTCGAAATAAAGATATCAATCCCACAGGGAGCAGTAGGCGAAAGACTAAAATGCTTTTAACTACAACTAAACGAAGTACTTAAGAAATAACTTTAAGATGCAAGAAAGGTAGAGTTGTTTTTGGGTTTTTGGTCGAACAAAGTAATTTAAAGTAAAGCAAAACTTAATGCAGAAAGTAAGAATAGCGTATGTGATAGAACTTTGGAACTACAATAGGGGAAAAGGCGTTCTCGGGGAATAGTGGATACACCGCTAGCAATTTAGACTAAGCAATCAAGATTATTATAACGAATATTCTCATAATGTGTATGTATGTGGGAGGAGCTCCATATATGGATGAATAGCCAGCAACCGCTGCACACATCATCCTCATAACCATAGCAGACAACAATCGACATCAATCGAATTACTGCGCTAAGGGATTTCTCCCGTGACATGGACATGGCTTTATGAGTTCTCCTTGATTCCCCCAAGTTAGTACGTAAGGATTGACAACAAATTTATAGTCACAGTAAGTGCTATCATCCCTTCGTCTACCAACAAGTAACCCCCTTCATCGAGTCCCCATAAGAGGCAAATATTAAGGAGGTGCACAACTCCCAACATCAAGATCTATACAAGATCTAGATGGGATGGATGGAGATGTTGGTGATGCAGAGGTGGATGATGAAGATCGATGCCTTAGCCTCCCGGATCTGCGCAGGTTGAGATGGATCCCTAGCGGATGAGTTCCCCCTCCAGATGCCTTCCGGAGGTGAGGTTTCTGCGATTTCTAGGTGTTCTGTATGTCGTCTCCCCGAACCAGTTGCACGGGGTGAAACTATTTGAGGAGGCGGAGGCGACTCCAACTATACGACCGGAGCTATACGGCCAGAAATTTTTCTCTGGTTGTATAGTTGGTCATTGAACTCTCTGCCTCCTTTGTTCGCTTCTGGTTTTCTTCTGGTATTATTAATATTTGCCAAATAAGTGATTTACGTTGTTTTTGACTCCTTTTCTCCACAGTACAACTGCTCCAAGAATTATATCCATTGGATCCATCATCTGTCTTGATCCTAGTGAAAATAGACATAAAATGTGCGCGCGAGTGATGTCTACACACTTCTATTCTTGTAGACAGTTGTTGGGCCTCCAGGTGCAGAGGTTTGTAGAACGCAGCAAGTTTCCCTTAAGTGGATTACCCAAGGTTTATCGAACTGAGGGAGGAAGTGGTCAAAGGTATCCCTCTCAAGAAACCCTGCAATCAAGATACAAGAAGTCTCTTGTGTCCCCAACACACCCAATACACTTGTGAGGTGTATAGGTGCACTAGTTCGGCGAAGAGATAGTGAAACACAAGTGGTATGGATAATTATAAGTGGTAACTGTGCCAGAAAAGAGTTTGACGGGTAGGCAGAGACTAAAGGCAATCTGAAATAAAGATGGAAGCAAGCAAACATGTAATAGATCTAGTTGCAAACGGTGTTTCAATGCTTAGAAACAAGGCCTAGGGATCATACTTTCACTAATGAACACTCTCATATAAATATCTTCTTTTTATGATACTACTCTGAACTACTCTCCGGTTGGACACTCTAATCCATGGTAGGGCTATAACAACACTCCTCAAAGTTCGCTTTCCCCATCTAGATAACCCCACACTGTCACCTTGAGCGCTAGATGGTTCCAACAAACACCACAATTTCATAGAGACATCCAACTCCAAATATAACTCATAACAAGTATTTGTAATCTCTAGCCTAAGTGCCACCATGGTGTGCATGTTATCACTTTCACACACATGGGGAGAGCCATAGATCTATTAAAGCACTTGAGTACCAAGGTAGATCTACTTTATTACAAAGCTCATGATCACAATATGATCATGCATATAGAGAGAGATGAACACATAGCTACCGGTAGAACCCTTAGCCTTGAGGAAGAACTACTCCCTCATCATCATGGGAATCAACAACGGCGATGGAGATGGCAGTGGAGTTGAAGGAGATGGCTCCGGGGGCAATTCCCCGTCCTGGTAGAGTGCTGGAATAGAGACTTTCTATCCCCCGAATCTCCCCATCAATGGCGGTGGCTCTGCGGAACTTTTTGTGGCCGGAGGCTGGATTATTTAGGGTTTATGCATCGGAGGCTTCTTATAGGCGAAAGGGATATGTTAGAGGGTGGACCAGGGGCCCACACCCCCTGGTGGCGCGTCCAAGGGGGACCCACTCCACCCTATGGTGTGGCCAGCCCCTGACCCCTCGCTGTCTCGTCTTCTGGCTCCGTGAGTCTTCCGGTAAAATGTCGACTTTGGCTTTTGTCCGGTCTAATTCCGAGAATATTTCTTTTCCAGCTTTTATGAAACCAAAACAGCAGAAAATAGGCAACTGGCACTGTGGCATCTTGTTAATAGGTTAGTTCCAGAAAATGCATAAAAGTATCTCCAAATGTAGACAAAACATAAGAAAGTAGATATAAACAAGCATGGAACATCAAAAATTATAGATACGTTTGCAACGTATAAACATCCCCAAGGTTAACTCCTGCTCGTCCTTGAGTAGGTAAGTGTTAAAAATAATAATTTTTGAGGTGACATGCACCATCACAATCTTGATCAAACCATTTGCAAGCATTGAAAGCTGGGATCGAAGAACTCTAAACATGAGCATGAAAGATGAAGTTGTAACAATAAGACATAGTGACTATGCATGCAACATGAAAGGATACAAACAAAGATCATGAATAACAATGCATTGAAAGACGTTTGTTTGTTTCACATATAGAAAACATAGCATAGTAGCATTTAGCTTGTCCCTCATGGAGTAGAAAAACATAAATGCATAGGACACCTTCAAAGTTCATAAGGGTGACAAGATATAAATAGTTTAAGAACAAGCAATATCAAAGTTATGAATCAATCAACAAGTCTTGGGACAATGCTGTAACATCCCAAAACTTTAATCAAGGTTATCAAGATTCTAATCACCAAAATTAGGGTTAACAAAAACTTTTATTATTAAAATGAATATGAATGCATGTGTGTGTTTGCATTAACACAGAATTGTTTGAAAGTGCCATGTATGATTGTTCTAAATGTTGTGAAATGGTTCAAAGGTGAATGCCACATCATCTAGACCATTTACAAACAAAATCCAAAGAAAAAGAAATCAAATAGGATTAAATAATGCAAATGGTCATTTTGACCATTTTAATCCACTAGGCCACTTTAGGTGTTCCTACAAGACAATTCCTAACATAAACTATTCTAGTTCTTCTCACCCCTTGCTAGACCAAGTAAAGATGTACCAAGGCCCACTTTACAAACTTACAAAAACATTTAGCCACTCCATTTAAAGGACATTTGAAAATTGAATCAAGTGTATGTGTGAAGATCACACTTTTTAAAAAACACATCAAATGAATTCACCTTGGCAATCCCAAGCAAACCTAGTCTCTCAAGCTTAATACAATACCACTCAAAATTTTTGAGACAAAAATTCAAATGTAAATTTCTTTCGGCCATTTTAACAAACACCTTAGCTACACAAATTAACCACCTACCAAACTCCACTGTTTTGCACAGTAATCCTCCACCCCTTTGTCCCCTCTTCACTCCTCTGTGTTTGGAATATCCCTAGAGGCAATCATGTATGATGTTATACCCAATGTATTCACAAAGTTATTGTCCATGCATGAACTACTGATATGTATCATTGAATATGTGATTCGATTGTGGAACTATATATTCATGTTGTTTATACTAATTGTCCTTGGTCGTTGAGGTTGTGCTGGACACATAACTTAGACTAATATGAACGTCGGGTGATGACTCGGTTCCACTTGTCATGGGCATAGAGATGCTATTCCGACTTACACTGATTCGGCTAAAGAGTTTAGCGAGTCGGACTGACCCATATCGAGATACAACGGATAAGTCCTCATTTGTATATCTCAATCAATGTAATCCATAGACCTGAGGTTATTGCACAATCCGAGTTGAGGATCACCGACTTAGGTTCTGTCAAACGTTGTTCCGTCACTGGGCAGTTATAAAGGCGGAGTTCGGGTCGACTGAGAATCAAGCTGCGTGATGTGAATAACCAAGATGGGATTTTGCCCCTCCGTCTGGAGAGATATTCTCTTGGCCCTCTCGGAAGATATGATTTGGAAAGCATGGCCATGCATGACTCGGTTAAGTGTTAACCGAGCCAATCGACTAAGAGTTAGTCGAATGAATCACTTATCTCGGATCGAGAAAGAGAGTCGAACTATTTAAGGGATGACGATTATTCACCTATAGTTTGACAAGGTATATCGTGAGGCAAAAGGGACTCAGACGAAAGTCGCATTGGAAGGTATGTCGTCATGACTCTTTGGTACTTGGGAGTTGGCACGTTCTTCTAGGAGCCGCTACCAACTGATTGGTCACGAGTGAGACTCGGATCGTTTCCGGGTCACCATGAGCCTGTCAGGTCACACACTTAAGAGCAGGAGCATATTTGGGTTGGACCCAAAAAGGAAACAGACAGAGTCAGTGAGTTGGACTCACCGTGACTAATATAGGCCTTTTAGTGAATGGGCCACAAGTGAGTGGAGCCCACTTTCACTCCCTATATAAGCTGGGGCTCGGGTGCTTAGAGCATATGGTTAGGTCACTCCATGTGTTGGAAACCCTAGCTCCAGTCCAGTCCAGTCCTGTCGCCGCCGTACCGGACCTAGCAGTCCATCGCCGGTGCTCCTCCTCGTACGTGTGGATACTAGTGAAGGTGCTGTATGTACAGCACTTCGACGATCGTGAGGATCGAAACGGATTGTGAGGACTTCACTGCCTCAAGCGACATGCTTCATTGATTCCGCGACCACGTGTCTAGTGGTAATTCTCGTGGCCTACTACCTCAGCTAGATCTTGGGTTCACCGCGTAGGGAAAAGTTTTGTTTTTCTCTGCGTAGCCCAACAGTGGTATCAGAGCGTTAGCTTCTGGTTTTAGGCTTGAGATCATGCATATGTGATATGTGGTTGGCGTTAGATTGGATCTAATTGCAGTTTTGGTGGTCGATCTATGAGATAGATCAGTTTTGTACGAAGTTGATTAGATCAAATGTACTCGGGAAATGGATGATCTGATTTCCGTGATCTAACTGCTAAGGTCGTGGAACGACATACCCCTATCGGTCGGCTTCCGCCATTGGGGTAGACTATGACATGTAAATCCGGATGCGGTGATCGAAGATCAAAGAGTTTGGTCGAATCGGAGTCCGGATCAGATTTGGATAAAATTGTTTTATCTGATGAAGAAATCCATGTCCGGAATGCAGATGAGATCTGCGTTTTCGGAAAAATCGTCGGGACCGCCGGCTTCGCCCTGTCGTCGCACCTTAGATATCGTTGCGAGTTTTCACAACGCCGGTAGATATCGTATCTATGCATAACTTGTTTTTGCAGGATGATGTTGTGAATGGTATGGCTTATGTGCATGTGATGTGTGTAATCCATAAGTGATATGCGTATCACGGTTTTTTGTCAGCCGGCTGGAGCCTAGGTGCTGTCTTTTTATTGTATAACGACCTGCGTGTCGGATTCCCTATGTAATTTACTTTACAAGCTAGTCTAGCTGTTTGGAGGACCCGGATGGCATGCAAGTCGATGTACAAGTCGGCTACATGGTGTAAGGCGGCACATGACAAGAGTTGATGAGTCGAATTACAAGTTTTGTGGAGATGGAGATCTCCATGAAGAGAGCCATACCATTTTATATTATAATTGCTTTATTTTGCGTTATTGTTCTGTCTCTGTTTTACCTCTATTAGATAGTTGGTAGAAAGTAATCCCTCAAAGAATGTCTAGTCGGTTTCCCTGCCAGTGCTGCACCATCACAAGTAAGACATTTTTGGTAGTGGGCTCATAAAATTGAGATACTATCAATTCTTTCTGACTAGGTGGGTTCGAGTCGGACTCTTACAGCGGAAGCACTCGGTAATCTAGACGGGTCCATCACAACGATTGTGGAACTCGGGGAAAAGTCGGATGGGAGCCAGGGCATATGATGCCACCCATCCAACAGGAGTCGTATGAGATGCAATTGACAAGGAGTTGTCTACCTAGATCACTTGATGGCTAGCGGTGATGCTAAAGCTCACTAGTCGACTTGCTTATTTAGGATCCTGAATCACTAAGAAACCATTGGAGGGGTGTTGGTTCTAGTGGGAGCATAAGTATTAAAGTGTTTAATATGCTTGCTCTTTTAGGATACATATCTTAAGTGTTTTGCATATTTTTTCTGTTGTAGATCAATGGCACCTAGCAGTCTCCCTCAGATTTCCAGTTTTGCTTTGAGAACCATCTTAGAGAAAGATAAGCTAAATGGAACTAACTTCACCAACTAGTATCGTAATCTGAGAATTGTTCTCAAGCAAGAAAAGAGGGACCATGTCCTAGACAACCCACTTCCAGATGAGCCGAATGAGAATGCGACAGTCACAGCCACCAATGCCTACCGTCAGATTTGTGATGAATCCACAGAGATTAGTTGTCTTGTGCTTGCACACATGGAACCGGACTTGCAGCAGCAGTTTGAGAATGTTGAGGCCTACGATATGATTGAAAGCCTCAAAAGTATGTTTCAGGCTCATGCAAAGACTGAGAGGTATCAAGTCTCTTAGGCTTTGTTGATCTGCAAGCTTAAGGATGGCGATCCACTGAGTCCGCATGTGATCAAAATGGTTGGTTACGTGCACTGTCTGGAAAGGCTGGGCTACCCCATTAGCGAAGAGTTCGCTACGGACATAATTCTGAACTCTCTTCCTAGTGCGTATGGTCAGTTCATATCGAACTACCACATGCATGGTATGGATAAGAAGCTCACTCAATTGCATGGGATGCTCAAGCAGGCTAAGGCGGATCTCAAGAAAGGTGCCAGTCAAGTGTTGATGGTGCAAAATAAGGCTAAGTTCAAGAAGAGTTCTTGGACTAAGAAGAAGAAGGCAAAGTCCGGAGGTAAGGCTGAGGACCCGGTCCAAAGCGCTTCCTCAGGGACTAAGCCATCTCCTGTAGCCGGATCCACTTGCTTCTACTGCAAGGCAGATGGCCACTGGAAGAGGAATTGCAACAAGTATCTGGCTGACAAAGCCAAGAGTGGAGGTGTGACTTCCGTCTCAGGTACGCTTGTTTGCAATGTTATAGCCATTTATCTTGCTGATGCACCTGGTAGTTGATGGCTCAATGCACGACGCCTAGAAAAGTGCTGGTGCGTTGTTGATGTAGAGCTCGTTGGCAACCCCAAGAGGAAGGTATGATGAGCACAGCAGCAAGTTTCCCTCAGTTATGAAACCAAGGTTTAATTGAACCAGTAGGAGCAATGAAACACCCCAAAGGTGTTACTAGCTGAGCTTTGGCAGGGCGCACTACCGCTGCAAGTAGCAACGTGGAGACCTGCACAACACAACCACAAAACTTTGTCCCCAACTTGCGATGAGGTTGTCAATCTCACCGTGTTTTGCGGAAAACAAAGGATTAAACGTATCGAATGGAAAGAAGTAAAAGTTTGCAGAAAGTAAACACAAAGAAGTAAACAGTTTGTAGATTGTATGTAAAGAAAAGGACCGGGATCCATAGTTCACTAGAGGTGGCTCTCCTTAAGATAGATAACATGCTGGGTGAACAAATTACAGCGGGGCCATTGACAAACACAGAGAAAGCAATACATGCATATACTAATCATCTTGACTCCTTGGAGACTTGATTGGGAATTACAACATTATACATAGACCGCCATCCAACTGCATCTATGACTAATAATCCGCCTTCAGGTTATTATCCGAACCCCCTCCAGTATTAAGTTGCAAGCAACAGATTATTGCTTTACGAACTGCGTGTAAAGTAAACAATACGATTGTTCTATGAACAAATGATTGTTGTTTTCTCCCTAGTAGCAACAGCACATCTAGTACCTTAGAGATTTCTGTCACTTCCCCAGATTACCAGAGGCATGAACCCACTATCGAGCATAAATACTAACTCTTGGAGTTGCTAGCATCTACTTGGCCAAGATAGCTACTAACAACGGAAAGCATGCAAGATCACAAATAACAAAGACATGATAGAATCAATAATCAATCTGAAATAGCATCTCAATATCCATCAGATCCCCGCAAACACAACATGCAGAATTACAAATAGATGATCTTGATCATGAACGGAGCTCACAAGATCTAGACATGAAAGCACAAAGGTGGAGAACCAGCCATCTAGCTACTACATGGATCCGTAGTCCAAGGATGAACTACTCACGCATCACACCAGAGGCTTGCATGGTGATGAAGAAGGCCTCCAGGGTGAATTCCCCTCTCCGGTAGGGTGCCGGGAAGAGCTTTAGATCCCTCCCGATCTAGGGATGGAGATGACGGCGGCTACAGACTCTTTCGTGGATTTTTGATCGGGTACTTAGGGTTTTTGTCCCGAGGGCAATATATAGGCGGAAGGAGAGGCCGAGGGGGTGCCGGGAGCGGCCACACCACCCCCTGGCATGGGCCAGGCCTGGCCGCGCGGCCAGGTGGTGTGGTGGCCCTCTGGCCCCTCTCCGTCTCGTATTCTGGCACTTGATGACATCCGGAAAAATAGGCACTTTGGCTTTTGTCCCGTCCAATTCCAAGGATATTCATTTTCTGACTTTCCTGGAACCAAAAACAGCAGAAAACAAGCAGCTGGCACTATGGCTCTTGTTAATAGGTTAGTCCAAGAAATCATATGAAAAGTACTCCAAAGTTGGAACAAAACACAAGAAAGTGGATAAAACCAAGCATGGAACATCAAAAATTATAGATACATTTGCAATGTATCAACATCCCCAAGCTTAACTCTTGCTCGTCCTCGAGTAGGTAAGTGATAAAAAGAAAGAATAATTTTTGAGGTGACATGCACCATCAAAGACTTGATCAAAGTATTTGCCAAACATTCAAAGCTGGGATCATAGTACTTCAATCATAACATGAAAGACAAAGTTCTAGCAATAAGACAAAGAAACTATGATGCAACATGAAAAGGCACAAACAAAAGATTCATGAATAACAATGCTTTGCAAGACGTTTGTTTGTTTCACATAAAGAAAACATAGCATAATAGTATTCAGCTTGTCCCTCAATAGAGTAGCAAATATAAATGCATAGGACACCTTCAAAGTTCATAAGAGTGACTAGATGCAATAGTTTAAAACAAGCAATATCAAGTTATGCATCAATCAACTAGTCTTGGGACAATGCACATAGAACTAAGAATGGCCACTATGCTCTCAAAGTAGGTGCATAAAGATAGAAGGTGGAGACTCAATATAATGGTGGGAGAAAGGCCTTTTTATAAAAGGAAGTAGGGATTCAAGTCTCATAAAGAGCTTCCAAAAATTATGGTACTTATAGGTTTCAGCTCTGATTGCCCCTATCATAAGCATCTTGAAGTGGTTAAGATTAAAGTGACACAACTAAGAGGATATGCTTGACAAGTTATAAACCGAAATCTCATGCCCCTTACTTACGAAGACCGATCCTCATGCTACTCAACTTCAGTCACGAGTAAGCTCTTGTCATTGTAAGTACATGTGTATCATTAAGAACCGCCAACGGGGTACCCCTTGCAGATGATACGGGAGCTTTCCCATAATCAAAATGACAAGGCAAGCAGACAATGAGCATCTCAATGATCTTTTTATTTGCTATTTGCATAGGTTTTTATTGAGGATGCTTCATAGAGTGCTCATTATGGTGATTCTACGAGTTTCCACCATGATTAGGCATGGCTTAGGCTGGCGGCCCAGGCGTTTCTCTAACACACATACAAACTCCATGATCTTACAAGTTCCACTTTTATTTCACACCGCCGGGATCCGTAAGCAAAAGAACATGATATCAATGAGGTACAAAGTACAAGTGCAATATTGAAAGCGTTCCCCATGGTACATGGTTCTGCTAATTTCAACTTATAAAGCGCAAGCATATATGCAACAAAGAAGGACCCAATGGTTCAAATTTACTAGAGGCAAGTAAAGTAAAGTGTGCCATCAAGTTCGTGAGAGCTTTAATCACTAGTTTTCTCATAACAAGTTTAATTTGGAAGGTAAACAAAAGCATGAATATACTTGGAATAGCATAAGCTAGTAGGTAGGTATGGTGGACTCTTTGGAATAACTTGGTTTAGGGAGTTGGATGCATGAGTGGAACTCATACTTTGTTGTGGAGGCCAGCAAAAGACTGGGAGCGACAAACTAAGAGAGCAATACTGGCCATAATCATGCAGAGCGACCAAACATCATTGATCAAAGCATAAAGTGATACTACAAGTTGAAAACTAAAGGATCATAAAGGCTATGGTGACTTGATATAGTTATAACATGGTGTGAGCATGTGCCAAGTCAACCCAAATAAATCATCAAAGGAGAATACCACTATACTATGCTTTAATATGCTAAAACAACGCATGATTCATCCAAGGCACATTAAGCAATATCAATTGTTTATAACAAGTCATGCTACAAAAAAGAATACTAAGCATAAAGCCAAAACAATATCAAGCATGGCATGTCAAAGCATAGGCCACAGTCAAAAACAAGCTCTTTTTACACATAAGCATGAACTTTCCTACTCTTTTGCAAACCAAACCAAACTATTTGCAAACCAATGTATGAAAGAGGGGGTCCAACCAATTTATTCAGAAAACTAAGCAAACCAAGCAAACTAAAAACCAAAACTAAAAATAAGACGCTCCAAGAACAACACAACTATGCATGAAACAATAAAAATGAAGCGTTTGGAAGAAACCTGGGATTTTTATTGACGAAGAAGGGGATGCCTTGGGCATCCCCAAGCTATGACGCTTGTACTTCTTGGATATTTCTTGGGGTGACACGCGTGGCATCCCCAAGCTTGAGCTTTAGTCCATTCTTCATTTCATTACTCATTCCTTCCATATACCTGAAATTTTTCCTTCATACAAAACTTCACACAATCTTTATTAGCAACATTAGTGCACTCAAGATAAATAAGTCTTAAGGTTCAGTTCTAACACCAAATAAACTTCCATTAGAACACTATCTACTGTAGTACTTCCCTCAAAAAGCTCAATTCCCCAAAAGAACTCAAAAAGGAACCCACAAGAAGCAAATGCAGAAAATGGCAGAAATCTGTGAAAACAGACCAGCAGGTAAAGACGAATTTTTTCGAAGACCTTATGTTGCTCAAATCAAAACGTGTTGAACTAACGAAAGTTATATAAGAACCTGGGTCAGAAGCACAAACAATTACAGATCAATCCTAGATACAGATCTCTCTCACGAATGTTTACGGTGAAGCACAAAAATCTGTTTCGGGACAGCAACTTTCCCAATCATTACTTCTCTCTCATTAGAGGTTACTCTTGGCACAAAAAGAAAATAAAAAGGATAAGGAGAGGTTATTACAGAGGTAATAACTTCCAAGACTCATCTAAAACTTTTGGGTTATCTCCCAATAAGTACTTTTCTTTAACGCCTTTAATTTAGGCATAAGAAGCAAGAAAAAGAATCAAGTATTCTCAAATGAAGAAGCATTAAGACCAAATTTCTTGCCCTTACCTCTCTTACTTTTATTCTTAACCTTAGGGAAAATATGATTGTTTGGTGGAGAAGAAAGGTGCATGGTCCCCTTTCCCACATCTATTATTGCTCCAAGGAGTTCTAATAGGGACCTTCCAAGCGTAATTTGTCCTTTTCCTGCACATTCAATAACAAGATAATCAGTAGAAATTGTTTCCCAAGGATATTTGTAGACACTCCTTCAGCTATTCCAAGAGGTAATGTGGTAGTATTATTAGCAAGATATATTTCTTTTCCTCCTTCAGTGAGCCCCCAAGTATTCAGAGATTTATAAATATCTTTGGGCATAAGACAAAATTCAGACATGATATCACAGCGAGCTTGAAAAGTTTCGGTGTTCATATCAATCTTTACTGTAGGGAACCACTTTTATGGTTCAGAGTTTATTGGAACATAATTGTGATGCTCCCTAAGTGTGTTTTTACAATTTTTTAAGCTAGTAGTGCTAGCCTCAAGAGTGTTCAACCTAGCAAATATTTTTGTGAAAGAAATATCAGTTTGGCTAGGCAAGTTGTAAGTGAGGATCAACTTATTTATAGCATTAATAGCATCATCCTCATTACATTGGAGGAAATCTCCTCCCACAACAGCATCTAAAGCATATCTATAGCAAAGAGCAATCCCAAGGTAAAAACTGTTAAGGAACAAGCTTTAAGTCATTTTAGGCTCAATTTTTTCATGTAGATCGGAGATTCTAGACCAAGCTTCCTTAAAACTTTCCTCAATTCCTTGTTTAAAAGTGAAAATCATTTCCTCGAGTGACATAGTGATTGGAGCAAGGCTAGACATAGTGGCACTCAAGATAGGAACTGATTTTTTTGTGTTTTTCAAATAAGAAAGCAAACTTGTAAAATTAGTTTTTTTGTGTTTTTGATAACAAAACAAGCAAAAAAAGCAAAAATAAAACTAAGCAAAACCAAAAACAACAAAGTAAAGAGATTGGTTATGAGGGACTCCCCTTGTGAAGATGTCCTTGACTCCCCGGCAACGGCACCAGAAAATCGCTTGATGGCTCAATGCACGGCGCCTAGAAAAGTGCTGGTGCGGTGTTGATGTAGAGCTCGTTGGGAACCCCAAGAGGAAGGTATGATGAGCACAGCGGCAAGTTTCCCTCAGTTATGAAACCAAGGTTTAATCGAACCAGTAGGAGCAAGGAAACACCCCAAAGGTGTTACTATCTGAGCTTTGGCAGGTCGAACTACCGGTGCTAGTAGCAACGTGGAGACCTGCACAACACAACCACAGAACTTTGTCCCCAACTTGCGATGAGGTTGTCAATCTCACCATGTTTTGCGGAAAACAAAGGATTAAACGTATCGAATGGAAATAAGTAAAAGTTTGCAAAAAGTAAACACAAAGAAGTAAACAGTTTGTAGATTGTATGTAAAGAAAAGGACCGGGATCCATAGTTCACTAGAGGTGGCTCTCCTTAAGAGAGATAACATGTTGGGTGAACAAATTACAGTGCGGCAATTGAAAAACACCGAGAAAGTAATACATGCATATATTAATCATCCTGACTCCTTTGAGACTTGATTGGGCATTACAACATTATACATAGACCGCCATCCAACTGCATCTATGACTAATAATCCACCTTCAGGTTATCATCCGAACCCCCTCCAGTATTAAGTTGCAAGCAACAGATTATTGCTTTACGAACTGCGTGTAAAGTAAACAATACGATTGTTCTATGAACAAAGGATTGTTGTTTTCTCCCTAGTAGCAACAACACATCTAGTACCTTAGAGATTTCTGTCACTTCCCCAGATTACCAGAGGCATGAACCCACTATCGAGCATAAATACTAACTCTTGGAGTTGCTAGCATCTACTTGGCCAAGATAGCTACTAACAACGGAAAGCATGCAAGATCACAAATAACAAAGACATGATAGAATCAATAATCAATCTGAAATAGCATCTCAATATCCATCGGATCCCCGCAAACACAACATGCAGAATTACAAATAGATGATCTTGATCATGAACGGAGCTCACAAGATCTAGACATGAAAGCACAAAGGAGGAGAACCAGCCATCTAGCTACTACATGGATCCGTAGTCCAAGGATGAATTACTCACGCATCACACCGGAGGCTTGCAGGGTGATGAAGAAGGCCTCCAGGGTGAATTCCCCTCTCCAGCAAGGTGCTGGGAAGAGCTTCAGATCCCTCCCAATCTAGGGATGGATATGACGGCGGCTACAGACTCTCTCGTGGATTTTTGATTGGGTACTTAGGTTTTTCGTCCCGAGGGCAATATATAGGCGGAAGGAGAGGCTGAGGGGGTGCCGGGAGCGGCCACACCACCCCCTGAGGCGGGCCAGGCCTGGCCGCGTGGCCTGGTGGTGTGGTGGCCCTCTGGCCCCTCTCTGTCTCGTATTCTGGCACTTGATGACATCCGGAAAAATAGGCACTTTGGCTTTTTGTCCCGTCCAATTCCGAGAATATTCATTTTCTGACTTTCCTGGAACCAAAAACAGCAGAAAACAGGCAGCTGGCACTGTGGCTCTTGTTAATAGGTTAGTCCAAGAAATCATATGAAAAGTACTCCAAAGTTGGAACAAAACACAAGAAAGTGGATAAAACCAAGCATGGAACATCAAAAATTATAGATACATTTGCAATGTATCAGTAGTTCTTGGGTATATGATACCGGATCAGTTATTCACATCTGCAACTCGTTGTAGGGACTGGTAAGAACTAGGAGCGTGGCGAGAGGCAAGGTTGACATTCGAGTTGGCAACAAAGCGAGGGTCACTGCGTTGGAAGTCGGCACGATGCAACTTCATTTACCTTCTGGATTCTTAATGGAGCTGAATAATTGTTATTATGTTCCAGTGCTTACTCGAAACATTATTTCTGCCTCATGTTTGATGAGACAAGGCTATGAGTCAAATATAAAGAATAATGGTTATTCTTTGTATTTGAATGATATGTTTCACGGCTTTGCACCCGTCCAGGACGGGTTATTTATTTTGAACCTTGATGGTGAATCTGTCTATAATATAAATGTGAAAAGGTTGAAACCAAATGATCTGAATATGACTTACTTTTGGCATTGTCGGCTTGGTCACATAAGTTGGAAACGCATGAAGAAGCTCCATGATGATGGAATCCTAACTTCGTTCGACTTGGAGTCGTTCGAGACATGTGAATCCTGTCTACTCGGCAAAATGACCAAGACACCTTTTGCAAAGAGTTGTGAAAGGGCGTCCGACTTATTGGGACTCGTACATAGTGATGTATGTGGCTCAATGAGCACGACAGCCAGAGGTGGTTATGAGTACTTCATTACCTTCACCGATGATTTGAGTATGTATGGATATATCTACTTGATGAAACATAAGTCGGAAGCCTTTGAAAATTTCAAGGAATTCTAGAATGAGGTACAAAATCAACTCGGCAAGAAAATAAAGTTTCTTCGGTCGGACTGAGGAGGCGAATACATGAGCCATGAGTTTGATGACCATCTTAAGAGTTGTGGAATAGTTCCTCAGGTCACTCCTCCAGGAACGCCATAGAGGAATGGTGTGTCGGAAAGGAGGAATCGGACCTTGTTGGACATGGTACAATCAATGATGAGTCGGACATATCCGCCTTTATCATTTTGGGGTTATTGTCTAGAAACTGCAGCGTTCACACTAAACAGAGTACCATCAAAGTCGGTAGAGAAGACACCACATGAGATGTGGACTGGCAAGAAGCCGAGTTTGTCTTTTCTTAAGATTTGGGGTTGTGAAGCTTTTTTCAAGCGACTTCAGTCGGACAAGCTTATAGCTAAGTCGGATAAGTGTATTTTTGTGGGGTATCCGAGGGAAACCTTGGGGATACTACTTCTACAACCAAGAAGAGGACAAAGTGTTTGTCGCTCGGAATGGTGTCTTCCTTGAGAAAGAGTTTCTCAGTCAGGGAGTTAGTGGGAGTAAAGTGCAGCTCGAAGAAATTTGAGAGATACCGGCCAGCAGCAAGTCAGCAAAAGCCTTAGAGGTTCAGCCAATCGTGGTACCTGAGCCGGCAACTGCACCGACTCTGCGAAGATCGGCCAAATTGCGAAGTGTTCGTGATGTGTTGCTGTTAGACAATGATGAGCCGACAACTTATTCGGAAGCGCTGGTGGGATCTGATTCTGAGTCGTGGCTTGGAGCCATGAGATCCGAGTTAAAGTCCATGGATGAAAATCAAGTTTGGAACTTGGTTGATCTGCCAGACAGTGCAAGACCCGTCGAGTGCAAATGGGTCTTTAAGAAGAAAACTGATATGGATGGAAATGTTTCTGTCTATAAAGCACGGCTTGTCGCGAAGGGATTCCGACAAGTTCAAGGAGTTGACTACAATGAGACTTTCTCTCCTGTGGCGATGCTTAAATCAGTTCAGATCATGTTAGCTATAGCAGCCTATTTCAACTATGAGATATGGCAAATGGATGTCAAGACGGCTTTCCTTAATGGAAATTTAATCGAGGACGTGTATATGATACATCCCGAGGGTTTTCTCGATCCGGCTAATGCTGACAAGGTATGCAAACTTCGGAAATCCATTTATTGGTTGAAGCAAGCATCTCAGAGTTGGAACATTCACTTTGATGAGGTATTCAAATCGTTTGGCTTCATCAAGAGTGACCATGACTCTTGTTTATACAAGAAGTTTAGTGGGAGCAAAGTAAACTTTCTGATCTTATATGTGGATGACATATTACTGATTGGAAATGATGTCCAGATGTTGCAAGAAACCAAGGAATCATTGGAAAGGAGTTTTTTTATGAAGGACTTTGTAACATCCCAAAACTATAATCCAAGGTTATTAAGATCCAAATCATCAAATTTAGAGTTAACAAAAACTTCTCCCTTTAAATTCATTAAGCATTCATATGTGTGTGCATTTAAATTAGGAGTTGCTTTGAATTGCCATGTTTGAGTGATCCATTGGTTGTAAAATGATTCTAAGGTGAATTAAACATCATCTAGATCATTCCCAAACAAAACCCAAAGAAAAACAAATCAAAATGAATGAAATAAGAAAATGGTCACTTTTGCCATTTTAATCATCATGCCTACTTTGGCTATTCCTAGAACTCAAATCTTAACAGAAAAAATTGTGGTTCTTTGCACCCCTTGCTAGTACAAGTAGTGATGTACCAAGGCCCACTTTGTTTCATCCCAAAAACTTTCAAACACTAAATTTAAATGACCTGTGGAAATTGAATCTAGTGTATGTATCAAGATCACACTTATTAAAAAACCACTCAAATGAACTCCATTTAAAAAACACAAGCACACCTAGAATCTTAAGCATAAGTTACATCACTCCACCAAAAATCTCCCAAAAATTCAAATATTTTGTTCTTGCGACCATTTGATCGAACAGGTGGCAGGCCAGATTTTTCTACCTAACTTTTGCTGTTTGATGATCAATGCTTGGTCGAGTTTTTGACCCCCATTTGGTTCCCCTGTATCCCCTAGACCCAACCAAGTCCTCACCGGCCTACCCTTTAGCTTGGAGCAGCAGTGGCGCGCCGCCCGTTTTTGGTCACCGCCGACCGAACATGGGCAACGCTCCATAGACCACGCCGTGTCGTTCCAGCACCACCACTATCTCCGCCCAACCCTACCGCACTCCCATGGGATCCAACCTTTAAATCACATTCCCATATGTTAGAATATGTGGTTATGACATGTGTCCATATGATCCCATATTTTAATTGGAGAATATTAAATCTTAGTTAATTTCAATGAGTAGAAATTACTTTTCTCAAATAAAAAGAATGAAGCTAGTACATTAAACCTTGTGATGCTTGTGATGATAATAGATCATCAAATGTGTTCCTTAGTGTGCTAAGTAGACTAGTTAAGTATTTTTTGGTGATTGTGTACTCCGTATGTATTTATAGACGATAGTACCGACCAAGCTTTCGAGGAGGAGGCGTTCTACCAAGAGGAAGAGGAAGAAAACTTCAACCACTGCACTACGCAAGGCAATCCTAGCACTTCAAGTAAACTGAGCAAGATATTATTGGCAAGCTAACACTTGCAAGTATTATACTAGCAAGCCACCATTAACAATGCAAGATAACCCTTGCAAGCTAGATAACCTAAGCAAAGACATTACGCATGCTTGGGTTATACCATTTTGAACTTATACCTACTCCAAGTTTTATTTTCAAGCTTTTACTTTCTTTACTTTACCAAAGTCCCTTACTTGTTTGAAGGTAGCATAAAAAGTATAAAACTTGACCTATCTAGATAACCTTAGATGTCATTCTATGGCATGAGATTGAGATTAACATCCCACCTTAGTGAACACTCTTAACTTAGTAGCTTAGAGCTAAATCAAAACTTGGGTCACTTTAGATGGGAACACTTGGTGAAAATGAATTGTGAAAACCTTGGAATGATGAGTCATTCTATTGAGATGTTTTGACATGTGTTGAGAAACACAAATGGTTTATGATGATGAAAATGTTGAGGCATGCGCCTTAGCCCTTTTACAAAACTGATGGTTGGATTCGGATGCGATACCATTCCAATTTTTACCGTACAACCACAATACCCGAATTGGGTAAGGCTTAGCCAGAAGTTTATATGCATTAGTATCAGTTCCCTCGCGGGAGAGGTTTGAACTGAGGCTACCTCTCAATGCTGTCCACCTATGCAGTGCCCAAAATGACAGATGGTCATGGTTGGGAGGCCATGCTCATAGGAGAGGTGCTTATACTAGGGTGTGTAAAGGAAAGGTTATGTTTGATTATCTGCATACTAAGTATGATGATTCAGGGTTATCCCTGACAGATGTATTGAATCTTGTGGTGAAAGTGTACCACCTCTGCAGAGTGTCAAACTATTCGAATAGCCGTATCTGCGGTTATGGACAGTTGGAGTGGCCATACTGTTTCGTTGTCAGATGTTTTCCAAATGACTTATGAAATGAATGATGAATCTTGACTTGACCACAACAGAGTTGTGATTATAACACTAGCTTCCCAACTTAAGTGATTCTAGAACTTTATTTTATCTTTCTTTGTTTCTGAACTCAACTTAGGTTTCAAACTTAACTTTACAAATAAACTTAGAGTTAGCAATCCTACTAGAACTACCTTACTTATTAGTGATAGTTTGCGAGTACTTAAAGAGTACTCATGGCTTTTGTCCCTGGCTATTCCTATGGCTAGACTATGAAGGACACTACCAAGATGAAGGACAACAGGACGGCTATGATAACTAGGACTATCTTCCATCGTCAGCATTGCCTGTGCCCCTGAAGATGGGCCCCACCGCTACGCTTATTATTAATTCCACTGCTTGTTGTATTAAGACTGGATCATGAGATCCTTTATTCGTGTAAGACCTTATTATGGTTTGTAATGGATGATGTACTGTGATATCCAATCTGTTATGTCTCGCAAAAATGGTAATCCTGGGATTGCGATGTATGACATAACAGGCATCTGGGATTAAAAATCCGGGTGTTGACAAGTTGGTATCAGAGATAGGAGACCCTAGTTAGAATGGACGTCCGAACAAAAACTTAATTTCAAAACCAAAGTGAGTATTTATGAAAAACTATTTCCTCTCTTACCCTTGGGAATTCATTCTTTCTCGAAAATTCATGTTCCTCCAATTCTTACATTACTACATAAAAATTGACACACTTGATCACTTCACTAACTTCCTCATCCTAAATTCTTGTAGATGGAGACTCAGTTCAGCAAGTTGTACCAGTTGTGCAACGGAGGCCAACTGATCTTCGAGAGGGATCTAGATTCACTATCTGAGGTCTTGGGACGCCCACATCTAGAGTTTCTTGGAGCTCAACTTCCTGGACCCCCAGGAGGAGATTTACAATGGCTAGTCACCGCTGATCTTTGAGGAAGTATAGAAGCACCAACGTCCGAGAGAATCCAGTTCTCTGTACGAGAGAACAATTGGCTAGATGGATTAGCCAGGGCAATGCATGAAGCTCTCGCACGTCTGTGTGCCCTGAGTGTCAACCAAATCCAAGGAACCCGCTTTGTTCACTATGCAAGGCGTGACTTCATGGGAATGCCAATGGAGATGCCAAGCCACTCGGAGTTAAAGCGTCAAGTGGAGAACCTTGACTTCCTGCTGTATGACCGCCAGAAGGAATTGGAAAATGCTAGGGAGTTCACCAACCACAACCTTGCCATTGCCGCCTAGAAGGCCCAAAATTTCTCATTGCTTGTCAAGGACCATCAGTCTCTTCGCCGCCAGCGCGAAAAGAAGGATCGCACCATCGACCATCTTCGCAAGAAGGTGGCCGACCTCGAGAAGACCATCAAGGAGCAAGAAGCTCAACTTGCCGCAAAGGAAGAAGAAGAGGAAGGTGAAGACATCCAGGGAGATATGGACTCTTACCTCAGCAACAATGATGACTTTCTAGAGGAGGATGCCGTGGACTTCTACACCGACGATGAGGACTCCGACTTCATCGATGATGATTAGATGCACTAGAGCACTGTCGTAGCATGAGATGTATCGGTCCCAATGTATCATAGCTTGCAGAATGGTTCTTAAAACCATCTGTTTCCCCTTGTTGTTGTGGTGTGTGTTTGTATCGTGTGCTTGTATGAATGAATGAAAATAAGTTAGTTGCAAAACCTGAGTCAGACTCAAAGTTTTACCTTTGAAACCAAAACCATGAACCATAGAACTTTCCCTCTTACCCCTTTATCTATCTCAATCTTCAGATGACTCGTGGAAATCCCAGAGGGAGCAGCTCATCGCAGGACCCAATGTTGCAGATTATGCAAATGTTAGTTGCAGACCGTGAAGCAAGCTAGGCAGAGCGCCAGGCCAACTTAGCAACACTGCAGCAGATAACCCATATGGCCCAAAACAAGCAAGGGCATGGAAATCAGGATCATCAAGGATCCAAGCTGAAAAACTTCCAGAATACCAATCCCCCAATCTTTAGCACTTCAGAGAACCCACTAGATGCTGATGATTGGTTGCAGACAATGGAGAACAATTTGGAAGTAGCCAGAGTTGATGACAACAAGAAAGTTCTCTTTGCCACCCACTACTTGGCAGGAGATGCAAGAGCCTGGTGGAACAGCATCCGCCTGATGAACCATGGTCAAGTGGTGACATGGGAAGCCTTCAAAATCAAGTTCAGCCGCACCAACGTGCCGCAGGGCCTAGTCACTAGAATGAGGGATGAATTTAGAGAGCTAAAGCAAGGCATATTGACTGTAGTGGAGTACCGTGACATATTCCTGTCCTTAGCAAGGTATGCACCTGATGAGATCAACACGGAGGCCAAGAAGAAGGAGGATTCCTGAACGGACTGCATGAAGAGATGCAGACTGTCCTCGTCAACATCCACTTCGAGGATCTCGAAGAGCTAGTCGACTCTGCCATTCAGATGGAAGGGAAGATTAACCAGGCAAACGACAACCGCAAACGTCGTATGATGCACCAAGATGGATCCAACAGTCACCAGAAGTACCGTCCCAACCCGTCTGCAGGGTATGCACCAAGAAACAACCGACCCCCAATGTCTCGCCCAAGCTACCCCAACCGTAGCGGAGGCAATGTGAAGACTGGAGGAAACAACAATAACCCCGACAACACCAGCAATTTCAACCGTGCACCTCCCAAGAGCAACAACAACAACACTGCTCCCAGAACTGGAAGCAATGTTATGCCCGTGGCAGCAAAAGACAAGTCCCGGATAACTTGTTTCGAGTGTGGAGTGAAGGGTCACTATTCCAATGAGTGCCCCAAGAAGACTGCCGCCACTGCCAATGTGAATGCCCCAGCTCAGCAGCAACGTCGTGTTCAACCAGGAAGAAGATTTTCCCCAGGGAACCCTCACAACCGCAACGGCCGTCTCTTCCACATGAATGCCGAAGAAGCCCAAGAAGCGCCAGATGAAGTGTTGGGTATGTTTTCTGTCAACTCAGTTTTAGCAAGAGTGTTGTTTGATTCTGGAGCATCACACTCATTTGTCATCGAAGAATTTGCATGCACTAGTAAGATTCACCCAACCAACTTGAAGCATGTCATGATAGTTCAAATTCCTGGTTCAAGTACAAAAGCTAGAAAAATTTGCAAAGCTGTGCCTATCAGAATACATGGGATATATTTTTATGCTAATCTAATAGTACTTGGAACCAAAGGATTGGAAGTAGTACTAGGTATGGATTGGATGTCAAAGCATAAAGGACTGATAGACTGTGCTAAGAAAGCCATCACCATGACCAGTAGCTCTAGAGTCACAGTAGAGCACATATCTGAAACCTTACCCTGTCAATTCAAGTGCAACAACAGTCTAGCCCTACCCACCATAGACCAAGTCAGAGTAGTCGGTGAATACCCCGACGTATTCCCAGATGAATTGCCCGGTATGCCCCCGGATAGGGATATTGAGTTCATTATCGAACTAATCCCCAGAACCGGACCCATAGCCCAGAGACCCTATAGCATGAACCCCTTAGAGTTAGTGGAGCTGAAGAAGTAGTTGGATGCTATGTTAGCAACAGGCTTGATTTAACCAAGCGCATCGCCATGGAGATCACCAGTGTTACTCGTCGACAAGAAAGATGGAGGCAACCGTTTGTGCACCGATTATAGAAAGTTGAATGACGTCACCATCAAAAACAAGTATCCTTTGCCAAAGATAGAGGATCTATTTGATTAGTTGACTGGTGCCCAGGTATTCTCAAAGATTGATCTTAGGACTGGTTATCACCAACTTAAGATTCGTGCAACGGATATTCCGAAGACCGCCTTTACTGCTCGTTATGGTTTATACGAGTATACGGTCATGTCTTTTGGATTAACCAATTCCCCTGCTTATTTCATGAATCTCATGAACAAGATCTTTATGAATTTCCTAGATAAGTTTGTCGTTGTGTTTATCGATGATATCCTTATCTACTCCAAGTCAGAAGAAGAGCATGAGCAACATATGAAAATCATCCTGGAAACCCTGAGAGAGCATCGGTTGTATGCTAAGTTCAGCAAATGTGAGTTTTGGCTGAAAGAAGTAGGATTCCTAGGACATATTGTGTCTGCCGTAGGAGTCTCTATTTATCCCGCCAATATTAAAGATGTCGAAGAATGGGAAGCCCCAACCATTCAAACCCAAGTCCATGCATTTCTCGGATTAGCGGGATATTACCGCAAGTTCGTAGAAGGATTCTCTAGTATCACCAGACCCATGACCCAATTGTTGAAGAAGGACAAGAAGTTTGAATGGATCGACAAATGTGAAGCCAGTTTCCAAGAACTGAAGAAAAGATTGATTTCAGCCCCAATATTGATCATGCCAGACATCAAGAAGCCGTTTGATGTATATTGTGATGCATCCAAGATTGGTCCCGGATGTGTATTTATGCAAGAAGGCAAAGTTATCGCGTATCTGTCTCGGCAACTGAAGCAGCATGAGCAGACCTATCCGACCCATGATCTTGAATTAGCAGCCGTAGTTTTGGCATTGAAGACATGGCGTCATTATCTTATGGGTAATCGCTGTGATATTTACTCAGATCACAAAAGCTTGAAGTATATTTTCACTCAGAAGGAGCTGAATATGAGGCAAAGGAGATGGATAGAGTTAATCAAGGATTATGACCTTGACATTCACTATCAGCCCGGCAAAGCCAACGTGGTAGCGGATGCTCTTAGTAGATTGCCTTGTAGGCTAAACACCATGATCAAAGAGAAGCAACCAAGTCTGTATGAGGAGTGGGAGTAGTTCAGAAGTGAGCTGGTTAGCAAAGGATTTTTAGCTAGCATTGAACTTCAACCCACTTTGATTAGCCAAATCAAGGAAGCCCAGAAGGGAAATAAATCTATCGACGGAATCAAACATCATATTGGTACAAGAAAGCTACCTGGATTCACTGAAGACGAAGAAGGAGTTCTGTGGTACAAAGGTCATATCTGTGTGCCAGCAGATTCGGAGCTAAAGCAAGTTATCATGCAAGAAGCTCATGATACTCTTTATTCTATCCACCCCGGAGGAACGAAGATGTATCAAGATTTGAAAGAGCAATTTTGGTGGCACAAGATGAAGAGAGAAATCGGAAGCTACATCGCCAAGTGTGACATCTGTCAAAGAGTCAAAGCAGAACATCAAAGACCCGCATGACTATTGCAACCATTGCAGATTCTGGAATAGAAATGGGATTCTGTCGGAATGAACTTTATCACCGGTTTGCCTACTTATAGTAGGGGAAATGACTCAATCTGGGTCATAGTTGATAGACTGTCCAAGGTAGCTCACTTTATACCTGTCAAGACAACCTACCAGAGTTCGAAGCTAGCAGATTTGTACATTGCTAGAATTGTTAGTCTGCATGGAACCCCCAAGACCATAGTATCAGATCGAGGAACCCAATTTACCTCGAGATTTTGGCAGAAAGTCTAAGAAGGATTGGGAGCCAAGTTGAACTTCAGCACCGCTTATCACCCGCAAACCGATGGACAGACTAAAAGAGTCAACCAAATCCTAGAGGATATGTGGAGAGCTTGTGTGTTAGAGTATGGATCAAAATGGGAAGACTGCCTGCCTTTCGCAGAATTCTCATATAACAACAATTACCAAGCCAGTCTGCAAATGGCACCATTTGAGTTCCTATACGGAAGAAAGTTTCACACCCCTTTGAATTGGTCGCAAGTAGGAGAGAGTCAGATTTTTGGACCTGACATTCTCCGAGAAACCGAAGAAAAGGTTCACAAAGTCCGTGAACACCTCAAGACCACCCAATCTAGACAGAAGAGTTATGCTGACAAGAGAAGGAGAGACCTGACTTTCAATGTCGGAGATTTTGTATATCTCAAGGTTTCACCATTGAAGGGAACACAACGTTTTAGTCTGAAAGGAAAGTTAGCCCCCAGATATATCGGACCCTTCAAGATTATGAATCATTGAGGAGAAGTATCGTATCAACTAGAACTGCCAGAAGAGATGTCAGCCATCCACAATGTGTTCCATATCTCGTTACTTCGCAAATGCTTAGAAGTGCCGGAGAAGACCGAAGTTTTTAAGAACATCGATCACCGAGCTGTTGATATCAACAAGGATCTGACGTATCATGAAGTGCCCATACGTATCTTGGAGGAAGCCTACAGAACCACCAGGACCAGGAGTATCAAGTTTCTCAAGATTCAATGGAGCAACCATACCGAAGAAGAAGCCACTTGGGAGCGAGAAGATTATATTAGGACTGAGTTCCTAGATCTCTTTAGTTCCTAGTTTTCTTTCATAAATCTCGGGATGAGATTTTTTTTAAGGGGGGAAGGTTTGTAACATCCCAAAACTCTAATCCAAGGTTATTAAGATCCAAATCATCAAATTTAGAGTTAACAAAAACTTTTCCATTTAAATTCATTAAGCATTCATATGTGTGTGCATTTAAATTAGGAGTTGTTTTGAATTGCCTTGTTTGAGTGATCCATTGGTTGTAAAATGATTATAAGGTGAATTAAACATCATCTAGATCATTCCCAAACAAATCCCAAAGAAAAACAAATCAAAATGAATGAAATAAGAAAATGGTCACTTTTGCCATTTTAATCACCATGCCTACTTTGGCTATTCCTAGTACTCAAATCTTAACAGAAACAATTGTGGTTCTTTGCACCCTTGCTAGTACAAGTAGTGATGTACCAAGGCCCACTTTGTTTCATCCCAAAAACTTTCAAACACTAAATTTAAATGACCCGTGGAAATTGAATCTAGTGTATGTATCAAGATCACACTTATTCAAAAACCACTCAAATGAACTCCATTTCAAAAACCCAAGCACACCTAGAAGCTTAAGCATAAGTTACATCACTCCACCCAAAATCTCCCAAAAATTCAAATATTTTGTTCTTGCGGCCATTTGATCGAACATGTGGCAGGCCAGATTTTTCTGCTGACTTTTGCTGTTTGATGATCAATGCTCGGTCGAGTTTTTGACCCCCATTTGGGTCCCCTGTCTCCCCTAGACCCAACCAAGTCCTCACCGGCCTACCCCTTAGCTTGGAGCAGTAGTGGCACGCCACCCGTTTTTGGTCACCGCCGGCCCAACATGGGCAACGCTCCACAGACCACACCGCGTCGTTCCAGCACCACCACTAGCTCCGCCCAACCCTACCGCACTCCCTGTCCACCCCTCGATCAACCCCAGCCCCTGGACCACTCCCCAGCATCGCCGCCCTTTCTCTCTACGAGCAAGCTAGAGCGCGATTGCCACCAGCACGCAGCAGACCGCGCCTTGACCCCATGCCGCGCACGCTGCTCCGCCTCGACCCCAGCAACCCACAAGACACAGCCATGCATCGCCGCGCGACCCACAGTCGCCATGATCGCCGTCGAGCACCGCCTTTGTCTTCCAGAGCACGCAACGCTCCCGACCAAATGCCACTGCCCCTAGCATCGCCATTAAGCCATAGAGCACCGCTAGGAGGCAAGCCATCGTCCGCCTACGCCGCCCATGCTGATAGCACCCCGTATCGTCGTCACGAACGAGCTCGACGTCGCCCCCTCGGTCCCCTGCTCGAGCCTATATAAGGAGGCCTTCCCCAGCCTCAATCCCCACACCATTCGACTCCCCTCTCTCCACCAGTCCTTCCCCACCTCTCGCCGGAGCCGCTCGAGCCGCCGTTCGCCAGAATTGCACCGGAGGAGGCCGCTGCAGAGGAGGAGAAGCTGTCATCGATTCCATCCACCTCAGCCCCTATCGCAACCTCGCCTAAGCCCGCCATCGCCGTCCAGTTTGATTGCCCGCCTCACTGCATTAGCTGGAGCCCTGGTACGTCCCCAGTAGACCCCCACCGTCCGTTTAGGGTTCGGTCTCGCCGGTGATGAGTCCATCATCGACGACGACTATGAGCCGTTGATCCACGTTATAATCGTGTGGCCCAGATCGCTAGATACCATTTCGAGTTTTAAGTCTCGCTGACAAGCGGGACCAACCTGTCAACCGCCCTCTACGCCACTGAGCGTCACTGGGCTGACCCATTTGCTTTCCCGTCCTAGCCCACAAATTCAAATAAGTGTTTTGCTATTTGAGTTTAAATTCAATTCTATCCCTTAGTTCAAAAATTGAGTGATTCTAATTTTGTTGGAAAGCTTCTGAAAAGATCTATCCAAGCCCGTTGGATCTAATTCATTTAGAGTTAGAGATCTCTCCTAGTAAAAATAACAAGATAGAAGCATTTGCACATTCAAACATTTTTCTAAATTCAACCAAAATAGCTTTTGAGTTGATTCCAACTCTCAAAAATCACATTTAACCATACCTATCTGAATATGTAATAATCTTGTGGTTTGCATGCAGTGACTTTGGACTAGTACCAAAATAATGCTATATAGGCGTTTCTAGTCACTTTAAATCATTAAATATTAAACTTAAACTTATGAAAATGTGATCCAACCTTTAAATCACATTCCCATATGTTAGAATATGTGGTTATGACATGTGTCCATATGATCCCATATTTTAATTGGAGAATATTAAATCTTAGTTAATTTCAATGAGTAGAAATTACTTTTCTCAAATAAAAAGAATGAAGCTAGTACATTAAACCTTGTGATGCTTGTGATGATAATAGATCATCAAATGTGTGCCTTAGTGTGCTAATTAGACTAGTTAAGTATTGTTTGGTGATTGTGTACTCCATATGTATTTATATATGATAGAACCGACCAAGATTTCGAGGAGTAGGAGTGCTACCAAGAGGAAGAGGAAGAAAACTTCAACCACTGCACTACACAAGGCAAGCCTAGCACTTCAAGTAAACTAAGCAAGCTATTATTGGCAAGCTAACACTTGCAAGTATTATACTAGCAAGCCACCATTAACAATGCAAGCTACCCTTGCAAGCTAGATAACCTAAGCAAAGGCATTACGCATGCTTGGGTTATACCATTTTGAACTTATACCTACTCTAAGTTTTATTTTCAAGCTTTTACTTTCTTTACTTTACCAAAGTCCCTTACTTGTTTGAAGGTAGCATAAAAAGTATAAAACTTGACCTATCTAGATAACCTTAGCTGTCATTCTATGGCATGAGATTGAGATTAGCATCCCACCTTAGTGAACACTCTTAACTTAGTAGCTTAGAGCTAAATCAAAAATTGAATCACTTTAGATGGGAACACTTGGTGAAAATGAATTGTGAAAACCTTGGAATGATGAGTCATTCTATTGAGATGTTTTGACTTGTGTTGATAAACACAAATGGTTTATGATGATGAAAATGTTGAGGCATGTGCCTTAGCCCTTTTACAAAACTGATGGTTGGATTCGGATGCGATATCATTCCAATGTTTACCATACAACCACAATACCTGAATTGGGTAAGGCTTAGCCGGAAGTTTATATGCATTAGTATTAGTTCCCTCGCGGGAGAGGTTTGAGTTGAGGCTACCTCTCAATGTTGTCACCTATGCAGTGCCCAAGATGACCAATGGTCATGGTTGGGAGGCCATACTCATAGGAGAGGTGCTTATACTAGGGTGTGTAAAGGAAAGGTTATGTTTGATTATCTGCATACTAAGTATGATGATTCAGGGTTATCCCTGACAGATGTATCGAATCTTGTGGTGAAAGTGTACCACCTCTTCAGAGTGTCAAACTATTCGAATAGTCGCGTCTGCGGTTATGGACAGTTGGAGTGGCCATACTGTTTCGTTGTCAGATGTTTTCCAAATGACTTATGAAATGAATGATGAATCTTGACTTGACCACAACAGAGTTGTGATTATAACACTAGCTTCCCAACTTAAGTGATTCTAGAACTTTATTTTATCTTTCTTTATTTCGGAACTCATCTTAGGTTTCAAACTTAACTTTACAAATAAACTTAGAGTTAGCAATCCTACTAGAACTACCTGTAACTACCTCGGTGAACTACGCTCTTAGTTGCATGCCTGGATGAGAGAAAGTGGTTAAAATAGTACGGTGGGGCCTAGGGGCCACTAACAGGTAGACCTGTCGGCCGTCCTAACCACTTCCAGAACATCGGGACAAGAACGAGCGGCGTAGTCGGCAGGCGAAGGGATCAACTACATACACAAGTGAGTATGTATGCAAGCCACCATACAACAGTTTTCAGAGCCATTCCATCTAAAAGAAATAGAAATATTGCAACGCCATACGACAAGATCCAAATATCCTAGATAGAGACAATAGTTTAGGATAGCTCCTCATACATCAAACATCAGAGTATCAGGCGGAAGCGGAAACAAGATCCGAGTACGGATAAGAAGAAAATCGGCATAAGATGCCACATAAATAAACACATCCCGCCCACAGATCTCGCGGATCCCCATCCCCAGAATCTCTACACCGAGTGATCGTTGCCAACATCATCTGTCTCCTCCACCCAGTATCCATCTTGCGAATACACCTGTTCATCTGAATTAAACAATTTATCGTGTGAGACCCTAGGGGTACTCAGCAAGTCTTTATGCCTCTAAAGGGGACATATACCTGGGGTGACGCAATTGCAGCAAAAGATAATATCTAACAAGTCTATAGATACTCGCTAACCATCCGCCTAACCAATGATAGACGGATGTCCGTTAATTAGGAACAACAATTATAATAGTATAATTAACAGATCCATCCTCCTTCTCGCTTACCAACGAGAAAGCAGACGAACAACCCAACCATTGGCAGTTTTATTAACCATTCCATGAGTATTGCACGATTTACTAGGCAGGTATTTAGGCAAATTAAAAGCGGTACTTTAGTTATACTTGTCTATGATCGAGAAACTGTGCTCCAAGTCGTCCATAACCGCGGACACGGCTTTCAGAAAGATTTACCTTGCAGGGGTGCACAAATAGCAACACACACTCAATCAACCTCGGAAAAAACCAACTCAAAACCCAATGAGGCATTCACGACAAAGCGACCACAGGATTCAGAAATATTTCAGGGGGCCACCCCATTAAGCTACCCGCACCGAAGCTAGCTGACTCCGAGACGGACTCAAGGTTTGCGTCAATGGCTGTAAACGACTGGGAACCCGAAAGTGTGACTGGACTTGTCGATACCGCGAAAACACTCCGCATCCAAAACAGTACAGGTACTCCATGCACAATCTTAAATAAAATAGTAAAGCATGGCATAAGTATATGATAGTAACAAAACCCCAAACTAACTGTGGCCCCAAGGAATAGAAATGAATCAAGCTCTGGCTCAGGGGGGGTCCATAAGGCCTCCCGGATGTGGATAGTGCGAATAGTCAAGGGACAGGAATCAAGTACTCGGGGTCCTACGGGACACAAGTGAGCATGAAAAACCAAATAGCAGATATTACCCACTGGTACCTCTTTCATTAGTTATCCCATTACTACTCAGGTTAAGTTGTTTAGGTACCTCGTTATCCATCAGACACTCACATACCCTACACATGTTGTTCTACGACTCGCATGGCTCAAACAACTCCTGTAGTAATGGCTCATGGGATGGAGGAACAAGCTTCGGTGGGGTTTAAAAGTAAAGACTATGCAGTACTTGGGATTCAATTTTATGCAATCGTGACTCAATGATGCAAGAGTAAGATAGAGGCAATAGGTACTATATGTATGCAAGCATGTGGTAGTGCTTGCCTGGCAGCTCAGTTGAAGCGAGAGACGGATCTGCGTAGTACTCCTGGGATTCCTGATATTTCTCCTGCTCAGCGTCTATTCGAAGAAGAACCAAACAAATAAGGGCCAACATAAATAAAGTGCACAAGCATATGAATAAAATGCGACAAGAAAACAAGCATGCCATGATGAATGATGCACAATTTACATGGCAATAAAGTAGCATGGCAATGGTGAGGTGTGGGGACAAGAATAAATCATTGTATTAATCATTTGGTCAAGTTTTATTGCTATAAACAGTTCTGATTTTTAATAATGACATGATGCATGCTTCAATTTATAACATGGAATGCATAGACAGAACGGGCTCGTCGCGCTGATCGATTTAGACATATTCTTTGTCGAATTTGGAGTTGTAGATTTAAAGTTATTAATTAATTAAGAAAAGACATTTTTATTGGATTTAAACAATTTCGAAAATTTAAAGTGGTCAAACATTATTTTGAATAGCATAATTGAATTCCTCACATTTTTCTGATTCAGAAACATATATTACATGTATTATTTGGAATTACAATTTAAAAGTTATTGAAAACAGAATTTAAATCCTATTAAAACATTTCTTAAAACATTTTATTTAAACCGATAAACAGCCCGATTTTTTTTAGACTCAGCATCGCCTAGCCACATACGCAGACAGGTGGGCCTCGCTGAGCTGGCGCCACTGCGCGTGCCAGGTCTTTTACTACCGCGCACACAGCCAGCCAAAGGGACTGACCGGTGGGTCTGGCGCCAAAGAGGCCCACGCGGCAGCGAGCGAAACAGGGGGGTGCCCAGTGGGGGATCTAGGGCCGCGGGTTGAGGGGATAGGAACCTGGGTCCCTTTTTGTAAAAATTCCTACGTCGATGACAGGTGGGGTCTGGTGGAGCGCGGGTTTGAGGGAGTAAAAAGGTGGGGGGGATTTTTGCAAAGTGTGCACAGGCACTGTTTTTCTTCTCGCGTTTGTCTAACGAACTGATAGAGAACACGCGGCTGGCGGGACGGGGGATCGAACTCGCGTCGCAGCCGCGCGCGTGGCGGTTGCTACCGCTGGGCTAGGGAGGGGTTGTTGACGGGGAGCGACAGCGCGGCCAGGTGAAGTAACTGCAGCGCAATGTCGGGGTGGCGAACGCGAGCGCGGTGCACCGAGAGCGTTCGACGAATCGCGCGGCGTAACCAGGAAGCATATCGGCAAGCGGTGGTGTCTGGGAGGGTCGGGCGCTCACCGGGAGTGGGTCGGTGGTGGCGGAACGGCTTGGGACGCAGGGGATCGGCGACGTTGCTGGAGACCCGAGGCTAGGGTTTGCTCGTCGGCGTCGGTGCCGTGCAACGTGTACCGGCCGCCTCCTCCTCGCTGCTGTGTACGGGGACGATGCAGAGGTTCGCCTCGGTCTTCCCCAACGCCTCAACACCACGCCCGCCGCCTGGTATGGTGTGGGCGGGAGGAAGCCGACGGTGAGGTTGGTGATCGGTGGTGGAGAGGTGGTGGCAGGGGGAGATGGGGAAAAAGGAGTAGAAGGGCTAGGCCCTGGTGGATCTGGCGTCGTCAGGCAGAGAGGGGGAGTAGATAGGAACGGGGAGATGGGGTGCCGTGGGGGCTCGGGGAAAAAGGTGGTACGGTGGCCACCTTTCCCTCCTCTCCTTCACGTGCTAGGCAGGGCTCGGCCTGGGGTGTGGCTGCAGCTGGGGCCGGCCAAGGGAAAGAAGGGCTGCTCGGGTGGGTCCTGGTTGCAGCGAGAGAGAGAGGGAGAGGCTCGGGCAGCTAGGGTTGGAGGGGTGGTTAGCTAGGGTTGGTGTGGTTAGGGTTAGAGAGGGGTTAGAGAGAGAGGGTTGCCTCGGCAGGGTGAGGAGTGGGGTAAGACATGGGTGGTGATGGATGTAGGGTTAGGGAGGGAGTCATGAGGGTTTAGGGTTAGAGAGAGATCATGGCCAAAACAAGAACAAGCAAAGGGTTGATGATGGGTAGAGTTTTGAGCATGGTCAAGACAAGATCAAGCATGAGGAGGATTGAGTAAGAGAGAAAAGGGGAGCTTAACCTAAGGGAAGAAAACCACTCAAAACCAAAGAAAACCAAAGGAGATAAAGATGGTGAGGTTTGTTGCATGGCCCATGCATGAGCATTAAATGCCATGTCTAATCTTGTGAAAACAAAATAAATAATCATGGCATTTATGCACATGCATTCCAAGATATGAAAAGGGGCCAAGCTAAAAGAATTAAAAGGATGCTCCATGTGGAGTAGATGGAGATGATCATATTTGAATATAATTTGGGACATGCTAGTGTGTGTGTTCCACTAGGTGCATAATATCCCCAATAATATTCCAACATGAGCAACTATTCCAAAACACTCCATATGGAAGCTAGAAAAAGGGGTACCACTCATAATGCATGCAAAGGTGGCTCCACATATCAATAATGTGAAAACCACATGATGCTAGTGTGAGGGCATGTGGAAAATAGAAGTGGATCCATCCCAACCCACATGAGCTAGATTTAAATGCCAAAGGAAAAGTGTAATAGCTCATGGATAATTAGGATGGTGGAATTATAAGGTGGTGACAAGGAAAAGGTGGTGGAGTTGAATACAAGATATGCCCCCAACACAACTTGGGCATCAAGCATTTATCAAGAACCAAATACACTATATCAAGAGACAAATACAATTAATAATGCATATGAGAGAAGAACCAAATGAAAAGGGTTTTATATGATGCAACAATTATATGTAGGACGTAGCAATTATATTACTAGACCATGTAGCATTACATATGTTAGACAGATGGGATGTTACAACTCTCCCCCACTAAACAGGAATCTTGCCCCGAGATTCTAGGAAGAAGAAGACACGAAGAGGGTAGGATACTTGGAACGGAGCTCATCCTCGCGTTCCCAAGTGGCTTCATCAACAGAATGGTGTGACCACTGCACCTTGCAGAACTTGATGGACTTGTTGCGAGTCCTTCTTTCTGCGACTTCTAGAATTTTTATGGGGTGTTCTTGATAAGACAGATCCTCTTGGAGATTCATGAGTTCATGGTCCATGGTCCTGCCGGGATCCTTGAAACACTTCTTGAGTTGAGATATATGGAACACATCATGGACCTTGAGTTTTTTAGGGAGCTCAAGAGCATAAGCAACTTCTCCTCTTCTTCCACGAACTTTGAAAGGACCGATGTATCTAGGAGCCAGCTTTCCTTTGATACCAAAATGGTGCGTGCCTCTCATGGGAGTGACACGAAGGTAAACAAGGTCACCAGGGACATACTCCATGTCCGTGTGCTTTCTGTCATAGTTGCTCTTCTGGCAACTTTGAGCAACCTTCAGATTTTCAAGAATGATGTGAACCTTCTCCTCCGCTTGAGTTACAATGTTGAGGCCAAACAATGTTCTTTCACCTGCGCCCGACCAACCAATCGGAGTTCTGCATTTGCGACCATAGAGAACCTCAAATGGTGCCATCTTTAGACTTTTCTGGAAGCTATTGTTGTAAGAGAATTCAGCATAAGGAAGGCATTCTTCCCACTTCATACCGAAAGAGATAACACAAGCACGGAGCATATCTTCCACAATCTAATTGATCCTTTCAACTTGTCCTTGCGACTGAGGATGGTAAGCTGTGCTGAAGTTCAACTTTGTTCCCAAAGCATTTTGGAAACTTCCCCAGAACTTGGAAGTGAAGATGCTTCCACGGTCTGAGTTGATCTCAAGAGGAACCCCATACAGAGAGATAATTTTGTTGATATAGAGCTCAACCAACTGAATTGCAGAAATTGTTTCCTTGACGGGAAAGAAGTGAGCCACTTTAGAAAGCCTGTCGATGACAACAAAGATTGCATTGTTGCCCTTCTGCGACCTTGGAAAACCAGTTATGAAGTCCATCTCTACTTTCTCCCATTTCCATTCCGGAGGCTTCAATGGCTGTAGAAGACCGGAAGGTTTCTGATGGAAAGCTTTAACTCTGCGACAGACATCACACTCCGAGACATACTTGGCACAATATCGTTTCAACCCAGGCCACCAATACTGTGTTTTCAAGTCCATGTACATCTTAGTGCTGCCAGGGTGGATAGAAAGAACAGAATCATGTGCCTCCTTAAGAACTTGCTCTCTTAAACCCGGGTAGTTTGGAACAAACATCCGGTGTTCAAAGAAAAGAGTGCCTTGGTCGTCGACGTGGAAGGACTCATACGTCGGAAGCTGAATGTTGGAGATGATCTTTTTAGTGTAAGGATCACCAAGTTGAATGGAGCGAACTTTTTCTTCCAAGAGAGGGGTTGCCAGAAGGTTTAGAAGATACCCTTGATCCACAATTTCAAGGTTAAGCTTGTGGAATTCCTCACACAAGAGAGGTTGTTGTTCTTCTACCATGAGGTTGTTGACATAAGCTTTTCGGCTGAGAGCATCGGCCATGACATTAGCTTTGCCCGGAGTGTAGTTGATGGTCAAATCGAAATCATTAATTGCTTCAATCCACCTCCTCTGACGAAGGTTGAGATCAGGCTGTGTAAAGATATACTTCAGACTCTTGTGATCAGAAAAGATCTCACAACGGTTGCCAAGCAAGTAGTGCCTCCATACTTTCAAAGCAAAGACAACTTCTGCGAGCTCGAGGTCATGTGTAGGATAGTTGATCTCGTGCGTCTTCAACTGTCGAGAGGCATAAGCAACAACTTGTTTTCTTGCATAAGGACCGCACCCAATCCTTGCAAGGAGGCATCATAGAATATCTGGAAAGGCATTGATGTATCTGGAGGAATCAAAACTGGTGTGGAAGTGAGCTTCTCTTTGAGGGTTTTGAAGCTAGCTTGACATGCAGGAGACCAAAGGTATTTCTTGCCTTTCTTGAGGAGATCGGTAAGAGGCTTCGCAATCTTCGAGAAGTTCTGAATGAAGCGACGATAGTAACTAGCCAAACCAAGAAAACTCCGGACTTCTTTGACATTTTTGGGTGGAAGCCAGTCAACAATTGTCCGAACAGTTTCTGGGTTGATGGCGATGCCCTTGGCAGAGATGACGTGGCCAAGGTAGGTGACTTCAGGCAGCCAGAACTCACACTTGGAGAACTTTGCATACAGGCGGTTCTCATGAAGCTTGTTTAGGACACACCGAAGGTGTTCTTCATGTTCTTCCTTTGACTTAGACTATACTAGGATGTCATCCAGATAGACCACAACGAACTTATCAAGATACTCCATGAAAACCGAGTTCATAAGCCTCGAGAAGGTGGCAGGTGCGTTGGTGAGACCGAAAGACATGACCATGTACTCGTACAAGCCATAGCGGGTGGTGAAAGCTGTTTTAGGAACATCTTCCTTGCGGATATTGATTTGATGATATGCACTTCTCAAGTCAAGCTTAGAGAATACCACAGCTCCAGCTAGCTGATCGAAGAGATCATTAATTCGCGGAAGGGGATATTTATTCTTGATGGTTTAAGCATTGAGAGCCCGATAGTCAACACAAAGTCTATCAGTCTTGTCTCGCTTCTTCACAAAGATGGTTGGGATACCCCAAGAAGAAGTACTGTGCTGAATGAAACCCAACTTCTCTTGTTCATCAAGCTGACGTTTGAGTTCAGCCAACTCAGCAGGACCCATTTTATAAGGCCGCTTGGAGATAGGAGCGGTACCAGGTTCAAGCTCAATCACAAACTCGACCTCACGATTAGGAGGCATACCTGGCAACTCTTCAGGAAAAACATTTGGGAACTCACAGACCACCGGAACACTCTGAATAGCCTCCATAGCATCATCATTCAGAGCCGCCAAAGAGAAAAGCTGAATTGTAGGAGTTAGACTTGGAGAATAGACTATATGGCCTTCAGGAATTTTCAGAGAAACCGAGCGTTCAGCACAATCAATCACAACTGTATTTGCTGTTAACCAATCCATGCCCAAGATAACATCGATGTCAGAATTGCCCAGAATAATTAAGGAAGCCGGGAACGAAGAACCACCAATCTCAATTTGATTGTTATGGCTGATTTTAGAAGATGCCATTGTTGCTCCAGGAGAAAGGACCATTAAACGCTTGGGGAGAGGATCCATTGCTAACTCATTCTCATTTGCAAACTTGTGAGAAACAAAAGAATGCGATGCACCCGAATCAAACAAAACTCATGTAGGAACTGAGTTAACGGGAAGCGTACCCATCACAACTCCAGGTGATTTCTCGGCTTGAGCGACGTTGACACAGTTGGCACGAGCAACCGTACACCCGGGCTTGGTGTTGATGTTGAGAGCCCGAGGTGGAGGTGCACGAACCATAGAAGAACTTGCCGCAGGTCTTGGAGGTGGTGGAGGAAGAGCTTTGTTGTTCACTGGACAACTCCAGTGTTGATGCCCAGTGTTCCCACAGGTATAACAAGCACCAGGTGGACGTGGAGCAGCGTAGCCAGGGACTCCGCCAGGCGCTCCAGCGTAGTTGTGGTTGTAGCCCCTAGGAGCCGCGGTGAAGGAGTTTGGTGTCCTTTCCGTGTAGCTTGACGGTCTTGGTGGAGCCGGGAGCGACGGTGGGGTGTTAGGAACCCACACGTGGCGCTTAGAAGGAGCTGTCATAGCTGAAAAGCTTGCTGCATCGCGGCTGTGTTTCTTGGACTCCTTAAACACTTGCCTACTTGCTTCTTCCTGCACAGCTGTATGTTGGAGTTCTAGAAAAGACCCCGGCCTTGCATGAGTGATTGCATATTTTATGGATGCATTGAGTCCTCGCTTGAACCTCTTTTGCTTCTTCTTGTCATCAGAGATCTCATCGCCACCATACCGAGAAAGGTTCATGAAGTTTCTGATATAGGTATTGACATTGTCATTGCCCTGCTTGAGGTTGAGAAACACTTCCTTCATCCTATCCATGACAATTTCTGACAGGTATTGCTCTTTGAAAGCCCCAGTGAATTGCTCCCACGTAGGCTGAAACCCAGAGTGGTCTGCCTTCAGGTAATTTTCCCACCACAGAGCTGCATCTCCCTTCAGAAGGTGCGTGGCACATTTTACCCATTCTTGCTCAGGAACATCCGCAGTCATCAGCAACCTTGACATTTCACGCAGCCAATCATCAGCATCAAGTGGCTGATCAGACACCTCAAATTGGCGTGGGTTGAACTTCAGAAAACTCTTGATGTCTCCTCGCTTGGGAGGTGGAGGTAGCGGAACAAACTCATTCCTCCTGACACTTTCTTCGAATCGCTGTTGGTTCTGCTGCATTGCTCCCAAGGCATTAGCAATACTTGCCAAAGCAGCCCCCAGTTCAGGCGGTATGTCCTCCTCAGAACGGCGTGGTGGTGCCATCCTGTGATTGATATAAAACACAAGTCAGTACTATAATGGAGAATAATAATAATCCAAAATAGTACCAAAATGGAATTAACCAAGATTAAAGGATACAATTCACTAAGATGATATTAAAATATCAACAAAGTTCAAAGCGCTTAGAAGATATTAAGCATATCGCACACGACTGAACAAGGAGTGTGGTACACAAGCTAACAAAGAAAAAAAATCCGCAAATTTCGGCATTAAGATACCGCTATATGCGTAAAACCACTTAACGAATCAAGATTAGTACTCTACCAATCCAATATACAAGAGCGAATGATAAAAGTAGTGGTATGGTTGCGACTCCATCCCGCAGTAAGATCATTACTCCACACATGAATAAGTAAAACACATATCCCAACACCTTCTTCTTAAGATGAACCTAAAGATTAGTAACTACGGAAACGAACACCCCAAACAAGATAACGTCGGATAACAAAGAGTAAGACAGATCGCACCGGTATACAACGAACAGATAGATCGCGTCGGTTTACAAAGGCATGTCGGTATGGAATGTACCAATAGTTGATAACCAAACGGCAGATAGTGATAACATTTGGATGCAACAGATAGACAAGGAATTCACACACACACAAACACACACACACAACCTATGGTACTTCAGAACCCCGAACACGTGAATCCTAGTTTGAATTTTAGAAGAGGATTGAAAACGTTACACTTCCTTGCCAGAAAAGGGTGGTTGGGTGGGTAAGAAGAAAAATGGAAGCAGTCCTACTCTCACGTTTTTTTTCCTAGTATACATAGCTACCAAAAATATTTGCTAGACTGACAACGACCATTTGGCTGAGACCCTAAAGGGCAGGATGGCTCTGATACCAATTGTAACTACCTCGGTGAACTACGCTCTTAGTTGCATGCCTGGATGAGCGAAAGTGGTTAAAATAGTACGGTGGGGCCCAGGGGCTACTCATAGGTAGACCTGTCGGCCGTCCTAACCACTTCCAGAACATCGGGACAAGAACGAGCGGCGTAGTCGGCAGGCGAAGGGATCAACTACATACACAAGTGAGTATGTATGCAAGCCACCATACAATAGTTTTCAGAGCCATTCCATCTAAAAGAAATAGAAATATTGCAACACCATACGACAAGATCCAAATATCCTAGATAGAGATAATAGTTTAGGACAAGATCCACTTCATCTTGAAAGTCTTTGAACAATTTTCAAATGTTTCATACTTCTTCCTTATTAAGTAAATATATAGATATATTCACTTAAATTTCTGGAGAAAGCATATGAAGCAAAAAGATCCATCGCATATGGCTACACATAATGGACTATATACATCAACATGCATAATATCCAATAAGTTAGTCATCCGTTCCTGTTTGGCCTATGGACGGAGTTTCAATTATCTCGAGGAAAGTTTCACAAGCGTCAATTGATCAAAACAAAGACTCCAAAAATCCATCAACATGGATTTTCTTCATGTTTTCTTTCCAATATAATTTAAACAGCGATGTCACATCATAAGTGATCTTTCAATCATTTGTCTTGCGACATTTTAGCAATAATGTTTATGGATGTAATTTCTCCAACTAGACTTGTAAAAGTTCATCCATCCTTTATGGAATACGGTAAATATGTGAACAACCATTGTTCTCGTAATACCGGAACAAAATAACAATTATTAAAACAAACCTTGAAGACTAGGTTTGACGTCAACGAAAAGCACAATAACACTTTATTTGTTTTCGATGAACATCATCACTTATTCTCTTGCTAGTTACTTAGGCCATTGCAGTTCATGAATTGCGTTGTCCTGTATGACATTTCCTACCAACCAATTCGGTATCCAATACCGGTATCTAATACCTAAGAACCACATTGTTTAACAAGAAAGGAATACAACCATAACATGTGTATCTTCTATATACCTAAGCTGGACATTTCCAACTTTTTCTTTTCTGCCAAATATTTTATAGATTCTCTTTCAGCAATTCCTTTTCCTTTTAAAATAATCTATCAGCATCAATAGTGGTGTCATTCACATGACACATAGTACAAAGCGTATATAGTCAAATACTAATACCTTTGGACTTGCACTTTGAAGTGGATCACCATCATCAAATGTTTTGGTATTCTTTCAAAAATCCATTCTTTAGTAATCTATTAGTGTAGCAAACATTTTACTTACATCTTCTATTCATCCTTATCATGACAACTTTCATGATCAAGCTACTATAGCTTATAAGGAAGAATGACGAGTATAATTTTAGTTCCCGAAACCTTTTTGGGAGATTCGGATGCCTAGCATCTCCATCCTTCACAAATTCTCATACAATATGAGAACATGTATTTTGCTAAATTATACTCTATCATAATGCAAACCAAAACCATTGTTTCAGATATCACAATATCTTGCACACATGATGGTTTCTGAAACAATTTTTCAGCTCCTAGATAATCTTGATATTAAAACAACTTTTGAATATCAAAAATCATGGAGGCAAACATGATACTTTAGATACTAACATTGGAATTCTTACTCTTGATTTAATACTACTTATTAAACTTCATGGAGTAAATAGAGTTTGCTGAAAGTTTGCAATAGGACTTCTAAACTTTAAATTGACATTCAAAACAATAACATACCAGTTCATAAAGTAAATATCCAGAATTCTATAGTTCTATTATCTCAATTAAAACTAAGTATAAGGTAGTGAACAGACGCCAATGACTACAACAAATTATGCAAATTCACGTCGATTTAGTTTATGACAAATTGAGTTCGACTAATCCAAATTAGAAATGAACTCCCACTCAAAAACGACATCCCCCGTGCCCTTTTGGTGATTACATGAACCAAATCCACTACACCAAGTCCGATCATCACGTGAGTCGGTGTAGCTTCAAAGGCGAGCATCAATATGGGCATCACATCAACTATATGACTCATGCTTAACCTTTCGGTCCGTGTTCCGAGGCCATGTCTGTACATGCTAGGCTCGCCAAGTAAGAACCTTAGTACTCACATGTGTAAAACTGTCTTACACCCGTCTGTATGAAAGCGTAGAGTCAAGTACACCTGATCATCATGTGATGTCCCGAAACACGATCCAGAAAATGGTGCACACTTAAGGAAGAACACATTTTTATCTTGATATCTAAATGAGGGATCATCTTACAATGCTACAGAAAGCGCCAAACTAGCAGTATAAGATGCTAACATCTAATGTGTAAAGTAAGATGATATGGTCCATGCATTTGATCTCTATCATTTGCATCGTGGTATGATCTCTATCATTCCTTTCTGTGTAAGGCCAAGGTCTATGGAACTTACACGTTGAGTGTGTTGTAAGAGTATCTATCATACATCTACTTACAACAATACCATATCAAGACACTAGCCCAGCAACGATCTAAACTAGACGCCTCTAATTTATCAATTGCAAGTTTTACGTGGCTTAGGGCTTTCGGAGATAGAACCGTTCTTACCTATGAACATAGAACCACAACGATGATAACTAAGTTATTAGCAACTCGTTGTAAATCAGATATTGACTATAGTAGGAGAGACAGACACCCGCCAACCATTTATGCAAAACAAGTTGCATGTCAGTCGTGGAACCGGTCTCATGTACGATGACATGTAAGGTTGGTCCAGGACGCTTCATCCCGCTGTGCCACCAATATCCAAAATACATGAAAGATGCAATAACATGATCATCATCGCCTACATATAAACATATGTGTACTACCCGTGCAAAGCACCTACGCATAGATCAGGCTCTGATACCACTGTTGGGTCCGCAGCATAGAAAACAAAAAAAATCCTACGATGAGAACTATACGCCAAGATCTATCTATTAGGTACAGAGCAACGGGTGGACATACATCCATCGAGAACTTACCCTCGAAGACAATGAGTTTTGTTAATGAGTAGGAACTCGTGGTTGATGTAGTCGTACACTTGCCAATCTCAAGGTCGTGTGGAAGTCCGAGCGCCGCAACTCAGCAGCGCATCCGTACTCGCACACACGTTCAAGCCACTGGACAACCTCCACCTCCTTGCTCCAGCGATCCAGCAGAAGCAGCAACTCCTTCCAGACGAAATGCCACGGGGAACATGTATCTCGCTAATCCGAGACCATGGGGAAATAATTCTAGAGGGGGAGAGAGATCCTTCACAAGGAGGTGTGAGGAAGAAGGAGGAAGAGGGTGGCCTTTTATAGGAGGAGGGGGGTGCCCCTCCCCATGGCCGGCGCCTCAAGGGGGTTCCCCTTCACCTCCTCCATTCGTGTGGTGGTAACCCCTCCACATTAAAATGCCTCTTCACATTCCCTTTTAAAGTCCCCACTTTAAATGCATTAAAATTCTCTAAGTTTAATGCTCTCTCATTTAATAAAACTCTTTTATTAAATTTATTCAGAATTTTGTTAATTACTTTAACAAACATTCACATATAACCCCTTGCAATATTTCAATATCACATGTAGAACCACTTTCTGCAATTTCACCCGAAACAATTCCTGCGCTTTGCAATTCTTTCGTCTGAAACATATGTGCTCCAAAAAGGTGTCCGGTAACTCTTAAGTGTGTCACCCTACGGTTCGCGAATAATGTAGACATGATTGAGACTCCTCTTAGATCAATAATCAGAAGCGGGACCTGGAGATCCATACTGACTCCTACACATTCAACGATGACTTCTGTCATCGTGAGAACCTTTAACGCTAGTAACTAAATCCCTTTGTCTTGCGATATATTACATGTCCAAGATTCGATCATCGGTATCTCCATACCTAGTTTGATCTTGTTGCCGACATGCACTCTTTTCTCGTTCCCGTGATATAACATTCTAGTGATCACATCACTTGCTTGCAAGCTATCTTAATGTGATATCACCGAGAGGGCCTAGAGTATATCTATCTGTCATCAGGATTGACAAATTCTACTCTTGATACATGAGCCTCAACATAACACCTTCGTAGTACTGAACCCACCATTATAGTCACCCTGTTATGGTGTGACGTTTGATGTTATCAAGATACTCTTCTGGTGTTAGCAATTAACATGATCTCATGGTCTAAGGACTAAGATTACTTTGTATGATGTTATAGCAATATAAACATAATGACTTGATCGTAGTGCTATACTTCGGATGAATGTTCATCACATCATTTCACAAATGTTGTGACCTTGTTATTAACAACATCCAATGTCCATGATCAGGAAACCTTGATCATCTTGTTAATCAACAAGCTAGTCTATAAGAGAGGCATAACTAGGAACCCTTTTTGTTTATTAGACACATGTATTGACATTTCCGATCAATACAATTATAGCATGCAAAATAAACATTTATCATAAACATGGAATAAGATAATAACCACTTTATTATTGCCTCTCGGGCATATTCCCTTCAAATGACTACCTGGAAGATGATGTCATGGACTTCTACACCGATGATGATTACTTCGACTTCATTGATGATGAGTAGATGCACTTGATCACTACTGTAGGAATGAATTGTATCGGTCCCACCGTATCTTAGCTCACAAAATGGTTCTTAAAACCATCGGTTTCCTTTTATGTTGTGGTGTGTGTGTGTGTTTGTATTGGTGTGCTTTGCATGAACGAATGAATGAGAAGTTGTTAGTTTGCAAAACCTGAGTCAAACTCAAAGTTTTAGCTTTTGAAACAAAACCATGAACCTTAGAAATTTCCCTCTTACCCCTTTATCTATCTCAATCTTCAGATGACTCATGGAAACCTCAGAGGAAGTAGCTCATCGCAGGACCCAATGTTGCAGATTCTACAGATGCTAGTGTCTTGCCGTAAAGCTAGTAGAGCAGAGCGCCAAGCTAATCTAGGCACCCTGCAACAGATATCTCAGATGGCCCACAATAATCAAGGCCATGGAAATCAGGATCATCATGGATCCAAGCTTAAGAATTTTCAGAATACCAATCCCCTTATCTTTAGAAAGTCCAAAGACCCTTTGGATGCAGATGATTGGTTACAAACCATGGAGAACTACCTAGAAGTCGTAGGAGTTGATGCCAACGAGTAAGTATTGTTTACCACCCACTATCTGGCAGGAGATGCAAGAGCTTGGTGGAATAGCACCCGTACTATGAACCACGGTCAAGTGATGACGTGGGAAGCTTTCAAGACCAAGTTTAGCCGCACCCATGTGCCGCAAGGTTTAGTCACTAGAATAAGAGATGAGTTCAGAGAACTGAACAAGGCAGGATGACGGTAGTTGAATAGCGTGACAAATTTCTATCCCTCGCAAGATTTGCCCCTGATGAGATCAACATTGAAGCCAAGAAGAAGGAAAGATTCCTGAATGGATTGCATGATGAGATGAAAACGGTGTTAATCAACATCAGTTTGAAGATCTCAAAGAGCTAGTAAACTCTGCCATCCGGATGGAAGGAAAGATAAACCAAGCCAATGACAACCGCAAGCGCAAGATGATGCATCAGACTGGGTCCCACAATGCCCAGAAGTATCGCCCCAACCCGTCTACAGGATATGCCCAGAGGAACAATAGACCCCCAATGTCTCGTCCAAGCTACCGCAACCGTAGCGGAGGAAATGTGAAGTCCGGAGGAAATCACAACAATAACCCTGGCAACTCCAACAATTTCAACCGTGCACCGCCCAAGTCCAACAATAACAACAACAACAACAACAACAATACTTCCCCAAGGACTGGAAGCAATGCCGTACCTGTTGCAGTCAAAGACAAGTCCCAAATTACTTGCTTTGAATGTGGAGTCAAGGGTCACTACTCCAGCGAGTGTCCCAAGAAGCTTGCAGCCACCACCAATGTGAATGCCCCAGCTCAGCAGCAACGTTGTGTTCAACCCGAAAGAAGATTCGCCCCAGGGAATTCGCTCAACCGCAATGGCCGTCTGTTTCACATGAATGCTGAAGAAGCCCAGGAAGCACCAGATGTCATGCTGGGTATGTTTTGTGTTAACTTAGTATTAGCAAGAGTGTTGTTAGATTCTAGAGCATCACACTCATTTGTTACAGAAGAATTTGCATGCACTAGTAAGATTCACCCAACCAATTTGAAGCATGTTATGATAGTTCAAATACCTGGTTCAACCACCAAAGCAAGAAAAATTTGCAAGGTTGTACCTATCAAAATACATGGGATAGATTTTTATACCAATCTAATAGTACTTGGAACCAAAGGTTTGGAAGTAGTACTAGGAATTGATTGGATGTCAAAACATAAAGGATTGATCGACTGTGCCAAGAAATCCATAACCATGACCAGTAGCTCTGGAGTATCAGTAGAGTATGTATCTGAAACCTTACCCCGTCAATTTAAGTGCAACAAGAGTCTAGCCCTACCAACCATAGACCTAGTCAGAGTAGTCTGTGAATACCCCGATGTATTCCCAGATGAATTGCCAGAGTGTTCTCTAACATTGATCTTAGAACTGGTTATCACCAACTCAAGATTCGTGCAACGAATATTCCAAAGACCGCCTTTACCACTAGATATGGATTGTATGAGTATATGGTCATGTCCTTTGGATTAACCAATGCCCCCGCTTATTTCATGAATCTCATGAATAAGATCTTTATGAATTTTCTGGATAAGTTTGTCGTTGTTTTTATTGACGATATTCTTATCTATTCCAAGTCAGAAGAAGACCATGAGCAACACCTGAGAACCGTCCTTGAAACCCTGAGAGAGCATCAGTTGTATGCTAAGTTTAGCAAATGTGAGTTCTGGTTGAAGGAAGTAGGATTCCTAGGACATATTGTGCCGGCAGGAGGAGTCGCTGTTGATCCCGCCATGATAAAAGATGTGGAAGAATGGGAAGCCCCAACCACCAAAACCCAAGTCCGTGCATTTCTCGGATTAGCGGGATATTACTGCAAGTTCATAGAAGGATTTTCGAGCATCGCCAGACCAATGACCCAACTGTTGAAGAAAGACAAGAAGTTTGAATGGACTGACAAATGTGAAGCAAGTTTTTAAGAGCTCAAGAAGAGATTGATTTCAGCCCCAATATTGATTATGCCGGATATCAAGAAGCCTTTTATGTGTATTGTGATGCATCCAAGATTGGTCTCGGATGTGTGTTAATGCAAGAAGGCAGTCATAGCATATTTATCGAGAAAACTTAAGCAGCATGAGCAAAACTACCCTACCCATGATCTTGAACTAGCAGCCATAGTTTTAGCATTGAAGACATGGCGTCATTACCTTATGGGTAACCGTTGTGAGATTTATTTAGATCACAAGAGACTGAAGTATACTTTCACTCAGAAGGAGCTGAATATGAGGAAAAGGAGATGGATAGAGTTAATCAAGGATTATGACCTTGATATTCACTATCACCCCCGGCAAAGCCAATGTGGTAGCGGATGCTCTTAGAAGATTGCCGTGTAGATTAAACACCATGATCAAAGAAGCCCAGCCCAGTTTGCATGAAGAGTTGGAGCAATTTAGAACAGAGCTAGTTAGCAAAGGATTCTTAGCTAGCATTGAACTTCAACCCACTTTGATCAGTCAGATCAAGGAAGCCCAGAAGGGAAATGCAACTATTGATGGAATCACGCATCGTATTGGTATAGGAAAGGTACCCAGATTCATCGAAGATGAAGAAGGAGTTTTGTGGTACAAATGACGTATCTATGTGATACGTCCAAAACATATCTCCTTTCCCGAACACTTTTGCTATTGTTTTTTATCTAAACTTGTGTGATTTGGATGCAACTAACACGGAATGACGCTGTTTTTAGCAGAATTACCTTGGTGTCTAGTTTTTGTGCAGAAAATCAACTATCAGGAAAAATCCTAGAAAATATGCCAAAAATCCTATTTCACCAGAAGACTCACAGAGCCAGAATACGAGACGAAGTGGGGCTGGGGCCCAGCCACATCACCTAGCCGCGCTTGGGGGTGGTCTGGCCACCCTAGACACCCCCTCGGTCTCCCTCTTTGCCTATAAGTTGCCTTCTGACCTAAAAACTCAGGGGGGGTCAACGTTTTTCCAGAAAGAGTTCCGTTGCACCGCCACCACCAGATTCCACGATTCGGAACCAGAAACTCCGTTCTGGCACCCTACTGGGACGGGGAATTGGAGGAGATCATCGCTATCATCATCACCATCGCTTCTCCATCGACCATCCATGTTTCCCCCATTTATGAGTGAGTAATCCCCCGCTGTAGGCTATGGGGATGGTAGGGATTGGATGAGATCGTTCATGTAATGTCATCGGATTGTTAGGGCATGGAGCCTAGTATCTACTATTAGTGCTTTTTGACTTTGTTGCAACTTTTTATGCTTAATGCTTGTCACTAGGGCCCGAGTGCCATGATTTTAGATCTGAACATGTTATTGATTCATTATGATCGTATTTTTTTTTGGTCTTACCTACAAGTTGTATACACATGTTGTTGTCCGGAACCAATGGCCCTGAAGTGACAGAAATCGGGATAACCGGAGGGAATGGCTCTGATGTGAGGATCACATGTGTTCACGGAGTGTTAATGCTTTGCTCCGGTGCTCTATTAAAAGGAGCACCTTAATTGCCAATAGTACCCTTGAGGCCCCGCTGCAAACGGGCTGGCAGGACAAAAGATGTTGTGCAAGTTCTCATTGCGAGCACGTATGACTATATATGGAACACATGCCTATGTTTATCTAGTACTTGGATGCTTTATCTTATTTATCTGCAATTGCCCTATGTTCTGATTGCCATGTGAATTGTCTTGTCCATGCAACGCCCGTCCATCCATCCCTATGCCTACCGCGCTTTAATCCTACTGTTTGCTGCTACTGCCACTACTGTTTTACTTTTACTACTGCCATTACTCTACTGTTACTTTGCTATTTCTACCATTAAACTGTTGCTACTGATAAACTTCTGTGAGCAAGATTGTTTCCAGGTGTAGCTGAATTGACAACTCAGTTGTTAAGGCTTATAAATATTCTTTGGATCCCCTTGTGTCGAATCAATAAATTGGGTTTCACTTCCCTCGAAAATACTGTGATACACCCCCTATCCTTGTGGGTCATCAAGACTATTTTCTAGCGCCGTTGCCGGGGAGCATAGCTTTATTTATCAGGTTCACTTGGATTCTCTATTATTCCCTGCTATCCATCCATCATGGGTAAGTCTCGTGATGGAAAGGTTCCTATTTTACCATCCACTACAAGAAGAGGTATGTTTCTGAACACCTTTGTTGCTCTTGATTCACCATCTGTTATGAGTAAGCTCGTTACACCACCATATACACATGCTACACACACTGCTACTACTGCTGAATCTGAAAATTTTGATACTTATGATGCTGCTTCTACTGTGCTTGATAAGAGTGGTTCGTTAGGTCCTTTCCTAGATGCTATGATTTCTAGAAATATAGCTGGAAATACTGAAACTCCTAATGAAGACACTACGACAACTATTTGTTCACCTGAGTCTAGAGAGAGCTATGATATTGAAGACGGTTATGTTGAGATGACCGATGTTATTCAAGAATGTCAAAACACCCATGATAGGAGTGCTGCTAAGAATCTCCTTGAGAGGCGTACTATCAGACCCAAATTGTCTCCTAATGCTAAGTTTGCTGCTTCTCCCATAAACATTAAAGATAAAGATTATGATTTCTCTCTTGATTTATCCTATATAGCTATTGTTAAGAAAGAACCTTTTTGTGGGACTAAGAATGAAAGTGCGATAGCACATATGACTAAGCTTTCTACCATGAGTGGCTTATTGTCTGATGATATTAAGATGCGTACTTACTTTGTTGCTAAGATTTTCCCCTTTTCACTGAAAGGAGAAGCTAAAACTTGGTTTAATAATTTGCCTCCTGGATCTATTGATAGCCCTGATTGCTTGATTAGTACTTTCCTGCAGAAATATTTTCCTCCTAGTGCTAGACATTCTATTTTGCAGGAACTTTTTGATTTTAAACAGGGAGAAAAGGAGATATTGCCTGAATCATGGGCAAGGTTTTGTGCTTTGATTCATGCACAGGCTGGATGTCCATTACCTAAGAATGAGCTTCTTGATATATTTTATAATGGACTAACTGAAGAATCTAGGACATACCTGGATAGTTGTGCTGATTGTGTTTTCAGGAATAGGACTCCCAAGGAAGCCGAGGAGTTAATGGCTAAAATAAGCAAGAATTATGAAGATTGGACTCCTCCTGAACCAGCTATACATGAAGCAATTATACCTGAACCAACTATACCTATGCCTATACCATTATCTAAGAAGAGGGGAGTTGTTGAATTGAATGATAAAGTGATGAAGGAAGCTAAGAAATGTCTTAAGGAGAAGGGAATTAAAGCTGCAAATGTCAAGAATTTACCTCCTATAGAAGAACTATGTAAGTCAATTCCCCATTCATCCACTATTGAGGTACACTCTCTCCAACACTTTGATGAAGGTGATATCCCTTACTCTAAACCTCCTGATCAATGCTTAGAAAAATTCGATATTTTTATTGTTAAACAAGATAATTTTAATAAAAGGGTGCAAAATCATCTAATGGAAAACTCTAGAGCTATTGTTGAGTTGAAAGATATTGTGGAAAGAACCTCTAATGATGTTAAAATGCTTGTTAAACATTTTCAAATGGTTCAAACTCAAATAGATCAACTTATTAAAGTGCAAAAAGACTTGCTAGTTAATGCTGCTAAAGAAAAACATGCTTATGAAATTAGAACTAGAAGTGGTGCTGCTACCCAGGATCCTCTATATCCTGAGGGGCATCCCAAAAGAATTGAGCAGGATTCTCAACAAGCTGAAAATAGTTGTACTACTCGTAAGAAAAGAAAAAAGAAACATAAAACTATTATAGAACCCTCTAAACCTGCTAAAGATCCTAATATATATCTATCTCTGATGCTGAAACTGAAAGTGGTAATGAAGAAAATGATGTTCCTGATAAAGAAAAAGTTGAAGAAGAACCTAAAAAGCACACTAAGAATACAAAATACACTAAAGAAGATTTTGTTGCTAAGAAACATGGTAGTGAAAGAGAGTCTTGGGTCCAAAAACCTATGTCTTTCCCAGATAAGAAACACAAGTCAAAGGAAGATGAACACTATAATAAGTTTTGTGAGTGGATGAAACCTTTATTCTTGCAAATTCCTTTGACTGATGCTATTAAATTGCCTCCTTATTCAAAGTATATGAAGGATATTGTCTCAAATAAAAGGAAGATCCCTAATGAAGAAATTTCTACTTTGCTTGCTAATTATTCCTTTAATGGTAAGGTTTCGAAGAAACTTGGAGACCTAGGTATTCCAACTATTCCTTGCTCTATTAAAAATAGTTATGTTAGAACTGCTTTGTGTCATTTGGGAGCATGAGTTAGTGTTATGCCTTTCTCTCTCTATAAGAGACTTCAACTGGAAAAACTGATACCAACTGATATATCTTTGCAAATGGCTGATAAATCTACTACTATTCCTGTTGGTATATGTGAGGATGTACCTGTTCAAGTGGCTCATAATTGCTTGATATTAACTGATTTTGTTGTGCTTGAAATGCCTAAAGATGATAATATGTCTATTATTCTTGGGAGACCTTTTCTTAATATTGTAGGAGCTGTTATTAATTGTAATCAAGGAAAGGTGACTTTTAATGTTAATGACAAGGAGCATACTGTCTATTTACCCAAGAAGATTGATAGGACTTATGGTTTGAATTCAATTGAACATGCTGAGGGCATTCAAGTTGGAGAAATATATTGTCCCATACCAAAAGAAAATTTTATTATGATTGGGACCATTGCTATTAAGGTTGAGGTAACATAATCATTAGTGAAGTACAAAGTTTTGTTTCATATAATTTTTTTTTGGTAACAAGACCTGATCAACCTTGTTAACAAAAGGATTTCGTTGAACAAAACAATGTTTTCACCATGATTATCTCCGCTTACTTCCATTTTATCCATTTTAGTTTTTGCTTTCGTTTAGTTTACTTTTTTGTTGTTAGTTGCTTCCATGTTAGTGTGTCTTAGAACTTCAGTAGTTCTAGCCTTGTTTCGTCATTGCATCATTCCAGAAAATCTTCTTGTCGAAAAATCATTCATCTATGCCTGAAAATTGCTTAAAAATAAAGTGTCTCAAAAAATTCCAGAAAATTCATATTAAATTTTTACGTGAAAAAAGGGGCAAAGGAGTGCCCGGAAGGTACCAGGGGGGCACCAGGCAGGCACACCACCTGGCGGTGCGGCCAGCCCAAGGGCGCGCTTTCCTATGGTGTGGGTCACCCCTGGCCCTCCACTCACTCTCTCACTTGCCTCTGCCTTCTATCTCCCGAGAAAACACCAGCTCATTGCTCGAAATTGCGTTCTTGCTATGCTTGCCCTCGATTTTTCGATCTCCTTGCTCAGCCCATCTTTGCTGCTGATATTTGGAGCATTTGTTCTCCGGTATGTGACTCCTCCGCTTGTCCAAGTAGATTTGTGTTTAGTGGTTTATATCTTGAGTATTTTGCTGCTGTAGGTGACAGGTTTTGAGTGCTTGTAAGCTTGTTCAATGCTTAGAGATATAGTTCTGATGCATGTTTAGGCCTCTTACAAGTCCCTATGAGTAGTGCCCTTCATTATATTCACTTTACAATCACTTGTTTAATAGATGTTTAAATTTCAGAATAGAAGATGAATGAGCATCGACTAAACCAACATGAACTGAGGGTGCCTGAGGTTATGAAGGTTCACCGAGAGGAGGAAGTTTTTCCTTCCATCTATCCATGCTCTGAATGAGGGCTGCAGGAATTTCCCAGGACTTCCATACTTTGGTTGCTAATGCAGGGTTGGAGCACTTTTTGGAAGATGAACCTTGTCAATTTGTTAAACTAACAATGTCTGTAGTGCAGGATTTTCAATTTAGTTACTCTTTTCCTAACCCCATGGTCCACTACAAAATTTACAATATAACTGTCGACCTTTCTATCGATGACTTCTGTGCAGCTATTAAGGTACCTCAGTGGGGATCATGTGGAAGGATTAAAGAGCGACCTGCACCACTCATGGACTTGTACGCAGAGATTTGCCAAGGGAGCAGCTTCTCGAAGGAGAGTGGGAAAATCTGTAACATTCATCTCCCCTCTATTTGCTACTTTGCTTACTTTATTGCCAAGTGTGTTCTTGCTAGGAAAACTGCCAATAAGTTATCTTCATATGATCTAGCATTCATCTCTGCTGCTCTTAAACGAGATAGGACTTATAACTTGGGTGCCTTGATAGCTTTCCGTCTTGCTGCTAACCGCGAGAAAGGTGGAATTTGTGGAGGCCTCATTGCTTTTCGTTTATTAGCATTGCTTGGTTTAGTGCTCCATCATCTAGACCTACAGTTTCCCATAGAAAGGCTTGATCTTAATTCCATGATACAGCATAAATTCGTTTCTTCTTGGGCTAATCTAAATGAGTTGTCTTATAAAATAACCTTTCTCAAGGCTGGGTGGAGAAGGAGCAAGTCCGAGTGAGTTGTTCTTTTGCCTGCACATGTTTTGTTTAACCTTGATAACAGGGTAGGATGGTCCCTCGCGGAGGAGGAGCTTGATACGTACTTGGGAGAGCTCTCCCAATAGGAGCAGGATACTAGAAGGGAGGTCACAGATGATTCGGTCCAGCCCTCGAATGAGGGGGAGTCTTCATATCAGCAGCTTACCTACGATTGGGGAGCTTCTTCTTCTTCCCAAGGGCCTAACTATGATCATTCTTACAATGACCCGCCTGCTTGGAACCCTTGCTCATACTTGGATTGATACCCACTTAGGCCAAAAGCCTAAGCTTGGGGGGGGGGGGGGGTACACCGACATCACACTCATCTCCATATCATTTTTTGTCAGTACTTTGTATATTCATGTTTCGTTCTCCTTTTAGTTTTCATTCTTTCTTTTGTTTTTGCTTTCTTAAAACACAAAAAGACCAAAAATATTTCTGTTGTTTCTCTTTGTTTGATTCTTTTTCTTTTTGCCTTGGTTTGTTTTTCCCTTTTTGCTTTGTTTGAACTATTCGAAAAACCCAAAAAGATTTTGCTTTGCTTGTTTTTCCCTTTTGGTTCTTGTTTTTAAAAATCGAAAACACCAAAATAGTTGTTGTTCTTCTTTGGTTTTGTGAGTTTGTTGCAGGCTTCAGCAGTTCTCAGTGGAAATTGGTTTCATATTATTATTCAAGCCACACAAGTGAAGGACAATAATGAGGATTAATGACAACTTGAGGTGTGGTAAGAGGCCGGTAACGAACTCTATTTGTTTTCATTTTTGTACATATACTCGTCATTGTGGGCATGCTTAGCCTGTTCGTGTAGGGTGTATGTTATTTATGGATGCTTAGTAGTTCTTGCTTTCATATGATTAGTTCCATCTTGCTAATAGTTTGTAGCATGTCATATGAATGTTTGCTTGCATTACTTTATTCATAACTTGGTATGACACCGTCGTATCCTCCTCTGAATGTCTCATTTGAATTGACTTGGCACATGCTCACACATGCATATGACTGAAATAATCTGTTGAGCCTCGATGAATTATTTTGCCTCAGGGGTCTTGAATCACTTTCATGCCATGATTAGTGATGTTTTGTTGCAAGCATGATTATGACAATTACTGCTCTCTCGTTTGTCGCTCCTATACTATTGCTAGCCTTCACTTACACTGAGTATGTCTTACTCGTGTTTCCAACTCCCTAAAACCAAATATTGCCAAAATGTCGACCATACCTACCTATTAACATCGTTTGCTATTCCGTGCATATTCATTATGCCTTGTTTTCTTCCAAATAAAATGTTTGCTTGTTATGAGAAAGTTAGTTAGTAAAGCTCTCACGAACTTGATGGCACACTTTATTTCTTGCACTTAATAAACCTGAACCATTGTGACTTGTCCATGAAAGTTATATGCTTGCAAATTATAGGCTGGGATTAGCAGAACCGTGCTGTCACGGGGAACGCTTTCAACACCTGTAAATATATACCCAGCTGATATCATGCTCTTTTGTTTGCAGATGTCGTCGGTGTGAAATAAAAGGGGAGCTTGTAAGTCCATGGAGTTATGTATGTGTGTTAGAGAAACGCCTGGGCCACCGGTCTAATCCATGCCTAATCATGGTGGAAACCTGCAGTGTAACTATAATGAGTATCTATGAAGCATTCTTCTTATAAAAAAAGAGAGACAGCTATTGAGGAAAAGAAAAAAAAAGAGATATGAGAAAAGAGGAAAGAGATAAAAAGGCACCATTTTCCCATGGTAAATAAGAAGATTGTTGAGATACTCAGTGTCTGCTTGCCTTGTCATTTTGATATGGGGATTCTTCTGTATCATCGGGCAAGGGGCACCCCGTTGGCAGTTCTCTATGATACAGACGTATTTACGATGACAAGAACTTACCGGTAACTAAAGTTGAGTAGCATGAGGAGCGGCCCTTGTACTCAAGGGACATGAGATTTCTAGTTTATAATCTGTCAAGCATATAACTCAGAGTGGACCTCACATTCACCTTAACCACATTAAAAGATGCTGATGATAGGGGCAATGAGAGCTCAGAGCTAACGAGTACCATACTTTCAGCATTTAGAAGCCTTTGAAACCATTCAAAACCATTTTCATTTCTTTGTTGAGTCTCCACATATTCTATGAGCACTTTCTTGAGAGCATAGTTGTCATTCTTAGTGTAATGTGCTTGTCTCAAAACTTGATTATTTGTGTTATGACTTTGATGCTTGAATCTTTGATATGTTTACTTCTAGTCTTCACCTGAACTTCAGAGGTGCCTTGGCATTTACAATCAAAGGCAAGCCAGATACCACTCTATCATACCTTGTTATGAGCATTGTAATGTTGCTTATGTTTATGTATCATGCTACTTATTATTTTTGAGTTGGAATCTCTTCATAGGTTGTAATGCCTATTAAGTAAACTTAGTTGCATACTCCTTTTATGAATTTTCTAAGTAGTTGATCACATGCGGAGAATATATACATCATAGGAAGCAAATGTGTTCGTGAAAGTTCCTTTTATCGCACTCTGTTTTCAACTGAATTGCTTGAGGACAAGCAATAAGCTAAGCTTGGGGGGAGTTGATACATCCAAAACGTATCTACTTTCTTGAACACTTTTGCTATTGTTTTTCCTCTAAACTTGTGTGATTTGGATGCAACTAACATGGACTGACGTTGTTTTCAACAGATCTACCTTGGTGTCTAGTTTTTGTGCAGAAAATCAACTATCAGGAAAAATCCCGGAAAATATGCCAAAAATCCTATTTCACCAGAAGACTCACGGAGCCAGAATACGAGACGGAGTGGGGATGGGGCCCAGCCACACCACCTGGCCGTGCGGGCTAGGCCTAGCCGCGCCAAGGGGTGGTCTGGCCGCCCCAGACACCCCTTGGTCTCCCTGTTCGCCTATAAGTTTCCTTCTGACCTAAAAACTCAGGAGGGTTCAACGTTTTTCCTGAAAGAGTTCTGCTGCGCCACCACCACCAGATTCCGCGATTCGGAACCAGAAACTCCGTTCTGGCACCCTGCCGGGATGGGGAATTAGAGGAGAGCATCGCCATCATCATCACCATCGCTTCTCCATCGACCATCCATGTTTCCCCCATCTATGAGTGAGTAATCCCCCGCTGTAGGCTATGGGGATGGTAGGGATTGGATGAGATCGTTCATGTAATGGCATTGGATTGTTAGGGCGTGGTGCCTAGTATCTACTATTAGTGCTTTTTGACTTTGTTGCGACTTGTTATGCTTAATGCTTGTCATTAGGGCCCGAGTGCCATGATTTCAGATTTGAACATGTTATTGATTCATTATGATAGTATTGTTTCTGGTCTTATCTACAAGTTGTATACACACGTTGTTGTCCGAAACCAATGGCCCCGAAGTAACAGAAATCGGGATAACCGGAGGGTATGGCTTTGATGTGAGGATCACATGTGTTCACGGAGTATTAATGCTTTGCTCCGGTGCTCTATTAAAAGGAGCACCTTAACTGCCAGTAGTTCCCTTGAGGCCCCGCTGCAAACGGGCTGGCAGGACAAAATATGTTGTGCAAGTTCTCATTGTGAGCATGTATGACTATATATGGAACACATGCCTATGTTTATCTAGTACTTGGATGCTTTATCTTATTTATCTGCAATTTCCCTATGTTCTGATTGCCATGTGAATTGTCTTGTCCATGCAACGCCCGTCCATCCATCCCTATGCCTACCGCGCTTTAATCCTACTGTTTGCTGCTACTATCACTATTGTTTTACTTTTACTACTGCCATTACTCTACTGTTACTTTGATATTGCTACCATTAAACTTTTGCTACTGATAAACTGTTGTGAGCAAGATTGTTTCCAGGTGCAGCTGAATTGACAACTCAGTTGTTAAGGCTTATAAATATTCTTTGGCTCCCCTTGTGTCGAATCAATAAATTGGGTTTCACTTCCCTCGAAAATACTGCGATACACCCCCTATACTTGTGGGTCATCATTATGTGCTAGCAGATTCGGAGCTGAAGCAAGTTATCATGCAAGAAGCTCATGATACTCTTTATTCTATCCACCTCGGAGGAACGAAGATGTACCAGGATTTGAAAGAGCAATTTTGGTGGCACAAGATGGAGAGAGAAATCGTAAGCTACATAGCCAAGTGTGATATCTGTCAGCGAGTCAAAGCGGAACATCAGAGACCCGCAGGACTGTTGCAGCCATTGCAGATTCTATAATGGAAATGGGATTCCGTTGTAATGGACTTTATCACCAGTTTTCCTACTTCTAGTAGGGGAAATGACTCTATTTGTGTCATAGTTGATAGATTGTCCAAGGTATCCCATTTTATACCTGTCAAGACAACCTACCAGAGTTCGAAGCTAGCAGAGTTGTACATTGCTAGAATCATCAGTTTGCATGGAACCCCCAAGACCATAGTCTCGGATCGAGGAACCCAATTTACCTCGAGTTTTTGCTAGAAAGTCCAAGAAGGATTAGGGACCAAGTTGAACTTCAGCATAGCTTATCTCCCATAGACCAAAGGACAAACTGAAAGAGTCAACCAGATCCTAGAGGATATGTTGAGAGCTTGTGTGTTAGAGTATGGATCAAAATGGGAAGATTGTCTGCCTTTGTAAATGGCCCCATTTGAATTCTTATATGGAAGGAAGAGTCGTACCCCCTTGAATTGGTTGCAGGTGGAGAGAGTCAGATTTTCGGACCCGACATCCTACGAGAAGCCGAAGAGAAGGTTCACAAAGTCCGTGAGCACCTCAAAACCGCCCAATGCAGACAAAAGAGTTATGCTGACAAGAGACGTCGAGACCTGACCTTCAATGTCGGAGATTTTGTGTATCTCAAGGTGCCACCCTTGAAGGGAATGCAACGTTTTAATCTAAAAGGAAAGTTAGCCCCAGATATATTGGACCCTTCAAGATTCTGAATCACCGAGGGGAAGTATCGTATTGATACACTGCAAATATATCTATAATTTTTGATGTTCCATGCTTGGTTTTATCTACTTTCTTATGTTTTGTTCCAGCTTTGGAGTACTTTTCATATGATTTCTTGGACTAACCTATTAACAAGAGCCATAGTGCCAGCTGTCTGTTTTCTGCTGTTTTTGGTTCCAAGAAGTCAGAAAATGAATATTCTCGGAATTGGACGGGACAAAAGCCAAAGTCATTATTTCACCGAGGGACACACGGAGCCAGAATACGAGACAGAGAGGTGCCCGGGGGGAGGCCACACCACCTGGCCACGCGGGTCAGGCCTGGTCACGCCAGGGGGTGGTGTGGCCAGCCCAGGCACCCCCTCGGCCTCTCCTTCCGCCTATATATTGCCTCTGATACGGAAACCCTAAGTACTCGATCAAAAATCCACGAAACAGTTTGTAGCCGCCGTCATATCCATCCCTAGATCGGGATGGATCTGAAGCTCTTCCCGACACCCTGCCGGAGAGGGGATTCACCCTAGAGGCCTTCATCATCATGCAAGCCTCCGGTGTGATGCGTGAGTAGTTCATCTCTGGACTACGGGTCCATGTAGTAGCTAGATGGCTGGTTCTCCTCCTTTGTGCTTTCATGTTTAGATCTTGTGAGCTCCGTTCATGATCAAGATCGTCTATTTGTAATTCTACATGTTGTGTTTGCAGGGATCCGATGGATATTGAGATGCTATTTCAGATTGATTATTGATTCTATCATGTCTTTGTTATTTGTGATCTTGCATGCTTTTCGTTGTTAGTAGCTATCTTGGCCAAGTACATGCTAGCAACTCCAAGAGTTAGTATTTATGCTCAATAGTGGGTTCATGCCTCTAGTAATCTAGGGAAGTGACAGAAATCTCTAAGGTACTAGATGTGATGTTGCTACTAGGGAGAAAACAACAATGCTTTGTTCATAGAACAATCGTAATGTTTACTTTACACGCAATTTGTAATGCAATTATCCGTTGCTTGCAACTTAATACTGGAGGGGGTTCGGATGATAACCTGAAGGTGGATTATTAGTCATAGATGCATTTGGATGGCGGTCTATGTATAATGTTGTAATTCCCAATCAAATCTCAAAGGAGTCAAGATGAGTAGTATATGCTTGTATGCTTTCTCGATGTTTGTCAATTGCCCCGCTGTAATTTGTTCACCCAGCATGTTATCTATCTTAAGGAGAGCCACCTCTAGTGAACTATGGACCCCGGTCCTTTCTTTTACAATCAATCTACAATAAATTGTTTACTGCTTTGTGTTTACTTTCTGCAAACTATTACTTCCTTCCATTCGATATGTTTAATCCTTTGTTTTCAGCAAAACCGGTGAGATTGACAACCTCATCGCAAGTTGGGGACAAAGTTTTGTGGTTGTGTTGTGCAGGTCTCCACGTTGCTACTAGCACCGGTAGTGCGCCCTGCCAAGGCTTAGCTAGCAACACCTTTGGGGTGTTTCCTTGCTCCTACTGGATTGATAACCTTGGTTTCGTACTGAGGGAAAACTTTCTGATGTGCTCATCATACCTTCCTCTTGGGGTTCCCCAACGAGCTCGATATATTTTGGGCCATCAAGCATATTTTCTAGCGCCGTTGCTGGGGAGTCAAGGACATCTTCACAAGGGGAGTCCCTCATAACCAATCTCTTTACTTTGTTATTTTTGTTTTGCTTAGTTTACTTTTTGTTTTGTTTGCTTGTTTCTTTATCAAAAACACACAAAAAATAGTTTTACAAGTTTGCTTTCTTTATTAAAAAACACAAAAAAATTAGTTCCTATCTTAAGTTACCATTATGTCTAGCATTGCTCCAAGCACTATGTCACCTGAGGAAATGATTTTCACTTTTAAACAAGGAATTGAAGAGGGTTTCAAAGAAGCTTGGTCTAGAATCGCTGATCTACATGAGAAAACTGAACCTAAAATGACCCAAAGCTTGTTCCTTAGTAGTTTTTACCTTGGAATTGCTCTTTGCCATAGATATGCTTTAGATGCTATTGTGGGAGGACATTTCCTCCAATGCAATGAGGATGATGTTGTTAATGCCATAAAGAAGTTGATCTTTACTTATAACTTGCCTAGCAAATCTGATTCTTCTTTCATAAACATATTTGCTAGATTGAACACTCTTGAGACCATCACTGCTAGATTGAAAAATTGCTATAATACGCTAAGAGAGCACCACAACTATGTTCCAATAAACTCTGAACCCTCCGAATGGCTTCCCACAGTAAAGATTGCTATAAACAATGAAACTTTTTCATGCTCGCTGTGATATCATGTCTGAATTTTGTCTTATGCCCAAAGATATTTATGAATCCTTGAATCTTTGGGGGCTTTATGAAGGAGGAGAAGGAATTTTTCTTGCTAACAATGCCACAATCTTACCCATTGGAATATCTGAAGGAGTGTTTACAAAGATCCTAGGGAAAATGGTTTCTATTGATTATCTTGTTATTGAATGTGGAGGAAAAGGACAAATCACACTTGGAAGATCCCTATTGAAACTCCTTGGAGCAATAATAGCTGTGGAAAAGGGCACCATGCACTTTGTTTCTCCACCAACCATTCACAAGTTCCCCAAGGTTAAGAATAAAAGTAAGAGAGGTAAGGGCAAGAAATTTGGTTTTAATGCTTCTTCAGTTGAGAACACTTGATGCTTTTCTTGCTTCTTATGCCTAACTTAAAGGTGTTAAAGAAAAGTACTTATTGGGAGATAACCCAAAAGTTTTAGATGGGTCTTAGAAGTTATTACCTCTGTAATAACCGTTCCTTATCCTTTTTATTTGCTTTTTGTGCCAAGAATAACCACTAATGAGAGAGAAGTAATGATTGGGAAAGTTGTTGTCCCAAAACAGATTTCTATGCTTCACTATAAAAATTCGTGTAAAATCTCTGTACGTCCTTCTGAGGCGTGAATTTTTATGCTTATGCCCCAAGTTATTATATAACTTTCGTTAGTTCAACACTTCTTGATTTGAGAAACACAAGGTCTTCTAAAAAATTCGTCTTTACCTGCTGCTCTGTTTTGACAGATTTCTGCCATTTTCTGCATTTGCTTCTTGTTGGTTCCTTTTTGAGTTCTTTTGAGGAATTGAGCTTTTTGAGGGAAGTACTACAGTAGCTAGTGTTTTAATGGAAGTTTTATTGGTGTTAGAACTGAACCTAAATACTTATTATCTTGAGTGAACTAATGTTGCTAATAAAGATTGTGTGAAGTTTTGTATGAAGGAAAATGTTTTCAGGGGTATGGAAGGAATGAGTAATGAGATGAAGGATGGACTAAAGCTCAAGCTTAGAGATGCCACGCGTGTCACCCCAAGAAATATCCAAGAAGTACAAGCGTCAAAGCTTAGGGATGCCCAAGGCATCCCCCTTCTTCATCAATAAAAATCCCAGGTTTCTTCCAAATGCTTCATTTTTATTGTTTCATGCACAGTTGTGTTGTTCTTGCATCGTCTTCTTTTTTGTTTTTGTTTTGGTTTTTCGTTTGCTTAGTTTGCTGAATATATTGGTTGGACCCCCTCTTTCATACATTGGTTTTCAAATAGTTTGGTTTGGATTGGAAAAGAGTAGGAAAGTTCATGTTTAAGTGGTAAAGAGGGCTTGTTTTTGACTGTGGCCTATGCTTTGTCATGCCATGCTTGATATTGTTTTGGCTTTATGCTTAGTATTCTTTGCTGTAGCATTACTTGTTATAAACAATTGAGATTGCTTAATGTGCCTTGGATGAATCATGCGTTGTTTTAGCATATTAAAGCATAGTATTGTGGTATTCTCCTTTGATGCTTTATTTGGGTTGACTTGGCACATGCTCACACCATGTTATGACTATCCCAAGTCACCATAGCCTTGATGATCCTTTAGTTTTCAACTTGTAGTATGCTTTGATCAATGATGTTTTGTCGCTCTGCATGATTATGGCCATTATTGCTCTCTTAGTTTGTCGCTCCCAGTCTTTTGCTAGCCTCCACAACCAAGTATGAGTTCCACTCATGCATACAACTCCTTAAACCAAGTTATTCCAAAGAGTCCACCATACCTACCTACTAGCATATGCTATTCCAAGTATATTCATGTTTTTGTTTACCTTCCAAATTAAACATGTTATGAGAAAACTAGTGATTAAAGCTCTCACGAACTTGATGGCACACTTTACTTTTCTTTCCCTTAATAAACTTGAACCATTGTGTCGTCTATGTTGTATATGCTTGCACTTATTTGTTGGGGATTAGCAGAACCATGCTGTCATGGGGAACGCTTTCAACATTGCACTTGTACTTTATACCTAGTTGATATCATGCTCTTTTGTCTATGGATGTCGTCAGTGTGAAATGAAAGAGGAGCTTGTAAGTCCATGGAGTTATGTATATGTGTTAGAGAAACGCTTGGGCCGCTGGTCTAAACCATGCTGACATGGTGGAAACCTGCAGCCTAACCATAATGAGCTGTCTATGAAGCATTCTTCTGATAAAAAAGAGTTAGATATTGAGAAAAAATAGAAAAAGTAAAAAAGAGATTATGAAAAGAGGAAAGAGAGAAAAAACACCATTTTCCCATGGTAAATAAGAAGATTGTTGAGATGCTCGTTGTCTGCTTGCCTTGTCATTTTGATATTGGGATTCTTCCGTATCATCGGGCAAGGGGTACCCCGTTGGCGGTTCTCTATGATACATATGTACTTACGATGACAAGAACTTACCGGTGACTAAACTTGAGTAGCATGAGGATCGGCCCTCGTATTCAAGGGACATGAGATTTCCAACTTATACTTCGTCAAGCATATACACCATAGTTTGTTCACTTTAACCTTAATCACTTCAAGATGCTTATGTTAGGGGCAATGAGAGCTGAAAGCTATTAAGTACCATAATTTTTGGAAGCTCTTTATGAAACTTGAATCCTTGCTTCCTTCTATGAAGGCCTTTCTTCCACTTTTATGCTGAGTCTCCACCTTCTATCTTTATGCACCTACTTTGAGAGCATAGTGGCCATTCTTAGTTCTATGTGCATTGTCCCAAGCCTTGTTGATTGATGCATACTTTAATATGGCTTGTTTTAAACTATTTGTATCTAGTCACTCTTATGAACTTTGAAGGTATCCTATGCATTTATATTTGCTACTTGATGGCTCTGTGTATGGCGCCTAGAAAAGTGCTGGTGCGTGGTTGATGTAGAGCTCGTTGGGAACCCCAAGAGGAAGGTATGATGAGCACAACATCAAGTTTCCCTCAGTAATGAAACCAAGGTTTAATCGAACCAGTAGGAGCAAGGAAACACCCCAAAGGTGTTACTAGCTGAGCTTTGGCAGGGCGCACTACCGGTGCTAGTAGCAACGTGGAGACCTGCACAACACAACCACAGAACTTTGTCCCCAACTTGCGATGAGGTTGTCAATCTCACCGTGTTTTGCGGAAAACAAAGGATTAAACGTATCGAATGGAAAGAAGTAAAAGTTTGCAGAAAGTAAACACAAAACAGTAAAAGATTGTAGATTGTATGTAAAGAAAAAGGACCAGGATCCATAGTTCACTAGAGGTGGCTCTCCTTAAGATAGATAACATGCTGGGTGAACAAATTACAACGGGCCAATTGACAAACACCGAGAAAGCAATACATGCATATACTAATCATCTTGACTACTCTAAGACTTGATTGGGCATTACAACATAATACATAGACCACCATCCAACTGCATCTATGACTAATAATCGACCTTCAGGTTATCATCCGAACCCCCTCCAGTATTAAGTTGCAAGCAACAGATTATTGCTTTATGAACAGCGTGTAAAGTAAACAATACGATTGTTCTATGAACAAAGGATTGTTGTTTTCTCCCTAGTAGCAACAACACATCTAGTACCTTAGAGATTTCTGTCACTTCCCCAGATTACCAGAGGCATGAACCCACTATCGAGCATAAATACTAACTCTTGGAGTTGCTAGCATCTACTTGGCCAAGATAGCTACTAACAACGGAAAGCATGCAAGATCTCAAATAACAAAGACATGATAGAATCAATAATCAATCTGAAATAGCATCTCAATATCCATTGGATCCCCGCAAACACAACATGTATGGATTACAAAAGATGATCTTGATCATGAACGGAGCTCACAAGATCTAAACACGAAAGCACAAAGGAGGAGAAACCAGCCATCTAGCTACTATATGGATCCGTAGTCCAAGGATGAACTACTCACGCATAACACCGGAGGCTTGCATGGTGATGAAGAAGGCCTCCAGGGTGAATTCCCCTCTCCGGCAGGGTGCCGGGAAGAGCTTCAGATCCCTCCCGATCTAGGGATGGAGATGACGACGGCTACAGACTCTTTTGTGGATTTTTGATCGGGTACTTAGGGTTTTCATCTCGAGGGCATCTTATAGTCGGAAGGGGAGGCCGAGGGGGTGCCTGGGCTGGCCACACCACCCCCTGGCGCGGGCCAGGCCTGGCCGCGCGGCCAGGTGGTGTGGCCGCCCTCTGGCCCCTCTCCGTCTCGTATTCTGGCACTTGATCACTTCCGAAAAAATAGGCACTTTGGCTTTTGTCCCGTCCAATTCCGAGAATATTCATTTTCTGACTTTCCTGGAACCAAAAACAGCAGAAAATAGGCAGCTGGCACTGTGGCTCTGGTTAATAGGTTAGTCCAAGAAATCATATGAAAACTACTCCAAAGTTGGAACAAAACACAAGAAAGTGGATAAAACCAAGCATGGAACATCAAAAATTATAGATACATTTGCAATGTATCACTACTCTGCTATGTTTTCTTTATGTGAAACAAACAAACGTCTTGCAAAGCATTGTTATTCATGAATCTTTTGTTTGTGCCTTTTCATGTTGCAACATAGTTGCTTTGTCTTATTGTTAGAACTTTGTATTTCATGTTATGATTGAAGTACTATGATCCCAGCTATGAATGTTTTACTAATACTTTGATCAAGTTTATGATGGTGCATGTCACCTCAAAAATTATTCTTTCTTTTTATCACTTACCTACTCGAGGACGAGAAGGTGTTAAGCTCGGGGATGTTGATACATTGCAAATGTATCTATAATTTTTGATGTTCCATGCTTGGTTTTATCTACTTTCTAGTGTTTTGTCCACATTTTGGAGTGCTTTTCATATGATTTCTTGGACTAACCTATTAACAAGAGCCGTAGTGCCAGCTACCTGTTTTCTGCTATTTTTGGTTCCACGAAGTCAGAAAATGAATATTCTCGGAATTGGACGGGACAAAAGCCAAAGTCATTATTTTACCGGGGGACACACGGAGCCAGAATACGAGAATATTCATTTTCTGGCTCGTATTTTGGCTCCTGGTGTCCCCCGGTAAAATAATGACTTTGGATTTTGTCCCGTCCAATTCCGAGAATATTCATTTTCTGACTTTCCTGGAACCAAAAACAGCAGAAAATAGGCAGCTGGCACTATGGCTCTTGTTAATAGGTTAGTCCAGGAAATCATATGAAAAACACTCCAAAATGTGGACAAAACACAAGAAAGTAGATAAAACCAAGCATGGAACATCAAAAATTATAGATACATTTGTAATGTATCAACATCCCCAAGCTTAACACCTGCTCGTCCTTGAGTAGGTAAGTGATAAAAAGAAAGAATAATTTTTGAGGTGACATGCACCATCATAAACTTGATCAAAGTATTAATAAAACATTCATAGCTGGGATCATAGTACTTCAATCATAACATGAAAGACAAAGTTATAACAATAAGACAAAGCAACTATGTTGCAACATGAAAAGGCACAAACAAAAGATTCATGAATAACAATGCTTTGCAAGACGTTTGTTTGTTTCACATAAAGAAAACATAGCATAGTGGCATTCAGCTTGTCCCTCATAGAGTAGCAAACATAAATGCATAAGACAACTTCAAAGTTTACAAGAGTGACTATATACAAATAGTTTAAAACAAGCAATATCAAGGTATGCATCAATCAACAAGTCTTGGGACAATGCACATAGAACTAAGAATGGCCACTATGCTCTCAAAGTAGGTGCATAAAGATAGAAGGTGGGGACTCAACATAAAAGTAAAAGAAAGGCCTTCATAGATGGAAGTAGGGATTCAAGTTTCATAAAGAGCTTCCAAAAATTATGGTACTTATAGCTTTCAGTCTCATTGCCCCTATCATAAGCATCTTGAAGGTGATTAAGGTTAAAGTGACACAACTAAGAGGATATGCTTGACAAGTTATAAACCGAAATCGCATGCCCCTTACTTATGAAGACCGAACCTCATGCTACTCAACTTTAGTCACGAGTAAGCTCTTGTCATTGTAAGTACATATGTATCATAAAGAACCGCCAACGGGGTACCCCTTGCACATGATACAAGAGCTATCCCATAATCAAAATGACAAGGAAAGGAGAGAATGAGCATCTCAGCGATCTTTTTATTTGCTATTTGCATAGGTTTTTATTGAGGATGCTTCATAGAGTGCTCATTATGGTGATGCTGCAAGTTTCCACCATGATTAGGCATGGCTTAGGCTAGCGGCCCAGGTGTTTCTCTAACACACATACAAACTCCATGATCTTACAAGTTTCCACTTTTATTTCACACCGCCGGGATCCATAAGCAAAAGAACATGATATCAACGGGGTACAAAGTACAAGTGCAATGTTGAAAGCGTTCCCCATGAAACATGGTTCTGCTAATTTCAATTTATAAAGCGCAATCATATACGCAACAAAGAAGGACCCAATGGTTCAAGTTTATTAGAGGCAATAAAGTAAAGTGTGCCATCAAGTTCGTGAGAGCTTTAATCACTAGTTTTTTCATAACAAGTAGAAGGTAAAAAAAGCATGAATATACTTGGAATAGCATAAGCTAGTAGGTAGGTATGGTGGACTCTTTGGAAAAACTTGGTTTAGGGAGTTGGATGCATGAGTGGAACTCATACTTTGTTGTGGAGGCTAGCAAAAGACTGGGAGCGACAAACTAAGAGAGCAATAATGGCCATAATCATGCAGAGCGACAAAACATCATTGATCAAAGCATAAAGTGATGCTACAAGTTGAAAAATAAAGGATCATAAAGGCTATGGTGACTTGTGATAGTCATAACATGGTGTGTGCATGCGCCAAGTCAACCCAAATAAAGCATCAAAGGAGAATACCACTATATTATGCTTTAATATGCTAAACAACGCATGATTCATCCAAGGCACATTAAGCAATCTCAATTGTTTATGACAAGTCATGCTACAACAAAGAATACTAAGCATAAAGAAAAAACAATATCAACCATGGCATGACAAAGCATAGGCCACAGTCAAAAACAAGCTCTTTTTACCACTTAAGCATGAACTTTCCTACTCTTTTCCAAACCAAACCAAACTATTTGCAAACCAATGTATGAAAGAGGGGGTCCAACCAATTTATTCATAAAACTAAGCAAACCAAAGCAAATGAAAAACCAAAACAAAAACGAAAAAGAAGACGCTCCAAGAAAAACACAACTGTGCATGAAACAATAAAAATGAAGCGTTTGGAAGAAATCTGGGATTTTTATTGATGAAGAAGGTGATGCCTTGGGCATCCCCAAGCTTTGACGCTTGTACTTCTTCGATGTTTCTTGGGGTGACACGCATGGCATCCCCAAGGTAGAGCTTTAGTACATCCTTCATCTCATTACTCATTCCTTCCATACACCTGAAATTTTTCCTTCATACAAAACTTCACACAATCTCATTAGCAACATTAGTGCACTCAAGATAAATAAGTCTCAAGGTTCAGTTCTAACACCAAATAAACTTCCATTAGAAAACTAGCTACTGTAGCACTTCCCTCAAAAAGCTTAATTCCCCAAAGGAACTCAAGAAGGAACTAACAAGAAGCAAGTGCAGAAAATGGCAGAAATCTGTCAAAACAGACCAGCAGATAAAGACGAATTTTTTCGAAGATCTTCTGTTGCTCAAATAAGAAAGTGTTGAACTAACTAAAGTTAGATAACAACCTGGGTCAGAAGCCCAAACAATTACAGCTCAATCCGACGTACATAGCTCTCTCAGTAATTTTTACGGTGAAGCACAGAAATCTGTTTCGGGACAGCAACTTTCCCAATCATTACTTCACTCTCATTAGAGGTTACTCTTGGCACAAAAAGCAAATAAAAAGGATAAGGAGAGGTTATTATAGAGGTAATAACTTCAAAGACTCAACTAAAACTCTTGGGTTATCTCCCAACAAGTACTTTTATTTAACGCCTTTAAGTTAGGCATAAGAAGCAAAGAAAGAATCAAGTGTTCTCAAATGAAGAAGCATTAAGACCAAATTTTGTTTTCATAGGAGAATCAAAAGAAATATTTTCTCTCTTTTTGGGGAAGTGTTCTATACCTTTCTTAAGTGGGAGTTGATATTTAATGGTGCCTTCTTTCATATCAATGATGGCACCAACAGTTCTAAGAAAAGGTCTTCCCAAAGTAATAGGACAAGAAGCATTGTATTCAACATCAAAAACATAGAAATCAATGGGGACATAGGAATCGTTAACCATAATAAGAACATCATTGAGACTCCCCATGAGTTTATTTTTAGCATTATCATCAAGTGGGGCATTCAAATAACAATCTTCAAGAGGAGGCAAATCAAGCATATCATAAATCCTTCTAGGCATAATAGAAACACTATTATCAAGATCACACAAAGCTTTGAAATCAAAGTCATTCACTTTCATATTAATGATGGGTTCACAACCATCTTCTTGTTTTATAGGAATAGAAGATTTATGTTTCATCGTTTCTTCTTTAATCCTTATGAGAGCATCAGTAATGTGTTTTGTAAAAGCCATGTTCATAGCACTAGCATTAGGACTTTTGGCAAGCTTTTGTAGGAACTTAATAACTTTAGAGATGTTGCAACCATCAAGATCAAAATCAAATTTATCATCTAAACTAGTAGAACTATTAGTAGCCTCAAAACTACTGGTAGTGATAGTGGAAACACTAATGTTTCTAGCAATTTCATCTTCTCTTTCCCACTTAGCATGTAATTCAGCTAATAGTCTAACATTTTCATCAATTCTTACTTGTATAGCATTAGTAGCTGCAAAGGGATTATCACTAGTTTCAGGTTTAGCAGCCATTTTATTCAAAGAAGATTGAGCTTCAGCCAAAGATGCTATATTTCTTTCAGCATTAGAGAGTTTTTCCTCAATAGTTTTATTGAAAGCAGTTTGTTTACTAATAAACTCTTTAAGCATAACTTCCAGTTCAGAGGGAGCACTCTTATTACTGTTGTAAGAATTTCCATAAGCATTACCATTGTTGGGAGGATATGGCTTATAATTGTTGTTACCAAAATTGTTCCTATAAGCATTATTAACATAAGCATTGTTGCCAAAATTGTTATTTCTTATGAAGTTCACATCAACTTGCTCTTCTTGAGCAACCAAAGAGGCTAAAGGAACATTATTTGGATCAATATGGGCTTTCCCATTAACAAGCATAGACATAATAATATCAATCTTATCACTCAAAGAGGAGGTTTCCTCAACAGAATTTACCTTCTTACCTTGTGGAGCTCTCTCGGTATGCCATTCAGAATAATTAACCATCATATTGTCCAATAGTTTTGTTGCAGCACCCAAAGTGATGGTCATAAAGGTACCTCCAGCAGCTAAATCCAATAGGTTCCTTGAATAATAGTTCAATCCTGCATAAAAAGTTTGGATGATCATCCAAGCAGTCAGTCCATGAGTGGGACAATTCTTTACCAAAGATTTCATTCTTTCCCAAGCTTGAGCAACATGCTCATTATCAAGTTGTTTAAACTTCATTATTTCACTTCTCATGGATATAATCTTAGCAGGAGGATAGTATTTTCCAATAAAAGCATCTTTGCACTTAGTCCAAGAATCAATACAATTCCTAGTTAAGGAATTCAACCACTCTTTAGCTTTTCCTCTCAAAGAGAAAGGAAATAATTTCAGTTTAATAATATCACCATCTATATCCCTATGCTTTTGCATCTCACAAAGTTCACCAAAGTTATTTAGATGGGAAGCAGCATCTTCATTACCAATACCAGAAAATTGTTCTCTCATAACAAGATTGAGCAAAGCAGGTTTTATCTCAAAGAAAGTATTTTCAGCAATAGGTGGAGCAATAGGTGTGCTCATAAAATCATTGTTGTTGGTGCTAGTGAAGTCACACAACTTAGTGTTTTCAAGAGTAGTCATTTTTTGGGTTTTCAAATAAGAAAGCAAGCAAGTAAAACTATTTTTTTTGTGTTTTTGAAGAACAAAACAAGCAAACAAAGCAAAAAGAAACTAAGCAAAACAAAAACAACAAAGTAAAGAGATTGGTTATGAGGGACTCCCCTAGTGAAGGTGTCCTTGACTCCCCGGCAACGGCGCCAGAAAAATGCTTGATGGCTCTGTGTATGGCGCCCAGAAAAGTGCTGGTGCGTGGTTGATGTAGAGCTCGTTGGGAACCCCAAGAGGAAGGTATGATGAGCACAACATCAAGTTTCCCTCAGTAATGAAACCAAGGTTTAATCGAACCAGTAGGAGCAAGGAAACACCCCAAAGGTGTTACTAGCTGAGCTTTGGCAGGGCGCACTACCGGTGCTAGTAGCAACGTGGAGACCTGCACAACACAACCACATAACTTTGTCCCCAACTTGCGATGAGGTTGTCAATCTCACCGTGTTTTGCGGAAAACAAAGGATTAAACGTATCGAATGGAAAGAAGTAAAAGTTTGCAGAAAGTAAACACAAAACAGTAAAAGATTGTAGATTGTATGTAAAGAAAAAGGACCAGGATCCATAGTTCACTAGAGGTGGCTCTCCTTAAGATAGATAACATGTTGGGTGAACAAATTACAACGGGCCAATTGACAAACACTGAGAAATAAATACATGCATATACTAATCATCTTGACTCCTCTGAGACTTGATTGGGAATTACAACATAATACATAGACCTCCATCCAACTGCATCTATGACTAATAATCCACCTTCAGGTTATCATCCGAACCCCCTCCGGCATTAAGTTGCAAGCAACAGATTATTGCTTTACGAACTACGTGTAAAGTAAACAATACGATTGTTCTATGAACAAAGGATTGTTGTTTTCTCCCTAGTAGCAACAGCACATCTAGTACCTTAGAGATTTCTGTCACTTCCCCAGATTACCAGAGGCATGAACCCACTATCGAGCATAAATACTAACTCTTGGAGTTGCTAGCATCTACTTGGCCAAGATAGCTACTAACAACGGAAAGCATGCAAGATCTCAAATAACAAAGACATGATAGAATCAATAATCAATCTGAAATAGCATCTCAATATCCATCGGATCCCCGCAAACACAACATGTATGGATTACAAAAGATGATCTTGATCATGAACGGAGCTCACAAGATCTAAACATGAAAGCACAAAGGAGGAGAAACCAGCCATCTAGCTACTACATGGATCCGTAGTCCAAGGATTAACTACTCACGCATCACACCGGAGGCTTGCATGGTGATGAAGAAGGCTTCCAGGGTGAATTCCCCTCTCTGGCAGGGTGCCGGGAAGAGCTTCAGATCCCTACCGATCTAGGGATGGAGATGACGTCGGCTACAGACTCTTTCGTGGATTTTTGATCGGGTACTTAGGGTTTTCGTCCCGAGGGCATCTTATAGTCGGAAGGGGTGTCCAAGGGGGTGCCTGGGCTGGCCACACCACCCCCTGGCGCGGGCCAGGCCTGGCCGCGCGGCCAAGTGGTGTGGCCGCCCTCTGGCCCCTCTCCGTCTCGTATTCTGGCACTTGATCACTTTCGGAAAAATAGGCACTTTGGCTTTTGTGCCGTCCAATTGCGAGAATATTCATTTTCTAACTTTCCTGGAACCAAAAACAGCAGAAAACAGGCAGCTGGCACTTTGGCTCTTGTTAATAGGATAGTCCAAGAAATCATATGAAAACTACTCCAAAGTTGGAACAAAACACAAGAAAGTGGATAAAACCAAGCATGGAACATCAAAAATTATAGATACATTTGCAATGTATCACTACTCTATGAGGGACAAGCTGAATTCCACTATGCTATGTTTTCTTTATGTGAAACAAACAAACATCTTGCAAAGCATTGTTATTCATGAATCTTTTGTTTGTGCCTTTTCATGTTGCAACATAGTTGCTTTGTCTTATTGTTAGAACTTTGTATTTCATGTTATGATTGAAGTACTATGATCCCAGCTATGAATGTTTTACTAATACTTTGATCAAGTTTATGATGGTGCATGTCACCTCAAAAATTATTCTTTCTTTTTATCACTTACCTACTCGAGGACAAGCAGGTGTTAAGCTCGGGGATGTTGATACATTGCAAATGTATCTATAATTTTTGATGTTCCATGCTTGGTTTTATCTACTTTCTAGTGTTTTGTCCACATTTTGGAGTGCTTTTCATATGATTGCTTGGACTAACCTATTAACAAGAGCCACAGTGCCAGCTGCCTATTTTCTGCTATTTTTGGTTCCAGGAAAGTCAGAAAATGAATATTCTCGGAATTGGACGGGACAAAAGCCAAAGTCATTATTTCACCGAGGGACACACGGAGCCAGAATACGAGAATGGTGTCCCTCCGTGAAATAATGACTTTGGCTTTTGTCCCGTCCAATTCCGAGAATATTCATTTTCTGACTTTCCTGTAACCAAAAACAGCAGAAAATAGGCAGCTGGCACTGTGGCTCTTGTTAATAGGTTAGTCCAAGAAATGATATGAAAAGCACTCCAAAATGTGGACAAATCACTAGAAAGTACATAAAACCAAGCATGGAACATCAAAAATTATAGATACATTTTCAATGTATCAACATCCCCGAGCTTAACACCTGCTCGTCCTCGAGTAGGTAAGTGATAAAAAGAAAGAATAATTTTTTAGGTGACATGCACCATCATAAACTTGATCAAAGTATTAGTAAAACATTCATAGCTGGGATCATAGCACTTCAATCATAACATGAAATACAAAGTTCTAACAATAAGACAAAGCAACTATGTTGCAACAAGAAAAGGCACAAACAAAAGATTCATGAATAACAATGCTTTGCAAGACGTTTGTTTGTTTCACATAAAGAAAACATAGCATAGTGGCATTCAGCTTGTCCCTCATAGAGTAGGAAACATAAATGCATAGGACGCCTTCAAAGTTTACAAGAGTGACTATACAAATAGTTTAAAACAAGCAATATCAAGGTATGCATCAATGAACAAGTCTTGGGACAATGCACATAGAACTAAGAATGGCCACTATGCTCTCAAAGTAGGTGCATAAAGATAGAAGGTAGGGACTCAACATAAAAGTAAAAGAAAGGCCTTCATAGAAGGAAGTAGGGATTCAAGTTTCATAAAGAGCTTCCAAAAATTATGGTACGTATAGCTTTCAGTCTCATTGCCCTATCATAAGCATCTTGAAGGTGATTAAGGTTAAAGTGACACAACTAAGAGGATATGCTTGACAAGTTATAAACCGAAATCGCATGCCCCTTACTTACGAAGACCGAACCTCATGCTACTCAACTTTAGTCACGAGTAAGCTCTTGTCATTGTAAGTACATATGTATCATAAAGAACCGCCAACGGGGTACCCCTTGCACATGATACAAGAGCTATCCCATAATCAAAATGACAAGGAAAGCAGAGAATGAGCATCTCAGCGATCTTTTTATTTGCTATTTGCATAGGTTTTTATTGAGGATGCTTCATAGAGTGCTCATTATGGTGATGCTGCAAGTTTCCACCATGATTAGGCATGGCTTAGGCTAGCGGCCCAGGTGTTTCTCTAACACACATACAAACTCCATGATCTTACAAGTTCCACCTTTATTTCACACCACCGGGATCCATAAGCAAAAGAACATGATATCAACGGGTACAACGTACAAGTGCAATGTTGAAAGCGTTCCCCATGATACATGGTTCTGCTAATTTCACTCAAGATAATAAATATTTAGGTTCAGTTCTAACACCAATAAAACTTCCATTAAAACACTAGCTACCGTGGCACTTCCCTCAAAAAGCTCAATTCCCCAAAAGAACTCAAAAAGGAACCAACAAGAAGCAAATGCAGAAAATGGCAGAAATCTATCAAAACAAACCAGCAGGTAAACACGAATTTTTTCGAAGACCTTCTGTTGCTCAAATCAAAAAGTGTTGAACTAACGAAAGTTATATAGCAACCTGGGGAAGAAGCACAAAAATTCACGCCTCAAAAGGACGTACAAAGATTTTACACAAATTTTTATGGTGAAGCACAGAAATCTGTTTTGGGACAGCAACTTTCCCAACCATTACTTCTCTCTCATTAGAGGTTACTCTTGGCACAAAAAGCAAATAAAAAGGATAAGGAGCAGTTATTACTGAAGTAATAACTTCCAAGACTCATCTAAAACTTTTGGGTTATCTCCCAATAAGTACTTTTCTTTAACGCCTTTAATTTAGGCATGATAGTTTGAGAGGATGCTCACATAAGAAATATGAATTGAAGTAAAAGAGAGCATCAAGAAGCAAATTCAAAACACATTTAAGTCTAACCCACTTCCTATGCATAGGAAGCTTGTAAGAAAATAAATCAAAGAAGCACATAGTAACAAGAATGGGTAGATAAAACAAGAGCAACTTCAAAACTTTCAGCACATAGAGAGGTGTTTCATTACCATGAAAACTTCTACAACCATATTTTCCTCTCTCATAATAATTTTCAGTAGCCTCATGAATAAACTCAATAATATAACTATCACATAAAGCACGCTTTTCATGATCTGCAAACACATAATTTTTATCAAGATCAAAAATAGTGGGATTAAAACCTCCAAACCCACTTTTAACAATTCTATAACAAGATGGTTGATCATTCAATATAGGACCATCGTCTAGAGCTTTATCATAAACATTTTCTAAGCAAAAGTCTTTAGTACCATGCAAATCGAAGTTAAGCACAAATAAAGGATTATCATAGATAACATGAGCACAACATTCATCATCCTTTGGTAAGCATGGGGGACAATCAAATAATGTAAGGGATAAAGAGTTACTCTCATTAGAAGGTAGGCATGGGTAGCTATTCCATTCTTCCTCCTTTTGTTCATCCCTCTCCTCCTCTTTTTCATCTAATGAGCTTTCAGGTACATCAATTTCTTCTTCCATCAGATCCTGCAAGGCATTAGTCTCTTCCATTTGTGGAAAGCATCTATTAATATATTCAAGAATGTAGCCATTTTCTTCCTCGTAATATCAAAGCAAAATCTAAGTATATCATAAACCTCATATTTATAAGGTGAATCATCAATATTTTCAAGCAAACTAGCAAGTTCAAATGCACCCTTCCAAGCAATAAATTCTTCAATTTGTTCCACATCATAAGAGTCATAATTTCCTTTAACATAAGAAGATATGGTAACATTATCATTATACTCACATTGAAAAGGGAGGTGTTCATACCTCTTACAGCAACAAGATTTATCAAAGCAATAAGTGACACTATAAGTAGAGCACACGTTTCTAGCAATGGTATACAATTTATCAATTTTTTCCCATAAGTGTTTCCCTTTTTGTGACAAGCAGTGTTCCTTATAATAATATTTTTGTTCTTCCGTGAAGCCACCTTGCCAATAAGATTCAGTTTCAAAGAAACCAACCATTGAAGAAAGCATAATAAAGCAAGACAATAACAGACCAACGAAAATAACAACTAGAGTAGGAACTATTTTTTTGTATTTTTGATAAAGAAACAAGCAAACAAGACAGAAATAAACCAAGCTTGAACAATAGTGATTCCAAGTGAACTTGATAAATAAAGCTATGCTCCCCGGCAACGGCGCCAGAAAATAGTCTTGATGACCCACAAGTATAGGGGGTGTATCTCAGTATTTTCGAGGGAAGTGAAACCCAATTTATTGATTCGACACAAGGGGAGCCAAAGAATATTTCTAAGCATTAACAACTGAGTTGTCAATTCAGCTGCACCTGGAAACAATCTTGCTCACAACAGTTTATCAGTAGTAACAGTTTGTAGTAGGAATAGTGAAGTAACATCAGTAGTAAAGTAAAGACAACAGTAACAATAGCAGCAAACAGTAGGATTCGAGTGCGGTAGGCATAGGGATTGATGGACGGGCGTTGCATGGACAAGACAATTCACATAGCAATCAGAACATAGGGCAATTGTAGATAAATAAGATAAAGCATCCAAGTACTAGATAATACTTGGCATGTGTTCCATATATAGTCATACGTGCTTGCAATGTGAACTTGCACAACATCTTTTGTCCAGCCAGCCCGTTTGCAGCGGGGCCTCAGGGGAACTACTGGCAATTAAGGTGCTCCTTTTAATAGAGCACCGGAGCAAAGCATTAACACTCTGTGAACACATGTGATCCTCACATCAAAGCCATTCCCTCTGGTTATCCCGATTTCTGTCACTTTGGGGCCATTGGTTCTAGACAACAACGTGTGTATACAACTTGCATATAAGACCATAAACAATACTATCATAATGAATCAATAACACGTTCAGATCTGAAATCATGGCACTCGGGCCCTAGTGACAAGCATTAAGCATAACAAGTCGCAACAAAGTCATAAAGCAGTAATAAAAGATACTAGGCACCATGCCCTAATAATCTGATGGCATTACATGAACGATCTCATCCAATCCCTACCATCCCCATAGCCTACAACGGGGGATTACTCACTCATAGATGGGGGAAACACGGATGGTCGATGGAGAAGCGATGGTGATGATGATGGCGATGATCTCCTCCAATTCCCCGTCCTGGTAGGGTGCTAGAACGGAGTTTCTGGTGTTGTTTCGTAGAATCTGGTGGTAGTAGCGGAGCGGAACTCCTTCTGGAAAAACGTCGAACCCCCCTGAGTTTTTAGGTCAAAAGGCATATTATAGGCGAAGAGGGAGACCGAGGGGGTGTCTGGGGCGGCCGGACCAACCCTTGGCGCGGCCAGGCCTAGCCCGCGCGGCCAGGTGGTGTGGATAGGCCCCAACCCCTCTCCGTCTCGTATTCTGGCTCCTGGTGTCCCCCGGTAAAATAATGACTTTGGCTTTTGTCCCGTCCAATTCCGGGAATATTCATTTTCTGACTTTCCTGGAACCAAAAACAGCAGAAAACAGACAGCTGGCACTATGGCTCTTGTTAATAGGTTAGTCCAAGAAATCATATGAAAAGCACTCCAAAATGTGGACAAAACACAAGAAAGTAGATAAAACCAAGCATGGAACATCAAAAATTATAGATACATTTGCAATGTATCAGTATCAATTGGAACTGCCAGAGGAAATGTCAGCCATCCATAATGTGTTCCACATCTCGTTACTTCGCAAATGCCTAGAAGTGCCGAAGAAGACCGAAGTTTTCAAGAACATCGATCACCGAGCCATTGATATCAACAAGGATCTGACATATCGCGAAGTGCCCTTCCGTATCTTGGAAGAAGCCTTCAGAACCACCAGGACCCGGAGTATCAAGTTTCTCAAGGTCCAATGGAGCAATCATACAGAAGAAGAAGCCACTTGGGAGCGAGAAGATTACATTAGGACTGAGTTTCCATATCTCTTTAGTTCCTAGTTTTTCTTAAATCTCTGGACGAGATTTTGTTTAAGGAGGGAAGGTTTGTAACATCCCAAAACTTTAATCATTGTTATCAAGATTCTAATCACCCAAATTAGGGTTAACAAAAACTTTTATTATTAAAATGAATATGAATGCATGTGTGTGCTTGCATTAACATAGAATTGTTTGAAAATGCCATGTGTGATTGCTCTAAATGTTGTGAAATGGTTCAAAGGTGAATGCCACATCATCTAGACCATTTACAAACAAAATCCAAAGAAAAAGAAATCAAATAGGGTTAAATAATGGAAATGGACATTTTGACCATTTAAATCCACTAAGCCACTTTAGGTGTTCCTAGAAGACAATTCCTAACAGAAAATATTCTAGTTAACTTTTCACCCCTTGCTAGAGCAAGTAAAGATGTACCAAGGCCCACTTTACAAACTTACAAAAACATTTAGCCACTCCATTTAAAGGACATTTGAAAATTGAATCAAGTGTATGTGTTAATATCACACTTTTTCAAAAAACACATCAAATGAATTCACCTTGGCAATCCCTGTTGGGTCCGCAGCATAGAAAACAAAAAATTTCCTACGATGAGAACTATACGCCAAGATCTATCTACTAGATACAGAGCAACGGGTGGACATACATCCATGGAGAACTTACCCTCGAAGACAACGAGTTTTGTTAACGAGTAGGAACTCGTGGTTGATGTAGTCGTACGCTTACCGATCTCAAGATCGTGTGGAAGTCCGAGCGCCGCAAATCAGCAGCGCATCCGTCCTCGCACACACGTTCAAGCCACTGGACAACCTCCACCTCCTCGCTCCAGCGAATCAGCGGAAGCAGCAACTCCTTCCAGACGCAAGGCCACCGGGAACATGTATCTCGCTAATCCGAGACCATGGGGGAATATCTAGAGGGGGAGAGAGATCCTTCACGAGGAGGTGTGTTTTGTGAGAGGGGAGAGGGGGGCTTTATATAGGAGGGAGGGAGACCCCTCCCCTCCCATAGCCGGCGCATGAGGGGGGGACTCCTCCCCTCCTTCATTCATGTGGTGAACCTCCACTCACATAAACATGGCCTCCACCCAAAATCCCACTCACATGTATTTAATTTCCACCAAATTAAATGCAACTCTCAATTAATAAAACTCTTTTATTTATTTTATTCAGAATTTTGTTAATTACTTTAATTAACAAACATTCACATAAAACCCCTTGCAACATTTCAATATCACATGCAGAACCACTTTCTGCAATTTCACCCGAAACAATTCCGGTTTCTATCGAAACATTTCCTGCGCTTTGCAAACCTTTTGTCTGGAACATATGTGCTCCTAAATGGTGTCCGACAACCCTTAAGTGTGTCACCCTATGGTTCGCGAATAATGCAGACATGATTGAGACTCCTCTCAGATCAATAATCAGAAGCGGGACCTAGAGATCCATACTGACTCCTGCATATTCAACGATGACTTCTGTGATCGTGAGAACCTTTAACGTTAGCAATTTAATCCCTTTGTCTCATGATATAATACATGTCCGAGATTCGATCATCGGTATCCAAATACCTAGTTTGATCTCGTTACCGACACGCACTCTTTTCTCGTTCCCGTGATATAACATTCTAGTGATCACATCACTTGCTTGCAAGCTATCTTAATGTGATATCACCGAGAGGGCCCAGAGTATATCTATCCGTCATCGGGATTGAAAAATTCCACTCTTGATCCATGAGCCTCAACATAACACCTTCATAGCACTGAACCCACCTTTATGGTCACCCTGTTACGGTGTGACGTTTGATGTTATCAAGATACTCTTCCGGTGTTAGCAATTAACATGATCTCATGGTCTAAGGACTAAGACTACTTTGTATGATGTTATAGCAATATAAACATAATGACTTGATCGTAATGCTATACTTCGGATGAATGTTCATCACATCATTTCACAAATGCTGTGACCTTGTTATTAACAACATCCAATGTCCATGATCAGGAAACCTTGATCATCTTGTTAATCAACAAGCTAGTTTATAAGAGAGGCATAACTAGGAACCCTTTTTTGTTTATTAAACACACATGTATTGATGTTTCCTCTCAATACAATTATAGCATGCAAAATAAACATCTATCATATACAAGGAATACATAATAACAACTTTATTATTGCCTCTCAGGGCATATTTCCTTCAGTCTCCCACTTGCACTAGAGACAATAATCTAGTTCACATAGTGATAAATCTAACACCCATGGAGTTCTGGTGTTGATCATGTTTTGCCCTAGGGAGTACTTTAGTCAACGGATCTGCTACATTCAGGTCCGTGTGCACTTTACAAATCTTTATATCTCCATCCTTGACATGCTCGCGGATGGAGTGAAACTGGCGCTTAATATGTTTGGAATTCTTGTGAGACCTTGGTTCCTTGGCGTTGGCTATGGCTCCATTGTTGTCACAATAGATCACCATTGGGTCCAACGCACTAGGAACCACACCTAGTTCAGTTATGAACTCCTTCATCCAAAACGCTTCCTATGCCGCTTCTGAAGCAGCAATATATTCCGCCTCCGTCGTTGATCCAGCTACCACAGGTTGTTTGGAGCTCCTCCAACTAACTGTTGCTCCGTTCAAGATAAATACGTATCCGGATTGAGACTTAGAGTCATCCGGATCAGTGTCAAAGCTAGCATCGACATAACACTTAGCGACTAGCTCTTCTTCACCTCCGTATACAAGAAACATATCCTTAGTTATTCTCAAGTACTTAAGGATATTCTTGACCGCTATCCAGTGTTCCGAACCTGGATCAGATTGGTACCTACTAGTCAAACTAATAGCATGTGCCACATCCGGTCTTGTACATAGCATGGCATACATTATAGAGCCTATGGCTGAGGCATAGGGGATCTTATCCATTATCTCTCTTTCTTCCGCCGTAGCCGGACTTTGAGTCTTACTCAATGTCTTGCCTTGCAACATAGGTAAGTACCCCTTCTTACTTCCGTCCATATTAAACTTCTTTAATATCTTATCAAGGTATGTACTCTGCGATAGCCCAATTAGGCGTCTTGGTCTATCTCTATAGATTTTAATGCCTAATATATATGAAGCTTCACCAAGGTCCTTCATCGAAAATTTGCTGTTTAGATAACTTTTAACACTGTTTGAAAGATCTCTATCATTTCCAATCAATAATATGTCATCCACATATAATATCAGAAATGCCACATTGCTCCCACTCACTTTCTTGTAAATACAAGCCTCTCCATAAGTTTGGACAAATCCAAACTCTTTGATCACCTCATCAAAGCGGAGATTCCAACTCCGGGATGCTTGCTTCAGTCCATAGATGGATCGCTGAAGTTTGCACACCTTATCAGCATCCTTAGGATCGACAAAACCCTTAGGTTATATCATATACAACTCTTCTTCAATATTACCATTGAGGAACGCAGTTTTGACATCCATCTGCCATATTTCATAATCGAAATATGCAGCAATTGCTAACATAATCCTAACCGACTTAAGCATCGCTACGGGAGAGAATGTCTCATCGTAGTCAACTCCTTGAATTTGTCGAAACCCCTTTGCGACAAGTCGAGCCTTATAGATGGTTACATTACCATCAGCATCAGTTTTTCTTTTGAAAATCCATTTATTCTCAACGGCCTTTCGATCGTGAGGTAAGTCCACCAAGGTCCAAACCTGGTTTTCGTACATGGATTCCATCTCGGATTTCATGGCTTCTAGCCATTTGTTGGAATCAGGGCTCATCATCGCTTCTTCATACGTCGCAGGGTCATCTATTTCATCAATCATGAAATTCATAACAGGATTGTCGTACAGTTCAGGAGCTGCATGTGTCCTGCTTGACCTGCGAGGTTCGGTAGTGTCCTCTTTCGGAGTTTCATGATCAATATCATTAGCTCTCTCTTCATTAGGTGAAGTCAACTCCGAAACAACTTCCGGTGCTGCGCTACTCGCCATTTCATGAAGAGAAGGTTCAATAACGTCTTCGAGTTCTACCTTCCGACTACTCACACCTTTCGCGAGAAACTCCTCAAGAAAGGATCCATTCTTGGCAACAAAGACCTTGCCCTCGGATCTGTGATAGAAGGTATACCCAATCGTTTCCTTAGGGTATCCTATGAAGATGTATTTTTCCGCTTTGGGTTCGAGTTTATCCGGTTGAAGTTTCTTCACATAAACATCGCATCCCCAAACTTTAAGAAATGACAGCTTAGGTTTGTTTCCAAACCATAATTCATACGGTGTCTTTTCAACGGATTTAGATGGTGCCCTATTTAAAGTGAATGCAGCGGTTTCCAGTGCATAACCCCATAATGACAGTGGCAAGTCAGTCAGAGACATCATAGATCGAACCATATCCAATAAAGTATGCCTACGACGTTATGACACACCATTACATTGTGGTGTTCCGGCAGGCGTGAGTTGTGAAAATATTCCACAGTCTTTCATATGTGTGCTAAACTCGTAACTAAGATACTCTCCTCCACGGTCAGACCGCAGAAATTTGATCTTTCTGTTACGGTGATTTTCCACTTCATTCTGAAATTCTTTGAACTTTTCAAAGGTTTCAGACTTATGTTACATCAAATAGATATACCCGTATCTACTCAAATCATCCATGAAAGTAACAAAATAACGATATCCACCTCGCGCCGACACACTCATTGGTCCACACACATCAGTATGTATGATTTCCAATAAATCTGTCGCCCGTTCCATTGAACCGGAAAACGGTGTTCTAGTCATCTTGCCCATAAGGCATGGCTCACATGTATCAAATGATTCAAAATCAAGTGATTCCAAAAGTCCATCAGAATGGAGTTTCTTCATGCGTTTAATGCCAATATGACCTAGACGGCAGTGCCACATATATGCAGATATATCATTATCAAGTTTAATCCTTTTAGCATCAACATTATGAATATGCGTAATACTACTTTCGAGATCCAATAGAAATAAACCATTCAACACAGGTGCATGACCATAAAAGATATTATTCATATAAATCGAACAACCATTGTTTTCAGACTTAAATGAATAACCACTTTTCATCAAACATGATCCGGATACAATGTTCATGCTCAGTGCAGGCACCAAATAACAATTATTCAGGTTTAAAACTAATCCCGACGGCATATGGAGAGGCAGCGTTCTGACGGCGATCACATCAACTCTTGATCCATTGCCGACCCGCATCGTGACCTCATCCCTTGCTAGTTGTCGCTTGTTCCGCAACCCCTGAACCAAGTTACATATATTAGCAACCGATGCCGTATCAAATACCCAGGTGCTACTGCGAGTACTAGTCAAGTACACATCAATAACATGTATATCACATATACCTTTGTTTGCCTTGCCGGCCTTCTTGTCCGCCAAATACTTGGGGCAGTTGCGCTTCCAATGGCCAGTCCCCTTGCAATAGTAGCACTCGGTGTCAGACTTAGGGCCAGCTCGGGGTTTCTTTTCAGGCGCGGCAACAGATTTGCCGCCCTTCTTTCCCTTCTGCTTGCCTTTCTTGTCCTTCTTGAAACCGGTGGTCTTATTGATCATCAACACTTGATGTTCTTTCCTAATCTCCACTTCTGTAGTCTTAAGCATTGACAGAAGCTCGGGAAGAGACTTCTTCATGCCCTGCATATTATAGTTCATCACGAAGCTCTTGTAGCTAGGTGGCAGAGATTGGAGAACACGATGTATGCCTAAGTCATTGGGAATCGTTATTCCCAAGGACACAAGCTTATCGGCGTACCCAGACATTTTGAGTACGTGCTCACTAACGGAGCTGTTCTCTTCCATCATGTAGATAAAGAACTTTTCAGAAGCATTATAACTCTCTACGGCAGCATGGTTATCGAAAATCATTTTCAATTCTCCCATGGTATCAAAGGCATTGCCATTTTCGAAACGTTTTCGAAGTTCTGGCTCTAGCCCATACAGTATGCCGCAATGAACTAAGTTGTGGTCCTCCTGACGAGTTATATAGACGTTCTTTTCCTTGTCAGGGGCATCAGGAGCTGGTGGGGGGCCTAGCAGCGCCTCTAGCACATATTGCTTTTGTGCAGCAGTGAGGAGAATCCTCAAATTCATAGCCCAGTTGCTGAAGTTGTTACCATTCGCAGCAAGCTTCTCTTTCTCCATGAACATATTGAAATTAAAAGCAGGTGGTGCCATCTACAACAGAATTTGTAAAATATATTTAGACTAAGTTTATGATAGGTTGAGTTCAACTAATCCAAATTACTAATGAACTCGCACTCAAAAACGACATCCCTCGTGTCCTTTTGGTGATTACATGAACCAAATCCACTACACCAAGTCCGATCATCACGTGAGTCGGTGTAGCTTCAAAGGCGAGCATCTATATGGGCATCATATCAAATATATGACTCATGCTTAACCTTTCGGTCCGTGTTCCGAGGCCATGTCTGTACATGCTAGGCTCGTCAAGTAAGAACCTTAGTATTCGCATGTGTAAAACTGTCTTACACCTGTTGTATGAAAGCGTAGAGTTGAGAACACCCGATCATCACGTGATGCCTCAAAACACGATCCACAAAACGGTGCATACTTAAGGAAGAACACATTTTATCTTGATATCTAAATGAGGGATCATCTTATAATGCTACCAAAAACGCCAAACTAGCAATATAAGATGCTAACATCTAATGTGTGAAGTGAGGTGATATGGTCCATGCATTTGATCTCTATCATTTGCATCGTGGTATGATCTTTATCATTCCTTTATGTGTAAGGCCAAGGTCTATGGAACTTACACGTTAAGTGAGTTGTAAGAGTATCTATCATACATCTACTTACAACAATACCATATCAAGACACTAGCCCAGCAACGATCTAAACTAGACGCCTCTAATTTATCAATTGCAAGTTTTACGTGGCTTAGGGCTTGCGGAGATTGAACCGGTCTTACCTACGAACATGAACCACAACGAGGACAACCAAGTTATTAGCAACTCGTTGTAAATCAGATATTGACTATAGTAGGAGAGATAGACACCCGCCAGCCACTTATGCAAAACAAGTTGCATGTTAGTCGTGGAACCGGTCTCATGTACGATGATATGTAAGGTTGGTCCGGGCCGCTTCATCCCAGTATGCCACCAATATCCAAAGTACATAGAAGATGCAATAACATGATCATCATCGCCCACATATAAACATATGTGTACTACCCGTGCAAAGCACCTACGCATAGATCAGGCTCTGATACCACTGTTGGGTCCGCAGCATAGAAAACAAAAAATTTCCTACGATGAGAACTATACGCCAAGATCTATCTACTAGATACAGAGAAACGGGTGGACATACATCCATGGAGAACTTACCCTTGAAGACAACGAGTTTTGTTAACGAGTAGGAACTCGTGGTTGATGTAGTCGTACGCTTACCGATCTCAAGATCGTGTGGAAGTCCGAGCGCCGCAAATCAGCAGCGCATCCGTCCTCGCACACACGTTCAAGCCACCGGACAACCTCCACCTCCTCGCTCTAGCGAATCAGCGGAAGAAGCAACTCCTTCCAGACGCAAGGCCACCGTGAACATGTATCTCGCTAATCCGAGACCATGGGGGAATATCTAGAGGGGGAGAGAGATCCTTCACAAGGAGGTGTGTTTTGTGAGAGGGGAGAGGGGGGCTTTATATAGGAGGGAGGGAGACCCCTCCCCTCCCATAGCCGGCGCATGAGGGGGGGACTCCTCCCCTCCTTCATTCATGTGGTGAACCTCCACTCACATAAACATGGCCTCCACCCAAAATCCCACTCACATGTATTTAATTTCCACCAAATTAAATGCAACTCTCAATTAATAAAACTCTTTTATTTATTTTATTCAGAATTTTGTTAATTACTTTAATTAACAAACATTCACATAAAACCCCTTGCAACATTTCAATATCACATGCAGAACCACTTTCTGCAATTTCACCCGAAACAATTCCGGTTTCTATCGAAACAATTCCTGTTTCTATCGAAACATTTCCTGCGCTTTGCAAACCTTTTGTCTGGAACATATGTGCTCCTAAATGGTGTCCGGCAACCCTTAAGTGTGTCACCCTACGGTTCGCGAATAATGCAGACATGATTGAGACTCCTCTTAGATCAATAATCAGAAGCGGGACCTGGAGATCCATACTGACTCCTGCATATTCAACGATGACTTCTGTGATCGTGAGAACCTTTAACGTCAGCAATTTAATCCCTTTGTCTCATGATATAATACATGTCCGAGATTCGATCATCGGTATCGAAATACCTAGTTTTATCTCGTTACCGACATGCACTCTTTTCTTGTTCCCGTGATATAACATTCTAGTGATCACATCACTTGCTTGCAAGCTATCTTAATGTGATATCACCGAGAGGGCCCAGAGTATATCTATCCGTCATCGGGATTGACAAATTCCACTCTTGATCCATGAGCCTCAACATAACACCTTCATAGCACTGAACCCACCTTTATGGTCACCCTGTTACGGTGTGACGTTTGATGTTATCAAGATACTCTTCCGGTGTTAGCAATTAACATGATCTCATGGTCTAAGGACTAAGACTACTTTGTATGATGTTATAGCAATATAAACATAATGACTTGACCGTAATGCTATACTTCGGATGAATGTTCATCACATCATTTCACAAATGCTGTGACCTTGTTATTAACAACATCCAATGTCCATGATCAGGAAACCTTGATCATCTTGTTAATCAACAAGCTAGTTTATAAGAGAGGCATAACTAGGAACCCTTTTTTGTTTATTAAACACACATGTATTGATGTTTCCTCTCAATACAATTATAGCATGCAAAATAAACATCTATCATATACAAGGAATACATAATAACAACTTTATTATTGCCTCTCAGGGCATATTTCCTTCAATCCCAAGCAAACCTAGTCTCTTAAGCTTAATACAAGACCACTCAAAAAATTTGAGACAAAAATTCAAATGTAAATTTCTTTTGGCCATTTTAACAAACACCTTAGCTACACAAATTAACCACCTGCCAAACTCCACTGTTTTGCACAGTAATCCTCCACCCCTCTATCCCCTCTTCACTCATCTGTTCCCTCTAAGTCTAACCAAGACACAGACAGCCACCCCTCTTCGTTGCTGCACCAGTAGAGCACCGCCCAAAATTGGACACCGCCGGTCGACCATGTCCAAGCCACAGCAGACCACCCCGTGCCTATCTAGGATGCCTAGGAGGATCACTATAGTCTATCGCCTCTCCTTGTCCCTTCCCCGAGCGCTGCCAGGCCATGGAACACCGTAGAACAGCCGCGCCCACCGTGTCTATGCCATGCCGAGGACGCGCCAGAGCATCGCGCCCGACAAGCGTGCACACACCATGCCTCGACCGCAGCCCGCGCGCACTGCTTTGCCACGACCCCAAGAAGCGCCCAGACATGCCCGTTCTCCGCCGCTTGACCCGCAGCCACCGTGCGCCGCGTCGAACGCCGCTTCTGCCGTGTAGAGCATCGCCCGCTCCCGAATAAATGCCACCGCCCCTAGCCACGCCATTACACCATAGATGACTGCCAGCAGACCGCGCACCGCCCTACCTCCAGCCATGCTGCTAGCTGCCTGTACCATCGCCACCGCCAAGCCGCGCCCATGCCGCTCGGTCCCTTCGTCGAGCCTATAAAAGGAGGCCTCCTCCACCCAAATTCTGCACACCATCTCCATCCCCTCTCACCACTGATCCTTCCACCCCATCCCCGGAGCAATAGGAGCATCCCTTCCCCGGAATTTCGCCAGAGCTTGCCGCTGCAGAGGAAAAGAGGCGACGTCGATTGGAGCTGCCCCAGGAGCCACCGCGACCACATCAAGAACCGCCGTCATCTACTAGCTCGACCGCCCCATCGCCAAGTCTAGCTGGAGCCCAGGTGAGCCACTGTAGACCCCCACCATGCCGCGTTAGGGTTTTCTCGCGTTGTTCACTGTTCACCAGAGACGATGAACCATGGCCATAGATCTCGTTCTAATCGTAGCGCTGAGATTGCCCAGTACCGCTTCACGTTAGATGTGCCGCTGACATGCGGGACCAACCTGTCAGTAGCCCGCTGCACCGCGGAGCGCCACTGGGCCAGGCCATTAGCTTTGCCGCGCTAGCCCGAAGATTCAAATACATGTTTTTCCATTTAGGTTTAAACTAGATTCTATCCACTTGTTCAAAAATCAATTCAGAAAGATCTACTCAACCAAAATGCATGATTCAATTTTTTTTAGAAAGATAATTAAAAAATCTATCCAAGCCCATTGGATTTAAATCAATTGGAATTAGAGATCACATATAGCAAAAATGACAAGACAGAGACTTTTCTGCATTCAAACATTTTTCAAAAATCAACCATAATAGCTTTTGAGTTGATTCCAACTCTCAAAAATCACATTTGATAATACCTATCTGAATATGTAAAAATATTTAGGTTTGCATGCAGTGACATTGGACTAGTACCAAAAGAGTGCTATTAGGGCATTTCTAGTCACTTTAAATTGGTTAAATGATAATCTTAAACTTTATAAAATGTGACCAACCCTTTAAATCACATTCCCATGTTTTAGAATATGTGGTGATGACATGTGTCCACATGATCCCATATTCTATTTGGAGAATATTAAATCTTAATTAATTTCAATGAGTAGAAATTACTTTTCTCAAATAAAAAATTTGAAACTAGTTCTTTAAATCTTGTGATGATTGTGATGATGCTAGGTCATCAAGTGTGTGCCTTAGTGTGCTGAATAGACTTAGTTAAGTATTGTTTGGTGATTTTGTATCCTGTATTTATTTATATACGATAGTACCGACCAAGTCTACGAGGAGGAGGAGTTCTACCCCGAAGAAGACGAGGAGAATTTCAATCACTGCACCAACCAAGGAAAGCCATCATTAACAATGCAAGCTAACACTTGCAAGCTTGATAGCCTAAGAAAAATGCCTTAAGCATGCTTTGGTTATACCATTTTTATTTATGCCCATCCCAAGTTTTACTTGCAAGCTTTAGTTTCTTTTACTTTACTAAAGTTCTTTACTTTTAGTACAGATAGCATAAAGAGTATAAAACTTAGCCTATCTAGTTATACTTAGATGTCATTCTATGGCATGAGACTGAAGTTTAGCACCCCTCTTTAGTGAACACTCTTAACTTAGTGGCTAGTGCTAAGCATAAAACTTGATCACTTTAGATGGGAATACTTGGTGAAAATGCTTATGAAAACCTTAGAATGATGAGTCATTCTATTGAGATGTTTTTACATGTGTTGAGAAACACAAATGGTTTATGATGATGAAAATGTTGAGGCATGAGCCTTAGCCCTTTATAAAAACTGATGGTTGGGTTCAGATGCGATACCATTCCAATTTTATCGTACAACCACAATACCTGAATTGGGTAAGGCTTAGCCAGAAGTTTATATGCATTAGTATGGGTTCCCTCATGGAAGAGGTTTGAGATGAGGCTACCTCTTGATGATGTCCACCTATGCAGTACCCAGGATGGCAGATAGCCATGGCTGGGAGGCCAAGCTCATAGGGGAGGTGCCCATACTAGAGTGTGTAATTGAAAAGTTATGATTGATTATCTGCATACTAAGTATGATGATTCAGGATTATCCCTGACGGATGTATCAAATTTTGCGGTGAAAGTGTACCACCTCTGCAGAGTGTCAAAGTATTCGAATAGCCGCGTCCGTGGTCATGGACAGTTGGAGTGGCCATACCGTTCTGTCGTCAGATGCTTTCAAAATGACTTGTGAAATGATTTGTGACTTGACTTGACCACAACAGGGTTGTGAATATGAAAACTAGTTTCCCACTTAAGTGATTTAGAACTTTAACTTAGTTTTCTTTACTTCTAAACTCAGCTTAAGATAAATATAGCTTTTTGCAAATAAACTTAGAGCTTAGCATTCCTACTAGAACTACCTTACTTGTTAGTGATAGTTTGCGAGTACTTAAAGAGTACTCATGGCTTTGTCCCTGGCTATTCCCATGCGAGACTATGAGGAGGACTACCCTAAAGATGGACAGAAGGACGGCTATGACAACTAGGATCATCTCCCATCGTTAGCATTGCCTGTGACACTGAAGATGGAGCTCATCGCTACGCTTATTATTCCGCTGCTTGTTTGTATTAAGATTGGATCATGAGATCCTTTTTTTGTGTAAGACCTTATTATGGTTTGTAATGGATAATGTACTGTGATATCCAATCTGTTATGTCTCACAAAAATGGTAATCCTGGGATTGCGAGGTATGGCATAACAAGCATCTGGGATTAAAAATCCGGGTGTTGAAAAATGCACATTAAACTAAGAATGGCCATTGTGCTCTCTCAATAGGTGCATAAAGATAGAAGATGGAGACTCAACATAAAAGTGAAAGAAAGGCCTTTCATGGAAGGAAACAGGGATTCAAGTCTCATAAAGAGCTTCCAAAAATTATGGTACTTATTAGCTTTCAGCTCTCATTTCTCCTATCATAGGCATCTTCAAGTGATTAAGGTTAAAGTGAACAAACTATGGAGTATATTATTGACAAAGTATAAGTTGGCAATCTCATGTCCCTTGAATACGAGGGCCGCTCCTCGTGCTACTCAAGTTTAGTTACCGGTAAGTTCTTGTCATAGTAAGTACATGTGTATCATAGAGAACTGCCAACGGGGTACCCCTTGCCCGATGATACGGAAGAATCCCCATATCAAAATGACAAGGCAAGGAGACAATAAGAATCTCAACATGTTCTTATTTACCATGGGAAAATGGTGCCTTTTCTCTCTTTCCTCTTTTCTCATCTTTTTTTTCTTTTTTCTCAATCTCTATCTCTTTTTTTATAAGAAGAATGCTTTATAGATTGCTCATTATGGTTACGTTGCAGGTTTCCACCAGGATTAGGAATGCATTAGACCAGCCGCCCAGGCGTTTCTCTAACACACATACATAACTCCATGGACTTACAAGCTCCCCTTTCATTTCACACCGACGACATCCATAAACAAAAGAGCATGATATCAACTGGGTACAATGTACAAGTGCAATTTTGAAAGCGTTCCCCATGACAACATGGTTCTGCTAATTCCCAACGTATAACTGCAAGCATATACAATATAGATGACACAATGGTTCAAGTTTATTAGGGGCAAGAAAAGTAAAGTGTGACATCAAGTTCGTGAGAGCTTTAATCACTAATTTTCACATAACAAGTTTAATTCGGAAGGTAGATAAAAACATGAATATACTTGGAATAGCAAATGCTAATAGGTAGGTATGGTGGACTCTTTGGAATACCTTGGTTTTATTTGGAGTTGGATGCATGAGTGGAACTCATACTTGGTTATGGAGGCTAGCAAAAGACTAGGAGCGACCAACTAAGAGAGCAATAATGGCCATAATCATGCAAAGCGACAAAACATTATTAATTAAAGCATAAAGTGATATTACAAGTCGAAAACAAAATGATCATAGAGGCTATGGTGACTTGGTATAGTCATAACATGGTGTGAGCATGCGCCAAGTCGACTCAAATAAAGCATCAAAGGAGAATACCACAATACTATGCTTTAATATGCTAAAACAACGCATGATTCTTTCAAGGCATATTAAGCAATCTCAATTATTTGTAACAAGTATTGCTATAGTAATAATCACTAAGCATAAGGTCAAAGCAACATCTAGCATGACATGATAAAGTCTAAGCCACAGTCAAAACAAGCTCCCTTTTGTACCACTAAAGCACGAGGCTTTCTACTCTCTTCCAATACCAATCGACTTATTTGAAACAACTCACAAAGATAATAATAAATAAAGATCAGTGGGCTTGTCTCACAAATCCACATAGAAGAACTAAAAAGTTCTAAGCTGAAAGCACAAGAAAACTAAGGCTAAACCCAGTGCTAGCAAAAGAGAACACTCACAAAACAATAAGAATGAAAACTAGAGTGTTCTAAACAATGAAAGTAGAGTGTGTCTCTCTCCAAAAGAAGTGCTGGGATCCAACCAAATTATTGTAGAAAACCAAGCAAAATAAAACAAAAACAAAAACAAAGACGCTCCAAGAACAACACAACAGCGCATGAAACAATAAAAACGAAGTGTCTAGAAAGACCTGAGATTTTGATTGATGAAGAAGGGAATGCCTTGGGCATCCCCAAGCTTGTGCTTTTGTCCATTCTTCATCTCATTACATAATTCTTTCCCTACACCTGAAAATTTCCTTCATACAAAACTTCACCCAATCTTCATTAGCAACATTAGTTCATTCAAAAGATAATAAACCTTTGGGGTTTAGTTTTAAAATAGAAAAACTTTCATTAAAAACACAAGATACTGTAGAAATTCCCTCAAAAAGCTCAATTCACCAAAAAGAACCCAAAAATAAATCGATAAAGAGGCAAATGCAAATAATGGCAGAAATCTGTCAAAACAGGCCAGCATGTAAAAACCAATTTTTTCTAAGACCTTCTGTTGCTCAAATCGAAAAGTTTTTAACTAAAGAAAGTTGGATAACAACCTGGGGCAGAAGCACAAAAAATTACAGCTCAAACCGATGTACAGAGATTTTTCACGAATTTTTACAGCGAAGCACAAAAATCTGTTTCGGGACAGCAACTTTCCCAAGCATTACTTCTCTCTCATTAGAGGTTACTCTTGGCACAAAAACCACACAAAAATGATAAGTAGCGGTTATTACAGAGTTAATAACTTCCAAGACTCAACTAAGACTTTTGGGTTATCTCCCAATAAGTACTTTTCTTTAACGCCTTTAAGTTAGGCATGATAGTTTGCGAAGATGCTCACATAGAAAATATGAATTGAAGTAAAAGAGAGCATCAAGAAGCAAATTCAAAACATATTTAAGTCTAACCCACTTCCTATGCATAGGAATATTGTAAAGAAACAAGTTATGAAAGCAAAAATCAACAAGCATAGGAAAGCAAAACAAGTGCAACTTCAAAATTTTCAACATAAAGAGGGGAAACTTAATATTGTTGAGATACATAAAACCATGTTTCCCTCTCTCATAATAACTTTCAGTAGCATCATGAATAAAATTAACAATATAACTATTACATAAAACATTTTTATCATGAGCCTCATGCATAAAAGAATTAATACTCCCCACATAAACATAGTCATTCTTATTAATTATAGTGGGAGAAAATTCAAAAAAATAGCTATCATTATTATTCTCATCACCATAATCATCAAATGTAGGAGGCATATTTTAAACATAATTAATTTTCTCCTCAATAGTAGGTGGACTGAGAATATTATACTCATCATTGTAATCATCATATTTTGGAGGCATAGTATCATCAAAGTAAATTTTCTCCTCCGTGCTTGGGGGACTAAAAATATCATGCTCATCAAAACCAGATTCCCCAAGCTTAGACTTTTCCATAGCATTAGAAATAATGGTGTTCAAAGAATTCATACTAATAACATTGCTATTAGTATGCAAATAAAGTTCCATAGGTTTTTTAATTTTCTCTTTAAACACTTCATGTCCTAACTCAAGATAAATACTATAAAGCTCTCTATTTTTTTGTTTTCCATTACGCCTAACTAGTGAAAATAAAAATAAAAAGATATAACTGCAGAATCTAAAGGAAATAACTTCGAGCACTCACACACCATCAATAGTACTAGAAGATAGTTTAGTAGCTAGAGGATGGGAGTACCTTTTACCTTACCTCCTCGACAACGGCGCCAGAAAATAGCTTGATGTCTACACACTTCTATTCTTGTAGATAGTTGTTGGGCCTCCAAGTGCGGAGGTTTGTAGAACAGCATCAAGTTTCCCTTAAGTGGATTACCCAAGGTTTATCGAACTCAGGGAGGAAGTGGTCAAAGGTATCCCTCTCAAGCAACCCTGCAATCAAGATACAAGAAGTCTCTTGTGTCCCCAACACACCCAATACACTTGTCAGGTGTATAGGTGCACTAGTTCGGCGAAGAGATAGTAAAATACAAGTGGTATGGATAATTATAAGTGGTAACGGTGCCAGAAAAGAGCTTCACGGGTAGGCAGAGACTAAAGGAAATCTGAAATAAAGATGGAAGCAAGCAAACATGTAGCATATCTAGTTGCAAACGGTGTTTCAATGATTAGAAACAAAGCCTAGGGATCATACTTTGACTAGTGAACACTCTCATATAAATATCTTCTCTTTATGATACTACTCTGGACTACTCTCCGGTTGGACACTCTAATCCATGGTAGGGCTATAACAGCACTCCTCAAAGTTCACTTTCCCCATCTAGATAACCCCACACTATCACCTTGAGCGCTAGATGCTTCCAACAAACACCACAATTTCATAGAGACATCCAACTCCAAATATAACTCATAACAAGTATTTGTAATCTCTAGCCTAAGTGTCACCATGGTGTGCACGCTGTCACTTTCACACACATGGGGAGAGCCAGAGATCTATTAAAGCACTTGAGTAGCAAGGTAGATCTACTTGATTACAAAGCTAATAATCACAATATGATCATGCATAGAGAGAGATGAACACATAGCTACCGGTAGAACCCTTAGCCTTGAGGAAGAACTACTCTCTCATCATCATGGGAATTAGCAACGGCGATGGAGATGGAGGTGGAGTCGATGGAGATGGCTCCGAGGGCAATTCCCTGTCCTGGCAGGGTGCCGGAACAAAGACTTTCTGTCCCCCGAATCTCCCCTTCGGTGGCGGCGGCGCTGCGGAACTTTTCATGGCTGGAGGCTGGATTATTTAGGGTTTCTGCATCGGAGGCTTCTTATAGGCGAAAGGGCGATGTCAGAGGGTGGACCAGGGGCCCACACCCCCTGGTGGCGTGGCCAAGGGGGACCCGCGCCACCCTATGGTGTGGCCAGCCCCTAGCCCCTCTCCGTCTTGTCTTCTGGCTCCGTGAGTCTTCCGGTAAAATATCAACTCTGGCTTTTGTCCGGTCCAATTCCAAGAATATTTCTTTTCCAGCTTTTCTGAAACCAAAAACAGCAGAAAACAAGCGACTGGCATTGTGGCATCTTCTTAATAGGTTAGTTCCAGAAAATGCATAAAAGTATCTCCAAATGTAGACAAAACATAAGAAAGTAGATATAAACAAGCATGGAACATCAAAAATTATAGATACGTTTGCAACGTATCAGCGAGCGCCGTAAAATACCAAGATCCTACATCTACAATACAAAATAATAATATAAAACATGATGCAAATATGCACTCATCAGAGACTCGATGGAGGAAGAATCCAGTAAGTTCAAAGGAGCTGCATACACAAAAGCAAAGTCAGACTTATATCCGGATTCCTAAGAATCGGAAAGAAATAAAGGTCAGAGACAGGAAGATTACCGAAGATGGAATCATCAACTTTGGTCTTCTCCGCTCGAAGACTCTGGAGTTCATCCCAGAGAGCTCGGGTGGTGTCCTTCTCCCTGGCCAATTCATCACTAAGATCCGAGATTTTCTTATTCTAGATTGCGATCTTTCGATCATGTTCTTCCGTGGCCATGTTGGATGACTCAAGAACGCTGGCAATGTTGTGCTCATGATCTATCTTAAGTTCATTTAGCTCCCGCCGTAAGTCGGTGTTTTCCACCTCCAGGGTTTTGAAATTCTCGGCCTCTTCAATCATTTTATATGACTACTTGACCAGTTCTATAAGCAAAAGAAAATAGTCAAATAAGAATTCGACTGTGAAAAGCAAAAATAGCAAGGATAAGGACTAAAATGGTTACCTTCGGCCTCATCCTTGGAAATCTTCAGTTGAGCATTTTCAAGACGGAGAGCTCTGATCTCTCTCCGCTTATTGCAAATATTCTTTAATAATTCCTGGTTATAAGCATTAACTTTCTGTAAGTCAGAATAGTAACCAGAGTTAGAAGTCTACTAAAGACGTGGGTTAATATTTTAACTAATATCAGCACGAGCCTAGGGGCTACACTAGTTCGTTCTTTGGCATCCTATGAAAGCATAAATCTGGATTTCCTATCCAACTTCATGCTTGGGGGCTAGAGGATATGATATGAAATAAAGTAAAAGAGAAAGTCAAATTCCGACGTACATATTGTTCATGGGTGAGCTTGCTTAGACTCATGTTCACCTCAGAAGTAACCTTCTCGGCGAGAGTTAGCGGGATCACTGGTGGTGGCAGAGCCACGTCGGCCTTCAGCTTCTCGTCATGAAGACGAACTTGGTCAAGAAGCTTGGAGAACTTGACGTCCTCGGCTTCTTGCGCCTATTCCTCAGCAGTAATATTCCGGCTCTCCAAGCATTGTTGAGCCATCTTCTGGATCTCTTCTGCAGTTTTCCAAGTAATGCCAAGTTTGGTAATACCTGGATTACTGAGAAGATTGTCTGCGAAGACCTCTATCGAGGGATCATTACCTTTTGAGGGTCCACCCTTATCAATTGCCAAGTCACCCATGGTGACGTCGGTCTATGAACCAAGGTTCACTGGCTCAAAATGCTGAGCTGGATCTTCTGTAGTATGAGGAGATGAGGTAACCTCTGGTGCTTTAGAAGGCTTTGGGGCAGGAGTCGGAGGTGGAGCAGTAGGCGAAGTCAAATTTAACTTTGACTGTCGCAGAGGCTTTGCCGGGATTCCCTTCCCTTTGCCCTTGGTGAGCTGTTTAGCTCTGAAGAAGTGATAGTACAAGACCGTTACACTTCAGAAAGAATGAGAGATAAAATACAAATACCTTGTGAGGAAATTTACCTCTTCACAACGGGCACTTCTTTTGTGCCAATAGAAACAGTCGGAGCCTTATGCTTTCGAGTAAGCGCCTCCGGCAATGCAATAAGTTCTCCATCATCCTGAGAGATCTCAGGAGGATATCCCTCAAGAGGAGCAAGCTACGACTCGGAGAGGTCAGCAAACTGAAAGAAGAATTACCTCAGTATTGCAAAAGGCATGTAATAAAGTATAGATGAACACATATTCGAGTAATTGCTAGAAACTTACTGGTGTCACGGGATCGTCAGCCATATGCATGTCCAATGAAAGATCTGGAATCTTCCTCTCGATCCGCTCTTTCATCAACCATTTGATCTGGGACTCGTAGTCCTTGTCCGAATAAGATTTGGAGCAGATCCGGAGGTAACTTGTTTTGCTCTTGGTGATTGAATGCATGAGCCGATCACCATGATGTTGGAGAGGCTAGATCCGTCGTGCCAGCCAGCAGTGGATCAAGTCGGATCCTTTCAAACCCTTATGCTTCATCAAATATTAGATCCGCCTCTTAGCGAGAAGCAGATCGTCAGTGAGAGCCAGAGGATCTGCGTCCCAGGACTCTTGGGGCGTGGCGGCGCCATCGACGAAAGACAACAAAGCGGTTGCTTTGCCGGGAGCCGGTCTTTCCTTATGGTAAAAGAACGTGGATGGCCATTTATTTAGTGACTCGCTAGCTTTAATCCTAGGATAGACTCGTTCTCTCCTAACAGAAAAGCTAAGAGTTTGGATAATGGAAGGATTACCGGAAGTGATGGAATTTCTCTGGGTATGGAAATAGAACTGGAAAAGAACAAGACTCGGTCTAATGCCGAGATACCCCTCACACAAAGATGCATAAGCACTCATTTCTGAAAGTGATTTTGGGGGGAGACTGTGGAGTTGCACTCCGTAGTGATCTATAACCTCAGAAAAGAAATATGTGGGAGGAAAACTCAAACCTCTATTGAGGTGGGTGCCGAAGTGCACTCGCTCGTCGGCATTCGGGTGGGGATGGTTTGTCCAAAACCACTCTGCCAGTCGCCGGCGGGGAGGAGGCCTTCCTTATCGACAACGCGGAGCTTGTCGTTGTCAAGGACGCAAGAGATCCAGACCCCACGGAAGTTCTCCTTCTCTACTGCTGCAGGGGTCGCCGCCATGCCGGAAGACGAAGCCTCGACCATTTTTTGGGCGTTGGTGACCTAGGATGGGCGGTGCTGTGCGCTTTGGGGGAGGCAGAGGAGCTTTTGCGCGGAAGCATCGAGAGGAAGGAGAAGGTGCTGACGTTGGTAAGGAAGAAAGAGGAGATCTTGACCCCTTATATCCCTCACTTGTGCTAAGATTCGTGCAAGATGAACAGTAACTGTGCTACACATCATGGAAGGAGCTAGGTAACCTCCTCGATCTCCGCGCACGCATTAAAACGACGCCTCGGTTCCGCAAAAGGCGAACCCACCAACGGTCGTGCTGACAGGAATGTCTGTCAATGACGTGACTTGACCTTAACTGATGTCAGGTTACATCAGAGACTAAGTTCCGGCTTAGTTTGAATTTCAAGATGGAAACCCGAATAATGTACTCATATGTCCAGCTTACTTTTAAGACCCGGATCCTATCCTTTCTTTTGAAGTTTCAGGAATCCTTCAAGATTCTACAAGCCGAAGATGGATCAAGCTAGACGATGATGAAATCCGACTCTAGATCTTGGAGGCTTCCGGGGGCTGCTGTTGGGGATATACTTTCTGGGTATCCTCAATATACCTCACTGATAGGGTGGCCCACTTCGGGTTAGAGCTTTGCTTCACGGGCGGCCCAGTTAGGGAGAAGAGACGGAGTCCAGTTTGGCTACGAGAAGGACCAGAAGATTTACCGACATAGGCCTGTAGTGTTACTTGTAGTTCAAGATGTACTCTGTAACCGACTCTTAGTCGTAGCCGGATAGGTCTCTCCTATAAACCCTAGGCCGCTATATAAACCATCCTAGGGACCAGCCTTTAGGGCACCCCACAATAGTCTACAATCTCAACTCGCATAGGTGAAACCCTTGTAACCCATATCCAGCTTTGCCGTATTACTGGATTGCTAGCAGGAATAGGATCCGTCCAAAGCCAGCGGATTCGAACCTGGGTAAACTTGTATGCTCACCGTCCCGGAACACCATACGTCTCACACCCCTCCCTTCTGCACGCCTCGAGGACTCCCTCATGGCATACTTGTCATCAATCCGACGATAGCGTCTCCTCTCCTCCCATGTCCCAGTCCTCTCCTCCTCTCCTCCTCCCTAGCCCACCATCTCTTTTGCCCTCCCTCGCTTCATCTCCAAAGGCGGTGCAGAGGAGGTGGAGGCACCACGACGCCGGGTCAAAGCCGTACAGATGACGTGGGGCACGGTGGCAGTGCAACAGCAACACAAAGAGGACCGGCGTAGCAACAACGTGGAGGAGGACCGGAACAACAAGATGAGCCGGAGGAGTAAGACCCACATCTACGTGCGTCGTGTCCTCGCCTTCCTCTCCCGCGTCCCCGTTATCTGCAACAGTCATCTCCCTCTTTCGATCAAGATCTGACACCTCATCTTCGCCAGGCAATGCGCCTAGTAGCAACCTGTTGCTGTCGACATGGATAGGGTTCCTAAGGTGCTCGTTGAGCCTCCCGCCGCCGGCCTCCTTTGCGAGCCCACCATGTGGGGCGCCTGGAATCCCCGCCCCAATCTAAGAAACTATCGGAGGGTGACAGAAAAGAATCGAGACGACGTGGATAACAGTTCGAGCCGAAATAATCTAGCGCTATTATTTACTACTGATAAAAAATATAGCAGTACACTAAACACACAACCTGCTAAAGGCAAGTATTAGATAACTCTAGTTGTTACGACTCATATTTAATTCAGAGAAACCTAAAAATCCAAGTTTGTCAACCTTACCATATTTATATCTCCACGAGTGTCTTCGGAAAATCAGAACTTACTGATCCTTGAGTAGCCCTCATATCATTCCCCTATTTCCTGGTCGAGCATTGTTCGAGGAAAGATGTAGTGCTTGCTCCATCCGTGTACACCCTGACTCTGCAACTCTAAGCCATATATGTGTTCCAATTCTCCCAAAACAAAATGTGAGAAGAGAATTGCATTCCTACCAATCAAACAATTTCTAACCTCGTTGGAATCAATGGTGGCAGTGGCGCAAGCAGACATACTATGAAAATACATACTATGAAAATAGTAGGAGGGAGGAAAATGTGAGCACTAGTAGGACCACCACGATAAGTGGGTGAAGGGACGGGATGATGTTAAAAGAACGCTCTCACACCTCATCTCTTTGTTCAAAAAACTATTGGTGAGACCGTATTAGATCCAAGTATAATTATAATTAAGAAAAGCGTAATCATAAAGGATGGTCATGATTATCTGAAGTAGAGTTCTAAAAACTACAAGCTGAGATAAGCTATAGTTTGAAGAGACTAACATTCAGCATTTTAGGAACTACATGCTAAATTGAGTTTATTTTTAATTTTAGTTATACATAGATCACCAAGTTAAAAGAGCTAACATAACAATGCTATGCTCTAACAGAGATAAGCTTAACAGAGAAGTCGATCCATGGTATTGTGCGCTTCCGAAGAACCGTTCAGATCGCCCACTATCATAAAGAACACACACACAACACAAAAAACTACAGATCAGAACCCATAATCCTACAGAGCGTCTTGCGGCCCACCAAGTAGAGCGGGCGGACCTAGAGAGGGAAAGGATAATAAAGAGAGGTCCAAAGGAAGTTTTATACCTGAAAATACGATGCAACGGGAGTTCCTCCATGACCTTCACCACTACGTCGATGTCGCCCTTTTTAGCATGGGGGTAGGCCTAGCAAACTGCCTACCCTCGAAGCTGGCAAGGGTGGGGAAAAACCACATGGAGCGCTGGTTCCCGGAGTGGGCACCGAGGGAAGGGAGAAGCGGGGAGAATGGGATAGTCCAGGAAGAAGGAGCATCAGTGTTGGTGGGGCAAGCGCCGACCACCGACGAGAAAACCTAGCACACAGACCGGACTGTGGTGTTCAATGGTGTTATACATGGTCGTGTTTGCGCACTTAAGGATTGACTCCTAGGCTCTGAGGGAAGAAGGTGTCCTCGGTCTGCCTGGTAAAAATCGGCCGCGGGCTGAGCTTCGACGGCAGTACATCTAGGTCTTGTCAGTTCTTTTTTTACTTACAACAAATGACTCAACTTTAAACCGAAATCATATGACAAAAATTTATTTACGCGATGAAGAGCTCAGCAGCCACGACTTATATTTAATTAATTAGTATGAAAATGGACCCACATGACAGCGTCATAGTAGAAGATAGCCTCAAAATGCTTGCATGTCAAACCTATAAATAATGGATGCTTGGGTATATACTAACTTCCTCATAATTAATTGTATTTAACTATTTATGCATGTCATATGCTTGAGGAATAAACGTTCTCCAGAACAAATGGGATACATTAGAGCATCTCCGGACGTTCTCCAAAACAAATGAGATACAAATGAGATGCCCTGAGGAGACCCCACATGCCGATTTGCCCATCCGGACGGCGAATTTTGGCCCAGCCGCGCCCACAAATTCTCGACTTCATCCGGATTTGGGCCAAAATCCATCCGGCGATCTCAGGCCGAACTCAGCACACCGGGGTTCACCTTGGGCGCCGTATGGAGTGAAAAGGCGAGTGGGCCCAGGTTGTCAGCGAGTGAAGCCGATTTCCACGCAAAAGATTCACTAGTTCCCTCCCACCCACCTTGCCGCTGTTTTCGCCGCCGACACCACCCCTCTATGCTCTGCCCCCCGTACGTCTCCACAAAACCAACCAAACTCCACTAGGCCTCCCTCCCTCCTCGCCGAGATAATCATCAAAGTTCAGCTCCCGACGACTGTTCCACAGATAGCTGTGTGCCAACCACACCCAGTAGGTGTTCGGTGTTTTGCCTAGAAAGGCCATGGACTCCAACCACGATGAGAAGATGTTCAACGCGTTGATGGAGGCAGAGATAGCCACTGCCACCGACGACGGTGGAGAGCACATGATGATCCTCACTTGTCTGGCCGACCTGTACGCCCAGAAAACGATCCACGGCGTGACGGTTCGATACTAGGACGTCGGAAGGGGCAAGCCGAGGCAGAGGATAGAGGGCTATTACATGTTGTACGTCGACTACTTCGCCGACGATCTATTGCACGGTGAGGCAGTGTTTCAGCGCCGATTTAGGATGAGTCGAGACCTCTTCCTAAGATTGTGTATGCCCTCCGGGACTTTGACAACTATTTCAAATGCAAGAAGGACTGTACCGACATGTTGGGATTTTCCTCGCTACAGAAGTGCATGGTGTCCATGAGAATGCTGGCATACAGATCTCCCGGTGACACACACAATGATTATCTCTGCATGACCGAGTCCATCGCTATTGATTGTTTGTACAGATTCTACAAGACAGTGATTGCAGTGTTTGGGACAAAATATCTGAGATCACACAAAGCCAAAGATACTGCACGAATCCTTGCAATCAATGAAGCTATAGGATTCCCTAAGATGCTTGAAAGTATCGACTGCATGCATTGAAAATGGAAGAACTATCCGTTTGCTAGGCAGGGAATGTACAAATGCCACATAGTAGGTTGTAGTGTGGTACTTGAGGTACTGGCTACACATGACTCTAGATTTGGCACTCCTTTTTTGGCATGGTAGGATCCAACAATAACATCAATGTCCTGCAGTGCTCGCCTGTATTCTCCAAGCTTGTTGAGGGCCATGCTCCCCCGATGGACTATGTGATCAATGACCACCACTACAACAAGGGCTACTACTTGGCAAATGGCATCTATCCAAGATGGTCAACATTTGTGAAGACTATCGCAAGCTCTTGACTGGCAAGCAATCCAACTTTGCCAAGGAACAAGAAGCTTGCAGGAAGAATGTTGAGCGGGCATTTAGTGTGCTCCAAGCTCGATTTGTAGTTGTCCGGTTCCCGCTCTAACCTAGTTGCAAGAGCAAACGTGGGAGGTGATGAATTCATGTGTGATCTTGCATAAAATGATCATTGAGAATGAGAGGGAGGAGCCAATGCTTGATGATGACAATGATCCGACGCAACCATATTTCAGACAGAGTCCTCTTGCAGAGCCTCGTTACTAGATGCCAGCATCGTGTACTGGCTTTGTTGCTATGCGTCAGGAGATCCATGACCCGCATGTGCATCAACAACCCCAGGATGATTTAGTGGAGCACCTGTAGATATCAAAGGCAACACCTAGAGGTATTCTTGTATTTGAAAACTTGTTAAATTATTTGCTATGCACTTGTTTTGTGCGGTGAACTATGTGATCAAAATTTAGCCGAACTATGTGTGTAAAATTGGCCGAGTTGTGTGTTGCACAAAAAATAGGTTAATTTGTGTCATTTTTTGTCAAAAACGAGTGGAGTTCTTAGCAATATGAATCCATACACGCAAAACCCAACACGACAATCATCCCAGTGCGCATGTGACGTGACGTTCCCCAGGGAATCCCTATCCGATCGGAATCGGATATTTGACTCAAGTTTTCTGATCACCGATCAGCGAAAAGAAGGCGTAAAGGAGAGAAGAAAAGCAGAGAAAAGAATAAGGAGAAAGATGCTTCAAACCGCCCCATGGCGTCATAGCGTGGTTCGAACGCGAAGAGATGCCCCGCCTCCCGGCCGTACACCTGTCCCAGTCCCCCGACCAAATTGACAGCTCAAATCAATCTACCTGAAGATATCTTAAGCCGACATGCGGGCCCATATTAACACTGGCCCCGCCGTCATCCTCACTGGCGCAATGAACAGAATTATGGCGAGGAGTGGCCGGAGCACGCGCTATTAGTAGCGTTATACTATAAATGTACTCGAACCCTAGGATTCGCCGCGAGCTTATCACTTATCATCAGAGCCCCCGCCTCTCCTCCCCGTCCCCGTGAAGCGCGATCCATCCATCTAGACCAGGTAACGTTTTATGGAATTCAGTTCCCGATTTGGCAGTTCACGTGTTCTGCTGTCTCGATCTGGAGCGACGGACGCATGATCTTGTTGTTTGGATTTGATGTGTTCATTCAGGGGGGAGAAGCGACACCAGCTACCGCCGCCATGTCGGACTCCGAGGAGCCCCACTTCGAGTCCAAGGCCGACGCCGGGGCGTCCAAGACCTACCCGATGCAGGCCGGTGCCATCAGGAAGGGCGGCTACATCGTCATAAAGAACCGCCCCTGCAAGGTACTTTGCCTCTCGATTCCGATTGAATGGCGGTACTGTTCGATGTGCCTTTGCGATCGCAGTTTTTTCCTATTAGCGAGTGGTGATATGGTTATCTGGCTACCCGGGGATAGCCTGACGCTGGCGTGAGGTGCCATCAGAAATTGAGTATTGTTTTTATATGCCATGCTATGCATAGGCTGGACTCTGTTTCGTTGTGGATTAGCCATCGGAAGATATTGTGTTATTTATTTATTATAGGGAGCGGTGGCTATTTTAACCATGTTGAGGGGACCAGTTCGTTCCTTCACAAATCACAAGTAGTGGGTACTTTGTTCGATTATTGGGAGGGGTCTAAAACAGGGGAGGTTTCTGTTTTTTAGTTGACCAATCAGATCATGGATGATACATCCTGCTTTTGCTGTGATCCCGAACGAAATCCATGGCACAAACTCTATCTTAGAAAAAATATGCATTAATTATATGGTACAAGTACAACTAGCTTGCTAAGAATGTCTCTGATAATCCCTAATCTAGATTGTAAGGTAAGAGAAAAGTTTGGTTACTAAAAACTTTTAGACTTAGGCTATATATATAAACTTTTAGTTGTTTGGTTCCTCGCCACATGTTGCCACACGTTGTGAATGTTTGGTTCCTCGCCACATGTTGTGGATTAGACATTGAAAGATGTTAGGCAAGTTTGAAAAAGTTAGGTGAGTGCTTGGTTCTTGGCACGCCTTAGGCAAGATTCTTTTTGTAACAAGTACGCCTTGTATTTCATACACTAAACAATTGTTGCAAGATTCCCTTAGGCAAGCCAAAGTGTGGCTAAGAATTTTTTTCACATAAGGTTAGGGAAGTTCGGCAAACAATTGTTGGCCAAACTATGTTAAAAGTTAGCTTCCAACCAAACATGCCCAGAATGGATATTACATGTTGGAAATTTGAGATTGTAATTGAAGTGCAACGGGGCTCTGCCTTTTTGGATGGAATGGATGGGGATTTAAAGATTTCTACCTTTAGATGGACCAGACATCTTTCTTCGTCAATCTATTACCAAAGAAAGTAACTTGACTTTTTCAAGAAAAGCCTTGATCATAATTATGTTCTGTTTCTGTAAAGGAATTTAAAATTGACATGGTCAAACAGATAACTGACCCAAAGGCTAAAACTACTTTTCCCTGTTTAGTTAGCTTGCTGTGCACTATGGGAGATAGGTATCAGTTGTAGTTCTCACCTTTTTAGCGCATAATTGTTCACCTGCTTTTGTGCTTTATGTTTTCTATATATAAGCTCTGATGGCTGTCATTGTGTTCAGTAAGACAATTATCAGTCTGAAGCCTAAAATATGTGGTGTTTATTTTGCTCTAGATTTTCTCTAGTAATTTTACTGACCACGTTGTGTTGAAAAAACTTATGATACAGGTGGTGGAGGTTTCTACCTCGAAGACTGGTAAGCATGGTCATGCTAAGTGCCACTTTGTCGCCATAGATATATTCAATGGCAAAAAGCTTGAGGATATTGTTCCTTCATCCCATAACTGTGATGTAAGTTATGATATATGACTGTTCAGTAAAGAACTCTGGTTAGTTTAGTTATAGTTAGCTCACTTTCCTATTTTATTTTTCAGGTACCACATGTGGACCGTACTGAGTATCAGCTGATTGACATATCAGAGGATGGATTTGTATGTTCTAGCAATCAGGAAAAATGTCTCTTTTTTGTATATGAATATTGAATTAAATACTTATTATGATATTTGTTTTTAGGTGAGCCTTCTTACTGACAATGGTAACACTAAGGATGATCTTAAACTCCCTACTGAGGAGCCTATCCTGACCCAGGTTTGTTTGACAAATCTATAAGCATTTTCTCTTAGTTTTGCATGTGTCTTATCCATGATAAGGACACGTCATAATCATCTGTTAGGTTGTTTATGCTGTCTTCTTGGCTTAGATTCCACACCTAGTTCTCTCTGTACCCCAATATATCAAATCCTGTTCATATTTCTTTATCTTTCAGTTTTGTTTGGACTTCATATTATTTCACAATTTTTAAGCCATATTTATTACGGTTATCTTCTTGTATATCTTAGTACATCTGTGCTGTCTTTTCCTCAAAGTATCTCCATTTATGGCATTGATGTTCATATAGGTAGTAGTAACATGTAGGGCTTGCTTCTGATTCTGAATAGCTGGTGTAAAACTAGAGGGAGCCTAGATATTTACTCTGCCTACCTCTGTCTTTACACTCCATCTGTTTATCTTTCTTTTGGTTGTGGGAACCGGGGACTTCATTCTTCACCAGGATCCTACGTAGTTGTTGGATCAATTATAACACTAAAATCTAGGTGATGTGCCTGGTTGTGTATAATGATGTGAGCTTGATGCTCAATGGTTTTTGTTCCAGCCGATGCTGCCTCGTTTGTTGCTCTGTTTTTCTGGTGTAGTGCTTGTAAGCTTGTTGCATTCTCTCTCTCCAGTATGTCAATATTGAAGTGCATACACGAATAAGACTCGTGTTTGGAAGTGCTCCTGCTGTATTCTTTTCACCGCAGTTGTGATGCACTGATGCCATGTTTACTTTCACTTCATCATCTCTGCATGTCATGTGTCTTCCTGCAAGCACTGCTGAAATTTTCTTTCCACCTTTGCAATGTTCACCACATATATGCCTTGGCCATTACTTATGAAAACTGTCCGGACTGCTTACTCCATAAAATCTACCTGGCAATTCAGCTCAAGGACGGATTTGCGGAGGGGAAGGATCTTGCAGTGACGGTCATGTCGGCTATGGGGGAGGAACAGATCAATGCGCTGAAGGATGTTGGACCCAGGTAACTTGCACAAATGAAGACCAAGATAAACGGAGATAATGAAGACTATGTATTAAGAAGGAATGCTATCGAGACAATTCACCTAAGCCTGAGTCAAGTGCAGTGATTGCTGGGTGTAGCATATCTGGTTACCATAATCTATCCGACGTTTGGGACCCTGTATTTCCTATGGTTTTATGCGCTTGGTATCAATAATTCATTGATGTGGATCTTTGGAAGAAGCTGTTATGGCAGAAAGCATATGTGGGCATCATTGTCGATTTCATGCTTACTGTACGGTGTTCCTTTCCTGTTCAAAATTTCATACTTCCTCCGTTCAGAAATAAGTGACTCAGATTTCACACTAACGTTAGATACATCCGAATCACTAATGTTAGATATATCCGAATCTAGACAGATTCAACAGATTTAGTGTTATAACATTTGGATTGAAGGTTAAAATTAGTTATTAAGTGAAGGGAAAATACAGAATTCAATCAATTCAATAGATTACGACTTCGGACCACATCTTGGGTTGCTCTCGAAACGTGACATTAGAATATACGTTCAGAAATATAATATATTTTAGTTTTATGAAACGAATGTATTTAGATATCTTTTAAAGTATAGATTCAATTTGAATATATATACAAAAGCCATCTAGAACATTAGAATATACTCCCTCCGTTCAGAAATATAAGACTATTTTGAAATGATATCTATAAATATATACAGAAAAATCGTCTACAAACATTTGATTTACAAAGCTAAAGCTGTCTTATATTTCTAGACCAGGGAGTACCTGCGACCTTGCTTGCTACAAAGGCGTGAGAGTATCTCGTCATAGCGCAAAAGTGGACAAACCACTTCTGTAGTATGACATTTAATCTCCATATATACATTACAACAATATGCTCTGCATTTTGTTTTTAGTGGTTTTCCCGCTGCTTTTCAACACATATGAGCACATGGTTCATGGATCATCAACACGTTGTTGGGAACATAACTTAATTAAATAAAGTTTAGAACATACTCCCTCAGTTTTAAAATATAAGTTGTTTTAGTTTTTAGGAAGAAATGCATCTAGACGCAATTTAGTGTGTATGTTCGGAGTCGCTCATTGGTCAGTACAAAGAGCTTGGAGCGGTGGGTCCATCATCGCCCTCTCTCGTTGGGCCTCATTGAGGGCACTGACGTCTCGTCATTGGAGCTCCCCGAGTGAGGGTGTTGTCACGTCCACGGCGGGCCTGAAGCCAGTGGGGAAGCTCACACATCTGCTCCCAAGCTTCCCACCTTTGTATCGTGTGTGTGGCAGGGGATGTGGCGGTATGCGAGCTCCCATAGCCTGTGTCATGCGGCGGCGGAGGCCACTTCCTGACAACGCATGGCGGAGTTTCAGGGTTCTGTATCCCGACAACAATTTTTTATAACTAGGTTATATGGCCACTATCAGATGGGCTAACAATTCGAGGCACACAAGTATGTATACTCCGTCTGTTTCATAATATAAGATGTTTTAGCTTTGTGAAGGGAGTGTATCTAGAACCATTTTAGTGTGTAGATTCATTTAGATTTGGAATAAACCTACGCACTAAAAGTGATCTAGATACTTCTTTCACAAAGCTAAAACATCTTATATTATGAAACGGAGGGAGTACAACTTAAATCTCCGAGACTGATGGTCGGTAACATCCCTACTCCTTTGTGAGTATACTCAAGAATGGAATGTTCTAGTTAAAATGAGGGAGTGGCAGGCTTGAGGGAAGCCAGCTAGATCTGCTCGTCTACGCTAGGGAAGATGAACATGGGAATCTATGTATCGTTTGGGATCTAGAATCAAGTCTAACCCCGTTCTAGAGGAGAGGTGTGCACACATTTATATGGTTACGCCACCGTCTCATAGACATGGCTGCCACGTGTGATGGTACACTCCGGGGTACAAACTATGATGGCACGGAGGCTACTGGATTGTTGAAGTATGCGTCCGATTAGTGTGGTTGTACAAGGTACAATACCGAAACCCCATGCAGGTCGTCAGCAAACGATTTTGGGGTGTCGATAGCCACAAGTGTAAGGGATCGCTTAAGCCTTCAATATGTAAGTATTAGTATCGATTCCACGAAGAGCTGAAAGCTAAGTATTCTATTTTTTTAATTATAATGTGACTATCCTAATTATCTATGCACTAAAGACACTTAATGGACAAAGGTAATTGCTTTGGAGAGGTTTAAAAATGAAAGTAAAAGTAAAAAAAGTAATGTGTTGAAATTAAAGATAGCTTTGTTGTTGTTGAGAACAAATGGTGTTGGAAACTCACGCATGGGGCTACCAGCGGGATGTTGCATGGATGAGATCATCGATATAATCATAAAATATTTGCTATCATACCTAGCTCTAGTAGGTTGAAAGTAGTCATGTGTCCATATATAGTTGTACGTCCTAACTAGAGAACTTGGACAACATTTATTGTCCTATCCTCCCATTTCACCGGGCCCTCTTATAAAACTTCGGATAATTAAGGATGACTTTTTTAGGTCGCCCAGAACAACACATTAACATTGCATGCACACATGAACTCCTCAAATTATAATATTTCTCCCTTATTTTCCCTAGTTGTCACTTTAGGGTACGCAGGTTTAACACTATTGAAAGGACATGTATGCCTCCATATGTGGTTTTGATAATTAATGACAATCTCTATGGTCTAATGTGTAAATTGAGTTCACTTATATATTTGTCCATTAGCATCGTGTGGGCCATGTGTTGATCTCAAGATTGAAAGATGAAGAAATGAACAAGGAGAAGAAAAAATGTCCAAGGGCTTTGTGCCCATTGGAATCATGAAGAAAGAAGAAGCTTGAAGGTTGATCAAGACAAGTTTAAAGAAGAGTTTTCCGCATGAATATGGGGGAGCAAGTCGCAAGTCTTCATCAAGCAAAGCGCGAATAGGTGCAATCAAGAAAGGTGTTCCATCTTGAAGGAGACAAGATCATCTACATCAAGCTCAAGTGGAATGCTCTAGGAAAATGTATGATCTTGCTAGGTTTTCTATTTTAACGGTCTCTTGTAGTGTTGGGAGATCAGGTTTAGGATAGATAGTCGTACTATCAAGAGGGGCTCTCGAGTGAGTAGCTTGATCGTATCATTCGGAGATATCTCAAACCTTTGCATACATAGAATCATTGTTTTTGTTGTTATTTGGATTTTGTCCATGTGGGGATCTAGAGCTTGTGGTTATCTTCATAGCAAGCTCTAGTTCACCAAAAACGAATTTCCCTGATATATCTTATTGCGTTTTTGATCTTGCGTGTTTTCTGGCTCCACACCTTGGGAGATATCTCTCATATATATACATGATTCTATTCTCCCCAGTTATTACAGTTTTGGTTCTGGAGTTTCCATGGGCGGAAGTTTCGGCGTGCCACCGGTAGTACCGCTAGGGCATTTATGCCGCCGGTAGTACCGGGGGATGCATCGAGGCTACTTTCGCTCCGCCTGGTTTCGACTCAGTAACCTATATGTATGGCGAGTCCTATTTGACGGAACTTTGATCGCAAGTATAGGCGATAGTACCGTCCCAAGAGGAAGTACCGCTGGTCCGCTAGAAGTACCGCTCCAGCACTTTGCCGCCAGTGGTACCGGTGGAAGTTTCAACCTATTCCTGCCAAGGGTTGGTTTTCGCTTAGTAATTTGCATCTTATGAAATGGCTATTTACCAGAACTTGACCGAAAGTTTGCCAGAAGTACCGGCCCCGCCCAGTGGTAGTATCAATGCTCTGGCGGTAGTTTTGCCTAGGATAACTTTCTCCCTTTCGTGTCGATATGTTTTTGACCATTGGCTAGGTATCAGTAGTAGTAGCGGCCACCCACCGGTAGTATTGGCCAGGCACGTAAAATGGCCCAAACGATCAGATCTGGGAGCCCTTTAAAAGGGGCTCATCTTCTCCTTCATGGACACTAGCTTTTTTCTTCGTTCTTGGCTTTTCTGTCTCCTCCATTGTTGACCTTGAAGATCTTGTCCTCTCCCCTCCCCCCTCCTACGGCTCTTGCATCTTTCTGAGGGATTTGAGAGAGGAGATCTAGATGTACAACCCCACCAAGCCAAATCCCTTCTTTGTGAAGGAATCCTTGGGATCTAGACCTTGGAGAGTTTTGCGTTCTCCTATTGTGTTCTTCCTCTTGTATTCCCCCAATAGATTTTGTAACTTTGGTGGAATTTGAGAGTGAAGGACTTACCTCTTGCATTTGGTGCATAGGTTTGAGTTCTCCTCGGAGATTCGACAAGTTCAAGCTCTTGGGCTTGTTTCTATTGGGTTCTTGGAACCCTAGACAGTTGTGTGGAGTTGCAGTGAGTTCTTGTGGCCTCCAATTGAGTTGTGGAGATTTCTCAAGCTTATGGAATGTTGTGGCATTGTTCTTGGGGGCCTCCAATTGAGTTGTGGAGATTCCTCAAGCTTGTGGCCTTTGTGGTGTTTCTTGGGAGCCCTCCAATTGAGTTGTGGATATTGCCCCAAGCCTTGTACGTGACGGCCCTCAAGTGTCCCATAGTGGATCGAGTGCCTGCCTTTATGGTACCCACATGGGAGAATAAGGTGAGCCTTTTGTGGTGTCGGTGAGTTGAGTCCTTGTGTGGCTTGGGTGAGCATCGAGCCACCACACCTCAAGGTAGGCCATTTGTGGCATTCGGAGATCATTGCGCCATTGCACCTCTCCAATGGAGACGTAGCTTCTTTGGAGAGAAGTTCAGGATAAAAATCATTGTCTCCGCGTCCATCGGTTATCTCTCAACCGGGCCCTTTACTTATGCAATTTACATTGTGGTAGCCATTGTGCTTGAAGTATTATATCTTGGTATCACCTTGTTGCTTATCTTGCTTAGCATAGGTTGTTGGTGCACTTAGTTAACCTAGTGGTTTCAGGTTTTGTGCTTTGATAAATGAAATATTAGTTTTATTTCACATTTATTAGAGCCTAAACCGTAATTATTTTAAAAGCATATTAACCCTATCTAGGCGATGTCATTTGTCCTTTCAACTATAACATGTAATATAACTTGGACATAGATACCAAATTAATATATGTGATGGAGCAATAAAATTTCAGTACTAAGATCATGTCACTAGACCCTAGTAACAAGCATTAAGAAGAACAACAATTCATCTACAATCATACATAAAAATCTTTAAAATAGGCTCCTCAAATTTAGATAGTTATTCATGTCTACATCAGGAATTACTCACACATGTCCATGAGGACCAGAGGATTGATGAGTGGCATCCTACAAGTGGATATTAATACCGTGGCAGTCATGGAGGAGGCCACGAGCAGGGACATCCCTAGGGGATGGCGGCTCCTTGCCCCCCTTTTTTCCTTTTGGAGATGATGTTGGTGGTGGCTTCCAAGGGAGAGGAAAATTTGTGACAACGGGTCGCCAACTCCAAAAATAGGGTTTCCATCAATATATAGTGTGGGAGACTGCATATGAGCAATAAGATTGATGCCCCTTTGATATAAGGGCTTTTGGGAAACTTTAAAACCTTCCAACACATTCTTTATGTCCCTGTGAGTCCAACAAACCGACGAATGGTTGAATCCATCAAGTACCAGAAGAGTTATGATCAATCCATCACGAACTTTCGGATTCTTGGAAAACTATTTCTGGACTCTTCAACAAAACTAGGGCACATGTCACATAGGAAAGATTTTTAGACTTTATTTGTATCAAAAGAAAGCTCTTGAAATTCCCACAACTTTCATGTTCTCTGTTTTCCATTTGACGCATCTTATGGTCAAATGACAAACTCTAGAAATATTCATGCAAGGACAAATTTCTGGCAAATTTCACCAAAACGAGGGATTTCTTTCCATATTTATGCAATTCCTACATAATAACGTGTAAAAAAGAAACTATGCACTTTTACAACTATCAATAAATATAATAAAGTTGCTAATTATTAAATAATTTAATACAATAAATTACAGATTTCATGTATGCATGCATCAAGTGTCCTGATACAAGAGCCGCGGTCAACCCTAATTGTTTGAGACAATACGTGACCTGGTCGTGGATGAAGTCAGCACATTTTGATAGGGTATGTGTAACACCCCAGCATTTAGGAACCAACGAAGGGTAGAAATAGGCGCATATGCATGCATTCATCTATAAAATCCGGGTAATTTTTTTGCCAAATAAAAGCCTAAAGAGATCAAAGTTTCTTTCACCAACAAGAGGTAGGAATAGCTCTTTCTGGTGATTGCTATAAACTTTTGACATGAGCTTTAGGAAGTAATGAGTTTTGGGGGGAATTATTTGAAATTTAAATCATTTGAAATATATCTGAAAATTAGAAGTTAGAAATATAAAGTTGTTTTCCAAAATAATTTAATAACATTGTTTGATTATATTATAGATATATTAAACAACAATAAGAAATTAAGGCAAGGAAAATTAAATAAGAAATGAATTCTTATTTCTTTTCTTTATTCCATAATAATATTACAAATTGAGATAAATACACCAAAATAGAATATTACAGGGAATAGAATTTAATGAAATAAAACTTTATTAACTTATAAGAATGTCTTTACAAGATTCTTTACAAAAGGATAAGAAGAAGATTACAATCAAAATCTATACTACCTATCTATTCCTATACTACATCTTGAGCATCCAGATCTTGTTCCTGCAAAATAAGATAAACCACTCACACAGAAATAAAATGTTAGTTATTATTTATACTCTCAGCGGTGAACAGTGAAGTGCATTGTTCTTATTACATCATTGAGTATAGAGAATGGGGCAGGTTTCACCAGGATAGTAACTAGTAAAAGGATAGGAAGTAAAAGTCAATTCACTTGATCTGATCCACAAACAGCCAGATAGCAAGGCAACTTAGTCATCTAACTACATGCTGTGTGCTGTCAACATAGCAACAACAGTCCAAGCAGTCAAAACAGAACACTTAGTTGTGGCACAACTACTAGGGAGCTCATTTCCTTTTCTCAAGCACACTGCAAGAACAAAGTGGGCATGTCCACTTCCCAAACAAATCCACCAGATATCTTACCAAATCAACCATAAAATCACCACATAATGGTGACATAAGGAGGGGGTGGTGAAGGAGGATAGGAAGGACAAGTACAAGGTCATAGGAGCAAGGAGGAGCTGAACCAGAACCTGGGGTGTGCAAAACAGGCTCCAGGGAGTGATCAAGTCACCAATATCAAGCCAACAACATCAAGCAACACCACAACATCACCAACAAGCAAGTTGTGTGGTGAGTCTATACAAAACCATCACATGTAAAGTTTATCTAAGCATGCGTTGTTTCATATAAGATCTTCTCAGAAAAACACCCAAGTGGGGTGTATCCATCACAGAAGAAATAAAATAATCCCAAACAATCAATCTTTGCAAGCCACAGCAAGATCTCAGCCCATGCATCACTGATCTTGGATAATAACACATGTTTCCACAGCTAATAAGGCAGTAGCCTTATGTGGGGATTTCTAGGCACATCCAATGGATGGTAGCACCTCAGAAGTTATTATAGCTTCTGGATCCAGCTTAAATAGTAAGGATCTATCATATTAACTTTACCAAGGCCTATCAAATTAATTTCCCAAAGCACTGCAGGAATGATATCTTGAGGTTATCCATCCAAGATCATTTAAGAAGAGAAGAAACAAGTGAAAACAACTATTTTTTCCCATATTTTTGCCTCAGACCAGCATCACAGGCTTGATAAAATTAATGAGTACCATAGGCTAATTTATCCAATAGAGTTTTTCAACTCTCAAACACTCTAGAGTACAGATAGAAATAGCCTAGTATCAGGATAAAGCTTGTGTACCATTGAAATGAAGGTTTCACAAGGATTCATCCTAACTAAGGAAATTCTACCAGGGATTTCATAATCCAATTCTTTCAAAAATATACTGAATCATATTCCTAATATAATACTTAGGAATCATTCTACTTTACATAAGAAGTTATCAACAAGAATGCATAAGTAGTATTTGAATAGGAGGCCAACTATATGTTCTAGTATGGGAACAAATCCACTCACAGTATAGATCAGAGTCACAGCATTCAAAGTTTACAAGTGACAGTAATCCAATTGAAAGAGCATGTGGGCCCCCATGTGTGGTTTTGGTAATTAATGACAATTTTTATGGACTAATGTGTGTATTAAGTTGTACTTGTAGGAATTGTCCATTGCCATCTCTTGGAGCATGTGTTGGCTTCAAGGTCGATGAAATGAAGAAGAAGATGCGTTGTGGAAGATCAGTATGCGATATCCCTAGTAGATCTCATGTTTGGTGCTTGCCATCCTCGATGTTTATGGATCGATGAAGACAAGGCCAAAGGATGCTCAAGTCAAAGGTATTCTTGATAGGATTTTCCCTTTTGTCGGTCTCGTGTTGATCGGGTTTAGGATAGTTAGCCGTACTATCAAGAGGGGCTCTCGAGTGAGTAACTCGATCATATTGTTCGGAGAGAGCTCAAACCTTTGCATACTTGCATCATCGTACTTGGTTGTTTTGTCTTATCCATATGAGGATATAGAGCTTGTGGTATTCTTCATAACAAGCTCTTGTTCATCAAAATCGGATCTCTCTTTTATATCTTGTTGCGATTTTGTTGTTGGAGGTTTTCCGGATTCTCACCGAGTGAGGTATCTCACATTATACTACTTGATACATTCTCACTTGGTGATATCCAATATTTACACTTTTAATTGAGTATCTCTTGTCGTCCTCTTTCCAATGCAATTGGATTTGGGTCAATCGGAGTCTCCTAGCAAAAGTTATCGCCGTTGCAATATTTGCCTTTTGATTTAAAAAGAAAAAAAGGAGTTCAGTTTTTTCAAGGCAGTCCGGTACTACCGGGCTAGTACCGGACACGTCTGATCCGGTCCCGGCCCATGCGCCTCCTGTCTGCCTCACCCGGTGGCTGCATCCAGTGCCACCGGCCTGGCCCGGTAGTACCGCCCGGGTGGGCCGGTACTACCGGCCGGCCCAGTGCCTCCCCTGCCAGCGCTCAGTTCCCTGGCCGCCGCCCACCACCCGTTCTCAGCCGCTCGCCTCGCTCCCGCCCCTGATTCCCTCTCGCTCGCGCGCGCCTGGTCCCGCTCGCTCCCACTGGCTCGCCCCCGCTCCCTTGATCCCCTTTTCCCCGCCTCGCTCGCTGCTTGCGCGGCTACTGCTTCGCTCGCGGTTGGCTAGCGGGCCGGTAGTACTGGCCCAATTCGGTACTACAGGTTCAGGCTGCTTTTGCCCCCCAATGGACAGAAAAATGCCACCTCTTTAAATAGCCTTCTTCCTCTCTTTTTTAGGGTTGCTTCTTCTCCCTATTTCTTCAAGCTTTTGCCTATTGCCTTGACTCATCTCTTGTTTGATTTCTTCACACCCCTCCAATGATTCTTGCCAATTTTTTAGGGGAAGAAAGAGGGGATCTAGATCCGTGTTTTGACCAAACCAAATCTCCTCTTTGTGAGTGGATCTTTGGGCATTTTGTGTTCCCCTTTTGTGTTCTTCCTCTCTTGTTCCCCCAATTGCTTTAGTAGCATTGTTGGAACTTGAGAGTGAAGATTTAGGGCATCTGTGTGGTGTTCTTTCCTTTTGCATTTGGTGCATGGGTGTGTGTTCTCTCCGGAGGATTTGTTCGGTGATATTCATTGTTGCTTGTCCCTCTTGGGGTCTTGGAACCCTAGACGGTTGTGTGGCCTTTGTGGCGTGTGCTTGGGGTCTTCAATTAAGTTGCGAAGCTCCCCCAAGATTGAGGCCTTGGTGGAGATTATTGGGAGCCTCCAATTAAGTTGTGGAGTTAGCCCCAATCTTGTACGGGTTCGGTGACCAACCTCAAGTGTCCTATAGTGGAACGGGTGCTTGCCCACGTGGTGGGTGCTCGGGAGAATAGGGTGAGGCCTTGGTGGAGTTGGTGGTCATAGTACCGCCCACCCCTCCAACAAGACGTACTCCCTTGTTGGGAGGAAATTGGTAAAATATCATCGTCCCCGCGTGCCTCGGTTATCTCTATACCCGAGCTCTTTACTTATGCAATTTACATTGTGATAGCCATCGTGCTTGAAGTAATTATCTTGGTATCATATTGTTGCTTGTATTTCCTAGCATAAGTTGTTGGTGCACATAGGTGAACCTTAGTATATCTACGCTTTGTGCTTAACAAAAGAAAATGCTAGTTTTATTCTGCCATTGTTAAGCCCATCTCGTAGAAGTTTTTAACCGCCTATTCACCCCCCTCTAGGCGGCATCCGTGATCTTTCAATTGGTATCAGAGCAAGGTCTCTCGCTTTTAGGCTTCACCGCCTTGAGAGTAAAGATGGCGTCTAGTGGAGTAGTGCACGATTCCTTCTATGTATTCGATGGCACAAATTATTATATGTGGAAATCTCGCATGCTAGATTACTTTTGGGACATTCACCCATCTATTGAAGGAATTCTATATATGGGTTACTCTTCTCCTATGGATCCCGAAAATGAATCTTTAGAGGAGAAGATGAACTCCTGTATAGATGCTCTAGCTACTAAAATGCTTTTACTTGTTGTGAGCAATGTAGTTAAATCTTCAATCATGCCTTATCGGAGTGCTCATGATATTTGGACAAAGCTTCAAGATAAATATGGTGTCCAACATTATTGAGGATGATTGTATTCCCTCCACCTCCGGCCGTGATGAGTTATCATCTTCTACCATTTCACCTACATGTGATTTTTCACAAGGTAATGATATGGATAGAAATTGCAATTTTTATAGTGTGCATACTATTTGTAATCCTTCATATCTATCTAGTTGCAATGATCTATCTTTGGACTCTAACACTTGTAGCACTCAAAACTCCTCATATGCTAGTGTTGGTAGTCCTTGCATATCATGTAGAAATGGCTTGAATATTTCAAATTATGATATGCTTGTGTTGTCTTGTTTCCATGATAAAAATGCTTCTGTCTCCTCTATTGCTTGTGTTGCTAACCATGTAGAGGAAACCAAAGATTCTATGGGCCAAGACAAGGTCTTGAATAGAGATACAAATGCATTCCCATCATCACCTTCTTCCGGTTTTCACTTATGCCTTATGGATAACGGAACAAAGGTAACCTCTTTGGATACCATTGTTGATGATGATGATGAGATTGAAAATGATAATGGTAATGTAGTTGATTATGATATTGACTCTATTCAAGAGATGGGAGAGATTGTCTATTCCTCTCTCCTTAAAAATAAACCCGCTTCCTCCAAATTTGTTGAAATACTGACTTGTGCTATTGAAAGCAAGAAACTTATTGAGGAGCAAGAAAATATCATTTTTAAAAATTATGAACATGAACGTGAGTATGCTAATGAGATAGCTTATCTAGAGAGCTCCCTTGAGGAAGCACAAACCACCAAAGAATCTCTTGCGGAGACTTTTACTCTAGAATTGTCTAGAGTAAAGGAAAACCATGATAAATAATTTTTTATGGCAAGTGATCTCAAAACTAAAAATGATGAACTTGTAGTTGCCCATGCTAAACTCGTTGAGGATTTTAGGCACCTCGAAAATGGCTCTTGGGTCGTTAAGAGTGAGCTCATCAAACTCACCAAGTCACATGAGCAACTCAAAGCTTCATATTCAAAGGAACTTGCAAAGTTGCCCTCACCTCTTGTAATTAATAATGATGCTTGTGCTACTAATGTTATTTCTTGTGAAGCATCTACTTTGAAGGAGAATGTTGAGTTAAAGGCTCAACTTGCTTTGCTAACTAGAAAATATGGGAAGTTGGAAGAAAGTCATGTTAAGCTCTCAAGCTCGCATGATGATCTTCTAGTCTCCCATGATAAGCTAAAGTTAGCTCATGAGGCCATTATGTCAAAGGTAACATCTAGTGGGCCTCATGTGGACATTAGCACTACTTCTACTCCTAATGTGATATTGCCAGGTGCTAGTACTTGTAATTCATCCACTCATGCTATTGCTACATCTTGTGATGAATTACATTCTTTGCCTTGTTGCTCTAATAATCAAGAATCTACTTCCTCTAGTATTATTGTTGATACTAACCTTGTAGAGGAAATCAAAGAGCTCAATGCTCAAGTCACTTCTTTGAAGAATGACTTGAACGTGGGTCATAAAGGGAAGGCCACACTCAACCACATCTTGAGTGTGCAAAAATGCCCCAATGACAAGAGTGGACTTGGATTCAACTCCAATATCAATAACAAGTCCACTATCATGTTGAAGCACAAGGGCAATGTAACACCCTCAAATCGGCCCTATGCAAGTTTTAGCGCTTTCCGCCAAACCCGCATAGAAACGATTCAAAGACGCCCACTAGGCACTTTCGTGCGGGTGGAAAACGAAGTAATACCATTACACATTAGTCCACGATGGAACCCACAGAACATATATATACAACCACGACTCCATGAGTCAAGAATACAGATATAATATACAAAGATCCAAATCACCTTGAAAATGATAGAGCGTCCGACTACGGACAAGATGCAAATGGGGCTAAGAGCCCTGAAGAATAACCAATGGCGTCCATAACCCTGCCCAGGCCAAGCCGGAAGGATAACCCTGCTAACAACGTCGATCTCGAACCTGCTAAAACAAAAGGGGTGCCGACAAAGGGCAAAGGAAAAAGAGGAGCGTCAGTACTGAGGCCAGTACATGGCGAGGCTAGAATTCGGCGGCTCTCGCCTACATAGGTATGGTGGACTGAAGCGGCAGCGCGGCAGCACTAAACAACCTATAGAGACTCAGTACAACTGTCGGCTATTAGAGAGAGATAAGAAAGAACTAATCGGAACCACCTAATACTAACACCAGACATACCCATCCTGGAATTCCCCCTCGAGACCAAACGAGGAAGTCAAACCGAGGAACTCACACAGTTGGCAATTTTACTTATTCCGTTATAGTTGTAGCACTTACTAATCAGGTGTAGGTGTGATAACATAAGTAGTGGGCAATTTTAGTTATCATTCTGTTGTAGTTGGAACATCTACTAGTCAGATATAATTGTTTTGAGGAATCCCAAAACCCAGCAGTTGTTGACACTTTTATCACATTCCATTGGAGTTGCAATACTTACTAGGTAGGTATAGTATGACACAGATCACCACAGATCCACCAGTTGTTGGCATTTTTATTATCCATTCCAGTGTAGTGAAGCTGGATTACTAGTCACATATTAAGTCAAATTTATAGCACTACTTTAGTTATGCTTGTCTATGATCGAGATACTGTGCTCCAAGTCGTCCATAACCGCAGACACGGCTTTCAGAAAGTTTTACCCTGCAGGGGTGCACAAATAGCAACACACACTCGATCAACCTCGGAAAAACCAAATCAAAACCCAACGAGGCTTTCACGACAAAGCGATCACAGGATTCATAAAATATTTCAGGGGGCCACCCAACTAAGCTACCCGCAACGAAGTTGGCCGGCTCCGGAACAGACCCAGGGTTTGTGACAATGGTTGTAAACGACTGGGAACCCAAAAGTGTGACTGGGCTTGTCGATACCGCGAAAACATTCCACGTTCCAAAACAGTACAGGTGCTCCACGCACAATCGTAAATAAAACAGTAAAACATGGCATAGGTACAGGATAGTAATAAAGCCCCAAACTACTTTGTGGCCCCAAGAAATAGAAATGAATCAAGCTCTAGCTCAGTGGGGTCCATAAGGCCTCCCGGATGTGGATAGTGCGAAAAATCAAGGAACAGGTATCAAGTACTCGGGGTCCTACGGGACACAAGTGAGCGTGGAAGAACCAAATAACATCTATTGCCCACCGATGCCTCTGCATTAGTTATATCTAGCATTTTAATAGTTGTATTTAAAGTCATGATCATCTCCACCATAAACATCTGCCAACATTCCAACAACTGTGGTACTTGACAACACGAGATCGCACCTGAGCAAGCAACTACGACTCGCAAGGCCCGCTATCTACCAAACACAGGTATTAGGAGGTGTCCAAGGCAATATAGAGGCTGCACGGGATATAACTGGTGCACGGAAACTAAAGCATCACGACACATATAGCAATAGATCAACAGGAGGAAATAAAGACTATAAATGCAAAATAGGTAGAAGAGGGAGAGATGCTTGCCTGGGGAAACACTGCCGACGGATCATATCCGGAGAACTTGTCGATACTCGCATCAACTCATCGGCCTAATCCGCGAAGAAGCAAACACTAGAAGAAACACCGGATGCAATATTTAATACTACGGCAGAAGATCCAGCATGATTATGATATGATGCAGATGCGGTGCAATTAGGCAATATTAAGCGGAACCGGGGTCCCGACAAATGATTATATGGTTCAAGTTGTTTAGAACCCCCGCAATTTAAATGTTGTATTAACAGGGTGAAACATGGCATCGGTTCGCTACACCAATTTAAATGGAGTCCGGAATACGACAAAGATATCCCGCATAAACACTCCATATTTAATTATGAGGTGAATCGGCATAATGCCCCCAAACCACAGACAACCATGCATGCATGAAGAATTAATTATGTGACAGTTGAGAATGTCATATTATAAAAATAGGGGCTTAGGATCACACATCTGGGTTCGACGATCTTGGGTTCCGGGGGTTCGGGTCTGGGTCTCCGGGTTCTATGGAAGCAACGGGATCGGTCTTCAGGGCTTCGAACATCGGATCCGGGAAGGAGAGCTTTATGTTCCGGGAAGAAGGACTTGGTGTGCGGCATACTTCGGTCTCACGTCGACGTGCTCGGCGCCTCAGATGGAGAACTCGGCGTTTCGGGTCGACGACCTTGGCGGTCTTCGGGTTCGGGTCTTCAGACTTCTGGAAGAAGATCTTGGCGTCCGTGTCGGAGGTCTTTCGGATTCGCATCCGCGAAGGAGATCTTGGTGTTCGGGGTCTCGTCGTCTTCATGTCCGGGACCGGGGTTCTTTGAGCCCGCGAAGAAGTACTCGAAGTTCCGTGACGAAGATCTTGGGAGGGGCATCGTCGTGTCCGATTTCCGTGTCGACGAATGTGTTGTCCGTGAAGGAGATCTTGGATCCTAGCGGGTCAGACTTGGATCCGCGTCACTTCGGTCTTGCTGACGAGAAGATCTTGTCAAAAATTCCATCAATCCTGTCCATCGTGTGGGTCTCTGAGATGTATCTGTAGAAGCACCCGAACGGACATGACCACTAGGCTGAAGAAAAACAAGGAGGCTCCTGGGAGACCCGATGTTGCTACCTGTGCACGCGCGCGAGGTGGGAAGCAGCGTCTGCAGGAGGCGGAGATGCGGGGCTCGACCAGGGGTGCGTCGGCAGGGACGGAACGGAGCGCAGGGCGGTGGGGTGGAGATCGACCGGGGACGGGAGGCGAAGCAGGACCACTGGCCGGCGGCGAGGGAGGAGGCGACCGGCGGTGCGAGGAGGCCGACAGGACGGTGGAAGCGCGGCCGGAGGTGGCGGCGCTCGCGGGAAGGCGCGAGGTCGAGCAGAGGCAGCAGAGGCGCGACGGCGAGGGGAACAGCCGAGGGCACGCGAGGGAGCGGTGGAGAGGCGGGGGAGGCCAGCGACGGGCACGGCCAGAGATGGGCGACGGGGATGACGGGCTGAGGCGGCGCACGGAGGGAGACGGGAGCAGAGGCGGCGGGGGTGACCGGCGACGAGGTCGCGGCCCGAGGACGCGCGGGAGGCCGGCGAGCGACGGGGCCGCGGCGGCGCGGTGGCTTTGAGGAGGAGGGGCCATGGCGGAGAAGGGAGAGGCGAGAGGGGGCGGACTTGCGGCGGGGCTGGCCACGGGAGGCAGAGGGAGCGCGGTCGGCGGCCGCCCTGCACGAGGAGAGACGGGGGTGGGAGGTAGGAGGAGGCGACCGCAGGGGGAAGGTGGGCCCGCGGGGGGGGGGGGGGAGATCCCAAGGCAGGGGTGGGTCGGCCGATAGTGGCCTGGGTGGGTCGTTGCGTGTGTGTGTTCTCTGTGTGCGTGTGTGGAAAAGCTGGTGGGGGTGTGTGGTGGCTGTGTGAGGGAAGTGGGCCAGGGGGAATGATGTGGCGAGCCGTGAGTGGCCATGGTGAGGTGGAGGGGGCTGGGTAGATTAGGGTTGGGTAGGTTAGGGATTAGATAGGCTGGTTTTGGGTAATTTTGGGGGTGGCCGGCTGGGTCGGATCGCCCGGTTTGGCTGCCCCCTAAAAATAAAATAAATATTTTATTATTTAAAACGGGGCTTTTGAAATACGTTGGTAGACGAAACAAAATATTCCGGAGACCCGGGTTTTAATTTGAATAAAGACGAGAATATTTAGAAAACAAAACTAGGCGTTTCGAAAATAGTTTTTAGACAAAAACCATGCATGATGATGATGATGCTCAAATGCAATGTGGCATGATGACATGAGCATACGGTTATGATGATGCGATGCACAAAACACAGCGATTTTCTAGTAGTGGTTTTAGCGGGATGCCACAATTCGACACCACTAACAATGGATCTCGCCCTCGAGATCCGCCTCATGGTACCGGGAAGAAGGTCGGTGATCTGAATCTTCTCGCTTCGTGTAGATGCTCGCGACACCACTAACAAGTGGTGGTTGTCAGTGATGGCCGAGAGAACACTCCGGGAACAAAGGGTAAAGGTAGAGGTATCAACAAATAAAGCCACCTCTAACTTCCGTGGACGGAGTAAAATTGCTGGATCCACCGATTCAATGTACAAAGAGAATGATAAGAGTAGTGGTATGGTAGCTACTCCATCCTGCACTCAAAGCATTACTCTGCACAAGAATAGGGGAATTATACAACCAACTCTCGGAATTCAGACTGAAGATCTCGACAAGCGAGGTTCGGAAACAAAGGAGTGATGCAGACTCTGCATCGGATCTGGCGTAGATGATGTCGTCGCGTCGGAAAACTCTAGAAGGCACAAACAAGGAACAAAGAATGGTACCACTGATAAAGGATCACTCAGATAGCATGAAGACCGGATGTAGAAGCACCGTTACCAAAGGAGGAAGCGAAACCCTGAAGGTACGACGGAAACCCAACCACGAGAACTCCTGGACTCGAAGAAAAGATAAGAGAGCAGACTCAAAACACGCAGAGGTAAGAGGAGAACAGCAGAGGGATAAGGAGTAAAAGCAGACCTAATCACATCTATCCAACCGATTTTGCGAAAATAGTTTTGACAGTCTACTTCGGCCGTTAGCTAGGTTATCCTATAGGCTGGACTAGTGGGGTATCCCAACTGCTGGGCTCTGATACCACTCTGTAACACCCTCAAATCGACCCTATGCAAGTTTTAGCGCTTTCCGCCAAACCCGCATAGAAACGATTCAAAGACGCCCACCGGGCAATTTCGTGCGGGTGGAAAACGAAGTAATACCATTACACTTTAGTCCACGATGGAACTGTTGCGACCTCGGATCGTTAAGGATCCTAAGTCCCTGTGATTAACATGCTAGTCCCTGGATCAATAGCTAGCACTTCATAGTCGATGAATATCATGTAAAACACAAGTCATTATTACACGAATAATCCAGAGTACAATTATTACAACTTGCATAGCTCATAGCTAGCTCAAACAAAACAGCGGAAACTAAGTAAAACTTGAGTCCATCAACGCCTCAGGCTAGCTGCGTGAAGACCCGCGATCCCTACGCACCTTTCAATCATCGGATTCTGCACATAAGACGTGCAGCCAACAAGTTGGGTCAATACTTTGAATGTATTGGCAAATTACACCAAGGAAAGAGTAAAACTATCTCTACATGCAAGGCTAAGAGTAGGCTCTGGGGTTTATTTGCGTAAAGCCAATTTTATCAATGTAATAAGAAAAGAGGAAGAACGTTTTCCCTAATTTGTAAACTTTGATAAATAGTATAGGGTCGAATGGAACACGTGGATATTACTCACCAAGTGCCCAATCAACCTAGCACTTGGATATTACGCACCAAGTTCCCAAAATCCCGCCCAACGACGATATTACTCATGCCTTGGGGTTTATAAAACGTTAGGTTTGGAAAAGAGAGAGGAAGATCTTTCAGAGGCTCCATCCTTCAGATGCTCAAAGTTTTTCTGTTTCCGTGAACACGGATGATCAATCAGATTGCAATACTCTCGAGAGGTTGTGCACTTTCCCCACAATCCATGATCAAGCCCTTTTACAGGCAAGACCATGGCGAAGCCTTCCCTTAGTAGCCCCTCTACCAGCTGGATCCAACCGTGCCAAGAACCTCCAAATGTTGGTACCCCGGTGAGGTTTCCCACTAAGTACTAAGCCAAGACAGAGCCCATATGTATTGTGGTTGCATGGGAAGCTTCTGAATTCTGAAATGTGGCAGACTTCTTTGATTCCTGGGCAGCCGTCCTCCACCAAAAACCCACTCATTGTCCCGACAACCATTCCGCCTAGAAGAAAACTTAGTTTTATTTTGAAGGGGGGTTTTGGAGAAGAAAAGTTCGCTCGAGAGAGAGCTCTCGTACTTAGAAAATGTTTGAGTCTTTCGAACCCTCCCAACGGTACTTGCTATATATAAGTATATAGCATAGAAAGCATAACTTAGAAAAACAGGATAACCTATTGGGATGGAAAAATCCTAAGCATAGAGCTACTCATGGCATACTACAAAACCGCACTTGCAAAATAGTACTAAGAAAATCTACCAAAATCCTACACATGCATACTACAGAATTCTTGAAGAGTAAAACATGCATAGTCAAAACTGGGGCATAAACATGAACAAGTGGTGTAACTTGCCTTGATCCAAGCAGCAATCTACACAACAGTACTCCTTAGCGCACTCCGAGCAATCTAACGAAACAAACATGGGTCCAATTACAAATTGCACAAAACAAGTCACGAAGTCAATTATGCATAAATGCAACATGGTAATATGCAAGGATGGATTTGATTTCGACCAAGGGTTTTAACCAGGGGTGTTGTTGAGTTGGGGATGTAATTAGAATTAATTCCCCACATATTTTGAGTATTTTGGGTTAAACCCTAAATAACCAAGCTCAATACTAGATCTACAACTCTAATCTTCCTCGAGATATATCTGAACACCCTAAGCATGATATGGTAATTTTCTACAGAAGCTCTTGTCAAAACAAAGCCAACGCAACAAGAATCAACTAAAACGGAGTTACGGATAATTTTCTAGAATTAAAATACTCTAATCTAAACTTTAAATCCTACTGCAAGATTGCTGTGGCAAAACAGTAATATTATTGTAGATCTGTGTTCTACTCGAAAATATGAATCCAACGGTATATTATACACAATTTTTGGACTAATATTCGAATTTCTATGAATTTTACGAGATTGGAACTATTTCTGCCTATTATAAAAGAAAAACAAAAGGGCGACCAGTGAGGCGGCGACACGTGGCGGCTCGAGATTGGTCCGCCGGGCGCGCTTGACGCCGACACGGTGGTGACGCAGCGTCGACGTGGCGGCTGCCACGTGACGCAACGCGGTTGGCCGGGGCTGTTTGACCGATTGGATCCGTTTGATCCCGATCTGACGGTCGGAGAGGTGGTGGCCGGCGGCTTACCATGGCAGGCAGCGACTGGAGGCGGTGGACGGCGGCGGGGCTCCGGTGATGGTCGGTGGCGGGCGGCGGTGCTCCTCCGGCCTGGCGAAATTGACGACGGCGACCGGCTCCTCGCCGAGGTCACGTTCCCGGAGACAGCTGCGGCTGCTCCTCCGCGAGGCGGCGGTGGACGGCAGCTGGAGGCGGCAAAGGGCGGCGGCGCTCTAGCGAGCAATTGGCGGCGGCTCGGCGGCGGCGGCGGGCGGAAAAGGAGCTAGGGTTTTGTGGAGGCGCGCCCAGGCTTAAATAGGGCAGAGACTTGGGGTGGGGTCGCGGAATCCGCTCCGGATTCACCGGAAACGGTTGGCGCTGGCGCGGCGGCGGCCGTGCTCGAGCCGGACTCGGGGAAGGCGGCCGACGGGTGGGTCCCGCCTGTCGGTGGCTGCGGGCGCGGGAGCGGGCTGGCGCGGCTGCTGGGCCGGCCCAGCCGGGCGTGCGCGGTAAGCGCTGCTCGCTTGCGGCGTGCGCGGCGAATAGGAGCGGGCTGGCTTCGGCTGGCCCGCCTAGGTTAGGTTTCCTCTTTTTTTATCCTTTTTATTATTTTATGATTTGCTATTTGACTAATAACTTTTGCAAACGGACTCCGAATTAGACGAAATTTGTTTCTAAAATTTTGTAAAAAGAAGAGGGTTAGAGTAGGACTATAAAATAATATTTTTGCAAGGGTTTTGGTGGTTCAAAAAGGTTTTACCTCTATAAGTGACTGTGGGGTTTAAGAAAATACCTCATGCAGCTTTTGATATGTGATGCCATGATGCAATGATATGATGCATGCTTCTAGTAACACCTGAATTGCAAAATTTGGGATGTTACAAACCTACCCCCCTTAAGAAGAATCTCGTCCTCGAGATTCAGGTTGGTTAGAAAATAGGTGTGGGTGTTCTTTCTTTAGGTCTTCTTCACGCTCTTTCTCGGAATGGTGATTCCATTGAACTTTGCAAAATCTGATAGTCTTGGTACGAGTAATTCTCTCGGCTGTCTCCAGAATCCTAGTGGGTTTTTCCTCATAGGTGAGATCGTTCTCCAATTGAACTTCTTCCAATGGAATTGTATCCTTTAGTGGGGTTTCTGCCATTTCCGGGTGACACTTCTTTAGTTGCGACACATGGAAAACATCGTGAACTGTTAGCACTTCGGGCAATTCCAACTGATAGGCAACTTCCCCTCTACGACCCAAGATTTTGTAGGGCCCTATGAATCGGGGTGCTAACTTACCCTTGATTCCGAATCTCTTAACTCCTCGTAGTGGTGAAACTCGGAGATACGCACGGTCTCCTACTTCATAAGTCACATCCCTGTGCTTGGAATCGGCATAACTCTTTTGTCTGGGTTGGGCTATTTTTAACCTGTCTTGAATCTGTCTCACCTTCTCTTCGGCATCCTTGATCAGTTCAGGTCCAAACAAACTACGTTCTCCTACTCCACTCCATAGCAGCGGAGTCCTACATTTTCTGCCATATAAAACTTCAAATGGAGCCATCTTGATGCTAGTTTGGTAGCTGTTATTGTATGAGAATTCCGCATATGGCAAGTTATCATCCCAACTAGACCCATAGTCTAGCGCACAGGCTCTTAACATGTCCTCCAAGATCTGATTAACTCTTTCTGTTTGTCCATTGGTTTGGGGGTGGAAGGTAGTACTAAACTCCAATCGTGTCCCTAGAGACTCGTGTAGTTGCCACCAAAACTTAGAGGTGAATTGGGTACCCCTATCCGAGACAATCCCTTTGGGTACACCATGAAGGCTCACGATTCTTGACATGTAAATCTTGGCAAGTTTAGCACTCGTATAGGTGGTTTTTACGAGAATAAAGTGGGCCACCTTTGTGAAGTGGTCGACCACTACCCAGATGGAGTCATACCCAGATCGAGTCCGGGGTAGTCCCGTGATAAAATCCATGCCTACCTTGTCCCACTTCCAATCAGGCACATGTAAAGGTTGCAGTAGTCCTGCGAGTTTTTGATGTTCAGCCTTGACTCTGTTGCATACGTCACACAAGGAGATATATTCAGCAATTTCTCTTTTCATGTTGTTCCACCAGAATCTCTCTTTTACATCCATGTACATCTTTGTATTACCGGGATGAATTGAGTAAGGCGAATCGTGAGCTTCCTAAAGGATTAACTTCCTGATATCAGGGTTATCGGGAACGCACAGACGCTTCTCATACCAAAGTGTTCCTTGTTCATCCATGTGAAACCCTTTTGCTTTACCCTTGCTGATATTAGCTCTTATTTCTTCCAACTCTTTGTTCCCCTTCTGGGCCTCTTTGATTTGGTCCAGAAGTGTTGGCACTATCTCCATAGTTGCTAAGTATCCCTCCGGAACTATTTCCAACCTGAGGTCCTTAAATTGTTCACACAAATCTTTTGGAAGTTCTCCCATGGTAAGTCCATTTACATAGACTTTCCGGCTTAAGGCGTCAGCCACAACGTTGGCCTTTCCAGGATGGTACTGTAGGTCTAAGTCATAATCCTTGATGAGCTCAAGCCATCTCCTTTGCCTCATATTTAATTCCTTTTGAGTGAAGGTATACTTAAGACTCTTGTGATCCGTGAACACATCACAATGTTTGCCCATTAGGTAATGTCTCCATACCTTGAGCGCATGCACAACGGATGCTAGTTCCAAATCGTGCGTGGGGTAGTTATTCTCATGGTGCTTAAGTTGCCGAGAGGCGTAAGACACTACTTTTCCATCTTGCATCAGAACACTACCCAGTCCTTGCCGGGAAGCGTCGCAATAGACTTGAAAATCCTTTTGGATATCAGGGAGGCACAGAACCGGTGCTGTTACTAGGCGCTTCTTCAACTCTTGAAAACTTGCTTCACATGCCTCGGTCCATTGGAATTTATTCTCTTTCTTCAGCAACTCTGTGATAGGCTTTGCTATTTTGGAAAAGTTTTCAATGAATCTTCGGTAATATCCCGCAAGGCCTAGGAAACTCCTAATATCACCCACATTCTTAGGAGACTCCCATTCTGTCACGGAAGCTACCTTACTTGGGTCCACATCAACACCTTTAGCTGATACAATATGACCAAGGAATCCCACTTCTTTCAACCAGAACTCACATTTGCTAAATTTGGCATACAACTTGTGTTCCCTTAACTTTTCCATGATTAGGCGCATATGCCTCTCATGTTCTTTCTCGTCCTGGGAGTATATGAGTATGTCATCAATGAATACCACAATAAACTTATCCAAGTACTCCATGAACACCTTGTTCATCATAGTCATGAAGTATGCTGGGGCATTGGTTAAGCCAAACGACATCATGGTGTATTCATACAATCCGTATCTCGTGGTGAAAGCTGTCTTGGGTACATCCTGTTCCCGGATCTTTAGCTGGATATATCCTGATCGGAGATCAATCTTAGAGAACACACTAGCTCCCTTTAATTGGTCAAACAGGTCGTTAATATTGGGTAGAGGGTACTTGTTCTTGATTGTCACTTCATTCAACGACCGGTAGTCCACAACCAACCTCTTGGTTTTATCCTTCTTCTCCACGAATAAGACAGGTGCTCCCCAAGATGACGCACTTGGTTGAATGAAGCCTTTGTCCAACTGCTCTCTGAGCTATTTCTTAAGTTCCTTTAACTCATCCACATCCATCTTGTATGGTTTCTTTGCTATTGGTCCAGTACCAGGCATCAAGTCAATGAGAAACTCGATGTCTCGGTCGGGAGGCATCCCTGGCAGTTCTTCCAGAACACATCTGGATACTCCTTCACAATTGGCACATCCTCCAAGCTAACCCCCTTAAGAGAGTTCACCATACTTCCTTTGAGTGCGAAAGCTGACTTAAAGCGGATCCTTTTCTTTTCCGGAGTCGTGAGTGCGATAGTCCTTTTGGCACAATCAATGACTCCCTCATACTCGGTCATCCAATTCATGCCCAAAATTATGTCTATGCCTTGCGATTCTAGAATGACTAGGCTGGTGGGAAAGGTGTGCGCCCCAATTCTTAGTTCTAACCCACGGCATCCAGAGTTTGCCACTATTTCTCTTCCAGGAGAACTTACCCTTAGGGGAGTACTAATAGTCTCCGTAGGTATTTTGCCTCTATCCACAAATACCCTTGATATGAATGAATGCGATGCACCAGTATAAAAAAACAACTGCAGGTGTGGAGCTAAGCTTGAACTTACCAATCACGGAGTCAGGTGCCTCACGAGCATCCTCCACGGAGACATGATTCACCGTGGCTTTGACGAACGGGTTTGGCTTCTTCCCATTTCCATTACCATTGCCATGGTTGTGTCCGTTGCCGTTTCCATTACCATTCCCATTCTTCGTCCTTTCGGGGCAAGTAGTTGCATAGTGCCCTATCTTGTTACACTTGAACCATGTCACTTCACTCAAATCCTTCCAATTGCCATTTCCATTGTGGTGTTTATGGCCATTGTGGTTATGTCCTCCATGACGATGACCGTTGTGGTTGTGGGGTGGTGGTGACGAAGTGCGTTGCTTCTGATATGGGGCAGAGTTGTGCTTGTGTGAGGTGGACTTTCTCTTTCGGTTCTCTATACTCCTTTGCTTTGCTTCAACCACAACTGCCCTGTCTAGAAGTTCCTGATAGTTATCAAACTTCAGAGCCATAAGCTGAATGGATATTTCATCATTAAGTCCCCTTAAGAACTCCTCCTGTCTCTTAGCATCAGTGGATACATCATCAGGTGCATAACGTGCCAGCTTGTTGAAAAGGTCCCCATACTCGGAGACAGAGCGGTGTAGTTATTTCAAGTCGCGGAACTCACGTATCTTAAGTGACATGACTCCCACGGCTACGTGATGAGTACGAAAGGCTGCTTCAAACTGGTTCCAGGTGATAGCTTCAATATCGGGGTGGGTGACCTAGTAGTTATCCCACCATTCAGCAGCTGATCCCTCTAGTTGGTGCGCGGCAAAGCGCACCCTGTCGGCTCCAACAACCTGGACGGTGTCTAACTTCTTGTTGGTGGTGCGGAGCCAGTCGTCTGCCACAATTGGCTCAGAACTACTTGAGAAAGTTGGAGGGTTCAACCTCAAGAACCGAGTCAAGCGATCTTGTTGGGGCGGTGGAGACGGTGGAAGTGGCGGGTTGTTGTTGTTGTTTTGCATGTTTTGAGTGAGGAGTTGGATCAGCTGATTCTGGGAGTTCAGAAGTTGTGCTATCTATGGGGGCATGTTGTTATTGTTGTTTCCACGTCTCGCCATCTGGAGAGTTTGGGAGGCGAGTTAAAAAAATAGATAGACAGCCTAAGGAATAAACTCCTACCCTTATGTAAACAAGAGAAGAAAAACACACGAGAAAAGCAAGGACACAAGGCACATAGTTCCACACACTCAACCAAGTTTAACTAACCAATATAATTTTTGGTACTCATTACAATCGCGAATAACGTTTGACTATAGAACTAAAGGTGGTCCAACTACTATACTCATCATCTACTTCCTCATCCTCAATGATGAAGCCTTCCTTCTCCAGCAGTGACTTGTATAACTCCATGTCCCTCATTGTGGCTTCAAGCTTCTCTTGAAGTTCCTTTACCTCCTGTGGCTCCGGTGTTGCAGCTTCGAGCCTCCCTTGAAGTTCCTTCACCTCTTGCAGCTCCTGGGTAGCAGCTTCCAGCTTCGCTCGGAGTTCCTTCTTCTCCTTCTGTAGCTTCTTGATCAACCCTGACCCCATATTTATGGGCGTGATCTTCTCCTCCAAGCTCCTCTTAGCTGCTCGCAGGTCCTTCATCATGGTGGCAAGGTTCTTGAACTCCAGCTCGTTCTTTGCGAGTACTAGACTTTGCTCCCTAATCCTCTTGTTCTTATCTTGCACCCCCTTCTCTTGATTAGCGAACCTCTTGTCTTGGGCGGTGAGTTCCCCTCCTAGGGACTTGATCTTCTCTTCCAACTCCTCGATCTTCTCGTCCTTCTCCTTGACTAGGGCACAAAGCTCGTCATTCCTCACGATCTCAAGGCAGCTTCCCTTCTGAAGGTCATTGATGTGGAACTCCAAGTCTTGGTATTGGATTCTTCGACGCTTGCATGTCTTCCTTTCCTCCGAGGTTAACTTGATTGGAACTCCCTTCTCATCACGTCTTCCAAAGAGTTTGATGTAGTGGCCTTCAACCTCTTCATGGTGGCGTCCGCAAAGGCGTCCAATGAGTTCCTGCAAGCTGATGCTAAGTCCTTTCTCCTTGGAGTCGCTAGTGACGTTGAGTACAATGGCCTCTGTCTTGGGTTCCGCCTGACTGCGCCCTGGTTGGATGACTTCAATCGCCCAGCATCCTTCCTTGTGCATCTTCCTCAACTCGCTTCCCTTGATTGCTGGCATGGGTAACTGCAGTGTCTTCATGATGTCTAAAAGGCACTCTCCGAAGCGTAGGCACCTGATGTCTTTGGCGGTGTCGTAGTAGAAGGCCGTCATCTTTAGGTTAGGAGAAAGAAAATTAGACATAAGGTGGTAAGGAAGAGAAATACTAGAAGAGTACAAATAACTTAGAAGAACAGAGAAAGCTAAAACACACATGGTAAAGGTGGTTTCCAATCCTAGGGGTCACGTCCTACAGGCAACTTTGTGCTCTGATACCATCTGTTGCGACCTCGGATCGTTAAGGATCCTAAGTCCCCGTGATTAACATGCTAGTCCCTGGATCAATAGCTAGCACTTCACAGTCGATGAATATCATGTAAAACACAAGTCATTATTACACGAATAATCCAGAGTACAATTATTACAACTTGCATAGCTTATAGCTAGCTCAAAAAAAAAGTGGAAACTAAGTAAAACTTGAGTCCATCAACGCCTCAGGCTAGCTGCGTGAAGACCCACGATCCCTACGCACCTTTCAATCTTCGGATTCTGCACATAAGACGTGCAACCAACAAGTTGGGTCAATACTTTGAATGTATTGGCAAATTACACCAAGGAAAGAGTAAGACTATCTCTACATGCAAGGCTAAGAGTAGGCTCTGGGGTTCATTTACGTAAAGCCAATTTTATCAATGTAATAAGAAAAGAGGAAGAAAGTTTTCCCTACTTTGTAAACTTTGATAAATAGTATAGGGTCGAATGGAACACGTGGATATTACTCACCAAGTGCCCAATCAACCTAGCACTTGGATATTACGCACCAAGTTCCCAAAATCCCGCCCAACGGCGATATTACTCACGCCTTAGGGTTTATAAAACGTTAGGTTTGGAAAAGAGAGAGGAAGATCTTTCAGAGGCTCCATCCTTCAGATGCTCAAAGTTGTTCTGTTTCCGTGAACACGGCTGATCGATCAGATTGCAATACTCTCGAGAGGTTGTGCACTTTCCCCACAATCCATGATCAAGCCCTTTTACAGGCAAGACCATGGCGAATCCTTCCCTTAGTAGCCCCTCTACCAGATGGATCCAACCGTGCCAAGAACCTCCAAATGTTGGTACCCCGGTGAGGTTTCCTACTAAGTACTAAGCCAAGACAGAGCCCATATGTATTGTGGTTGCACGGGAAGCTTCTGAATTCTGAAACGTGGCAGACTTCTTTGATTCCTGGGCGGCCGTCCTCCACCAAAAACCCACTCGTTGTCCCGACAACCATTCCGCCCAGAAGAAAACTTAGTTTTATTTTGAAGGGGGGTTTTGGAGAAGAAAAGTTCACTCGAGAGAGAGCTCTCGTACTTAGAACATGTTTGAGTCTTTCGAACCCTCCCAACGGTATTTGATATATATAAGTATATAACATAGCAAGCATAACTTAGAAAAACAGGATAACCTATTGGGATGAAAAAATCCTAAGCATAGAGCTACTCATGGCATACTACAAAACCGCACTTGCAAAATAGTACTAAGAAAATCTACCAAAATCGTACACATGCATACTACAGAATTCTTGAAGAGTAAAACATGCATAGTCAAAACTGGGGCATAAACATGAACAAGTGGTGTAAATTGCCTTGATCCGAACAGCAATCTACACAACAGTACTCCTTAGCGCACTCCGAGCAATCTAACGAAACAAACATGGGTCCAATTACAAATTGCAGAAAACAAGTCACGAAGTCAATTATGCATGCATGCAACATGGTAATATGCAAGGATGGATTTGATTTCGACCAAGGGTTTTAACCAGGGGTGTTGTTGAGTTGGGGATGTAATTAGAATTAATTCCCCACAGATTTTGAGTATTTTGGGTTAAACCCTAAATAACCAAGCTCAATACTAGATCTACAACTCTAATCTTCCTCGAGATAGATCTGAACACCCTAAGCATGATATGGTAATTTTCTACAGAAGGTCTTGTCGAAACAAAGCCAACGTAACAAGAATCAACTAAAACGGAGTTACGGATAATTTTCTAGAATTAAAATACTCTAATCTAAACTTTAAATCCTACTACAAGATTGCTGTGGCAAAACAGTAATACTATTGTAGACCTGTGTTCTACTCGAAAATATGAATCCAACGGTATATTATACGAAATTTTTGGACTAATATTCGAATTTCTATGAATTGTACGAGATTGGAACTATTTCTGCCTATTATTAAAGAAAAACAAAAGGGCGACCAGTGAGGCGGCGACACGTGGCGGCTCGAGATTGGTCCGCCGGGCGCGCGTGACGCCGACGCGGTGGTGACGCGGCGTCGACGTGGCGGCTGCCATGCAGCGCGACGCGGTTGGCCGGGGCTGTTTGACCGATTGGATCCGTTGGATCCTGATCTGACGGTCGGAGAGGGGGTGGCCGGCGGCTTACCATGGCAGGCAGCGACTGGAGGCGGTGGACGGCGGCGGGGCTCCGGCGATGGTCGGTGGCGGGCGGCGGTGCTCCTCCGGCCTGGCGAAATTGACGACGGCGACCGGCTCCTCGCCGAGGTCACGTTCCCGGAGACAGCTGCGGCTGCTCCTCCGCGAGGCGGCGATGGACGGCAGCTGGAGGCGGCGCTCTAGCGAGCAATTGGCGGCGGCTCGGCGGCGGCGGCGGGCGGAAAAGGAGCTAGGGCTTTGTGGAGGCGCGCCCGGGCTTAAATAGGGCAGAGACTTGGGGTGGGGTCGCGGAATCCGCTCCGGATTCACCGGAAACGGTTGGCGCTGGCGCGGTGGCGGCCGTGCTCGAGCCGGACTCGGGGAAGGCGGCCGACGGGTGGGTCCCGCCTGTCGGTGGCTGCGGGCGTGGGAGCGGGCTGGCGCGGCTGCTGGCGCGGCTGCTGGGCCGGCCCAGCCGGGCGTGCGCGGTAAGTGCCGTTCGCTTGCGGCGTGCGCGGCGAATAGGAGCAGGCTGGCTTCGGCTGGCCCGCCTAGGTTAGGTTTCCTCTTTTTTTTAATTCTTTTTATTATTTTCTGATTTGCTATTTGACTAATAACTTTTGCAAACGGACTCCAAATTAGACGAAATTTGTTTCTAAAATTTTGAAAAAGAAGAGGGTTAGAGTAGGACTATAAAATAACATTTTTGCAAGGGTTTTGGTGGTTCAAAAAGGTTTTACCTCTATAAGTGACTATGGGGTTTAAGAAAATACCTCATGCAGCTTTTGATATGTGATGCCATGATGCAATGGTATGATGCATGCTTCTAGTAACACCTGAATTGCAAAATTTGGGATGTTACAGGAACCCACAGAACATATACATACAACCACGACTCCATGAGTCAAGAATACAGATATAATATACAAAGATCCAAATCACCTTGAAAACGATAGAGCGTCTGACTATGGACAAGATGCAAATGGGGCTAAGAGCCCTGAAGAATAACCAATGGTATCCATAACCCTGCCCAGGCCAAGCCGGAAGGGTAACCCTGCTAACGACGTCGATCTCGAACCTGCTAAAACAAAAGGGGTGCCGACAAAGGGCAAAGGAAAAAGAGGAGCGTCAGTACTGAGGCCAGTACACGGCGAGGCTAGAATTCAGCGGCTCTCACCTACATAGGTATGGTGGACTGAAGCGGCAGCGCGACAACACTGAACAACCTATAGAGACTCAGTACAACTGTCGGCTATTAGAGAGAGATAAGAAAGAACTAATCGGAACCACCTGATACTAACACCAGACATACCCATCCTAGAATTCCCCCTCGAGACCAAACGAGGAAGTCAAACCGAGGAACTCACACAGTTGGAAATTTTACTCATTCCGTCATAGTTGTAGCACTTACTAATCAGGTGTAGGTGTGATAACATAAGTAGTGGGCAATTTTAGTTATCATTCTGTTGTAGTTGGAACATCTACTAGTTAGATATAATTGTCCCGAGGAATCCCAAAACCCAACAGTTGTTGACACTTTTATCACATTCCATTGGAGTTGCAATACTTACTAGGAACGTATAGTATGACACAGATCACCACAGATCCACCAGTTGTTGGCATTTTTATTATCCATTCCAGTGTAGTGAAGCTGGATTACTAGTCACATATTAAGTCAAATTTTAGCACTACTTTAGTTATGCTTGTCTATGATCGAGATACTGTGCTCCAAGTCGTCCATAACTGCGGACACGGCTTACAGAAAGTTTTACCCTGCAGGGATGCACAAATAGCAACACACACTCGATCAACCTCGGAAAAACCAAATCAAAACCCAACGAGGCTTTCACGACAAAGCGATCATAGGATTCATAAAATATTTCAGGGGGCCACCCCACTAAGCTACCCGCAACAAAGTTGGCCGGCTCTGGAATGGACCCCGGGTTTGTGAAAATGGCTGTAAACGACTGGGAACCCGAAAGTGTGACTGGGCTTGTCGATACCGTGAAAACATTCCACGTTCCAAAACAGTACAGGTTCTCCACGCACAATCGTAAATAAAACAGTAAAACATGGCATAGGTACAGGATAGTAATAAAGCCCCAAACTACTTTGTGGCCCCAAGAAATAGAAATGAATCAAGCTCTGGCTCAGGGGGTCCATAAGGCCTCACGGATGTGGATAGTGCGAAAAATCAAGGAACAGGTATCAAGTACTCGGGGTCCTACGGGACACAAGTGAGCGTGGAAGAACCAAATAACATCTATTGCCCACCGATGCCTCTACATTAGTTATATCTAGCATTTTAATAGTTGTATTTAAAGTCATGATCATCTCCACCATAAACATCTGCCAACATTCCAACAACTGTGGTACTTGACAACACGAGATCGCACCTGAGCAAGCAACTAAGACTCGCAAGGCCCGCTATCTACCAAAAACAGGTATTAGGAGGTGTCCAAGGCAATATAGAGGCTACACGGGATATAACTGGTGCACGGAAACTAAAGCATCGCGACACGGATAGCAATAGATCAACAGGAGGAAATAACGACTATAAATGCAAAATAGGTAGAAGAGGGAGAGATGCTCGCCTAGGGAAACACTGCCGACGGATCATATCCGGAGAACTTGTCGATACTCGCATCAACTCATCGGCCTAATCCGCGAAGAAGCAAACACTAGAAGAAACACCGGATGCAATATTTAATACTATGGCAGAAGATCCGGCATGATTATGATATGATGCAGATGCGGTGCAATTACGCAATATTAAGCGGAACCGGGGTCCCGACAAATGATTATATGGTTCAAGTTGTTTAGAACCCCCGCAATTTAAATGTTGTATTAACAGGGTGAAACATGGCATCGGTTCGCTACACCAATTTTAATGGAGTCCGAAATACGACAAAGATATCCCGCATAAACACTCCATATTTAATTATGAGGTGAATCGGCATAATGCCCCCAAACCACAGACAGCCATGCATGCATGAAGAATTAATTATGCCACAGTTGATAATGTCATATTATAAAAATAGGGGCTTAGGATCACACATCTGGGTTCGACGATCTTGGGTTCCGGGGGTTCGGGTCTGGGTCTCCGGGTTCGATGGAAACCACAGGATCGGTCTTCAGGGCTTCGAACATCGGATCCGGGAAGGAGATCTTGATGTTCCGGGAAGAAGGACTTGGTGTGCGGCGTACTTTGGTCTCACGTCAACGTGCTCGGTGCCTCAGATGGAGAACTCGGTGTTCCGGGTCAACGACCTTGGCGGTCTTCGGGTTCGGGTCTTCAGACTTCGGGAAGAAGATCTTGGCGTCCGCGTCGGAGGTCTTTCGGATTCGCATCCGCGAAGGAGATCTTGGTGTCCGGGATCTCGTCGTCTTCGTGTCCGGGACCGGGGTTCTTTGAGCCCATGAAGAAGTACTCGAAGTTCCATGACGAAGATCTTGGGAGGGGCATCGTCGTGCCCGGTTTCCGTGTCGACGAACATGTTGTCCGTGAAGGAGATCTTGGATCCTAGCGGGTTAGACTTGGATCCGCGTCACTTCGGTCTTGCTGACGAGAAGATCTTGTCAAAAATTCCATCAATCCTGTCCATCGTGTGGGTCTCTGAGATGTATCTGTAGAAGCACCCGAACGGACATGACCACTAGGCTGAAGAAAAACAAGGAGGCTCCTGGGAGACCCGATGTTGCTACCTGCGCACGCGCGCGAGGTGGGAAGCAGCATCTGCAGGAGGCGGAGATGTGGGGCTCGACCAGGGGTGCATCGGCAGGGATGGAACAGGGCGCAGGGCGGTGGGGCGAAGATCGACCGGGGACGGGCAGCGAAGCGGGGCCACTAGCCGGCGGCGAGGGAGGAGGCGACCGGCGGTGCGAGGAGGCCGACGGGGCGGTGGAAGCGCGGCCAGAGGTGGCGGCGCTCGCGGGAAGGCGCGAGGTCGAGCGGAGGCAGCAGAGGCGCGACGACGAGGGGAATAGCCGAGGGCGCGCGAGGGAGCGGTGGAGAAGCCGGGGAGGCCAGCAATAGGCGCGACCGGAGACCGGCGACGAGGTCGTGGCCAAGGACGCGCGGGAGGCCGGCGAGCAATGGGGCCGCGGCGGCGCGGTGGCTTTGAGGAGGAGGGGGCCATGGCGGAGAAGGGAGAGGCGAGAGGGAGGGCAAGCTTGCGGCGGGGCTGGCCGCGGGAGGCAGAGGGAGCGCGGTCGGCGGTGGCCCTGCACGAGGAGAGACGGGGGTGGGAGGTAGGAGGAGGCGACCGCAGGGGGAAGGTGGGCCCGCGGGGGAGGGGGAGATCCCGAGGCATGGGTGGGTCGGCCGGTAGAGGCTTGGGTGGGTCATTGCGTGTGTGTGTTCTCTGTGTGCGTGTGTGGAAAAGCTGGTGGGGGTGTGTGGTGGCTGTGTGAGGGAAGTGGGCCAGGGGGAATGATGTGGCGAGCCGTGAGTGGCCATGGTGAGGTGGAGGGGGCTGGGTAGATTACGGTTGGGTAGGTTAGGGATTAGACATGCTGGTTTTGGGTAATTTTGGGGGTGGCCGGCTGGGTCGGATCGGCCCGGTTTGGCTGCCCCCTAAAAATAAAATAAATATTTTATTATTTAAAACGGGTCTTTTGAAATCCGTTGGTTGACGAAACAAAATATTCCGGAGACCCGGGATTTAATGTGAATAAAGACGGGAATATTTAGAAAACAAAACTAGGCGTTTCGAAAATAGTTTAGACAAAAACCATGCATGATGATGACGATGCTCAAATGCAATGTGGCATGATGACATGAGCATACGGTCATGATGATGCGATGCACAAAACACATCGATTTTCTAGTAGTGGTTTTAGCGGGATGCCACAGGCAACAAGAAGAATGGCCAAGATCAAGTGAAGTATCTGGCCAACAATATTTGCTTCAAGTTCAAGGAAGAAGGGCATCATGTTAGATCTTGCCCACTGAAGAAGAAGCCTCTTGGTGTGAAGCAACAAGGGAAGCGCCCTCAAGCTCTACCTCAAGTGGTAGATGGACCTCTTCCTAAGAGGACTACTCGAGCTCTTCCTCATGTTGTGGCATCACCTAAGAAGAAAGCTAGCAAGACAAGAACTTGCTATATTTGTCGTGAGAAGGGGCACATTTCTTCCTCATGCTCTAGTGGTATCTCCTCATCCAAGCCTATCTTGATTTATGATGATTATTCTCTTGGTAAGGATGAGGTTTGCAATGTGTTTGCCAAATATGTTGGTACCCAAAGTGGTGTCAAGAAAAGAACCATTTGGGTTGCCAAGCCTATTGTGACTAACTTCTTAGGACCCAACTTGGTTGGGGACCAACAAGCCAAAACTTTATAAATAGGTGTTTTTGGGAGGACAATGGAGACTTGGTTTCATTATGAAGAATTGAGGGATCTTCATCTATTAATTGTCAAGCCAAGTCATGTGGATTATATTGCCTCTATATTATTTCCATTGTTCCTCCTTGCGGTAACATACGCTTAACTCATTACATTGAAAATTACTCGCCCCTTGTGCATGTGTTGGTTTTGTACCTTGCATGTTTGTTGTATATGTTGTGCTTACCATGTTCTTATCTTGAGTTATCAAGTATATTTGTGTTTATTGGTTTGCACACCATGTATGAGTGTTTATTGTGTTGGAGCTATTGTTGAATTTTATTTGGTATCTTATTTACTTCTTGTGAGAGATTAATGGACTATCCCATTTTGGGTGAGTGTTATGCTTGGGCATTCCATAATCCTAAAAATGTGTGTACATGAGGAATACCACTTAGTAGTGATATTGCAATTTTGTCTAGTCTCTATGTGGTATATGTCTCATGAGAAATTCATGTTCTATATTTTCCATTAATTATCTCCTTTGAATCTTTTTTTGCCTCGTGTTGATATCTCTTGGTTATCAAATTATGGGGGAGTCATATGCTTAGTGCATATTACAAACCTAGAAAATGTGAAAATTCGAGGTTGTGTCACTTAGAATTGATATTAAATTATCTAGCTCCTATGTGACACATGTGCTCAAACAAGTTCATTTTTTATTGAATGGCTTTGCCTCCCATCCTTTGGATCTTGTTTGTGTGAGGTTCTCTTGGTATGCGTTTCCTCTTATTTGGAAATCTATATCCATGTAAACCATTAGGTTCAATTCACTCCAATCACTACTGATTGTGTTACTATTGGAAGCTAGCAAGAATCACTTTTGAAGCATCAAGCTTAATTCTTATAATTTGATATATGCTTCTTGTTGTGAACATGATCTTGGATTTTGTTGTAAGCTACCTTGTGAAAATTATTCCCATTACTTCTTGTCCTTGGACAATTGGTAATCTATATATGGTAGAATCCTTTTGATCATATTCACTTTGGCCTTGGCTTATTTTTGTCCTATCTTTGGCCAAGAAAATATTTTGTGTTTCTCCCAAGATTTCCTTGCCTCTTATGGATCTTCTTATTTTATTGGGATCGTCTTATGTTTCTTCTTTAATATAGGTTGTAGTGATGATCACATTTGTGTGCATTTTGCATTCAAAAGAAAAATCCTAAATAATGTACTACTTATGGGTGAGCTCTCCTATATTATTTAGAACACTCCTAGTTATGATTCTTGCTTTGATCCATATCATGTTTTATGTACTTGGAAGTTTGATCTTTTCATTTTGGTATTTTGTGCCATCATGAAAAGTGTGAGATTTTGGTTTATGTGTTGAAATCTTGCTCCTTTGGGAGTTGGTTTTGTCTCATTCCTCATTTCATGTTTTGACCTTTTAGAATGAGATAAATCCTCGAGCATGTATGTTTAATCTATCTTTTGCTCTTTGGCTTTTGTCTAGTTAATTTGTATAACTAGTGTTCTTTCATGGGTTGATTTGGTTCTTTGATGCAATTTGGACACCGTTTGTCGTGTCACACTCTTGTGTGTGCCATCTCGGTTTACTTGGTGTTTTTGTGCAAATTGTATATCCTTTTGGCTCTTGGAAGTCTTGCATGCATAGTTACTATATTTATATATTATGGCATGTTTGCTTTCTTAGATCCAATATATGGGGAAACTCCACCAAATCCTAATTGGCTAAGATGTGCATGAAATTCAATTTCATATTAATATGCACATATTTATGTGGAGTCTCTCCTATGTATTGTAGTGTCACTAACTACTTTAGACCCAATATGGTTGGGAACCATTTTTGTACTTAATGTGTTTTAGGTACATTGGAGATATATTGGATGCTTGTCTCTCAAAGTTTGAAGAAGTGGTGCATTCATGGAAATTGGAGGCAAGCTATAGTATGATCAACAAATTCATATCCCCTTCATCCTAACAATTGTATCTTGGTAACAAGTATCCTCTCCCCATGCTCATATTTCTTGTTTCCAACCATTTGTGGGTTGCCTTCTATCATGATCTTTTATATTTGTATTTGTTGTGTTTCTAGCCTTGGTTTTAAGAGATCCTCCTATTGCAAATGTGTGTAAATTGATATGAGTACATATCATTGGGACTATAAAAAATCATGCATATTATCCACCAATCCCAAATATGTCAATCTATAAACTTTATTTTCCTATCCTTTCCTCAACTTCTCTCATGTGCAATAGTGAGATCTTTTTAGTTGATTTTTCTTTGTGATACTTGTTACCTTTCTCCATATATTCCAACCATCTCCTTTTCCCTTGGTGATTGTTGTAATATATGTAGTATGTTGGTGTTTTAAGTTCATTAATGAACAATAAGATAAAATTATGCCTTTGGCCATGCTTATAAGCAAAAATCTTATTGGTATGTGTTATGACTTCATTTTGGTTTTCATGTGCTTTCTTGAGTATCTTGTTTATGTGTGCATGTTTCTTTGTGTACATATGTCTTTGTCATGCATTCCACTTAGAAACTTATACACATGAGAGAAGATAATTTTTGTTGAGTTTTTTTTGGATACCACCTTTTATTTCTTTTTGATTCTTCGGTGTCTTCCAAAATTATTTGCCTATGAGTTCTTGTCTCCTTTGTTTGCATCTTCGGGTACTCATATTTCTTCTCTCATGCCTTGTATTGTTAGATGAATTTGGATGAGTGAGGATTCCATGATTATGCACTTTGTTCCCAAATATAATTATCATAATTGGTGCATAATCTTTGGGGAGCTCCTCTAATTCATTTAATAATGCTCATTTGTCTTCTTTCTTTTGTTGTGTTTTAAATGCTAATGGGGGAGCAAGGATTACATATTTGTGCATGATGTATTCAAATGAAGCTATTCTATTTGTGCACAAATCTTGGGGAGCTTCTCTATTTTTATTTAAAACACACTTTTGATCTTATCATAACATCTTGTTTTGATCATTTGGTATCATTTGTTGTTTTCATTTGGTTCTTTTGGATCTTGTGGTTGCTTGCATCATTTGTTTATGCTTACGTTTTTTATTTCTTTGGCAATCTTTGGGTCCTCAATATAGTTTTACTTCCTCCCAAGTATTCATCATTGGATTTGTGCGAATGGACACCTTTGGAGGAACTATCACTATATTGGCCTTCTAGAACTTGTCACCCATTTCGGCAATCGATGCCAATGCGTGAGAAGTTTTAGAGGGCTTAAGGGAAGTTGGCTTATGATTTGAGTTTGTTCTTAAGCATTTGCCTTTCATGCGCTTGCATCTTTGTGTTGCTTAGCATGTGGTTTATATAGAGGACACTCCACCAATGATACTGATTGGCAATATATGCAATGAAATTCAAGTTCATCACACTTGCATATATTATGGGGGAGTTTGCTCTATATATTGTGGTGGTACCAATATCACATACTTGTGTAGTATTTGATATTGGGGCTACCATTTTATTCATTAAATTCATTATATAAACCCTCTCAAAGGGATTGTCATCAATTACCAAAATGGGGGAGATTGAAAGAGCATGTGGGCCCCCAAGTGTGGTTTTGGTAATTAATGATAATCTTTATGGACTAATGTGTGTATTAAGTTGTACTTGTAGGAATTGTCCATTGCCATCGCTTGGAGCATGTGTTGGCTTCAAGGTCGATGAAATGAAGAAGAAGATGCGTTGTGGAAGCTCAATATGCGCTATCCCTAGTAGATCTCATGTTTGGTGCTTGCCATCCTCGGTGTTTATGGATCGATGAAGACAAGGCCAAAGGATGCTCAAGGCAAAGGTATTCTTGATAGGCTTTTCCCTTTTGCTGGTCTCGTGTTGACCGGGTTTAGGATAGTTAGCCGTACTATCAGGAGGGGCTCTCGAGTGAGTAACTCGATCATATCATTTAGAGAGAGCTCAAACCTTTGAATACTTGAATCATCGTATTTGGTTGTTTTGTCTTATCCATCTGAGGATATAGAGCTTGTGGTATTCTTCATAACAAGCTCATGTTCATCAAAATCGGATCTCCCTTTTATATCTTGTTGCGATTTTGTTGTTGGAGGTTTTCCAGATTCTCACCGAGTGAGGTATCTCACATTATACTACTTGATACATTCTCACTTGGTGATATCCAATATTTACACTTTTAATTGGGTATCTGTTGTCATCCTCTTTCCAATGCAATTGGATTCGGGTCAATCGGAGTCTCCTAGCAAAAGTTATCGCCGTTGCAATATTTGCCTTTTGATTTAAAAAGAAAAAAAGGAGTTCAGTTTTTTCGAGGCAGTCTGGTACTACCGGGCTAGTACCAGACACGTCTGATCCGGTCCCGGCCCGTGCGCCTCCTGTCTGCCTCGCCCGGTGGCTGCATCCGGTGCCATTGGCCTGGCCCGGTAGTACCGCCTGGGTGGGCCGATACTATCGGCCGGCCCAGTGCCTCCCCTGCCAGTGCCCAGTTCCCTGGCCGCCGCCCACCACTTGCTCTCAGCCGCTCGCCTCGCTCTCGCTCCTGACCCCGATTCCCTCTCGCTTGCGCGCGCCTAGTCCCGCTCGCTCCCGTTGGCTCGCCCGCTCGGCCCCCGCTCCCTCGATCCCCTTTTCCCGCCTCGCTCATTGCTTGTGCGGCTGCTGCTTCGCTCGCGGTTGGCTAGCAGGCCGGTACTACCAGTCCAATCCGGTACTACCGGTCCAGGCTGCTTTTGCCCCCCAACAGACAGAAAAATGCCTCTCCTTTCAATAGCCTTCTTCCTCTCTTTTTAGGGTTTCTTCTTCTCCCTCTTCCTTCAAGCTTTTGCCTATTGCCTTGACTCATCTCTTGCTTGATTTCTTCACACCCCTCCAATGATTCTTGCCAATTTTTGAGGGGAAGAAAGAGTGTATCTAGATCCACGTTTTGACCAAACCAAATCTCCTCTTTGTGAGTGGATCTTTGGGATCTAGATCTTTGGGCATTTTGTGTTCCCCTTTTGTGTTCTTCCTCTCTTGTTCCCCCAATTGCTTTAGTAGCATTGTTGGAACTTGAGAGTGAAGATTTAGGGCATCTGTGTGGTGTTCTTGCCTTTTGCATTTGGTGCATCGGTGTGTGTTCTCTCCGGAGGATTTGTTCGGTGATATTCATCGTTGCTTGTCCCTCTTGGGTTCTTGGAACCCTAGACGGTTGTGTGGCCTTTGTGGCGTGTGCTTGGGGTCTTCAATGAAGTTGTGAAGCTCCCCCAAGATTGAGGCCTTGATGGCGATTATTGGGAGTCTCCAATTAAGTTGTCGAGTTAGCCCCAATCTTGTACTGGTTCGGTGACCATCCTCAAGTGTCCCATAGTGGAACGGGTGCTTGCCCGCGTGGTGGGTGCTCAGGAGAATAGGGTGAGGCCTTGGTGGCGTTGGTGGTCTTAGTACCGCCCACCCCTCCAATGAGACGTACTCCCTTGTTGGGAGGAACTCGGTAAAATATCATCGTCCCCATGTGCCTTGGTTATCTCTGTACTCGAGCTCTTTACTTATGCAATTTACATTGTGATAGCCATCGTGCTTGAAGTAATTATCTTGCTATCATAGTGTTGCTTGTATTGCCTAGCATAAGCTGTTGGTGCACATGGGTGAACCTTGGTATATCTAGGCTTTGTGCTTAACAAAAGAAAACACTAGTTTTATTCCGCCATTGTTAAGCCCATCTCGTAGAAGTTTTTAACCTCCTATTCACCCCCTCTAGGCGGCATCCGTGATCTTTCACCAATATTATAGAAGAATGCATATAACAGAGCCACTATCATCAAATTCAAAGTCCACCAATATATAGTACTTCTGCATAGACTAATCACCACTAATTATTCCTAAATCGTTCATTGCCTCGGTAATCACAACACTAGTGGGGCAAATCCCAACACAGGGGATGAACCCTAATTAGGGATTCCTCACCATAGGCACCACAGAGTTGAAAGGGAAGACCAAAGGGGGAGAGAGAGGTAGACTTACTCGAAGTCCTCGCTGAAGATTAGAAGAGGAAGCAGAATCACCGACGAGCGCACACGGCGGCACGGGGAGCACCCGAGGGCGCTGCAACCCGGGCCAAGCCATGAGGCAGCGGCCACAACCACATGGGTAGCAGCGGTGGCACCACAGGGCCATCGAAGTCACGGCTCAGCATCGTAGGGGCGGCGGAACACCACATCATCAGAAACCACCAAACCCTAGGGTTCGGGGTGGAGGCGGCCTGGCCAGAAGAAGCGCCCGACAACAAATCGAACTAGACCAATCAATGGTGCGGCATCGTCTACCCCATCTTGCACCAGGGCAGCGACCGGAGAGGCCTGGGAGGATAGAGTCGCGCGACAGCAGTGTCGGTAACACAACATCTCCGCGGGGGTGCGAGAGAGAAGAGTGAACGCATGAGAGGGAGAGAGGAGCGAGTGGTACTGGGCCACTCGACCCGAACGGGTTTGACCAGCCTAGATGGACCGAGTCAGGGCTAGGCCAGCCCAATGGGCTAGGTCCAGATGTTTAAAAAGAAAAGTCTAAGTAATTATCAAAAAGACCAAAATACCCCTAGAACTTAAAAGGTTCTAAGAAATAAAAGAAAAATCCTAAAAATATAAATAAAATACCAATGAACTCACAAAGGTGTCCTCTATTTAAGAAAAAATAATAAATAGAATTTTAGGTAATTAAATTTAGAACTGTTATTATTGTATATACTCCTTTTGGAATTTTATAAAAATATACAAAACACTTAAAATTGAATAAAATTCATTTTTAAGATCCTAAAAGGAAGTACTATTATAGAAAAATACCAGTTTGTATTTTTGAAAAGTAAATCAAGTCTGAGAAAAATAAAGTCTTATTTCCTTAAAGGAATTTTAGTTAAACATTTAAAAGAGTTAAAAATTAAATAGATTCATTTTTAAACTCTTCGAATAATACTAGTTATCATAATAATACTAAATATAAAAATTATATGAATTTAATGATTCTTGAGTAATACTTTCCTTTTATTATTTAAAAGAAACATAAAACCTTTATAAGGTGGGTAAAACACGCAAACAAGGAAGATAATAATTCATTGCATGACATTACTATGCATTGCATGTTGCTTCTTTAAGTATTGTCCTTACCGGGCAATAATGGTTTTTTGTAGAAACCGAAGCTCAAGGTCAAGTGGAAGTATCCGACTTCACTACCTTGCAGTTACAAGGTAAGTTCATCACTTGCTCATGTCCTTTGAAGAGTCTTTATGAAAGTATTTGAAAATTGTGTGTTATCACCTATGTTCTAAAAGAGACAGAAAATAAATATTTTCCAAACAAATGAAATGCTATTATCATCCTAAGTGATGATAAATATTAAGAATTGCAGTGGAATCTAAGATTTCAGTTGCAGGACAGATAAGACTTATCAACCCATGACATTAGTGATTCTAGCGCCGTATATTATGCGTTAACCTTGGGATTTGGAATGGGATGGAGAAGTAAGCTAGATCTTCTTATTTTCTCATGGACGGATGACCTTATCGTGAGGCTGTTGATTTCTCGTGGAGAATCCAGCACATGGATGGGACCCCTTATTTCCCCGCGATACTGGTGTCTAGATTATCTATGAGGGGCTATCAGAGGTATAGTCGGTCCTTTACGAGGCTTGCTAGGGGCACAAACGGCTCATAGAGTCTTCGTTTGTCTACTAGAGTTATAGCTGGTCCTATATGGGGCTTAGCAGAGGTGGGGTATGTCCTGGAGGGTCATGTCTTCATGCGGGGTTGCGGAGAAGGGCAGTGATTGGCTTGGATCATCTACTAGGCCCCACATCATGGAATTGTGGACAGGAAAGTACGCCTAGTTGTGCAACAAGGATTTGGTCTCTCCTGGGTAAAGCAACGCACCTCTGTAGAGTGTAAGAATTGTGACATGTTACTCCTTGTTCCGGGAAGGAGCTACGAACGCGGCAGGAAAGGAACTCCATGAAGCTCTAGTCAACCTGTGAAGGCTGATGGGCATGATATAAAATCAATCTTTGAAGAAATGTTTACTAAAACTGCATAGTACCAAAGACTTCTAATCTGAGGTGGTAGTTAGAGCATCAAACTTCCCACCTTGCATATAGTGAACTTGCTGGGTAATGCTGTTACTCACTCTTTCCTTTGAACCCCTTGCTAGACTTTGAGGGCCAAAAGGATGACCAAGTGTATGCTACGGAAGTTCAGAACAACGTCTATTATGAAGAGCCAGACCTGTCTGGTGGAATCGAAGGGGGTGGACTACGGGATACACTATGAAGCTGAAGACAATGAGTCAGAGTAGTTGTCAGGCCGGAGCATAGTTACCTAGGTTGAGCCAAGCAACACGAACCTTATAGAATAATCTATTGAGCTCATATCTTTGTTATTGTTGTGTCTTTCGTTCCTCCGCTGAACTTATTAAATAAGTTATATGGTTTGTAAGTTTGAATCACTTGAAGTCTCGAACTTCTAGTATTGTAATAATAATGAAGTGTGTATGTTTCTAATATGGACCTGCAATATTTCTGTTGCACCACTCTAAGGGATGTGATATTTACATAATGGTGTTCTGTGGATGTCATGTCAACGACTATAGTATGGACCCAGCATACCACTACACATGCAGTGGTATGATGGTTCACCGCAGCTGGTATATCTTGAATATTGTTTGTCACAATTCAATCACTACCCCCATGCTACTCCATCTAATACACACTTCTCCCCATACAAGTTCTTACATACAAGTTGGATCAAAAAAAGCAATTAAGAATGGGGTACATGATATGCATCTACCAATACATCTTACACAAAATAAGTTCCAATCTCATATATCAAATCATAGAACAAAGATCCACCACATAGGAGTTACATATATGACCATAATCATGTTGGGCAGCTCATATGGTACTAGATCTATGAAGAACAAGAGAGAAATATATCAAGCTACTACCACAAACCCATAGTCTAGAGGTATACTACACCCTCTTCATCATGGTGATGATGTTGGAGATGTTGGAGAGGGTGGAAATCCCCCCGAAGGTAGATATGACAGAGTTTACCCCTCCAATCTTTGCTGGATCTGACTCTGTTTGGTGGTGTTTTTGTCTCTAGTGTATTCTGTCTTGAGGACTCCCCGGGGATCCTTATATAGGGGTTTTTAGGTCAAGAGAACTTTGTGGGTGAAAGAATCAAGGCGATTGGACGGCCAAGGAGGAAACAAGGGTAGGTGGCGTGCCCACCTGGACTAGGTGTGCCACCCAGGCTCTTTTGGGTCTCCTGTCCCTCTAAGTGAGGTTCTTGTGCTCCAGATGCTTCTCGTTGATAAATATTGATATCCCCAAAAGTTCAGGTCCATTTGACTCCATATAGGTCCTGAAACATCAAAAACATTGAAAACATGGGTTTTCTACCATGCCGGGTTATAACCAAAATAAAGGGGATCATTGGTAAATCTGCAAAAATCAATGTAAACCATGGATATAGAATTATGTATGATGCAAATATGTGGATAAACATGTCAACAAACTACAAAGTTCTTGTAGGCATTTTACATGCATCACACACCTACATACATCATACTCCTTAATGGTGAACACTCCAAACACTAGTGCAATGATTTATTTGTTGTGCGCATTTCCATATCTCTCCCATCTACCTACACTTGGATATTTCAAGCACCTCATGGCATGGGTAAACAGTGCATTATGATTAGAAACCATAACATGTATCATAGAAGTATCTCTTGAGTATGAAAAAACATAAAATCCCAACACAACGGTAGATGCATAACAAGTATCATCTCATACCACAATATCCACCATAGAAATTACATAGATAGATCCATAATCATGCAAGGCACACAATATGGACTTTAACAATGATCATATATAGAGATATTTACCACCACAAACCCATAGTCTAGGGGGTGGACTACTCCCCTCTCATGGTGGAGAGTGATGAGGAGGTGTTGGTGAAGGAGGAGATGCCACCGGACGCAATTCCGATAGCAGTTCCCCCTCCAAACTTCCTCCGACAGCATCATGTGGACTCTTTGTTTCGTGGTTTTCGATCTCCGCCTCCATGTACTCTAAGGTCGCTTCAGGGACCCTTTTTAGAAGGTTTTAGGTCAAGACAAAGAGGATGGTGGAATCAACGGCATCCGAGCAACGAGGCCCAAACTAGGTGTGCTCGCACGACCTGGGTAAGGTACCATGCCAATGGGCATCATTCACATCCCATTAAGTCCATGGTGATATCCTTTGTCCTACTAGATGCTCCTCGAAATTTTGAAGCGTGCTCCCTAACCTTGCACTTTCTGGAGTATCGTACCTCCTATAATGTCAAAAATACTAAGGAAAGGTGTTTTTTGCTAGACATAGTCAGAACCAGAGGAGACAAGAACAAAATCAATGTAAAACATGAATATAACATCATATAAGTTGCAAATATGTGGGAACGTGTATCGATAAACTACAAAGTTCATGTATGCATTTTACATGCATCACCCACCTCTTGTTCCTTCTGCACGACGTCTACCACATGGAGGCCGGCCTTCCCAGACCTCGCCTCCGGTCCCTTGTGCAGCCTCCCTAGTTTGTGACCCTGCTCCCTACGCTTCGATCCCCAGCGTTCGCTTCTTTTGTGAGCACATCCACGACCCGTACGTCTGCGTCGAGCATAAGGCCATCATCCTAAGACCTTGTCGTCATCGGGTCGAATGTCTCAAGCTATGGCCATTGCCAAGACCACAACGACCACCTCGTCTTCTCCACCATCCTTATTTTCCCCGACCAGTCGTCGCCCGTTTCTGTACCAATTGGATGTTGAAGAATGAAGAATCGTTCCATGGGCTCGTGTGTGCATGTGCACTAAACATAGTCGAGGCATTCCTCTTGCTCATGGGCTAGTGCTAGGCCCGTGTGTGCATGTTGTTCATTGTAGCACCACGACACGTGCTACCTACTTCCTCACCAAGTTTCGCTTCAGATTGTTTACCTCATCGGGGTTTTCCCTAGTGGGGCTCCCTGTTTGTCCTTGTTGATACATAGTGAGATCTTCCGAAGATAGGCACATAGGCACATCGACAACTCAAATCCAGAACCCAAAGGCAACAACATCGAATCCCGATAACTCCATCATGGATCCTGAAGCTCTCCATCATGGAGCCTTGAGACCTCTATGGATCCGATGACCAGACCTTGGCTACATTCTCTTTTTCCTTGCCGAACACCAAGATCTTCTACATGGATCCGATTACTTGAAGTCTCCGACTCCTCTACCTAGAGTTCCCGAGCCGAAACGTTTTCCCCTTTTTTTGAGACCCTTATTTTATAAATACCATATATCTATTTTTGCATTGAAATATTCATGTTGCATCACATATTATCATGTAGTTTGGGGCATTTGGCTAATTCGTCTAATAATTAAATATGGAGTGTACGCGGGATATTATTGTCTTATTCCGACTCCATTTAATTTGTCTAGCTCATTGATGCCATGTCTTGCCTTGTTAATTCAACATCTAAATGTTGGGTACCTAAATAACTTGAACTTAATAATTAAATATCGTGATTCTGATTTCTCTTAATATTGCTAGATTGCATCACATATTGCCATAACATGAATCATATCATAATCATGCTAGATCTTTTGATGTGGTATTAAATATTGCATCCGGTGTTTCTTTTTAGAGCTTTGCTTCTTCTCGGATAGACCGTTGAGTTGATGCGAGCCTCGACAAGTTCTTCGGATGTATCTTTAACAATATCGAGAACTCATCTTATGCTACCTATTTTGCTTTATTGCTTTACTTCTCTCTATGGTTATCTATGTTGCGATGCTTTAGTTTCCATACCATTTATCCTCCTTGCATCCTATATTATCTTGGTCACTTCGTATTGCCTGTTGCTTGGTAGATAGTTGGCCTTGCGAGTCATAGTTGCTTGCTCAGGTGTTGGTTCGAGTTACCAAGTTCCATAGTTGTTGGGAGGTTGTCACATGCTTAATCGTGGAGATAATCATGGTTCTACTTGATTAAATATTGGGAGTGGATATAGTTAATAAAGAGACACCGGTGGGAAATAGTTCTGATTTGACTTTTATCCCACCCACTTATGTCCACCCAGGATTCGAGTTCTTAACATCTGTTCCAAGACTAAGAATGCCAGCCACATGTGCGGTGTATGGGCACCCCTATCGGCTTATTACCCAATCTCAAAGTACCGTACTAGGATCCACAAACTACTAAGAGATTTACACATTACCTTCTATATATGCCATGTTTATTATCTGTTGTTATATGAATGTTTATTACTGTTGCTTAGATGTGGCACTCTGTCATGGGAATATATTGTCTATGACTTCTAGGTCCGCATGAGACTTAGCTATACCTCGTACGGGTAGAACTTTTGGGTGTCCCCCATATGCTTGCTTTGGGTTCTGAGAAACGTCGTGTCTGAAGCCCCTCTAACATATGGATGAGTGTATGTTAATTAATCTCGCAAACATTGGGTGTAAGTGCGTGTGGATACTTTGTGTAGCACCCCGGGTAAAACCACTACCAGAAAATCACTTGGTGTTTATGTTTTGTGCATCATCATGACGGCATTGTCATGTCATCATACCACATTGCATTTGAGCATACTCATTACTGCATGCATCTGTTTGCCAAAAATTATTTTTACAAAAGTCTATATTGTTTTCCAAATACCCCCATCTTATTTCAAATCAAACCCTAGGTTTTCCTGGATATTTTGTTTGTCTACAAACATATTACAAAAGTCTTTTAAAATAATAACCAAAATTTATATTATTTTTGGGAGGCAGCCAACCATGCCCAAAATCCCAACCGGCCAACTCCATCATAAATCTAAACCAAACCCTAATCCCCCTACCTAACCCTCGCACGCCTACCCCTGGCCGCACGCCACATCCTGCCACGCTACCACCCACCCCGTGCGCAGCGACGCAAGCACTGTGATGCACCCTACACGACTCGACGCCTACCACCGCGCTCCACCCAGATCGTTCACTACCCGACACGGCCACGCGGCCGTGTACACTATGTGTGCAGCGCACGTTCCCCCGCTCGTCCCTAGCCCCAGCCCTTACGCGTCACGTCCACCCCACCCCGTGCCAACAACCGCCCTTCCTCGGATCGTCCGCTTGCACGCGACCCAACCTTCCCTCGCTCCTGCACATATCACACGCGTTTCCCTCCTCCCGCCTTTACCCTCGACCCTACCCTCGCTACCAACCACTGCCCCTCTCTACTTAGTACCCGAGTGCGTGTCGCCGCCGCTGGCCACGTTTTTCCCCGCCACCACCTAGGCCACGCCTCTCCATCCTGGCCAGTGACCCTGCCTCCTCGCCTAGTGATGCGCCAGGCGTAGAGCCGCACCAGGAGTGCCCCTTCCTCGCCTAGACCACCGTCGGATCCCCTCTTGGCTTCGGTCTCTGGTCCCTCGGCCCTGTCTTGCATCTCCGACCGCTGCCCAGGGAACTGATGCGTTGTAAACGTATCTATAATTTTTGATGTTCCATTCTTGTTTCATATCTGCTTTCTTATGTTTTGTCCACACTTTGGAGTATTTTTACACATTTTCTGGAACTAACCTATTAACAAGATGCCACAGTGCCAGTTACCTGTTTTCTGTTGTTTTTGGTTTCAGAAGAGCTAGTAAGGAAATATTCTCGGAATTGGACCGGACAAAAGCCAAAGTCAATATTTTACCTGAAGCAACACGGGGTCCGGAGGGGAGCTGAAGAGGGGCACCGGGGCGGCCACTCCCTAGGGTGGCGTGGCTAGCCCTAGGCATGCCGCCACCTGGTGTGGGCCCCCTGGTACTCCACTGACCTAGCCCTTCCGCCTATAAAAGCCTCCCGGGACGAAAGCCTAAGGACCGGATCGAAATTCCACGATAGAGTCTGTAGCCGCCGTCATCTCCATCCCTAGATCGGGAGGGATCTGAAGCTCTTCCCGACACCCTGCTAGAGGGGAGAGATCACCCTGGAGGCCTTCTTCATCACCATGCCTACCTCCCGTGTGATGCATGAGTAGTTCATCCCTAGACTACGGGTCCATGTAGTATCTAGATGGTTGGTTCTCCTCCTTTGTGCTACCATGTTTAGATCTTGTGAGCTCCGTTCATGATCAAGATCATCTATTTGTAATCCTACATGTTGTGTTTGCGGGGATCCGACGGATATTGAGATGCTATTTCAGATTGATTATTGATTCTATCATGTCTATGTTATTTGTGATCTTGCATGCTTTCTGTTGTTAATAGCTATCTTGGCCAAGTAGATGCTAGCAACTCCAAGAGGGAGTATTTATGCTCGATAGTGGGTTCACACCTCTAGTATTCTGGGGAAGTGACAGAAATCTCTAAGGTACTAGAGGTGTTGTTGCTACTAGGGAGAAAACAACAATCCTTTGTCCATGGGGCAATCGTATTGTTTACTTTACACACTTTGCTTAATGCAATTATCTGTTGCTTGCAACTTAATACTGGAGGGGGTTCGGATGATAACCTGAAGGTGGATTATTAGTCATAGATGCATTTTGATTATGGTCTATGTATAATTTTGTAATGCCCAATCAAATCTCATAGGAGTCAAGATGATTAGTATATGCATGTATGTTTTCTCGGTGTTTGTCAATTGCCCCGCTTGAAATAGATCATATGGGCACCTAGAGGGGGGTGAATAGGTGCTAGACCAATTTTTAATTCTTTTTCAATTTTAGGCTTAGCACGAAGGGTAAATTCACTAGATAAACTATTGGGTGGAATTTCCCTATATGCAAACCTATCTACTAGCGAGTAAAGAGCGAGTGGAAGAGGAACGAGTAAACCGAAGTGAAGCACGCGGAGACATAGGATTTGTTTGACCGCAGTTCCTTCCTTGTTAAGGGAAGTACGTCTGTGTTGGAGGGGTGGGTGGTACTAAGACCACCACGCCACAAAAGGCCTCACCCTGTTCTCCGATGGATCTCGCCACAACAGGCCTGATCCACCTTCCACTATAGGTACCGTTCGAGGCGGGCACCGGCGCCTTTACACAACTAGCGGGGCAACAACTCCACAACAACTTGGAGGCTCCCGAAATGACAACAAGCTGCCACAATAACAAACTTATCAAATACAATAAACAAGATCTAGGTATTGACAAGAATACTAGATCAGGGATTTCTCCAAGTGAATGGAGAGGAGTTGAAGCACTTGATTCTTGATGATGATGAACTTCTCCTCCTTCAATTCCACCAAATATCAAGACCTTCGGGTGGTTGAAGTGGGAGATCGAGATTTAGAACTCTTGCACAAGGTCTGGTCAAATTCGAATGAATCAAGAGTTCTGAACGTTGGGGAAGAAGGGGTATTTATACCCCCCCCCCCTTCAGAAACCAGCCGTTGCAGCCTTTGGGGGCCGGATTATCCGGCCCAAGTGAGGGCCGGATTATCCAGCCCCCCTCAAAACTTCTTGCACACTTAGCACACATGAAAAGTCTCCATAGTATTGTTATCTAACACGCAAAACATAGGAAAACATGAAATGTTCTTTCAATCTCCCCCTTTTTGGTGTTAGATGACAATACCAGGATTTGCAGGAGAAAGACACAAGACGGACAAAGATAACTTATGAAAGAGACTCCCCCTCAATGTGTGCATAATAGAGTTTTGCATTGGAATACAAATGCACACAAATAGGAGAATCTATTCCATAGACATGTGAGCAAAAACACATACCACCGAAGTAGAGAATAGGCATCCTTGACATAAATCACAATTATTACCGGATAACCAATATGAGCGCGCCTTCCGTGATATACCATGATATGAAGTCCATAGGCATAGTATACTCCAGACAACCACAAAGAGTCTCAAACAACGAAATCACGAATTTAAAGTTCAACGCTAAATGGGCATAAGCAGGAAATAACGAATAGAAAAAAGCAAGTGCATATGCCCGACCCATGCAAATCCACGGACAACCTAATAGAACTACTTCTCCCCCTTTGGCATCGAGACACCAAAAAGGGAGAAGAGCAATGCTAGCGCCCCATGGGATCACTCATCGAAGTCCTCGTCCTCGTCCTCTTCTTCATGCTCTTCCTCATCCTCAAACAACACCCCCACAAGGTGTAAAAGGGACTTGTGTGCAAGAATAGATGGCTTAGGGGTAGGGAAGGCTTAGGATTAAGAGAGCCAAACTGAGATGGTACTAGACACTCAAAATTGCAAAATCCAAATCAAATAATAGCCAAGATTGAGTGTGATTCCCATAAGAACATGAGAAAGCAAATAACATCCAAAAAGATCCAATTCTCCACAAGGGAGAGGGCGGTGGCTGAAGTGTATGGTGTGACACCGCAAAGATATATCTTGGGTTCACGACCAATACTCATCAATAAGCTCACATATCACAACATGATATTAAGAGAAATGATATATCTTGCTATTGGCATTATGGGGGGAGGGTTAGCCCAATGAGTTAGGACCACACTCCCCCTATATCCATGCCCACACCTAGACCAAACAAGGATTGAGGTCTACGAGTGAGTGCATGGGTAATCAAGAAAAGCTCCCGGAATCAATGATATTTAGCTCATTCCTCAAATAGCAGAATCTTGCTTCATCAAGTGGCTTTGTAAAAAATATCCGCGAGTTGGTTCTTCGTGCTCACAAAAGATAGATCAATATCGCCTCGAGCAACATGGTCACGAATAAAATGATTCCGAATCTCAATATGCTTCGTCCTTGTGTGCTGAACTGGATTGTACGCAATTTTGATAGCACTTTCATTATCACATAAAAGAGGCACTTTGTCACAATTGACACCGTATTCCTTTAAAGTTTGCCTCATCCACAATAATTGAGTACAAACGCTGGCAGCAGCAACATATTCAGCTTCGGCGGTGGATAGAGATATACAATTCTGCTTTTTGGAGGACCAACATATAAGAGATCTTCCCAAGAATTGACAAGCTCCAGAAGTGGATTTCCAATCATCCTTATCACCAGCCCAGTCTGAGTCAGTATAACCACATAAAGAGAAATTGGAGCCCTTGGGATACCAGAGACCAAAGTTGGGGGAATGAACCAAATATCGAAAGATCCTCTTGACCGCCACTAAGTGGCTTTCTTTAGGAGGTGCTTGATACCTTGCACACACTCCCACACTCAACACAATATCGGGTCTAGATGCGCAGAGGTAAAGAAGAGAGCCGATCATGGTCCGGTATACCTTTTGGTCCACATCTTTACCATGAGGGTTAAGTTCAAGATGACACTTTGTTTGCATTGGAGTGGCGACACCATTTAGATCCGTCATCTTGAATCTATTGAGCATGTCTTGGATGTACTTTGCTTGATTAATAAAGGTTCCTTCTCTAAGTTATTTGATCTCGAATCCAAGAAAGAACCATAATTCCCCCATCATAAACATCTCAAACCTGTCAGTCATAAGCTTTGAAAATTCATCGTTAAAAGCTTTGTTAGTAGAACCAAAGATGATATCATCTACATATAGTTGGCATACGAAGAGATCCCCCTTAACCTTCTTAGTAAAAAGAGTGGGGTCGATTTGCCCAACTTCGAAGCCACGATCTAACAAAAGCTCTTTAAGGTGCTCATACCACACACGTGGGGCTTGTTTAAGGCCATAGAGTGCCTTATCGAGTTTGTAGACATGGTTCGGAAAGTTAGGATCCTCAAACCCCGGGGGTTGCTTTACGTATACCAACTCATGTAGAGGACCGTTAAGGAAGGCACTCTTGACGTCCATTTGCTGCAACTTAAAATTGTTATGAGCAGCATAAGAAAGTAGAATACGGATAGAGTCAAGGCGAGCCACATGAGCATAGGTCTCGCCGAAGTCGATGCCCTCAACTTGGGAGTACCCTTGTGCCACAAGTCTTGCCTTGTTCCTCACAACAATGCCATTCTCATATTGCTTGTTCTTGAAAATCCACTTGGTGCCAATAACATTGCGGCACTCTTTGGGTTTCTCCACTAGTTTCCAGACTTTGTTGCGCTCGAAATTATTCAATTCTTCATGCATAGCAACAACCCAGTCTGGGTCTTCAAGATCTTCAAAGACCTTCTTAGGTTCCACCATGGAGATATGAGCTTGATGCTCACAAAAACTGGCCAATTCTCTTCTTGTAGAAACCCTTCGTCGAAGATCACCAACAACCTTGTCGAGAGTGTGGCCCCTCAACTCAAGGTTATGATCAGCCTGAGCCTTGCGACGAAGTTCAATAAGTTTGTTGTCTCTTGGAGGAGGAGATTCATCACTTGAGTCTTCATTAGAAGCATATTCTCCGCCTTGATCAGTAACTGGAACATCAGTAGCAGGTGGTGGAGACGCATGCCCTTGAGGTGAATCCGTAGCCGTAAGAGGAGGCAGCAGAACTGGAGAGTCAGGGCCGGATAATCCGGCCAATGGAGAGGCCGGATAATCCGGCCTGGGAGTACTTGCCGCAGCTTCTTCAGGAGGCCTGGGATTTGCTTGAACTGGTGAGGGGCCGGATAATCTGGGGCTAGCCGGAAAATCCGGCCTAGAGCTTGCGTTGAAATCTTCTCCAGCAAGAGCAACTTGGTCAGCTGTAGCGGGGTGGCCGGATAATCCGGTGTCAACCGGAAAATCCGGCCTGGAGCTTTCTGGAACATCTTGACCTTCAGCAGTTGATGGAGATGGTGTAGAAGTTTCCCCCGTGGTTGGAGCATGTTGCGTACGTGTAGATGAGGGCTCTATATGAGTAGAGCATTGTCCTTCCCGGTCCGCCACAAGGGGTTCCTCAATGGGGCGGAAGAATCCCACGCCCATTCTTCTTATGGCATCTTGGGGTATTTCAACATCTGCATCACAAACACCAACTTGCTCCGCACGGGAACCGTCATTTTCCTCGAACACCACACTACAAGATTCTACAACTGTTCCGGAGAGCTTATTGTAGACTCTATAAGTGTGGGATTCGGCACCATAACCAACAAAAATACCTTCTAAAGCCTTAGATTCAAACTTAGATAAACGAACTCCTTTAATAAGAAAGAAACACTTACACCCGAATACTCGAAAGTATGAGATGTTTGGCTTGTTACCGGTAAGTATTTCATATGGAGTCTTGTCCAAGATCTTGCGGAGGTATAAACGGTTGGATGAATGACAAGCCGTAGAGATTGCTTCAGCCCAGAAGTTATATGGATATATAAATTCGGCTAACATTGATCTTGTCATGTCCATTAGAGTTTGATTCTTCCTCTCGGCTACACCATTTTGTTGAGGGGTGTACGCAGCGGAATATTGATGTCTTATCCCCTCTTCACTTAGGAACTCATTTAAGGTGTAGTTCTTGAACTCCGAGCCGTTATCACTCCTTATAGTCAGAATGGGGATGTTGTGTTGACATTGAACCTCGTTGGCAAAGTCGGTGACAGTTTGTTGAGTTTCACTCTTCAACTTGAAGAAATAAACCCAAGTGTATCTTGAGTAATCATCAACAATCACTAGACAATACTTCTTCCCACCGAGGCTTGCATGAGATGGAGGTCCGAAGAGGTCCACATGAAGGAGCTCCAAACCCCTTTTTGAAGAGATAATGGTTTTCCTTCGATGAGGTGAATCATGCATTTTCCCTTCAACACACGCCCTGCAAACACGATCTTTGGCAAAAGAGACATTTTCTTTTAGTCCAAGAATGTGGCCACCCTTGTGGAGACTTTGCAAAGTTCTCATATTAACGTGGGCTAGACGGCGATGCCATAGCCAACCCGCGTCAGCCTTTCTGAAAAGACACATCGGGCCTGTAGTGGTTTTCTCGGAAAAGTCCACCACGTACAGGTCGTTTTCGACATATCCCACAAAAGCGACTTTTAGAGACTTGCTCCACAAGAGTACCACTAAATCAGCATCAATGTAAACTGCAAAGCCCATCTTACCAAGGGCACGAACTGAAAGTAAGTTATACCCGAGGGTCTCAACAAGCATGACGTCCACGAGAGAGATATCGTGAGCCACCACAACCTTTCCAAGACCCGATACCTCAGATTTTGACTTGTCACCATAGGAGACGGTAATGTGATCAAGGTTTGGCCGCATCTCCGTGATGATCTCCTTGCTTCCGGTCATATGACTCGTACAACCGCTATCGAGTACCCATTTAGAACCACCGGAAGCATAGCCCTACAAGAAAATTACTTCTTGGTTTTTGGTACCCATTTTTCAATGGGTCATCTCATGTTAGTAACAAGGGTCTTGGGAACCCAAATAGACCAAGGAATGTAACAATCATAAGGCCTTTCATAACTAGCATAAATATGACCATAACAATCACAATATAGTTCAAAGTTAGGATTGTTGATCCCTGCAAAACCAGCATGATTAGTCTTGCTTTTGGTAATGTTGCTAATCTTCGGTTGAGCAGTCTTGTTCTTCTTCTTCGTCTTCTTCTTGTTTTTCTTGCTCTTTATCTTGGGTATGTAACCAAGACCTTCTTTACTATTGTTTGTCCTTTGCCTTCTCAGTATCTCATCAATAACCCCTTTACCTTTGTGTTGAGAACTTCTTGCAAGATCTTCTTTTCCAAAGGATGAAGAGGAGGTACTTGGCACATCATACCTTTTCAATTGAGTTTGGATCTGGTCATGAGACTCATTTAGAGTACAATGATCACTCTTCAATGCCTTGTGAGCACTTTCGAGATTATCAAACTTCTCCAAAAGTCTAGCATGAATAGCCCCAAAATCAATCTTTTCTTTCTTTAGTTTCTTTACCTTGGCAAGAGCATGGTCACGTTCTTTAATGAGCTGATCTACAGCTTCTTCTTGTGACCCCTCAAGGGATTCGAGTCTTTCTTCCAAAGAAACTCGAGCTTCCTCTTCCTCTTCCAAGGCATTCTTCAAAGAAGCTATCTCCAAGGCATCTTCTCTGTCAATTCTGCCCTTTTCTTCAAGGAGATCTTCGGCTTGAGCAAGTTGACTCATAAGAGCATCAAAATGGAGTTTGTGCTCACCTTGTAGGTTAGTGAAAAAAGTATCCAAGGCAATAACTTCTTCTTCATTTCAAGACTATCATGATCATTCATATCCAAAATTATGTTAGTCTTAGGAAATGAAGAGCTAGAAGTTGATACCTCAGATCCTCTTGCCATTAGACAAGTGGCGTTGTTGTTGATGGCGTTCTCGTTTGGCGAGTCGAAGAGAGAGGAGGGAGTCGATGTGGTGGCTATAGCAGCCACTTTGCGGGAACTATCATCATCCTCTTCATCTTCACTTGCGGAGGAGTATTCCTCTTGAGCTACAAGGACAATCTTGGGTCGCTTCTTGAAAGGGCCATTCTTCTTAATAAACGGCTTCTTCTTAGGAGCTTTAGATTTGTCTTTAAGAATGAACCTGCCACCATTGTCTTCTCTATTTTGATAAGGACACTCGGCAACAAAGTGCATTCTATCTCCATAGTTGAAGCAAGTTCTCAATCTTGGGCCACTTTCTCTTCTTCCATTTGACCCGTTCTTGCGCTCAAGGTTAGACTTGGCTTTGGCAGGGTCTTTCCAAAAGTTCCTTGCATAGAATGCCATGTATTCACCATGAGCACGTTTGACCTCATCAGGGAAGTCCATGGATACCCCTTCAAAATCTTCTTCATTTTCCTCTTGCTCAACAACATTGGCTTTTAGAGCCACATTGACACCCTTTTGCATTCCAATGGCCCGAGCACGGGCATCTTCAGCATTCATTGCCGCACTTTGAATGACGCCATTTCTTGCATGACTTCATTGGATGTCATTTGATGATAGTTGTGTCTACCTTGCAGGCTCTTCAAATCCGTTGGCTCGAAAGGCATTAAGACACTCACATACTTTCTTTTTATCCATGCATCATCAATGTGAGTGGCCCCATGCTTTCGAAATGTTTTTGCGATGCCCTTGAGTCTTCTATACATGTCCTCATGGTTTTCACCATCCAACATGTAGAATCCCTCAGCTTCATTACTAAGGGCATCATACCTGTTTCTTCTCATGCTTTCGTTTCCAACGAAAAGGTCTGTAAGAGAATCCCACGCCTCTTTAGCTGTGTTGAGATGTTCAATGTGTGGCATGTCCTTGGGACCCGCACACAGTTGTATCATGTGGAGAGCAGTGGCATTCAACTGGCTATCCACAACTTCCCTTCTCGTTAGATTGGTTTGATCTCCAATATGAAGACCTTCTTCAATAATCCTCCACAATTCAATAGAGGAGCTGCAAACATGAGATTTCATTAGGAATTGCCATTGATTAAAAGAGGATGCAGTGAGCTTGGGTGGATCACCCCTATTGTTTATATGAGGATGAGGGAAAGGTGGGTCGGGGGAATATACGTGGCGAACCTCATTATATTCCTCCTTACCGCTTCATTTTTTGGAGGTTGAGCCATTTAGTTTTTCACCTTCCACATCATCATCCTTGGATCCGGTGTTACCCTTTTCCTTAGATGATGGTGTGGGAGCCTCAGAGGAGGATGGAGATGGGGCTATGGATGATGTGAGGCGAGCAATCATTTGATTCATCTCCTCCATCTTGGCCTCAAAGGATTTCAACAAGGTTGTTTCCAACAACTTGAGATCATCCATTGTGACCTTATCCACAGCCTCATTTCAATCATCCTTGGTACCCATACTACTCTTAGGCGGTTAAGCCCGAATTAAGAGTCGGAGCTCTGATACCAATTGAAATGGATCGTAAGGGCACCTAGAGGGGGGTGAATAGGTGCTACACAAATTTTTAATTCTTTTTCAATTTTAGGCTTAGCACAAAGGGTAAATTCACTAGATAAACTATTGGGTGGAATTTCCCTATATGCAAACCTATCCACTAGCGAGTAAAGAGCGAGTGGAAGAGGAACGAGTAAACCGAAGTGAAGCACGTGGAGACACGGGATTTGTTTGACCGCAGTTCCTTCCTTGTTAAGGGAAGTACGTCTGCGTTGGAGGGGTGGGCGGTACTAAGACCACCATGCCACAAAAGGCCTCACCCTGTTCTCTGATGGATCTCTCCACAACAGGCTTGATCCACCTTCCACTATAGGTACCCTTCGAGGCGGGCACCGGCGCCTTTACACAACTAGTAGGGCAACAACTCCACAACAACTTGGAGCCTCCCGAAATGACAATAAGCTGCGACAAAAACAAACTTATCAAATACAATAAACAAGATCTAGGTATTGACAAGAATACTAGATCAGGGATTTCTCCAAGTGAATGGAGAGGAGTTGAAGCGCTTGATTCTTGAAGATGATGAACTTCTCCTCCTTCAATTCCACCAAAGATCAAGACCTTCGGGTGGTTGAAGTGGGAGATCGAGATTTAGAGCTCTTGCACAAGGTCTGGTCAAATTCGAATGAATCAAGAGTTCTGAACGTTGGGGAAGAAGCGGTATTTATACCCCCTTCAGAAACCAGCCGTTGCAGCCTTTGGGGGCCGGATTATCCGGCCCAAGTGAGGGCCGGATTATCCGGTCTGGGAAAACACCACCCCAGACTCGGAATATCCGCTAGATAATCCGCCCCTCTCCGAGCGTCGCGCCGAGCTTGCCCTTGATCAACTTCTGGGGGCCGGATTATCTGGCCTAGTGCGAAGGCCGGATTATCCGGCCTGGGGAAGAAAAACCGCCCCAGTTCGGATTTTCCGGGAGAAAATTCGACCGGATACCGAGCGACGCGCCTTGGCTCCTTTTGCTCGAAAACTGGGGGCCGGATTATCCGGCCCATGCGACACCCGGATTATCCGGCCTGGGGAGGAAAAACCTCCCCAGTTCAGATTTTTCGGGAGAAAATCCGACTAGACCCGAACAACGCGCCTTGGCTTCCTTGACAGATGAGTAGGCCGGATTATCCGGCCTTGGTGGGGCGGATTATCCCCCCCCCTCAGAACTTCCTACACAGTTAGCACACATGAAAAGTATCCATAGTATTGTTATCTAACACGCAAAACATAGGAAAACATGAAATGTTCTTTCACCGCTGTAATTTTTTCACCCAACATGTCATCTATCTTAAGGAGAATCACCACTAGTGAACTATGGACCCAGGTGATGGCCCAAAATATATCGAGCTCGTTGGGGAACCCGAAGAGGAAGGTATCATGAGCACAACAGCAAGTTTTCCCTCAGTTATGATACCAAGGTTATCGAACTAGTAGGAGTAAGGAAACACCTCCAAGGTGTTGTTGCCAACTTGGAATCCTGCACAACACAACCACAGAAATTTGCCCCCAACTTACAGTAAGGTTGTCAATCTCACCGTTTTGCGGAAAACAAAGGATTAAACGTATTGCGTGGAAGATAGTAATATATTGCAGAAAGTAAACAGAAAACAGTAGACAATTGTAGATTGATGGTAAAAGAAAGGACCGGGGTCCATAGTTCACTAGTGGTGGTTCTCCTTAAGATAGATAACATGTTAGGTGAACAAATTACAGCGGGGCAATTCACAAACATCAAGAAAGCATACATGCATATACTAATCATCTTGACTCCTTTGAGATTCGATTGGGCATTACAACATTATACGTATACCGTAATCCAACTACGTCTATGACTAATAATCCACCTTCAGGTTATCATCTGAACCCCCTCCAGTATTAAGTTGCAAGCAACAGATAATTGCAGTATGCATTACGTGTAAAGTAAACAATACAATTGTTCTATGAACAAAGGATTGATGTTTTCTCCCCAGTAGAAACATCACATCTAGTACCTTAGAGATTTCGGTCACATCCCCAGATTACTAGAGGCATGAACCCACTATCGAGCATAAATACTAACTCTTGGAGTTGCTAGCATCTACTTGGCCGAGATAGCTACTAACAACGTAAAGCATGCAAGATCACAAATAACAAAGACATGATAGAATCAATAATCAATCTGAAATAGCATCTCAATATCCATCGGATCCTCACAAACACAACATGTAGGATTACAAATAGATGATCTTGATCATGAACGGAGCTCACAAGATCTAAACATGATAGCACAAAGGAGAAGAACCAGCCATCTAGCTACTACATTGTAACATCCCAAAACTTAACCCAAGGTTAATCAAGATCAAATCTACCCAATTTAGGGTTAAAAAAAACTTTTCCATTTAAAATCATTAAGCATTCATATGTGTGTGCATTTAAATTAGGAGTTGTTTTGAATTGCCATGCTTGAGTGATCCATTGGTTGTAAAATGATTCTAAGGTGAATTAAACATCATCTAGATCATCCCCAAGCAAATCTCAAAGAAAAACAAATCAAAAAGAATAAAATAAGCAAATGGTCACTTTTGCCATTTTAATCACCTAGCCTACTTTGGCTATTCCTAGAACTCAAATCTTAACAGAAATAATTATGGTTCTTTGCACCCCTTGCTAGTACAAGTAGTGATGTGCCAAGGACCACTTTGTTTCATCCCAAAAACTCTCAAACACTAAATTTAAATGACATTTGAAAATTGAATCTAGTGTATGTATCAAGATCACATTAATTCAAAAACCACTCAAATGAACTCCATTTTTAAATCCCAAGAAAACATATAAGCTTAACCATAAGTTACATCACTCCACCAAAAATCAGATCAAAATTCAAATATTTTGTTCATGCGGCCATTTGATCGAACAACTTGTTAGCAGAATCATTGTGGCCTAACTATTACTATTTTGGAACTAATCTTGTCGAGCCATATGGGTTGCATTGATCATCCTTGTCTCCCCCAGGCCCAACCAGACCAAACCCACCTCTATCCCTAGCCTCTGGCGCCAGTGCCATGCAGCCTCGACGCCATGCAAGCCGGCCAAGTGTGCACAAGGCATAGGAGACCGCCAGCCCCTCTCCACTACTCCAGGAAGTTAGGCGCCACCCTACCGCCGCCCATGGTCCATCCCTCGATCAACCCCAGCCCCTGGACCACTCCCCAGCCTCGCCGCCCTCTCTCTGCACGCAGCCAGAGCACGCCAGAGCGCGATCGCCGCCAGCACGCAGCAGACCGCGCCTCGGCACCAAATCCTGCACGCCGCTCTGCCTCGACCCCAGCAACCCACCAGACATGGCCATGCATCGCCGCGCGACCCACAGTCGTCGTGATCGCCGTCGAGCACCGCCTCTGTCTCCCAGAGCGCGCGATGCTCCAGACAAAATGCCACCGCCCTAGTTGCGCCATAAAGCTGTAGAGCACCGCCAGGAGGCAAGCCACCGTCCGCCTATGCCACCCATGCCGATAGCGCCCTGTATCATCGTCACCGACGAGCTCGCTGTCGCCCCCTCGGTCCCCTCCTCGAGCCTATATAAGGAGGCCTTCCCCAGCCTCAATCACCACACCATTCGACTCCCCTCTCACTCCCGGTCCTTCCCCACCTCTCACCAAAGTAGCTCGAGCAGCAGGCCATCGAAATTTCACCGGAGGCAGCCGCAGTAGAGGAGGAGATGCTGTCGTCGATTCCGTCCACCTCAGCCCCTGCCGCTACCTCGCTTGAGTCCGCCGTCGCCGTCCAGTTCGATCGCCCGCCTCACCGCACTAGCTAGAGACCTGGTACGTCCCTAGTAGACCCCCACCGTTTGTTTAGGGTTCGGTCTCGCCGGCGACGAATCCATCGTCGATGACGACTGTGAGCCGTTGATCCGCATTCAAATCGTGTGGCCCAGATCGCTTGATACCGTTTCGGGTTTTAAGTCTCGCTGACAAGCGGGACCAACCTGTCAGCCGCCCTCTGTGCCGCTGAGCGTCACTGGGCCGGGCTGTTAGCTTTCCCGCGTGACCCAACAATTCAAATTAGGATTTTTCTATTTAGGTTTAAACTCAATTCTGTCTCTTAGTTTAAAAATCAATTCAGAGAGTTGTGCAAGTCCAAATTGAGTGATTCCAATTTTGTTGGGAAGCTACTGAAATTTTCTATCCAAGCACGTTGGATTTAATTCATTTAGAGTTAGCGATCTCTCCTAGTAAAAATAACAAGACATAAGCTTGTATTTATAGCTTTTGAGTTGATTCCAACTCTCAAAAATCATATTTAACCATACATATCTGAATATGTAATAATATTAAGGTTTACATGCAGTGACTTTGGACTAGTACCAAAATAATGCTATATAAGCATTTCTAGTCACTTTAAATCATTAAATATTGAACTTAAAATTATTAAAATGTGATCCAACATTTAAATCACATTCCCATATGTTAGAATATGTGGTGATGACATGTGTCCACATGATCCCATATTTTAATTGGAGAATATTAAATCTTAGTTATTTTCAATGAGTAGAAATTACTTTTCTTAAATAAAAAGAATGAAGCTAGTTAATTAAACCTTGTGAAGCTTGTGATGATAATAGATCATCAAATGTGTGCCTTAGTGTTCTAAGTAGACTAGTTAAGTATTGTTTGGTGATTGTGTATCCCGTATGTATTTATAGACGATAGTACCAACCAAGCTTTCGAGGAGGAGGAGTTCTATCAAGAAGAGGAGGAAGAAAACTTCAACCACTACACCAACCAAGGCAAGCCTAGCACTTCAAGTGAATTGATCAAGCCATCATGAACAATGCAATCTAACCCTTGCAAGTTAGATAACTTAAGCAAAGGCATTAGCCATGCTTTGGTTATATCACTTTGACTATTACCTACCCCAAGTTTTATTTCCAAGCTTTTATTTTCTTTACTTTATTAAAGTCCTTTACTTGTTTGAAGGTAGCATAAAAAGTATAAAACTTGACCTATCTAGATAAATTTAGATGTCATTTTATGGCATGAGATTGATCTCAGCATCCCCTATTAGTGAACACTCTTAACCTAGTAGCTTAGAGCTAAATCAAAACTTGAGTCACTTTAGATGGGAACACTTGGTGAAAATGATTTGTGAAAACCTTGGAATGATGAGTTATTCTATTGAGATGTTTTGACATGTGTTGAGAAACACAAATGGTTTATGATGATGAAAATGTTGAGGCATGAGCCTTAGTCCTTTTACAAAACTGATGGTTGGGTTCGGATGTGATACCATTCCAATTTTACCGTACAACCACAATACCTGAATTGGGTAAGGCTTAGCCGGAAGTTTATATGCATTAGTATTAGTTCCCTCGCGGAAGAGGTTTGAGCTGAGGCTACCTCTCAATGTTGTCCACCTATGCAGTGCCCAAGATGACAGATGGTCATGGTTGAGAGGCCATACTCATAGGAGAGGTGCTTATACTAGGGTGTGTAAAGGAAAGGTTATGTTTGATTATCTGCATACTAAGTATGATGATTCAGGGTTATCCCTGACAGATGTATCGAATCTTGTGGTGAAAGTGTACCACCTCTACAGAGTGTCAAACTATTCGAATACCTGTGTCCACGGTTATGGACAGTTGGAGTGGCCATACTGTTTCGTTGTCAGATGTTTTCAAAATAACTTATGATATGAATGATGAATCTTGACTTGACCACAACAGGGTTGTGACCATGACACTAGCTTCCCAACTTAAGTGATTCTAGAACTTTATTTTATCTTTCTTTGTTTCTGAACTAACTTAGGTTTCAACCTTAACTTTACAAAAAAACCTAGAGTTAGCATTTTCCACTAGAACTACCTTACTTGTTAGTGATAGTTTGCGAGTACTTAAAGAGTACTCATGGCTTTTGTTCCTGGCTATTACTATGGCCAAACTATGAAGGAGACTACCAAGATGAAGGACAGCAGGACGGCTATGATAACTAGGACTATCTACCATCGTCAGCATTGCTTGTGCCCCTAAAGATGGACCCCAACGCTACGCTTATTATTTATTCCGCTGCTTGTTGTATTAAGACTAGATCATGAGATCCTTTATTCGTGTAAGACCTTATTATGGTTTGTAATGGATGATGTACTGTGATATCCAATCTGTTATGTCTCGCAAAAATGGTAATCCTGGGATTGCAATGTATGTCATAACAGGCATCTAGCATTAAAAAGCCGGGTGTTGACATACATGGACCCGTAGTCCAAGGATGAACTACTCACGCATCACACCAGAGGCTTGCATGGTGATGAAGAAGGCTTCCAGGGTGAATTCTCCCCTCCGGTAGGGTGCCGGGAAGAGCTTCAGATCCCTCCTGGTCTAGGGATGGAGATGACGGCAGCTACAGACTCTTTTGTGGAATTTTGATCGGGTTCTTAGGGTTTCTGTACCGGAGGCATCTTATAGGCGAAAGGGGAGACCGTGGGGGTGCCCTGGGTGGCCGCGGGGCCAGGTGGTGTGGCTGCCCGCTGGCCCCTCTCCGTCTCGTATTCTGGCTCCGTGTCCCCCTCGGTGAAAAACTAACTTTGGATTTTGTCCCGTCCAATTCCGAGAATATTCATTTTTCGACTTTCCTGGAACCAAAAACAGCAGAAAACAGGCAGCTGGCAGTGTGGCATTTTGTTAATAGGTTATTCCAAGATAGTGTATAAAAAGTACTCCAAAGTTGGAGCAAAACATAAGAAAGTAGATAAAAACCAAGCATGGAACATCAAAAATTATAGATACTTTAGCAACGTATCGACATCCCCAAGCTTAACTCTTGCTCGTCCTCGAGTAGGTAAGTGATAAAAAGAAAGAATAATTTTTGAGGTGACATGGATAGTACTTCAACATAGCATGAAAGATAAAGTTCTAGCAATAAGACACAACAACTATGTTGCAACATGAAAAGGCACAAACGAAAGATTCATGAATAACAATGCATTGCAAGATGTTTGTTTGTTTCACATAAAGAAAACATAGCGTAGTGGCATTCAGCTTGTCCCTCATAGAGTAGAAAACGTAAATGCATAGGACACCTTCAAAGTTCATAAGAGTGACTAGATATAAGTAGTTTAAGAACAAGCAATATCAAGTTATGCATCAATCAACAAGTCTTGGGACAATGCACATAGAACTAAGAATGGCCACTATGCTCTCAAAGTAGGTGCATAAAGATAGAAGGTGGAGACTCAACATAAAAGTAAAAGAAAGGCCTTCATAGAAGAAAGTAGAGATTCAAGTTTCATAAAAAGCGTCCAAAAATTATGGTACTTATTAGCTTTCAGCTCTCATTGCCCCTATCATAAGCATCTTTTGGTGATTAAGGTTAAAGTGACACAACTAAGAGGATATGCTTGACAAGTTATAAGCCGAAATCTCATGCCCCTTACTTACGAAGACCCAACCTCATGCTACTCAACTTCAGTCACAAGTAAGCTCTTGTCATTGTAAGTACATATATATCATAGAGAACCGCCAACAGGGTACCCCTTGCACATGATACAGGAGCTATCCCATAATAAAAATGACAAGGCAAGTAGACAATGAGCATCTCAGCGATCTTTTTATTTGCTATTTGCATAGGTTTTTATTGAGGATGCTTCATAGAGTGCTCATTATGGTTATGCTGCAAGTTTCCACCATGATTAGGCATGGCTTAGGCTAGCGACCCAGGCGTTTGTCTAACACACATACAAACTCCATGATCTTACAAGTTTCCCTTTTATTTCACACCACCGGGATCCATAAGCAAAAGAACATGATATCAATGGGGTACAATGTACAAGTGCAATGTTGAAAGCGTTCCCCACGATACATGGTTCTGCTAATTTCAACTTATAAAGTGCAAGCATATACGCAATAAAGATGGACACAATGGTTCAAGTTCATTAAATGCAAGAAACTAAAGTGTGCCATCAAGTTCGTGAGACCTTTAATCACTAGTTTTCAGATAACAAATTTAATTCGGAAGGTAGATAAAAACATGAATATACTTGGAATAGCAAATGCTAATAGGTAGGTATGGTGGACTCTTTGGAATAACTTGGTTTTAGGAGTTGGATGCATGAGTGGAACTCATACTTGGTTACAGAGGCTAGCAAAAGACTGGGAGCGACCAACTAAGAGAGCAATAATGGCCATAATCATGCAAAGCGACAAAACATCATTGATTGAAGAATAAAGTAATATTACAAGTCGAAAAATAAAGGATCATAAAGGCTGTGATGACTTTGGATAGTCATAACATGGTGTGGGCATGCGCCAAGTCAACCCAAATAAAGCATCAAAGGAGAATACCACAATACTATGCTTTAATATGCTAAAACAACGCATGATTCTTCCAAGGCACATTAAGCAATCTCAATTGTTTATAAAAAGTCAAGCTACAGCAAAGCTCACTAAGCATTAAACCAAAACATTATCAAGCATGGCATGACAAAGCATAGGCCACAGTCAAAAACAAACTCCTTTTACCACTTAAGCATGAACTTTCCTACTCTTTCCCAATCCAAACCAAACTTATTTGAAAACTAATGTATGAAAGAGGGGGTACAACCAATTTATTCAGAAAACTAAGAAAACCAAAAACCAAAAAAAAAAACGAAAAAGAAGACGCTCCAAGAACAACACAACTTTGCATGAAACAATAAAATGAAATATGTGGAAGAAACCTGGAATTTTTATTGACGAAGAAGGGGATGCCTTGGGCATCCCCAAGCTTTGACGCTTGTACTTCTTGGATATTTCTTGGGGTGACACGCGTGGCATCCCCAAACTTGAGCTTTAGTCCATTATTCATCTCATTACATCATTCCTTCCATACACCTGAAATTTATTCCTTCATACAAAACTTCACACAATCTTTATTAGCAGCATTAGTGCACTCAAGATAATAAGTCTTTGGGTTCAGTTTCAACACCAATAAAACTTCCATTAAAACACAAGCTACTGTAACACTTCCCTAAAAAATCTCAATTCCCCAAAAGAACTCAAAAAGGAACCAACAAGAAGCAAATGCAAATAATGGCAGAAATCTGTCAAAACAGACCAGTAGGTAAAAACAATTTTTTCGAAGACCTTCTGTTGCTCAAATAAAAAAGTGTTGAACTGACGAAAGTTAGATAACAACCTGGGGCAGAAGCACAAAAATTCACGCCTCAAACCAACATACAGAGATTTTACACGAATATTTACGGTGAAGCATAGAAATCTATTTCGGGACAGCAACTTTCCTAATTATTACTTCTCTCTCATTAGAGGTTACTCTTGGCACAAAAAGCAAATAAAAAGGATAAGGAGCGGTTATTACAAAAGTAATAACTTCCAATACTCATCTAAAACTTTTGGGTTATCTCCCAATAAGTACTTTTCTTTAACGCCTTTAAGTTAGGCATAAGAAGCAAGAAAAATAATCAAGTGTTCTCAAATGAAGAAGCATTAAAACCAAATTTCTTGCCCTTACCTTTCTTACTTTTATTCTTAACCTTGGGGAACATATGATTGTTTGGTGGAGAAGCAAAGTGCATGGTGCCCTTTCCCACATCTATTATTGCTCCAAGGAGCTTCAATAGGGATCTTCCAAGTGTAATTTGTCCTTTTCCTACACATTCAATAACAAGATAATCAGTAGAAACCATTTTCCCTAGGATATTTGTAAACACTCCTTCAGCTATTCCAATGGGTAATATTGTGGCATTATTAGCAAGAAATATTTCTTCTCCTCCTTCAGAATGTCTCCAAAGATTCAAAGATTCATAGACATCTTTAGGCATCAGACAGAATTCAGACATGATATCACAACGAGCATGAAAAGTTTCATTATTTATCTTTACTGTAGGAAGCCATTTTGAGGGTTTAGAATTTATTGGAACATAATCATGATGCTCTCTAAGCGTGTTATAGAAATCCTTTAAACTAGTAGTGCGGGTCTCAAGAGTGTTCAGTCTAGCAAATATGTTTATAAAGGAAGAATCAGATTTGCTAGGAAAGTTGTAAGTAAAGACCAACTTCTTTATGGCATTAAAAACATCATCCTCATTGCATTGGAGGAAATCTCCTCCCACTATAGCATCCAAAGCATATCTATAGCAAAGAGCAATTCCAAGGTAAAAACTGCTAAGGAACAAGCTTTGAGTCATTTTAGGTTTAGTTTTTTCATGTAGATCGGAGATTCTAGACCAAGATTCTTTGAAACTCTCTTTAATTCCTTGTTTAAAAGTGAAAATCATTACCTCAGGTGACATAGTGATTGGAGAAATGCTAGACATAATGGCGACTTAAGATAGGAACTAATTTTTGTGTGTTTTTAATAAAGAAAGCAAAACTAGTAAAACTATTTTGTGTGTGTTTTTGATAAAGAGACAAGCAAACAAAGCAGAAATAAACTAAGAAAAACAAAAACAACAAAGTAAAGAGATTGGTTATGAGGGACTCCCCTTGTGAAGATGTCCTTGACTCCCCGGCAACGGCGCCAGAAAAAATAGCTTGATGGCCGAAAATATATCGAGCTCGTTGGGGAACCCCAAGAGGATGGTATGATGAGCACAACATCAAGTTTTACCTCAATTATGAAACCAAGGTTATCGAACTAGTAGGAGCAAGGAAACACCTCCAAGGTGTTGTTGCGAACTTGGAATCCTACACAACACAACCACAGAACTTTGCCCCCAACTTACAGTGAGGTTGTCAATCTCACCGGTTTTGCGGAAAATAAAGGATTAAACGTATTGTGTGGAAGATAGTAATAGCTTGCAGAAAGTAAACAGAAAACAATAGACAATTGTAGATTGATGGTAAAAGAAAGGACCGGGGTCCATAGTTCACTAGTGGTGGTTCTCCTTAAGATAGATAACATGTTGGGTGAACAAATTACAGCGGGGCAATTGACAAACATCGAGAAAGCATACATGCATATACTAATCATCTTGACTCCTTTGGGATTCGATTGGGCATTACAACATTATACATAGACCGTAATCCAACTTCATATATGATTAATAATCCACCTTCAGGTTATCATCCGAACCCCCTCCAGTATTAAGTTGCAAGCAACATACAATTGCATTATGCACTGCGTGTAAAGTAAACAATACAATTGTTCTATGAACAAAGGATTGATGTTTTCTCCCTAGTAGCAACAACACATCTAGTACCTTAGAGATTTATTTCACTTCCCCGGATTACTAGAGGCATGAACCCACTATCGAGCATAAATCTAACTCTTGGAGTTGCTAGCATCTACTTGGCCAAGATAGCTACTAACAACGGAAAGCATGCAAGATCACAAATAACAAAGACATGATAGAATCAATAATCAATCTGAAATAGCATCTCAATATCCATCGGATCCCCGCAAACACAACATGTAGGATTACAAATAGATGATCTTGATCATGAACGGAGCTCACAAGATCTAAACATGATAGCACAAAGGAGAAGAACCAGCCGTCTAGCTACTACATGGACCAGTATTCCAAGGATGAACTACTCATGCATCACACCGGAGGCTTGCATGGTGACGAAGAAGGCCTCCAGGGTGAATTCTCCCCTCCGGGAGGGTGCCGAGAAGAGATTTAGATCCCTCCCGATCTAGGGATAGAGATGACGGCGGCTACAGACTCTTTCGTGGAATTTTGATCGGGTGCTTAGGGTTTCTTTATCGGAGGCATCTTATAGGCGAAAGGGGAGGCCGAGGGGATGCCCTGGGTGGCCGCACCACCCCCTGGCGCGGGCCAGGCCTAGCTGTGCGGCCAGGTGGTGTGGCCGCCCTCTGGGCCCTCTCCATCTCGTATTCTGGCTCCGTGTCCCTCTTGGTGAAAAACTAACTTTGGCTTTTGTCCCGTCCAATTCCGAGAATATTCATTTTCTGACTTTCATGGAACCAAAAACAGCAGAAAACAGGCAGCTGTCACCGTGGCATCTTATTAACAGGTTAGTCCAAGAAAGTGTATAAAAAGTACTCCAAAGTTGGAACAAAACATAAGTAGATAAAAACCAAGCATGGAACATAAAAAATTATGGATACGTTAGCAACGTATCACCCTGTCCATTCTTTTACCATCAATCTACAATCTACTATTTACTGTTTACTGTTTACTTTCTGCAAAGCAATTGCTATCTTCCACACAATACGTTGAATGCTTTGTTTCAGCAAAACCGGTGAGATTGACAACCTCACTGTAAGTTGGGGCAAAGTTATGTGGTTGTGTTGTGCAGGATTCCAAGTTGGAGACAACACCTTGGGGTTGTTTCCTTGATCCTACTGGTTCGATAACCTTTGTTTCATAACTGAGGGAAAACTTGCTACTGTGCTCATCATACCTTCCTCTTGGGGTTCCCAACGAGCTCATCGTATTTTGAGCCATCAAGCCTATTTTCTGGCACCATTGTCGGGGAGTCAAGGACAACTTCACAAGGGGAGTCCTTCATAACCAATCTCTTTACTTTTTTTTGCTTAGTTTATTTCTGCTTTGTTTGCTTATTTCTTTTATCAAAAACACTAAAAAATTAGTTGTACTAGTTTGCTTCCTTTATTAAAAACAGAAAAAATGAATACTCTTGAAAACACTAAGTTGTGTGACTTCACTAGCACCAACAACAATGATTTCATGTGCACACCTATTGCTCCACCTGTTCCTAAAGCTACTTTATTTGGAATTAATACTTCTTTACTCAATATTGTTATGAAAGAACAATTCTCTGGTATTGGTACTGAAGATGCTGCTGCTCACCTTAATAAGTTTGTTGAACTTTGTGAGATGCAAAAACATAGGGATATGGATGGAGATATTATTAAGCTTAAATTGTTTCCTTTCTCTTTGTGAGGAAAATCTAAAGAATGGTTGCTATCCCTAACTAGAAATAGTATTGATTCTTGGACTAAATGCAAAGATGCTTTCATTGGAAAGTACTATCCTCCTACTAAGATTATATCTATGAGAAGGGAAATAATGAAATTTAAACAATCTGATAATGAACATGTTGCTCAAGCTTGGGAAAGAATGAAATCTTTGGTAAAGAATTGTCCCACTCATGGACTGGCTGCTTGGATGATTATCCAAACCTTTTATGCAGGACTGAATTATTCTTCAAGGAATCTGCTGGATTCTGCTGCGGGAGGTACCTTTATGACCATTAGTTTGGGTGTTGCAACAAAGCTTCTGGATAATACGATGGTTAACTATTCTGAATGGCACACTGAGAGAACTCCACAAGGTAAGAAGGTAAATTTTGTTGAAGAAACCTCCTCCTTGAGTGATAAAATTGATGTTATTATGTCTATGCTTGTTAATGGAAAAGCTCATATTGATCCAAATCATGTTCCCTTAGCCTCTTTGATTGCTCAAGAAGAGCAAGTTGATGTGAACTTTATTAGAAATAAAAAATTTAGCAACAATGCCTACATGAATAATTTTGGTAACAATAATTATACGGCATATCCTCCCAATAATGGTAATGCTTATGGAAATTCCTACAACAATAATAGAAGTGCACCCTCTAAACTTCAAGTCATGCTTAAACATTTTATTAGCAAACAAACCACCTTCAATAAAACTATGGAGGAAAAACTCTCTAATGCTGAAAGAAATATAGCATCATTGCCTGAAGCACAATCTTCTTTGAATAAAATGGCTGCTAAACATGAAACTATTGAACATCCCTTTGCTGCTACTAATGCCATACAAGTTAGAATTGATGAAAATGTTAGATTGTTAGTTGAATTGCATGCTAAGTGGGAAAGAGACGATGAAATTGCTAGAAATAGTAGTATTTGTACTATCACTACCACTAATGTTGATGCTAGCTGATGGCCCCAAATATATCGAGCTCGTTGGGGAACCCCAAGAGTAAGGTATGATGAGCACAGCAGCAAGTTTTCCCTCAGTATGAAACCAAGGTTATCAATCCAGTAGGAGCAAGGAAACACCCCAAAGGTGTTGCTAGCTGAACACTGGCAGGGCGCACTACCGGTGCTAGTAGCAACGTGGAGACCTGCACAACACAACAACAGAACTTTGTCCCCAACTTACAATGAGGTTGCAATCTCATCGGTTTTGCTGAAACAAAGGATTAAATGTATCGAATGGAAGGAAGTAATAGTTTGCAGAAAGTAAACACAAAGCAGTAAACAGTTTATATATTGTATGTAAAAGAAAGGACCGTGGTCCATAGTTCACTAGAGGTGGCTCTCCTTAAGATAGATAACATGCTGGGTGAACAAATTAAAGTGGGGCAATTGACAAACATTGAGAAAGCAATACATGCATATACTAATCATCTTGAATCCTTTGAGACTTGATTGGGCATTACAACATTATACATAGACCACCATACAAGTACATCTATGACTAATAATCCACCTTCAGGTTATCATCCGAACCCCCTCCAGTATTAAGTTGCAAGCAACAGATTATTGCATTAGGAATTGCGTGTGAAGTAAACAATACGATTGTTCTATGAACAAAGGATTGTTGTTTTCTCCCTAGTAGCAACAACACATCTAGTACCTTAGAGATTTCTGTCACTTCCCTAGATTAGCAGAGGCATGAACCCACTATCGAGCATAAATACTAACTCTTGGAGTTGCTAGCATCTACTTGGCCAAGATAGCTACTAACAACGGAAAGCATGCCAGATCACAAATAACAAAGACATGATAGAATCAATAATCAATCTGAAATAGCATCTCAATATCCATCGGATCCCCGCAAACACAACATGCAAAATTACAAATAGATGATCTTGATCATGAATGGAGCTCACAAGATCTAGACATGAAAGCACAAAGGAGGAGAACCAGCCATCTAGATACTACATGGACCCTAGTCCAGAGATGAACTACTCACGCATCACACCGGAGGCTTGCATGATGATGAAGGCCGCCAGGGTGAATTCCCCTCTCCGTTAGGGTGCTGGGAAGAGCTTCAGATCCCTCCGGATCTTGGGACAGAGACGACGGTGGCTACAGACTCTTTCGTGGAATTTTGATTGGGTACTTAGGGTTTCTGTATCGGAGGCATCTTATAGGCGGAAGGAGAGGCCGAGGGGGTGCTGGAGGCGGCCACACCACCCCCTGGCACGGGCCAGGCCTGGTCACGCAGCCAGGTGGTGTGGCGGCCCCTGGTTAAAAGAATCGTATGGGCACCTAGACGGGGGGGGGGGGGTGAATAGGTGCTACACCAATTTTTAATTCTTTTTCAATTTTAGGCTTAACACAAATGGTAAATTCACTAGATAAACGATTGGGTGGAATTTCCCTATATGCAAACCTATCTACTAGCGAGTAAAGAGCGAGTGGAAGAGGAACGAGTAAACCGAAGTGAAACATGCGGAGACACGGAATTTGTTTGACCGCAGTTCCTTCCTTGTTAAGGGAAGTACGTCTGCGTTGGAGGGGTGGGCGGTACTAAGACCACCACGCCACAAAAGGCCTCACCCTGTTCTCCGATGGATCTCGCCACAACATGCATGATCCACCTTCCACTATAGGTACCCTTTGAGGCGGGCACCAGCGCCTTGATACGTCCAAAACGTATCTACTTTCCCGAACACTTTTGTTGTTGTTTCTCCTCTATACTTGTGTGATTTGGATGCAACTAATGCGAACTAACGCTGTTTTCAGCAGAATTGCCTTGGTGTCTAATTTTTGTGCAGAAAATCAACTATCAGGAAAAATCCCGGAAAATATGCCAAAAATCCTATTTCACCCGAAGACTCCAGGAGCCAGAATACGAGATGGAGAGGAGCCCTGGGGTGGCCACACCACCTGGTGGCACGGGCCATGCCAGGCCGCGCCAAGGGGTGGTGTGGGCCCCCCAGGCACCCCCTCGGCCTCTCTCTTCGCCTGGTGTTAATGCTTTGCTCCGGTGCTCTATTAAAAAGAGCACCTTAATTGCCAGTAGTTCCCTAGAGGCCCCGCTGCAAACGGGCTGGCAGGACAAACGATGTTGTGCAAGTTCTCATTGTGAGCACATATGACTATATATGGAACACATGCCTAGGATTGTCTAGTACTTGGGTGCTTTATCTTATTTATCTGCAATTGCCCTATGTTCTGATTGCTATGTGAATTGTCTTGTCCATGCAATGCCCGTCCATCCATCCCAATGCCTACCACACTCGAATCCCACTGTTTACTGCTTTTGTTACTACTGTCTTTGCTTTGCTACTACTGTTACACTATTCCTACTACAAAACTGTTGCTACTGATAAACTGATGTGAGCAAGATTGTTTCCAGGTGCAGCTGAATTGACAACTCAGTTGTTAAGGCTGATAAATATTCTTTGGATCCCCTTGTGTCGAATCAATAAATTGGGTTTCACTTCCCTCGAATATACTGCGATACACCCCCTATACTTGTGGGTCATCAAGACTATTTTCTGGCTCTGTTGCTGGGTAGCATAGCTTTATTTATCAAGTTCACTTGGATTCTGTATTAGTCGCTGCTTTCCATCCATCATGGGTAAGTCTCGTGAGGGCAAGGTTCCTATTTTACCATCCACTACAAGAAGAGGTACGGTTCTGAACACCTCTACCGCTCTTGATTCACCGTCTGTTCTGAGTAAGTTCCTTACACCACCACATACACATGCTACACACACTGCTACTACTGCTGAATCTGAAACTTCTGATGCTTATGATGCTGCTTCTACTGTGCTTGATAAGAGTGGTTCATTAGGTCCTTTCCTAGATGCTACGATTGCTAGAACTATAGTTGGAAATACCGAAACTCCTAATGAACACACTGCCACACCTTTTAGCTCACCTGAGTCTAGTGAGAGTTATGATGCTGAAGAAGATTATGTTGAGATGACTGATTAGTTTATTGAAGAATGTAGGAACACCCGTGATAGGAGCGCTGCTAAGAATCTCCTTGAGAGGCGTACTATTAGACCCAAATTATCTCCTGCTGCTAAGTTTGCTGCTTCTCCTGTAAACATTATAGATGAAGATTATGATTTCTCTCTCGATCTATCCTATTATCGAGAGAGAACCTTTTGGCGGGACTAAGAATGAAAGTGCGGTAGCACATATGAATGAACTTTCTACCATGAGTGGCTTGTTTTCTGTGATATTAAAATGCGTACTTACTTTGTTGCTAAGATTTTCCCTTTTTCACTGAAAGGAGAAGCTAAAACTTGGTTTGGTAATTTACCTCCTTGATCTATTGATAGCCCTGAGTGCTTGTTTAATACTTTCCTGCAGAAATATTTTCCTCCTAGTGCTAGACATGCTGTTTTGCAGGAACTTTTTGATTTTAAACAGGGAGAAAAAGAGGTATTGCCCGAATCTTGGGCAAGGTTTTGTGCTTTGATTCATGCACAGGCTGGAAGTCCATTACCTAAGAATGAACTACTTGATATATTTTGTAATGGACTAACCGAAGAATCTAGGACATACCTAGATAGTTGTGTTGATTGTGTTTTCAGGAATAGGACTCCTAAGGAAGCTGAGGAATTATTGGCTAAAATAAGCAAGAATTATGAAGATTGGACTCCTCCTAAACAAGCTATTCCTGAAGTAATGGTACCTGAACCATCTATTCCGGTGCCTATTTCAACATCAAAGAAGAGGGGAGTTATTGAATTAAATGATGAAGTGATGAAGGAAGCTAAGAAATGTCATAAGGAGAAGGGAATTAAAGCTGTAGATGTCAAGAATTTACCTCCTATAGAAGAATTATGTAAGCCTATTCCCTATTCACCCACTATTGTGGTACACTCTCTCCAACACTTTGATGAAGGTGATATCCCTTACTTGAAACCTCCTGATCAATGCTTAGAAGAATTTGATATCTTTATTGTTAAGCAAGATAACTTTAATAAAAGGGTGCAAAATCATCTAATGGAAAACACTAGAGCTATTGTTGAGTTGAAAGATATTGTGGAAAGAACCTCTAATGATGTTAAAATGATTGTTAAACACTTTCAAATGGTTCAAACTCAAATAGATCAACTCGTTAAAGTGAAAACGACTTGCTAGTTAATGTTGCTAAAGAAAAACACGCTTATGAAATTAGAACTAGAAGTGGTGCTGCTACCCAGGATCCTCTATATCCCGAGGGGCATCCCAAAAGAATTGAGTAGGATTCTGAACGAGCTGAAAATAGTGGTTCTACTCGTAAGAAAAGGAAAAACAAACATAAAACTGTTGTAGAACCCTCTGAACCTGCTATAGATCCAAATAGTATATCTATCTCTGATGCTGAAACTAAAAGTGGTAATGAAGAAAATGAAGTTCCGAATGAAGAAAAAGTTGAAGAAGAACCTGAAAACCACACTAAGACTACTAAATACACCAAAGAAGATTTTATTGCTAAGAAACATGGTAGTGAAAGAGAACCTTGGGTCCAAAAACCTATGCCTTTCCCTGATAAGAAACACAAGTCAAAGGAAGATGAACACTATAATAAGTTTTGTGAGTGGATGAAGCCTTTATTCTTGCAAATTCCTTTGACTGGTGCTATTAAATTGCCTCCTTACTCAAAGTATATGAAGGACATTGTCTCGAATAAAAGGAAGATCCCTAATGAAGAAATCTCTACTTTGCTTGTTAATTATTCCTTCAATGGTAAGGTTCCTAAGAAACTTGGAGACCCAGGGATTCCAACTATCCCTTGCTCTATTAAGAACAGTTATGTTAGAACTGCTTTGTGTGATTTGGGAGCTGGAGTTAGTGTTATGCCTTTCTCTCTCTATAAGAGGCTTCAGCTTGAAAAATTGATACCAACTGATATATCTTCGCAAATGGCTGATAAGTCTACCACTATTCCTGTGGGTATATGTGAGGATGTACCTGTCCAGGTGGCTCATAATTTCTTGATATTAACTGATTTTGTTGTGCTTGAAATGCCTGAAGATGATAATATGTCTATTATTCTTGGGAGACCTTTTCTTAATACTGTAGAAGCTGTTATTAATTGTAATCAAGGAAAGGTGACTTTCAATGTTAATGACAAGGAACATACTGTCTATTTCCCCAAGAAGATTGAAAGGACTTATGGTTTAAATTTAATTGAACATGTTGAAGGCATTCAAGTTGGAGAAATATATTGTCCCATACCAAAAGAAAAATTTGAAACTATTATGATTGGGACCATTGCTATCAAGGTTGAGGTAACATAATCATTAGTGGAATACAAAGTTTTGTCTCATATGCAATTGTTTTGGTAGCAAGACTTGATCAACCTTGCTAACAAAAGGATTCCATTGAACAAAACAATGTTTTCATTATGATTATCCCCGTTTATTTCTATCCTTTGCATTTTAGTTTTTGCTTTCGTTTAGTTTTCTTTGTGTTGTTAGTTGCTTGCATGCTAGAACTTCAGTAGTTCTAGCCTTGTTTTTGTCCTTGCATCATGTTTCCAAAAATAAAAAAAATCTGTCTGTTAGAAAAAAATCATTCTTCTATTTCTGAAAAATTCCCAAAAATAAAGTGTCTCGAAAAATTCTAGAAAATTTATATTAAATTTTTACGTGAAAAAAGGGGCAGAGGAATACCTGGTAGGTACCGGGGGGCCCACCAGGCAGGCACACCTCATCTTAGCGCGTCCAGACCTGGGTGGCGCCATGCCCTGGTGTGGGCCACCCCTGGCCCCCCACTACCTCTCTCTCCTGCCACTTTCTTCTCTCTCCCGAGTAAGCTCTAGTTCATAGCTCGAAATCGCGTTCTCTCTGTGCTTGCCCTTGATTTCTTTGATCTCTTTTCTCAGCCCATCTTTCTTGCTGAAATTTGGAGCAATTGTTCCTTGGTATGTGACTCCTCCCCTTGTCCAAGTAGATTTGTGTTTAGTGGATTGTATTATGAGTATTTTGCTGCTGTAGGTGACTGGTTTTGAGGGCTTGTAAGCTTGTTTGATGCTTAGAGATATAGTTTTGATGCATGTTTAGGCCTCTTGCTAGTCCCTGTGAGTAGAATCCTTCATTATATTTTCTTTGCAATCACTTGTTTAATAGGTGTTTAAATTTCAGAATACCAAGCATGAACAACCACACTTTTGGAGAGATATTTGAGAGTGATGCACCTAGGAGGTCAAGGCCCTCAAGAACAGCCTCTCAAGCTAGGCCATCATATAATGAAGACCTCATTGCATCATGTATTGGCAGCGAAAGAGATGATGGAGATGCTCACCCATCCTCTTTCCCTAGTTTTACTTTCTTGCAAGCTGCAGGTATTCTTGATGATTTCTTGCTACTGATTGAGAGGGTTGGCTTGACCTCTTATATGCAAGATGAGAGTGCACAATACGCTCTGCTCACCAAAACTTTTGTTGAGAGTTTCTCATTTGCTAACACATCCTATCATTCTACTGTCTCATTTAAAATCTATGATATGCCCTTCACCATGCCTTTGGAGAGATTTTGCAGTATTGTAGGTGTGCGTATGACAGGGACCGTGAAGAAAATTCAAGGGTGGCCAGTTGATTTGTTGGAGCTTTACCGAGGGGTGACCAATGATGATGACCGCGTGGCGCATCGCGGAAAGATAAGAAATATCCAACTCCCTGCTCTTAGATACTTTGCATACTACCTTTCCACTAGCGTATTGGGTAGGGAGAACACTAGTAATATCTCCAACTATCACTTAGCTATCCTTGCTGCTGCGCTCAACAATGATACTCGGTACAATCTTGGCTCTCTAATTGCTCGCCGCCTAGCTGCTAGGGGGCCTATCTATGGGGGCGTCATTGCCTCGCATGTAGTCAATGCATTAGATCTTTTAGTGGCTCCCGATGATGTTATGCTAGCACCACAGAGGCTCGACCTTGTTGCCATGAAAACTCATCACTTTGTCACTGCTACCTCTAATTTGAACAATCTAGTATATAGGATGCTTTTCACTGACGGGGATGAAAGGGAGATCCTTTTGCCCCAGCATGCTTTGTTCAGTGTTGACAGGAGACCGTGGTCGCGCTCCAAGGAGGAGGTGGACGAGCAGCTTCGCTTGTTGGGTTTCCACGAGCAGCACCAAGAGGATGTGCCCTCCTATGATTATTCCGCATATTACGGAGGGACGTACTCTGGCTCGCACCAGGACGAGGGTACCTCCTCGTCGTACCCCGGTGACACTTCATCTTGGCCTGCCTGGGATTGATACCCACTTAGGCCAAAAGCGTAAGCTTGGGGGGAGGTACGCCGACAACGCACTCATCTCCATATCATGTTGCGTCGGTTCTTTGTATATTCATGTTTTCGTTCTCTTTCTAGTTTTCATTCTTCTTTGCTTTTGCTTTCTAAAAACACAAAAAGACCAAAAATATTTTTGTTATTTGTCTTTGGTTTGCTTCTTCTTTTTGCTTTGGTTTGCTTTTTTCCTTTTTGCTTTGTTTGAACTATTTGAAAAACCCAAAAAGATTTTGCTTTGCTTGTTTTTCTCTTTTGGTTCTTGTTTAAAAATCAAACACCAAACATATTTGTCGTTCTTCTTTGGTTTTTGCGAGTTGGCTACAGGGTTCGGCAGTTCTCAGTGGATTATTGGTTTCAAATTATTATTCAAGCCACACAAGTGAAGAGCAATAATGAGGATCAATGACAACTTGAGGCGTGGTAAGAGGCTGGTAACGAACTCTATTTGTCTTCATTTTTGTACATATACTCATTATTGTGAGCTCGCTTATTCCGTTCATGTAGAGTGTATGTTTTCTTTGGATGCTTAGTAGTTCTTGCTTTCTTGTGATTAGCTCCAGCTCGCTAATAGTTTGTAGCATGTCTCAAGATTGTTTGCTTGCATTACTCTATTCATAAATCGGTATGACACTGTGGTATCCTCCTCTGAATGTTTCATTTGATCGACTTGGCACATGCTCACGCATGCACACGACTGTAATAATCAGTTAAGCCTTGACAAATTATTTTGCCTTGAGGATCTTGAATCATTTTCATGCCATGAGTAGTCTTGTTTTGTTGTAAGCATGATAATGACAACTATTGCTCTCTCGTTTGTCGCTCCCTTACTATTGCTAGCCTTCATTTCCACTGAGTGTTTTACTCATGTTTCCAACTCCCTAAACCAAATATTTCCAAAATGTCCACCATACCTACCCATTAGCATCACTTGCTACTTCCGTGCATATTCAATATGCCTTGTTTTCTTCCGAATAAAATGTTTGCTTGTTATGAGAAAGTTAGTTAGTAAAGCTCTCACAAACTTGATGGCACACTTTATTTTCTTGAACTTAATAAACCTGAACCATTGCGTCCTTCTTTGTTGTGCATATGCTTGCGCTTTATGAGTTGAAGTTAGCAGAACCATGTATCATGGGGACCGCTTTCAGCGCTTCATAGGTACTTTGTACTTAGTTGGTATCATGTTCTTTTGCTTATGGATCCCGGCGGTGTCAAATAAAAGTGGAACTTGTAAGATAATGGAGTTTGTATGTATGTTAGAGAAACGCCTGGGCCGCTAGCCTAAGCCATGCCTAATCATGGTGGAAACTTGCAGCATAACCATAATGAGCATTCTATGAAGCATCCTCAATAAAAATCTATGCACATAGTAAATAAAAAGATCGCTGAGATGCTCATTGTCTGCTTGCCTTGTATTTTGATTATGGGATAGCTCTCGTGTCATGTGCAAGGGGTACCCCGTTGGCGGTTCTCTATGATACGTATATACTTACAATGACAAGAGCTTAGTTGTGACTGAAGTTGAGTAGCATGAGGATCGGTCTTCGTAAGTAAGGGGCATGAGACTTCAATTTATAACTTGTCAAGCATATCCTCATAGTTGTGTCACTTTCACCTTAACCACATTAAAGATGCTTATGATAGGGGCAATGAGAGCTCAAAGCTAACGAGTACCATACTTTCAGCATTTGGAAGCCTTTCAAAATTATTCAAAACCTTGTTCTTCTACTTGTTGAGTCTCCACATATTATTTGAGCAACTTCTTGAGAGCATTAGTAGTCATTTTTTGTGTTTGTTCCATTACTTGATTATTTGTGTTATGACTTTGATGCTTGTATCTTTGATATCTTTACTTCTAGTCATCACTTGAACTTCATAGGTGCCTTGACATTCATAATCCAAGGCAAGCGAGATACCAATCTATCATACCTTTCTATGAGCATTGTAATGTTGCTTATGTTTGTGCTTCGTGCTACTTATTATTCTTGAGTTGGAATCTCTTCATAGCTTGCAATGACTATTAAGTAGACTCAGTTGCATACTCTTTATTATGAATTGTCTAAGTAGTTGATCACATTGCTGAGATTATTTACATCATATGAAGCAAATGTGTTCGTGAAAGTTCTTTTATCGCACTCAGTTTTTCAACTGAATTGGTCGAGGACAAGCAATAAGCTAAGCTTGGGGGGAGTTGATACGTCCAAAGCGTATCTACTTTCCTGAACACTTTTGCTGTTGTTTCTCCTCTATACTTGTGTGATTTGGATGCAACTAATGCGAACTAACGCTGTTTTCAACAGAATTGCCTTGGTGTCTACTTTTTGTGCAGAAAATCAACTATCAGGAAAAATCCCGGAATATATGCCAAAAATCCTATTTCACCCGAAGATTCCAGGAGCCAGAATATGAGACGGAGAGGAGCCCTAGGGTGGCCACACCACCTGGTGGCGCGGGCCAGGCCAGGCCGCGCCAGGGGTTGGTGTGGGCCCCCCAGGCACCCCCTCGGCCTCTCTCTTCGCCTATAAGGAGCCTTCTGACCTAAAAACTTTGGGGGGTTCGACGTTTTTCCAGAAGGACTTCCGCTCCGCCGCCACCACCAGATTCCACGAAACAGCACTAGAAACTCCGTTCTGGCACCCTGCCAGGACGGGGAATTGGAGGAGATCATCGCGATCATCATCACCATCGCTTCTCCATCGACCATCCATGTTTCCCCCATCTATGAGCGAGTAATCCCTCACTGTAGGCTATGGGGATGGTAGGGATTGGATGAGATCGTTCATGTAATGGCATCAGATTGTTAGGGCATAGTGCCTAGTATCTTTTATTAGTGCTTTATGACTTTGTTGCGACTTGTTGTGCTTAATGCTTGTCACTAGGGCCCGAGTGCCACGATTTCAGATCTGAACTTATTATTGATTCATCATGATAGTATTGTTTCTGGTCTTATCTACAAGTTGTATACACACGTCGTTGTCCGGAACCTATGGTCCCGAAGTGACAGAAATCGGGGTAGCCGGAAGGGAAAGGCTTTGATGTGAGGATCACATGTGTTCACAGAGTGTTAATGCTTTGCTCCGGTGCTCTATTAAAAGGAACACCTTAATTGCCAGTACTTCCCTAGAGGCCCCGCTGCAAACGGGCTGGCAGGACAAAAGATGTTGGCAAGTTCTCATTGCGAGCACGTATGACTATATATGGAACACATGCCTAGGATTGTCTAGTACTTGGGTGCTTTATCTTATTTATCTGCAATTGCCCTATGTTCTGATTGCTATGTGAATTGTCTTGTCCATGCAACGCCCGTCCATCTATCCCTATGCCTACCGCACTCGAATCCCACTGTTTACTGCTTTTGTTACTACTGTCTTTGCTTTGCTACTACTGTTACTTTACTATTCCTACTACAAAACTATTGCTACTGATAAACTGCTGTGAGCAAGATTGTTTCCAGGTGCAGCTGAATTGACAACTCAGTTGTTAAGGCTGATAAATATTCTTTGGCTCCCCTTGTGTCGAATCAATAAATTGGGTTTCACTTCCCTCGAAAATACTGCGATACACCCCCTATACTTGTGGTTCATCACGCCTTTACACAACTAGCGGGGCAACAACTCCACAACAGCTTGGAGGCTCCCGAAATGACAACAAGCTGCCACAAAAACAAACTTATCAAATACAATAAACAAGATCTAGGTATTGACAAGAATACTAGATCAGGGATTTCTCCAAGTGAATGTAGAGGAGTTGAAGCGCTTGATTCTTGATGATGATGAACTTCTCCTCCTTCAATTCCACCAAAGATCAAGACCTTCGGGTGGTTGAAGTGGGAGATCGAGATTTAGAGCTCTTGCACAAGGTCTGGTCAAATTCGAATGAATCAAGAGTTCTGAACGTTGGGGAAAAAGGGGTATTTATACCCCCCCCCCTTCAGAAACCAGCCGTTGCAGCCTTTGGGGGCTGCATTATCCGGCCCAAGTGAGGGCCGGATTATCCGGTCTGGGAAAACACCGCCCCAGACTCGGAATATCCGCTAGATAATCCGCCCCCTCTCTGAGCGTCGCGCCGAGCTTGCCCTTGATCAACTTCTGGGGGCCGGATTATCCGGCCCAGTGCGAAGGCCGGATTATCCGGCCTGGGGAAGAAAAACCGCCCTAGTTCGGATTTTCTGGGAGAAAATCCGACCAGATACCGAGCGACGCGCCTGCTCCTTTTGCTCGAAAACTGGGGGCCGGATTATCCGGCCCATGCGAAACCTGGATTATACGGCCTAGGGAGGAAAAATCGCCCCAGTTCAGATTTTCCGGGAGAAAATCCGACTAGACCCCGAACGACGCGCCTTGGCTTCCTTGAGAGATGAGGTAGGCCGGATTACCCGGCCCTTGGTGGGGCGGATTATCCGCCCCCCCTCAAAACTTCCTGCACACTTAGCACACATGAAAAGTCTCCATAGTATTGTTATCTAACACGCAAAACATAGGAAAACATGAAATGTTCTTTCAATCTCCCCCTTTTTGGTGTTAGATGACAATACCAGGATTTGCAGGAGAAAGACACAAGACGGACAGAGATAACTTATGAAAGAGACTCCCCCTCAATGTGTGCATAATAGAGTTTTGCATTGGAATACAAATGCACACAAATAGGAGAATCTATTCCATAGACATGTGAGCAAAAACACATACCACCGAAGTAGAGAATAGGCATCCTTGACATAAATCACAATTATTACCGGATAACCAATATGAGCGCGCCTTCCGTGATATACCATGATATGAAGTCCATAGGCATAGTATACTCCAGACAACCACAAGGAGTCTCAAACAACGAAATCACGAATTTAAAGTTCAACGCTAAATGGGCATAAGCAGGAAATAACAAATAGAAAAAAGCCCATGCAGAGAATGTGACGTTGGAACCAGTTCAGCTGCTTGATCTCACGGGCCACGGGAGGCACAGGGGGCCTGCGAGCATCACTCATGAGACCCTCAGGAGCAGAGGAGGGGTGAGAGGTCTTCCGAACCTTGTTGTATATCTTCTTGGCCTTGTGCACCGAGTCAATGTGGAACTCCTCAGCAGGAAGCAGGTGGCGGATGAGCATCATAATGTAGGGCGCATAGGGAATGGACATACGGTTGAACATAGCATCACACAGCTCATGGTAGATGAAGTCCATGACATCCAGCCTGTACTGCACTGACTCGTCCTCGCATGAGGCAACCTCATGAGAAAATTGAAGTAGCTGAACAAGGTGACCATGGATGCTGTCATTGTTGCCCCCACTCGGTGTAATAGAGTCACGGAAGAGACCCACCAAAGCAGCATAGATGGGAGCAAGACCAGCCACAGTACCGACAATGCCATTGTCCACAGTGCACGGAGAGAGAGCAGCATCCTTGTTGGGCTTCAACTGAGTGATGATGCGGTGGCCACTAGCTCTATCCCTGCTACGGAAGGAGTACCCTAGAACCTCAGCAAACACGTGAAAATCAGCAGTCATTGGCCTGTGATGAGTCATCCACTTCATAGTGCGACGCTCATCCCCACAAATCACCAAAGTGGAGAAGAACTGCTTCACCACCTCAGAGTCAAAGGAGCACTGGAGAGACATGAGATGGTACAGCCCCATCCTCTCAGCCACATACATCGCATCCACAAGATGCGCCTTCTCCAAAGCATCAACAAGTACTAGAGGGTGCATAGGCCTAATGTTCAGCCTGGCATAGATGTCTTCATAAATCCCCTTCTGTTCTGCACACAAAAAACGGGTATCCCCCAGCTCAACATCACGAGGAAGCTCAGCAAACAAGTCACGGTGACGGATGGCGGAAAAGGAGACTGCATCCAAAGCCCTGTAGTTGATCTTGGGCTCCTTGCCCTTCCTCTTGGACACCCCCTTCCTAGTCCTCTTGGATTGTTCAGCCATTCGCCTCTCTTCGTTCTTCCTTCTCCTCAATTCAACTTCGTCCACGAGGTTACCTTGACCATCGTCCCGAAAGTACTTGGCGCGAGGACGGCGCTTGTAGGTCTTGGAAACACCAGAACCACCTATGAGGAGAAAAAGGGCGATGGCAAGGGGATAAGAATACACACAAGTCCAGGAGAGAGCATGGAAAAAGTAGTCAAAAAGTTCATAGGGCAAAACTACTCAATGCATACACATAGTGAAACTGAAGCAGAATTGAATCTGTCAGGCCGGATTATCCGGCCTGGCCAGGGGCGGATAATCCAGCCCTGGTAGAAATTTTCGATTCCACCAAGATTGCATGAAAAAAGTAGATCGGACCTAGAAACTGCAAGACTATGATTTCTATGCGAAAACACATCCTTCTAGACAACGTTCCACCCAACAAGATACACATCTAGCCAAAGATGGGGAGAGAGGGAGTTACCCTCACTCACTGGAGGAAGAACGCGGAGGAGAAGGTACCCGGAGGCGCGGAGAAGAAGATCCGGGGAGGCCCAGAAAATCCGGTGGCCGGAGAGGCTCCGGGGAGGGTGAGGGGCGGCAGGCGGCGGCTGTGGAGGAGGAGAGGGCTGGGGGAGAAGTGCTGCTCGATATGAGCCCTTCCCCCGAACCCTGCCCTTTAAGATCAAATCCGCTAGGGCCGGATTATCCGTCCAACACTTGGGCCGGATTATCCGGCCTAAATTCTGGGATTCTGTTATACACAGAACCAGGCCCGCGCGTCCCCAAACAACACCCCCACAAGTTCTACAAGGAACTTGTGTGCAAGAATAGATGGCTTAGGGGTAGGGAAGGCTTAGGATTAAGATAGCCAAACTGAGATGGTACTAGACACTCAAAATTGCAAAATCCAAATCAAATAAAAGCCAAGATGGAGTGTGATTCCCATAAGAACATGAGAGAGCAAATAACAACCAAAAATATCCAATTCTCCTCAAGGGAGAGGGCGGTGGCCGAAGCCACCTTGTTGGAGTGTATGGTGTGACAACGCGAAGATATATCTTGGGTTCACGACCAATACTCATCAATAAGCTCACATATCACAGAATGATATTAAGAGAAATGATTTATCTTGCTTTTGGCATTATGGGGGGAGGGTTAGCCCAATGAGTTAGGACCACACTCCCCCTATATCCATGCCCACACCTAGACCAAACAAGGATTGAGGTGTACGAGTGAGTGCATGGGTAATCAAGACAAGCTCCCGGAATCAATGATATTTAGCTCATTCCTCAAGTAGCAGAATCTTGCTTCATCAAGTGGCTTTGTAAAAATATCCGCCAGTTGGTTCTTCGTGCTCACAAAGGATAGATCAATATCGCTGCGACCAACATGGTCTCGAATAAAATGATTCTGAATCTCAATATGCTTTGTCCTTGTGTGCTGAACTGGATTGTACGCAATTTTGATAGCACTTTCATTATCACATAAAAGAGGCACTTTGTCACAATTGACACCGTATTCCTTTAAAGTTTGCCTCATCCACAATAATTGAGTACAAGCACTGGCAGCAGCAACATATTCAGCTTCGGCGGTGGATAGAGATATACAATTCTGCTTTTTGGAGGACCAACATACAAGAGATCTTCCCAAGAATTGACAAGCTCCAGAAGTGGATTTCCGATCATCCTTATCACCAGCCCAATCTGAGTCAGTATAACCACATAAAGAGAAATTGGAGCCCTTGGGATACCAGAGACCAAAGTTGGGGGAATGAACCAAATATCGAAAGATCCTCTTGACCGCCACTAAGTGGCTTTCTTTAGGAGCTGCTTGATACCTTTCACACACTCCCACACTCAACACAATATCGGGTCTAGATGCGCAGAGGTAAAGAAGAGAGCCGATCATGGACCGGTATACCTTTTGGTCCACATCTTTACCATGAGGGTTAAGTTCAAGATGACACTTTGTTTGCAACGGAGTGGTGACACCATTCAGATCCATCATCTTGAATCTCTTGAGCATGTCTTGGATGTACTTCGCTTGATTAATAAAGGTTCCTTCTCTAAGTTGTTTAATCTCGAATCCAAGAAAGAACCGTAATTCCCCCATCATAGACATCTCAAACCTGTCAGTCATAAGCTTTGAAAATGCATCGTTAAAAGCTTTGTTAGTAGAACCAAAGATGATATCATCTACATATAGTTGGCATACGAATAGCTCCCCCTTAACCTTCTTAGTAAAAAGAGTGGGGTCGATTTGCCCAACTTCGAAGCCACGATCTAACAAAAGCTCTTTAAGGTGCTCATACCACGCACGTGGGCCTTGTTTAAGGCCATAGAGTGCCTTATCGAGTTTGTAGACATGGTTCGGAAAGTTAGGATCCTCAAACCCTGGGGGTTGCTTTAAGTATACCAACTCATGTAGAGGACCGTTAAGGAAGGCACTCTTGACGTCCATTTGCTGCAACTTAAAATTTTTATGAGCAGCATAAGCAAGTAGGATACAGATGGACTCAAGGAGAGCCACAGGAGCATAGGTCTCGCCGAAGTCGATGCCCTCAACTTGGGAGTACCCTTGTGCCACAAGTCTTGCCTTGTTCCTCACAACAATGCCATTCTCATCTTGCTTATTCTTGAAAATCCACTTGGTGCCGATAACATTGCGGCACTCTTTGGGTTTCTCCACGAGTTTCCAGACTTTGTTGCGCTCGAAATTATTCAATTCTTCATGCATAGCAACAACCCAGTCTGGGTCTTCAAGAGCTTCAAAGACCTTCTTAGGTTCCACCATGGAGATATGAGCTTGATGTTCACCAAAACTGGCCAATTCTCTTCTTGTAGAAACCCTTCGTCGAAGATCACCAACAACCTTGTCGAGAGTGTGAACCCTCAACTCAAGGTTACGGTCAGCCCGAGCCTTGCGACGAAGTTCAATAAGTTTGTTGTCTCTTGGAGGAGGAGATTCATCACTTGAGTCTTCATTGGAAGCATTTTCTCGACCTTGATCAGTAACTGGAACATCAGTAGTAGGTGGTGGAGACGCATGCCCTTGAGGTGAGTCCGTAGCCGTAACAGGAGGCTACAGAACTAGAGAATCAGGGCCGGATAATCCGGCCGATGGAGAGGCCGGATAATACGGCCTGGGAGTACTTGCAGCAGCTTCATCAGGAAGCCTGGGACTTGCTTGAACTGGCGAGGAGCCGGATAATCCGGGGTCAGCCGGAAAATCCGGCCTGGAGCTTGTGTTGATATCTTCACCACTAGGAGCAGCATGGACAACTGGAGCGGGGTGGCCGGATAATCCGGTGTCAACCAGAAAATCCGGCCTGGAGCTTCCTAGAGCATCTTCACCTTATGCAGTTGATGGAGATGGTGTAGAAGTTGCCCCCGTGGTTGAGCATTTTGCGTATGTGTAGATGAGAGATCTATATGAGTAGAGCATTGCCCTTCCCGGTCCGCCACAAGGGGTTCCTCAATGGGGCGGAAGAATCCCACGCCCATTCTTCTTATGGCATCTTGGGGTATTTCAACATCTGCATCACAAACACCAACTTGCTCCGCACGGGAACCGTCATTTTCCTCGAACACCACACTACAAGATTCTACAATAGTTCCGGAGAGCTTATTGTAGACTCTATAAGTGTGGGATTCAGCACCATAACAAACAAAAATACCTTCTAGAGCCTTAGATTCAAACTTAGATAAACGAACTCCTTTAATAAGAAAGAAACACTTACACCCGAATACCCGAAAGTATGAGATGTTTGGCTTGTTACCGGTAAGTATTTCATACGGAGTCTTATCCAAAATCTTGCGGAGGTATAAACGGTTGGATGAATGACAAGCAGTAGAGATTACTTCAGCCCAGAAGTTATATGGAGATTTGAATTCGGCTAACATTGATCTTGCCATGTCCATTAGAGTTCGATTCTTCCTCTAGGCTACACCATTTTGTTGAGGGGTGTACGCAGCGGAATATTGATGTCTTATCCCCTCTTCACTTAGGAACTCATTTAAGGTGTAGTTCTTGAACTCCGAGCCGTTATCACTCCTTATAGCCAGAATGGGGACGTTGTGTTGACGTTGAACCTCGTTGGCGAAGTCGATGACAGTTTGTTGAGTTTCACTCTTCAACTTGAAGAAATAAACCCAAGTGTATCTTGAGTAATCATCAACAATCACTAGACAATACTTCTTCCCACCGAGGCTTGCATGAGATGGAGGTCCGAAGAGGTCCACATGAAGGAGCTCCAAAACCCTTTTTGAAGAGATAATGGTTTTCCTTCGATGAGGTGAATCATGCATTTTCCCTTCAACACACGCCCTGCAAACACGATCTTTGGCAAAAGAGACATTTTCTTTTAGTCCAAGAATGTGGCCACCCTTGTGGAGACTTTGCAAAGTTCTCATATTAACGTGGGCTAGATGGCGATGCCATAGCCAACCCGCGTCAGCCTTTCCGAAAAGACACATCAGGCCTGTAGTGGTTTTCCCGGAAAAGTCCACCACGTATAGGTCGTTTTCGACATATCCCACGAAAGCGACTTTTAGAGACTTGCTCCACAAGAGTACCACTAAATCAGCATCAATGTAAACTGCAAAGCCCATCTTACCAAGGGCACGAACTGAAAGTAACTTATACCCGAGGGGCTTAACAAGCATGACGTCCACGAGAGAGATATCGTGAGCCACCACAACCTTGCCAAGACCCAATACCTCAGATTTTGACTTGTCACCATAGGAGACGGTAATGTGATCAAGGTTTGGCCGCATCTTCGTGATGATATCCTTGCTTCCGGTCATATGACTCGTACAACCGCTATCGAGTACCCATTTAGAACCACCAAAAGCATAGCCCTGCAAGAAAGTTACTTCTTGGTTTTAGGTACCCATTTTTCAATGGGTCCTCTCATGTTAGTAACAAGGGTCTTGGGAACCCAAATAGACCAAGGAATGTAACAATCATAAGGCCCTACATAACTAGCATAAATATCACCATAACAATCACAATATAGTTCAAAGTTAGGATTGTTGATCCCTGCAAAACCATCATGATTAGTCTTGTTATTGGTAATGTTGCTAGTCTTCGGTTGAGCAGTCTTGTTGTTGTTCTTCTTCTTCTTGTTGTTTTTCTTTCTCTTTATCTGGGTATGTAACCAAGACCTTCTTTACTATTGTTTGTCCTTTGCCTGCTCAGTATCTCATCAATAACCCATTTACCTTTGTGTTGAGAACTTCTTGCAAGATCTTCTGTTCCAAAGGATGAAGAGGAGGTACTTGGCACATCATACCTTTTCAATTGAGTTTGGAGCTGGTCATGAGACTCATTTAGAGTAGAATGATCACTCTTCAATGCCTTGTGAGCACTTTCGAGATTATCAAACTTCTCCAAAAGTCTAGCATGAACATCCCCAAAATCAATCTTTTCTTTCTTTAGTTTCTTTACCTTGGCAAGAGCATGGTCACGTTCTTTAATGAGCTGAGCTACAGCTTCTTGTTGTGACCCCTCAAGGGATTCGAGTCTTTCTTCCAAAGAAACTCGAGCTTCCTCTTCCTCTTCCTCTTCCATGGCATTCTTCAAAGAAGCTATCTCCAAGGAACCTTCTCTTTCAATTCTGCCCTTTTCTTCAAGGAGATCTTCGGCTTGAGCAAGTTGACTCATAAGAGCATCAAAATGGAGTTTGTGCTCACCTTGTAGGTTAGTGAAAAAAGTATCCAAGGCAATAACTTCTTCTTTCATTTCAAGACTGTCATGATCATTCATATCCAAAATTATGTTAGTCTTAGGAAATGAAGAGATAGAAGTTGATACCTCGGATCCTCTTGCCATTAGACAAGTGGCGTTGTTGTTGATGGCGTTCTCGTTCGGCGAGTCGAAGAGAGAGGAGGGAGTCGATGTGGTGGCTATAGCAGCCACTTCGCGGGAACTATCATCATCCTCTTCATCTTCACTTGCGGAGGAGTATTCCTCTTGAGCTACAAGGACAATCTTGGGTTGCTTCTTGAAAGGGCCATTCTTCTTAATAAACGGCTTCTTCTTAGGAGCTTCAGATTTCTCTTTAAGAATGAGCCTGCCACCATTGTCTTCTCTTTTGTTTGACACTCGGCAACAAAGTGCATTCTATCTCCACAGTTGAAGCAAGTTCTCAATCTTGGGACACTTTCTCTTCTTCCATTTGACCCGTTCTTGCGCTCAAGGTCAGACTTGGCTTTGCAGGGTCCTTCCAAAAGTTCCTTGCATAGAATGCCATGTACTCACCATGAGCATGTTTGACCTCATCGGGGCAGTCCATGGATACCCCTTCAAAAGCTTCTTCATCTTCCTCTTGCTCAACAACATTGGCTTTGAGAGCCACATTGACACCCTTTTGCATTCCAATGGCCCGAGCACGGGCATCTTCAGCATTCTTCGCCGCCACTTTGAATGACGCCATTTCTTGCATGACTTCATTGGATGTCATTTGATGATAGTTGTGTCTACCTTGCAGGATCTTCAAATCCGTTGGCTCGAAAGGCATTAAGGCACTCACATACTTTCTTTTTATCCATGCATCATCAATGTGAGTGGCCCCATGCTTCTGAAATGTTGTTGCGATGCCCTTGAGTCTTCTATACATGTCCTCATGGTTTTCACCATCCAACATGTAGAATCCCTCAGCTTCATTACTAAGAGCATCATACCTGTTTCTTCTCATGCTTTCATTTCCAACGAAAAGGTCCGTAAGAGCATCCCACGCCTCTTTAGCTGTGTTGAGATGTTAAATGTGTGGCATGTCCTTGGGACCCACACCCAGCTGTATCATGTGGAGGGTGGTGGCATCAACTGGCTATCCACAACTCCCCTTCTCGTTGGATTGGTTTGATCTCCAATATGAAGACCTTCTTCAATAATCCTCCACAATTCAATAGAGGAGCTGCACACATGAGATTTCATTAGGAATTGCCATTGATTAAAAGAGGATACAGTGAGCTTGGGTGGATCACCCCTATTGTTTATATGAGGATGAGGGATAGGTGGGTCGGGGGAATATACATGGCGAACCTCATTATATTCCTCCTTACCACTTCCCTTTTTGGAGGTGGAGCCATTTAGTTTTTCACCTTCCACATCATCATCCTTGGATCCGGTGTTACCCTTTTCCTTAGATGATGGTGTGGGAGCCTCAGAGGAGGACGGATATGGGGCTATGGATGATGTGAGGCGAGCAATCATTTGATTCATCTCCTCCATCTTGGCCTCAAAGGATTTCAACAAGGTTGTTTCCAACGACTTGAGATCATCCATTGTGACCTTATCCACAGCCTCATTTCCATCATCCTTGGTACCCATACTACTCTTAGGCGGTTAAGCCCGAATTAAGAGCCGGGGCTCTGATACCAATTTAAATGGATCGTATGGGCACCTAGAGGGGGGTGAATAGGTGCTACACCAATTTTTAATTCTTTTTCAATTTTAGGCTTAGCACAAATGGTAAATTCACTAGATAAACGATTGGGTGGAATTTCCCTATATGCAAACCTATCTACTAGCAAGTAAAGAGCGAGTGGAAGAGGAACGAGTAAACCAAAGTGAAGCATGTGGAGACACGGGATTTGTTTGACCGCAGTTCCTTCCTTGTTAAGGGAAGTACGTCTGCGTTGGAGGGGTGGGTGGTACTATAGGTACCCTTCGAGGATCTCGCCACAACAGGCCTGATCCACCTTCCACTATAGGTACCCTTCGAGGCGGGCACGGGCTCCTTTACACAACTTGCGGGGCAACAACTCCACAACAACTTGGAGGCTCCCGAAATGACAACAAGCTGCCACAAAAACAAACTTATCAAATACAATAAACAAGATCTAGGTATTGACAAGAATACTAGATCAGGGATTTCTCCAAGTGAATGTAGAGGAGTTGAAGCGCTTGATTCTTGATGATGATGAACTTCTCCTCCTTCAATTCCACCAAAGATCAAGACCTTCGGGTGGTTGAAGTGGGAGATCGAGATTTAGATCTCTTGCACAAGGTCTGGTCAAATTCGAATGAATCAAGATTTCTGAACGTTGGGGAAGAAGGGGTATTTATACCCCCCCCCCCTTCAGAAACCAGCCGTTGCAGCCTTTGGGGGCCGGATTATTCGGCCCAAGTGAGGGCCGGATTATCCGGTCTGGGAAAACACCGCCCTAGACTCGGAATATCCGCTAGATAATCTGCCCCCCTCTCTGAGCGTCACGCCGAGCTTGCCCTTGATCAACTTCTAGGGGGCGGATTATCCGGCCCAGTGCGAAGGCCGGATTATCCGGCCTGGGGAAGAAAAACCGCCCCAGTTCGGATTTTCCGGGAGAAAATCTGACCGGATACCAAGCGACGCGCCTTGGCTCCTTTTGCTCGAAAACTGGGGGCCGAATTATCCGGCCCATGCGACACCCGGATTATCCGGCCTGGGGAGGAAAAATCGCCCCAGTTCGGATTTTCCGGGAGAAAATCCGACTGGACCCCGAACGACGCGCCTTGGCTTCCTTGAGAGATGAGGTAGGCCGGATTATCCGGCCCTTGGTGGGGCGGATTATCCGGCCCCCCTCAAAACTTCCTGCACACTTAGCACACATGAAAAGTCTCCACAGTATTGTTATCTAACACGCAAAACATAGGAAAACATGAAATGTTCTTTCACCTGGCCCCTCTCCATCTCGTATTCTGGGTCCGTGTGTCCCCCGGTAATGACTTTGGCTTTTGTCCCGTCCAATTCCGAGAATATTCATTTTCTGACTTCTTGGAACCAAAAACAACAGAAAACAGGCAGCTGACACTATGGCTCTTGTTAATATGTTAGTCCAAGAAATCATATGAAAAGTACTCCAAAGTGTGGACAAAACACAAGAAAGTAGATAAAACCAAGCATGGAACATAAAAAATTATGGATACATTTACAATGTATCACTAGCAAACCACATGAAGTCCCCATCCCTTTTGGAACAATGCCTAAAACCAATGGACCCTGTTGGGGATATACTTTTCGGGTATCCTCACAGTTCCTCGCTGACCAGGGTGGCCAACTTCGGCACGGGCGGCCTAGTCAGAGAGAAGAGACAGAGTCCAATCTGGCTATAGGAAGGCCCAGAAGACTTACCGACTTAGGCCCATAGTGTTACTTGTACTTCAAGATGTACTTTGTAACCGACTCTTAGTCGTAGCCAGATAGATCTCTCCTGTAAACCCTAGGACATATATCTATATAAGTCGTCCTAGGGAGAGCCTTTAGGGCACCCCTTACAATCACAATCTCAACTCGCATAGGGGAACCCTTGTAACCCATATTCCGGCTCTGCCGTATTACTGGATTGCTAGTAGGAGTAGGTTCCGTCCAAAGCCGGCGGATTCGAACCTGGGTAAACTTGTGCGCTCACCGTCCCGGAATACCATACGTCTCACACCCCTCTCTTCCGCACACCTCGAGGACCCCCTCATGGCGTACTTGTCATCAATCCGACGACAGTTGGTGCCCACCGTGGGGCGAGTGAGCTTCGGATCTGCGTTCCGAGCGGAATCTGCAGGAATCGGAATCGGAGAGACCATCGTCATCGGTCGCATCCTCTACGCCAGCGATGTCCCTCTCATCATTCTCGACGAGACCTGGATTCTGGCTAGGGATGTTGTGAATGCTTACACCATCATGTCTTTTGGCGAGATCGATGTTTACATCGGTTTTGCTAAACCTGTCCCACCCACCCCAGCGGTGATGATAGAGGCAGAAGAAAATTCTGGGTCCCCTTTGTCTGCGGAGGCGGCAGAGTTCCAGATCTCAGAAAACCCTAATCCCACCCAGCCTGCACCAGTTGCGGAGATAGTGGAGAAAACCGAGCCTGAGGCAGACCTAGCGGTCCAAGTTGGATCTAGAGTGGATCTCCCTAGAGAGACCGAATCCCAGATCGACCCACCCGCTGAAGTCGAAATCCAGGAGGAGCATAACAACAACAATGACGGTTCCGGCTTTGACGACGCCGGGATGGATAGACCTTTCCTGAGATACACGTTGCGGCGTATGATAATGCAGAACTCAAGCATAGATGAAATCCTCGAGGCCATCAAATGTTTTGATGAAGCCTACCGTGAAGACCGCAGTTATCTTAGGAGCGGCGCATCACACTTTGTTGGGTATGTTGGATCCGGATCCGATTCTGCCAATGCTGGAGAAAACACCGACTCAGTTCTAGAGGCGATCGGAACAAACACCGACGTACCCGCATCCTCGGACGAATCGATGACGTCAACAGACTTCCGAAAGTTCTCCGCGGAGTATGAAGAGGAGTATAACTCCAAAGCTACACAGGAAGAAGAAGCCATGGATGAAGGATCTGGGGAAAACTCTCCCAAAGCGCAGGATGACATGGAAATCAGAGATAATCTCGAGGTCCAAATGTACGAAAGTACCGATCAGAGCTTGACTCCGGGAAACGGACCCAAAGTCGTCTTTGCTACCGGCACTGCCAAGAAGGCAAAGAAGAAGAACAAGACCCCGACAAAAGATCCTCCGTCAGAAGAGGTGATTGCCAAGGAATACGAAGAAGACTCAGATGGAGCACTTATCCCAGACGAGCCCAAAAAAGAAGAACCGATGGATGGACACGTGATCACTGAAGGTGCGCGTAAATTCATCGATGCTGCATTAACCACACCTATCCCTACAGCTGCAGAACTTACTGCCGAAGAGCTGGATGAAAGGGCCCAGGCCCTAGAAGCGCGTCGACAACAACTCCTGGATGAAGCCAAAAACATTGAGGAGGAGAAGAAATGCATAGAAACTGCAGGGAAATACAAGTCCTGGGAACATCAAAAGACCAGGAAGCGTCATACTCATGACAACGAATTCCCGCAGATTCACAAAGTCCTTTTCAGAGGAGAACTTGGGATGCCTCGACGCGACCGTAACGGGGATTGGGTGTATCCAACACCAGTACAGAACACCATTGCGGCTCGAGAAATCCTATTGGCTAATCCAGGCCCGAAGCAGATTTGGTTGGGAATCAAACTACTCAACAAGGGACTAGAGCAGCAAAAGGTCGCCCTGTCCGGAAGTCAAAAACTGGTCTCAGATTCTGACCAATGTCGCACAGATCCGGCATGGGCCGATGTAAGACCCCAACGTGTTCCGGAGCATCATTGTTCCGACCGTCGGGAAGACAACTACTCAAGAACCGGATCTTCAGGACAGCACCACAAAGCTGCGCGTGGCTGGCGTAATGTTAACCCAGTTGCGGAGATAGAGGCAATTGCTGCGCTGAATCCAAGGAACCCTCCCCAGCGAGAGTCGAAAGGCCGCAGGGAAGAAGATAAAGAGAAATGTCGGGAGGAGGACCGACAAAAAATGCCACCTCCTAGACATGCAAGCTGTCCGAACGACGAACGATGGAATGACGGAAACCACGCCGAGTCAAGCCGGCAGGGGGCTCATCACAATGAAGACCCCCCTAGAACCGGAATAATGATGCTCCGGATGGAGGCCGGCGATCAGCTGGAAATAACCCAGCTGCTCCACCCTCTCCGCCAAGTAGCCATCACAATGGCTCCCAAGGAGGCCAAGGAGGGTGTCGTGGTGGACGACGCGGTGGCAGAAGCCGAAGTCCGGCTCCAAGGCACCATAGCCACAACCGTCATTCGGGACGATCTTTATCACCGAACAACGCAAGGCACAAGATCAACTCCAATATAGAGGCACGGCGCTACGAAAACAATGACATATACGTGAGCCCAAAGTGCTTCGGACCATGCATAAGAGCTACAAGATTCCCGGAAGGATTTGCTATCTCAAGACATATCCAAGCCTACGACGGTATAGCTCGACCAGATACCTGGTCGCAACCCGATATCTCCCACTCATGTTGCGGAAGACGGCACGATCATGGCTCAATGAACTTTTGCAGAACACCATCCACAACTGGTAGGACATGCAAAGTGCATTCTTTCAGAATTTCGAAGGCACATACCCGAGGCCCTGTATGGTTGGAGACCTACAATGTTGCATCCAGAAAGCCAGAGAAACTTGTCGGGATTACCTCGGATGATGGATCGACACCAAGAACTCCTGTGATGGAGTAAATGACCAAACTACGATTGAAGCTTTCATTGCAGGTCTCCCAATTGGTTTATGATGACCCACAAGTATAGGGGGTGTATCGCAGTATTTTCGAGGGAAGTGAAACCCAATTTATTGATTCGACACAAGGGGAGCCAAAGAATATTTATAAGCCTTAACAACTGAGTTGTCAATTCAGCTGCACCTGGAAACAATCTTGCTCACAGCAGTTTATCAGTAGCAACAGTTTTGTAGTAGGAATAGTAAAGTAGCCGCAGTAGTAAAGTAGAGACAGCAGTAACAATAGCAGTAAACAGTAGGATTCGAGTGCGGTAGGCATAGGGATGGATGGACGGGCGTTGCATGGACAAGACAATTCACAAAGCAATCAGAACATAGGGCAACTGCAGATAAATAAGATAAAGCATCCAACTACTAGATAATCGTAGGCATGTGTTCCATATATAGTCATACGTGCTCGCAATAAGAACTTGCACAACATCTTTTGTCCTGCCAGCCCGTTTGCAGCAAGGCTCAAGGGAACTACTGGCAATTAAGGTGCTCCTTTTAATAGAGCACTGAAGCAAAGCATTAACACTCTGTGAACACATGTGATCCTCACATCAAAGCCATTCCCTCCGGTTATCCCGATTTCTGTCACTTCGGTGCCATTGGTTCCAGACAATAACATGTGTATACAACTTGTAGATAAGACCATAAACAATACTATCATAATGAATCAATAACATGTTCAGATCTGAGATCATGGCACTCGGGCCCTAGTGACAAGTAATAAGCACAACAAGTCGCAACAAAGTCATAAAGCACTAATAAAAGATACTAGGCACCATGCCCTAACAATCTGATGCCATTACATGAAAGATCTCATCCAATCCCTACCATCCCCATAGCCTACAGCGGGGGATTACTGACTCATAGATGGGGGAAACATGGATGGTCGATGGAGAAGCGATGGTGATGATGATGGCGATGATCTCCTCCAACTCCCCGTCCCGACAGGGTGCCAGAACGGCGTTTCTGGTGCTGTTTCATGGAATCTGGTGGTGGCGGTGGAGCAAAACTCCTTCTGGAAAAACGTCGACCCCCCGGAGTTTTTAGTTCAGAAGGCAACTTATAGGCGAAGAGGGAGGTCGAGGGGGTGCCTGGGCTGGCCACACCACCCCCTGGCGGGGCCAGGCCTGGCCTGTGCGGCCAGGTGGTGTGGTGGCCCCCTGGCTCCTCTCCGTCTCGTATTCTGGCTCCAGATGACTTCCGGTAAAATAGGCACTTTGGCTTTTGTCCCGTCCAATTCCGAGAATATTCATTTTCTGACTTTCCTTGAACCAAAAACAGCAGAAAACAGGCAGCTGGCACTGTGGCTCTTGTTGATAGGTTAGTCCAAGAAATCATATGAAAAGTACTCCAAAGTGTGGACAAAACACAAGAAAGTGGATAAACCAAGCATAGAACATCAAAAATTATAGATACATTTGCAATATATCAACATCCCCAAGCTTAACTCTTGCTCGTCCTCGATTAGGTAAGTGATAAAAAGAAAGAATAATTTTTGAGGTGACATGCACCAACAAAGACTTGATCAAAGTATTTGTAAAACATTCAAAGCTGGGATCATAGTACTTCAATCATAACATGAAAGACAAAGTTCTAGCAATAAGACAAAGAAACTATGATGCAACATGAAAAGGCACAAACAAAAGATTCATGAATAACAATGCTTTGCAAGACGTTTGTTTGTTTCACATAAAGAAAACATAGCATAATAGTATTCAGCTTGTCCCTCATAGAGTAGCAAATATAAATGCATAGGACACCTTCAAAGTTCATAAGAGTGACTAGATACAAATAGTTTAAAACAAGCAATATCAAGTTATGCATCAATCAACTAGATGCACATAGAACTAAGAATGGCCACTATGCTCTCAAAGTAGGTGCATAAAGGTAGAAGGTGGAGACTCAATTTATATAGTGGAAGAAAGGCCTTCATAGAAGGAAGTAGGGATTCACGGGGTTGTCCAAGGAAGACAAGCAAATTCCCTAGGAGAAATCACTTTTGATGTTACTTTTAGAACTCCAAAGAACTAATGATGGAGGCACTTTCCTTCGAAGTGGTCCCGTTCAAGAGCGCGTACCACGCTATATTCGGACATCCGGCTTACTGGGATTTTATGGCTCGTCCGTGTTATATTTACAATATGATGAAAATTCCAGGTCCCAACGGCGTGATCACTATCAGGGGAGACCCGAAGAAAGCGTGAGAGTGCGAGGATGGAAATACCACCTTTGCTGAAGCCGTGCTGCACACCCAGGAGTACCAGGAGATCAAGAAGAGCATAGATCCGTCCGAGATGCCCGTAACAAAGAAGGAGGTGACAAAGCCAAACCTGGAGTTCAAGGCATCGGAGGAGACGAAGAAGACGCCATTTGAAGGATGATGACCCCTCCAAGGTGACCCAGATAGGCGTAGGCCTAGATAGCACATAGGAAAGCGCACTCGTCAAGTTCCTCCAAGCAAATCGAGATATCATCACATGACAGCCATCTGACATGACCGTAGTACCTAGGGAACTTGCTGATCACTCTTTAAATGTAAACCCGAATGCTAAACCCATCAAACAGTCCTGACGACGTTTCAGCGATGAAAAGCGTAAGGCAATAGCTAAGGAACTAGCACGGCTCGAGTTAGCCGGATTCATAGAAGAGGTCATCCATACTGATTGGTCGGCCAATCCTGTAATGGTCCCTATAAAGGACACCACTGATTTAAGGATGTGTGTTGATTATACTTCCTTGAACAAGGCTTGTCCCAAAGATCCGTTCGCTCTACCTAGGATTGATCAAGTTATCGATTCGACGGCAGGCTCGGAACTCCTCTGTTTTCTCGACGCATATTCCGGTTATCACCAAATTCGGATGAAGGAATCTGACAAAGTCAAAACTTCATTCATAACCCCCTTCGGAACCATCTATTTTGTTACGATGCCTTTTGGGCTGAAGAACGCAGGAGCTACGTACCAACGCACAATGCAGCGTTGCCTCCACGACCAAATCGGACGCAATGTACATGCATATGTGGATGATATTGCGGTGATGTCCAAAAAGAAGGAAACATTGATTTCCGACTTGGAGGAAACGTTTGTCAATCTACAAAAATACAACATAATGCTTAATCCAAAGAAATGTTTCTTTGGAATCCCATCCGGAAAATTGTTAGGTTTCATCGTCTCCCAAAGAGGCATAGAGGTGAATTGAGACAAAATCAAGGCTATACTCAATATTTCCAGGCCAACTCGCCTGAAGGACGTACAAAGACTAACTGGTTGCATCGCTGCAGTCAGTCGGTTTGTAAGCCGGCTCGGTCAAAGAGCCGCACCATTATACAAACTCCTGAAAAAGACCAAGGATTTTGTGTGGACCGACGAAGTTGAAGCTGCACTACAAGACCTGAAGAAAGTACTCTCATCTGCTCCTATCCTCACTGCACCGGAACCGCAGGAACCGATGTTGCTTTATCTTGCTGCGACAAACAACATTGTCAGTATCATCATGGTAGTGGAGAGGCCAGAGGAAAATCAGGAACACTTGGTGCAGTGTCCGACCTATTTTGTTAGCGAGGTCCTAACAGAATCAAAACAGCGGTATCCGCACTATCAAAAGCTGGCTTATGGTGTGTTCTTAGCATCTCGTAAGTTACGACATTATTTTCAGGAGCATCCAATTACCGTGGTGAGCACAACTCCCATGAGATATATAATCAACAACAGTGACGCCACAGGACGCGTCGCCAAATGGGGCATAGAGCTCTCGGCTTTTGATATTGAGTACAAACCTTGGACATCAATCAAATCCCAAATCCATGCGAACTTTGTTGCTGATTGGACAGAGACGAAGGAGAATATGACCCTCCCTAAGTCGGAATATTGGACCCTATATTTTGATGGGTCTAAGGCTCGCGGGGGCTCAGGGGATGGACTGGTGCTCAAATCACCCCAAGGAGATAAACTTCTATACGTGTTGTACATCCACTTCACAGCGACAAATAATATTGCTGAGTATGAAGCACTGCTGCATGGAATCCGGATTGCTAAGGATATCGGCATCCGATGTTTGATGTGTTACGGAGATTCAGATCTTGTTGCTCAGCAAGTGTCGGATATTTGTAATGCAAATAAACACATGACAGCATATAAAGCTGTCGTGGACGATCTATCTAAATCGTTCGAGGGGTTTGAGGTTCAACACATCCCTCGAGCAAAAATGAGGAAGCAGATGCATTATCTCGAATAGGCTGTGCACGGAAAGAGGTCCCAGGTGGCGCTTTTTTAGAGTACCTCAAAGTTCCCTCAATAAAGGGAGTGGACGAGGAATATCTGACCAAATCCGACTCACCTTTGATAGCAGTTCTGGCTATAATTCCCAGCTGGACTCAACCCTACCTGGACTTTCTGGTAGACGGCAAATTACCCGAAGACGAGGTTCTGAGCCGGCAGATCGTCTAACGAGCAAAAACCTACACTATGGTTAGTGGTGAGATCTATAAGCGGAGTGTGTCTAGGGTTTTTCAGCGCTGCGTATCTCCGGAAGAAGGAGTGGAAATCTTAAGAGAAATCCACAAAGGCGAGTGTGGTCACCACGCTGCAGCCAAATCTTTAGTGGCAAAAACTTTTAGACATGGTTTTTTCTGGCTTACAGCCAAGGCAGATGCCGAACAGCTGGTCAAGACGTGCAAGGGCTGCCAAAAATACGCCAAACAAGCTCATGTTCCGGCTGATCAGCTACGAACAATACCTATAACATCGCATTTTGCGGTCTGGGGGCTTGACATGGTATGACCGTTTAAACGGGATCCAAGTGGATTGAGGCTAAACCCGTCACTAGTTTTGATGGAGCAACAGCCAAAAGATTTGTCGAGGATGTTATAATCCGATATGGTTATCCGGATAGTATTATCACGGACAACGAGAGTAATTTCTCTATGGGAGAACTGGCCGAATTCTGCAACGAACAAAATATCCGGCTTGACATCGCGTCAGTCGCACATCCACAGGCTAATGGACAAGTTGAAAGAGCAAATGGTTTAATCCTACAAGGCCTAAAACCGAGACTCGAAGCACCACTACGGCGTGCTGCGGGGGCTTGGGCAAAGGAATTACCCTCTGTAATATGGAGTTTACGAACAACTCCGAACAGGTCAACCGGATACACACCTTTCTAGTTGGTCTATTGTGCAGAAGCAGTTCTTCCTAGTGATCTGATTCACACTTCTCCTAGAGTGGCCGCGTATATTGAAGAGGATGCCGAGATTTCTCGACAAAATGGTCTCTACTTAGTCGAAGAAGTTCGCATCGTTGCTGAAATGAGATCAACAGCCTATCAGCAGAAGTTACGCAAGTATCATAGCCAGAGAGTCAGAAACAGATCTTTCAATAAAGGCGATTTGGTACTCCGGCTTGTGCAACAAAGTAAGCACAAACTTTCCCCAGTATGGGAAGGGCCCTTTTTAGTTAGTTGAGTATTGCACAATGGTTCGTACTACTTAACTGATATGAGGCCAGTCAAAGAGAGACCTGCTACTAAGAAGAGAAAGAGAGCTGGAGGCAGTACAAATCCAGATGAGTTAGACAGACCGTGGAATATTGCTCAGCTATGTCCCTTTTATTCTTAGTTTATCCTTCTTTGTAATCATGTATATGTACATGTTCTGTGAGAAATAAAAGTTTTTGTTGCCTCAAGTTTTTTCTAAGAAGTTTTTACCATCTTATTTCCGAATGATCATGTCATAGTCGAAAATCCCAGAATACTTGAAAGTACTTTATGCTCATGTTGGTTCTGGTTTAGATTTCCGATTCTAAAAATGCTACCTTCGGGTATAACTCTAAAGTTTCTAGTCTATACTTTGGTTATTTGTCTGATTGCCGGATGCAGGCATTTTCCGAGTAGTGAATTGTTGGTACTAGCAGCCGGCTTTGTTTCCGAGATTAAACTGGTTTAGCAATTGAGCTCCGTTGCTCGGCAAAGTTTCCGTGCAGAAAGTTTAGCCGGCTCACAAAAGGGACGAGGCGGAAAGCCAGATAAATAATAAGTATAGACGAAACAGTATAATTGCTTATGCAAACATTTCAGGCACACAAAAATTTAAAGTCAAAAGTGCTGAACAGATTAAAAACTTGGCACTAGCAAAAGTATCATACTGCATATTTACAGACCCATAATGTTTCTCAGAATAATACATTTATTTCTGGTAATCTATGATGCACGAGGAGAGGAAGGAGTTGCCAGCTCGCTGGATACATCGCCTTGATATCGTTCCAAGATGTCCACATCTGACATGGTGTGGTCATCGTCGGAAACTTCGGCTGCTTCTTCGGGAGGCGGAGGTGGCGTGTCCACGCGGGTGAAGAAGGGAGTGTCATAGCTAGTTAAATCAGCTACATGACACCCATATCCGTCGCAGGAGTACATTATTGCCTTGATGTCTTGCTCTTGTCCGTCCTCGTCCACCTTGCAGTACCCTCTGGTCACTTGCCAGATTTCCATGTTTCCATGGTGGCTCATGAACATGGTGAGAGAATTTTGTGCTGCGGTCCGCGCGTAGGACATTTTCCAGTCCCGGACAAGCTGTGGCATCTCATTTGCCTTGTCCCGCACCTGAAAGTTGGACATCCTATGCATGTCTGAAACCTTGAGAGCTTCGCCAATATCCTCAATGGATTGGCGGAAGTAATGAAGCAAATCATTGACTTGGGTAAGTCGGTGGGTGCGGGGCTCGGTGGAGGAGGAGTCTGTCAAGTTTAGAGGACCTATGCATATAACACAAAACGGTTAAGTAAATCCGACATCAAAAGAGTCGAGGAATGTAAACAAGCCAGAAAGATGGAAACGTACCAAAGATGACGTCATGAACTTTGGTCTTATCTTCCCGAAGACTCCGGAGTTCAGCCCGGAGTGCCTCGGAAAGGTCCCTCTCTCTGCAAAGCTCGTCGTTGAGATCCGGGATTTTCTTCTCGTGGAGTGCAATCTTGTGATCACGCTCCACGGTGGCCATGGAGGAGGATTCGAGAACTTGAGCTATGCTATTCTCATGATCCGCCTTAAGCTGGTCTAGCTCTTGGCGGAGATCCTTGTTTTCCACCACCAAGGTCTTCAAATTCTCGGCCTCTTCGATCATAGCACAGGACTGCTTTACCAGTGCTGAAAGTCAAAAAGAACAACAGTTCAGCAAAAATTATTCGACTATGAAAACAGAAGACAAGGTTTGAGTCTCGGAATGTTTACCTTTGGCCTCATCCTTGGAAACCTTCAGCTCATCATTTTCAAGTCGGAGAGCTTTGATCTCTCTCCGCTTGTTGTAGATATTCTTCAACAAATCCTGGTTATATGAATTAACTTTATGTAAGTCAGAATACCCAGAGTCAGAAGTCTACTGAAGACTCGGGCTAATACTGTTACTAATATCAGCACGAGCCTTGGGGGCTACACTAGTTCGTTCTTTAGCATCCTAAGGAAGCATAAACCCGGATTGTATATCCAACTTCATGCTTGGGGGCTAGAGGATATGATATAAAGTACAATAAAGAAAAACGTGAGTTGGAATTCCGACTTACATGATGTTCATGTGTGAGTTTGCTCAGGCACATGTTCACCTCGGTGGTAACCTTCTCGGCGAGGGTGAGTGGAATAACCGGAGGTGGTGGAAGCACACCAGCTCTAAGTCCCTCATCGCGAAGGCGGACTTGTTCAAGAAGGCTGGAGTACTTGATGTCCTCCGCTTCTTGTGCTTCTTCTTCGGCAGAGAGATTTCGGCTTTCCAGGCATTGCCGGGCCAGCCGCTGGATGTCCTCCGCAGATTTCCGAGACAGGCCAAATTTCGCAAGTCCCGGATTATTCAAGAGGTTCTCGGCGAAGGTCTCTGCGGAGGGATCATTACCCGAAGAGGGTTCATCCATATCTAAACCTGAGCCACCCATGGTGGCATCAGTTTGCGACTCAAGGGTCACTGGACCCGTTGAAGGAGCCAGATCTTCTGCGACAATCGGCGATGGAGTAATCACCAGCATTGCAGAAGGTTGAGGAGCAGGAGTCGGAGGAGCCGCGGTAGGAGAAACCATAGTCAGCTTCGTCTGCCGTAGGGGCTTCGAAGAAGTTCCCTTCCCCTTCCCCTTGATGAGCTGCTTAGCTCTAAGAATGTAATAGAATGGAAAACATTACATCTCGGAAGAAAATACGAATAAAGTACAAAGGTGGAAGTTGTGTTGAAAGTTACCTCTTCACAACTGGCACTTCCTTTGTGCCGACAGCCACTGTCGGAGATTTGCGCTTCTTGGACACAACGTTCGGTAGTGGAACCAGTTCCACCTCCTGAGAAAACTCCAGAGCATATTGATGACCCACAAGTATAGGGGTGTATCGTAGTATTTTCGAGGGAAGTGAAACCCAATTTATTGATTCGACACAAGGGGAGCCAAAGAATATTTATAAGCCTTAACAACATAGTTCAATTCAGTTGCACCTGGAAACAATCTTGCTCACAGCAGTTTATCAGTACCAATAGTTTTGTAGTAGGAATAGCAAAGTAATAGCAGTAGTAAAGTAAAGACAGCAGTAACAATAGCAGTAACAGTGGGATTCGAGTGCGGTAGGCATAGGGATGGATGGACGGGCGTTGCATGGACAAGACAATTCACATAGCAATCAGAACATAGGGCAATTGCAGATAAATAAGATAAAGCATCCAAGTACTCGATAATCCTAGGCATGTGTTCCATATATAGTCATACATGCTCGCAATGAGAACTTGCACAATATCTTTTGTCCTGCCAGCCCGTTTGCAGCGGGGCCTCTAGGGAACTACTGGCAATTAAGGTACTCCTTTTAATAGACCACCAGAGCAAAGCATTAACACTCCGTGAACACATGTGATCCTTGATTTCTACGCACTTCTACTCTTGTAGACAGTTGTTGGGCCTCCAAGTGCAGAGGTTTGTAGAACAGCAGCAAGTTTTCCCTTAAGTGGATCACCCAAGGTTTATCGAACTCAGGGAGGAAGTGGTCAAAGGTATCCCCTCTCAAGCAATCCTGCAATCAAGATACAATAAGTCTCTTGTGTCCCCAACACACCAAATACACTTGTCAGGTGTATAGGTGCACTAGTTCGGCGAAGAGATAGTGAAATACAAGTGGTAATGGTGATAGAAGATAACTTGATGGTGTGGAAGAGACTAAAAGCAAACTGAAATAAAGATGGAAGTAAGCAAACATGTAACAGATCTAATTGCAAATGGTGTATCAATGCTTAGAAACAAGGCCTAGGGATCATACTTTCACTAGTGAACACTCTCATATAAATATCTTCTCTTTATGATACTACTCTTAACTACTCTCCGGTTGGACACTCTAATCATTAGTAGGGTTATAACAACGCTCCTCAAAGTTCGCTTTCCACATCTAGATGACCCCACACTATCACCTTGAGCACCAGATGGTTCCAACAAACACCACAATTTCATAAAGACATCCAACTCCAAATATAACTCATAACAAGTATTTGTAATCTCTAACCTAAGTTCCACCATGGTGTGCACGTTGTCTCTTTCACACACATGGGGAGAGCAGAGATCTATTAAAGCACTTGAGTAGCAAGATAGATCTACTTGATTACAAAGCTCATGACCACAACAAGATCATGCATAGATAGAGAGATGAACACATAGCTACCAGTAGAACCCTTAGCCTCGAGAGAGAACTACTCCCTCCTCATCATGGGAATCAGTAGTGGTGATGGAGATGGCGACGGAGATCGATGGAGATGGCTCTGGAGGCACTTCCCCATCCCGGCAGGGTGCCGGAACAGAGACTTTCTGTCCCCCGAATCTCCCCTTCGGTGGCGGCGGTGCTGCGGAAATTTTCATGGCTGGAGGCTTGATGATTTAGGGTTTTGGCTTCGGGAGGCTTCTTATAGGCCAGAGGGCAAGGTCGGTGGGCGGCCAGGGGGCCCACACCATGCCCTGGCACGTCCTAGGTGGACCCACGCCTAAGGGTGGTGTGGCCACCCTATGGCCCCTCTCCGACTCTCCTTCTGGCTCCGTGAGTCTTCCGGGAAAATAGTAACTTTTGCTTTTGTCCCGTCCAATTCCGAGAATATTCATTTTCTGACTTCCTGGAACCAAAAACAGCAGAAAACAGGCAACTGGCACTGTGGCATCTTGTTAATAGGTTAGTCCAACAAATCATATGAAAAGTACTCCAAAGTTGGAACAAAACACAAGAAAGTGGATAAAACCAAGCATGGAACATCAAAAATTATAGATACATTTCCAATGTATCAACATCCCCAAGCTACTCCTGCTCGTCCTCGAGTAGGTAAGTGATAAAAAGAAAGAATAATTTTTGAGGTGACATGCACCATCAAAGACTTGATCAAAGTATTTGTAAAACATTCAAAGTTGGGATCATAGTACTTTAATCATAGCGTGAAAGACAAAGTTCTAGCAATAAGACAAAGAAACTATGATTCAACATGAAAAGGCACAAACAAAAGATTCATGAATAACAATGCTTTGCAAGACGTTTGTTTGTTTCACATAAAGAAAACATAGCATAATAGCATTCAGCTTGTCCCTCAATAGAGTAGCAAATATAAATGCATAGGACACCTTCAAAGTTCATAAGAGTGACTAGATACAATAGTTTAAAACAAGCAATATAAAGTTATGCATCAATCAACTAGTCTTGGGACAATGCACATAGAACTAAGAATGGCCACTATGCTCTCAAAGTAAGTGCATAAAGATAGAAGGTGGAGACTCAATATAATGGTGGAAGAGAACCCTTTGTAAAAGGAAGTAGGAATTCAAGTCTCATAAAGAGCTTCCAAAAATTATGGTACTTATAGCTTTCAGCTCTCATTGCCCCTATCATCAGCATCTTCAAGTGATTAAGGTTAAAGTGAACAAACTATGGTGTACATGCTTGACGAAGTATAAGTTAGGAATCTCATGTCCCTTTTATACGAGGGTCGCTCCTCATGCTACTCAAGTTTAGTCACCGGTAAGTTCTTGTCATTGTAAGTACATGTGTATCATAGAGAACCGCCAACGGGGTACCCCTTGCCCGATGATATGGAAGAATCCCCATATCAAAATGACAAGGCAAGTAGACAACGAGCATCTCAGTAATCCTCTTATTTACCATGGGAATATGGTGCTTTTTTCTCTCTTTCCTCTTTTCATAATATCTTTTTTTTTCTTTTTATCTTTTTTCTCAATATAGGACTCTTTTTTTATAAGAAGAATGCTTCATAGACAGCTCATTATGGTTACGCTGCTGGTTTCCACCATGTCAGCATGGATTAGACTAGCGGCCCAGGCGTTTCTCTAACACATATACATAACTCCATGGACTTACAAGCTCCCCTTTCATTTCACACCGACGACATCCATATACAAAAGAGCATGATATCAACTAGGTACAAGTACCAAGTGCAATGTTGAAAGCGTTCTCCATGAAAGCATGGTTCTGCTAATTCCCAACAAATAAGTGCAAGCATATACAACATAGAAGACACAATGGTTCAATTTTATTAAGGGCAAGTAAAGTAAAGTGTGCCATCAAGTTCGTGAGAGCTTTAATCACTAGTTTTCTCATAATAAGTGGAAGGTAAACAAAAGCATGAATGTACTTGGAATAGCATAAGCTAGTAGGTAGGTATGGTGGACTCTTTGGAATAACTTGGTTTAGGGAGTTGGATGCATGAGTGGAACTCATACTTGGTTGTGGAGGCTAGCAAAAGACTGGGAGCGACAGACTAAGAGAGCAATAATAGCCATAATCATGCAGAGCGACAAAACATCATTGATCAAAGCATAAAGTGATACTACAAGTTGAAAACTAAAGGATCATAAAGGCTATGGTGACTTGCGATAGTCATAACATGGTGTGAGCATGCGCCAAGTCAACCCAAATAAAGCATCAAAGGAGAATAGCACTATACTATGCTTTAATATGCTAAAACAACGCATGATTCATCCAAGGCACATTAAGCAATCTCAATTGTTTATAACAAGTCATGCTACAGCAAAGAATACTAATCATAAAGCCAAAACAATATCAAGCATGGCCTGACAAAGCATAGGCCACAGTCAAAAACAAGCTCGTTTTACCACATAAGCATGAACTTTCCTACTCTTTTCCAATCCAAATCAAACTATTTGCAAACCAATGTATGAAAAAAGGGGGTCCAACCAATTTATTCAGAAAACTAAGCAAACAAAGCAAATGAAAAAGCGAAACGAAAATGAAAAAGAAGACGCTCCAAGAACAACGCAACTGTGCATGAAACAATAAAAATAAAGTGTTTGGAAGAAACCTGAGATTTTTATTGATGAAGAAGGGGATGCCTTGGGCATCCCCAAGCTTTGACGCTTGTACTTCTTAGATATTTCTTGGGGTGACACGCATGGCATCCCCAAGCTTGATATTTAGTCCATCCTTCATCTCATTACTCATTCTTTCCAAACACCTGAAATTTTTCCTTCATACAAAACTTCACACAATCTCATTAGCAACATTAGTGCACTTAAGATAAATAAGTCTTAAGGTTCAGTTCTAACACTAAATAAACTTCCATTAGAACACTAGCTACTGCAGAACTTCCCTCAAAAATCTCAATTCCCCAAAAGAACTCAAAAAGGAACCTAAAAGAAGCAAATGCAGAAAATGGCAGAAATCTGTCAAAACAGACCAGCAGGTAAACACGAATTCTTTCGAAGACCTTATGTTGCTCAAATAAAAACGTGTTGAACTAACAAAAGTTAGATAACAACCTGGGGCAGAAGCACAAATAATTACAGCGCAATCCAACATACAGAGCTCTCTCACGAAGTTTTACGGTAAAGCACAGAAATCTGTTTCGGGACAGCAACTTTCCCAATCATTACTTCTCTCTCATTAGAGGTTACTCTTGGCACAAAAAGCAAAAAAAAGGATAAGGAGAGGTTATTACAGAGGTAATAACTTCCAAGACTCATCTAAAACTTTTGGGTTATCTCCCAATAAGTACTTTTCTTTAACGCCTTTAAGTTAGGCATGATAGTTTGAAAAGATGCTCACATAGGAAATATGAATTGAAGTAAAAGAGAGCATCAAGAAGCAAATTCAAAACACATTTAAGTATAACCCACTTCCTATTCATAGGAATCTTGTAAAGAAACAAGTCATGAAAGAACAAAGCAACAAGCATAGGAAGGCAAAACAAGTGCAACTTCAAAAATTTCAACATAAAGAGGGGAAACTTAATATTATTGAGATGCATAAAACCATGTTTCCCTCTCTCATAATAACTTTCAGTAGCAACATGAATAAAATTAACAATATAAGTATCACATAAAACATTATTATCATGAGCCGCATGCATAAAAGAATTAATAGTCCCCACATAAACATAGTCATTCTTGTTAATTGTAGTGGGAGCAAATTCAACAAAATAGCTATCATTATTATTATTATCACCATAATCATCAAATATAGGAGGCATATTGTAATCATAATTAATTTCCTCCTCAATAGTAGGTGGACTGAAAATATAATAATCATCATTGCAATCATCATATATTGGAGGTATAGCATCCTCATAAGCAATAGAATAGGTATCTTCCCAAGTGTGTTCATTTGTAAACATATCATCATTGGAAGGATCATGGATAGCACTAATAGTATAGCAATTATTAATATCATCATTTTCAGAATTGGTACCAAAGAGATTTTCAATATCAAAAGAAGTGTGTTTTTCCCAATCATGATCACTACTATAGGTAACAGGCATAGGAACATCATCGAGTTCAGACTCATCAAAAACTATAATAGGAGCAACATGCTTAGGGGAAAATACCGTTTCCTCTCTCCTTTTATCCTCCCTTTCTTCTTTATCTTCTTCTCTTTAGGAGGGAGAGGCTTGAAAGGAAGCTTCTCCATATACCCTAGTGCATTGTTAGAGACAACAGAATAAACTTTGGAGGATTCCTTCTTTTCATTAATAAGATCAAAACACATATTAGTCCTATCATATTTTGGTAAAATATCATCTTCTATAATATTTTGTATGTAAGTATTTGTGTGACAATTATCAACACAATAAAGATGACAACCATGTAGGACACTATTCATATCAAAAGCACCCATATCTACCAAAGAGGTTTTTCTTGATAACTCTTCACACCCCAAAAATAATGTAAGTTTATCATGCTGATTAGAAGTGATCATGTCATCACAATACAAACTTGCAGTACTCATTGGATTAGAAGGGCTATTATTATGGCATGAGCATTGGAAATTGAAATGACCCACTTCAAAGCAAAGTTCACAAATAAAAGGATAGAGGGCACAAACTTTTTTACCAAGATCATTTAGAGCCCTATACCACATTCTATTTTTTTCATTCCTGTGGGTGATACAATATTCTTCTTCAACTTGATTACTCTCACAAGGTCTATGTATCCCACAAAAATTAACATGCTTATAAGAAATAGTGCTTTCAGAGGTTTGAGCATGTTTATTGCTATCATTAGCAACAATTTCATTTTCCATGCAAGTGTCTTTAAAAGGCTCATGATACATATCCCACTTTTCTTTAGGAGCATTAATATGAGAAGCAAAGGTTTTAAAACTATCAATAAGAATTTGAGGATCAAGACCATATTTAGCACTAAGCTCTTGAAAATCAGCAGTTTCAGCAAAAGACTTAATACGATCATACTCATAGTTTATAACTAGTTCTTTACCTTTGTTGTTATCCCAATCTTCGGTATTGTTTTGAATTGTTTCAAGAAGATCCCACTTAGCTTTGACCTCCTTACTTGTGAAATATCCCTCTAAACAAGTATCTAGATAGTCCTTGTAATGTCCTGAAAGCCTTGCATAGAAATTATTAATAACAATATTACGGGGGAGCTCATGAATGGGACATTTGAGCATCAGTGACTTCAATGTCCCCCATGCTTGGGTGATACTTTCTCCATCATGAGGTTGAAAATTATAAATGTAATTCCTACCTTTATGAATTTAATGAGGAGGATAAAATTTAGAGTAAAAGAGAAATTCAAGTTCCTTCCACTCCAAACGATGAGGATCATCTAGTAGCTCATACCACTCCCTTGCTTTGCCCTTAAGTGAAAAAGAGAATAACTTGTTTGTGACGTGATCTGTTGTAATACCTGCACACTTGAACAGACCGCATAATTCGTGTATAAAGAGCAAATGATCACCGGGATGGACAGTTCCATCTCCAAAATAGTAGTTATCCATCACACGATCAATAATTTTTATAGGTATTTTAAAAGGGATGCTTTCAGTACGTGGATTTAAAATATCACAAGTATCATTAGAATTCCCACATATGGGAGATAAAGTATCATCAGAGCAAATTTTCTTCCTTAAAACTAGGGAACTAAAGAGATCATTTTCATAAGAACCAACTTACCCAAGCTTAGACGTTTCCATAGCATTAGTAACAAAGGTGTTCAAAAGATTCATACTAATAACATTGCTATTAGCATGCAAAGAAAGTTCCATGGGTTTTTTAATTTTCTTTTCAGACAATTCAAGTTCTAACTTAGGAAAAATGCTATAAAGCTCTCTAATTTTGTTGTTGTTTTCCATTAAGCCTAACTAGTGAAAACAAGAAACAAAAAGACAAAATTGCAGAATCTAAAGGAAATAACTTCAAGCACTCACACCGGAGGATGTGAGTACCTTTTACCTTACCTCCCCAGCAACGGCGCTAGAAAATAGCTTGATGTCTACGCACTTCTACTCTTGTAGACAGTTGTTGAGCCTCCAAGTGCAGAGGTTGGTAGAACAGAAGCAAGTTTTCCCTTAAGTGGATCACCCAAGGTTTATCGAACTCAGGGAGGAAGTGGTCAAAGGTATCCCCTCTCAAGCAATCCTGCAATCAAGATACAATAAGTCTCTTGTGTCCCCAACACACCAAATACACTTGTCAGGTGTATAGGTGCACTAGTTCGGCGAAGAGATAGTGAAATACAAGTGGTAATGGTGATAGAAGATAACTTGATGGCGTGGAAGAGACTAAAAGCAAACTGAAATAAAGATGGAAGCAAGCAAACATGTAACAGATCTAATTGCAAACGGTGTATCAATGCCTAGAAACAAGGCCTAGGGATCATACTTTCACTAGTGAACACTCTCATATAAATATATTATCCTCATGATAGTACTCTTAACTACTCTCCGGTTGGACACTCTAATCGATGGTAGGGCTATAACAGCACTCCTCAAAGTAAGTCTTTCCCATCTAGAAAACCCGACACTGTCACCTTGAGCACTAGATGGTTCCAACAAACACCACAATTTCATAAAGACATCTAACTCCAAATATAACTCATAACAAGTATTTGTAATCTCTAGCCTAAGTGCCACCATGGTGTGCACGCTGTCACTTTCACACACATAGGGAGAGCAGAGATCTATTAAAGCACTTTAGTAGCAAGATAGATCTACTTGATTACAAAGTTCATGACCACAACAAGATCATGCATAGATAGAGAGATGGACACATAGCTACTGGTAGAACCCTTAGCCTCGAGAGAGAACTACTCCCTCCTCATCATGGGAATCAGTAGTGGTGATGGAGATGGCGGTGGAGATCGATGGAGATGGCTCCGGGGGCACTTCCCCGTCCTGGCAGGGTGCCGGAACAAAGACTTTCTGTCCCCCGAATCTCCCCTTCGGTGGCGGCGGCACTGCGAAACTTTTCGTGGCTGGAGGCTTGATGATTTAGGGTTTTGGCTTTGGGAGGCTTCTTATAGGCCAGAGGGCAAGGTCGGTGGGCGGCCAGGGGGCCCACACTATGCCCTGGCACGGCCTAGGTGGACCCGCTCCTAGGGGTGGTGTGGCCACCCTATGGCCCCTCTCCGACTCTCCTTTTGGCTCCGTGAGTCTTCCGGGAAAATAGTAACTTTTGCTTTTGTCCCGTCCAATTCTGAGAATATTCATTTTCTGACTTTCTGAACCAAAAACAGCAGAAAACAGGCAACTGGCACTGTGGCATCTTGTTAATAGTTTAGTCCAAGAAATCATATGAAAAGTACTCCAAAGTTGGAACAAAACACAAGAAAGTGGATAAAACCAAGCATGGAACATCAAAAATTATAGATACATTTGCAATGTATGAATCCTCACATCAAAGCCATTCCCTCTGGTTATCTCGATTTCTGTCACTTCAGGGCCATTGGTTCCAGACAACAACGTGTGTATACAACTTGTAGATAAGACCAAAAACGATACTATCATAATGAATCAATAACATGTTCAGATCTGAAATCATGACACTCGGGCCCTAGTGACAAGCATTAAGCACAACAAGTCGCAACAAAGTCATAGAGCACTAATAAAAGATACTAGGCACCATGTCCTAACAATCTGATGCCATTACATAAACAATCTCATCCAATCCCTACCATCCCCATGGCCTACAGCGGGGGATTACTCACTCATAGATGGGGGAAACATGGATGGTCAATGGAGAACAAAATGATGATGATGGCGATGATCTCCTCCAATTCCCTGTCCCGGCAGGGTGCTAGAACGGAGTTTCTGGTGGTGTTTCGTGGAATCTGGTGGTGGCGGCGGAGCAGAACTCCTTCTGGAAAAACGTCGAACCCCCGGAGTTTTTAGGTCAGAAGGCTCCTTATAGGCGAAGAGAGAGGCCGAGGGGGTGCTTGGGAGGCCCACACTACCCCCTAGCGCAGCCTGGCTTGGCCCGCGCCACCAGGTGGTGTGGCCACCCCCTGGCTCTTCTCCGTCTCGTATTCTAGCTCCTGGAGTCTTCGGGTGAAATAGGATTTTCGGCATATTTTCTGGGATTTTTCCTGATAGTTGATTTTCTGCACAAAAAGTAGACACCAAGGCAATTCTGCTGAAAACAGCGTTAGTCCGCGTTAGTTGTATCCAAATCACACAAGTTTAGAGGAGAAACAATAGCAAAAGTGTTCGGGAAAGTAGATACGTTTTGGACGTATCAACTCCCCCCAAGCATAGCTTATTGCTTGTCCTCAAGCAATTCAGTTGAAAACTGAGTGCGATATAAGAACTTTCACGAACACATTTGCTTCATATGATGTAAATATTATCAGCAATGTGATCAACTACTTAGAAAATTCATAATAAAGAGTATGCAACCAAGTCTACTTAATAGTCATTGAAAGCCATGAAGAGATTCCAACTCAAAAATAATAAGTAGCATGAGGTACAAACATAAGCAACATTACAATGCTCATAAAAAGGTATTATAGAGTGGTATCTCGCTTGCCTTTGATTATGGATGTCAAGGCACCTCTGAAGTTCAAGTGCTGACTAGAAGTAAAGATATCAAGGATACAAGCATCAAAGTCATAACACAAATAATCAAGTAATGGAACAAACACAAAGAATGACAATTATGCTCTCAAGAAAGTGCTCAAAGAATATGTGGATACTCAACAAGTAGAAGAAAAGGTTTTGAATGATTTGAAAGGCTTCCAAATGCTGAAAGTATGGTACTCATTAGCTTTGAGCTCTCATTGCCCCTATCATAAGCATATTTAATGTGGTTAAGGTGAAAGTGACACAACTAAGAGGATATGCTTGACAAGTTATAAATCGAAGTCTCATGTCCCTTACTTACGAAGACCGATCCTCATGCTACTCAACTTCAGTCACAAGTAAGCTCTTGTCATTGTAAGTATATACGTATCATAGAGAACCGCCAACGGGGTACCCCTTGCACATGACATGGGAGCTATCCCATAATAAAAATGACAAGACAAACAGACAATGAGCATCTCAGCGATATTTTTATTTACTATGTGCATAGATTTTTATTGAGGATGCTTCATAGAATGCTCATTATGGTTATGCTGGAAGTTTCCACCATGATTAGGCATGGCTTAGGCTAGCGGCCCATGCGTTTCTCTAACATACATACAAACTCCATGATCTTACAAGTTCCACTTTTATTTCACACCACCGGGATCCATAAGCAAAAGAACATGATATCAACAAGGTACTAAGTACCAATGAAGTGTTGAAAGCGGTCCCCATGATACATGGTTCTGCTAACTTCAAATCATAAAGCACAAGCATATACGCAACAAAGAAGGACGCAATGGTTCAGGTTTATTAAGTGCAAGAAAATAAAGTGTGCCATTAAGTTCGTGAGAGCTTTACTAACTAACTTTCTCATAACAAGCAAACATTTTATTCGGAAGAAAACAAGGCATATTGAATATGCACGGAAGTAGCAAATGATGCTAATGGGTAGGTATGGTGGACACTTTGGAAATATTTGGTTTAGGGAGTTGGAAACTTGAGTTAAACACTCAGTGGAAGTGAAGGCTAGCAATAGTAAGGGAGTGACAAACGAGAGAGCAATAGCTATCATTATTATGCTTCCAACAAAATAGGACTACTCATGGCATGAAAGTGATTCAAGATCCTCAAGGAAAAATAATTCATCGAGGCTCAACTGATTATTATAGTCATGTGCATGCGTGAGCATGTGCCAAGTCCATTCAAATGAAACATTCAGAGGGGGATACCACGGTGTCATACGGATTTATGAATAGAGAAATGCAAGCAGACATTCATAAGAAATGCTACAAACTATTAGCGAGCTAGAGCTAATCATAATAAAGCAAGAACTACTAAGAATCCAAAGATAACATAAACCCTACATGAACGGACTAAGCATGCCCACAGTGATGAGTATATGTACAAAAATGAAAACAAATAGAGTTCGTTACTAGCCTCTTACCATGCCTCAAGTTGTCATTAATCTTCATTATTGCTCTTCACTTGTGTGGCTTTGAATAATATATGAGACCAATAATCCACTGAGGACTGCTGAATCCTATAGCAAACTCACAAAAACCAAAGAAGAACGACAAATATTTTTGTTGTTTTTGATTTTTAAACAAGAACCAAAAGGAAAAAACAAGGAAAGCAAAATCTTTTTGGGTTTTTCGAATAGTTCAGACAAAGAAAAAAGGGACAAACAAACCAGGGCAAAAAGAAGAAGCAAACCAAAGAGAAACAACAGGAAGTATTTTTGGTCTTTTTGTGTTTTAGAAAGCAAAAGCAAAGAAAGAACGAAAACTAAAAAGAGAACAAAAACATGAATATACAAAGTATCGACACGACATGATATGGAGATGAGTGCGGTGTCGGTGTACCTCCCCCTAAGCTTAGGCTTTTGGCCTAAGTGGGTATCAATCCCAAGCTGGCCAGGATGAAGTGTCACCGTGGTACAACGAGGAAGTACCCTCGTCCTGGTGCGAGCTCGAGTATGTCCCTCCATAATGTGTGGAGTAATCATAGGAGGGCACATCCTCCTGGTGCTGCTCGTGGAAACCCAGCAAGCGAAGCTGCTCGTCCACCTCCTCCTTGGAGCGCGACCATGGTCTCCTGTGAACACTAAACAAAGCAGGTTGTGGCAAAAGGATCTCCCTTTCATCCTCGTCAGTGAAAAGCATTCTATATACTAGACTGTTCAAATCAGAAGTAGCAGTGACAAAGTGATGAGTTTTCATAGCAACAAGGTCAAGCCTCTGTGGTGCTAGCATAGCATCATAGGGATCCACTGAAAGACCTAATGCATTGACTATACACGAGGCAATGATGCCCCCATAGTTAGGCCCCCTAGCAGCTAGGCGGCGAGCAATACGCGAGCCATGATTGTACCGAGTATCATTGTTAAGCGCAGCAGCAAAGAATGCTAAATGATAGTTGGAGATATTACTTGTGTTCTCCCTACCAAGTACACTAGTAGCAAGATAATATGCGAAGTATCTAAGAGAAGGGAGTTGGATATTTCTTATCTTTCCGCGCTGCGCCACGCGGTCATCATCATTGGTCACCCCTCGGTAAAGCTCCAACAAATCAGCGGGTTGCCCTTGAATTTTCTTCATGGTCCCTGTCATGCGTACACCTACAATACTGCAAAATCTCTCCAAAGGCATGGTGAAGGGCAGATTATAGATTTTAAAAGAGACAGTCGACTGATAGGATGTGTTAGTAAACGTGAAGCTCTCAACAAAAGTTTTGGTGAGCATAGCATATTGCGCACTCTCATCCTGCATATATGAGGTCAAACCAACCCTCTCAATTAGTATCAAGAAATCATCAAGTATACCTGCAGCTTGTAAGAAAGTAAAACAAGGAAAAGAGGATGGGTGAGCATCCCCATCATCCCTTTCACTACCAATACGAGTTGCAATGAGATCTTCGTTGTATGATGGCCTAGCTTGAGAGGTTGTTCTTGAGGGCCTCGACCTCCTAGGTGCATCACTCTCAAATATCTCTCCAAAAGTATGGTTGTTCATGCTTGGTATTCTGAAATTTAAACACCTATTAAACAAGTGATTATAAAGTAAATATAATGAAGGATTCTACTCATAGGGACTTGCAAGAGGCCTAAACATGCATCAAAACTATATCTCTAAGCATCAAACAAGCTTACAAGCTCTCATAACTAGTCACCTACAACAGCAAAATACTTAAGATATAATCCACTAAACACAAATCTAATTGGACAAGGGGAGGAGTCACATACCAGGGAACAAATGCTCCAAATTTCAGCAAGAAAGAAGGGCTGAGCAAGGAGATCGAAAAAATCGAGAGCAAGTACAGCAAGAACACGATTTTGAGCAATGAAATGGAGCTTACTCGGGAGAGAGAAGAAAGTGGCAGGTGAGAGAGTTAGTGGGGGGCAGGGGTGGCCCACACCAGGGCATGGCGCCACGCAGGGCTGGCCGTGCCACCATGTGGTGTGCCTGCCTGGTGGGCCCCCTTGGTACCTCCCAGGTACTCCTCTGCACCTTTTTTCACATAAAATTTAATGTGAATTTTCTGGAATTTTTCGAGACACTTTATTTTTGGGCTTTTTTTAGAAATAGAAGAATGATTTTTCTGACAGACAGATTTTTTTTATTTTGGAAACATGATACAAGGCTAGAACTACAGAAGTTCTAAGACACTCTAACATGCAAACAACTAACAACTAAAGGAAAACTAAATGAAAGCAAAAACTAAAAATGCAAAGGGTAGAAATAAACGGAGATAATCATAATGAAAACATTGTTTTGTTCAATAGAATCCTTTTGTTAACAAGGTTGATCAAGTCTTGCTACCAAAACAATTGCATATGAGACAAAACTTTGTATTCCACTAATGATTATGTTACCTCAACCTTGATAGCAATGGTCCCAATCATAATAGTTTCAAATTTTTCTCTTGGTATGGGACAATATATTTCTCCAACTTGAATGCCTTCAACATGTTCAATTGAATTCAACCCATAAGTTCTTTCAATATTCTTAGGGAAATAGACAGTATGTTCCTTGTCATTAACATTGAAGGTCACCTTTCCTTGATTACAATTAATAACGGCTCCTGCAGTATTAAGAAAAGGTCTCCCAAGAATAATAGACATATTCTCATCTTCAGGCATTTCAAGCAAACAAAAATCAGTTAATATCAAACAATTGTGAGCCACCTGAACAGGTACATCCTCACATATACCCACAGGAATAGTGGTACATTTATCAGCCATTTGCAAAGATATATCAGTTGGTATTAATTTTTCAAGTTGAAGCCTCTTATAGAGAGAGAAAGGCATAACACTAACCCCAGCTCCCAAATCACACAAAGCAGTTCTAACAGAACTGTTCTTAATAGATCAAGGGATAGTTGGAATCCCTGGGTCTCCAAGTTTCTTAGGAACCTTACCATTGAAGGAGTAGTTAGCAAGCAAAGTAGAAATTTCTTCATTAGGGATCTTCCTTTTATTCGAGACAATATCCTTCATATACTTTGAGTAAGGAGGCATTTTAATAGCATCAGTCAGAGGAATTTGCAAGAATAAAGGTTTCATCCACTCACAAAACTTATTATAGTGTTCATCTTCCTTTGACTTGTGTTTCTTATCAGGGAAAGGCATAGGTTTTTGGACCCAAGGCTCTCTTTCACTACCATGTTTCTTAGCAATAAAATCTTCTTTGGTGTATTTAGTATTTTTAGTCTGGTTTTCAGGTTCTTCTTCAACTTTTTCTTCATTAGGAACTTCATTTTCTTCATTACCACTTTTAGTTTCAGCATCAGAGATAGATATACTATTAGGATCTATAGCAGGTTCAGAGGGTTCTACAATAGTTTTATGTTTCTTTTTCCTTTTCTTACGAGTAGAACCTCTATTTTCAGCTTGTTGAGAATCCTGCTCAATTCTTTTGGGATGCCCCTCAGGATATAGAGGATCCCGGGTAGCACCACCACTTCTAGTTCTAATTTCATAAGCATGTTTTTCTTTAGCAGCATTAACTAGCAAGTCGTTTTGCACTTTAACGAGTTGATCTATTTGAGTTTGAACCATTTGAAAGTGTTTAATAATCATTGTAACATCATTAGATGTTCTTTCCACAATATCTTTCAACTCAACAATAGCTCTAGTGTTTTCCATTAGATGATTTTGCACCCTTTTATTAAAGTTATCTTGCTTAACAATAAAGATATCGAATTTTCTAAGCATTGATCAGGAGGTTTAGAGTAAGGGATATCACCTTGATCAAAGTGTTGGAGAGAGTGTACCTCAATAGTGGATGAGTAGTGAATAGGCTTACATAATTCTTCTATAGGAGGTAAATTCTTGACATCTTCAGCTTTAATTCCCTTCTCCTTAAGACATTTCTTAGCTTCCTTCATCACTTCATCATTTAATTCAATAACTCCCCTCTTCTTTGATGTTGGAATAGGTACCAGAATAGATGGTTCAGGTACAATTACTTCAGGTACAGCTTGTTTAGGAGGAGTCCAATCTTCATAGTTCTTACTTATTTTAGCCATTAATTCCTCATCTTCCTTAGGAGTCCTATTCCTGAAAACACAATCAGCACAACTATCTAGGTATGTCCTAGATTCCTCAGTTGGTCCATTATAAAATATATCAAGAAGCTCATTCTTAGGTAATGGACTTCCAGCTTGTGCATGAATCAAAGCACAAAACCTTGCCCAAGATTCAGGCAATACCTCTTTTTCTCCCTGTTTAAAATCGAAATGTTCCTGCAAAATAGCATGTCTAGCACTAGGAGGAAAATATTTCTGCAGGAAAGTACTAATCAAGCACTCAGGCCTATCAATAGATCCAGGAGGCAAGTTACTAAACCAAGTTTTAGCTTCTCCTTTTAGTGGAAAGGGGAAGATCTTGGCAACAAAGTAAGTACGCATCTTAATATCATTAGAAAACAAGCCACTCATGGTAGAAAGTTCATTCATATGTGCTACCGCACTTTCATTCTTAGTCCCACAAAAAGGTTCTTTCTCGACAATAGCTATGTAAGATAGATCGAGAGAGAAATCATAATCTTCATCCATAATGTTTATGGGATAAGCAGCAAACTTAGCAAGAGGAGACAATTTGGGTCTAATAGTACGCCTCTCAAGGAGACTCTTAGCAGCGCTCCTGTCATGGGTGTTCTTACATTCTTTAATAAATTCATCAGTCATCTCAACATAACCATCTTCAATATCATAACTTTCACTAAACTCAGGTGAACTAACAGGTGTGGTAGTGTCTTCATTAGGAGTTTCGGTATTTCCAGCTATAGTTCTAGCAATCGTAGCATCTAGGAAAGGACCTAATGAACCACTCTTATCAAGCACAGTAGAAGCAGCATCATAAGCATCAAAAGTTTCAGATTCAGTAGTAGTAGCAGTGTGTGTAGCATGCGTATGTGGTGGTGTAACGAGCTTACTTATAACAGACGGTGAATCAAGAGCAGCAGAGGTGTTCAGAACCGTACCTCTTCTTGTAGTGGATGGTAAAATAGGAACCTTGCCATCACGAGACTTACCCATGATGGATGGATTAGCAGCGAACAATAGAGAATCCAAGTGAAGTTGATAAACAAAGCTATGCTCCCTGGCAACGGCACCAGAAAATAGTCTTGATGACCCACAAGTATAGGGGGTGTATCGCAGTATTTTCGAGGGAAGTGAAACCCAATTTATTGATTCGACACAAGGGGAGCCAAAGAATATTTATAAGCCTTAACAACTGAGTTGTCAATTCAGCTGCACCTAGAAACAATCTTGCTCATAGCAGTTTATCAGTAGCAACAGTTTTGTAGTAGGAATAGCAAAGTAATAGCAGTAGTAAAGTAAAGATAGCAGTAACAATAGCAGTAAACAGTGGGATTCGAGTGCGGTAGGCATAGGGATGGATGAACGAGCATTGCATGGACAAGAAAATTCACATAGCAATCAGAACATAGGGCAATTGCAGATAAATAAGATAAAGCATCCAAGTACTCGATAATCCTAGGCATGTGTTCCATATATAGTCATACGTGCTCGCAATGAGAACTTGCACAACATCTTTTGTCCTGCCAGCCCGTTTGCAGCAGGGCCTCTAAAGAACTACTGGCAATTAAGGTACTCCTTTTAATAGACTACCAGAGCAAAGAATTAACACTCCGTGAACACATGTGATCCTCACATCAAAGCCATTCCCTCTGGTTATCCCGATTTCTGTCACTTCGGGGCCATTGGTTCCGGACAACAACGTGTGTATACAACTTGTAGATAATACCAAAAACAATACTATCATAATGAATCAATAACATGTTCAGATCTGAAATCATGGCACTCGGGCCCTAGTGACCAGCATTAAGCACAACAAGTCGCAACAAAGTCATAAAGCACTAATAAAAGATACTAGGCACCATGCCCTAACAATCTGATGCAATTACATGAACAATCTCATCCAATCCCTACCATCCCCATGGCCTACAGTGGGGGATTACTCACTCATAGATGGGGGAAACATGGATGGTCGATGGAGAAGCGATGGTGATGATGATGGCGATGATCTCCTTCGATTCCCCGTCCCGGCAAGGTGCCAGAACGGAGTTTCTGGTGTTGTTTCGTGGAATCTCGTGGTGGCGGCAGAGCAGAACTCCTTCTGGAAAAACATTGACCCCCCTAGAGTTTTTAGGTCAGAAGGCTCCTTATAGGCGAAGAGAGAGGCCGAGGGGGTGCCTGGGGGGCCCACACCACCCCCTAGCGTGGCCAAGCTTGGCCCGCGCCACCAGGTGGTGTGGCCACCCCCTGGCTCTTCTCTGTCTCGTATTCTGCCTCCTGGAGTCTTCGGGTGAAATAGGATTTTCGGCATATTTTCCGGGATTTTTCCTGATAGTTGATTTTTGCACAAAAAGTAGACACCAAGGCAATTCTGCTGAAAACAGCGCTAGTCCGTGTTAGTTGTATCCAAATCACACAAGTTTAGAGGAGAAACAATAGCAAAAGTGTTCGGGAAAGTAGATACGTTTTGGACGTATCAGATATCCCTCGATAGGAGCAAATTCCGACTCGGGGAGGTCGGAAAGCTGAAAAGAAGGTAATAGATCAGTATTGCGTAATAACTTAAAGGTGTAACACATAAAAAGGGTTTATTGCTAAAGCTTACCGGAACTATAGGGTCTTCCGCTGTGTGCATGCCGAGAGACAAGTCCGGAATTTTTCTCTCAATCCGCTCCTTGATCAGCCATTTGATCTGGCTTATATAATCCTGTGGCTTTAGAGTCCTGGGGCTAATGCGGAGGGAGTCATCTTTTGACGCCGTGATGGAATGCATCAGTCGGTCACCGTGGTGCTGGAGAGGTTGGATCCGGCGTGCCACCCAGCACTGGACCAGGTCGGATCCTCTCAAGCCCTTGTGCTTCATCAGGTATTCGATCCTCCTCTTGGCGAGGATCAGATCATCACTGAGAGCCGGAGGAGCCTCGTCCCAAGATGCTAGGGCCGTGATGGCTCCATCGACGAAAGCCGGCAAAGCAGTAGCTTTGCCGGGAGCAGGAATATCCTTATGGTAAAAGAAGGTGGCCGGCCACTGTTTGACCGAATCACTAGCTAAAATGAGAGGATAAACACGCTCGCGTCTAACTGAAAGGCTAATGGTGCCGGTAATATAAGGATTACCGGCAGTAATAGAATTTCTCCGGACATGAAAATAAAACCAGAACAAAGTGAGACTCGGCCTAATGCCGAGGTATCCCTCACACAACGCTTCATAAGAGCTCATCTCTAAGATGGAGTTGGGAGGAAGATGGTGAAGCTGAACGCCGTAGTGATCAATCACCTCGGAAAAGAATTCCGAGGGAGGGAAAGACAAACCTCTGCCGAGGTGGGTGCCGAAGTGTGCCCGCTCGTCGGCGTGCGGGTTGGGGATGGTTTTGCCAAAACCGCTCCGCCAGTCGCCGGCGCGGAGGAGCCCTTCATTCTCCACACCGCAGAGCTTCTCGTCGTCGAGGAGACACGAGATCCAAACCCCACAGTTGCTTTCTTTCTCCGCCGCCGCCGCTGGGAAGCCAGCCAAGCCGGACGATGAAGATGAAGCCATATCTCCGGTGCGCCGGTGACCTTAGATGGGCGGCGCTAGGAATCTGGGAAGCAGAGGAGCTCTATGCGCGAGGGAGAAGTGGAGGAGAGGAAACATCAAGGGAATAGGTGAAGATGGGGAACAGGGAATCCTCACCCCTTATAACCACCTAACCGCGCCAAGATTCGTGCAAATGGCACAGTGTAACCGCCACGTGTCGTGGAAGGAACTGGGAAGGACCCACGCGATGAGTACGTCGCCTCGATCTCCACGTGCGCATTGAAATGGCGCCTCGGTTCCGCAAATGGCAGACCCACCAACGGTCGTGCTGACAGGATGTTTGTCAGATGACGTGACTTGACCATAACTAGCATCAGGTGACATCAGAGACCAAGTTCTGGCTTAGTTTGAATATCAAGCTGGAAATTCGAATAACGTATTGATAGGTCCGACTTATTTTTGAGACCCAGATCGTATCTTTTGTTTTGAAGTTTCAGGAACCCTTCAAGATTCTGCAAGCCGAAGATCAAGCTAGACGATGATGAATCCGACTTTGGATCTTGGAGACTTCTGGGGGCTGTTGTTGGGGATATACTTTCCGGGTATCCTCACAGTTCCTTGCTGACCAGGGGGGCCCACTTCGGGTTAGAGCTTTGCTTCACGGGCAGCCTAGTCAGAGAGAAGAGACGGAGTCCAATCCGGCTACGGGAAGGCCTAGAAGACTTACCGACTTAGGCCCATAGTGTTACTTGTAGCTCAAGATGTACTTTGTAACTGACTCTTAGTCGTAGCCGGATAGATCTCACATGTAAACCCTAGGCCAGATATCTATATAAGCCGTCCTAGGGAGAGCCTTTAGGGCACCCCTTACAATCACAATCTCAACTCGCATAGGCGAACCCTTGTAACCCATATTCCAGCTCTACCGTATTACTGGATTGCTAGCAGGAGTAGGGTCCGTCCAAAGCCGGCGGATTTGAACCTGGGTAAACTTGTGCGCTCACCGTCCCAGAATACCGTACGTCTCACACCCCTCTCTTCCGCATGCCTCGAGGACCCCCTCATGGCGTACTTGTCATCAATCCGACGACAGACCCTTCTCTAATAAAAATGCTGAAATTCTTTGAAATATGGGAAACAATAGCTCTACTACTTTAGATGGTAATTATGATTTTGATCTTGATGGTTGCAATATCTCTGAAGTAATTATGTTCCTACAAAAGCTTGCTAAAAGTCCTAATGCTAGTGCTATGAATATGGCCTTTACAAAACACATTACTGATGCTCTCATAAAAATTAAAGAAGAAAAGATGAAACATAAAGCTTCTATCCTATGAAATTAGAAGATGGTTGGGAACCCATCATTAATATGAAAGTGAATGATTTTGATCTCAAAGCTTCATGTGAGCTTGATAGTAGTGTCTCTATTATGCCTAGAAGAATTTATGAAATGCTTGATTTGCCACCATTGGAAGATTGTTATTTAAATGTCCAACTTGATGATAATGCTAAAAAGAAACTCATGGGGAGTGTTAATGATGTTCTGATTATGGTTAACAATTCCTATGTCCCCGTTGATTTCTATGTTTTGGATGTTGAATGCAATGCTTCTTGTCCTATTATTTTGGGAAGACCTTTTCTTAGAACTATTGGTGCCATTATTGATATGAAAGAAGGCACCATTAAATATCAATTACCACTCAAGAAAGGTATAGAACACTTCCCTAAGAAGAGTGAGAAGATTCCTTTTGCCTCTCCTATTAAAACAAAATTTTCTCTTAATGCTTCTTCATTTGAGAATACTTGATTGTTGCTTCTTATGCCTAGCTCAAAGGCGTTAAAGAAAAGCACTTATTGGGAGATAATTCAAATTTCTTTAGGAATCTTTTGTTGAGTCTTGGAAGTTATTGCTTCCGTAATAACCTCTCCTTATCCTTTTTGTGTGGTTTTTGTGCCAAGAGTAACCTCTAATGAGAGAGAAGTAAGACCTGGGAAGGTTGCTGTCCCGAAACAGATTTTTGTGCTTCGCTCTAAAAATTCGTGAAAAAACTCTGTACGTCAGATTGAGCTGTAATTTTTTGTGCTTCTGACCCAGGTTGTTGTCCAACTTATGTTAGTTCAATACTTTTCGATTTGAGCAACATAAGGTCTTCAAAAAAAACGTTTTTTTACCTACTGGTCTGTTTTGACGGATTTCTGCCATTATTTGCATCTGCCTCTTAATCTCTTTCTCTTTGAGTTTTCTTTGATCACTTGAACTTTTAAAAGTAATTGCTACTGTATCTTGTGTTTTAATGGAATATTTACTTATGTTGAAACTGAACCTAAAGACTTATTATCTTCAGTACACTAATGTTGCTAATGAAGATTGTGTGAAATTTTATATGAATGAAATTTTTAAGTGTAGAGAATAATAATGTGATAAGATGAAGTATGGACAAAATCTCAAGCTTGGATATGCCACCCATGTCACCCCAAAAAATATTCAAGAAGTATAAGCACCAAAGCTTGGGGATGCCCAAGGCATCCCCTTCTTCATCAATAAAAATCTCAGGTTCCCTTACAAACACTTCATTTTTATTGTTGCATCCACAGTTGTGTTGTTCTTGGAGCATCTTCATTTTTGTTTTCGTTTGCTTGGTTTGCTTATATAAATTGGTTGGACCCCTGCATTCATACATAATTTCAAATAAGTTGATTTGGATTGGTATAAAAGGAGCTTGTTTTTGACTATGGCCTAGACTTTATCATGTCATGCTTGATATTGCTTTGACTTTATGTTTAGTGATTATTGCTGTAGCATGACTTGTTACAAACAATTGAGATTGCTTAATGTGCCTTGAAAGAATCATGCGTTCTTTTAGCATATAAAAGCATAATATTGTGGTATTCCCATTTGATGTTTTATTTGGGATTGACTTGGCACATGCTCACACCATGTTAAGACTATACCAAGTCACCATAGCCTCTATGGTAATTTAGTTTTCGACTTCTAATATCACTTTATGCTTTAATTAATAATGTTTTGTAACTTTGCATGATTATGGCCATTATTGCTCTCTTAGTTGGTCGCTCCCAGTCTTTTGCTAGCCTCCATACCAAGTATGAGTTCCACTTATGCATCCAACTCCAAATAAAACCAAGTTATTCCAAAGATTCCACCATACCTACCTATTAGCATTTGCTATTCCAAGTATATTCATGTTTTTATCTACCTTCCAAATTAAACTTTTTATGTGAAAACTAGTGAATAAAGCTCTCACAAACTTGATGGCACACTTTACTTTCTTGCACTTAATAAACTTGAACCATTGTGCCCATCTATGTTGCGTATATGCTTGCACTTTGTAAGTTTTGAATTAGTAGAACCATGTTATCATGGGGAACGCTTTCAACATTGCACTTTATTTAGTTGATATCATGTTCTTTTGCTTATGGATCCCGGCGGCGTGAAATGAAAGGGGAGATTGTAAGGCTCATGGAGTTCGTATATGTGTTAGAGAAACGCCTGGGCGGCTGGTCTAAGCCATGCCTAATCATGGTGGAAACCTGCAGCGTAACCATAGTGAGCAATCTATGAAGCATCCTCTATAAAAAAAACCTATGCAAATAGGAAAGAAAAAGGGCCTATGCAAATAGGAAATAAAAGGATTGCTGAGATGCTCATTGTCAGCTTACCTTGTCATTTTGATATGGGGAATCTTCCGTATCATCGGGAAAGGGGTACCCCGTTGGCAGTTCTCTATGATACACATGTACTTACAATGACAAGAAGTTACCTATGACTAAAGTTGAGTAGCATGAGGAACGGTACTCGTAAGCAAGGGGCATGAGATTTTCAGCTTATAACTTGTCAAGCATATCCTAATATTTGTTCACTTTAACCTTAATCACCTAAAGATGCTTATGATAGGGCAATGAGAGCTGAAACCTAATAAGTACCATAATTTTTGGAAGCTCTTTATGAGACTTGAATCCCTGCTTCCTTCTATGAAGGGCCTTTCTTTTACTTTTATGTTGAGTCTCCATATTCTATCTTTATGCACCTATTGAGAGAGCATAGTGGTCATTCTTAGTTTAATGTCCATTGTCCCAAAACTTGTTGATTGATTCATAACTTTGATATTGCTTCTTATTAAACTATTTGTATCTAGTCACCCTTATGAACTTTGAAGGTGTCCTATGTATTTATGTTTTGCTACACTATGAGGGACAAGCTGAATACCATTCTCATTATGTTTTCTATATGTGAAACAAACAAACGTCTTTCAAACCATTGTTATTCATGAATCTTTTGTTTGTACCTTTTCATGTTACAACATAGTTGCTATGTATTATTGTTAGAACTATATCTTTCATGCTACGTTAAAGTACTATGATCCGAGCTATCAATGTTTTACAAATACCATGATCAAGATTGTGATGGTGCATGCCACCTCAAAAATTCTTCTCCTTTTTTATCACTTACCTACTCGAGGACGAGAAGGAGTTAAGCTTGGGGATGTTGATATGTTGTAAACGTATCTATAATTTTTGATGTTCCATGCTTGTTTTATATCTACTTTCTTATGTTTTGTCCACACTTTGGAGTATTTTTACACATTTTATGGAACTAAACTATTAATAAGATGCCACAGTGCCAGTTGCCTGTTTTCTGCTGTTTTTGGTTTCAGAAAAGCTAGTAAGGAAATATTCTCGGAATTGGACCGGACAAAAGAGAAAGTCAATATTTTACCCGAAGCAACATGGAGTCCGGAGGGGAGCCGAAGAGGGGCACCAGGGCGGCCACAACCTAGGGTGGCGCGGCCAGCCCTAGGCGTGCCGCCACCTGGTGTGGGCCCCCTGGTACTCCACCGACCTAGCCCTTCCGCCTATAAAAGCCTCTTGGGACAAAAACCCTATGGACCGGATCAAAATTCCATGAAAGAGTCTATAGCCGTCGTCATCTCCATCCCTAGATTGTGAGGGATCTAAAGCTCTTCCCGGCACCCTACCGGAGGGGAGAGATCACCATGGAGGCCTTCTTCGTCACCATGCCTACCTCCGGTGTGATGCATGAGTAGTTCATCCCTAGACTACGGGTCCATGTAGTAGTTAGATGGTTGGTTCTCCTCCTTTGTGCTACCATGTTTAGATCTTGTGAGCTCCATTCATGATCAAGATCATCTATTTGTAATCCTACATGTTGTGTTTGCGGGGATCCGATGGATATTGAGATGCTATTTTAGATTGATTATTGATTCTATCATGTCTATGTTATTTGTGATCTTGCATGCTTTATCTTGTTAGTAGCTATCTTGGCCAAGTAGATGCTAGAAACTCCAAGAGGGAGTATTTTTGCTCGATAGTGGGTTCATGCATCTAGTAATCTGGGGAAGTGACAGAAATCTCTAAGGTACTAGATGTGTTGTTGCTACTAGGGAGAAAACTACAATCCTTTGTCCATGGGGAAATTTTATTTTATACTTTACACACTTTGCTTAATGCAATTATCTGTTGCTTGCAACTTAATACTGGAGGGGGTTCGGATGATAATCTGAAGGTGGATTATTAGTCATAGATGAAGTTGGATTATAGTCTATGTATAATGTTGTAATGCCCAATCAAATCTCATAGGAGTCAAGATGATTAGTATATGCATGTATGCTTTCTCGGTGTCTGTCAATTGAACTGCTATAATTTGTTCACCCAACATGTCATCTATCTTAAGGAGAATCACCACTAGTGAACTATGGACCTCGGTCCATTATTTTACCATCAATCTACAATCTACTATTTACTGTTTACTGTTTACTTTCTGCAAAGCAATTACTATCTTCCACACAATACGTTTAATCCTTTGTTTCAGCAAAACTGGTGAGATTGACAACCTCACTGTAAGTTGGGGCAAAGTTCTGTGGTTGTGTTGTGCAGGATTCCAAGTTGGAGACAACACCTTCGGGTTGTTTCCTTGCTCCTACTGGTTCGATAACCTTGGTTTCATAACAGAGGGAAAACTTGCTGCTGTGCTCATCATACCTTCCTCTTGGGGTTCCCAATGAGCTCATCGTATTTTGAGCCATTAGGAACCCCTCTCTGCAGAGCCTGCCCGGTCATTGCCATCTTGCTCTTCATCGTACTTGCAAGCCTTGCCGCCATCGTAAAGGCCTATGACCTGCAGCGCCCTCCCTCGCATTTGCCGCAGCCATTGCTAGGGACGCCGCCCCGTGTTGAGCTCCTCGTCACGTCGCCCTGCACCGAGCCCGCCAGTAGCTGTGCCCCATCATCCTCGTCGCCGTGTCATTCGTCTCTATCCTCCTCTCTGCCCTGCCGCCACCATGGTGTCGTCCCGCGACCGCATCCTACTATCCCCAGCACTGCTTGTCCTCCAAATGTGCCGCCCAGTCGAGGCTACCCGAGCCCAAGCCCCTCGACGCTTGCATCCTCCTGCATACGCGCGCCTGCGGCCATCTCTGTTCTGGCAGGTGCTGCTATGGCCTCCTGCTGTTATCAATGCCGAGACACCTCGTGAGCTTCCATGTTTCCGTATGCGCTCTTTCGCTCTGGATTCTGTCTCTTGGTGGACTGATGGAATCTGGTGACCTGGCGTCCTGCTCGTGTCCTCCGCTAAGCTCATCCCTATCATGTGGTGCTGCATGTGGTTGCAATTGTGTTCTGCACACTGTATAAGTGCTTCATTACAACCTCGGTTGCTGCGGATGGTACTCCTCGATAATTTGGTAATGTTGAAGATGTGGTGGCGTGAGATGAAGTGAAGAGGTTATTGCATCTATGTTCTCCATAATATGTTCGTCTATTCGGTGACTCCATTTTGGCAAGACCATCAAAGTTAGAACAAGAATCTCTCCATCATGGAGCATTACGACCTCCTACCCGAAACCGAAGACCGTGGAACACCGAGGTCCCCTTCACGGAACGCTGAGTTCTCCTTCAAGGATCCGTAGATCGAACCCCTAAAACCGATCTCGTTGAACCCTGAGACCCCTGGTTTGAATCCCATGTGTGAGCTCTTTTCCGAGACCCCTATTTTTATAAATGGCATATACTTGTGCTTATAAATTGTTCATGCTCGCATACATATTCATTTGTTTGGGGTATTTTGTCGACACACCTAATAATTAAATATGTAGACCATATGCGGGCTATTCTAGTCTTATTTTGGCTCCATTTAAATTTGTGTAGCGAACCGATGCCATGTTTGCCTTGTTAAGACAACATTTGCATTGCGGGGTACCTAAACAACATGAACCTTCTAATTATTTGTCGGGATCCTGATTCCGCTTAATATTTTCTAGTTGCATTGCATCTTTGTCATGTCATACATCATACATGCATCATGCATGATCTTTTGTCGTAGTATTAAATAGTATATCCGGTGTTTCTTCTAGTGCTTTGCTTCTTCACGGATTACGCCGATGAGTTGATGCGAGTGTCGACCCGATCTACGAATGAATCTTCGGCAATGTTTTCAGGCGAGCATCCTCCCCTTTTCTACCTATTTTCTAGTTATATTCTTTGCTTCCTATTGTTGATCTATTGCTATCCGTGTTGTGATGCTTTAGTTTCCGTGCCAAGTATATATTCCTTGCAGCCTTTATATTACCTTGGACACCTCCTATTTCCTGATGTTTGGTAGGCATTTGGCCTTGTGAGTCGTAGTTGCTTCTTAGGTGTTGCTTCGCATCGTCAATGTTTCACCATTGTTGGGGGTCACATTCTTAATGGTGAATATGATCATGGATTTCATTATACCTTGTTAATTAAAATGCTATAAACAGATATGATGCGGTGGCACCAATGGGTAATAGATGTTATTTGGTTTTTACCTGCCCACTTGTGTCCACCTAGGACCCCGAGTTCTTAACACATGTTCCGAGATCGAGTGCATGATGTCTACGCACTTCTATTCGTGTAGACAGTTGTTGGGCCTCCAAGTGCAGAGGTTTGTAGAACAGCAGCAAGTTTTCCCTTAAGTGGATCACCCAAGGTTTATCGAACTCAAGGAGGAAGTGGTCATAGGTATCCCCTCTTAAGCAACCCTGCAATCAAGATACAAGAAGTCTCTTGTGTCCCCAACACACCCAATACACTTGTCAGGTGTATAGGTGCACTAGTACGGCGAAGAGATAGTAAAATACAAGTGGTATAGATATAAGACAATGGTACCAGAAAATACTTTGATGGCGTGGAAGAGACTAAAGGCAAACTGAAATAAAGATGGAAGCAAGCAAACATGTAATAGATCTAGTTTCAAATGGTGTTTCAATGTTTAGAAACAAGGCCTAGGGATCATACTTTCACTATTGAACACTCTCATATAAATATCTTCTCTTTATGATACTACTCTTAACTACTCTCCGGTTGGACACTCTAATCATTAGTAGGGCTATAACAACGCTCCTCAAAGTTCGCTTTCCGCATCTAGATGACCCCACACTGTCACCTTGAGCACCAGATGGTTCCAACAAACACCACAATTTCATAAAGACATCCAACTCCAAATATAACTCATAACAAGTATTTGTAATATCTAGCCTAAGTGCCGCCATGGTGTGCACACTGTCAACTTCACACACATGGGGAGAGCAGAGATCTATTAAAGAACTTGAGTAGCAAGGTAGATCTACTTGATTGCAAAGCTCATGATCACAATATGATCATGCATAGAGAGAGAGAGATGAACACATAGCTACCGGTAGAACCCTTAGCCTCGAGAGAGAACTACTCCCTCATCATCATGGGAATCAGCAATGGTGATGGAGATGGTGATGGAGATGGTGATGGAGATCGATGGAGATGACTCCGGGGGCACTTCCCTGTCCCGACAGGGTGCCGGAACAGAGACTTTCTATCCCCCGAATCTCCCTTTCGGTGGCGGCAGAGCTGCGGAACTTTTCGTGGATTTCTGATTGACGATTTAGGTTTTTTGCATCGGGAGGCATCTTATAGGCGAAGAGGCAAGGTCGGTGGGTGGCCAGGGGGCCCACACCACCTGGTGGCGTGGCCAGGGCTAGCCCGCGCCACCACACGGTGTGGCCGCCCTGTGGCCCCTCTTCGTCTCGTCTTCTGGCTCCGTGAGTCTTTCGGTAAAATACCAACTTTGGCTTTTGTCCGGTCCAATTCCGAGAATATTCATTTTCTGACTTTCGGGAACCAAAAACAGCAGAAAACAGGCAACTGGCACTATGGCTCTTGTTAATAGGTTAGTCCAAGAAATCATATGAAAAGTACTCTAAAGTGTGGACAAAACATAAGAAAGTAGATAAAACCAAGCATGGAACATCAAAAATTATACATACGTTAGCAACATATCAACATCCCCAAGCTTAACTCCTGCTCGTCCTCAAGTAGGTAAGTGATAAAAAGAAAGAATAATTTTTGAGGTGACATGCACCATCACAATCAAGATCAAACCATTTGCAAGCATTGAAAGCTGGGATCAAGAGTCTCTAAACATGAACATGAAAGATAAAGTGCTAACAATAAGACTTAGAAACTATGTTGTAACATGAAAAGGCACAAACAAAAGATTCATGAATAACAATGCTTTGCAAGACGTTTGTTTGTTTCACATAAATAAAACATAGCATAGTGGCATTCAACTTGTCCCTCATAAAGTAGCAAATATAAATGCATAGGACACCTTCAAAGTTCATAAGAGTGACTAGATACAAATAGTTTAAAATAAGCAATATCAAAGCTATGCATCAATCAGCAAGTCTTGGGACAATGCACATAGAACTAAGAATGGCCATTATGCTCTCAAAGTGGGTGCATAAAGGAAGAAGGTGGAGACTCAACATAAAAGTAAAAGAAAGGCCTTCATAGAAGGAAGCAGGGATTCAAGTCTCATAAAGAGCTTCCAAAAATTATGGTACTTATTAGCTTTCAGCTCTCATTGCCCCTATCATAAGCATCTTTAGGTGATTAAGGTTAAAGTGACACAACTAAGAGGATATGCTTGACAAGTTATAAGCTGAAATCTCATGCCCCTTACTTACGAAGACCGAACCTCATGCTACTCAACTTTAGTCACAAGTAAGATCTTGTCATTGTAAGTACATATGTATCATAGAGAACTGCCAACGGGGTACCCCTTGGACATGATACAGGAGCTATCCCATAATCAAAATGACAAGGCAAGCAAACAATGAGCATCTTAGCGATCTTTTTTTTTGCTATTTGCATAGGTTTTTATTGAGGATGCTTCATAGAGTGCTCATTATGGTTATGCTGCAAGTTTCACCATGATTAGGCATGGCTTAGGCTAGCGGCCCAGGCGTTTCTCTAACACACATACAAACTCCATGATCTTACAAGTTCCCCTTTTATTTCACACCGCCAGGATCCATAAGCAAAAGAATATGATATCAACGGGGTACAAAGTACAGGTGCAATGTTGAAAGCGTTCCCCATGATACATGGTTCTGCTAACTTCAACTTATAAAGCGCAAGCATATACGCAACAAAGATGGACGCAATGGGTCAAGTTTATTAAGTGCAAGAAAGTAAAGTGTGCCATCAAGTTCGTGAGAGCTTTAATCACTAGTTTTCTCATAACAAGTTTAATTCGGAAGGTAGACAAAAACATGAATATACTTGGAATAGAAAATGCTAATAGGTAGGTATGGTGGACTCTTTGAAATAACTTGGTTTTAGGAGTTGGATGCATGAGTGGAACTCATACTTGGTTACGGAGGCTAGCAAAAGGCTAGGAGCGACCAACTAAGAGAGCAATAATGGCCATAATCATGCAGAGCGACAAAACATCATTGATTAAAGCATAAATTGATATTACAAGTCAAAAACTAAAGGATCATAAAGGCTATGGTGACTTGGATAGTCATAACATGGTGTGAGCATGCGCCAAGTCAACCCAAATAAAGCATCAAAGGAGAATACCACAATACTATGCTCTAATATGCTAAAACAACACATGATTCTTCCAAGGCACATTAAGCAATCTCAATTATTTATAACATGTCATGCTACAGCAAAGAATACTAAGCATAAAGCCAAAACAATATCAAGCATGGCATGACAAAGCATAGGCCACAGTCAGAAACAAGCTCTCTTTACCACTTAAGCATGAACTTTCCTACTCTTTTCCAATCAAAACCGACGTATTTGAAAGAACTCACCAAGATAATAATAAATAAAGATCAGTGAGCTTGTCTCATAAATCCAAAAATAAGAACTAAAAAGTTCTAAGATGAAAGCACTAGAAAACTAAGGCTAAACCTAGTGCTAGCAAAAGAAAACACTCACAAAACAATAAGGATGAAAACTAGAGTATTCTAGGCAATGAAACCGGAGCGTGTCTCTCTCCAAAAGAAGTGTGTTGGGATCCAACCAAATTATTCAAGCAAACTAAGAAAACCAAGCAAACGAAAAACCAAAAACAAAAATGAAGACGCTCCAAGAACAACACAACTGTGCATGAAACAATAAAAATGAAGTGTTTGGAAGAAACCTGGGATTTTTATTGATGAAGAAGGGGATGCCTTGGGAATCCCCAAGCTTTGATGCTTGTACTTCTTGGATATTTCTTGGGATGACACGCGTGGCATCCCCAAGCTTGAGCTTTAGTCCATTCTTCATCTCATTACATCATTCTCTCCATACACCTGAAAATTTTCCTTCATACAAAACTTCACACAATCTTTATTAGCAACATTAGTGCACTCAAGATAATAAGTCTTTGGGTTCAGTTTCAACACCAATAAACTTCCATTAAAACACAAACTACTGTAGAACTTCCCTCAAAAAGCTCAATTCTCCAAAGAGAACTCAAAAAGGAATCAACAATAAGCAAATGCAAATAATGGCAGAAATCTGTCAAAACAGACCAGCAGGTAAAAACCATTTTTTCAAAGACCTTCTGTTGCTCAAATCAAAAAGTGTTGAACTAACAAAAGTTAGATAACAACCTGGGGAATAAGAAAAAAATTGAAGCCTCAAAACGATGTACAGAGATTTTACGCGAATTTTTACAGTGAAGCACAGAAATCTGTTTCGGGACAGCAACTTTCCCAATCATTACTTCTCTTTCATTAGATGTTACTCTTGGCACAAAAAGCAAATAAAAAGGATAAGGAGAGGTTATTACTGAAGTAATAACTTCCAAGACTCATCTAAAACTTTTGGGTTATCTCCCAATAAGTACTTTTCTTTAACACCTTTAAGTTAGGCATGATAATTTGAGAAGATGCTCACATAAGAAATATAAGTTGAAGTAAAAGAGAGCATCAAGAAGCAAATTGAAAGCACATTTAAGTCTAACCCACTTCCTATGCATAGGAATCTTGTAAAGAAACAAGTCATGAAAGCACAAAGCAACAAGCATAGGAAAGCAAAACAAGTGCAACTTCAAAATTTTCAGCATAAAGAGGGGAAACTTAATATTGTTGAGATACATAAAACCATGTTTCCCTATCTCATAATAACTTTAAGTAGCATCATCAATAAAATCAACATTATAACTATCACATAAAACATTCTTATCATGATCCACATGCATATAATTATTACTCTCCACATAAGCATAGTCATTCTTATTAATCATAGTGGGAGCAAATTCAACAAAATAGCTATCATTATTATTCTCATCACCATAATCATCAAATATACGAGGCATATTGTAATCATGATTAATTTTCTCCTCAATGATAGGTGGACTGAAAATATCATATTCATCATTGTAATCATCATATATTGGAGGTTTGGTATCATCATAAGCAATAGAATAGCTATCTTCCAAAGCTAGGGAACTAAAAAGATCATTTTCATAAAAACTAGCTTCCCCAAGCTTAGACTTGTCCATAGCATTAGAAATAATGGTTTCCAAAGAATTCATACTAATAACATTGCTATTAGCATGCAAATAAAGTTTCATAGGTTTTTTAATTTTCTCTTCAAACACTTCATGTCCTAACTCAAGATAAATACTATAAAGCTCTCTAATTTTGTTGTTGTTTTCCATTAAGCCTAACTAGTGAAAACAAGAAACAAAAAGACAAAATTGCAGAATCTAAAGGAAATAACTTCGAGCACTCACACCGGAGGATGTGAGTACCTTTTACCTTACCTCCCCGGCAACGGCGCCGGAAAATAGATTGATGTCTACGCACTTCTATTCTTATAGACAGTTGTTGGGCCTCCAAGTGCAGAGGTTTGTAGAACAGTAGCAAGTTTTCCCTTAAGTGGATCACCCAAGGTTTATTGAACTCAGGGAGGAAGTGGTCAAAGGTATCCCCTCTCAAGCAACCCTGCAATCAAGATACAAGAAGTCTCTTGTGTCCCCAACACACCCAATACACTTGTCAGGTGTATAGGTGCACTAATTCGGCGAAGAGATAGTAAAATACAAGTGGTATAGATATAAGACAATGGTACCAGAAAATACTTTGATGGCGTGGAAGAGACTAAAGGCAAACTGAAATAAAGATGGAAGCAAGCAAACATGTAACAGATCTAGTTGCAAATGGTGTTTCAATGTTTAGAAAGAAGGCCTAGGGATCATACTTTCACTAGTGAACACTCTCATATAAATATATTCTCTTTATGATACTACTCTTAACCACTCTCCGGTTGGACACTCTAATCATTGGTAGGGATATAACAGCACTCCTCAAAGTTCGCTTTTCGCATCTAGATAACCCCACGCTATCACCTTGAGCACTAGATGGTTCCAACAAACATCACAATTTCATAAAGATATCCAACTCCAAATATAACTCATAACAAGTATTTGTAATCTCTAGCCTAAGTGCCACCATGGTGTGCACACTGTCAACTTCACACACATGGGGAGAGCAGAGATCTATTAAAGCACTTGAGTAGAAAGGTAGATATACTTGATTACAAATCTCATGATCACAATATGATCACGCATAGAGAGAGAGAGAGATGAACACATAGCTACCGGTAGAACCCATAGCCTTGAGAGAGAACTACTCCCTCATCCTCATGGGAATCAACAATGGTGATGGAGATGGTGATGGAGATCGATGGAGATGGCTCCGAGGGCACTTCCCCGTCCCGGAAGGGTGCCGTAACAGAGACTTTCTGTCCCCCGAATCTCCCTTTCGGTGGTGGCGGCACTATGGAACTTTTCGTGGATTTCTGATTGACGATTTAGGGTTTTTGCATCGGGAGGCATCTTATAGGCGAAGAGACAAGGTCGTTGGGCGGCCAGGGGGCCCACACCACCTGGTGGCGCGGCTAGGCCTAGCCGGTGCCACCACATGGTGTGTCCGCCCTGTGGCCCCTCTCCGTCTCGTCTTTTGGCTCAGTGAGTCTTCAGGTAAAATATCGACTTTGGTTTTTGTCCGGTCCAATTCAGAGAATATTCATTTTCTGACTTTCTGGAACCAAAAACAGCAGAAAATAGGCAACTAGCACTGTGGCTCTTGTTAATAGGTTAGTCCGAGAAATCATATGAAAAGTACTCTAAAGTGTGGACAAAACATAAGAAAGTAGATAAAACCAAGCATGAAACATCAAAAAATATAGATATGTTAGCAACGTATCAGTGCACTAACCACATGTGGGGTGTGTGGGCACCCCTATCGGCTTACTACCTAATTTCAAAGTACTGTGTCGGGGCCACAAACTAGTTTAGGGCTTTATTACTATCCTATACTTATGACATGCTTTACTGCTTTATTTACTATTGCACCTGGAGCACCTGTACTATTTAGGAACCCCGTGCCACGTTTTCACTGTATCGACAAGCCAGTCACACTTTCGGGTTCACAATCGTTTACAGTCATCGCCACACACCCTGGGTCCGTATCAGATATGGCCGACTTCATTGCGAGTAGCTTAGTGGGGTGGCTCCCATGTACTTACTTTGGGTCTAGGAAACATCGTGTCTGAGGCCCCGTCGACATACCATTGGGTGTATGTTTCATGATCTTGCACATATCAGATCTGACAACAAGGGTTGAAGTGCGTGTGGATACTTTGGTACACCCCTGCAGGGTTAAATCTTTTTGAAAAGTCGTGTCCATAGTTATGGACGACTTGGAGCATAGTTTCTCGATCATAGACAACTATAACTAAAGAATTACTGTTATCATATGATGTGGACCTGATATGACTAGTAAGTTGGACAACCACCATGAAATGAATGAATAAAACCACCGATTGTGTGAGCTCCTTGGGATGACTTCCTCGTTTGGTCTCGAGGGGGAAATATCAGGATGGGTATGTTGGGTGTTAGTATCAGGTTAGTTTCGAACACTACAATAGATATGATATTTATTGACAAAATGGCTTGTTGAAAAAGTTGTGAACCGTCAAATATTATCTTAATCATTGATGGTTTGGTTATGGCGTCAAGGATTAAGCGTAATGCACGACGGTTTAGTATTTTTTTTCATTGTTATATCGTCATGGATTACTCTTTCGGGTGGTTTGTTGATGTAGGTGACAAAATTTTATCGTGGGGCATTTAAATTGTCACTGAAAATCACACGGGACCAAGTTGTCAGTAGGGGAAAATAGTTTATCAAAAACAATGAGAAAAAAAAATTAAATGTAAAATATTGAGTTGTGCGGGGTTTGAGCTCGTGACCACTGATGTCTGCAAGTGCACAAATCGTTTGTATCTAGTTTCGAAGTTCAGATATCGATCCCATAGGGAGCCCAAAGGTAAGTGTTTATTGGTGAAGTCTCTGTCACACCCGAAGTTGTCACAGGTCTTCGAGTGAATTAACTGTAAGCGTTGAAATAAGAATATGGTTTTGATTAAATGCGATAGATTTAAATAGAACTAAAATGTAAACTTCAGAAATAAAATGCATAAAATTAAAGAATGACTTTGTTTGTTTGTTGGTTTCTGCAAATGTTGAAAGAAAGCGTGGGTAAATTCAGTTCATGGTGATAGTGAATGTGCCAGGTGGACGAGTATGAATGTAACAATTATAATCTTATAGATATATGTGTAGGCGAGCAACCCATAATTAGCCGGAACTCCTCTTGGTAGATTTCATCCCAACTTCAATAATCCTACTAGCCTTGACGAGGGTTTAACTCATCAATGCCCATTGTTATGGGCTTGGGTTTTGGAGAAGGAGGGAGCGCTGGAGGCATTAGTCGGCTAGCAAACAAGCACATAAGGACGCAAGGTTTATCCAGGTTTAGGCCTCGTAGAGGTCCCTACTCCTGCTTGTCTGCTCTTGGAATTAATGGCGGAATCGAAGATTACAGGGGTGCGCAGATGCAATTTGGCAAGAGTTGTGGAAACTAGGGTTGCGTGTGTCTCCTCCTCATCGCCCCCTCCTAGCCTTTATATAGATAGGCTAGGTCTCGGGTAGCAAGTCGAGTCGGTTACATATTAGGGTTTTTCCCTTTGAACTTTCTATCTTAAGCTTCTGCTTGTCTCGCAAGCAATCGAGAGTCCGTGGGCCACTCGAATTCTCCACCGAGCCTTGGCAATGCCGTGGGCTTCTGCCGTATCTGGACCGTACATACCAAGCTTGAGTACCTGTAGGGTACACCCATGCCAATCCTACTACCAAAACCATGGTCAGACACTAGACGATTAAGACCCTTCATGTCGCTTAGCAATTAAGCTCCTTGTATTGGACTAATGCAATAAGAACAGTGGTTACTTGTTATCCTCGAGTCAACTAGCTTTCCATTGATATCCCTGTGTCACCCAGGGGTCACCGGTCCACTAGAGAGAAAGATCTTATCTGTGTAGAACAAGGTATCATGTTGTCTGGGCCCTTAATTGGACAACAAGCATTAAGCATCCCACAGATAGTCAATCATACATAATATAGTAATTAAAATCAATCACAATACTAATGGAAAATATATGAAGGCACATCACATCTCACCAATCCCCTACATCTCCCACGCCTAAGGGAATTACTCATACATGAGATAAGAACGGATCATCAATATAATAAAATAAAGGGAATTCGTCTTGGTATTACCGTGGAGATCCACAACAAGAATAGAAAAATATCCAACACAATTCAAGATGGGAAGAATTGGGACAAGATTAAAGATATGAGCCCCCAAGAAGCATATAAGATGTGCTAGCAAATGTGTACCATCTCAAAAATATTAAACAAGATTATCAAGTTCTAATCACCCAAGTTTAGGGTTAACAAAAACTTTTACTCTTAAGCCCATATGAATGCATGTGTGTTTAATATTAATGCATGAATGCTTGCTATTCCATGTTTGATTGCTATAAATGATAAGCATTAGTTTAAAGATGAACACCACTTTATCTAGGTCATTTCCAAACAAAATCAAATCAAAAGTAAATCAATTAATGAAGCATATGATCAAATGGTCATTTTGGCCAAAGTTAACCACTAGCCTACTTTGGGCATGTCTAGTAAATGATTTCCAATAGGAACAATTCTATTTCTTTTCTCCCCTTGCTAGACCAAGTGAAAATGGACACAGGCAAACTTTACAAACTTACAGAAACCAATTTCAAATCTATTTGAGAGGCAATTCAAAATTGAATCAAGTATAGGTATCTAGATAATCATTTTACAAAAACCACTCAAACAAGCACCACTTGAAAAATCCCAGCAACCAGAGATACCCAAGCATGTGACCAGCACACCCACCAAAATTCATTCAAAAATATGAATCTTTGGTTCATGCGGCCATTTGATCGAACACTTACCAGACAGAGTACGAGTTCAACAACTATTCATTGTTTTGATCAATCAATTGATCACCAATTGTACCCAATTCGACTCCACTACTCACCCATGATCACTCCCAGTACCCAGCCATGCAGCTAGCACCCCTCACTCATCATTTGCACCAGTGCCATGCTGTACCCGAGCATGTCCATGATGGTCGATCATGGACATGATGCCACACCCCGCACCACCCTCTCCCACGACCATGAGAAGACAGGCGTGACCTCACCGCACTCGCCCATCCACCCCTTGACCAACGACAAGAAACGGAGAAGCCAGCGCAGCCATGCCACTCTCCTCTATCTACCATGTCGAGCGCCACTAGAGAGCCAAGCCACTCCTGCATATCCACGCCGTGCCTCGCTCTCTCCGCGTGTAACTGCACTCACTGCGTCACCAACAACCTCCCAGACACGACCATTCGCCGCCACGCGCCTCGTGACCACCGTACGCCATGACGAACACCGCTGTACCCGCACAGACCGCACAGAGCACGAATGTCACCCGACCGTTTAAGACTGCGCCTTGTCGTGCCACTATGCGCATGACGATCACTGCAGACCACCACGTCGACCTATGCCCTCCGCCATACCTATAGCGACCTGTAGCAACGTCGCCGACGAGCCCGAGCCATGCCGCATTGCCTCTCTCGCCAGTGTATAAATAGGACCCTCCCCTAGCCTCAAACGGCACACCATTCCACTCTCTTCTCTCTCAGAAACATCCTTGACCTTTCCCCGGAGCAAGGCGAGCACCACGTCGCCGGAATTTTGTCAGAGCCCTCCGCTGCAATGAAGCAAGGGTGACATTGATTGGAGCCACCCCAAGAGCCACCGTGACCACCATTCGACTCGCTGTCGTCTACCAGCCCATTCGCCCCCATCGCCGGACCTAGCAGGAGCCCTGGTAAGCCTCCGACGACCCCCACCATGCCGCTAGGTTTAGAATCTCGCGCATCCCCTACGACGTAGACGATGAACCAGAGTCGTCGATCTCGTTCTAATTGTAGGGCTGATATTAGCAGATAACGTTTCGCCTAGCTACTACCGCTAACGCGTGGGACCAGCTTGTAAGCAGCCCGCTGCACGCGCACTGTGCAGTTGGGCCGGCCCATTAGCATTCCCACGCATAGCCCAGCGATTCAAATAGAATTTTTCCATTTAATTAAAAACCCTATTTTATCAATAATGTCAAAATTGAATTTAGAGAGTTTAACTTAAGAAAAATGCATGATTCCAATTTTATCAGAAAGGTATTAAAAATATCTACACACTCCCGTTGGATTCAAACCATTTGAAATTATGGATCACCTATAGAAAAAATAACAAGACAGAGACTTTTACAACTTCAATTTATTTTATAAAATCAACCATAAATGCTTTTGAGTTGATTCCAACTCTCAAAATTCACATTTGCTATGCTCTATATGAATATGTAAAAAGATTTAGTTTTACATGCATTGATCATGGACTAGTATTAAAAGAATGCTATATAGGCATTTCTAGTCACTTTAATATTATTAAATAGCAATATTAAAACTTGTAATATATGCCAAACCCTTTAAATCAAATTCCCAAGTATTGGAATATGTGGTGATGGCATGTGTCAACATGATCCCATATTTTAATTGGAGAATATTAAATCTTAAGCATTTTTTTCAATGAGTAGAAATTACTTTTCCCAAATAAGATAAATAAGAATGTGCCATTATTACATGTGATGATTGAGATGATGCTAGATCATCTAGTGTGCGCCCTTGTGTGCTAAATAGAAGTAGTTAAGTGTTGTTTGGTGATTGTGTACTTCGTATGTATTTATAGACGCTAGTACCGACCTGGGGTACGACGAGGAGGAGTACTTCGAGGAAGAAGAAGAGAACTTCAACAACTGCACCCAACAAGGCAAGCCCACTATGCAAGATGCACCATGCATGCTTGGTTATGCAACTTTTATTATACCAATCCTAGTTTTACCTACAAGCTTTACTTTTCCCTTTACTAAAGTTACTTCCTTAGTTAATGAATTGTGATTAGTAGAAAATAGGATGGATACCCTCAAGATTATAGAACTAGCCTTGGGTATTTATACTTGATTAGCACCCATCAATAGTGATACCCTCAATACTAGTGGCTAGTGTTAAGCAAAAACTTGATCACCTTAGATGGGAACACTGGGAGAAAATGATTATGAAAACCTTGGGATGATGAGTCATTCTACTGAAATGTTTTGACATGTGTTATGAAACACAATTGTTTGATGATGAAACTGAATGAGGCATGAGCCTTGACTTTGATAAAAAATGATGGTTGGGTTCAGATGTGATACCATTCCAATTTTACCTTACAACCATAATACATGAGTTGGGTAGGGCTTAACTAGAAGCTTATATGTCTTAGTATGGATTCCCTTGTGGAAGAGGTTGAGATGAGGCTACCTCGTGAATGTGAATGTCCACATATGCAATTCTCGGGATGGTAGATGGCCATGACTGGGAGGCCAAACTCATAGGGGAGGTGCCTATACTAGGGTGTGTAATTGAAAGGTTAGGATTGATTATCCGCATACCAAGTATGATGATTCAGGGTTATCCCTAACGTATGTATCGAATCTTGTGGTGAAAGTGTACCACCTCTGTAGAGTGTCAAACTATTCGAATAGCCACGTCGGCGGTTATGGACAGTTAGAGTGGCCATATTGTTCCGTTGTCAGATGTTTTCAAAATGACTTGTGACTTGAACTATGACCTTGAGTTGACCACAATAGGGTTGTAGACATGAAAAAGTAGGTTCCCACTTAAGTAATCTAGATAACTAAAATAGGCTTTACTATGGATTACCTATGAAATAAAATTGGCTTGTTGCAAATAAGACTAGAGCTTAGGATTCCTACTGGTATTCCCTTACTTGTGTTAGTGATAGTTTACGGGTACTTAAAGAGTACTCATGGATTTGTCCCTGGCAATTCTCATGGCCAGACTATGAGGAGGACTATCCCGAAGACGGACATCAGGAGGTCTATGATAACTAGGATTATCTCCCATCGTCAGCATTGCCTGTGACCATGAAGATGGAGTCTACTACATTTATTTCCGCTGCTCTGATTTGTATTAAGACTTGATCATGAGATCAACTATTTGTAAGACTATTATGGTTTGTAATGGATGATGTACTGTGGTACCATTTCTGTTATGTCTCGCAAAAATAGGAATCTTGGGAGTGCGATGTACAGCATAACAGGCATCTGGACTTAAAAATCTGGGTGTTGACAAAATGTAGTAGAGAGAAGTTGGAAAGATCTTGTGGACATATGGTTTGATGCCCACTACCAGATACTAACATTTCCACTTATAAATACTCGGCACATAAATCTCTGCTGCACGGAAAACTCACAAGTTCATACTCAAATTTTGGAAATGTGTGTGAAGAATCAAGTGAACAGAGAAGCTGTGAATAAGAACCATACAACTAGATCAAGATGTTTTGTTGCACACTACGAAGATCTTGTACGTTTTTAAGTTCATATGTGAAACAATTCTTCTACCAAGCTCAGTATAAATTTTGCTAACTCATGTTCGTAATTCCAAATTTTTAGTAGAATTTGGAGAACTTGGAGACGGTGACATCTCCAATTGAATTCTATAGACTTACCCACACTAACAAGTAAGGCATCATGACTACGGAAGCCAAAGATGCTTATTTAAGATATTTTGTAATGAATAAGCTTTCTACTTCAATATTTCTTATGCTTTCATTTGAACTTATTTGCAGGATTCAATGATGACCATGAAAAATACACCACGCCTAAAAGATGAGACTGAAAAAACAAAATTGCAGATTATTGAAGAAGTCTTCAAGGAGAAGAGCACAACGAGCTCAAGCACATGCACATTCCTCTCAAATTTGGAAGTTGGATCAATCTCAAGGAAGAGCTCTATGTCCACAACACGCATCCAGGAACTAGAAAACAAGCTTGTTGAACAAGAGGAATAATCACTCCTCGCAGCTGAAAGGTACAAACAAGAGATGTAGGAAAGGATGGAAGCCCAGGATAAAATATTTGAAAAAAATGAAAAAAAACAAGAAGAGGATCATGCAGCTCTGATGAAGGCACAAGAAGAGAAAAACAGAGCAACTAAAAAGAAGTAGCAAGAATTAGAAGCCATACTTAGTTTCGTCTTAAGGACATCACAGCAGCAAGGATAGGACAACAACTCAACATCACCTCCATCTTGATGAAATTGTTCATCAATGTGATTTACTTAGTTGTATCTTCATGTTAAAACTATTGCACAAAATTTTATCGCTGCTATTTTATTTATTGGTTCTAAATTTTATTTGTCTATATGATGTTTTTTAATTTTCTGCATAATTATTAACATGACGAAATTACTGACACTATCATCCACGTGTCAGAACCATCTCGGTCCCACCTGTCCAAAGCGTCTTGGTCCCACCTCTCCGAACCCTATGGGTCGCACCTGTCAGAACCCTCTTGGTCCCACCTATCAGAACCCTATGAGTCCCACCTATCCGAACCCTTCGGGTCCCACCTGTCCGAGCCCTCTCGGACCCGCCATTGGTCCACCTGTAAGAACCACTGGGTCCTACTGGTCATAATGCCACGTCAGTAAATTGCACTATATTAACAAAATGACACGTCTATAATGATGACTTGTCCTACACTCCCTTCTTATTTACGATGACAAAATTTTCATATATATCATGTCAAATATTTCATTCACCGATTGCACATGATTGTTGACAAAACTAACATCGTCAACTAATATAAGTTAAACAATGACAAAAAAAATGCAAACGTGGTTATTTATTTTTTATGACGTGGCTTTTATAACAAAATTAGTGACAACCTATTTTTGTCAACAACATATATTTATTGACAAAATATGGATATTAAGTGATAAAATGGGCCTATCAATAAATACGATTTCTGTTGTAGTGGAATAGGTCTTTCTTATCACTGATAGCCTATAGTTGTATCGAGTCTCTATAGGTTGTTTAGTGCATGCTCCGCTACCGCTTCAGTCCACCATACCTATGTAGGCGATAGCCGCCGAATTCTAGACTTGCCGTGTACACTAACCGCTCCATTTTTCTTTTTCCCTTTGTTAACACCCATTTTGTTTTGAGAGATATAAGTTTGACATTGTTAGTAGGTTTACCCTTCTGGCTTGACATGGGCAGGGTTATGGACACCATTGGTTATTCTTCAGGGCTCTTAGCTCAATTTGCTTCTTATCCGTACTCGGATGTTGTATCATTTTAAAGGTGATTTGGATCTTTGTATTGTATATCTGTATTCTTGACTCATGGAGTCATTGTTATATATATGTATATATATATATATGTTTTGTGGGTTCCATCGTGGACTATTGTGTAATGATATTACATCGTTTTCCATCCGCATGCAAGGTATGGTGGCCACCTTTGAATCGTTTCTATGCGAGTTTTGCGGGAAACGCTAAAACTTGCATAGGGCCAATTCGAGGGTGTTACAATTTGGTGCACCCCTGTTAGATTAAATCTATTCGAAAAACAGCGTCCACGGTTATGGTTGACTTGGAGCTCTGTTTCTCGATCAAAGACAACTTATACTAAGGTAGTACCATGAAGTTGACTGGGATTTGACATGACTAGTAAGTATGGCAACTACAATAGAATGACTTAATAAAACTGTCAACTGTATGAGTTTTCTCGAAAGGACTTCATCATTTGGTTTCGAGGGAAAAATCTCAGGTTGGGTTATGTTTGATGTTAGCATCAGATTAATTCCGAATAGGTCTCTTTTACCCCTATCTAATAGCCGACAATTGTATCATGTCTCTATTGGTTTAGTGCATGCTTTGTTGTGGCTTCAGTCCACCATATCCACGTAGGCGAGATAAGCTGAATTCTAAGTCTCGCTAAGTACTTGCCTCGGTATTTACCCTTATTTTCTTTACCCTTTGTCGGCACCCCTTTGGATTGATAGGTATGAGTTCGACGACATTAGGGTTTGGCCTGGGAAGAGTTATGGACCAGTGGCGGACCTAGGATTTTATCGATGGGTATACCACATCAAAAATCTAAAGTTCATTTCGATAAAATATATTTATAAATTCAATAAATAATCCTAAAATTCGCATCATAATACAATATAGATAGACGTAATAAATAATCGATATATTAAGTAGGAAAGTAGTATAAATTACCACTCTTTGTTGCGTATTTGTGACAAAGAGACACGATTTCTCCATGTTTGTTCATATAACTAAAAAGTTCGAAAAGAAACAATGTAATACGACAATTGACAACATGTTTAACAAAACTTACATGCGGTGGTAAAGTCATAATTCATAGATTACCATGGAGCCTGATGGGGCATGTCCACGTTGATTATTGCAGCCTTATAGCCGTGGGATCTCGGCCGACTAAGGCCAGACTGGTTTGTTTTGCGCATTGTGGTGTGTGGACGCGAGCGTCCAAGGGAGAAGCAACGCCCACGTCGTCACGTCTCGACGTGATTGGTGTCCAAGCTGATCGTTTCATCCTGAAGTCACCATGGCTCCTGAACGACTGAATCTAGCTAGCTCGGTGTGTCCACGAGGCCGCTAGTTAGCAACCGCTTGGTGCTGGCGACCTGGCGCCAACTGGACCTAGTTAGTTGGGTAGCGTGGCATGGCTGGTGGCCGGTGGCAACCTGACGATTGTGTTTGTAGATCGATCGAGGACAACTGAAGATAGGGGCAGAGACTGCGGAGTCGTGGCATCGAGATGAGTAGTTGGGCTGGATCGCTATTTGCCTATCCTTTTTTCCTTCCGCTAAAACAATCGTTTAGTGCCTGATTAGATATGGGTTGATCCCTTATAACGCATGGCCAGGCTGCAGGATGCCGGTGTATACCTGGCATACCCTGTAGTTCCGCCGTTGTTATGGACGTCATTGGTTATTATTCAGAACTCTCAGTCTCAGTTGCTTCTTATCTGTACTCGGATGTTATATTGTTTTTAATGTGATTCAGATCTTTGTGATGTATATTTATATTCTTGACTCGATGAAGTCATTAATGTATATATGTTTCTTGTGGGTTCCATCGTGAACTATCGTGTAATGGTATTATTTTGTTTTTCACCCGCACGCAAGTGTTTGGTGGACGTCATCGAATTGTTTCTATGCGGATTTGATGGGAATCGCTAAAATCTGTATATGGTCAAATTGGGGGCGTTACATTTATTGCCCTTAGCATTGTTGTCCTATAATTGTGTTGTGTTCCAAACCGCTACGTGAAGGGACATCCTTTGCAAAGATGGACAGTTATTTCTGGAACGAATCCACAAAACGGAAAAGTAGGGTCATGAGGCCACCCCTAGCGGCTAGCATGCGTGTAATGATGTTACTTCGTTTTTCACCTGCACGCAAGTGCATGGTGGCCATCTTTGAATCGCTTCTATGCGAGTTTTGCGGGAAACAATAAAACTTGTATAGGGCCGATTCGAGGGTGTTACACTTTGGTGCACCCCTGTCAGATTAAATCTGTTTGAAAAACCGTGTCCGTGATTATGGTTGACTTGGAGCTCTGTTTGCCGATCATAGACAACTTATACTAAGGTAGTACCATGAAGTTGACTGGGATTTGACATGACTAGTAAGTATGGCAACTACAATAGAATTACTTAACAAAACTGTCAACTATGTGAGTTTCCTCGGAAGGACTTCATCGTTTGGTTTCGAGGGGAAAATTTAAAGATATGTTATGGTTGATGTTAGCATCAGATTGGTTCCGAATAGGTCTCTTTTACCGATATCTAATAACCGACACTTATATCATGTCTCTATTGGTTTAGTGCATGCTTTTCTGTCGCTTCAGTCCACCATACCCATGTAGGCGAGATAAGTCTTGCTAAGTACTTGCCTTGGTACTTACCCTTATTTTTTTTGCCCTTTGTCTTCACCCCTTCAGATTGATAGGTATGAGCTCGACGACGTTAGGGTTTGGCCTGGAAAGGGTTATGGATCAGTGGCGGACCTAGGATTTTATCGATGGGTATGCCACATCAAAAATTTAACAATCATTTTGATAAAATATATTTTTCAATTCAATAAATAATCCTAAAATTCGCATCATAATACAATATAGATAGACGTAATAAATAATCAATGTATTAAGTAGGAAAGTCGTATAAATTACCACTCTTTGTTGCGTATTTATGACAAAGAGACACGATTTCTCCATATTTGTTCATATAACTAAAAAGTTCAAAAAGAAACAATGTGATACGAGAATTGATAGCATGTTTAACAAAACTTACATGCGGTGGTAGAATCATAATTCATAGATTACCATGGAGCCTGATGGGGCATGTCCATATTGATTATTGCAGCCTCATGGCCGTGGGATCTCGGCCAACTAAGGACAAACTGGTTTGTTTTGCGCTTTGTGGTGTGTGGACGCAAGCGTCCAAGGGAGAAGTAACGCCCACGTCGTCACGTCTCGACGTGATTGGTGTACAAGCTGATCGTTTCGTCCTGAAGTCACCATGGCTCCTGAACGACTGAATCTAGCTAGCTCGGTGTGGCCACGAGGCCGGTGGGCGGCATCCGCTTGGTGCTGGTGACCTGGCGCCGACTGGACCTAGTTAGTTGGGTAGAGTGGCATGGCCGGTGGCCGGTGGGCGGCAGCCGCTTGGTGCTGGCAACCTGACGCCGACTGGACCTAGTTAGTTGGGTAGAGTGGCATGGCCGGTGGCCGGTGGCAACCTGACGATTGTGTTTGTAGATCGATCAAGGACAACTAAAGATAGGGGCAGAGACTGCGGAGTCGTGGCATCGAGATGAGTAGTTGGGCTAGATCGCTATTTGCCTGTCTTTTTTTTTTCTTCCGCTAAAATAATCGCTTAGTGCCTGATTAGATATGGGTTGATCCCTTGGAACGCGCGGCCAGGCTACAGGGTATGTCGGTGTATACATGTCATACCTATAGGTCTGTCGTTGTTATGGACGACATTGGTTATTATTCAGAACTCTCAGTCTTAGTTGCTTCTTATCTGTACTCGGATGTTATATTGTTTTTAATGTGATTCGGATATTTGTGATGTATATTTATATTCTTGACTCGATGATGTCATTGATGTATATATGTTCTTTGTGGGTTCCATCGTGAACTATCGTGTAATGGTATTATTTTGTTTTCCACCCGCACGCAAGTGCTTGGTGGGCGTCATCGAATTGTTTCTATGCGGGTTAGACGGGAATCGCTAAAATCTGCATATGGTCAATTTGGGGGCGTTACATTTATTACTCTTAGCATTGTTGTCCTATAATTATGTTGTGTTCCAAACCGCTAACGTGAAGGGACATCCTTTGCAAAGATGGACAGCTGTTTCTGGAACGAATCCACAAAACGGATAAGTAGGGTCGTGAGGCTATCCCCTAGCGGCTAGCATGCGTGTGTTCAATAGTTTATCGTGAAGAGCTAACCACGCATACTCCATAGCACCCAGAGCCAGGCCTAAAATTTTAAGAGCCGGTATTCAAAATATATAAAAAGTTATGTATAAAAAATGTTTATAAAAAATATCAAAAAAATTCCAGCCATAAGCGCGTTTGAACCTCAAACCAAAATGTTCAACAGACTATTCGGAGCTACTTCGTCCTTTGGTTCATTATAAGATGGTTAATATTTTGTATGTACATTGCATAAAATTCACATATCAATATTTTTTTAAAAGTTTGGGTATTCAACTGAATATCCTTGACTTGAGTTGGGCCCGCCTGTGATAACACCGTGTGGCTGCAAGTCAACCGTTAGAGCGTGTGGCGCATGCGGGTATTGACCAATACGTTATAGTCACTCTACACGAGTGAGATCCTGATAGTGACATATTATCTCTATGCACATTCCTCCTCTATCTTCATATATGCGTGTTACAATCTGAAAATATCGGGTGAACAAAAAAATATCAAGTTTGTTACGAAAATACGAAAATGAACGTTGGCCCATATGTGGAAATGCACCCACTGTTTAGAAGCACATTATAAAATATAAAAAGAAAGTAAAAAATGCATGCGAACATTCAAATATTCTTGAAGTTTCAGTGAAAACTAACATTTTTTGTGGATTGTGGAAAAAGATAGTTTTTAATACTCCAGTATGACTATTCAGGAGATATTTTTGCCCTTTTTACACAAACTATGAAAAATATTCCTTTTGACAAAACTTTGTGTAAAAACATAGAGTATCTAGATGTGAAGATTTCTTTTATTCTTTTTGACATTTCGAAATTCATTTTTGCATGCGTTTTTCATAATGGGTATATCAAGTATCAACACTAGTCGCTTCCATGTGTTTAGAGCAAAAACGCGTCGCGCTCCTCTCGCCCCCCCCTCCCCGAGGGCGACGGGGGCGCCGCCTCCCCCACCCCGGCCAAACCCCCTCCCCCCGCCTCCCCTCCGTTGCCGCCGCCGGCCAGGGCCACCGGGCGCTGCCCGGTTGGTGGCGGCGGCGGCCCGTTCTTCCCCGCGTCAGACAGGCAGGTCGGGGCCTTCCTTCTCGGTGGCGGTGCACCTGGGGCGGCAGAGTTCAGCGCGGCTGGAGCTCGACGGCGCGGCGGCGGGCGGCGGCGGCAAGTGGGGCACCGGACTAGTTGCGCCATGGCACGGGAGGCCTAGGTCGAGCCCTTTTGGGCCCCATCTGTCGAGATGGGTAGGGGGAGGGGATCCGCGGCGACCTCGGCCGGCTTGTTGCAGCGTAGCCGCAGACTTTACGGGCCTGACGGGGCCCGGCCGGACCACCATGGGACTGGTATGTCTCCGCGGAGGCTTTACGGGTCCGCTGGACCTGGCCGGACCTATGGAGGTCTGGGTGTCTGTGGCCGCGTCCGGTCGACTACCGCATGAGGTGGAGGTTGTTCCCTCCCGCGCGACCGCGGTACCGCGAGCCCTGCTTCAGCTCTACCCGTACCTCGTTGTTGCAGACCTCGTGACGGCTTGCTCGGGGAGACGACGATGGCGGATCGGGACTGGAGTGGTGCATGCTCGTGGGCGGCAAGTTAGGTGGTGGCAAGGTCTCGACCTTGCGGGGTTCCTGTGCAACGGCTCGCCCGAGGGTTGTGGATAGGGTTTTTTCGGGAGAAATCCTTGTCGGCTCGTCCGACATCGTCGCGGTGCCGCCCGCGGGTGGCATCTTTCCTTCTTGGAGGACGGCGTGGCTACCCTTCATCCACTTTCCTCTGTGTGTCGGGGGAAACTCTAGGGCCAGTCTCTGGTCCGGGCAGCAGCGATCGCCTTCCCTCTTCAGGGTGCTACTTGGTGCTTGACGAGTCGGGGCTAGGAACATGGTGGGCATTCTTCGGTGGGCGCATCGGCTGCGGTCTTCCTTGTTTAGTTGAGCCGACTCCGTCTCCATTTTGTTTCTCTTTGTTTTCTTTCGGACGTGTATGTGCTGTTGCCTCAGCATCTTGTATCGTCTTTTATCTTTCTTTCGGCGTTGTGCTGTCTGGCCCAACAGCGGCATTAGCGGTGGTTGCTATATTTATATAGTTGGTTTCGAGAGATGTGTTTAGAGCGAAGCGACAAACATCTCCGTCGCGGTTTTGGAAAATATCCGGGTTTCGCTTCCGTTTCCGGGTGGGAGCAACGGACGAATCCGCGAGCTCCCATTGGATCGGCGAGCGGCCAATCATTCCGCTTCCTTGCGATTTTGTTGCCTCTCCCTCCTCCCACTCGCACGCACTTGCGAGCTGCGCAATAAACTCCCCGCTCCCGCGACGGGACAGACGTACGTGACCGCTCGCACTTCGCAATCTCGCACCGGAACGGAAAGACTTCCCTCCTTCTCCCCATCCCACTTGCTCCTCATGGCGGCCGGGCAGTGGTCAGGCATCGGCGACGGCGGCAACCTCTGGGTCCCGCCCCCCGCCCTCGAGGGCGTCTTCTCTGACGAGCAGCCGTCGTCGCCGGCCGCGGCGGGGCTGGGCTTCTTCGGGGGCTCCCTCGGGCAGCTCCCTTCCCCTCCGCCGCTCTGCGCCGCGGCGCTCCTCGGGTACCCCGAGGTACCATCGATCGACCGATCTCAATCCCCCCCCCCCCCCCCCCCCCCCCCCCCTCGCGCGCTCGCTGCTGCTTTGTTGGCTGGTTAATTAATCGCCGTTCCTGTAGCTCGGCGTAGTACAGATTCTGAGTTGGTATGAACATTGAGCAAGATCGATTTTCTTCCGTATCCGGTTACTCTCCCCGTTTGCTATTTTAGGCCGCGGCCTTGGAACCCCAACCCGTGGGGGGACCAGCTTGTACCGCGACGAATCACCTGCATTGCACGTTGGTGAAATTAATCGCGGGTCCGTGCATGGTACAACATTGATATAACTGTTTTTGGGGACTGAGATCCTCTAACAGCTAGGCCCATGTGCGCTCTTCTGTTTTTGCTGACAGCTACAGTTGCCCTGTCTGCTCCCCTTTCTCCCTGGAGAAAATCATGTACGAACAGGTCAAAATAGACGAGTACCATAATCGACAGGCAGTGCCTGGTGGCATCGCATCGCATGCGATATTTCCACAAACCTGATGTTGGATGTTCTTGAGATGGTGGATCGGAGTAGGTTTGCGATCGATTTAGTTTGGTTAGAACATCTGAGCATGAGGCATCGGCATGTCAGTCTTACCTCCTCTTCTTCCATTTTGAAAGCGTTCAAGATTGTTAATGGTAGAAATCATGCCTCACGGTTATGATGCTTGCCCTTGATTCCTTTACATCAAACTTTGTTGAACACCACATTGATGTAAATGTTCCGTACTCTATGCCGTAGAGACGTAGTAGTTGGTTACAGTTACCATCTTACTATTGCACTTCGTTTTATTGAAACTGGTATGTATCTTCTTCTGCAGAACAACTTTGATTTGTTCCATGAACAAGACCTAGCACGGCTAGCAGCACAAGTAGCTCAAAAGGTGGAGTTGCAGCAGGGAAAACAGGGGGCAGGATTACATACGAAGATTGCACCTCAATTAGCTTATTCTAAGTGCGGTATACTTGGTCAAGCAGACGACTCTTCTTTCTCATTGGCAACTCCGAAGCTTGCATCACAACATGTCAGTTCTTCCGTAATGGTGCCATCCATGAAGGGTATGCCGACTTTGCCACCACATATAGATAGTATCAACACCATATCAACTGGAGTTTCACAAGTTCTCCAAGGTTCATCCATCACTTTGGATAGACCTGATGATGACGGATATAATTGGCGCAAGTACGGACAGAAGGCAGTGAAAGGTGGGAAGTATCCGAGGAGCTATTACAAATGTACCATGAACTGTCCGGTCAGAAAAAATGTAGAGCACTCATTAGAAGGACGAATTATTAAAATAGTTTATAGAGGTCAGCACTGTCATGAACCTCCCTCAAAGAGGTTTAAAGATTGTGGCGCTTTACTGAATGAGCTAGATTGTTTCAATGACACTGAGGAGGCTTCAACTGTAGACTGTCAAGGTTATTATGCAAAACCTACAACATCAATTGGCACCATGGGAGATCCTTTATTGCCAACAAAGCAAGATGGAAATGAGCAATTGTCTGGTTCTGGTGATAGGCGGGAAGAAGGTGATGATGAGATAGAAGCTGTCGATGATGGAGCTGTTGGTGATGTCAGTGCAAAAGAAAGGTATTTGCTACAACTAAATATAACTTTCCTACTTGTAACTTTGTAAGTTCACTGAGTCTTCCTAATTACCACCTTTAAGCTTACTATTGTTATTATCATGGGGCAGGAATGCACCAGGTCAAAAGATTATCGTGAGTACACCAAGCGATGTCGATCTTTTGGATGATGGCTACAGGTGGCGCAAGTATGGACAAAAAGTTGTAAGAGGAAATCCTCACCCAAGGTAAGCCCATAACATTAACCGTCTCATTCTTGTGTTTTGGTATTTATCTCAGAAGTATGCATCATATATAGAATTGCATATGTCGTAACTTCCTTGGAATACTAATAGTTAGTTAATGCTTGAGCCTGTGAAGTTTGCTGGCATCAAGTTGATGTACCTCTCGACAACTCCACATAGCTGACCTGCACTTGAGCTTTTGCGCAGGCATGGGACATTCGTCTTGCACTAATGTGTGAAAAACTGTTTACATTTGCATTAAAGATAAGTGTAAAGCTGACAAGCTTAAGAAGCATGATATGATACTGCTTGTTAACGATAGCCAATATCTGCCCTTCATAGGATTAGCTATGTAATAAATATTGCGAAGAATCCGGGGCTTATTTACATTCTTTTCCTTAATTTATATGAAGAATGATGTATGATCTGAGAAGAATATGTAGCTGCTCTCATTTGTTCAAGTGCACAGTTTGACTATTACATACATAGTTGGGCAAACGAAGAATATATTTGCCTTCTTCATTCTGAAAATTTGGCGATCAGGCGATGAACAATCTTATCAATTGTCTGTTTGGTGATGTATCTTCTGTTATTTTCATATCCCAGTGTTTCTAGATATAAGAAATGCATGAACTTAAATTCTGCACACCGTCTGCACCATATAGGAGCTATTACAAGTGCACTTACCAAGGCTGCGATGTAAAGAAGCACATCGAGAGATCCTCCCAGGAACCAGATGCCGTGATAACTACATACGAAGGGAAGCATATCCATGATGTGCCTGCTTCTAGGAACAGAAGCCAAGCTACAGGCCAACCCTACTGCACAGAGCAGGCTTATACAGACCAATCATCTTCTAGCTTCTGCAGTAGTAGCTCTGAGAAAAGAAACTACAGAACAATCGCTCTGAATCATGTTGCTTTCTAGCTTAATGTGTTTACGCCTGCTTCAATGCCCACACCGATTGGTAACAAATGAAGGAAACAGAATCCGATTGCATGCTCTGTCATGCACCATTGTTGCTCGTGTTCTGTGTGCTGCAAGTGTTGTATATTCGCCACTCCGGTTGGTTGTAACTCCTAAATTATTTGCTGCAAGTGCTATTTGCAGTTGTAAATCCTTTTTTTTCTACAGAATTAGCCATGTCTATTTTTCTGCATCGTTCCTGTGTTTCGAGCAGGTTCGTTGTTTTCGCAGGTAACTGTTACCTGATGAATGATGATTACCTGTTGATATAGTACATGTTGCAGTACTGTATAACTTCAGTTACTCTTGGTGTTCAGTTCAACTGAGATATTGAATGTTTTGGACGGACCGTTGCATCAACATCGTTTCTCCCATTTCCCCTTTTTTTTCATGTCCACTCTTGCGGTACAGCTGAAGATACATAGATCATGCAGTGCAGCTGTGCAAGCAGCGGCTAGCTGCCCAGGCTTTTGAAGAAACGCAGCATCGACTCGAGTACAGTCGTTTCTGAATGTTCTTTTTTGAGTTGGTTTCTGAATGTTCTGAACCACAGTAGAAAAGAGGGAGGGAAACTACTAATGCCCACATAAACAGCAGCGAGAGGGAGAGCGTGCCTGCACATTAGGGCATGTACAACGCAACCTCTTATCTGCCAGGAATATTTTCCCGGCCGATCGGCAGTTCTGTCCCTACGGATAGTAGGCGAAGCTACCACAAAGGGCGCTAGGAATTTTTCCGGACGATCGGCAGTTGTGTTGTTAGATCCTGGCCGATAGACGCTTAGGGCGTATTTGGTAGGGTGCCTTCCCTGGGACAGTGTCCGCGGTCTGCGTTGTTGCCTGCACGGGTTTTAAAGCACCTACGGGACATGCCCCGAGAATGCCCAAATCGGCATTTTTTAGGGGCAGATCATGGCGATGCGAAAAACAGGAACACCACGCGTGGGAGATGAGCTCGAGATGGCAGGAGAACACGAATCGAGCCTTCACTTCGCGACAAAGCTAGGTGTCATCTTACCCATTCGGTGACCTCCCGACATTTTGGCCTAGGAAAAAATCCACATTTGCACAGGCGGCGATGACGAAGCAGATCTACGCCGGCATTGGCGCAGCGTTGTATTCTTCATAACTCCTTCTCCAACATAGGACCGATGTAGTCATCTGAACCAAGTGCTTTTCTCCTTCTTCTCCGACACCGGCTCCACTCCCTTGTCTGCTATGGCGGAGGTAAGAGATGTTCGTATTGCTCTTTCTGCCCCCAACGTCAGTAGATAGTATGCAGGGTCGATATAGCTAGTACTCATCGTAGATTGATTTTCTTAGGGGAACCAGCTGGATCTGGTCCATCAAGCAACAACACTCATAGCAGTGATTCAAGCCTAGAACCTACTGCTCCACAAGAGAGCAGTCAGGTGTGTTGCCTTTTCTAGGCTTACAGATGACCCTATGATCATCCGAGACCAGGAGAGGATGGCAAATTTGAACTACATTTACAACTCAACCTATGTAGAGTCTCTCCAAATGATGTGGATGGCCAGAGCCCCTTTTTATGGACTGGTCAAAAGGTTTAGGGAACAAGGACTGCTGGAATTAAACGGTAACGTAACTATTTATATCTTGTTAAATCATAGCCACTAGTTTTAAATCTAACTGTTAATATAATTTAGATTATATGGATTAATGTGATGTCTCGACACAACTCCTTATATTGCTTTTATTATATATATATATATAATAGATACTCTTTTATGCACGATATTGACAAAAACTTTAGTAGGCTAAAATAATATATTTATAACTTTACTATAGTGATAAAAAATGGTCAAGGTAAACAAAGTCAACATGAAGATAAGGTTATCGTCTATTCATTGGTGTTCGATGTAGCAACACATCTTATGTATTTTTTTATGCACAAAATGAAAAGAAACAAGAAGGGTTGAAGAAATGTATCACAGTGCAAATAATAAATAGAGTCGTGCTAGAAATTAACAAACAAGTTTTTCTTTTTTGATGTCTCGTGAAATTAACAAACAAGTGGCTGCCGCCTAGACGCCTAGTGGTAATTCTGGCCATGGAGCCTAGACGCCAATTTATGGTCACATGGAGGAGGTGGGTTCAGTACTCGCCTAAAGAAATTCTCTGGCCTGCTACCCAACGCATGTTTCTATTATTTTTCTGGGCCGGCCCATCTGATAGCATTCCAGTGCAAAACTACATCTCCGCGTGAGATCTGACGGCTGTATACTTGACCGAGAATTAGTCAGATTTAACTAATTATCAGTCTACCGAGACATAGCAAATCCCAGTTAATATAGCATCCGAGGCTACAAGTAAAGCACTTCTTCGTTTATCACTTATTACCATCGACTACGCAAGTTCCAATATTTCCACACTCAAGGACCCCGAAACCTTAAGGAATACGATTTTTTTTAGAGTTAATAAGTTAATCATCAATTTAATGTTTTAGAGATCCTTTTAAACTTTGGAGAACTCCAAAATAAAAATTCCTACAACGATCCATCTCTCTTGAATGTTGATCAAACAAGAACATATCGTGCGTACGGAAAAAACACTTCCATACCAAAGACCTTTATTATAGTAACTAGGTGGTTCCATGCAAAAACAATAGTAACTAGGTGATCCAAGGACCTATTTGTAACCTTTTTTTTACTTTTAGACACCTTGTATTGATGTTGATGAGTATAAATAGATCGGTGGACTTAATAAAAAAAGGAAAACAAGTATACATTAGAAACTCGGTAGGTCCAGAAAGAGAAACGGGGTCTTGGAGCAAGCTTATTTATCATGATGATGACAAATCGAATAAAAAATGAAATATTAAGTGAAACAGTAATGATTTAAATAAAAACCATGCATGAAAGATATATATTGACTGTGCCAATGGATGGAGGCAGGCCCGTACCGCAAGTATGTGCGGAATGTGCAATGACACAGGGCCTCCACAAATCCAGGGCCCCAAATTTGCCCGATAAGTAACACGTACTGTACTAATCATGGGACTAATCCTGCATTAGGTCTTTCACAATGGGTGGCTCTTAGCGGTGTATCCTATGCACTTTGCCTATGTGGCACTACGGTTAATGAGGAAAGAGAGTGAGGTTGTAACTTAGCTAAGAAACACCCTTTGCACGAAACCATGATTAGGCCAATTAAATGCATGCATGTCATCTAAATCATTAAATGTAGAGACACCACTTAAGAAACAATGGATTGGAGAAGTTGTATCTTAACCATTTATTTTTCCTAGGATGACGTGCTAAGATACACCCTATTGTGAAAGGCCTTAGCAATGTTTCACTTCCTGCCCACGTGCCAACCACAAGTAGTCTCCACCACGTACCAGCTCCCTATGCATGAGCGGATCCCAATTCTCCACTTACGTTGAAAATTCGTCATATCATTAGATTCCTGACCAAGTCCCTATGAAATTAATTCCTATCCTGTCAAATTTTTTTTTGCCAAAACACGATCACAATTCTTCTCCTGTCCAGCATTAGCCATTTCTTCGAATGGAATCCTATGACCCATATTTCGCAAAAGAAAAATTCCCCTGACAAAAAAAACCCCTGTCTTCCCTAAAATAGAACGCTTTAGTTTAATTTTTCTTGTTCTGTTGAGGTGACTATCCCATTTGTACAAAAGAGTGTTTTCACAACAAAAAATATTCTATCTTATTTGCATTGTACAAACACACCATATCACTTTAGTATATATTTCTTATGCGCAGAGCATCAATTTAAAATTTTGTACCAAGGATAATTTGACTTCCGAGACTTGGTTAGAAAGATTTACTTTTACAAATAACAACTTGGATTTTCTTAGAAGAACAACATAGATTAGAAATTTTTTTCTTTTTTTGGTCTATTTTTTATATTTTGCACGGGGCCACGAAATTCCCAGGTAGGGCCCTGGATGGAGGGGTGCCACTCACTGGCGGTGGCTAATAACTCGCCGAATTCTTTCATGGTTGCAGCTTCCTCTTCGGCCAGAGCTGTTTTGAGCTCCTTCAGTTTCTCGGTAGAAGCATCAATATACCTAGTGGCCGTATCTTGATTCTTGCAAAACTCATTGCACTTTGGAGTGCAAGCATACTTACCTCCCTTACATTGTTGGATGCATTTCTTCCAACAAACTTTGGCGTGCCGACGTAGTAGCCACCATGATGAGATTGGTGAGTACCGCTAGAGTTGCATTCTTAATATTTTGCGTCATCTTTACCGGGCTCTCGATGTTTCTTTTGCTACGTAAAGGGGTTGTTCATGATAAGATGTTTGTAGGTGGAGGAAGACAGGAAGTGTTACCCATTATTGAGTATGTATAGCATGTGAGAGAACCATATTATCCTCGGTGCATCCGTGCATGGATAACAACTACTCATCGTATGGACCAAATGACATTGGTGCCGGGTGTCGAGCATGGAGGCCTCTTGGTTTTGGGATGGTACTGTCGCTAGCCGTGGAAAACGAAGTTATTATGGAATAAAAGAGATGTTTGATCAAGCAACAAAACAGACAAAAATACATTTTTCGCAGGGAAAGCTGAAAAAACATTAAAGATTATCATGAAAGCTCCCATGTTTTGCGTAATAGCCTATCTATCGTTAAATAAATAGTGTCTACTGTATGACTCATCGTTTCCTGTGTCCTGAAAATTCTTCACATTATGTACTCCGTACTAGTCTGGAGTCTAGCGGCAATTATCAGGATCTCTAACTACCACGAGAACAACTTGCAGTCACAGTACTCTTGTCTAGAAGGAAGAAGTGGGTTGAGAGTGATTTGGAAGTGGGAGGAGAGAGGAGAGGCGGGGACCTAGGGTTCTACCCTAGTCGTCGTCTCCATCAGTCTCGTTTTCGCCGTCTCCGATTGAAAATCGACAGGTCCTCGTCTCCCCTTCTTGCCACTCTGGCGGCGGCAGGGTGTGGGGACCTCTGACCTGCGCTAGTAAGATCTCGAAGTTTAGAGTATGGTCAATCGACATCGACGTTTTGGCCGTGATGGTGTTATATGAGACAAGAATAAGGTAACCCTCATCTACCTCGCCGATGGCGATCTAGTCGGTGGCATTGAGAAGGGCAGGAATTCGTCTCGTCGTTGTTTTCATGGAGCCGCGGATCTCGTTGAGCCTACTTGTGTTGTAGGTTTGGTATCAGAAGATCTAAATCAATTCAAGAGTTCAACAGCGCTGACTTCGGCTCTTGAGTGCTGGTCCTTAGGGGAATGTGCATAAAGACTTTCTGGTTGTCATCAACAATGTTCGGTCAGCTTCAAGCGACGACAGCGGTGCGTCGGCGGCTGGCTGCAATAGTAGTTGTAGGTGGTTCAAGGACCTTGGTATGCTTTTTTATCATGTTTAGACTGCTTTGTAATTGTTGTGAATTCATGAAATAGATCTGAATCTTTCTAAAAAAAAGAGTAATTTGTTAGTGATAATAGGGGTTATCTTGTCATGTTACTGACAAGCTAAGCATCGATTTGTACGGTACTTGCCCATCATAGCAATGGTAGTTGGATTAACAAGAACTGATTGTTGTTCCAACGGGTAAATCTGCCGTAGAGGTTGCGCCTAACTGAGGAGTAGTCTGCTTAGAAACCAATCATTGTTGTACTAAAACTATCGTGCAACATTAATTGCTAGAGGAATTGATTCCCCGATTTCATTGATCTAGGAGGAGCCGTTTTTTGGAACTGAGTAGTAACATGACAAACATATTCCAATGGAGTGACAACTATGACAATGGATTGTTTCTTAGAGCATCTTCACTCGAAATCAGGCGCTATTTAGCGCCGGATGGAACCAGTTTTCGGCCTGAGAACGCCTAGTTTCCCACCCGCGTTCCCAGATCGAGTTCTCAGGTCGGCGTGTTTTTGCCCAAATTCGGCTCAATTCGTCCATTTTTCGGCATAATATGAATACAGAGCAATGATCAGCATAGTTTTGCACAAAATTAATCATAATTTGGCATAAAATTAAACATAGTTCGGCGAACAATAAAAATACAATATATTTCGGCCTAGTTCGGCCAGTTCATGCTAGGCATCTATGTGGTGCCCCTGCGTATATATAGGTGCTCAACCAGATCATCATGTAGATGTTGATGCACTACCGGGTCTCGGATCTCCTGACGCATGGCGATGAAGGCAGCCTAGGTTGGCGGCACCTGGTGATCAGGCTGTGCAAGAGGTCCATATCTATAGTATGGCTCGTTCTGCTCGAACAAACTCATTGGGTCCTTTCTCTCATCCTCAATGATCATGTTGTGCAAGGTCACACAATAATTCATCACTTTCCATATCTGATCTTTCGACCAAGTCATAGCAGAGAACCAGACAACTGCGAACCTCTGTTGGAGCACACCCCAAATGCCCGCTACACGTCCTTCCTGCAAGCTTCATGTTCCTTGGCATACTGAGCATGCTTGGGGAGTATCGGGTTTGAAATAGTCTTAACAAGTGTTGGCCATCTTGGATAGATGTCATCTGCAAGATAGTATCCCTTGTTATAGTGGTGCCCATTGATCTCAAAGTCCACCGGGGGGGGGGGGGGGCATGACCCTTAACAAGCTTGGCAAAGACATTTGAGGAGTCGAGAACGTTGATGTCGTTATTCGATCCTACCATGCCAAAGAAGAAATGTCAGATCCAAAGATCATGTGTAGCAACTGCCTCGATTATCACAATGCAACCTCATTTGTGGCCTGTGTACATCCCTGCCATGCAAATGGACAATTCTTCCAGTGCCAATGCATGCAGTCTATGCTTCCAAGCATCCCAGGGAATCCTCTATGTTCATTTACTACGAGGATCCGAGCAGTGTCTTCGGCAGTGGGTGTTCTCAAGTACTATGGCCCAAACACTGCAATCACTACCTTGCAGAACCTGTACAAGCAATCGATGGCGGTGGACTCGTCCATGCGGAGATAGTCATCAACACTGTCACCCGGCGCTCCGAATGCAAGCAACCTCATCGCCACTGTGCACTTCTACAGTGACGAAAACCCAACCATGCCGGTGTAGTCTTTCTTGCACACGAAATAGGGGTCGAACTCCCGAACGACATGCACGATCTCGAGGAAGAGCTTTTGGCTCATCCTGAAACGGTGCCGAAAACACGGCCTCTTCATGGAGCAGCTCGTCGGCGAAGTAGTCGGCGTACAGCATGCAGTAGCCCTCTGCCCTCTGCCTTGCTTTGCACTTTTGGCGACCCTTTACCGAGCCTCCATGCTTCGGCGTTGCAGTATGCATGTACAGCCGTGCTAGAGAGGTGAGGATTTGCACGTGCTCTACATCTTCGGCGGCTGCGTCGTTCTCTTCCTCCATCAATACGGCGAACAGCTCCTCGTCGCCGGAGTCCATGGCCGAATGGGCAAAACGCCGAACACTTGGCGGGCGAGGTGTTGGGAGCTCGAAGTGTGGCCAAGCTAACGGCGAAAGGTGGCCTAGGCTACAGGGGGAAGGTGCGGTGGTGGCGGCGGACCTATCTACATGCGCCACTTCGGCTTGAACCGGTGGAGCTTCGCCGGCGCAAGCATGGCGACAAGGCAGCTGGGGAGGAATCCTTCGCTGTGAGAGAGGCGACTGGTGGTGGGAAATGGGATGTCTCACCGACAGGGCTGGCCTACTCTCGTTTTTGCTCCATCTGACGTTCCCAGGCCATTCCCGGCGGCGCGAGATCGGCTTGGAAACACCGGATGTTGGGGATATACTTTCCGGGTATCCTCATAGTTCTTTACTGACCAGGGTGGCCCACATCGGGTTAGAGCTTTGCTTCATGGGTGGCCCAGTCAGGAGAAAAGACGGAGTCCAGTCCGGCTACGGGAAGGCCCAGAAGACTTACCGACATAGGCCAATAGTGTTACTTGTAGTCCAAGATGTACTCTATAACCGACTCTTAGACGTAGCCGGATAGGTCTCTCCTGTAAACCCTAGGCCAGATATCTATATCAGCCGTCCTAGGGAGAGCCTTTAGGGTAACACCTTACAATCACAATCTCAACTCACACAGGCGAACCCTTGTAACCTATATTCCGGCTCTGCTGTATTACTGGATTGCTAGCAGGAGTACGATCCGTCCAAAGCCAGCGGATTCGAACCTGGGTAAACTTGTGTGCTCACCGTCCCGAGACACCGTACGTCTCACACCCCTCTCTTTCGCACGCCTCGAGGACCCCCTCATGGCGTACTTTTCATCAATCCGATGACAGTTGGCGCCCACCGTGGGGCAAGTGAGCTTTGGATCTGAGTTCCGAGCGGAATCTGCAAGAATCGGAATCGGCGAGACTATCACCGTCGGTCGCATCCTATAAGCCAGCGATGTCCCTTTCATCGTTCTCGACGAGACCTGGATTCCGGCTAGGGAGGCTGTGACTACCTACACCATCATGTCTTTTGGCGAGATCAATGTTTACATTGGCTTTGCTGAACCTGCCCCACCCACCCCAGCGGTGATGATAGAGGCAGAAGAAATTTCTGGGTCCCCTTTGTCCGCGGAGGCGGCAGAGTTCCGGATCTTAGAAACCCCTAATCCCACCCAGCCTGCACCAATTGCGGAGATAGTGGAGAAACCTGAACCTGAAGCAGATCTTGTGGTTCAAGTCGAATCTGGAGTGGATCTCCTGGGTGAGGTCAAATCCCAGATCGATCTGACTGCTGAGGTTGAGATCCAGGAGGAGCATAGTAACAACCAAGGTTTTGGCTCTGCCAACGCCAGAACAGATCGACCGTTCCTGAGGCATACGTTGAGGCACATGATACTGCAAGACGCAAGCGTGGATGAGGTTCTCGAAACCATCAGGATCTTCGAGGAAGCCCACGAGGAAAGCCGCAACTACCTCAGGACCCACACGTCACACTTTGTCGGATATGTTGGATCCGCATCTGGCTCTGCCGATGCTGGAGACAACACCGACTCTGTGATGGAGGCAATTGGAACAAACGCCGATGTACCCGCATCTTCGGATGAATCGATGACGTCAGTAGATTTCCGAAAGTTCTCCGCGGAATATGAAGAGGAGTATAACTCCAAGGCTGCAGAAGAAGGAGAAGCCATGGATGAAGGATCCGGGGAACACTCTCCCAAAGTGTATGATGACATGGAAGTCGGAGATAATCCCGAAGTCCAGATGTCCGAAAATACCGATCAGAGCTTGACTCCAGGAAACGGACCCAAAGCCGTCTTTGCTACCGGCGCTGCCAAGAAGGCAAAGAAGAAGAACAAGAAGAACAAGACCCTGGCAAAAGATCCTCCGGAAGAGGAGGTGATTGCCGAGGAATATGAGGAAGACTCGGATGGAGCACTTATCCCAGACGAGCCCAAAAAAGAAGAATCGATGGATGGACACGTGATCACTGAAGGTGCACGTAAATTCATCGATGCTGCGTTAACCACACCTATCCCTACAGTTGCAGAACTTACTGTTGAAGAGCTGGACGAAAGGGCCCAGGCCCTAGAAGCGCGTCGTCAACAACTCCTGGATGAAGCCAAAAACATCGAGGAGGAGAAGAAACGCATGGCGACTGCGGAGAAGTACATCTCTCGGCATCATCAGAAAACCCGGAAACATCACACACGTGACGGTCAATTCCCGGAAGTGCAAAAGGTTCTCTTTGAGGGAGATCCAGGGATGCCTCGTCTCGACAGCAAAGGAGATCTGGTGTATCCAACACCGGTACAGAACACTATCGGAGCTCGAGATATCCTGTCAAATAATTCAGGCCTATAACAGGTTCGATTGGGCATCAAGCTACTCACCAAGGGTCTTGAACAACAAAGGGTTGCGAAATCTGGAAGCGGAAAACTGGTCTCCAAATCCGACCAATGTCGCACAGACTCAGCCTGGAATGATATAAGGCCCCAGCGTGTTCCGGAACAGCATCACCGTTCTGACCGACGGGAAGACAACTGCTCCAGAACCGGATCATCAGGACAGCACCACAAAACTGCACGCGACTGGCGCAATGTTACTCCAGCCGCCGAGCAAGACGCAATTGCTGCACTGTATCCGAAAAATCCTCCCCGGCGAGAGTCGAACGATCATAGGGAAGAATACAAAGAGAAACGTTGGGAGGAGGACAGACAAAGAATGCCACCCCTAGACATACAAACCGTCTGGCTGAGCCCTACCGTGGTGGGAACGACGGACGAAGGAACGACGGACATCGTGCCGAGTCAAGCCGGCAGGGGGCTCGTCGCAATGAAGACCCACCCCGGAACCAGAATAATGACGCTCCGGACAGAGGTCCGCGATCAGCCGGAAATAACCCAGCTACTCCACCCTCTCTGCCAAGTAGCCATCACAACGGCTCCCAGGGAGGCCAAGGAGGGCGTCGTGGTGGAGGAGGTGGTGGCAGAAGCCGAAGTCCGGCTCCAAGGCACCGTAGTCATAGCCGTCACTCGGGACAATCTTTATCCCCAAATGATGCAAGGCACATGATCAACTCCAATATAGAGGCGCGGCGCTATGAAAACGATGACATATACGTGGGCCCAAAATGCTTCGGACCACGCATAAGAGCTACAAGATTTCCGGAAGGATTCGCTATCTCAAGACATATTCAGGCATGCGACAGCATAGCTCGGCCAGATACTTGGCTACATGATTTTTTCCAAGCTTGCTGCATCGCCAAAGGCGGAAACAGCCTGGTCGCAACCCAATATCTCCCACTTATGTTGCGAAAGACGGCACGATCATGGCTCAATGAACTTTCGGAGAACACCATCCACAACTGGTATGGCATGCAAAGTGTGTTCTTGCAGAATTTCGAAGGCACATACCAGAGGCCCTGTACGGTCGGAGACCTATAGCGTTGCACCCAGAAAGCCGGAGAAACTTGCCGAGACTATCTCCGATGATGGATCGACACCAAGAACTCCTGTGAGGGAGTAAATGATCAAACTGCGATTGAAGCTTTCATTGCAGGTCTCCCAATTGGTTTACTATGTCATCGCTTGAAGTGTGACAAAGTCACTGATTTGGGAGAGATGATAGAAACAACGAGCAAGTATGTAGATGCTAGCGAAGACACAGAGGGATTACTCAACGCCCTAGCTGTGCCACAGTCAGCAAAAAACCAAAGCAACAAGCTTAGAAGCACAAGAATACCTTGGAAGAAAAACCAAACGCGGAAACGGCAGTAGTCACTACTACTTTCGGGTCTGGAGGACGAGGAGGACGTGGCGGTGGCCGCGGACGCGGTCGTGGGACGTCAAGAGTTCAAGGTAGAGGAGACCAGCAGCCTGGCAAAACCTACTCTTGGGATGACATTGCCAATAACCCATGTGTGCATCACCTAGACGCCAATGGGGGCTTGTCCCACACAAACACCGACTGTTGTTTCAATGACGACATTAAGAGAGATGATACCGCTGGCTACAAAGCTAAGCGGAAGAAGGGAAAGAAAGAATCCTGAAAAGGATAAAGAGACCAAGGAAGATTCCGATATGGAGGAAGCTGATGCTTCAAATCCCAAGCCAGAAGGGAAGAAAAATTTTCCGACCAAGAAATACACTTACGTCATCTTCCTCGGATCTCAACCAGCAAAGGTCAAGAAAGCAGTTCTACATGAGCTCAATGCAATAGTTCCAGCTGTCCCTCAATTCTTGTACTGGTCGGAAGTGGCAATCACATATGACCGTGTTGATCATCCGTTTAAGTTGCACAGGCGAGGAAAATACACCTTAATCACAAATCCACTTATTGACGGTTATGGTTTCTCCAAGACTCTCATGGACGGTGGTAGTAGCATTAACATCCTGTACGTCGAAACGCTACACCGGATGAAGATCTCGGAGACCCAGCTGAACCACAACTCTGTGATTTTTCACGGGATTGTCCTAGGAAGACAAGCAAATTCCCTAGGAGAAATCACTTTGGATGTTAGCTTTGGAACTCCAAAGAACTATCGGACGGAGGCACTTTCTTTCGAAGTGGTCCCATTCAAGAGCACGTACCACGCTATATTCGGACGTCCAGCTTACTGGGCTTTTATGGCTCGTCCGTGTTACATTTACAATATGATGAAAATTCCAGGTCCCAACGGCGTGATCACCATCAGGGGAGACCCGAAGAAAGCGCGAGAGTGTGAGGATGGAAATGTCGCATTTGTTGAAGCTGTACTGCACGCCTAGGAGTACCAGGAGATCAAGAAGAGCATAGATCCGTCTGAGATGCCCGCAACAAAGAAGGAGGTGACAAAGCTGAATCCGGAGTTCAAGGCATCAGAAGAGACGAAGAAGACGCCATTGAAGGACGATGACCCCTCCAAGGTGACCCAGATAGGTGTAGGCCTAGATAGCGCATAGGAAAGCGCGCTCGTCAAGTTCCTCAAAGCAAATCAAGATATCTTCGCATGGCAGCCATCTAACATGACCGAAGTACCTAGGGAACTTGCCGAGCACTCTTTAAATGTAAACCTGAACGCTAAACCCGGCAAACAGTCCTTGCGACGGTTTGGCGATGAAAAGTGTAAGGCAATAGCTAAGGAACTAGTACGGCTCGAGTTAGCCGGATTCATAGAAGAGGTCATCCACACTGAGTGGCCGGCCAATCCTATAATGGTCCCTAAAAAGGACACCACTGATTTAAGGATGTGTGTTGATTATACTGCCTTGAATAAGGCTTGCCCCAAAGATCCGTTCGCTCTGCCTAGGATTGATCAAGTTATCGATTCTACGGCAGGCTTGGAACTCTTCTGTTTTCTCGACGCATATTCCGGTTATCACCAAATCCGGATGAAGGAATCTGACAAAGTCAAAACTTCATTCATAACCCCCTTCAGAACCTTCTGTTTTGTTACAATGCCCTTTGGACTGAAGAACGCAGGAGCTACGTACCAGCGCATAATGCAGTGTTGCCTCCATGATCAAATCGGACGCAATGTACATGCATATGTGGACGATATTGCGGTGATGTCCAAAAAGAAGGAAACGTTGATTTCCGACTTAGAGGAAACATTCGCCAATCTACGAAAATACAATATAATACTTAATCTGAAGAAATGTTTCTTTGGAATCCCAGCCGGAAAATTGTTAGGTTTCATCGTGTCTCAAAGAGGCATATAGGTGAACCGAGACAAAATCAAGGCTATACTCAATATTTCCAGGCCAACCCGCCTGAAATACGTACACAGACTAACTGGTTGCATTGCCGCAGTCAGTCGGTTTGTAAGCTGGCTCGGTGAAAGAGCCGTACAATTATACAAACTCCTGAAAAAGACCAAGGATTTTGTGTGGACCGACGAAGCTGAAGCTGCACTACAAGACTTGAAGAAAGTACTCTCATCTGCTCCTATCCTTGCTACGTCGGAACCACACGAACCGATGTTGCTCTATCTCGCTGCGACAAACAAAGTCGTCAGTATTGTCATGGTAGTGGAGAGACCAGAGGAAAATCAGGAACACTTGGTGCAGCGTCCGACCTACTTTGTCAGCGAGGTCTTAACAAAATCGAAACAGCGGTACCCGCACTATCAAAAGATAGCTTATGGTGTGTTCTTGGCATCTCGTAAGCTACGACACTATTTTCAGGAACATCCAATTACCGTGGTGAGCACAACTCCCATGAGAGATATAATCAACAACAGTGACGCCACAGGACGCGTCGCCAAATGGGGCATAGAGCTCTCAACTTTCGATATTGAGTACAAACCTTGGACAGCAATCAAATCCCAAATCCTTGCCGACTTTGTTGCTGATTGGATAGAGACGAAGGAGAATATGACCCTCCCTGAGTCAGAATATTGGACCCTATATTTTGATGGGTCTAAGGCTCCCGGGGGCTGGTGTGGTGCTCAAATCACCCCAAGGAGATAAACTTCTATACGTGTTGCAGATCCACTTCACAGTGACAAATAATATTGCCGAGTATAAAGCACTACTGCATGGAATCTGGATTGCTAAGGATATCAGCATCCGACGTTTGATGTGTTACGGAGATTCGGATCTTGTTGCTCAGCAAGTGTCGGATATTTGTAATGAAAATAAGCACATGATAGCATATAAAGCTGTCGTGGATGATTTATCTAAATCGTTCGAAGGGTTTGAGGTTCAACACATCCCTCGAGCAGAAAATGAGGAAGCGGATGCACTATCTTGAATAGGCTCTACACGGAAAGAGGTCCTGGATGGTGCTTTTCTAGAGCACCTCAAAGTTTCCTCAATAAAAGGAGTGGACGAGGAATATCCGACCAAATCCAACTCACCTCTAATAGCAGTTCTAGCTGTAATTCCCAGCTGGATCCAACCCTACCTCGATTATTTGGTAGATGGCAAATTACCCGAAGACGAAGTTCTGAGCCGGCAGATTATCCGATGAGCAAAATCCTATATTGTAGTTAATGGTGAGTTCTATAAGCGGAGTGTATCTGGGGTTTTTCAGCGCTGCGTATCTCCGAAGGAGTGGAAATCTTAAGAGAAATCCATGAAGGCGAGTGTGGTCACCATGTTGCAGCTAAATCTTTAGTGGCAAAAGCTTTCCGACACGGTTTTTTCTGGCTTACAGCCAAGGGAGATGCCGAACGGCTGGTTAAGACATGCAAAGGCTGCCAAAAGTATGCCAAACAAGCTCACGTTCCGGTTGATCAGCTACGAACAATACCTATAACATGGCCTTTCGCGGTCTAGGGGCTTGACATGGTAGGACCGTTTAAACAGGCTCCAAGTGGATTTACTCACCTCTTAGTGATGGTGGATAAGTTCACCAAATGGATCGAGGCTAAACCCATCACTAGTTGTGATGGAGCAACAGCCAAAATATTTGTCAAGGATGTTATAATCCGGTATGGTTATCCGCATAGTATAATCATGGACAACGGGAGTAATTTCTCTATGGGGGAACTTGCCGAATTCTGCAACGAATAAAATATCCGGCTTGACATTGCGTCATTCGCACATCCATAGGCTAATGGACAAGTCGAAAGAGCAAATGGTTTAATCCTACAAGGCCTAAAACCGAGACTCGAAGCACCACTATGACGTGCTGCGGGGGCTTGGGCAGAGGAATTACCTTCTATAATATGGAGTTTACGAACAACTCCGAACAGGTCAACCGGATACACACCTTTCTTCTTGGTCTATGGCGCAGAAGCAGTTCTTTCTAGTGATTTGATTCACCCTTCTCCTAGGGTGGCCGCGTATATCGAAGAAGATGCCAAGATTTCTCGACAAAATGATCTCGACTTAGTCAAAGAACTTCGCGTCATTGCTGAAATGAGATCAATAACCTATCAGTAGAAGTTACGCAAGTATCATATCCAGAGAGTCATAAACAGATCTTTCAATAAGGGTGATTTGGTTCTCCAGCTTGTACAACAAAGAAAGCACAAACTTTCCCCAATATGGGAAGGACCCTTCTTGGTTAGTCGAGTATTGCATAATGGTTCATACTACTTAACTGATATGAGGCCAGTCAAAGAAAGACATGCTACTAAGAAGAGAAAGAGAGCTGGAGGCAGTACAAATCCGGATGAGTTAGACAGACCGTGGAATATTGCTCAGCTACATCCCTTTCATTCTTAGTTTATTCTTCTTTGTAATCATATATATGTACATGTTCTGTGAGAAATAAAAGTCTTGGTTGCCTTAAGTTTTTTCTGAGAAGTTTTTACCATCTTATTTCTGAATGATCATGTCATAGTCGAAAGTACTTTATGCTCATGTTCGTTCTGGTTTAGATTTCCGATTCTAAAATTTCTACCCTCGGGTATAACTCTAAAATTTCTAGTCTATACTTTGGTTATTTGTCTAATTGCCGAATGCAGTATGTTCCGAGTAGTGAATTGTTGGTACTGGAAACCGGCTTTGTTTCCGAGTTTAAACTGGTTTAGAAATTGAGCTCCGTTGCTCCGCAAAGTTTCCGTGCTAAAAGTTTAGCCAGCTCACAAAAGGGACGAGGCGGAAAGCCAGATAAACGATAAGTACAGACAAAAAAGTATAAGTGCTTATGTAAACATTTCAGGCACACAAAAATTTAAACCAAAAGTGCTGAATAGATTAAAACTTAGCACTAGCAAAAGTATCATACTGCATATTTATAGACCCATAACGTTTTCAGAATAACACATTTGTTTTTGATAATCTATGATGCAAGAGAAGAGGTAGGAGCTGCCGGCTCGCTAGACACATCAGCCGGACCCTGATAACGATCCAAGATGTCCAAATCCGATATGGTTTATCCATCGTCAGAAACTTCGGCTGCTTCTTCAGGAGGCGGAGGCGGCGTGTACACGCGGATGAAGAAGGGAGTGTCGTAGCTGGTTAAATCAGCTACATGACACCCATATCCGGCGCAGGAGTCCATGATGGCTTCGACGTCTTGCTCCTGTCTGTCTTCGTCCACCTTACATTACCCTCTAGTTACTTGCCAGATTTCCATGCTTCCATGGTGGCTCATAACCATTGTGAGGGCGTTCTACGCCGCTGATCGTGCGTAGGACATGTTCCAGTCCCAAACAAGCTGCGACGTCTCCTTTGCCTTGTCCCGCACCTGAAAGTCGGACATGCTATGCATGTCCGGAACCTTGAGAGCTTTGCCAATATCCTCAATGGATTGGCGGAAATCATGAAGCAAATGACCGACTTGGGTAAGCCGGTGGGTGCGGGGCTCGGTAGAGGTGGAATCCATCAAGTTCAGAGGACCTATGCGTATAACGCAAAATAGATAAATAAATCTGGCATCAAAAGAGTCAAAGAATGTACACAAGTCAGAAAGATGGAAACATACCAAAGATGATGTAATCAACTTTGGTCTTCTCTTCACGAAGATTCCGAAGTTCAATCTGGAGCGCCTCGGAAATATCCTTCTCTCTGAATAGCTTATCGTTGAGATTTGAGATCTTCTTCTCGTGGAGTGCAATCTTGCGATCATGCTCCACGATGGCCATGGAGGAGGATTCGAGAACTTGACCAATGCTCTTCTCATGATCCGCCTTAAGCTGGTCTAGCTCTTGGCGGAGATCCTTGTTTTCCACCACCAGCGTCTTCAGGTTCTCGGCCTCTTCGATCATAGCACATGACTGCTTTATCAGTGCTGTAAGTCAAAAAGAACAACAGTTCAGCAAAAAATATTCGACTATGAAAACACAGGACAAGGTTTGAGTCTCAGAAAGTTCACCTTCGACCTCATCCTTGGAAACTTGAAGCTCAACATTTTTAATTCGGAGAGCTTTGATCTCTCTCCGCTTATTGCAAATATTCTTCAACAATTCCTGGTTATATGAATTAACTTTCTGTAAGTCAGAATACCCAGAGTCAGAAGTCTACTAAAGACTCGGGCTAATATTGTAGCTAATATCAGCACGAGCCTTGGGGGCTATACTAGTTCGTTCTTTGGCATCCTAGTGAAGCATAAACCCGGATCTACTATCCAACTTCATGCTTGGGGGCTAGAGGATATGACATAAAATACAGTAAAGGAAAAGCGTGATTTGGAAATCCGACTTACATGATGTTCATGTGTGAGCTTGCTCAGGCACATATTCACCTCAGTAGTAACCTTCTCGGCAAGGGTGAGTGGAATAACCGGAGGTGGTGGAAGCACACCAGCTCTTAGTCCATCGTCGCGAAGGCGGACTTGTTCAAGAAGTTTGGAGTACTTGACGTCCTCTGCTTCTTGTGCTTCTTCTTCGGTAGAGAGATTACGGCTTTCTAGGCATTGCTTGGCCAGCCGCTGGATTTCCTCCGCAGATTTCACAGACAAGCCAAATTTGGCAAGTCCCGGATTGTTCAGAAGATTTTCGGCGAAGGTCTCTGCCGAGGGATCATTACCCAAAGAGGGTTCACCCTTATCAAAACCTGAGCCACCCATGGTGGCGTCAGTCTGCGACTCAAGGGTCGCTGGCTCTGTTGAGGGAGCCGGATCTTCTGCGACAACCGGGGATGGAGTAATCACCGGCGTTGCAGAAGATTGAGGGGCAAGAGTCGGAGGAGCGGTGGCAGGCGAAGCCATGTTTAGCTTCGTCTGACGCAGGGGCTTCGAGATGTTCCCCTTCCCCTTTCCCTTGATGAGCTTCTTAGCTCTGAGAAAGTAATAGAATAAATAAAATTATATCTCGGAAGAAATTGTCGGTAAAGTACAAAGGTGGAGGTTGTGTGGAAATTACCTCTTCACAACTGGCACTTCCTTTGTGCCGACGGCCACTATCGGAGCTTTGCGCTTCTTGGGCACGGCGTCCGGCAGTGGGACCAGTTCCATGTAGCGCCCCGCAAAAACCACTACTAGAAAATCGCGGTGTTTTTGTGCATTGCATCATCATGACCGCATGCTCATGTCATCATGCCACATTGCATTTGAGCATCGTCATGTCATCTTGCATTTGTTTGCATAAAACTATTTTCGAAAAATCTGGTTTTGTTTTCTAAACGCCCCGTATTTATTCAAATACAAAGCCCGGGTCTCCGGATTATTTTGTTTCGTCTACCAACGGTTTTCAAAAGCCTCGTTTTCAATAAATAAAATATTTAAATTATTTTTAGGAGGCAGCCAGCCAGGCCCGAAAGCCCAGCCGGCCACCTCCAGATAAAAATCCTACCTACCCCAGAATTCCCAAACCCTTTTCTACCTAAACCTAGCCTACCCACCTTCCTCCACCTCACCCCAACCTATCACAGCGCGCCACGTCACCCTGGCCCTTTTTCCACCCACTCACCCACCGCCACCTCATCCCACCTGCCCATCTCCCACCAAACACGCCGCCACCCAGCTGCGCGGGCCCCACCTTCTGGGATGGACAGCCGCCGTCCACTCCCTCTTTTTCTGCGCCACATGCCACCTCATCTCCCGCCCACGCACCGATCCCCACGCCTCTTGTCTCCCCGCGGGCCCACCTCCCCCTACCGCGCCTCCCTTCCCCCGCGCCCTCCTCTCTCTTCCTACCTACCCCGCGCGCCGCGCGCTCTCTCTCTCCCCGGCAGCCCCATCTTCCCCGGGCCTGCCCCACGCCGGCCTCCTCCCGCCGCCGCGATTCACCCCGCCGTCCGCCGCTGCGACCTCGGCCGCCTCCACCGCTTCTCCAGCCGTCCCCTCCTCTCCCCGCATCTTCCACCTGGGCCTCGCCCGCCGCCCACCTTGCTCGACCCCGCCGCCAGGGAGCCGCCTCCCTCTCGCATCACGCCGCCGTCGCCGCTGGTACTTCTCCGGCCGCTCGAGCTGAGCCCCACCATCACAGCCCCGGCCTCGTTCCCCTCCTCCCCGTCGAGGCCGTCGCCGCCGCGATTCACCCCGCCCCTGCTCCTCCCTGCTGTCGCTGCGATCCCGCCCTCTCCTTCCTCGCGAGAACGACCCCCGCCGCCACTTCCCGAGCCGTGCCTCTCCCCGGCCTCCTCTGCCTCCTCCCTCGCAGATCCCATCGGCCTGCGCCCGCCGTCCGCGAGCCGGCCTCGTGGGCCCTTCCCCGGCCGCGCGTCTCCCCGTGCTCGACCGGCCGTCGGCCTCTGCCAACGCCAGCCAACGCCACGTCACGCGCGCCCCGCAGTGTCGCCGGTCGCCACGTCCGTGTCCTCTCTGCGGCCTTTATCGCGAGCGCCGCCGCCCCCGGTTCTCGTCTACAGCCGCCGAGGCCCGCCTCCGTCCGCTCTATCTCCTCGACGCCGAGTCGGACCACTTCACCATGAGCACCGCCTCTCCTAACGTCCTTCATCCTCGTACCCGTGTCTGCTGATGTGGTGTGTTTGGTACTACTGTGGTGGTTTCCTCTAGTACTAGTGGGGTTGTTCCATGTGTTGCGTTTTGTTTCTGATCGTGAGAAAATGGGATGTGATGTTTTTTAGGACGACCGTGTGAATATGGATCGGTGACGATGCTCCTTTTGACGAGTTAGAAGAGTACCTCGCAAAGTCCGACAAGATCGGCTCGATCCCGATGAGTCCGAGGGATGCACATGGTGACACTCAAGACCCCGACCCCGATCCCGGAGTTCGAAGACCGTTCCCGCCGAACCCGAACCCGAACCCTCGGCACGCCAAGATCTCCTTCACAACATCTAGAGGCCGTTGCCCGAAGACCGATCTCGGAGTCTGAAGATCGAACCCTGGCGCTCTCACTTCCGATCCGAACCCAAGATCCTCGAACCCAGATGTGTGAACCTTTTCCCGAGCCCCTATTTTATAAATGCTATATATAAAACTTGTTGCATATTAATTGATCATCTCGCATGCATATCATGTGGGTTGGGGGGCATTATGCCATATCATCGCATGTTTAAATATGGAGTCCATCTGCGGGATAACTTTGTCTTATTCCGGACTCCATTTAAATGGTGTAGCGAACCGATGCCATGTGTTGCCTTGTTAATACAACATTTAAATTGCGGGGTAGTTAGATAACTTGAACCGTGTAATTAATAGTCGGGACCCCGGTTCCGCTTAACACTGCCTTATTGCACCGCATTCTGCATCATATTATGATCATGCCGGATCTTCTGCCGTAGTATTAAATATTGCATCCGGTGTTTCTGCTAGTGTTTGCTTCTTCGCGGATTAGACCGATGAGTGGATGCGAGTATCGACAAGTTCTCTGGATATGAACCTTCGGCAGTGTTTTCCAGGCGAGCACCTCTCCCCCTTCTACCTATTTTGCATTTATAGTCTTTATTTCCTCATGTTGATCTATTGCTATCCGTGTCGCGAAGCTTTAGTTTCCGCACCCCAGTTCTATCCCGTGCAGCCTGTATATTGCCTTGGACACCTCCTATTACCTGTGTTTGGTAGATAGCTGGCCTTGCGAGACATAGTTGCGTGCTCAGGTGCGATCTCGTGTTGACAATTACCACAGTTGTTGGAATGCTGGCAGATGGTTATTGGCGGAGATGCTTATTGGTGGAGATGATCATGACTTTAAATACAACTATTAAATTGCTAGATATAACTAATGCAGAGGCATCGGTGGGAAATAGATGTTATTTGGTTCTTCCACACTCACTTGTGTCCCGTAGGACCCCGAGTACTTGATACTTGTTCCTTGATTTTTTGCACTATCCACATCCGGGAGGCCTTATGGACCCCCCTGAGCCAGAGCTTGATTCATTTCTATTTCTTAGGGCCACAAAGTAGTTTGGGGCTTTATTACTATTCTGTACTTATGCCATGCTTTACCGCTTTATTTAAGATTGTGCGTGGAGCACCTGTACTGTTTAGGATTGCGGAGTGTTTTCGCGGTATCGACAAGCCCAGTCACACTTTCGGGTTCCCAGTCGTTTACAGCCATTGGCGCAAACCTTGGGTCTGTCTCGCAGTCGGCCAGCTTCGTTGCGGGTAGCTTAATGGGGTGGCCCCCTGAAATATTTCTGAATCCTGTGATCGCTTTGTCGTGAATGCCTCGTTGGGTTTTGAGTTGGTTTTTCCTAGGTTGATCGAGTGTGTGTTGCTATTTGTGCACCCCTGCAGGGTAAAACTTTCTGAAAGCTGTGTCTGCGGTTATGGACGACTTGGAGCACAGTATCTCGATCATAGACAAGCATAACTAAAGTAGTGCTATAAATTTGACTAAATATATCTGACTAGTAATCAGCTTCACTATAACGGAATGGATATTAAAAATGCCAACCACTGGTGGACCTAGATTGTTTTGTTATATCTGCCTAGTAATTATTGCAACTCCAATGGAATGTGATAAAAGTGACAACAACTGTTGGGTTTTGGGATTCCTCGGGACAATTATATCTGACTAGTAAATGTTCCAACTACAACGGAATGTTAACTAAAACTGCCCACTACTTATGCCATCAGGAAGACTCATGCTACCTATATCTGATTAGTAATTGCTGCAACTATAATGAAATGAGTAAAATTTGCCAACTGTGTGAGTTCCTTGGTCCGACTTCCTCGTTTGGTCTCGAGGGGGGAAATACCAGGATGGGTTTGCTTGGTGCTAGCTTCATGTTGGATCTGAATAGGTCTTTCTTACCCCTCTCTAATAGCCGCTAGTGTTACCGAGTATCTATAGGTTGTTTAGTGCCGCTGCGCTGCCGCTTCAGCCCACCATACCTATGTAGGCGAGAGCCGCCAAATTCTAGCCTCGCCGTGTACTGGCCTCAGTACTGACGCTCCTCTTTTTCCTTTGCCCTTTGTCGGCACCCCTTTTGTTGTAGCAGGTTTGAGATCGCCGTCGTTAGCAGGGTTACCCTTCCGGCTTGGCCTGGGCAGGGTTATGGACGGCATTGGTTATTCTTCAGGGCTCTTAGCCCCATTTGCATCTTGTCCGTAGTCGGACGCTCTATCGTTTCAAGGTGATTTGGATCTTTGTATTGTATATCTGTATTCTTGACTCATGAAGTCGTTGATGTATATAAATCTGTCTGTGGGTCCCATCGAGGACTGATGTGTAATGGTATTACTTCGTTTTCCACCCGCATGAAAGTGCCTGGTGGGCGTCCTTGAATCGTTTCTATGCGGGTTTGGCGTGAGTCGCTAAAACTTGCATAGGGCCGATTTGAGGGTGTTACATTCCACCTCCTGAGAAAACTCCGGAGGATATCCCTCGATAGGAGCCAGTTCCGACTCGGGGAGGTCGGCAAGCTGAAAAGAAGATAATATCTCAGTGTTGTGAAATAACTTAAAGGTGAAACACATAAAAAGGGTTTTATTGCTCAAAGCTTACCGACACTACAGGGTCTTCCGTTGTGTGCATATACAGAGATAAATCCGGAATCTTTCTCTCGATCCACTCCTTTATCAGCCATTTGATCTGGCTTATGTAGTCCTGTGGCTTTAGGGCCTTGGGGCTGATGCGGAGGGAGTATTGTTTTGACGCCGTGATGGAATGCATCAGTCGGTCGCCGTGGTGTTGAAGAGGCTGGATCCGGCGTGCCACCCAGCACTAGACCAGGTTGGATCCTCTCAGGCCTTTGTGCTTCATCAGGTATTCAATCCGCCTCTTGGCAAGGATCAGATCGTCACTGAGAGCCGGAGGAGCCTCGTCCCAAGACGCTAGGGTCGTGGCGGCTCCGTCGATGAAAGCCGGCAAAGCAGTAGCTTTGCCGGGAGCAGGAATATCCTTATGGTAAAAGAAGGTGGTCGGCCACTGTTTGACCGACTCACTAGCTAAAATGCGAGGATAAACACGCTCGCGTCTAACTGAAAGTCTAATCGTGCCGGTAATATAAGGATTACCAACAGTGATGGAGTTTCTCCGGACATGGAAGTAAAACCGTAATAAAGTGAGACTCGGCCTAATACTGAGATATCCCTCACACAAAGCCGCATAGGCGCTCATCTCTAAGATGGAGTTGGGGGAAGATGGTGAAGTTGAACACCATAGTGATCTATCACCTCGGAAAAGAATTCTGAGGGAGGGAAAGACAAACCTCTGTCGAGGTGGGTGCCGAAGTGTACCCGCTCGTCGGTGTGTGGATTGGGGATGGTTTCATCGAAACCGGTCCGCTAGTCACCGGCGCGGAGGAGCACTTCACTCTCCATGCTGCGGAGCTTCTCGTCGTCAAGGACGCAGGGGATCCAGACCCCACGATTGCTTTCTTTCTCCTCTGCCGCCGTCGCCGCTGCCGCAGCCCCAGCCAAGCCGGATGATGAAGATGAAGCCATTCCTCCGGTGCGCCGGTGACCTTAGATGGGCAGCACTGGGAATCTGGGAAGCAGGGGAGCTCTGTGTGCGAGGGAGAAGTGGAGGAGAGGAAACGGCAAGGGGAATAGGTGAAGATGAGGGAAAGGACATCCTCACCCCTTATAGCCACCTAACCGTGCCAAGATTCGTGTAAAAACCATAGTAAGTACACCACGTGTCGTGGAAAGAACTGGGAAGGTCCCACACGATTATTACATCGCCTCGATCTCCGCGTAGGCATTGAAACGACACCTCGATTCCGCGAAAGGCGGACCCACCAACGGTCGTGCTGACAGGGTATGTCTGTCAGTGACATGACTTGACCATGACTAGTGTCAGATGACGTCAGAGACCAAGTTCTGGCTTAGTTTGAATTGCGAGCTGAAAATGAGAATAATGTACTGATAGGTCCGGCTTTGTTTTGAGACCCGGATCGTATATTTTGTTTTGAAGTTTTAGGAACCCTCCAAGATTCTGCAAGCCGAAGATCAAGCTAGACGATGATGAATCCAACTTTGGATCTTGGAGACTTCCGGGGGTTGCTGTTGGGGATATACTTTCTGGGTATCTCACAGTTCCTTACTGACCAGGGTGGCCCACTTCGGGTTAGAGCTTTGCTTCACGGGAGGCCCAATCAGGGAGAAAGATGGAGTCCAGTCCGGCTACGGGAAGGCCCAGAAGACTTACCGACATAGGCCCATAGTGTTACTTGTAGTTCAAGATGTACTCTGTAACCGACTCTTAGACGTAGCTGGATAGGTCTCTCCTGTAAACCCTAGGACGGATATCTATATAAGCCGTCCTAGGGAGAGCCTTTAGGGCAACACCTTACAATCACAATATCAACTAACACAGGTGAACCCTTGTAACCCATATTCCGGCTCTACCGTATTACTGGATTGCTAGCAGGAGTAAGATCCGTCCAAAGCCGGCGGATTCGAACTTAAGTAAACTTGTGTGCTCACCGTCTCGGAACACCGTACGTCTCACACCCCTCTCTTCCGCACGCCTCGAGGACCCCCTCATGGTGTACTTGTCATCAATCCGACGACACCGGACATATTTTGGGCCAAATCCGGATAAACCGGTGTCCTGGGAACGCGACTAGGCGAAAAATCGCCGTCCGGACAAAAAAAGGCCCTGAGAACAGCGTCCTGGGAACCCGAATGGAGATGCTCTTAGATGTTGTTTCTTAGTGATGTTGTATTTAATGGTTTTAGCTCAGAGCATCCCCACTCGTTGGCCGCTTCTAGGCCGAAATCCGGAGCTAAATAACGCCGGACGGAGCCAGTTTTCGGCCTGGGAACGGCCGGTATTCCAGTCACGTTCCCAGGACAAGTTCCCGGGTTTGGAAAAATTTCAACAAAACTCGGCAAACTTTGGGGGAATATAGGTGGATTTCATTAATGGAGGACGAATTCATAAATATTACATCAAATTCGAGCAGGCACCCGAATTCTGACTTCATTTAGGCTAAAAAAACTTTAAAAAACTCAAAAAGGCGAGGACGATGCCGATACCAATGCCGTCGGACGCCGTCTACGTGCCGAAGTTGCGGTAGAAGCTCGTGTAGCTGGGGTCTGCCTTGTCATCGTCATCGTCGTCGTTGTCGCTCGGTGGCTGCGGGGGGCGCAAGCTGCCCTGCCCAACGTCGTCGCACCTCCACGACTGGAATGGCGGGCCAGCGTCATCATCGTCATCGAGCACGACGAGCGGTGCGCCTTGGTAGGCGGGCTCACGGCGGAGGAGGAGCTCAGGCTGCCCATCCTCCTGGGTAGCTAGTTCGCCGGAGGCTAGCGCTTGGCCCTCGCAACGGGCGCCGACGAACGCGGCAAGCCCAGCCAGGGGTTGCTGCCGGCGTGGATGTGCTCGAGGACGGTGTTGAGTGTGCGTCCAGGCGGGTTCGGCGAGCCGGCGCTCGGGGAAGAACTGCTCCCAGTAAACTAAGTTACCGGGGTCTTCGGCGAGCTCAGGATCCGGCATTGCCGCGGTGGCTGCCTGTATCTCCTCCACAATTTGGTCATCTTCAGGCACCGGCGGCACCGACACGCCGCTAACGCTGAGCTTCTAGACGGCGGGCAGCGGAAGTCTGGCGGCGCCATGTAGCCGGCATCGTGGAGCATCCGGGCCTCCCAGGGCTGGAGCGTCCACCGGCCGAAGCCGTTCGTCGCCGCAGGGTCGCCGGGGAACCTCTCCACCATGGTCTTTGCTGAGTGCTTCTGTTCGCCAGAGTTCATGGTGGAGTGGGGGTGGAGGAGGGAGTGTGCTGTGAACCAGCAGTTCAACCGTGTTTTATAGGCCGAGACGGGCGGCAAAGGCGAGAGGGGTGTAGCGGCGTGGCGGGAAAAGGGGAAACGGTGGGAAGCCGAGGCGATGGTGGCACGCCATTATGGCGATGCGTGGTCGACGAGACGGGCAGTTATTGCCCGGCGGTCCGTCGCGGGAGCCGATGCGGGAGGATGAGGACAACTCGGCTCCCCTCGCTGACACGGCGAGTCCACATGCAAGACATCTTTTTTCGGCGTTTCGTTCGCGTCCGGTGTTCCCATACGGTTCTCAGCTCCCTGGGTTCAGCCTAGGATCTTCGGATGAAAGTTGGGTCAAATCCGGACGAATTCAGCGTCCTAGGAACGCGACTGGACCATTTTTCGCCGTCCGGATGTAATTTTAGTCATGGGAACGGCTTTCTGAAAACCCGAGTGGAGATGCTCTCGTGTATGTGTATGATTAGACTAGCCAAGTTTTTTAGTTATGATAGCGTGCACAGGGACTGACCCAAGAAGGCCTGAATAGGGCCCCTCAAAATTCTGATTTTTTGTTAAATATTTGCAGATTTGTAAGAAAAACTATCAATTATGCAAATTTACTAGGAGGTTACCCTAGTCATATATTTGGCCCCAACTAGTATTTTCTTCTAGGTCCCTTTGTGAGCGTGCAAGTGGTGTATTTTAACTAAGATAGAACAATCTTCTCTTTTCTCGTTATGTGATATGCCACATAAACAAAATACCTAAAATACCGCACTAAGAAACACCTATTGCGAAAAGACTAATGTATGTTATAATCCGTAACAGCATTGGGTTGATCGGAACGAGAAGATGTCAAAGAGTGTAGTAGTATACTCGTTCGGAGGGAAAAAAAAGCATTCTATTACTGCGACATAGTATCCAGCTAGCGCCCACATGCCCTGGATTTCCCTTTTGAAAACTAGCATCGCGAATGATTTGCGTCGTAAAAAAGGATTCCATAAGATTCCACTACTGGAGCGCCGGCTAATTAAAATAACCTAATAGCTAGCCAGATTGTTCCCTCGCATAGATCGATCGTGCACTCGGCAGACCGCAAAGTATTCCGTGTCAACGCCGAATCAACATCTCGTCCGCCCATCACATGCCCGCTCTCCCGCTAATCACAGACTAACTAATCACACATAGACTATTAGACCGGCCAAAACCCACTTACTTAGAAAAACCATGTAAGACTGCTCACCCTAGTCTCGGCTCGGTCCTCTACAGCTGTTAAAAGAATTGCCCTCAAGACATAGCCACCAGCTGCGGGGTCCATGCTGCATAGCAGACAAAAAGGGCATGTTTGGGTTTGGTTCCAGAACATGGTTACTTCTAAACCCGTTTATACTTACTCGGCCACTAAGTTATACTCCCTCCCTCCGTTCAGAATTTTTAGTTTTGTGAATCAAATGTATTTAGACCTTTTTCTTAAACATATTTAGACATTTTTTGGTGTATAGGTTTGTAGAGATTCGGAGTGAACCTATACATTAAAAAGCGTTCAGATATATTAATTTCACAAATCTAAAATGTCTTATATTTCTGAGCGGAGGGGGTATATAGTTGTTTGGTTTTTAAGTTACATACAATTTGGGTGGAAAGAGAGGGAGTTCTCTCATTCTATTCATTCGGAACTTATTATTTTTGCCTAAGCTGCATATTTTTGACTTGGCAGTGTGTCCCCTACATGCACACATTTTTTTACTCCGTCCGATTCAAATTAGTTGAATCAAATTTGTCGATATTCGGATGTATTTATGCATGTTTTAATGCTAGATACTTTCGAATATAGATAAATCCAAGTTAATTAATTTGGATCGGAGAGAGTACAAAATTTCTAGAGACTTGGAAATAAGATTTTGGGCCGTTCCAAATATTGGGTTCAGGAGTACCCATATCCCACTACAGTATTAATTTTCGGAGTAAGTTTACACACTTTGCCGCGCCACTAGTTAGCCAAGTTTAAATGAGTTGTCCCCTGTTAGCATCCACACTTGTGACAAGATTCTTTTCTTGCAATCTTTGCCCCCAAAGTGTGGCAAAATTTTCTCATGTAATTTTGATCGTTTAACCTTAGAGTTGTGCAGCAAACTTTTGGCAAACCTTGTATGCAAACCAAACAGATCCTCAACACCCATTAGGTTGCCTTGTCTAGGTGACCTAATTTGGCTTGTCCGGTAGTCAATCTGAAAATAAACTAGACGAATACGCGAGCTTCGCCTCGCCGCATGCATAATGTTGTCACTTGTCGCACATCATGAATGTTGCGCTACACTCGAGGGCGCTTTGATTTGTAACACAGCCATGCATAACACGTAAATGTTTTTATTGCTATTATCCATGGTGGCACACCATCTCTTCCTTAGAAGCTAAGCATTCTCAATGGCGGCATGCTTCTCAATGAGGGCAGTCTGAACAGCTGACCGAGACAGCTAGAAGATAACACATACCAACTCAAGTTAAAAGATCAAAGAATTTGTCAAGATAATTTTTCTAACATATTGTCATTTTTGTGAACCAGAGGTACACCTACCCAAAAGTAACACATCGAAGGGTTTGCTCTGCTCCAAATTGAGCATTTGTGATACTGTTTCCAAGATTTGCTAGATGTAGTCAGGAATGTAATGACCTGCTGTTATGGACAATGTCTAGCAGAGGAATAACACATCAATAAGGAATGTGAATAACTGCGATTATATGCACGAGCAAGCATATGAATAGGAAGATCAATTTTCAATTTCACACCGTTTTCTATCTCAAACAGATACCAATATACAACCATATCCGGACAGACTTATAATTTACGGCATCAACATTCAAATTTGTCTATGTTCTTACTTTTGAACACCCGAATTAGAAGAGCGCAAAAATTGTAGCACCTATTAAAGCATCCAACTATGTAATAATGGTACTTTCAGGATACGGAAAATGAGAAAGTAAGATTTATCAACACATATCACAATGCTCCCTCAGCCTCTCTCTTATGTGGTTGCTCGCTTCGCCTCTCCCTCTGGCAGCATGTGGACATGTCGACATCGGTAACTGTGTGGGAAGGGTTAGTTGTAATCTTGACATCAGATAGGTATATCTGTATATGCAAAAAAATACCACAATGCTTGAAGCAGTATGCACAATTTTTAGAAAAATAGATTTATAAATATGGCGCAATCACGAAAATGAAAATAATAGACCTCAAACTCCTACTCAGGCAACGAAACACAAACCATATTAGAGCTATTATTTAGAGTTTTAGTACTATCCAGAGTGTTGGTCTAGAAATATAAAATTGTAGATAATAGAAAGTCGAGAGACCAAAGTATAAATCTTGTATGAAACTTTAGAATAACAACCGTAATACATGTGTCCTTTTTATCTTTCCGGCTTACACTACCAGAAGATTCCCTCAACCTGATCAACAGTGCTATAACTACTGGCATGCTTCTTCCCTAGAGATAGAAAACTGAAACGTCCCATCTCAGATTAGCTTCACCAATATTGATCTAAACCAGGACCAAATCAAAATGCAGGAAAGTATATTACCAAGTAACATAACAAAATATCTAACAAAAATCGATCAATGAAAAAAGGGAGTAACCAGCCTTACTGAAAATTTCCATTCAATTTTCATTAGCAAGAACAACACTTTTACATATTATTGGTTTCATTATTGCCAAATTAGGAACATTTTTCTTAAACATGGGAGAAAGAACTTGCAAAAATGCTGAAATGAACAAATGGGGTATTAGTGAAAAAAAATGGGCCTGCTCACCAGCGGAGGAAGAATAGTAGAAACAAGGCCAGAGGAGACTGTTCTAGGCAAGAGACATGAATTTGGTCACCAGAACCATTGAAGCCAGAGACCTTTGACATCGCCTGTATGGAGGAAACCATCAAGCATATGCTACTCCAAGGCCTCTCACTGAGAGGAAAGGTACCCAAGATAAGCGGAAGTAACAAAAGAAAACATTAAGACAACTTCATGGCCTAAGCTGTCTCCCTAGAGAAAATATACTTCACAAGACAATAGGATTATTCAATGCGTGAAAGATCCCCGATGTATCGCTAGTATCAGAAGGCCACACTTATTTTCCTAATTTTAGTGATTCAATAAGACATCGACATTCCATTTAAATGGAATATAGAAGGCATGTATATCCTAACCAGTTGTTTACATACACTTAGTTTTAGTTCCACCTACTAAACCTTTTCACGTCACTTATTTTTAGCCATGGCGAGCGAATACTAAACTTAAGAACCTTCTTCTTAGCTGTGGTGAGCGAATAAAGTTAACACTATTGGTGCTCGAGCTATCAAGAACATCATACAGCTTAAAAATAGATGGGGCATTAAACGGGTTATGGAAATTTTAATGTTAAAGCCAAGCAAGTATGGTAGTACTAACTTACATAGCCATCAACACAGGGTACCTGTACCTCCAAATATCTTGCGGCTTCAATCAAAAAATTATAGCAAAAGGGGAACTTGACTCTAGTGGCAGCAAAGACCTACCCAGAAAAGGAAATAAATCACACTCCTAACCATGAATGTTGCTTTTTCTTACCTTTGGCTAAGGGGAGTGAATGGTAGCATTAGAAAGCACACAACACACCGAAAAAACTGTTTGAACAACAAGAACGCCACTGGGTTTATTAGAGCTGTAAACCATGGTTTCTGAATGTACATCACCAATATAAGATTTAAACCATTGTACTGATCTGCTTCTTTTGCAATTTCAGTTGCATACTCTAATGGACCCCGCGTTCTCTATATTAAAAATATCATAGTCAGAAAAGCATATAGTCAATATAATAACATACATGCAATATTAACTAAGGATGTTTTGTTCAGCCTGAAAAGTCATATTAGAACAACCTTCTTTCATATAGGATCTCATTTGCAAAGCACAATCAAAATCTATAGTTGACAATGCTTATGTAAAAAATAATCCATGACTTAAATATTGTTGAGAATCGTGTCTATGACCACAAAATTCTTTTTATAGGTGAACTACTTACAATTTACATAAATTAGTGACTTATACGTGGATAATTGCCAAACTATGATATCTGAATTAGTAGAGATGTCTAGATCTACACTTACGGGATAAATTCAGGGCAGAGGTCAAGGGGACAAACTGATTAGAGTCATCTCCATGGAACATTAAGGAGTTATACTGTCCTATTAATCGCCGCATAAGAACACACATGGAGAAAACAATTTGCTTTACATCCGGAAACATTACCAGGGACCAAGACGTCTAGGGAGATCAAATCATCAGTGCTAGGGAGAATAGTGAGAGGAGAGAAAAGAAGCGGCCATAGTCTGCAAATCATACTACAAGTCACCAATTCATCCCCCGAGCAAGTGAGATCGACATGAAACCGACGGAGATAGGAATGGAGGAAGGGACGCATACTTGGTTGAGAGCTGCAGGGTCGATGGAGTCAACTGATCTTGGGACATAATGAAGATCCCTGCCCAGTGCTTCCGCACGCCATCGTAGCGTGTCATCGTCGGCGGTCGTCGGAGGTGTTGCGAACTCACAGCCCATAAAAGCCTCCCGCAGCTCATACACCACATCGGTAGTAGTCACACTTTCTTCTCCCCGGCCGTCTCCACGCACTGCCCCCTCGAGCCATGACCCGAGCCACGGGACCGCGCCACGCCAGCTAGGGGATCCCTGCCCAGACCCTCAAGTGAAGGAGCCGAGCTCTCTGGCCGTCGCGCCATGACAGAGACCCAGCTCTCTGACTGGCCCTCCTTCTTACCCTCGTGTGGCGCCGGTCTCCCATACCTCGCAGTAGCTCCGTGTGGATAAGGATCGGGGTTCTGTGTTTCATCGATGGGGCACAGCGAGGAGGACCGGGTGACCAGGAAGAACGCCATCCTCCACTACCCGAGAGATCCAAACCAATCATCAATCAAAGACTCAGAGAAAACCATGAAGACAACCCACCGCCAGCTGCATCGCACAGAAGAAGCCTTTGACCTATAGGCAGACCAGACACATCTAGAGGGAAATGCCCACAAATAGCCATAGCACGCGACAAGTGCCCTAAGCGCAGCCGTTGGTGACCACACTTAAGCTATTAGATAATTATGCTCAACATATACCACATGATTTTGTAATAAGCCAATAAAAGTTTGGTAGATATCTAATGTGGATCCTAGAAGAGCGAAATTCAACTTCACCCTGCCAGGGAAGGAACATATTTTGTGTCTCAAAATGGAGAGATATGATCAACTACCAGCCGGTATAGAATTCATACAGGAATAAAGTGGGAACCTCTTTCGTAGCTTTATCTGGAAAATAAGAGTCCATATATAATAATAAAAATAGCATGGAGTTGTGAAACAGTTCAGAGTCCAAATTATCGATTACCAATAAGACAGCACGAAAGAAATGTAGCAAAGGTAAAATGGCTACATAATTTGAATACCTTGTATACGTTTTTATTAGTTCAAAGCTTGCAGAAAACTTGATAACCGTAATGACTTTCAGAAATACACCTAAGAATAGTGAGAAGGTGCCATTTTTTGTATGTCTCCATCCATGATTCCTGGCTACATTGAACACAATGGATACCTTCAATAGAAGCCATGAGTTAGTCGGAGTATTCTTAGAGCCAACAACATATGAAAAAACTGATCACAAATTTAAGGAAGCATTCAAGAATATTTAGAAAACATGAAACTAAGATAAATTTATCAAGTTATCAATAGAAAAATATATGTGAGAAAAATGGAAAACGATATGGTCAGCAACACCAAAATTAAGATATCAAGTGGTAGTGACATCGTCGGCTTGGTTGACAACAATAAGATTAGGTTGATATATACTTTGACAACTGTAAATACCTTAATAAGAATCTCTAATAATGTTTGTTAATGTCTGCTAGGTATTATGTAGCTGACTACAAATAATCATATTCTCTGGTGTCATCTGCATGTAAAAAACAACTCAAGTTTTTTAGAAATGAAAGCCTCCTATTTAGCCTACTTTGGAAAGGCTACTAATAGAGAATGAAAGTAAAATGAGGATATGCATGGTCGGGTAAAGAAAAAGACACTTACAATGTTCATAGGAAGCACCACAATCTAAGATTTGTCAGGCACTTACGATATTGACATCAAGCAAGCACTTCCGGCCAAGACCAACAAATTAACAAAACATTATGGCTTCAGATGTCCACTTCACAATATTAGAAGAGCGCTTTGATCTGGAGACCATGATCTGAGATGAAAGTCACATGTGCTTCATCGCTTCCTCATCCATGAAAGAAATTCATGGTCATCCGTAGCCACTGAACTTGTACATGATGGAGTGAGGACAACAGTGGAGGGAGGCATTCCTGCTGAGAAGAAATGGCTGAAGGAGAATAAAGAGAAATCCGCCCGCTCACCTACCTCACCTACATGCTTTGATCGGTTAAGCTTCTCCAGCGGGGCTTTAACTAGAAGATGAATGGAATTACAACCACAAAGAACTGAGACCGAACAACACATACCTCCAAGCCGGCGACCACACAGCCAGCCAGAAAGAGGAACCCGGCGACACAGCGAGACAACCACGCTGACGCGCGATCCCGCGGATCCGAAGCGGAAATCATTGACCCAAGATGCAGCCGCCGATAAAACAGTGAGCAGAAATCGTAGACCCAAGATGCAGCCGCCAACAAAACAGGGCAGAACGTCGCCGAGGAGCCCGCTACCGCCCGGAGCTAGCACAGGAGATCCAAATCGGTGTCCCCGGTCCAAGAAACAGAGAAGAAGAAGACTACTACCCATCCGTAGTAAACAATAATACACCCTATTCGCACGGATGCCGGCGAGATGCGTCGCGGCCGCCGCGGACGAGGAAGATGTGGGAGGACGCGGACACCCTCCATGGGAACCATGTCGAGGAACTGCTTCTTGCGGCGGCGCGGCCGCCACGGAGCCCATGGAGGACGGATCGGCAGAGGGGGACGTCTCGGTGGCCGCGGAACCCATGGACGACGAAGCGGCGGGAGGAGATGCCGCGGAGCCCATGGAGGACACCTCCACCTCTTCTCTTTCTAGCATGGCGGCCTGTCCCTAGTGTCGGAAAGGAGCGAGGAGAGAGGAAGCAGCGGTGAGCCGGTTCTTTTCTAGCGTTGCCGATTCGCTGGTTTTTTTGACTATATTTACTGTAGCCGAGCGCCTGAGCCGGTGCTCAGCGCTGAGGATTTCCCTCACGCTTAAGCTGTTAAATAATAACACAGAAAATACCACACCGACTTTTGTCACACCAAAAGGTAACAATAGCAAGATCTACCACATTGTTATTTGAGAATATACATGAGAGATCTTCGTTTCCAGGGCTGTTTCAAAAGGAAATCTAGGTGAAATGGTTCAATTCATTGATTTGTTCCTGAAATGGGCTAACAGAAAGCCAAAGAATTTCATTTTTTTTGAGGCTATACATATGATGACACATTGGTTGCAACTTTGGCATACCTTCTACCCGTGGAGCAGCGAGATGCCATGGCTACTGGAGTCGGGATATTTTCAGCCGGGTTGAACACACTAGCCGACTACATGATGTCTAGCTTTGTGCTTTTTATATTCTGTTGGCTGATTTTTGTGGTAACTTTCGCTAGTACTATTTGATTTGTAATAACTATGAATTGAACTTTTAATAAATGGTTGTGCGTATTTATTGATGGAGAGCTCGGGTGATCTCCCCTTTAAAGAAATAGAAAGCCAAAGACACCTCAGAACCTGCTACTACTACTCCCCTGTTCTAAAAAAAGATGTCGCACGTTTGTTTAAATTTGAATGTATTAGTTGTCAACTCTCCGGGTAGTTCCTAGCCTAATCCTGATTACATAGTTGACAATGTCCTACTCCAGTTTTAGATTCTTCTCCAAATCTTCCTATGTTGACCAAATGTCCATAGAGATATCTTTGCTGGTGGGACAGTTCGAAACGCAATTCGATGTCATGTCAGATTTTGTTATAGTAATAACAAAAGTTTGGATGGGGCAGTTGGGAATAGTACTATACTGGAGTAGTAGGTTCAGATGCATATGCAGATGACTGAACGAGAAAACAATGCTGCTGTGACCATGACGGTGCGAGGCATGGGGGTGGTGACTTGTAGTCGGGCGTTTGGGTCGGTCCGTGGCCGATGGTCGCTCACGGGAAGAGGATTGAGAGGAATAAAGTAAATCAGTGTAGTGAGTGGCAGGATCTTGTAAGATGACCAAGCACAGGTGTGAAGACATGACATTTCCTTGGGACAATGGGAAGTCTGCCTATGTATTAAAACGCTGAAATGACCATGCCTATTAGGGATATTATAACCGGGACAAACGGAGGCTTCTCAGACCCTTACCGATTTTAGCCATCAGATCACCTGTTCTGGTCATCTTGGTCGTCCGGAGAGGCTGATGCTCCCGCGCCTGGCTCATATCCCTGGGGAACGCTACTCTGCAAGACAAATTTGACAAATCCCGTTCGATCATAATTGTACGGTCAGGATACATTATTCGGTGCTTTGGGTGATTCCTACCTTCACGCACCGCAATCCCATTCCATCCCAACCTCGAGCGCCGGCGCCGCCGCCTCCGTGCTGCTATCAGCGCCACAGAGAGAAATAGCCATTCAGGGAAGGATATGAGAGGGGAAGAGAGAGCGGCGGCTCCCCTTTTCCGATCTCTACCACGAGCGTCGTTGTGTCCATCTGACCTCGACTTCCAAGCGGCCTTCGGTCATTCGTCTATCATCAGTGGCAGAAGTCGAAGAGAGGAGTGGGAAGGACGGGAGAGCACCAAATCGCGACCTCCACATCGAGGAAAGCAGCAACATCACGTAATGCCATCAACAAAATTCCCACATCGATGTCGATGGCCGCCACTGTTGGCAGGTGGTTGGAGTTGTTGACAATGGCACCGACCCTTCCTGTTTCCACTTCACCTGCTGTGGTCGGTGGTGAAGCCACGACCATGTATCAATCTCCATTGCTACGGCCGGAAACGAGGTAATCTCTCGTACCTTTTTCCTTCCTTTTATCATCTCTATGGTCTCGTCCAATCCACCGACCGAAGATTAATAAATTCATGTTCCTTTCCCTCTAGATTGATTTTAGAAGATGCAGACTAAGATGTGGCCTTTGCGCTAGAATCTGCAGCAAGAAACAAAAAACTTCCGCACGAGTATCGGAAGTGATTAATTAGGGTATTTAGCCACGGTTGATAATCGCGAATTCTGGGTAACTGGCCAAGCTGCTAAAGTAGCTAAAGTAGTGATAAATCCTGTCAATAAAATAGATCCTACTGAAAGTCCATCGATTCCCAATCTCCAGTGAAAATCGAGGATATCTATCCATTTATAATCCTCTTCTTTCATGCTTACTTTAACTAGTTATTTCGGTTTTCTACTAGCTGCTTTAACTATAACCCCAGCTCTATTTATTGGCTTGAACAAGATACGTCTTATTTGAATTGACTGAATAAGTCAGAAAAAAAATCTTTCTTTTAGATTCCTGGTATTCTATAACTCTTTTCCACACTAAATTACTATTTTTTTTCTTGGTCATTGAGATTCGTGGATAATTTAGAGTAATATTTAGGGATAGATCGTATCTCTTCTTTTTTTATCACCTCGGGATTTTCTTGTTGGTTCCTTCTTTATTATTTATTCAAAGTGAGTCTCTTCCATTCGGTTCATTAGCTTTAGGAAAAATAGAAGCTGCGGAAATGCTCGCTTCTAAAAGGCTTAAAGGCTCTGATCAAGGCAATGAATACAAAAACAAAACATACCTTGACAATCCGGGTTAAAGAAGAAAAAGAAGAAAATAGGGGTTCTGTTGAATTTCAAGTATTTAGTTTCACCAATAAGATACGGAGACTTGCTTCACATTTGGAATTACACAAAAAAGATTTTTCATCCGAAAGAGGTCTACGAATACTTTTGGGAAAACGTCGACGTTTGCTAGCTTATTTGGCAAAGAAAAATAGAGTACGTTATAAGAAATTAATCAGTCAGTTGAATATTCGGGAGCAGTAATTTAATCGTTTGAATTTTTTTCTTTTTTTATTAGTAGTCTTATAGTAGTCTTACAATTTTTCTATCCTACTAGCTTGCTTGTACTAATGTCTACGATTGAAACTATGTATACAATTTTATTTTTTTATCATACAACTACTCTATTAGAACTCTGTTGTCACTTTTTCTACCCGTAGAATTATTGTAAATCCAACAATCAGTGTTGTTGTATTCCTAAAAAGTTTGAGATTCTTTTCTCATTGTTCTTGATCTTGACCTTATATCTTAAGAACAATGCAGTCATTTGACTTATCAAGTTTCTGTTGAATCTATGGGAAAATAAATTAAAGGTAATAATAATTCCTTGTCCAGTTAGTCCCGCCTAACTGCTGAAGCCTACCAAGTACTAATTGCATTGGATTCCCTCTTTTGTAGACATCATATTTGGAAATAATTGATATTTGAAATTCCTATCGGTGTTGCAGGTTAACAGTTGGGACATAATACATTATATAACCTAAAATATATATGATGAAACTTGTGTACTTTTGTTTCTTTTGCAGGTTAATAAAACGTCTTGAAGTCAAGCTCCATTCATTTGTTATGGCCTATGGGTGCCTCCTAGCCAATACATGGTATGCAAAATGATTGGTGAACAATTGAATCAAGAAATTCCCTACAGTTAGTTGACTGTACAGGGACAAGGGCTTTGTTCCATCAATGATCTATGTGGTATGTTTATAATGCTCTCATGTGATTTATTTTGTTGGTTCGGATCCTTCAAAATCTACAACTAGATGATGTGCTCAGTTTGTATTACGTAGAATAGAAGAGCTCCCTAACATAGATATGAGAGTTTGGGTAACGTTCTTGAAACATATAAGATTTAATAAGTGTTTATGATGATGTACTGTTTATTGCAGAGTTGTGGTGATTCTGTGAGAAGAGGAAAGCTAACATGGTGCTACCATTAGAATTTTCTCATACTCTTGGAGAAAATCCATCATGTAACCATTGAAAACTAATTAATATAGTTTATTTATCTGGTTTTATAATCAAGGTTGAGGAAAGTTTCAAACTTATAAATAGGCCCCACCACCTATATTGAGTCATTATACATTGCATTTGAAATTCATCCAATGTTTGCAGCGTTCGGTTTTTCTCAAGAGGGTGGGTGTCGGTATTGCATATTTATTAAATAATAATATATTGGTTAGCTCATCCACGTGAAAATTAACTTTACATTTCATGCCTTCGTAGTATCATAGAAACTCCTAACAATCTATTGTCAAAATTGACGGGCGCAGCAACGCGCGCTATCATGATCTAGTGTAGTATTAAAATGCTGAAATGACCATGCCTATATTAAATGGAAGTGAGAACCGGGCAATAGATTAGTGGTGAGCAAAATAAACTACTAGTCATAATAGTTGTTCGCTAGGTGCAATTTAGTCCCATTAGTTGCAAATTGGGGTGAAGTAGCCCCAATAGTTGCAACATGGTGCAAAACTCATCCCTAATGGCTCCATGTTGACATGTGGCAGTGGTTGTTTTGCAATATTGCCCTTTTGATATATTGTATATTATATAGGACACTTAATTCATTGTTGCTTTGCGCACGTGGGTTCCATCTATCAGAAAGAAATAAAGAGAATTAAAATTATTAGCCGGTGGAGATTCAAAACAGCAACCAGCTGGTTTGGTCTGCTTCCAGCGGCCACAAGAGTAGGGTTGTTGTCCGTCTGTCCGGCGGACGTTGACGGACAGCCGTGTAGTTAGTGTTTAGAGTAAAATTGTTAAGGACTAGTAATTTGATTAGGAAAGAAATTGACTAGGCGGACAGTTTTTGTTGGCTTGGCAGGTGTCCGTCTACATCCCTACACAAGAGCACACACGTGCTCAAATATAGTACTGTACTTTTATTCTTTTATATATTGTGCCTATGAATTTTCCCAATGAAGTTATAGCTAGCTTTACCAACTTCGGTCCGTCTGTTGCCTACCTGCCGCTCCCGTGCTCGGCCGCATAGCCAGACAAAGGTGGCGTTGTGGAGAGCGCAACGACGACCTGCTCGAGAGCCCAATCTATGACCTAGTGTGGCACCCCGGTCCACCTCCGACAGGTCAATCGTGGCTCTAAACCTACCGCAGCAACAACACCATCACCAGCTGCGACGGATCCGTCAGTGCCGATAACGGATCAACACAACTAGACATCCACCACATGTCATTTGGTTTGGATACTTCCTCTGTCATCCATATCAATGGTAGAACCGTGTGAGGTGAGTTTTGAGTATGGAGATCAAGAAGTGAGTCAGTGTATGCCGTCGTAGTAGAGTCGTGATATAGAAGGATGTATATCCCTGCCTAATAGTCAGGGACACTCATGAGGCGCGAATACCTACCTTGCACTTCTAGAGACCGCGGTCGGAGACTCTCAGCAAACTCCTTCGCGTCAGGGTTGTGTACGGCATGGCTTTCTCGATTGCAGCTTGGTGGAGGTCCGGAGCTCTAGGAACACGAGCACGAGCGGCATGGCCATGCACCCGCTCTACATTGCCAGATCGGAGCACGACCACTGCGTGCACACACGTTCTCTACCCTCTCTCCACACCGGCAACAGAATTTAGCGCGCAGGAGCAACAATCACCGGTAGAACGAGGAAGAGGCGGTCTGTCAGGTTGCACGTGTTCACCACCGCGTCAATAAGACTCACGATCTACAGTTTGATATTAACATATATGTAGTTTTTTAACTATTTCTACCTTGCCTGACAGGTGGGGTCAGATCGGTAAGGCATACGTGCTATACAATTTTTTTTGAAAGGTGCTATACAAAAAAATGAACGGTGCATTTTTGCAAAACAATCACTGCCACGTGCCAGCACTAGAGTCAATCGGGATGAGCTTTGCACCAAGTTGCAACTATTGGGACTACTCCACCCCAATTTACAACTAGTGGGACTAAAATGCACCTGGTAGACAACTATTGGGACTAGTGGTGTATTTAGCTCATTAGTGGTTGAGCCGTAGTTGACGCATCCCAGAGACTGGAGTTCGATGCCTATCAGGGACGAATTTTTGGAATTCTCACGCCGACCCATTTCTACTGTATATATAAAAAAAGGTATATACACCTACACTGCCACAACTTGTCTACTATGTGCAAATTAGTCCCACTTCTTGCAAAATGGAGTATAGCAGTCCCACAACTTGCATTGTCATGCAAAACTGGTCCAGAAGATCCACAAGTGGACACGTGGCGATGTCTTTTTTACACAAATCTCCTTTGCTTATTTCTCTCTGGCATATCTGGCCGACAACACGAGAGCCTCACCTGTCAGTGGACGAAGAAACATATAAAAACAACTGTGCAAACTAGGGTTTGAACTCACCACCTTTGGTTCCAGGCCACGGGTGCAAGCCACTCCGAACAATGACGCCATTTGTTTTTACTGCAAGCTTAGTTAATTGTATGCGGGTATGCTAGTGTTGTTCATGTACGTGTTTACAATGGCGTCCATGCATGAGGATGCCACGGTGCGACGCCTCGCCATGAACCGCTGTAGTAATTTTGTACTGATGTATAAGTAGAGGATTATTGGAGTGACAGATATTTGACAAAATTTGAATCTATCTAGACACTATTTAATATATAGATACATCTAAATCTAGACAAATTTTTGACATCTATTTGAACACGGAAGGAATATATTCTATATTGTGGTTATCATGTCGCACTTCTTAAAAGTTTGCCGTTCAAGCCTAAAAAGTGAGAATGGTAGATTGAGATGAAACCGATGTGACATTAATGAGGAGTACAAAAGACCGTGCTCCCTCCCCCCCCCCCCCCCGAGCGACGGGAGCACCCCACCCTCCCCGGTAGCCAGCCACCCTCCTCACCTCCTCCCCTTTGCCGACGCTGGCGTGGGCCACTGAGCAAAGTCATTGCGGCGCCGACACCGGCGGACTTGCCCTTCGCCGCTCGCGAGGCGAGGATATCGGGGCTCCCTCAGCCTGGCGGCGATGCACCATGGCAGCACTGGATCTCGGGCGAAGGGTCCGGTCCTGGCAGTGACGAGCGGGGGCGTGCGGAGCGGCGGCGCCTCCTCCCCTCTCGGCTGCGGGGGCGGCTAAGGTGGCACGGGCTCTAGGCGAGCTTGGCCCGAGCTCTGGCGGTGGCCATGGCTATTTGCTGGTGTAGCGGCAGCGGGGTGCAGGACTGCTCAGGGCACAGCTGACAGACGATGGTGGCGGCATGGTTGCAGCAGCGCGACGATGGAGGAATGGGGCCTGATTTGGGCTTGTTCCAGCCCTATTTGGCACTGCTGTTGCGTCCAGACGGCTCTCACCGTGGGTGATGGAGGGAACTTCCCCTCCCCCAAGCCGCCAGGTGCCTTGATGCCTGCAAGTCCGTGAGCCCTACCCTTCCTTCTCGACGGTGGTGCGATGTGGCGTTGGTCGGAGCTTTGGCTAGAACTCGTGGATGCTGGGGTGGCGGCCCTGGAATGTGGACTGCGTGGGCGTCTCTTCGGCGAGCGTCGTGGAAGTGGTGGTGGTTCCTGTTGGGTCCGCAGCATAGAAAACAAAAAATTTCCTACGATGAGAACTATACGCCAAGATTTATCTACTAGATACAGAGCAACGGGTGGACATACATCTATGGAGAACTTACCCTCGAAGACAACGAGTTTTGTTAACGAGTAGGAACTCGTGGTTGATGTAGTCGTACGCTTGCCGATCTCAAGATCGTGTGGAAGTCGGAGCGCCGCAAATCAGTAGCGCATCCGTCCTCGCACACACGTTCAAGCCACCGGACAACCTCCACCTCCTCGCTCCAGCGAATCAGCGGAAGCAGCAACTCCTTCCAAACGCAAGTCCACCGGGAACATGTATCTCGCTAATCCGAGACCATGGGGGAATATCTAGAGGGGGAGAGAGATCCTTCACGAGGAGGTGTGAGGATGAAGGAGGGAATGGGTGGCCTTTTATAGGAGGAGGGGGTGCCCTCTCTCTCCATGGCCGGCGCATGGGGGGTGACCCCTCACCTCCCCCATTCATGTGGTGGTAACCCCTCCACATTAAAATGCCCCCTTAACATTCTCTTTTAAAGTCTCCACTTTAAATGCATTAAATTTCTCCAAATTTAATGCTCTCTCATTTAATAAAACTCTTTTATTTATTTTATTCAGAATTTTGTTAATTACTTTAATTAACAAACATTCACATAAAACCCCTTGCAACATTTCAATATTACATGTAGAACCACTTTCTGCAATTTCACCTGAAACAATTCCGGTTTCTATCGAAACATTTCCTGCGCTTTGCAAACCTTTTGTCTGGAACATATGTGCTCCTAAATGGTGTCCGGAAACCCTTAAGTGTGTCACCCTACGGTTCACGAATAATGCAGACATGATTGAGACTCCTCTCAGATCAATAATCAGAAGCAGGACCTAGAGATCCATACTGACTCCTACACATTCAACGATGACTTCTGTGATCGTGAGAACCTTTAACGTCAGCAATTTAATCCCTTTGTCTCATGATATAATACATGTCCGAGTTTCGATCATCGGTATCCAAATACCTAGTTTGATCTCGTTACCGACATGCACTCTTTTCTCATTCCCGTGATATAACATTCTAGTGATCACATCACTTGCTTGCAAGCTATCTTAATGTGATATCACCGAGAGGACCCAGAGTATATCTATCCGTCATCTGGATTGAAAAATTCCACTCTTGATCCATGAGCCTCAACATAGCACCTTCGTAGTACTAAACCCATCTTTATAGTCACCCTGTTACGGTGTGACGTTTGATGTTATCAAGATACTCTTCTGGTGTTAGCAATTAACATGATCTCATGGTCTAAGGACTAAGACTACTTTGTATGATGTTATAGCAATATAAACATAATGACTTGATCGTAATGCTATACTTTCGATGAATGTTCATCACATCATTTCACAAATGATGTGACCTTGTTATTAACAACATCCAATGTCCATGATCAGGAAACTTTGATCATCTTGTTAATCAACAAGCTAGTCTATAAGAGAGGTATAACTAGGAACCCTTTTTGTTTATTAAACACACATGTATTGATGTTTCCTATCAATACAATTATAGCATGCAAAATAAACATCTATCATATACAAGGAATATATAATAACAACTTTATTATTGCCTCTCAGGGCATATTTCCTTCAGTCTCCCACTTGCACTAGAGATAATAATCTAGTTCACATAGTGATAAATCTAACACCCATGGAGTTCTGGTGTTGATCATGTTTTGCCCTAGGGAGTACTTTAGTCAACGGATCTGCTACATTTAGGTCCGTGTGCACTTTACAAATCTTTATATCTCCATCCTTGACATGCCCGCAGATGGAGTGAAACCGGCGCTTAATATGTTTGGAATTCTTGTAAGACCTTGGTTCCTTTGCGTTGGCTATGGCTCCATTGTTGTCACAATAGATCACTATTGGGTCCAACGTACTGGGAACCACACCTAGTTCTGTAATGAACTCTTTCATCCAAACTGCCTCCTGTGCCGCTTCTGAAGCAACAACATATTCCGCCTCCGTTGTTGATCCAGCCACCACAGGTTGTTTGGAACTCCTCCAACTAACTGCTGCTCCGTTCAAGAGAAATACGTATCCGGATTGAGACTTAGAGTCATCCGGATCGGTGTCAAAGCTAGCATCGACATAACACTTAGCGACTAGCTCTTCTTCACCTCCGTATATAAGAAACATATCCTTAGTTCTTCTCAAGTACTTGAGGATGTTCTTTACCGCTATCCAGTGTTCCGAACCTGGATCAGATTGGTACCTACTAGTCAAACTAATAGCATGTGCCACATCCGGTCTTGTACATAGCATGGCATACATTATAGAGCCTATGGCCGAGGCATAGGGGACCTTATCCATCATCTCTCTTTCTTCCGCCGTAGCCGGACTTTGAGTCTTACTCAATGTCTTGCCTTGCAACATAGGTAAGAACCCCTTCTTACTTTCGTCCATATTAAACTTCTTTAATATCTTATCAAGGTATGTACTCTGCGATAGCCTAATTAGGCGTCTTGATCTATCTCTATAGATTTTAATGCCTAATATATATGAAGCTTCACCAAGGTCCTTCATCGAAAATTTGCTGTTTAGATAACTTTTAACACTATTTAAAAGATCTATATCATTTCCAATCAATAATATGTCATCCACATATAATATCAGAAATGCCACATTGCTCCCACTCACTTTCTTGTAAATACAAGCCTCTCCATAAGTTTGGACAAATCCAAACTCTTTGATCACCTCATCAAAGCGGAGACTCCAACTCCGGGATGCTTGCTTCAGTCTATAGATGGATCGCTGAAGTTTGCACACCTTATCAGCATCCTTAGGATCGACAAAACCCTTTGGTTGCATCATATACAACTCTTCTTCAATATTACCATTGAGGAACGCAGTTTTGACATCCATCTGCCATATTTCATAATCGAAATATGCAGCAATTGCTAACATAATCCTAACCGACTTAAGCATCGGTACGGGAGAGAATGTCTCATCGTAGTCAACTCCTTGAATTTGTCGAAACCCCTTTGCGACAAGTCGAGCCTTATAGATGGTTACATTACCATCAGCATCTGTTTTTCTTTTGAAAATCCATTTATTCTCAACGGCCTTTCGATCGTGAGGTAAGTCCACCAAGGTCCAAACCTGGTTTTCGTACATGGATTCCATCTCGGATTTCATGGCTTCTAGCCATTTGTTGGAATCAGGGCTCATCATCGCTTCTTCATACGTTGCAAGGTCATCTATTTCATCAATCATGAAATTCATAACAGGATTACCGTACAGTTCAGGAGCTGCACGTGTCCTGCTTGACCTGCGAGGTTCGGTAGTGTCCTCTTTCGGAGTTTCATGATCAATATCATTAGCTCTCTCTTCATTAGGTGAAGTCAACTCCAAAACAACTTCCGGTGCTGCGCTACTCGCCATTTCATGAAGAGAAGGTTCAATAACCTCTTCGAGTTCTACCTTCCGACTACTCACACCTTTCGCGAGAAACTCCTTCTCAAGAAAGGATCCATTCTTGGCAACAAAGACCTTGCCCTCGGATCTGTGATAGAAGGTATACCCAATCGTTTCCTTAGGGTATCCTATGAAGACGCATTTTTCCGCTTTGGGTTCGAGTTTATCCGGTTGAAGTTTCTTCACATAAACATCACATCCCCAAACTTTAAGAAATGACAGCTTAGGTTTGTTTCCAAACCATAATTCATACGGTGTCTTTTCAACGGATTTAGATGGTGCCCTATTTAAAGTGAATGCAGCGGTTTCCAGTGCATAACCCCAAAATGACAGTGGCAAGTCAGTCAGAGACATCATAGATCAAACCATATCCAATAAAGTACGATTACGACGTTCTGACACACCATTACGTTGTGGTGTTCCGGCGGGCGTGAGTTGTGAAACTATTCCACAATCTTTCATGTGTGTGCTAAACTCGTAACTTAGATACTCTCCTCCACGGTCAGACCGTAGAAATTTGATCTTTCTATTACGATGATTTTCCACTTCATTCTGAAATTCTTTGAACATTTCAAAAGTTTCAGACTTATGTTTCATCAAATAGATATACCCGTATCTACTCAAATCATCCGTGAAAGTAACAAAATAACGATATCCACCTCGCGCCGACACACTCATTGGTCCATACACATCAGTATGTATGATTTCCAATAAATCTGTCGCCTGTTCCATTGAACCGGAAAATGGCGTTCTAGTCATCTTGCCCATAAGGCATGGCTCACATGTATCAAATGATTCAAAATCAAGTGATTCCAAAAGTCCATCGGAATGGAGTTTCTTCATGCGTTTAACGCCAATATGACCTAGACGCAGTGCCACATATATGCAGATATATCATTATTAAGTTTAATCCTTTTAGCATCAACATTATGAATATGCATAATACTACTATCGAGATCCAATAGAAATAAACCATTCAACACAGGTGCATGACCATAAAAGATATTATTCATATAAATCGAACAACCATTGTTTTCAGATTTAAACGAATAACCACTTTGCATCAAACATGATCCGGATACAATGTTCATGCTCAGTGCAGGCACCAAATAACAATTATTTAGGTTTATAACTAATCCCGATGGCATATGGAGAGGCAGCGTTCCGACGGCAATCACATCAACTCTTGATCCATTGCCGACCCGCATCGTGACCTCATCCCTTGCTAGTTGTCGCTTGTTCCGCAGCCCCTGAACCGAGTTACATATATTAGCAACCGATCCCGTATCAAATACCCAGGTGCTACTGCGAGTACTAGTCAAGTACACATCAATAACATGTATATCACATATACCTTTGTTTGCCTTGCCGGCCTTCTTGTCCGCCAAATACTTGGGGCAGTTGCGCTTCCAATGGCCAGTCCCCTTGCAATAGTAGCACTCGGTGTCAGACTTAGGGCCAGCTCGGGGTTTTTTTTTCAGGCGCGGCAACAGATTTGCCGCCCTTCTTTCCCTTCTGCTTGCCTTTCTTGTCCTTCTTGAAACCGGTGGTCTTATTGATCATCAACACTTGATGTTCTTTCCTAATCTCCACTTCTGCAGTCTTAAGCATTGACAGAAGCTCGGGAAGAGACTTCTTCATGCCCTGCATATTATAGTTCATCACGAAGCTCTTGTAGCTAGGTGGCAGAGATTGGAGAACACGATGTATGCCTAAGTCAATGGGAATCGTTATTCCCAAGGACACAAGCTTATCGGCGTACCCAGACATTTTGAGTATGTGCTCACTAACGGAGCTGTTCTCTTCCATCATGCAGCTAAAGAACTTTTCAGAAGCATTATAACTCTCTACGGCAGCATGGGTATCGAAAATCATTTTCAATTCTCCCATGGTATCAAAGGCATTGCCATTTTCGAAATGTTTTCGAAGTTCTGGCTCTAGCCCATACAGTATGCCGCAATGAACTAAGTTGTGGTCCTCCTGACGAGTTATATAGACGTTCTTTTCCTCGTCAGGGGCATCAGGAGCTGGTGGGGGGCCTAGCGGCGCCTCTAGCACATATTGCTTTTGTGCAGCAGTGAGGAGAATCCTCAAATTCATAGCCCAATTGGTGAAGTTGCTACCATTCGCAGCAAGCTTCTCTTTCTCCATGAACACATTGAAATTAAAAGCAGGTGGTGCCATCTACAACAGAATTTGTAAAATATATTTAGACTAAGTTTATGATAGATTGAGTTCAACTAATCCAAATTACTAATGAACTCCCACTCAAAAACGACATCCCTCGTGTCCTTTTGGTGATGACATGAACCAAATCCACTACACCAAGTCCGATCATCATGTGAGTCGGTGTAGCTTCAAAGGCGAGTATCTATATAGGCATCATATCAACTATATGACTCATGCTTAACCTTTTGGTCCGTGTTCCGAGGCCATGTCTGTACATGCTAGGCTCGTCAAGTAAGAACCTTAGTATTCGCGTGTGTAAAACTGTCTTACACCCGTTGTATGAAAGCGTAGAGTCGAGAACACCCGATCATCACGTGATACCTCAAAACACGATCCACAAAACGGTGCATACTTAAGGAAGAACACATTTTATCTTGATATCTAAATGAGGGATCATCTTATAATGCTACCAAAAGCACCAAACTAGCAATATAAGATGCTAACATCTAATGTGTGAAGTGAGGTGATATGGTCCATGCATTTGATCTCTATCATTTGCACCGTGGTATGATCTCTATGATTCCTTTATGTGTAAGGCCAAGGTCTATGGAACTTACACGTTAAGTGAGTTGTAAGATTATCTATCATACATCTACTTACAACAATACCATATCAAGACACTAGCCCAGCAACGATCTAAACTAGACGCCTCTAATTTATCAATTGCAAGTTTTACGTGGCTTAGGGCTTTCGGAGATAGAACCGGTCTTACCTACGAACATGAACCACAACGAGGATAACCAAGTTATTAGCAACTCGTTGTAAATCAGATATTGACTATAGTAGGAGAGACAGACACCCGCCAACCACTTATGCAAAACAAGTTGCATGTCAGTCGTGGAACCGGTCTCATGTACGATGACATGTAAGGTTGGTCCGGGCCGCTTCATCCCACTATGCCACCAATATCCAAAGTACATAGAAGATGCAATAACATGATCATCATCGCCCACATATAAACATATGTGTACTACCCGTGCAAAGCACCTACACATAGATCAGGCTCTGATACCACGGTTGGATCCGCAGCATAGAAAACAAAAAATTTCCTACGATGAGAACTCTACGCCAAGATCTATCTACTACATACAGAGCAACGGGTGGACATACATCCATGGAGAACTTACCCTCGAAGACAACGAGTTTTGTTAACGAGTAGGAACTCGTGGTTGATGTAGTCGTACGCTTGCCGATCTCAAGATCGTGTGGAAGTCCGAGCACCGCAAATCAGCAGCGCATCCGTCCTCGCACACACGTTCAAGCCACCAAACAACCTCCACCTCCTCGCTCCAGCGAATCAGCGGAAGCAGAAACTCCTTCCAGACGCAAGGCCACCGGGAACATGGATCTCGCTAATCCGAGACCATGGGGAAATATCTAGAGGGGGAGAGAGATCCTTCATGAGGAGGTGTGAGGATGAAGGAGGGAATGGGTGGCCTTTTATAGGAGGAGGGGGGTGCCCTCTCTCTCCATGGCCGGCGCATGGGGGGTGACCCCTCACCTCCCCCATTCATGTGGTGGTAACCCCTCCACATTAAAATGCCCCCTTAACATTCTCTTTTAAAGTCTCCACTTTAAATGCATTAAATTTCTCCAAATTTAATGATCTCTCATTTAATAAAACTCTTTTATTTATTTTATTCAGAATTTTGTTAATTACTTTAATTAACAAACATTCACATAAAACCCCTTGCAACATTTCAATATTACATGTAGAACCACTTTCTGCAATTTCACCCAAAACAATTCCGGTTTCTATCGAAAAAATTCCTGTTTCTATCGAAACATTTCCTGCGCTTTGCAAACCTTTTGTCTGGAACATATGTGCTCCTAAATGGTGTCCGGTAACCCTTAAGTGTGTCACCCTACGGTTCGCGAATAATGCAGACATGATTGAGACTCCTCTCAGATCAATAATCAGAAGCGGGACCTAGAGATCCATACTGACTCCTACACATTCAACGATGACTTCTGTGATCGTGAGAACCTTTAACGTCAGCAATTTAATCCCTTTGTCTCATGATATAATACATGTCCGAGATTCGATCATCGGTATCCAAATACCTAGTTTGATCTCGTTACCGACATGCACTCTTTTCTCGTTCCCGTGATATAACATTCTAGTGATCACATCACTTGCTTGCAAGCTATCTTAATGTGATATCACCGAGAGGACCCAGAGTATATCTATCCGTCATCTGGATTGACAAATTCCACTCTTGATCCATGAGCCTCAACATAGCACCTTCGTAGTACTGAACCCATCTTTATAGTCACCCTGTTACGGTGTGACGTTTGATGTTATCAAGATACTCTTCTGGTGTTAGCAATTAACATGATCTCATGGTCTAAGGACTAAGACTACTTTGTATGATGTTATAGCAATATAAACATAATGACTTGATCGTAATGCTATACTTCGGATGAATGTTCAGCACATCATTTCACAAATGATGTGACCTTGTTATTAACAACATCCAATGTCCATGATCAGGAAACTTTGATCATCTTGTTAATCAACAAGCTAGTCTATAAGAGAGGCATAACTAGGAACCCTTTTTGTTTATTAAACACACATGTATTGATGTTTCCTATTAATACAATTATAGCATGCAAAATAAACACCTATCATATACAAGGAATATATAATAACAACTTTATTATTGCCTCTCAGGGCATATTTCCTTCAGTTCCTCCCCTCGGTCATGTGTATGGCGAGGATAGGGTGATGTGAGGCTTTGGTGTTGGCGGTGCTTCAGGTTCGGCAACTCCCATATTGTGTGTCAGCAACCTATCTTGGGGACAACGGGCGTGGTGGACGCCGGGGTGCGGTTCGAAGGTTTTTTCGGGCGAAAGCTCAGTGCCTCGGCAGCATCAGCGACGATGTGTTCGGGTATAGTTACCTTCTTGGGGGCGCCGATGCGGCTACCTTCCGCGCGACAGGGCTCCGGATGAAAACACTTGACCTTTTGTCTCGACGGCAGCGACGTGGTGTGTCGTGATCCTCTTGGGGGCGTCGTCGTGGAGCCCCGGGTCACCTCTATATCGGCTCGTTGTCCTCGGTGGCAAATTTAGGTTTTCCCGCATTTTTCTTGTCCATTTTGATCTGCTTTGTAAAAGGGGTCTTCTCTCCACCTTATATTTGATCGGATGTGGCTTTATTTATAAAGCAGGACGAAAACCTAGTTCGAGATGAATGAATGTAGTGGTTTATTATGGAACTCTTCTCTCAAGTTTCCTCTGTAGATGGTTAGATCCTATCGTATATGTGAGGAACATGGTAAAAGAAAGCTATGTACCAAAATAATCTGCATTTTAGGAGTCAATAAAACGACGCTCCATATGTTAATTCAATGTATCATCATCTGCATTGGCTTGGGTATGTCCCCACGGTCTAATGGTCGTGAGTTCGACACACTAGTCAGCGCAAATATTTTTATTTGTTTCTTCTTGCAAAAAAATTGACAGGTTTGACCTGCACCGTGAGGCACCACACGGCCAGATATGCCAAAAATGCAGGGGCATTTGTCCAAAAATGATGTCGCGACCGGTTTTGCACGGCAAGGCAAGTTGTAGGACTTGTATACCCCATTTTACAAGAAGTGGGACTAATTTGCACATGTTAGACAAGTTATGGGACTGGAGGTGTATATACCTCATCAAAAGAAGACTAGTTCCTCCTAGCACCGTTTCTTTTTTTATAGAGCTAAATAAACAACCAGTCCCAATGTTGTCTAGCATGTGCAAATTAGTCCCACTACTTGCAAAATGGGTCAAGTAGTCCCAAAAGTTGCAAAAGAGTGCAAAACTAGTCCCAGATGCCTCCGCTGCTGACATGTGGCGCTGAGTTTTTTGAAAAAACACCACTACATATTTTAGTTTTGTACATGTGACCATATTATTTTCTAACTATCTAGGCTGACCTGGCAGAGGGAGGAAAGACTACCTAAAATGAAAAATGGTTGGTTTTTGAACCCTGGACCCTAGCTAGGCTATGCACGTGTCTAACCCTACAAATCAAATTACTTTGCACATACTGAATTCTTTTATCTTTATTATCACGGGTCTGCATGATCCACTTGGCCCGTCATCCTTGGACCGTCGGTGGCCTTACATATGTGAGGTCCATTGCCTATATCATACAATTGTAGAGCATGTGTGAGCTAGTTACATGCATCAAACCATGTATGTATGTATCAAGCGTGTCGTCACCGTCCCACTCATGGCCACGACGGACTATGTGGATCAGGCCGTTGCGTGGCTGTATTTCTTCCCAATACACAGTCATCCACTTACCGGTCACGCAGATCCGGCTTGCCGCAGCGCGAAGAGGGTTTCGGCGTCCTTGGCATTGGTGTGTCGTGCAATCTCTGGTGCGGCTTGTTCAGGCTGTGCTCGTCTACGTGTAGCAGTTCATCAGGCTCGACGGTTCCAGGCCAACCCCCTAGTTGTGGTCGGGAAAGTTACTACTCCCTCTGTCCAGAAATAACTGATTTGGGTTTATCTAGATTTGAATGTATTTATACACTAAAATGCGTCTAGATACATTCGAATTTAGACAAAGTCAAGTCAGTTATTTCTGGACGGAGGGAGTAGATTGTATGCCATAATTTTAGCAGCTCACTTATATAGTTTCAGTTTTGAACCTTTGAATGGTATATAAGCATGAGAAACATTTTGAATCATAAGTATGCGACGGTGGTCATGAGTTGTTGTTGGCATATGTTCCCAATTCACATGATCTGCCCAAAACTTTATGGATTACGTTAGCATTGCAAAATAGGGCAGAGTCTTTTTGCAGGTAGAAATAGATACGATTTGACATTACAATAGTTACGTTCCTTTTAATGAGAGTATATCACTTTCGCTTCGTATATGTTTTGATAATTTAAATTTCATCGACCATCGTCCATTGTGTAATTTGCCTCGGTATCTTTACATCCAAAGAAAAACTTCAAAAAAGAACGGTTTTACTTATTTGATTTCTCAAGGGGTTGTGTGTTTATATTCTTTTGTTCAAAGTTCCCGTGTGGACTTCGGACGTGCTGTGCAGGTACCGGCGTCGTTGCTTTAGAGGGCACGGACTGGCTAATCGGTGCATTGTTTGTACGCAGAAATATATAGTTTCTTTTGGACTATAAAACAATCTGTGGTTAGACACACGTGCGTAGAACCTGGAGGTCTAGGGTTCAGACCCCAGCGAATCTGCATTTTTATATACGTCTTTTCTCCCTCTTGACAGGTGGGCCTAGACTGTAAGGAAAAAATAGGGTCACATGTTTTATATACGTCTTTCCTCCCTCTTGACAGGTGGGCCTAGACTGTGAGGAAAAAATAGGGTCACATGTGCAAAATAAAAACATATAGTGGTGTTTTTGCAAAAAAGAGCAGCGCCACGTGTCCGCGGCGGAGGCATCTGGTACTACTTTTGCACCCTTTTACAACTTTTGGGACTACTTGACCCCATTTTGCAAGTAGTGTTACTAATTTGCACATTCTAGACAACTATTGGGACTAATAGCATATATAGCTCTTTTTTATATTATATGGAAGCAAAGTAATTAAATGGACCAGCGAGCGCAGATTGGGAAGACTCTAAAATAGGAAAGGCAGAGTACGGGCTCGTACCCTTTACATGTCCACTTTGATTATAGATGGCACTCGAATCTGTACCCGCTAACGGGTATAACTTTTTCCCATATCCATCACCCGACAGGGTAAATGGGTATCGTGCGTAAAAATATTCGTGTTTATAACACATCAAAACGGTGGCAGAGGCATGTTAATGGACATGCACAGGGAGGATGCGTTTTCCGGCGCGTGGGTGTCTATGCTAGACCTGGACAGGTCAGTGCTTTGATCCTGTTTCGATGATGGGTAAGCAGGAGATCGGGGCGGCGATATCTGGAGCATGTGCGCTGCGTGCTGAGAGTCTGCCAAACCAGTTTGTTCTTCCGACTCGTCATTGGGCGGTTGGGTGAGGCCTCTAGTTTTATGATGATGCACGTAGGTGTGAAGTCATGGAAATAGCCCCGCATGACCACCTCTTCATCAAGGTTGTAGGTGTGGTGGTGAGGTGACTCCAGATTGATCTTTATATTTTTTTATAAAGCATTGTTGAATAATAAATAATAAATGTTATATGCATCATTTTGATGCAGAGGTGATGGGTACCACCTCCATTCCAAAAACAAACTCCAAACAATCATTGATGCCCGACAAACTTGCCAATACTTAGGTCTAAACCATGAGCAACATGTCTCTTGGAATCACAAACAAAAACACCCTGCACCCTAAAGAAAGTCTTGCACCCGCTAAAGAAAAAGAGGCGACTGCCTAGGGTTACCAGAAATCGACGGGTACCAGCCTCCTCTGCTTGCTCCTCTGGTGGTAGGAGGGGGACCTTGGATCTACGCTCGTCACCACAGTAAGATCCCTAAAGTTAGAGATTGGACAATCAGAACCAATATATTATGGTGGCTATGACAGCGTTATGCAGGTCAAAAATAAGATATACCCGTCTCCTCGTCCACCTAATTGGCGGCGATCTCGCCGGTGGCGTTCAGGAGGGTGGAAAATCGTCTGGTCATTGCGCGGTGGATTTCGTTCGGTCTACACGTGTTTCAAATTTGGTGTTGGAAGATTCAGAACTATTCAAGAGTTTAATGGGGATGACTTCGGCTTCGAGACGCTATTCCTTCGGAGCACCCGCACAAAGACTTCTCGATTATCATCAACAACATCAATGTTAGACCGGCTCCGGTAGCGGAGCCGCGACATCGACGTGTCGGCGGCTCGCTCTGGCGACGATAGTGGTCCAATGATCTGGTTGTTACGTTTGACATTTCTTGTACTTATTGTGAACATCTACGGTAGATCTAGATTTTTCTAAAAAAATGCCTCTTGGAAAAACAGAACGTTTAGTTGTGTAGATCGGTCGTAGAACGGCAGAAATATGCAAAAACATGAGTCAAAACATAGGAGCACGGCACGCGTGCGGACAGAACTGAGCACGGGTGCAAAGTCTCTCTTCGCATAAAGAATTCGTCGACCGGATCGTCAGAAACAGTTCGTTCGTTTCCAACTACGCCAGCACGCACGGTTTGACTAAACTGGGCTAGCTGCCGTCTCGATCTGTGTACATCCATGGACCCGTGTCTCTCAGTTCTCACAAGGCAGCTTGGTCGCGGAGCTCGCGTCCCTTTCACACCAGACGAGAGAGACCACACGAGCCCTACTCTGACACCACTGAACATTGATTTAGACACATGATCTGTATAGACATACTATAGACAACTTATAAAATACTCTATCTATAAGATACTATTTTTAGCCAGTTATGTGTGAGTACAAATTACAGACACCATTCATACAACAACAAAATACCATTTGTAAGTTGTCTGTAAGATAAATTACAGACACCATTCATACAACAACAAAATACCATTTGTAAGTTGTCTGTAAGCTTACTATAAACTGTCTTGAACTTTATAGACAGCCTTACTCTCTCTTCTCCACGTTATCAAAATTATCTATAACCTCCTGTTGCAGACAGCTGACTCAACACTAGTATACATGCCCTGTGAAGCAAATCGGCTCGGTCAGGTCGATGAAGCGGAGAAGCGAATCGGCTCGGTCGGGTCGAGGAAGCGGAGCTCACGTAGTGCGTACATTTGGTCTCCGGTCGCACCGTCATGTTCTGCACCACGTCCATGTAAGAAATATATACTTTATGACCTAAATTGATTTAAAATAGAGATGAGAACCCCCAAAGTAGTACTTTCGGCATCTGAGCTCCAGTGCTCTCGGTATAATATAAAATTAAAAAATCATATTTATAAGTTTTTAAAAATTATTAAACAATGTTCCGAAAATAGTTTACGATGTATTCCACAAATTTATATCTCAATTCCAAATGTTTTGTATTCCGAACTACACAGAAAAAGTTTGATTTTCTTTTGAGATTTGAAATCACTATAATTTTGTCATTTTTTGTAGCTCAAAATACATATTATTTTCAATTGATATATTGCAGTTTTTAGTTTATATCACTAGGTAAATCCTTATTTATTTTCAAAAGTTTTTGTAACACATAAATAGGATTTTCTATTTTTTTAAAAAGTGGGATCACTGTTGTTCATGTGCACCAAATCTCCACTCGACAAGAATCCTTATAAAAGATAACGTGAGCTCATAAATTTCATAAAACACCAACCACAACAATCATTCATTCATTAAAAAACAAGTCCAATATAGGCACACATAAACACCATTCACCACACATTCATACTCGTGCAAGGTCGAATCAGAAACTACATAGTTTTAAAACTAACGAATTCACAATTGTAGTCTCGCTATTTGAGAAAACATGGCCTCCTACATAAGAAATCACCAACGATGCATGTGTCATTAATTAAACCTTGGAACCGACCCAGTGGCGCAATATCGACAACATGCATAATCCACTGAATTCATCGAACCGCTGCAAGACTATTGGGTTTGTTCTCTAACAAATGATCAAGGATCTCCATTCTCTTCCATTTTGATGTGCCCCTAATTATGCCACAGACCTGCAACCACCATAATACAGTCATCAGAACATGTTGATAGTGTGCCTTTGTAAAAAACCGGTCATAACCACACGTGCCCATTTCTATTTAGGGACTAACTAAGCACAATCCCGTATAAATAAGCAATTGTGCTTACCGCTTGCACGACGTGCGCCCTTAGTCACCCATTTTTTTTCACTCCATGGCCACCCAAATTTCATGCCGCAACGCTCCTGAATCCATCCACCCCGCAACACTACCCCTTACCTAGCGGCATTGTAAATGTTAGATGGCATCATCACCATGGTGGCAAGCAACATCCTATGTCGCCAAGTGGCAACTCACATCCATGCCTTTTCCTATGTTTCTTCTTTGATGCATCCTCACATTGCAAATCCTTAAAATAGTAATAGTTCCTACTATATTGAACTACAAATATGTTGATTCCATGATGTATGTATATGTAGTGCTTTGTATTTGTATGCTTTAATTTTGTTGCGTGTTGTTTATGTTGTGATAGCATATGCTTATTTGTTTTGGTTTTGGTGCTTCTTATATTATTTTCTTACAAATCACACATTTTGAAAGTTCATACATAACCATAGTCAGAAACATTTACCAAATATGATGATATCAAACTCTAAGTAAAAAAACATAGTGACATTGCAAACAAAATAACGATTCAGGGGTCATCATGATTGGCGCTAAAACATTGAGGGCAGAAAATAAATTAGTTGCACAATCTCTGAACTTGAATCGGAATCCCCAATGTGTTCATAGAACCTTCAAGTTGTTTGCAATGCCATGATATTTTCATTGACCTAGCCAAACTCATCGCCGTCAAAATGCGAGATGAGCAAAAGGGTCATATTTATGTAAAGTTTTGGAGCATGGCCATTTGTGACCGAACTTCCGAAATAAAGATCATTGCATATCAATTCTCGCGCTTATATATAAAAAGTTTGTGGCCCACCTCCATGCTTCGTGTCAAACAAATATATGGCATGCTTCAATTTCTTTGCCAACTGCGAGGCCAAATCTGAGAGGTTGCAATTTAAGCTTCTTGTTTGTCCTATACATGTCATGGTATCATCAGGTTATTGATTTTTGTCACACCTACTTCCTATTCTATTTATTATACTATATGCTTCAATGGTAGTATTTTTTCTCCATCACCGCGAGTGCGTGCTTTTATTGTAGTACATTATAGCGTGCTCCAAACAATACCAATGTCACACCTTTAGTGATACTATATCGTACTCACAATTTATTTATTTTAGTTAAAAAACTTGAACCTCTATCCATGTGTATCTTATTGTTTGTCACTGCCGTGCCTCGTTCCGGCCATCCATGATCCCCCCCCCCCCCCCCCCCCACCACCAAAGAATGGTAGTCCCAATGGCAATGATGTGTGTGATGACTCCCATGTTGGCAACTGCCTTGTCGACGAGAGAGCTCACGTCATGCATAGAGCTAATACAAGATCAACTAGCTCAGCGCGCATGACAACAACTCAGTGCAACAGATAAATGTTGTTGTTGCCACCGTGTTTAACACACTAGGTGCTACAGACCAATAGTATTGTTGCAACCTTATTTTATTTATCGCACAAAGTGGTGTGAACTGTTTCGTATCGACCAGATTTATCGGCATGCTTCCTAATTGCAGTCGTGCTTCACATGATTTCTTATCTAAATCAAATACTGCAAGGCGCAACTGATTTTTGTTTTGGTTTCCAAAGTTCTTGAAAGTATTAGTACCATTGCTGGCAGTCGGGAATAAATGTTGTTGGAAACAAATTATACTTACCCGAGTGCAGTACCTTTTTTTTCTAGAAAACACAGGATTTGTGGAAGTGCTAATATAGGAAATACATAAATAAACCAGGAAAATATCTGGCTCATTCAATCGGAAGCTGGAACAACTTGCACCGTACGACAAGGCAACGCGGTTATTTTTTTTACGGACTGGATTGCATCTAAAAATATACAGTAATGCAATCAATTCGCCCTGAAGAAATCCTGATTTATTTCTGGAAAATGTGGGATCTGACGTGATCCCTGCGAGAGAAATTATGTTGGGGAACAAATCATGCAAATCTCTTCTCAATCAATCGAACGCGGGACGGTACTGCGGTCAGGTACGTCCTTTGGTCCTGGACTCCAGCCTAGCAAATCAAAGTGCCCATAAAAAAGAGTCATTTTTAAGGAAGGAAACAACGGAATTTGCGAAGAATATTCAGAGCATTCATTGGAAGTTGGACGGACTGGTTGCGTGCATGCGGTGCAACCAGGGACCAGATGAGTTGAGTTGAGTTGAGTTGAGTCGGTCACCACCGAACGCCGCAACGCACAGACGTGCTCAGTACTCCGTGTCACGGCCACAGTCACACCGCCACGTACGGCTGGGCCGTCGTTGCGAACCTAATACCGCCATAGTTTCGGTACGTGCTGGGGCCCTAATTCCCCCGCTAATCTCGCTACCAGAGCGGAGGAAAGGCAGAGGCGACGACGCCCCGAAAAAACGTCCGAAAACCCTGCTCCCGTCGTGTCGTCTGCCACCACACCGCGTTGGAGTTGGACTATTTAAAGCCCCCGTTTCCCACCTGCGACTCCGCCCCCACACCCCTCCGCTCCGCTGATCGAGGGGAAGCTTTCCCACCTTGCTCCCGCTCCCACCTCCATCTGTCGTTCCGGCGAGGCGACGCGGCGGCAGGTTAAGTTAGTTCCGCGGTTATGATGGCCGCTGCCGTGCTGCTTCTTGGTCTGAAGTTGGTTGTCCCAAGGTAGCTTTCCCCTTTGTCGCAACGGTTCTCTCGTGCCGCCCTCCCTCCCTCCCTCCCTCCCTGGCGATCACGGTTCCTTCCGCGGCCGGAAATATCTCTGTCTCGATCTTTCCAAATCGGCGGAGAGCTGGTGGCGGCGTCAGGGGTCTCCCTTCGCTTTCTGTTTGGTGGTGGCGAGCGACCGTCGTCGTCTAAATCTCCCGCGCCATTTATTAGTCTCCACAGGTCAACCCCGACACCCCTCTTGACCTCTGCCGTGCCGGCCCCGTGACGACCACGCCACTAGCCCAAGAGCCTCCCGTCTTTTCTCTCGATTCTTCCTGCCTGCCTCCTCCCCTCGTTTCATCCAATGCGGCAGTGAGGAGGACCTTGACGTGATTGCTGGTGCTGCCGTTGTAGTCCGCCGCCGCGATGGGCTGCACCGTGTCCAAGAACGGTGGCCCGGCCTACCCGTACGGCACGCGCCGGCGCCGCCGCGCGCTTGTGCCGGAACCGGAACCCCCGGCGAGGCCCCTCCCCGTCAACGCGCCGCACCAGCGTAGCTCCGCGGCGGCGGCGGCGAGGTTGCTGGAGAAGAAGCATGAGGCGGAGGCTGCCGCGTCCCGGAGCTTCCGTCTGCGGAGCCTCCGGAATAGCCTCGAGGGGGAGCAGGCGGCGGCCGGGTGGCCGTCGTGGCTTACCTCCGTTGCAGCGGAGGCCATCCAGGGGTGGATCCCTCTCAGAGCCGACTCCTTCGAGATGCTTGCCAAGGTACTACTGTGCTGATTTCGATTCACCTCTCCTGCCACTGGATTCAGTTCAATTATCTCTTGGGTCATTTTCTCGTTCAAGTTAACTTTTCATGCATGTCAAACTTGGGAACGGAGTAGTAGTACACTTTGTTAGGTGGTGGTGGATTAGGACATGAAGAATAACTTGGTACTACTGTACTTGGCTAGTCATGAGATTGGGCAAAATGGCGGCAACATGGGAGATTTGTTGTACCCTATTACTTTTTGTTATGCTTTGCTGGTAGGAAATTGTACTACTTCACTCTACTAGTACCATTTTATCTTTGTCATCAAGCTGAAAACAAGTCAGAGTCAGTCACTACTATGCTAGTTTATCAGTCTATATTTTCGCAACAAATCTATGGATTACATGAGAGTTTTCTCTTCTGCTACTTTTTGTGAGGGAGTACACTTCGTGAACCTGTGCCTTTTATCTCCAAATTTACTCAGGGTTGTTGTGTCCCTCATTGGGTCTGACAACATTACTGTATGTCTGTATCTGCAGGTTGGGCAAGGCTCATTTAGCAGTGTATTCAGGGCACGTCATCGTGATACTGGAAAGATGTTCGCACTGAAGAAGGTGCGGTTCGACTATTTTGTTCGGGAGAGTGTTACTTTCATGGCAAGAGAGATAAAGATTTTGAGAAGGCTTGATCATCCAAATGTCATGAAGCTGGAAGGCGTGATTACTTCTCGGTCTTCATGCACCCTTTATCTAGTATTTGAGTACATGGAGCACGATCTCGCTGGGCTTTCTTCCTCCCCCTACATCAGGTTCAGTGAAGCACAGGTATTGTCCATTGCGAATCACGCGTATTTGATTCTCCCCCTTACAACTTCAGAATTAGTTTTTTTTTCGAAAAGGGGATCTATGCCCCGGCCTCAAAACTTCAGAATTAGTTTGTGTTGACCTGATATTTTCCCTGATTCTCGCATATTGCAGGTTAAGTGTTACATGAAGCAGTTACTGTCAGGACTCGCGCATTGCCATTCACGTGGTATTCTTCACCGTGATATCAAGTGTGCCAATGTCCTTGTGAATAACGAAGGAGTTCTAAAAATAGCTGATTTTGGTCTCGCGAATAAATTTGATCCAACTGGACACATTCCTCTGACCAGCCATGTTGTTACGCTGTGGTACCGGCCACCTGAACTATTGCTAGGTTCCACTCACTATGATTCAGCTGTTGATTTGTGGAGCGCAGGGTGTGTGTTTGCCGAGTTGCTTCGTGGAAGACCGATCCTGCAGGGAAGAACTGAGGTAATTAATTACCACATCTAGCCTTATGATTTAGTTATGCCTTCTATATAACATAGTTTTCCCTACCTTTCCTCTGTTTAGCTTCCCAACTAAGGTACTGCATGCTATGTGTTGATATGGCACGACATCTCTTTCATGTTTCAGGTGGAACAATTGCATATGATTTATAAGTTATGTGGCTCCCCTGCTGATGACTTCTGGAGGAAGTTGAGGTTGCCTATTGCAACAGTATACAGACCATACTATTCTTATCTAAGTACCCTCCGAGATGTTTTTAGAGGTCTGCCTGAACATGCATTGAGTTTACTAGAAACTCTTCTGTCAGTGGAGCCATACAACCGTGGCACTGCATCATATGCTCTTGCATCTGAGGTAAGATTTCGTCATGTAATATCGTATGTATTCCTGTCAAACGTGTGATGGTGAAATATTGAAAAAGCTTGTGTGTATTGAGTTTTACAATTGCAGTTGCCAACATGTGTTTATCAAGTTCAACACTGATTTGAACCTTCTTTTTTCCCCTTTGCTTTGCGTTGGAATAATATTCTTCCAGTCATCCAGTTAGGAAATAGTAGTGATCCCAAATTTTCATGCAACAATGTTTACAATTATTGTTAAGTGTGACTAAACTTGCATCTTCCGCATTTTTACATGGTGTTATCATATGGCCAAGAATTTCTTAGGTTTAGTTTGGGGAGAGTAGGCATTACTTGCCATTACTTATAATAGTAGTGTATCTTTATGTAGCGTTGTGGTGCCCATGCCCCATGGTTTCCTAACAGTAGATAACCATTTTTGACAATGCATTAGTTTTTTTAAGTAACTTGTGTAATGCGGCATGCCATTTTTAGCATCCTTATTGCGAGTTTATCTTATTTATTTCTACTGCAAAATTTGTAAGATTGGGTCATTGAATACTGTAAAAAACACCTTATTTATATCCTATTTTTCCTTTTTCTTTGTTGGAACAGTATTTCAAGACAAAACCCTACGCATGTGAACCCTTAAACTTTCCTCAGTATGCACCCAACAAGGAGATAGATGCAAAGTTACGAGAAGACACACACAGGTGGGCTTTGTTCAAATGTGAACCTAATTCTTTAACAGGATCTCCCTGCACAACAACATTTCTCTTGTTGTGGAAGTTGAGGAAAAGAATTGTGGTTTTTGTTGGAGCACTACACAGTTAAGATCCTTATATTCCTTTTGTTTCTTTTCAGAAGAAAGGCCAGTAGAGGGCATGGGCCAGAAGCATCAAAAAAGTCATCAAGACTAAGCAGAGCAGCAAGAGAACAAAGTGCAGTCAATAAGCAAAGCGATGAGACAGAGGTATTCTTTCTTTCTATAATTACAGGATGCCTTCAGTAAATGTGAACAGCAGATCAATTTGGCAAGCCTATGCAGATTATTATGTTGATAATGCTAGTACTATTGATAAACTCTAATGTTTTCTTCCTTTATGTAGGTGTCCAAAACCAAAGCAAATGTAACCAAGGAAGGTGTAAGAGATGATCGTACAAAATTAAATGGTGATGCTAGGCTATTTGCAGATACACAACAAGTGTCCACAGCCCAAAATAAAGAAAGGGCTCGTCATGTTAAGAATGATTCGCTGGAACAAATCCCCTTCTCTGCGCCCTTAGTTGTTTCATCATCCAGTGGCTTCGCATGGGCCAAAAAACCAGATGGTCACTCTTTTTCTAGATCACGGCACAGATCTAGTTCAAGAGGCGAGTTCACGGCTGAGTTAGATCGGCACAATAAGCCAGAACCTAAAGAGAACGTTGGCTTGAAGGAACAGCCCAACAGAGATGAGCAAATAGCACGTGTCAACTCCAGTGTACGAGAGCTTCATGAGGGAGCAAAGTGTGCAGTTCTGAAGAAGTGGTCACAGTTAGAGCATCCAGATTCATTTGATACAAGCAACGCTTACCACTCCCAGAAATTTTCGAATGCAATATATCTTGGGGATGCTCTCTCGTACAAAAATAGCATGAAGGTGGGGCATTGATTTATTGGTGGTTTATGCTTCTTTCATGGTATTAAGTAAGTTGTCAATAATGTGCTAATTGAATCTTCAGGATGACCACGAACATGGAGAGAGGGTTGAATATTCAGGGCCCATATTGTCCCAGTCCCACAAGTTTGATGAACTGTTAGAGAAACGTGAGCGCCGCATTCGCCAAGTAGTCCGAAAATCGTGGTTCGGGAGAGGTAATTTTGTTTCAGAAACCTTGACCCTTTCTGTTTATTTTCTTGTTGAGATACGGTCATTGTGGATCTGACATTTACTGAAATTCCTTCAAATTATATACTTAACCATTAATGCCAATTCAAGTATCTCACTGTAGTACGTAGTTTTCCTAGCATCTTCAATAGCCTGAAAGAAATGCTGCCTTTTGATATTTGTGCGTAGCTTCCCTTTAAATGTTTTGGTGTCATTCTAGATTTCTAGTTCTAGGCCGCCAAACTGAGATTTTTCCATCTCATCCAATTCTTGCTCTTTGTAATAATAATGTATCAATGTATGAACTGCATCTGATGGTTGGATGGTTATATTTTAACAGAAAGAAAGTAACACAGGTGATTCTTGTACATAGTGAAGTTGGCGTGCTGTCAGAACCAGAACCTGGCATGTCTGCCACGACAGCGTCTGAAGATAATATTGCTGACTTGAAGACCATTACTGGGAACATCACAGCAAAATCTTGCGTATTGCTTCGACTGGAGAATAACTCTGGCATTTAATATAGATTCTTGGAAGACAGACGGTTGTGCTATATCGTTTTCCTTCTTTTACACCATTTTCGTTCTTAGGAATAACAGCTGAAGAGTGTGGTTAATTTTGGATAGATGTTAAGTTGAACCAGTCAGCCATTTGTGTAGCTGAATCAATAACCACCACACCATGCTGCGATTATTCTTGTATAGCTATCCTCTGCAGAAAGAAAGTACTGAAATCTTTCTGTGGTCTAATGTATGGTGACGATAGAGAGCAGAAATCCAATTTGTATCACGGGTGCAATCGAGCCTATAGTTTGAAAACATATTTTGAAATGTCAGGAAGTTTTAAAAAATCGCATGTACATCTGTACATTCTAGGTTAACTCACAAGTTTTCAGAATAAAGAACATATTATGTGTCCTTTGTAAAAAGTCTTTTTACGCAAGTCACATAAAATGTTCATGTTTCCCGAGAACTTTTGTACAAACACAAAATGATTGTACACGCCAAATTTTATTTCAGAATTATTTAACATTTTAAAATTTGTTTCTTATGTATTTTCATAATATGTTCATTTGCACCTAGAAGCCAAAACACACATTGTGGTATTTCTTGACCAGGTTTAACACTTGTAGTAGCTGTACCTTTTTTATGTGGCACAAAGTCTGAAGAGAGCTGCTGGATTGCTGGAACATGGCCGCCGCCGGTGTGAGCAGTTTCTTTTTTTTAACATGACAAGGGAAGGGATCCCGAAGGAACCCGACCTGCATATTATATATTGAGCGGTGGGTACATGTTACACACATGACACTGCAAGAAATATAAAATTACAACACTGTCCTGGTTTTTTGCATAATGGACCTTGAAAAAAAAAAGAGAGCTCCCAACGCCAGCTACCTGGACACCGCCGGGGACGAACCACTTGGCAGCATGAAGGGGGGAGGGGCTCCGGCGAGGCGCTCGGAAGTGGGCCTCCGTACTGGAGGTGGAAACTAGCCGTCTTAGTGCTTCAATTGGCCGCTCCGTCTGTTGATAGTCAAAGTGGCAATCGATGGCGCCGCGAGATGTGCTCGTCGATGCAGTCGAAGACACCACCTCAAGAGAGTAGAAAGGAGCTCGCCGGGTCGCCTCCTTCCCTCGCCACCACGGCCGGTCGGAGGAGGCATCGAAGGCCAGCGGCTCCAATGCTTAAGGCGGCTAGAAGCGCAGTTATTCCTAGGGCTCGGCTCTAGAGCAAACCACAGTAGCTCCCACCATGGGAGCATACTAGGGAGCCTTGAAACCGATCGGGCAACACCGCTCCGATGTGCCACCGCGAAAGACCCCTGCCCCCTGCCACCTAGGGAAGAAGGTCACGCCGTCAATGCTCTTCTCCTCCTTATCGCCACCACGGCTGACCAATAGGAGCAAGAACAACGATGCCACCAACTTCATCCTAGGTAACCTAGCTCGACCCTTATTGCGAAAATCCCTACAACAGTGGTCCATCGAAGCACGCCGGAGAGGGGGGCTAGCAATAGGCTGCGCCAGATCTAGCCGAGAAACGACCGGTGCCCTACTCTAAAACTTCGGCAGACCGTCGGTAACCATATCCCTACCACTATACACTACTCCGGTGCCTCCTCTTCACCAACGCCGACTGAGAAGGCTCGGTGTCGTCCTCGACTCTCTAAAACTTGCAAGCGGGGAGGGAGGGGAGAGGCGAGTGGGGAAAGTGGATGAAAAAATGGTAGTACACAGTCCACATGATCAGGCCGAGGATGATGATGATCATACTTTCACCCCCCTATAGGTGGAACCTGTTGTTGTGGATGAACTTGATGAGTTGCAGGCTGTGGAGCGAAATTGATGTTCATAGCTTGTGGCAGTTGTGCCTCTTGTAGATTGCTCTGCTAAGAACTCAGAGTAGGCTATATGTACCTGCTCTAGAGTCTTAAACCCCTTAGGAGGTTGTTCTAGTAACCCGTCACTTGTTGGCTACACTCCTCCCATGTCTTGTAGATTCTCAACTTCTTGCCGTAGTACACTACATATCAGTTGTATTTATATGAGACATATCATATGCAACATAAGGATCAGAACTAAAGCACGAAAATCAAATTCACAAACACAAAGGTAATCAAGATAAGCAAGTTTTCATCAAGTCTCTAGCTACTTCAAAATATACAACCAACAACTTCTTCTTCATCATGCATGCACCACCGCCACCATCTCCAATGACCAGGGAGCAAGCACTACACATAGTAGTGCTTGGCTAGGTAGGTCCTGAGCCAGAGCTCCCTGTGGTCCTCCACCCTCTAAACAAAGCCGTTGCCCATAGCCCTGTTGTCGAAGAGGTGGCTGAGCGCCACCATCAGAGCCTCGGGGCTGAAGCCGGTGGCGCTCATGACGATGTTGTAGAGAGCTAGGTGCACATAGGGAGGGGAAGCAGTGGTGATGGCGGTCATGCACGTGATGGCAATGTTGTCCTCCTCTCCCAACATCGACCTCTTCCTCTTCTTGGAAGGCTCGAAGCCACCACAAACAAAGGCATTCGTGCTGCCTGGACTGCCGCTTAGAGTGGCAGATGTTGGAGATATGCCCAAGAGGCAATAATAAAAGTGATTATTATTATATCTTTGTGTTTATGATGAATGTTTACATCCCATGCTATAATTGTATTATTAGGAAACACTAATACTTGTGTGTTTTGTAAACATATAAGAGTCCCTAGTAATCCTCTTGTTGAACTAGCTTGTTGACTAATTGATGATCATGGTTTCCTGATCATGGACATTAGGATGTGATTAATAACAAGGTTATATCATTAGGAGAATGATGTGATGGACACACACCCATAGTAAGCGTAGCATAAGATCAAGTCATTAAGTTCGTATTGCTGTAAGCTTTCAAATATATAGTAACCTAATCCTTCGACCATGAGGTTGTGTTAATCACCATCGCCGGATGGGTACTTTGATGACATCAAACACTGCTTCGTAACTGGGTGGTCATAAAGGTGTCATTGGGTATTCTGAAAGTATGTGCTGAAGCGCATGGACCAAGATTGGGATTTGTCCATCCATATGACGGATAGATATACTCTGGGCCCTCTCGGTGGAATGTCATCTAGTTAGCTTGCAAGCATGTGACTGGGTCATAAGGGATGACATATCACGAAACGAGTAAAGAGTACTTATCAGTAACGAGGTAGAACTAGGTATGGAGATGCTGACGATCAAACCTCAGATAAGTATAGTATCGTGAGACAAAGGGAATTGGTTTCGTATGTAAATGGTTCAATCGATCGCGAAGTCATCGTTGAGTATGTAGGAGCCATTATGGATCTCCAGGTCCCGCTGATGGTTATTGATAGGAGATGTGTCTCTGTCATGTCTACATATTCACGAACCGTAGGGTGACACACCTAAGGTTCGAAGTTGTTTTAAGTAGATATGGAATGTGCGTTGGAGACCGAATGTTGTTCGGAGTCTTGGAATGGATCCGGGACATCACGAGGAGATCCGGAATTGTCCGGAGAATAAGATTCATATATAGGGGATCATTTTCTGAGTTAGGAAATGTTCCGGAGTATTTATATGAGGGTTCTAGAAGGTTTTGGAATGTTCTGGAAGGTTCTAGAGGATTTCTTGGAGTTTGCTTGAAAACCAAGAAAGGGTCAAAGGAAACCTAGTGGGGCAAGACACGGATTCGTGGGGGAGGAGGATTCCTCCCCCTTCCCACCGTCGGCCATAGGAGGGGAGTCCTACTAGGACTCTCCTCCCCAGGCGCGCCTCCCCCCTTAAATAGAAGGGCAGGGGCGCCCCCTCCACCCCTGCTCTCATAACTCCAATCTCTGCCGCCTCTCTCCTCCTCCTTTCTTCTGCACAGGCATAGGCGAAGCCCTGCAGAATTCTCTACTCCACCACCACCACCACGCCGTCGTACTACTAGGATTCCGTGGAGAAGATCTACTACCTCCGCTGCTCGCTGGAACGAGGAGAGGAAGGTATGCTTCGACTCCACACGTGTGACCGACTGCGGAAGCGCTGCCGAAACGCGGCGCCGGAAGGATCGTCCACTTGACCGACTGCGGAAGCGCTGTCGGAACGCAACGCCGGAAGAATCGTCCACACGATCTTGAGATCGGCAAGTGATCGACTACATCAACCACGAGATCTAATCTCGTTAACGCTCTCGGATCTACAAGGGTTAGTTCCTTTCTATCTCGTTGCACATGTCTAATAGATTAGATCTTGGCTTTTATCTAGATTAGATATGGGTTTTGTTCGTTCTTGCGGTAGAATTTTTTTTGTTTTCCATGCTACGAACCCATCAGTGGTATCAGAGTCGTATCTATGCGTAGATCTGTTGCACGAGTAGAACACAATGTTTTTGTGGGCGTTGATGCTTTTGTTGTCGGTGTCTTAGTGTGTACTTTGCATCTTGCGGCATGGTGGGATGAAGCGGCTCGGGCTAACATTACATGTCATCGCACATGAGACTTGCTCCATGCTTGACGTGCAACTTGCTTTGCACAAGTGGCTTTGCGGGTGTCTGTCTCTCCCACCATAGTTAAGATTCAATTTACAATGAGCATCTTGACAACACTTGTATCAACGTTGTGGTTCTTGTTCGTAGGTAAGATCGGTCTTATGCGAAAGCCCCAAACCACGTAAAACTTGCAAAGAAAATTAGAGTCGTCTAACTTGTTTTTGCAGGGGTTTTGTGATGTGATATGGCCGTCATGTGATTGTGATTGTATTTGATGTATGCAATGATCCTTCAGTTTAGGATACATCCTCATACATAACGCAACAGAGTATCAAGCGGAAGCAGAAAACATGATCCGAGTATGGATAAGAAGCAAATCGGCATAGGATGCCCTGAAAATAAGCACACCCCGCCCACAGATCTCATGGATCTCCATCCCCGGAATCTCTACGCCTGATAGTCATTGCCACCATCATCCGTCTCCTCAACCCAGTAACCTTCCTGGGAGTATACATATCCATCTGAACCAAATATTTATCATGTGAGACCCTAGGGGTACTCAGCAAGACTTAATGCATCTAAAGGGAACAACCTGGGGGTGACAGAACTACAGCGAAAGATAATATCTACAAAGAGCTATAAAGACTCTCTACGCATCCGCCCAACTAGATATGGACGAATACCCGTTAATTAATAGCAATAGTTATATAAGCAATAGTTATATAAGCAACATAAATAACCTTGTCCGTCCTCCTTTTCGCTTACCGATGAGAAGGCGGAAGAACAACCCATCCGTTGGCAATTTTATTACTTATTCCATGAGCATTGTACTATTTACTAGTCATGTCTTAGTCAAATTAAGGCGGTACTTTAGTTATACTTGTCTATAATCGAGAAATGTGCTCCAAGTCGTCCATAACCAAGGACATGGCTTTCAGAAAGATTTACCCTGCAGGGGTGCACAAATAGCAACACACACACACGATCAACCTTGGGAAGAACCAAATAAAACGCAACGAGGCCTCACGACAATGCATTCACATGATTCATAAATTATTTTAGGGGGGCTCCCCATTAAGCTACCCGCAATAAAGTTGGTCGGCTCCGAGACGGACCCAAGGTTTGTGCCAATGGCTGTAAATGACTAGGAACCTGAAAGTGTGACTGGGCTTGTCGATACCGCGAAAACATTCCACAATTCCTAAACAGTACAAGTGCTCCACGCACAATCATAAATAAAGTAGTAAAGCATGACATAAGTATATGATAGTAATAAATCCCCAAACTACTTTGTGGCCCCAAGAAATAAAGTGGGAATCAAGCTCAGGCAAAGGGGGATCCATTGGGTCTCCTGTATGTGGATAGTGCGAATAGTCAAGGAACAGGAATCAAGTACTCGGGGTCCTACAGGACACAAGTGAGCTTAAAGAACCAAATAGAAGATAATGCCCACCGATGCCTCTTTCATTAGTTATCCCATTACTACTCAGATTAAGTTGTTTATGTACATCATTATGCAAAAACTTGCACAAACCCTACAATGCAATTCTACGACTCGCATGGCTCAAACAACTCCTGTAGTAATGGCTCATAGGATTGGGGAATAAACTTTGGTGGGGTTTAAAAGTAAAGGCTATGCAATACTTGGGATTCAATTTAATGCAATCACAACTCAATGATGCAAGATTAATATAGAAGCATAGGTACTATATGTATGCGAGCATGAGGAATTGCTTGCCTGGCAGTTCTATTGTCGAATAGGAAGGATCCGGGTAGTACCCCTGAGGCTCCTGGTATTCTCCTTGCTTAGTGCCTATCCGGATAAAAACCAAGCACACAGGGGGATAAATAAATACATTGCACAATCATATGAATAGGATGCAACAAGCAAACAAAGCATGCCATGATGAAATGATGCGCGTTTGCATGGTAGTAAAGTAGCAAGGGTGAAGTGTGGAAACAAGAATTAACACTTTTAATATTTATTTGGGCCCATTTTATTTGCATAAACCATTCAGGTTTTAATGATTTTACATGATGCATGCTTCAAATGATATCATAGAATGCATAGTTAGAATGGCCTCGTCGAGCTAATCAATTTAGATATATTATTTGTTAAATTTGGAATTACGAAAATAAAGTTATGATTTATTTAGGATACATGCATTAATTGGCATTTTAATAATTTCAAAAATTTAAAATGCTCAAAAATTATTTTGGATAACATATTTTAATTCATGGCATTTTTCTGATCAGAAAACATATATCATATGTCCAATTTGAAAATATAGATTTCAAATAGACAAAAGGGCATTTTGGTTAATAGATATAACATATAGGGTCATCATGGTAAATTTCTAGAACTAGAATTGTATCCACATTTAAAATTGAATTAGAGTTTGTTTCGGAAATTTTATCAAATTCGAATTATTTGAATCAATATGAATTTATTTAGATTAAACATTATTCTGGAATTATTTTTATTTGGAAAAACTTGGTGTGGACTTTTTGTACCGAGGTAGCACTTAGCCACCGCAGTTGTCCTGCGGGCCCGAGCTGACTCAGCGCTGTGCTATTGCAACGTGCTGCGCCGGTCTTTTCTCACCGAGGTGGTGTCCATCCCTAGACATAGGCAGGTGGGCCTAAGGAACGGTGGGGCCACCGCGTGTGCTCGCTAGCAGGAGCAGGATACGTGGCTGATACGTTGCTAACGTATCCATAATTTTTGATGTTCCATACTTGGTTTTATCTACTTTCATATGTTTTGTCCACACTTTTGAGTACTTTTTATACACTTTATTGGACTAACCTATTAATAAGAGCCACAATACCAGTTGCATGTTTTCTACTGTTTTTGGTTCCAGGAAAGTCAGAAAATGAATATTCTTGGAATTGGACGGGACAAAAGCCAAAGTCAGTTTTTCACCGAGGGGGACACGGAGCCAGAATACGAGACGGAAAGGGGCCAGGGGCAGCCACACCACCTGGCCGCACGGCCAGGCCTAGCCCGCGCCAGGGGGTTGTGCGGCCACCTAGGGCACCCCCTCGGCCTCCCCTTTCGCCTATAAGATGCCTCCGATATAGAAACCCTAAGTACCCGATCAAAATTCCACGAAATAGTCTGTCTCCATCCCTAGATCGGGAGGGATCTGAAGCTCTTCCCGGCACCCTGCCGGAAGGGAGAATTCACCCTGAATGCCTTCTTCATCACCATGCAAGCCTCTAGTGTGATGCGTGAGTAGTTCATCCTTGGACTACGGGTCCATGTAGTAGCTAGATGGCTGGTTCTTCTACTTTGTGCTATCATGTTTAGATCTTGTGACCTTCGTTCATGATCAAGATCATCTATTTGTAATCCTACATGTTGTGTTTGCGGGATCCGATGGATATTGAGATGCTATTTCAAATTGATTATTGATTCTATCATGTCTTTGTTATTTGTGATCTTGCATGCTTTCCGTTGTTAGTAGCTATCTTGGCCAAGTAGATGCTAGCAACTCCAAGAGTTATTATTTATGCTCGATAGTGGGTTCATGCCTCTAGTAATCTGGGGAAGGGACAGAAATCTCTAAGGTACTAGATGTGTTGTTGCTACTAGGGAGAAAACAACAATCCTTTGTTTATAGAACAATCGTATTGTTTACTTTACACGCAATGCGTAATGCAATTATCTGTTGCTTGCAACTTAATACTGGAGGAGGTTCGGATGATAACCTGAAGGTGGATTATTAGTCATAGATGCAGTTGGATGACGGTCTATGTATAATGTTGTAATGCCCAATCAAATCTCAAAGGAGTCAAGATGATTAGTATATGCATGTATGCTTTCTCGATGTTTGTCAATTACCCCGCTGTAATTTGTTCATCCAACGTGTCATCTATCTTAAGGAGAACCACCACTAGTGAACTATGGACCCTGGTCCTTTCTTTTATCATCAATCTACAACTGTTTACCGCTTTTTGTTTACTTTCTGCAAGCTTTTACTTTCTTCCACACCATACGTTTAATCCTTTGTTTTCAGCAAAACCGGTGAGATTGACAACCTCATTGTAAGTTGGGGGCAAAGTTCTGGGGTTGTGTTGTGCAGGATGCCAAGTTGGCAACAACACCTTGGAGGTGTTTCCTTGCTCCTACTGGTTCGATAACCTTGGTTTCATAACTGAGGGAAACTTACTGCTGTGCTCATCATACCTTCCTCTTGGGGTTCCCCAACGAGCTCGTTATTACATGAGTCAGCAAGTATTTTTCCGGCTCCGTTGCCGGGGAGTCAAGGACATCTTCACAAGGGGATTCCCTCATAACCAATCTCTTTACTTTGTTGTTTTTGTTTTGCTTAGGTTACTTTTGCTTTGTTTGCTTCTTTCTTTATCAAAAACACAAAAAAATTAGTTGTACTAGTTTGCTTTCTTTATTAAAACACACAAAAAAAGTCTTTCTATAGTTGTTGCCTTTTTCTTAGCTCACCATGTTGATCCCTAAATTCACCCTGAAAGACCTTTCAATAGGTAGTGGCTCTATAATTGGAAAAGATAATATTGAAGAATTCTTTAATCATGTTAGTAAGCATGAGGTTATTGAGAATAGATCCCTTGCAGAACTTGCTCCAAATTATGAAATTGCTGCTGCTTCTTTAGTTCACATGTTGGAAGCTAGGTTTGTTAACCTTAACCCCTTAATGCAAGCAATGTTTCTTAAACTTAAGGAAATTGAGGACCCTGAAAAGAGAGATTTTATTCTGGAAACCCTGCTTAAGGAATTCTATGATGTTGCTAAGGAAGCTAGAAAACTCTTTGAACGTTTGAATATGCTAGGCTCATGTGTATATGTTGTTGGTACATGAGAAAAGATGAACAAAACTGAACCTATTGGGGAGGAAATTAAGATACCAATACCTTTCAAACTTGTAGCAATGCATGAAGCCATAGAAAAGAATCTTGATTGGATTGTTCCCGAAAACCCGTTTGATGAAAATAGTGAACCCAAGAGCATTGAGAGAGGATCCTCTAGAACTTATTTGCATGAGATACCTTGCCTTGTTGAAGATATTTCTGGTATTGCTCTTAATGCTTCTTCATTTGAGAACACTTGATTCTTTTTCTTGCTTCTTATGCCTAACTTAAAGGCGTTAAAGAAAAGTACTTATTGGGAGATAACCCAAAAGTTTTAGATGAGTCTTGGAAGTTATTACCTCTGTAATAACCGCTCCTTATCCTTTTTATTTGCTTTTTGTGCCAAGAGTAACCTCTAATGAGAGAGAAGTAATGTTTGGGAAAGTTGCTGTCCTGAAACAGATTTTTGTGCTTCACCGTAAAAAAATCGTGTAAAATATCTGTACGTCGTTTTGAGGCGTGATTTTTTTTGCTTCTGCCCCAGGTTGTTATCTAACTTTCGTTAGTTCAACACCTTTTGATTTGAGCAACAGAAGGTCTTCGAAAAAACTGGTTTTTACCTGCTGGTCTGTTTTGACAGATTTCTACCATTATTTGCATTTGCTTCTTGTTGGTTCCTTTTTGAGTTCTTTTGGGGAATTTAGCTTTTTGAGGGAAGTGCTACAGTAGCATGTGTTTTAATGGAAGTTTTATTGGTGTTGAAACTGAACCTAAAGACTTATTATCTTGAGTGCACTAATGTTGCTAATAAAGATTGTGTGAAGTTTTGTATGCAGGAAAAATTTCAGGTGTATGGAGAGAATGATGTAATGAGATGAAGAATGGACTAAAGCTCAAGCTTGGGGATGCCACCCCGTGTCACGCCAAGAAATATTCAAGAGGTACAAGCGTCAAAGCTTGGGAATGCCCAAGGCATCCCCTTCTTCATCAATAAAAATCACAGGTTTCTTCCAAACACTTCATTTTTATTGTTTCATGCACAATTGTGTTGTTCTTGGAGCGTCTTCTGTAGCATCCCAATTGTCTAACAATTGTAATGCTACTTGGTCTAGTAATATAATGGCTACTTTCTATATATAATTGTTGCATCATAATTATATCATGCTCATGTCATCATGCCACATTGCATTTGAGCAGCATATAAAACCCTTTTGATTTGGTTCTTCCCTCATATGCATTATTAATTGTATTTGGCTCTTGATAGATTGTATTTGAATCTTGATAAATGCCTGATGCCCAAGTTGAGTTGGGGGCATGTCTTTTAATTCCTCTCCATCACCTTTCTTTGCCACCACCTTATAATCCCACCATCCCATTTACCCATGAGCCTTTATTTATTCTTGCCATTTAATTTAGCTCATGTGGGATGGGATGGATCCAATTCTAATTTCTTTTGCTTGGCCTTTAGTCCATATTTTGGAATGCATAAGAATAATGCCATGTTAGTATTATTGTCTTCACAAGCATAAGAATATGGCATTTAATTATCATGCATGAGCCATGCAAATTATCACCATCCTCTTCTTTTGGGATTTGCTTGTATTTTGGGAAGTGTGGCATGGTCCTTTGAGATTCAATTCAAGGTGGCCATACTTTTGCTTTCACCATCAAACCATACCCCTCTCTCCTTACCCATCATCTACCATGCATGATCATGTGGGTTTTTCTCTTTGATTTTTAAAACCCTCTCCCTCTCTCTTCCTCTTGTATTGTTTCCTCACCATCAACTTATGCTCATCCACCAAGCCCTCTCCTCACTCCATAGCCATCTCTATTCCATTTATTCAAAATTTGCAAAAAACTTCCAAAAGGGGTTAATTCTTGGGCTTGTTTAAATCTACAAAAAAACAAAAATCAAAATAGTTAATTAAAAATAAAAATAAATAAAAGAGAAAGCCTCAGCAGCAGCACACCTTACCTGGTCGCAGCCCAGCAGCACTCCGGCCCACCTCTGCTCCCTCCTGGGCCGCCCTCCTTTTTCCCCTAGCCGCGTCCCAATCCTCCTCCCCAGACCGTACCGGTTCGAGCCAGACGACGCCGATGCCACCCTCTGTTCCTCTTCTTCCCCCCGTCTGATGCCGTCTCCTTCTCCCTTCCTGCGCGCAGAAGGAAAGTGGCAGCGAGCAGGTGGCCGTCCTCCGCCATCAGCTCACGCCTCCCGCACGCCATCTCCCCTCCTATTATCCTCGCGCCGAGCCGCACCTTTTTCTCTAACCCTAGCTCCCTGCTCCGTTTCCCCTCTCCCTCTTCTCCACGTGCCCGCCGCCAGTCAGAGCACCATGACGCCGTGCCGTCCTAGCTGGTGACCGAGAACTCGCCGAGAAGCCTCGCCGCGGACCGTGGCGTCGTTTCCGCCTGCTAGGAGGTGCCGGCCCCGCTCGCAGCTACCCCCTTGCCAGTGAGCCATGCGCCACCGCCGTGACCCCGCCGTCTCCCTCCGCTCCGGCCGTCCCGTCCTCTGTTTTCCGTGGGAACCAGACGAGGTGAGCCCCCCCGTGTTCCTCTGCTGATCCCTCCCCTCCGCGTGCCCGCGCCGCCCGAATTTGGCCCCGCCGGTGAGCTGCCATGCCGACGAACAGACTTAGGATGGTGTTTCCCCCCGCTGTTCCTCGAGGCGCCCCGTCCTGTACCGCCCCCCCTCCGACGAGTCCCCTGAATGAGATCTGTAGCTGGAGCTCCCCTCTGTATTTTTCGTTTTTGCGAAAAGTGCTATCTCGCCGTTGTTGCGCCACCGTCCTCGTCCGAAGCTGTTGTCGTCGTCGGGTCGTCGTCGCGATTCAGAGAAGGCGTCAGATTCAGTTGAGAGCTTGGGCTCGCGGTTTTGTGAAAAGCCCCCTGACCTTTTGTCGATCACGCGCAGGTTCCCTGTGGCCTTGTGGACCCATCAGTCAGCCCCTGGCCTTTTTACGGAAAACACCCTGAGTTTTGTCTACTTCACCCCGCGCCCTGGATCGCCTACGTGTCAGCCGCCCGCTGGCCCGCGCTCGTGTGGCCCATCATCACCCAGCCCCACCAGTCAGTCTCAGTGGCTGGAAGAACCCGCGGTGTAAAAGGCTTTGCGCGTGGATCTCATCCAGTCAGCAGCGGCCCACCTGTCTGTGACTGTGGCTGGGTCTGTCTGAGTACAAAAAGGTTTTCCGTTTATCTGTGTTAATAAAACAATTTCTGTAATTGTTTAAATTCAAATTCAAATCTGTTTTAAACAACTTTAATATTATAAATCCAAATAATACAAATAATATATGTTTTTGAATCAGAAAAATGTGAGGAATTCAAATATGCCATTCAAAATATTATTTGAGCACTTTAAAATTTCGAGATGATTAAAATTACAAATAAATGCCCTTTTCTTAATAAATTAATAACTTTAATTCTACAACTCCAAATTTGACAAATAATATGTCTAAATCGATCAGCGCGACGAGCCCGTCCTAGCTCTGCATTCCTTATTCTGAATTGAAGCATGCATCATGCCATATTTAAAAATCAGAACTGTTTATGACAATAAAACTTGGCTAAGTAATTAATAAAATGCTTTATTCTTGTACCCCACACCTCACCCTTGCCATGCTACTTTAATACCATGTAAATTGTGCATCATTCATCATGGCATGCTTGTTTGCTTGTCGCATTTTCATTCCTATGTTTGTGCACTTTATTTATGTTGTCCCTTGTTTGTTTGGTTCTTCTTCGAATAGACGCCCAGCAGGAGAATTACCAGGAATCACAGGAGTACTACCCAGATCCATCTCTCGCTTCAACTGAGCTGCCAGGCAAGCACTACCTCATGCTTGCATACATATAGTACCTAATGCCTCTATCTTATTCTTGCATCATTGAGTCGCGATTGCATTAAATTGAATCCCAAGTATTGCATAGCCTTTACTTTTAAACCCCACCGAAGCTGGTTCCTCCATCCCATGAGCCATTACTACATGAGTTGTTTGAGTCATGCGAGTCGTAGAAAAGCATGTGTAGGGTACGTGAGTGTCTGATGAATAACAAGGTACCTAAACAACATAACCTGAGTAGTAATGGGATAACTAATGAAAGAGGCACCGGTGAGCAATATCTGCTATTTGGTTTTTCATGCTCACTTGTGTCCCGTAGGACCCCGAGTACTTGATTCCTGTTCCTTGACTATTCGCACTATCCACATCCGGGAGGCCTTATGGACCCCCCTGAGCCAGAGCTTGATTCATTCTTATTTCTTGGGGCCACAAAGTAGTTTGGGGCTTTGTTACTATCCTGTACTTATGCCATGCTTTACTGTTTTATTTAAGATTGTGCGTGGAGCACTTGTACTGTTTTGGATGCGGAGTGTTTTCGCGGTATCGACAAGCCCAGTCACACTTTCGGGTTCCTAGTCGTTTACAGCCATTGACACAAACCTTGGGTCCGTCTCGGAGCCGGCCAACTTCGTTGCGGGTAGCTTAATGGGGTGGCCCCCTGAAATATTTCTGAATCCTGTGATTGCTTCGTCGTGAATGCCTCGTTGGGTTTTGAGTTGGTTCTTCCGAGCTTGACCACCCCTGCAGGGTAAATCTTTCTGAAAGCCGTGTCCGCGGTTATGGACGACTTGGAGCACAGTTTCTCGATCATAGACAAGCATATCTAAAGTACCACTTTTAATTTGACTAAATACTTGACTAGTAAATAGTGGAATACTCATGGAATGGTTAATAAAACTGCCAACGGATGATGGGGGTTGTTCGTCCGCTTCCTCGTTGGTAAGCGAGGAGGAGGATGGATCTGTTAATTATACTGTTATAACTGTTGTTCTTAATTCACGGACATCCGCCTATCATTGGTTAGGCGGATGGTTAGCGAGTATCTATAGAATTGTTAGCTATTATCTTTTGCTGCAATTGCGTCACCCCAGGTTGTGTCCCCTTTAGTGGCATAAAGACTTGCTGAGTACCCCTAGGGTCTCACACGATAAATTGTTTGATTCAGATGAACAGGTGTATTCGCAAGATGGATACTGGGTGGAGGAGACAGATGATGTTGGGAACGACCACTCGGTGTAGAGATTCCGGGAACGGGGATCCGTGAGATCTGTGGGCGGGATGTGTTTATTTATGTGGCATCTTATGCCAATTTGCTTCTTATCCGTACTCGGATCTTGTTTTCCACTTCCGCCTGATACTCTGATGTTTGTTGTATGAGGAGCTATCCTAAAATATTATCTCTATCTAGGATATTTGAATCTTGCCGTATGGCGTTGCAATATTTCTATTTCTTTTAGATGGAGTGGCTCTGAGAACTGTTGTATGTGGCTTGCATACATACTCACTTGTGTATGTAGTTGATCCCTTCGCCTGCCGATTACGCCGCTCGTTCTATTCCCGATGTTCTGAAAGTGGTTAGGACGGCCGAAAGGTCTACCGTGAGTGGCCCTGGGCCGCACCGTACTATTTTAACCACTTTCGCTCATCCAGGCATGTAACTAAGAGCGTAATTCACCGAGGTAGTTACATCTTCGTTTTTTGTTTTAGGTTTTCGTTTGCTTGGTTTTCTTAGTTTGCTTGAATAAATTGGTCGGACCCCCTCTTTCATATATTAGTTTTCAAATAGTTTGGTTTGGTTTGGAAAAGAGTAGGGAAAGTTCATGCTTAAGTGTTAAAAGGAGCTTGTTTTTGACTGTGGCCTATGCTTTGTCATGTCATGCTCGATATTGTTTTGGCTTTATGCTTAGTGGTCTTTGCCGTAGCATGACATGTTAAAAACAATTGAGATTGCTTAATGTGCCTTGGAAGAATCATGCATTGTTAGCATATTAAAGCATAAGTACTGTGGTATTCTCCTTTGATGCTTTATTTAGGTTGACTTGGCGCATGCTCACACCATGTTATGACTATCCCAAGTCACCATAAGCCTTTATGATCCTTTAGTTTTTGACTTGTAATATCACTTTATGCTTTGATTAATGATGTTTTGTCGCTTTGCATGATTATGGCCATTTTTGCTATCTTAGTTGGTCTCTCCCAGTCTTTTGCTAGCCTCCATAACCAAGTGTGAGTTCCACTCATGCATCCAACTCCTAAAACCAAGTTATTCCAGAGAGTCCACCATACCTACCTATTAGCATTTGCTATTCCAAGTATATTCATGTTTTTATCTACCTTCCAAATTAAACCTGTTATGAGAAAACTAGTGATTAAAGCTCTCACGAACTTGATGGCACACTTTACTTTTCTTGCCCTTAATAAACTTTAACCATTGTGTCGTCTATGTTGTATATGCTTGCACTTATATGTTGGGGATTAGCAGAACCATGCTGTCATGGGGAACGCTTTCAACATTGCACTTGTACTTTGTACCTAGTTGATATCATGCTCTTTTGTCTATGGATGTCATCGGTGTGAAATGAAAGTGGAGTGTAACTACCTCGGTGAATTACGCTCTTAGTTACATGCCTGGATGAGCGAAAGTGGTTAAAATAGTACGGTGGGGCCCGGGGCCACTCACGGTAGACCTTTCGGCCGTCCTAACCACTTTCAGAACATCGAGACAAGAACGAGCGGCGTAATCGGCAGGCGAAGGGATCAACTCCATACACATGTGAGTATGTATGCAAGCCACATACAACAGTCCTCAGAGCCATTCCATCTAGAAGAAATAGAAATATTGCAACGCCATACAGCAAGATTCAAATATCCTAGATAGAGATAATATTTTAGGATAGCTCCTCATACATCACACATCAGAGTATCAGGCGGAAGCGGAAAACAAGATCCGAGTATGGATAAGAAGCAAATCAACATAAGATGCCACATAAATAAACACATCCCGCCCACAGATCTCACGGATCCCCGTTCCCGGAATCTCTACACCGAGTGATCGTTGCCAACATCATCTGTCTCCTCCACCCAGTATCCATCTTGCGGGTACACCTGTTCATCTGAATCAAACAATTTATCGTGTGAGACCCTAGGGGTACTCAGCAAGTCTTTATGCCACTAAAGGGGACACAACCTGGGGTGACGCAGTTGCCGCAAAAGATAATAGCTAACAATTCTATAGATACTCGCTAACCATCCGCCTAACCAATGATAGACGGATGTCCGTGAATTAAGAACAGCAGTTATAACAGTATAATTAACAGATCGATCCTCCTCCTCGCTTACCAACGAGGAAGCGGACGAACAACCCCCATCCGTTGGCAGTTTTACTAACCATTCCATGAGTATTGCACTATTTACTAGTCAGGTACTTAGTCAATTTAAAAGCGGTACTTTAGTTACTTGTCTATGGTCGAGAAACTGTGCTCCAAGTCGTCCATAACCGTGGACACGGCTTTCAGAAAGATTTACCCTGCAGGGGTGCACGAATAGCAACACACACTCGATCAACCTCGGAAAAACCAACTCAAAACCCAACGAGGCATTCACGACAAAGCGATCACAGGATTCAGAAATATTTCAGGGGGCCACCCCATTAAGCTACTCTCAACGAAGTTGGCCGGCTCCGAGACGGACCCAAGGTTTGCGCCAATGGATGTAAATGACTAGGAACCCGAAAATGTGAGTGGGCTTGTCGATACCGCGAAAACACTTCGCATCCAAAACAGTACAGGTACGCACAATCTTAATAAAATAGTAATGCATGGCATAACTACAGGATAGTAATAAAGCCCCAAAGTACTTGTGGCCCCAAGAAATAAGAATGAATCAAGCTCTGGCTCAGGGAGGTCCATAAGGCCTCCCGGATGTGGATAGTGCGAACAGTCAAGGAACAGGAATCAAGTACTCGGGGTCCTACGGGACACAAGTGAGCATGAAAACCAAATAGCAGATATTGCCCACCGGTGCCTCTTTCATTAGTTATCCCATTACTACTCAGGTTAAGTTGCTTAGGTACCTCATGATTCATCAGACACTCACATACCCTACACATGCTTTTCTACGACTCGCATGGCTCAAACAACTCCTGTAGTACTGGCTCATGGGATGGAGGAACAAGCTTCGGTGGGGTTTAAAAGTAATGGCTATGCAGTACTTGGGATTCAATTTAATGCACTCGTGACTCAATGATGCAAGAATAAGATAGAGGCAATAGGTACTATATGTATGCAAGCATGTGGTAGTGCTTTCCTAGCAGCTCAGTTGAAGCGAGAGACGGATCTGGGTAGTACTCCTGTGATTCCTGGTAATTCTCCTGCTGGGCGTCTATTCGAAGAAGAACCAAACAAACAAGGGCCAACATAAATAAAGTGCACAAGCATATGAATTAAAATGCGCCAAGCAAACAAGTAATGCCATGATGAATGATGCACAATTTACATGGCATTAAAGTAGCATGGCATGGTGAGGTGTGGGGTACAAGAATAAAGCATTTTATTATTTGTTTAGTCAAGTTTTATTGCCATAAAAAGTTCAGATTTTTAATAATGACATGATGCATGCTTCAATTCAGAACAAGGACTGCATAGATAGAACGGGCTCATCGCGCTGATCGATTTAGACATATTATTTGCTAAATTTGGAGTTATAGATTTAAAGTTATTAATTTATTAAGAAAAAGGGCATTTTATTGTAATTTTAATCATCTCAAAAATTTAAAGTGCTCAAACATTATTTTGAATGGCAAATTTGAAATCCTCACATTTTTCTGATTCAAAAACATATATTATTTGGATTTATAATTTTAAAGTTTTTTTAAAACAGATTTGAATTTGAAATTTAAACATTTACTGAAAGCATTTTTATTTTAACAGAAAACGCCAGGACTTTTTACACCCAGCATATTCCAGACCAAGCCACTGACGGATGGGGCCGGCGCAAACTGGGACACACGCGCGCCGAAAAAGGTTTTTCTCACCGCGGCGCTACCTAGCCACTGAGGGTGACAGGTGGGTCCGGTGGCTACGGGCCCACGTGACAGTGGGTGAACCCGCAGAGGCTGACAGGTGGGGAGCGCGCTGGATCGCAGGTTGGGTGTTCAAAACTGCAGGGGCGTTTTTGTAAAATGGACAGGGAGGCTGACTGGTGGGGCTCGCGAGTACCGCGGGTTGAGCGAGAGTTAACAGAGGGGGCTATTTGCAAAAAGGGGGGGCACTGTGGATCTTCTCCTCTCGTTCTCTTAACGGATCTGTCTGACGCGTGCGGTGCGCGGCGCGGCGAGGCGGGGGCTCGAACTGGGGACCTGGGCGTGCGCGCTAAGGGGTGGAACCAGTGCGGCTGGGTTAGGGGAGTTGACAGGAGGGTGGTTGGGGCCTAGGTATGTCATGACGCGGCGAGGTGACGAGCGAACGCCGGCGGCTGCCGCGCACCGAGAGCGCTCGGTTAAACACCCGACGAGGCTAGCGTGCGACGGAGGACACGAGGATGTCAGGGAGGTTAAAGGGCTCACCGCGGAGAGGTTGCCGGTGGCGGATCGGGACGAGGCGCAGCAGAACATCGGCGGAGCTGGCGGACCGGAGATCTAGGGTTTCGTCGGGGCGGCGCTGGTCCTGGTGATCCTGGGCTTCTCCTCCACGTCCGCGAGTACGGGGCGATGCAGGGGACCTTGCTAGGCTTCCTCGACACCCGCGTTCGCCACGCTGCCGGCTGGTATAAGAAGGGGCGGTGGAGGCCGACGGTGACTGGCGAGAGGGGAGATGGTGGCAGGGGGAGGAGAGGGTCGGAGCAGCGGCTTGGGGTGGATCTGGCGAAGCCAGGAGACGTGAGGAGAGGGACAAGGCGAGGAAAAAGAGAGGAGGATGCCGTGGGGTACGGGGTAGAGGTAAAGGTTGCCTCAGCCACCTTTTGCTCCTCCTTCTCACGTGCAGGTCGTGAGGGGGCTAGGGCAGGCTCGGCTAGGACTGCAGGAGGGACCAGGCAGGGAGGAGAGAGGGTCAGGCTCAGGCTGGGGCCAGCATGGCAGTGAGAGAAGAGAGAAGGCTCGGGGGAGGCTCGGGTGAGCTAGGGCTAGGGTTAGGAGTGGGGGTAGATGGGGTAGTTGGGTTTAGCTAGAGAGGGGTGGCTCGGTTAGGGTTTTGTTAGGTTGGTGTTAGCTAGAAAGAGAGAGAGAAGGAGGTGAGGTGAGGTTAGGGGTTAGGGTTTAGAGTAGAACTAGGGTTAGAGAGAATAGAGAGAAAACTAAGGTTAGGGTTTAATTAGGTGTTTAGGTTTTAAAAACATGTTTATAAGATCAAACCAAGATGAAAGGTGAGGCTTTGATTTAGCATAAGATGAGGTGAAGGTGAACCCAAGAAAAAGAGAGGGAAAGAGGTTTATGGAAAAAGGCCTCATTTGAATCATGCATGAAGGGAAGAATGGTGTTGATGAGTACATGGGGATGGTGGAGAGAGATGGGGATGATCCCACAAAGAAAGAACCACTAAAACCAAGAGAAAAACAAATGGGCTAAAGGTGGTGGTACTCTTGCATGGCCCATGCATAATAATTAATGGCCATGTTTATGCTTGTGAAAACAATAATTATAACATGGCATTATTCTTATGCATTCCCAAAATGTAGAATAAAGGCCAAGCAAAAAGGAATTAGAATTGGATCCATCCCATACCACATGAGCTAGAATAGTACCAAAAGAAAAATAAAGCCCATAGGTAGGTAGAATGGTGGAATAATAAGGTGGTGAAAAGAAAGGTGATGGAGTTGAATAACAGATATGCCCCCAACTCAATTTGGGCACCAAGCATTAATCAAGATTCAAATACAATGTATCAAGAGACAAATACAATTAATAATGTGTATGAGAGAAGAACCAAATGGAAAAGGGTTTTATATGATGCTAAAATGCAAGGTGGCATGATGACATGAGCATGATTTAATTATGATGCAACAAATGTATATAGGAAGTAGCCATTATATTACTAGACCAAGTGGCTACAATTGTTAGACAATTGGGATGCTACATGGAGCTTGTAAGTCCATGGAGTTATGTATGTGTGTTAGAGAAACGCCTGGTTCGCCAGTCTAATCCATGTTATCATGGTGGAAACCTGCAACGTAACCATAATGAGCTGTGTATGAAGCATTCTTCTTATAAAAAAAGAGTCAGATATTGAGAAAAAAGAAAAAGGAAAAAAAGAGATATGAGAAAAGAGGAAAGAGAAAAAAAAGCACCATTTTCCCATGGTAAATAAGAAGATTGCTGAGATGCTCGTTGTCTTCTTGCCTTGTCATTTTGATATGGGGATTCTTCCGTATCATCGGGCAAGGGGTAGCCTGTTGGCGGTTCTTTATGATACACATGTACTTACTATGATAAGAACTTACCGATAACTAAACTTGAGTAGCATGAGGAGCGGCCCTCGTATTCAAGGGACATGAGATTTCCAACTTATACTTTGTAAAGCATATACTCCATAGTTTATTCACTTTAACCTTAATCACTTCAAGATGCTTATGATAGGGACAATGAGAGCTGAAAGCTAATAAGTACCATAATTTTTGGAAGCTCTTTATGAAACTTGAATCCCTGCTTCCTTCTATGAAGGCCTTTCTTTTACTTTTATTTTGAGTCTCCACCTTCTATCTTTATGCACCTATTGAGAGAGCATAGTTGCCATTCTTAGTTCTATGTGCATTGTCCCAAGAATTGTTGATTGATGCATAATTTTGATATTGCTTGTTTTAAACTATTTGTATCTAGTCACTCTTATGAACTTTGAAGGTGTCCTATGCATTTATGTTTGCTACTCTATGAGGGACAAGCTGAATGCTACTATGCTATGTTTTCTTTATGTGAAACAAACAAACGTTTTGCAAAGCATTGTTATTCATGAATCTTTTGTTTATGCCTTTTCATGTTGCAACAATAGTTGCTTTGTCTTATTGTTAGAACTTTGTCTTTCATGTTATGATTGAAGTACTATGATCCCAGCTATCATTGTTTTAAAAATACTTTGATCAAGTTTATGATGGTGCATGTCACCTCAAAAATTATTCTTTCTTTTTATCACTTACCTACTCGAGGACGAGCAGGAGTTAAGCTTGGGGGATGTTGATATGTTGCTAACGTATCCATAATTTTTTATGTTCCATGCTTGGTTTTTATCTACTTTCTTATGTTTTGTTCCAACTTTGGAGTACTTTCTATACACTTTCTTGGACTAACCTATTAACAAGAGCCACAGTGCCAGCTGCCTGTTTTCTACTGTTTTTGGTTCCAGGAAAGTCAGAAAATGAATATTCTGAGAATTGGACGGGACAAAAGCCAAAGTCAATTTTTCACCGAGGGACACAAGGGGCCAGAGTACGAGACGGAGAGGGGCCAGGGGACCGCCACACCACCTGGCCACGTGGCCCATCCTGGCCCGCGCCAGGGGGTGGTCTGGCCGCCTCCGGCACCCCCTCAGCCTCCCCTTTTGCCTATAAGATGCCTCCGATACAGAAACCCCAAGGACCCGATCAAAATTCCACGAAAGAGTCTGTAGCCGCCGTCATCTCCATCCCTAGATCGGGAGGGATCTGAAGCTCTTCCCGGCACCCTGCCGGAGGGGAGAATTCACCCTGGAGGCCTTCTTCAGCACCATGCAAGCCTCTGGTGTGATGCGTGAGTAGTTTATCCTTGGACTACAGGTCCATGTAGTAGCTAGATGGCTGGTTCTCCTCCTTTGTGCTATCATGTTTAGATCTTGTGATCTCCGTTCATGATCAAGATCATCTATTTGTAATTCTACATGTTGTGTTTGCGGGGATCTGATGGATATTGCGATGCTATTTTAGTTTAATTGTTGATTCTATCATGTCTTTGTTATTTGTGATCTTGCATGCTTTCCGTTGTTAGTAGCTATCTTCGCCAAGTAGATGCTAGCAACTGCAAGATTTAGTATTTATGCTCGATAGTGGGTTCATGCCTCTAGTAATCTGGGGAAGTGACAGAAATCTCTAAGGTACTAGATGTGTTGTTGCTACTAGGGAGAAAACAACAATCCTTTGTTCATAGAACAATCGTATTGTTTACTTTACATGCAATGCGTAATGCAATTATCTGTTGCTTGCAACTTCATACTTTAGGGGGTTCGGATGATAACCTGAAGGTGGATTATTAGTCATAGATGAAGTTGGATTATGGTCTATGTATAATGTTGTAATGCCCAATCGAATATCAAAGGGGTCAAGATGAGTAGTATATGCATGATTGCTTTCTTGATGTTTGTCAATTGCCCCGCTGTAATTTGTTCACCCAACATGTCATCTATCTTAAGGAGATCCACCACTAGTGAACTATGGACCCCGGTCCTTTCTTTTATCATCAATCTACAATCAATTGTTTACTGTTTTGTGTTTACTTTGTACAAAAACACTGCGCGGCTAGTGTGCTTGTTCCTCTCATTTCCTGACGAAACTAACGAGAGCGAGGGGCCAGGGAAAAAGACAGCATGGTAAGGGTCGAACTCGTGACCTCCGGCTCGATTCGGCAGGGCAGAGCCACTGTGGTGACTTGGGGTTGGTGCTAGGTAGCGGTGGCGGCGCTAGGTAAGCTTCAGATGCACAGCTTCATCTTCCTCGCGCACGTACAAAGACGACCGGCACGGGCACGAACGGCGGCAAGGTAGGGTGTGGTTCTAGGAAGCACGGTTTGGCGCGTTCGACGCGGCGCTGCTACACGAACGCAGGCGTGCAAGCGAGTGACAGCGGGGTGCCTCACAGGGGCCATGCGCAAGCAAGGTAGCAACGAGCAGCAGTGCATGCGAGGTGCTCGGTGAAATGAACTCGCCGTCTGATGGCTTGGTGTTGATGTATAGCTCGTTGGGAACCCCAAGAGGAAGGTATGATGAGCACAGCAGCAAGTTTCCCTCAGTTATGAAACCAAGGTTTAATCTAACCATTAGGAGCAAGGAAACACCCCAAAGGTGTTGCTAGCTAAGCCTTGGCAGGGCACACTACCGGTGCTAGTAGCAACATGGAGACCTGCACAACACAACCACATAACTTTGTCCCCAACTTGCAATGAGGTTGTCAATCTCACCGTGTTTTGCTGAAAACAAAGGATTAAACGTATCGAATGGAAGGAAGTAATAGTTTGAAGAAAGTAAACACAAAGCAGTAACAGATTGTAGATTGTATGTAAAAGACAAGGACCGGGATCCATAGTTCACTAGAGGTGGCTCTCCTTAAGATAGATAACATGCTGGGTGAACAAATTACAGCGGGGCAATTGACAAACATCGAGAAAGCAATACATGCGTATACTAATCATCTTGACTCCTTTGAGATTCGATTGGGCATTACAACATTATACATAGACCGCCATCCAACTGCATCTATGACTAATAATCCACCTTTAGGTTATCATCTGAACCCCCTCTAGTATTAAGTTGCAATCAACAGATTATTGCTTTACGAACTGCGTGTAAAGTAAACAATACGATTGTTCTATGAACAAAGGATTGTTGGTTTCTCCCTAGTAGCAACAACACATCTAGTACCTTAGAGATGTCTGTCACTTCCCCAGATTACCAGAGGCATGAACGCACTATCGAGCATAAATACTAACTCTTGGAGTTGCTACCATCTACTTGGCCAAGATAGCTACTAACAACGGAAAGCATGCAAGATCACAAATAACAACGACATGATAAAATCAATAATCAATCTGAAATAGCATCTCAATATTCATCAGATCCCCGCAAAAAAAACATGCAGAATTACAAATAGATGATCTTGATCATGAATGGAGCTCAGAAGATCTAGACATGAAAGCACAAAGGAGGAGAACCAGCCATCTAGCTACTACATGGATCCGTAGTCCAAGGATGAACTACTCACGCATCACACCGGAGGCTTGCATGGTGATGAAGAAGGCCTCCAGGGTGAATTCCCCTCTCCGGCAGGGTGCCAGGAAGAGCTTTAGTTCCCTCCCGATCTAGGGATGGAGATGATGGCGGCTACAGACTCTTTCGTGGATTTTGATCGGGTACTTAGGGTTTTCGTCCCGAGGCATCTTATAGGGGGAAGGAGAGGCCGAGGGGGTGCCAGAGGCGGCCAGACCACCCCTGGCGCGGGCCAGGCTGGGCCGCGCGGCCAGCCCACCCCCTGGCGCAGGCCAGGCTGGGCCGCGCGGCCAGGTGGTGTTGGCCCCTGGCCTCTCTCCGTCTCGTACTCTGGCATCTGACGACTTCCGTAAAAATAGGCACTTTGGCTTTTGTCCCGTCCAATTCCGAGAATATTCATTTTCTGACTTTCCTGGAACCAAAAACAGCAGAAAACAGGCAGCTGGCACGGTGGCTCTTGTTATTGGTTAGTCCAAGAAATCATATGAAAAGTACTCCAAAGTGTGGACAAAACACAAGAAAGTGGATAAAACCAAGCATGGAACATCAAAAATTATAGATACATTTGCAATGTATCAACATCCCCAAGCTTAACTCCTGCTCGTCCTCGAGTAGGTAAGTGATAAAAAGAAAGAATAATTTTTGAGGTGACATGCACCATCAAATACTTGATCAAAGTATTTGTAAAACATTCAAAGCTGGGATCATAGTACTTCAAGCATAACATGAAAGACAAAGTTCTAGCAATAAGACAAAGAAACTATGATGCAACATGACAAGGCATAAACAAAAGATTCATGAATAATAATGCTTTGCAAGACGTTTGTTTGTTTCACATAAAGAAAACATAGCATAATAGTATTCATCTTGTCCCTCATAGAGTAGCAAAACATAAATGCATAGGACACCTTCAAAATTCATAAGAGTGACTAGATACAAATAGTTTAAAACAAGCAATATCAACTTATGCATCAATCAACTAGTCTTGGGAAAATGCACATAGAACTAAGAATGGCCACTATGCTCTCAAAGTAGGTGCATAAAGGTAGAAGGTGGAGACTCAACATAAAAGTAAAAGAAAGGCCTTCATAGAAGGAAGTAGGGATTCAAGTCTCATAAAGAGCTTCCAAAAATTATGGTACTTATAGCTTTCAGCTCTCATTGCCCCTATCATAAGCATCTTTAAGGTGATTAAGGTTAAAGTGACACAACTAAGAGGATATGCTTGACAAGTTATAAACCGAAATCTCATGCCCCTTACTTACGAAGACCGAACCTCATGCTACTCAACTTTAGTCACGAGTAAGCTCTTGTCATTGTAAGTACATGTGTATCATAAAGAACCGCCAATGGGGTACCCCTTGCACATGATACAGGAGCTATCCCATAATCAAAATGACAATACAAGCAGACAATGAGCATCTCAGCGATCTTTTTATTTGCTATTTGCATAGGTTTTTATTGAGGATGCTTCATAGAGTGCTCATTATGGTGATGCTGCAAGTTTCCACCATGATTAGGCATGGCTTAGGCTAGCGGCCCAGCCGTTTCTCTAACACACATACAAACTCCATGATCTTACAAGTTCCACTTTTATTTCACACCGCCGGGATCCGTAAGCAAAAGAACATGATATCAACGGGGTACAAAGTACAAGTGCAATGTTGAAAGCGTTCCCCATGATACATGGTTATGCTAATTTCAACTTATAAAGCGCAAGCATATACGCAACAAAGAAGGACCCAATGGTTCAAGTTTATTAGATGCAAAAAAGTAAAGTGTGCCATCAAGTTCGTGAGAGTTTTAATCACTAGTTTTCTCATAACAAGTTTAATTTGGAAGGTAAACAAAAGCATGAATATACTTGGAATAGCATAAGCTAGTAGGTAGGTATAGTGGACTCTTTGGAATAACTTGGTTTAGGGAGTTGGATGCATGAGTGGAACTCATACTTGGTTGTGGAGGGTAGCAAAAGACTAGGAGCGACAAACTAAGAGAGCAATAATGGCCATAATCATGCAGAGTGACAAAACATTTTTGATCAAAGCATAAAGTGATACTACAAGTTGAAAACTAAAGGATCATAAAGGCTATGGTGACTTGAGATAGTCATAACAGGGTGTGAGCATGCGCCAAGTCAACCCTAATAAAGCATCAAAGGAGAATACCACTATACTATGCTTTAATATGCTAAAACAACGCATGATTCATCCAAGGCACCATTAAGCAATCTCAATTGTTTATAACAAGTCATGCTACAACAAAGAATACTAAGCATAAAGCCAAAACAATATCAAGCATGGCATGACAAAGCATAGGCACAGTCAAAAACGAGCTCTTTTTACCACATAAGCATGAACTTTCCTACTCTTTTCCAAACGAAACCAAACTATTTTCAAACCAATGTATTAAAGAGGGGGTCCAACCAATTTATTCAGAAAACTAAGCAAACCATAGCAAACGAAAAACCAAAACAAAAACGAAAAAGAAGACGCTCCAAGAACAACACAACTGTGCATGAAACAATAAAAATGAAGCGTTTGGAAGAAACCTGAGATTTTTATTGATGAAGAGGTGGATGCCTTGGGTTTACAAAGAATCAGATATATCACATTGGTTTACAAAAAGCCTGTTGGTCTGGAATGTACCAAGAGTTGATAACCAAAGGCAGATTGTGACAACAAGGTTGGATGCAACAGATAGACAAAGAATTACACACACATCCTATGGTACTATGGAAACCCCCAACACGTGAATCCTAGTTTGAATTTTTAGAAGAGGATAGACAAGCATTACACTTCCTTACTGTCGTTGTATTGGGAACGACAGTACCTGAAGAGCTTAGATAGAGGTGTGGGGACTAGTAGGGAAGCTACCGACGGTGTCCGCAGGCGGGATTGGAAACAAGCATGCGTAGCTGGACGCAGGAAGTACCCAGGTTCGGAGCCCTCATGGGGAGGTAAAGCTCGTACTCCTGCCGGATCTGACTATGTGGGATATACGAACTACAAGTGCTCCTCGAGCCGTATTTGCTAGCTATTGCCTTAAATGCTAAGAGACCAACCCTTTCTAATGAGGCCTTGCCTCTCCTTATATAGGCAGAGAGGCAGCGGTCTCACTGGCCAATCCGACTGGCGGGCCCCACAGGAGGGTCCCAGCCGGCTGGTCATCTACAGTATCCCGTATGGCATGTCACGTTGGAGTGTGAGCGGCATGGCTGTCGTGGGCACAGTGGACGCCGTGCGAGCCCGTCGTCAGCATCGGGCCACTGTTCCCGTGTCACCCCCGCAAAGTCTTCGGTATGGTCGGGTGGTTGCTAGTCTTGTCATCGTACAGGGCGTACCGTGCACTGATACGCACGTCGTACTGTCTTACTGATTGGATCCGGCTATGTCGTCGTAGCCGGCTACCTCTTGCTGATCTGGCTACCGCATGGTAGCCGGCCTGTCCTGCCTGTCCGGCTGTGCTTAGTCAGCCGGACGCAATTAGACTGCCTGGTTCTTGTCCGGTTGGGGTACCTGGGGATCATCCCCCTGACACTAGCCCCCGAGCGCGTGTGGATTCCGCCCTTAGGCGAAATGTGCGCGCGCTCCTTCTTGTTTTTGAATGTGTGTCTGGCTGTGCCTGGCGGTTGTGCTACCCGTGACGTCAGCGCTGACGCCGGCCACGCGCGCACGCGCCATCATTGCTCTGCGGCAGGCAGCGTAACGTCCTGTCGCACGTCGCCTCGGGGAACCGCTGTCCGGCACTTCGGTTCCTGCTCCGGGATCTTCTGCGCATCTTGCTTCGGCACACGGGATCTGGGCGGCGGTTTGGGTGAGGGCCATCCGGATGCGCGCCACGTGGCTCCGCTGACGGTTGCCCTTCCGGCTCTTTAAAGGGACGCCGTGGGGGAGGCAGCTCCTTTCCTTCGCTCCACCGCTACAGTCTCCTCTTCCCCCGCGTGCTCCTGCCTTTTCGCTCTTGCCTTCTGCGCCATAGCCCGCTGCGCCGCCCGCTCGTCGTCATCGTCGCTACGGGCCACCGCCACTCTTCCGCCACCGTTCCCCACTGTCAGCCGGAGATGGCCACCGATCGCGGGGCTTGGTGCGGCTCCGCCGTGACCGAGGACCAGATCGAGAAGTACCGTGCCACCCGCGTTCTCCCGTCATCGGAGGAGGTGGCGGTGCGGTTGGCGCCGGCGGGGGAGGTGCGCTGCACCCAGCGGAGGGGGAGCGCGTCATCTTCCTCTCCCATATGGCGCGCGGGTTCGCCCTTCCGGTGCACCCCTTTTTCTTGATGTTTCTTGCCTTCTTCGATCTCCGTCTCCACCACCTTGGCTCCAACGCAATCGGGATGTTGGCGCACTTCATGGCATTCTGCGAGAGCTATCTCGGGATCTAGCCGGATCTCGGGCTCTTCTGTCGGCTCTTCCGAGTCCGGCCACAGGTGCAATTCACACAGGGGCCATTAGTCGTTTGCGGCGGCGCCTCCATCTACTCCCGCTCGCAGATCGGCTACCCCAAATTCCTTCTTCACGACACGGTACGACTGTGGCAGCAGTCGTACTTCTACATGAAGAACCTCACCGACATCGACCGGATCAATGTTCTGGCTTTCTAGGACGTCGAGTCCAGACGGTAGAATTGGGACTTGAAATTCCATGGCGACAAGGCGGAGACGGATGAGATGCTGAAGCGCATGCGCTCCCTCGTCCACTACCGGCTGACCGGCTTGGACGTCACCCTCAGCTGGATGTCCCGGCTGATGATGCCATTGCAGCAGCGAGCGCACAAGATGTGCTACTACTCCGGCCGACTGGACCCGACCTGGCTGTCGCGCCGCGATCCCCGCTACCACAACCTGAAGGAGTGGGTGTGGACGATCACCAAGGAGCGACTGCCAGAGAACTGGAAGTTCAGTCTGGCGCCTTACACCTGGGAGAACCGCGCGCCCCGGGTAAGTTCTTCTAGCCGGATGCTTGTTTGGTATTTCTTGCACTTGTTCCTTCTTTCGTTTCACTTATCTCTTGTATTCGGTAGATGTTCCCTTGCATCATTCGCGAGGAGGGTGAGGCTCCCCTCGAGGAGTTCACGCCCGACTTGCCCGAGCCGCGCGCTCGGCGGTCCGGCAAGGAATCGGACGGGGATGGGGATGCCTTCCCCAGCAGGAATGACGAGCCGGCTGCCGACCCTCATCCGGAGGTTATTGAGGAGGAGGAGGCCGCGCCGACCATCGACCCGGCGCCGCGCCCTGCGACGAACGGTGAAGCCGGTGGGAGCGTCTCCTGCCGTTCCGGCTCCCGCCGGTCCGCCGTGGAGGAGCCGGCTCCCAAGAGAAGCCGGACCAGCGCCCTGGCGCCGAGCCACCTTGGCCGGAAGAAGGGGCCGCCTCCCGTTGTGCCAGGGTACGTTCCTTCTCCCCCTTTTTCTTTTGGTGTTTTCTGTCTGCTTCCCTTTTTTCTTCTTTTCCTGACTTTGGTTTATTTGCCTTTGCCTTCTCCTCCTTCTTCTTAGCACATTGGTCTCTTTCGGAGCCATGAGCCTGGCACGAGCGCCGACCGGGTCACCGCCCCGTGCCCCGACTGCGCCAGCCAGCGCTCCTCCTTCCTCTGCGGTGCTGCCTCTGCCTCCCCCTCGGGCTGAACCGGCTGCCTCCACCGAATTGGAAGGTCCCCAGCTGGAAGCGGAGTCCTCCCAGCCGGATGGTTCTTCTGCGGGCGCGCGGGAGGCTGCCAGCAAGGAGCTCGTCATTGTTGGTGATGACAACTCTGACGAGGAGCCGGGGAGGAGTGGAGGAAGGTGGTAGTTGCTGCGAAGGAGTCCCTGGCTGTCAATGCCGTGGACGACGATGCTTCCTCCGCCGCCTCGCTATCGGACCTTGCCGCCACGCTCGAGCTGGCGGTGAAGGAGATCCGATTGCTGGAGGCTACAGCCGGCGGGAACCGGTCGTTGGAGCAGAAGCTTGCTGCCGCCAACGGGACTTCCCAGAGTAAGTTCGCTTCATCTGTCTTGCTTCTTTTTTTACTGATAGCCGGTTTTGCTGCAGCCATCCTCGTGTGCGTTCAGCGCGAGATCAATCGCTTGAAGAAAGTGAACGACCGACTGAGCAAGTCCAATTCCACTCTGCGGCCGCAGAATAAGGATTGGCACGCGAGGGTAGACGGTCTGGAAGCCACCATCAAGGAGCGAGACGCCTCGCTCGCCAGCCGGACCGAAGCTTTCGCCCTTCTCGAGGCCCAGAACAAGGACCAAGAGAAGGAGATTAAATGGCTGGCGACAAAGGAGAAGGCTCTGGTGGAGGAGCTGATGCAGTTTGGCCACATGGCTAAGGGTAAGTTCCGTTTTCCGTCTTGTTTCTTTTCAGATCTGGTAGCCAGATCTGACCCTTTTTTCTGACAGCCTTTTACCCTAGCATAGACCTGCTGGCCTACAACCGGCTGTAGGAGAACTGGCCGGGAGCGCAGCCGATGGCCCAGGAGTTCATCGTCCTTCTTGGCGAAGAAGCTGCCAAGCTTCGTCAAGCGGCGCGGGATGTCTTCTACTTCATGTGGCCGGAGGCTCCAGTTCCGGAGACGATGGCGCAGCTGGCCGCGAAGGTGGGAGAGGTGCCGGCTGCCGTGGACCGGCTGCAGGTCTTGGCGGCGCGAGCCGGAGCGGAGATGGCTCTGGCCCTCATGCTCTCCTGGTACAAGGACGCCCGCGTTGAGAAGATCGACGGTGGCTTCCGTGCTGGGGCCGATCTTGTCGCCATCCGCCAAGCCCACCCGGAGCTCCGCGGATCCGCCATCAGGATTGCCGACTATGTGGATCCTGACGAGGTGCTCACCGACTCGGAGTCCGTTGGTACCCCTGATGTGGAGGGCCCGATGCCGCCGTCCACTGGTGCCGGAACCAGATCGAGCTCCGCGCCGCCTCCTCCGCCCGAAGCTTCCGCTGGCCAAGATCTTCCTCATGGCAAGGGTCCTGCCGTTTAGTCACTGCCCCGGGATGCCGGGTGTATTTGTCTTGTCTTGGATATGCATAAAACTTGTCTATCTATACCGGCTATCTCTGATGCCGGGTAACTTGTGGGAGCTTCGTCACCCTTTTGCTTGTTAATGTTGAACTCTTGAGTTTCCTTTAACTTGTGCCTTGTATTTTCTTTTGATATTTTGTCGGCTAACATTTGCCCGGCTATGCCCTTTAGCCGGGAGAACTGCCATTCCAGTGGGGGCGCGCGAGCACACCCACTGGGTGTAGCCCCCGAGATTCGGAGTAGCTGGCGTAGCCAGGTGCTTCGAATCTTCCTTATTTTTCCCAAGTCCTCTAACTTTGCCTGATTAGGCTCGCTTTAGTCAGCTACTTTTTGCTGGCTGGACGCCTTCAGCCGGGGGAACTGACATTCCAGTGGGGGCGCGCGAGCACACCCACTAGGTGTAGCCCCCGAGATTCGGAGTAGCTGGCGTAGCCAGGTGCTTCGAATCTTTCTTGTCTTCTGTTGCTCCTTCCCTTGCCCTCACTTGGGCTTCGAACGGCTGGCTAAACGCCCTTAGCCGGTCAGGAACTACAAGATTCCACTGGGGGCGCACGAGCGCACCCAGTGGGTGTAGCCCCCGAGATTCGGAGCGCTTGATGAAGGCAAGGACTTCGAATCTTCTTCCCTTTTCCTGAATTCCGACTCGGTAGTCGGACAAGAATGTACATACACATACACACATGTCCTCATAGGTTAGTAGGTTAGTCTGCCAAATTGTAGCCGGAAAACGGCTTGTTTTTTCGAAAACTAGCTTGTGCCTCTCTAGACACTTAGTCGCTTTCCCGTGTGCTCTACTGTTTTCGCTGCGTCCTTGCCGGGCAGCTGGGCTGCGGTCTGCAACCGGAATCGAAGGGAGCTGACAGTACATTACGCACGGTACTACTGGCTTAGCAGCCGGATTGGTTCGAGCTAGTTGCAGGGCCGGTACACCCGGTCTGTCGCGTCTCCTCCCCGTTTTTTGTGTGGGATGCCTCGGGCTTTTGCTCTTGCTAGCCGGATAGCCAGGTTGCGGTTTGTAGCTGAGACGAAGAGTGGGCCTCTGACATCATCGCACACTACTCGGTCGGTTTGTTGACTTAGCAGGCCGGGCCAGCCGACGAGCCCCCGGGCGGGGGTTGCCGGAGCCGGAAAATTTGAACCGGAAAACGGATGCACACATATTTCTGGCAAGGAGCCCTCGAGATTCTCGTAGGTGTCCGCATTTTCATTCATGAGGTTTTCGGGATACATACAATACCTGGCGACTAGGTGTAAAACGGGCGCAGCAGGGCCGTGTTCCAGGGACGCTCAGTCTCCTCGTCTGATTTGTCCATCTTGTTCTTGCGCGGCTGCTGCGCGTCGATGAGGTAGTAGGAGTCATTGGGCAGCGCCCGGCTGATGATGAAGGGGCCCTCCTAGGGTGGCGACAGCTTGTGCATGCCCTTCGTGTCTTGCACCAGCCGGAGAACCAGGTCGCCCTCGCAGAATGCGATCGGGCGGATCCGGCTTGAATGGTAGCGACATAGTCGCTGCTGGTACAGGGCTGATCTGGACAAGGCCAGCTCGCGGGCCTCCTCTAGGAGGTCCACTCCGTCCTCCCGCGCCTCCTGGTTGGCTTTTTCGTCGTACAGAAGCTTGCGTGGGGAGTCGAATTCGATGTCGGCGGAGAGGACGGCTTCCGATCCGTAGACCAGGAAGAACGGCGTGTAGCCGGTTGACCTATTTGGCGTGGTGCGGAGGCTCCAGAGCACAGCTGGAAGTTCTTCGATCCAACATCCGGGTGACCGCTCCAATGGCTCGATGAGGCGTGGCTTGATGCCGGCTAGCACCAAGCCGTTTGCTCTTTCGACTTGCCCGGTTGACTGCGGGTGGGCGACGGAGGCGAGGTCCAGCCGGATGCCCTTGTTGCTGCAGAACCGGGCAAAGGCCCCCTTGACGAAGTTCGTGCCGTTGTCGGTGATGATGCTGTTGGGGTAGCCGAAGCGGTTGATGATGTCGGTGAAGAAGGTAACGACTGTCGCCGCATCCAGCTTTCGGATAGGCTTGGCCTCGATCCACTTTGTGAACTTGTCCACCGCTACCAGTAGGTGGGTCATGCCCGCGCGTGCTCGCTTGAAGGGGCCGACCATGTCGAGGCCCCAAACTGCGAAGGGCCAGGTGATCGGTATGGTTTTGAGCACCGAAGTTGGCATGTGCCTGAGCTGCCCGAAACGTTGGCACCCATTGCACGCGCGGACCAGCTGCTCAGCGTCCTCGAGGGTGGTGGGCCAATACAAACCATGGCAGAATGCCTTGGCGACTATCGCCCTTGACGAAGCGTGATGCCCGCACTCGCCCTGGTGGATATCCCTGAGTAGCCGATAGCCTGTGTCCATGTTGACGCATCTTTGGAAAATGCCGGATACGCTGTGCTTGTACAGTTCGCCGTTGATGATGGTGTACGTGTGCGCGCGGCACCGGATTTGCCTGGCCTCCACCTCGTCATCCGGAAGTTCTCCATTGGCGATGTAGTTCATGAAAGGTTGTGCCCAGGATGGCACTTCCCGAATGATGAGGACGCTCCCGTCCTCCGGTTGGCGGATGTCAGGGGGTCGTCTGAGTGGCGTACCCGAGACGGTAGCCCCCGAGCTGCTTGGTGAACCGGCAGCCCCCGGCCCTTGCGAGCCGGAGGGCACTGCTTTGCCGGAGTTGGTGCGGGTCTTCTTTTTGGGCGGCTCTGCCGGCTCCGCTTCTGCCGCTCCGTCAGCCGGAGCGCTCCCTTCCCAGGTGATGGAGTCCGATTCCGGTGACGGGTTGATGGACGGCTTGCGTAGGTGCTCCAAGGAGACCCCCGGTGGGATCGCCTGCCTGGTGGATCCGATCTTGGAGAGCGCATCGACTGCCTCGTTGTTGACGCGGGGGACGTGGTGGAATTTGCATCCGTCGAAGGAGGCGCTGAGCTTCTGGATGTGGAACTGATAGAGGGCCATGTTTGCATCTCTGGCGTCCCATTCTCCGGTCACTTGCTGCACCACCAGATCCAAATCACCAAAGCACAGGATCCGGTTGACGCCGATCTCCTTGGCTAGCCGGAGTCCGTGCGCCAACGCCTCGTATTCGGCTACGTTGTTGGAGGCGTTGAAGTGGAACTGCAGCACGTACTCCAGCCGGTCCCCTTTGGGCGAGGTGAGCATGATGCCGGCTCCCAAGCCCCCGAGCATCTTCGACCCGTCGAAGTGCATCTTCCAGTGGTCCGAATCCAGAACTGGTAGGAGGTACTAGGTCTTAGCCCAGTCGACGAGGAAGTCTGCCAATGCCTGTGACTTGATCGTGAGTCGGGCCTTGTATTGGATGGAGTAGGCGGCGAGCTCGGTGGCCCACTTGGCGACTCGGCCGGTGGCGTCTTTGTTGCCGATGATTTCCGAAAGGGGTGCGGTGCACACGACCTTAATCGGATGCTCCTGGAAGTAGTGCTTGAGCTTCTTGCATGCTAGGTACACGCCGTAGCACATCTTCTGGTAGTAGGGGTAGTTCTGCTTGGAGAGGGAGAGAACCTCGCTGAGGTAGTAGAGGGGTCTCTGAACCGGCTGAGCCTTGCCTTCCTCGGGGCGCTCCACCACCAGGACGACGCTGACGACCCGGATGATGGCTGCTATATAGAGCAACATCGGCTCCTTGCTAGCCGGCGTGACTAGAACCGGCGTTGTGGATAGCATGCGCTTGAGGTCGCGAAACGCGATGTCGGCTTGCGAAGTCCAGGAGAACTTGTCCGTCTTCTTCATCAGCTGGTACAATGGGAGTGCTTTCTCCGCCAGCAGGCTGACGAAACGGCTGAGGGAAGCTAGGCATCCGGTGAACTTTTGGACTCCAAGCAGGTTTCTGGGCGGCTGCATCCTCTCGATGGCCGTGATCTTCTCCAGGTTTGCCTCGATGCCTCGCTGTGATACGAGGAAACCAAGGATCTGACCGGATGGCACTCCGAAGACGCACTTCTCCGGGTTCAGCTTCATCCGGTACTGGCGGAGGTTGCCAAATGTCTCTCCCAGATCCTCGAGGAGGGTGCACTTCTCCTTGGTCTTGATGACCACGCCGTCCATGTAAGCATGCACGTTTTGGCCTATCTACGAGTGCAAGCATTTCTGCATGCATCGCTGATAGGTGGCGCCTGCATTCTTTAGGCCGAAAGACATGGTTACATAATAGAAAGCCCCGTAGGGGGTGATAAATGATGTCTTAATCTGATCGGCTGGGTTTAGCCGGATCTGATTGTACCCGGAATAGCAATCTAGAAAAGACAACAAATTACAGCCGGCCGTGGAATCAATGACTTGATCGATACGGGGCAAGGCGAAGGGGTCTTTCGGGCACGCCTTGTTCAGGCTGGTGTAGTCGATACACATGCGCCAGGTCTTGTTCTTCTTCAGCAGCAGGCTGGGTTCGCCAGCCAATCCGGGTGGTATACTTCCATGATGAACCCGGCTGCAAGGAGCCGGGTGATCTCGTCACCGATTATCTTCCTCTTCTTCTCCGCGAACCGGCATAGAGGTTGCTTGACCGGCTTGGCATCCAGACGCACATGAAGTGAGTGCTCGGCGAACTCCCTCGGCACACCCGGCATGTCCTTGGGGGACCATGCAAAGATGTCCCAATTCTCACGGAGGAAGTCGACGAGCGCGCCTTCCTATTTGCTGTCCAAGCCGGCACCAATGGTGACGAACTTAGTCGGGTCGAAGGGGTCGAGCATGATCCTCTTCGTCTCCTTTGCCGGCTGGAAAGCTCCTTCTCCAGCCGGTTTGCTGCTAGCCAGAATGTCCTGCTGGGCCATGGCCACATTGCGCATGATCACGCACTTTTCTTCGGCTATGATGAGGGCCTCTGCCAGTTTGGAACCAGCTGAGGCGCACTCCATCGACCACCTGAAGCAGCCGGCGATGGTGATCACGCCGTGGGGTCCCGGCATCTTCATCTTGAGGTACGCGTAGTGGGGGATGACCATGAATTTGGCGAGGGCGGGGCACCCGAGGAGAGCGTGGTAGGGGCCCGTCAGGTTTACCACCTCGAACCAGATTGGTTCGCGCGGAAGTTCTCCTCGGTCCCGATGACGTCCAGCTGGATTTTCCCTAGCGGGGCGCAGGCTGGCCCCGGCAGTACGCCGTGGAACATCGTGGCAGTCGGGCGCAGGTCTCTCTCGCGAATGCCCAGCTTCTCCAGCGAGGACTGGTAGAGGAGGTTGAGGCTGCTGCCTCCGTCGATGAGGACGCGTGAGAATCGGCAGGTACGCGCGTTGGAGACGATGAGGGGGTCGAGCACCATGGCGTAGCCCCCGGGAGTCGGCAGATGCTCAGGCTGGTCTGCCTGGCTCCAGGTGATGGGAGTTTCCGACCAGTTCAGGTACTGGGGGGCCGGAGAGACGATGGCGTTGACCTCCTTGGAGCGTCGCCTGCGGCTGTGCTTGTCGTCCTGCGGCTGTGCTTGTCGTCCTGCTCCGTCTCGAAGATGTGGTAGGCGGCGTGCGGCTGGGGGTAGCCGTAGTTGTTGTTGCCACCGTTACCATCGTTGCCGGCTCCTCTAGCCGGTGGTGGAGGTCCACCCGGGAGGGGGGGAGGGGGGAGTCGAGGCTGGTTGCCCTGGTCCTTTAGCTGGCGGGTCCAGCTGCAGTTCCAGGTGGTGTGCGTAGCCGGTTTGAAGGGACCGCTATGCCACTTGCACGGGCCGTCAAACATCTGGTCGAAGGTGAGCCCTGGCTTCTGCCTTCTTGCCTCATTAGCCGGCGCATCGGGCGTGCCCTCCACAGCATTGACCTGCCGCGCGTGGTAGCGGGGCTTCTGTTGTCCGGCCTGGCGGCCCCCATGGAACTGGTTGTCGTTGCCGTGGCGTCGGGAGTATCCGACTTCTCCAGTTGGATTGCTTGGTCGGTTGTGAGCCGGCTCCGTAGGGGTCGGACGGCCGTCCGCGTTTACTCGGAGGGGCTTCTTCATGGCGGCATCTGCCGTGGCGTACTGGTCCGCGACCGTCATGAGCTCTGTGATGGTTTTCGGCTCGTCGCACAGTAGCCGGTGGAGAAGCATGGTGCCTTCCCGGCAACCCTCGATGAAGAAACCGATGGCCTGGCTTTCCAGGATGCCCTCGCAGGTGTTGCGCGGCTCCGTCCACTTGGCGAGGTACTCACGGTCGGTCTCGCGGTCACCCTGGACGCACAAGGCCAGGTCGCGCGGGCGCCCTGGGCGCTTGTACGTGCCATTGAAGTTGCGGACGAACACCTTCTCGAAGTCAGGCCATGCGTTGATGCTATTGGGCGCGAGGCTATTGAGCCACGTCCTTGCCGATCCGGTTAGCATGAGGGGAACGTAGCGCACGGTTGTGCGCTTGTTCCCATGGGCGATGCCGACTGCCGTAGCGTAGTCGGTCAACCAGTCTTCTGACTTCATGCTGCTGTCGTACTTGGGGGTGTCCCTGGGTAGGGAGAATTTGTCCGGAAACGGCTCGTTCGGGATGCAGGGTCCGAAACAAACTGGACCGGTAGAGTCTTCCTCCTCCGTGATGCGTGCTTGAGCGAGGAGCTCGATGCGGTCGCGGGCATCCAGACAATCCGGGTTGGGCGCTCCCACCCGGCCTGAGAGACGGGAACCGACTGGTCTGGGCGCTTCGGTTGGCGGAGGGGAAGGCGGCGGGTTGCTGTTCATCGTCTGCTCCTGGCGCGACGGGACCCTATTGCCAGAGCTTCCACGCCTACTGCGGGCCCTAGCCGGCTGAGGGGAGGGCGCATGCTGGGTGTCGCGCGGCGCGCCCCTGCTGTTGGCAGGTAGCTTGCTCCCCCGGAATAGCTGGGGTCCTCCTGCATCTGCCAGTTAGCATCCGCCTGCTCGTCCGCGATGTGGAGGAGCTCCTGCACGCGAGCATGCTAGCGGGCTCGCTCCTCGCCCTCCATACTGGGGAGTTCTTCTGCCGCGGTTCGTGCCGCACGCAGGTTCTTGATGGGCGTGCTGTAGGTGGGCCGGATGAGGGCGGGTGCAGGATCCGGCTCCCCGTCCCTTTCCATCCTACCGCCTAGCTCGCCGCCTCGGCGCCGCACCTGGTCGCGCCGGCTAGGCTCCGCGGTACCCGCAGTGAATCCCTGTGCGCGGTCGTACTCACGCCGGGTGATCTCGAGTTGCTTGCGGGCTGCCGCCAGCTCCATGGCCTCCAGGAGGACGATCTGCCTCTCCATGGTGAAGTTGGCCTCCGCTTCCTCCGGGTTATCCCCGAGGTTAACCGGCGTCAGGAGCCGATCAATGGCGTCCTCCACCGGGTTCCGAGGCTGCGCGGGAGCAGAAGTTCCGACCTCGTCCACGCCTCGCTCCCGCGGCTGGCGGGGATGAGAGCTGGAGCCGGCCATCATGACGTCCTCGCCGCAGGATGCGGCGGAGGCGCTACCGCCTGGACGCGGCAGCTCCACGATAGAGACAATTTCCCTAGGGAAACGCTCTGGAACGGTGGCGACGTAGACGGGGAGGTCGTCGAATAGCAGGACGGTTCCGTTCGTCGGGAAGGAGATCCCGGCGAAGCAGGAGGCATTGTCGATGACGAAGTCGAATTTGCCGAGCGTGAGCACCAGGCCGAAGGCCACGCGCTCACCGGCTGAAGTACGGGGTCCCGTGCAGAACGTGACTCCGGTCGAAGCCATCTTACCCCACGGTGGGCGCCAACTTTCGTTGTATTGGGAACGGTAGTACCTAAAGAGGTTAGATAGAGGTGTGGGGACTAGAAGGGAAGCTATCGACGGCGTCCGCAGGCGGGATTGGATACAAGCATGCGTAGCTGGACGCAGGAAGTACCCAGGTTCGGAGTCCTCGTGGTGAGGTAAAGCTCCTACTCCTGCCGGATCTGACTATGTGGGATATACGAACTACAAGTGCTCCTCGAGCTGTATTTGCTAGCTACTGCCTTAAATGCTAAGAGACCAACCCTTTTTACTGAGGCCTTGCCTCTCCTTATATAGGCAGAGAGGCAGCGGTCTCACTGGCATGTCACGTTGGCAACCCGACTGGCGGGTCCTAGCCGGCTGGTCATCTACAGTATCCCATATGGCATGTCACGTTGGAGTGTGAGCGGCATGGCTGTCATGGGCACAGTGGACGCCGTGCGAGCCTGTCGTCAGCATCAGGCCAATGTTCCCCGCAAAGTCTTTGGTATGGCTGGGTGGTTGCCAGTCTTGTCATCGTAGAGGGCGTACCGTGCACTGATACGCACGTCGTCCTGTCTTACTGATTGGATCCGGCTATGTCGTCGTAGCCAGCTACCTCTTGTTGATCCGGCTACCGCACGGTAGCCGGCCTGTCCTGCCCTGTCCGGCTGTGCTTGGTCAGCCGGACGCGATTCGACTGCCTGGTTCTTGTCCGGTTGGGGTACCTGGGGATCATCCCCCTGACACTTACCACAAAATGGTGGGTGGGTGGGTAAGAATAAAAATGGAAGCAGTCATACTCCCACGTTTAGTTTTTCCCTAGTATACATAGCTACCAAAAATATTTTCTAGACTGACAACGACCATCTTGGCTGAGACCCTGAAGGGTGGAATGGCTCTGATACCAATTGTAATACCTCGGACATTACACTCTAAGCATGAGCCTGGATGAACCAAAAGTGGATAAGGGATTCTACCAGAGAGGCCCAAGGCCACCCATGTGTAGGCTTGTCAAAGCGGACCAGGGCACGGTACCAGCCGACCACCTTATCCACTTTCAAGAACATTGGGACAAGAGCAAGTGGCGTAAGCAACCAATAACGCGACCACGACATACATAAATGAGTATGTATGTCTGCGACTTACAATAGACATCAGAGTCACACCATCTAAAAACAATAGAAATAGAAATATTCAATGCCATACGGCAAGATCCAAACATCCTAGATAGATATAATAGTTTAGGATACATCCTCATACATCACGCAACAGAGTATCAAGTGGAAGCGGAAAACATGATCCAAGTACGGATAAGAAGCAAATCAGCATAAGATGCCTCTACGCCTGATAGTCATTGCCACCATCATCCGTCTCCTCAACCCAGTAACCTTCCTGGGAGTATACCTGTCCATCTGACCAAATATTTATCATGTGAGACCCTAGGGGTACTCAGCAAGACTTAATGCATCTAAAGAGAACAACTTGGGGGTGACGCAACTACAACGAAAGATAATATCTACAAAGAGCTATAAAGACTCGCTTCGCATCCACCCAACCAGATATGGACAAACACCCGTTAATTAATAGCAATAGTTATATAAGCAACATAAATAACCTCATTCGTCCTCCTTCTTGCTTAACGTTGAGAAGGCGGAAGAACATCCCATCCGTTGGCAATTTTATTACTTATTCCATGAACATTGTACTATTTACTAGTCATGTCTTAGTCAAATTAAAGGCGATACTTTAGTTATACTTGTCTATGATCGAGAAACTGTGCTCCCAGTCATCCATAACCGCGGACATGGCTTTCAGAAAGATTTACCCTGCACGAGTGCACAAATAGCAACACACACACGATCAACCTCGAGAAGAACCAAATAAAATGCAACGAGGTCTCATGATAATGCATTCATAGGATTCATAAATTATTTCAGGGGGGCATCCCATTAAGCTACTTGCAACGAAGTTGGCCGGCTCCGAGATGCACCCAAGGTTTGTGCCAATGGCTGTAAACGACTAGGAACCCGCAAGTGTGATCGGACTTCTCGATACCGTGAAAACATTCCACAATTCCTAAATAGTATAGGCTCTCCACGCACAATCGTAAATAAAGCAGTAAAGCATGGCATAAGTACAGGATAGTAATAAAGCCCCAAACTAGTTTGTGGCCCCAAGAAATAAAGTCGGAATCAAGCTCAAGCAAAGGAGGATCCATTGGGTCTCCCGTATGTGGAAAGTGCGAATAGTCAAGGAACAGGAATCAAGTACTCGGGGTCCTGTGGGACACAAGTGAGTTTAAAGAACCAAATAGCAGATAATGCCCACTGGTGCCTCTTTCATTAGTTATCCCATTACTACTCAGATTAAGTTGTTTGGGTACCTCGTTATCCAAAGACTCGCACAAACCCTACACATGCAATTCTATTACTCCCATGGCGCAAACAACTCCTGTAATAATGGCTCATAGGATTGGGGAACAAGCTTCAGTGGGTTTAAAAGTAAAGGCTATACAGTACTTGAGATTCAATTTAATGCAATCGCGACTCAATGATGCAAGAGTAAGATAGAAGCATAGGTACTATATGTATGCAAGCATAGGGAATTGCTTGCCTGGCAGTTTTGTTGTCGAATAGGAAGGATCCGGGTAGTACTCCTGAGGCTCCTAGTATTCTCCTTGCTCAGTGTCTATCCGGATAAAAACCAAACACACAAGGGGATAAATAAATACATTGCACAATCATATGAATAGGATGCAACAAGCAAAAAAAGCATGCCATGATGAAATGATCCGCGTTTGCATGGTAGTAAAGTAGCAAGGGTGAAGTGTGGAAACAAGAATTAACACTTTTAATATTTATTTGGGCCCATTTTATTTGCATAAACCATTGAGGTTTAAATGGTTTTACATGATGCATGATTCAAATGATATCATAGAATGCATAGTTAGAATGGCCTCATCGAGCTAATCGATCTAGATATATTATTTGTTAAATTTGGAACTACGAAAAATAAACTTATGATTTATATAAGATATAGGCATTAATTGACATTTTAATAATTTCGAAAATTTAAATTTCTCAAAAATTATTTTGGATGGCATATTTGAATTCTTGGCATTTTTCTGATCAGAAAACATATATCATATGTCCAATTTTAAAATATGGATTTAAATTTATTATTAGTTATTTTTAAATAGAAAAAAGGGCATTTTTGTTAATAGATATAACATACAGGGGCATCATGGTAAATTTCTAGAACTGGAATTGAATCCACATTTAAATTTGAATTAGAGCTTGTTTTGGAAACTTTATCATTCGAATTATTTGAATTAATATTAATTTATTTAGATTAAACATTATTCTGGAATTATTTTTATTTGGAAAAACTTGCTGTGGACTTTTTATACCGAGGCAGCACTTAGCCACCACAGCTGACCTGCGGGCCCGAGCTGACCTAGCCCTACGCTGTTGCAACACACTGCACCGGTCTTTTCTCACCAAGGTGGTGTCCATCCATAGACACAGGCAGGTGGGCCTAAGGAACGGTGGGGCCACCGCGTGCGCTCGCCAGCAGGGGTAGGACACATGGCCGTTTTTTTCTGCGATTAACTAGAAGCTGTTGTCGCTATTCGTAAAAATACGATGGAGGCTGACATGCGGGCCTAGGTGGGTCACGGGTTGAGGAATAAAAAGATCCAGGGGATAGGTAAAACGCTGTGCGGCTACTGTGCTTCTTCCTCTCATTTCCTGACGAAACTGACGAACAGCGAGCGGCCATGGAAAAAACAATGCGGCCAGGGTTGAACTCGTGACCTCTGGCTCTATCTGGCGGGGCGGAACCACTTCGGTGACTAGGGGTTGGTGCTAGGTAGCGGCGGCGGCGCTAGGTAAGGTTCGAGTGCACGACTTCGTGTTCCTCGCGCTCGGACAGAGACGATCGGCACGGGCGCAAACGACTGCGAGTTAGGGTGTGGTTCTAGGAAGCGCGGTTCGGCGCGTTCGACACGGCATGGCTACGCGGACACAAGCATGCAAGCGAGCGACAACGGGGCATTTCATAGGGGCCATGTGCAAGCAAGGTGGTAGCGAGTGGTGGCGCAGGCGAGGTGCTCGGCAAAATGAACTCGCCTTCCAGGAAGCAAAATGGCACAGGGGCATGTCTAGGAGACTCAGGGGCTCACCGCGGGGTGCTCGGTGGTGGTGGATCAGCTTGGGGCGACGGAAAATGATAGCGGTGCAGACGACCTTGAGCTAATGACTATCTTTGTCATTTGTGTGTTCCGCTGATTCCTGACCGGCTTCTCCTCGACTCCGGGTACAGGCATGGTCCTAGGCGACTCCTCGGTCTTCCCCAACACCCGTGGTCCTCGCCTCCTTCTCCATTCACTGGCGGTGAGGTGGTGGCTGAAGGTGGTTAGATACTGTGGCCGTGGATGGCAGAGAGGGTGGGGAAAGTAGAGGGTGGCGTTGGTAAGCGCCCAGGCGAGATTTGGACGACAAGGGGTGTGGTTCTAGGGTAGATAAGGCAGAGGGGAGGAGCTACACATGGGGTTCCCGAATAGGGTTTCTCCTTCTCTCTCCTTTTCTCCTCTCTCTCTCTGGCTAAGGGGATCAACGGAGGACCTAGAACAGCTGGACGCCTAGGGATCTTCTTGGACATCAAGAGAAAGGAAGGGTGGTTCGAGTTTGAGAGGGAAGGGTCGTAACCACATGGGCACATGGTACATCGACATGGCATGCCACCATGTGGGCTCGGGTTAGAACTAGCTAGGTTAGGTTAGGGGGGAATTAGGTGAGGGGTGAGAGCTAGTCTGGTGGCTTTGGCCAAGCCAAACCACAAGATGGTGGAGGGGTGCTAGCTAGGTAGAGAAGTTAGGGTTTACTCGGTTGGGCTTGTTGAAACAAGGTGTTAGTTTGAAAAAAAAATTGGATTCCATTTAGTTTTAGTTGCCCTTTATGAGAACAAGCTCAAAGAGAAACTCCTCTACACATGGTCTCCAAGATTTAAATAACCAAGGAGAGAAAAGACCAAAGCCTTATTTGAATGTTTGAAATTATTGTTTGAATTTCAAACAAACAAATAATCCTCCAACAACCAAAAGAATTCAAAAGAAAGCTAATGAGAGAAAATGCATGGGCCATGCATGATCATGTAAGAGCCACCTTATATTTGCAAAAACAAATATAATTCAAAGTGGCACTATATTTTGATGCATGCACTCAAATTTGAATAAAGGCCAAGCTTAAACAAGAGTGTTAAAGATCACATGGTAATATATGAAGAATATGCCTATTTGAATAAAATAAACCTAGCTAGTGTGTATGGGCCACTAGATATTTACTTGGTTCCATTATATCCAAACATGCACATTCTTTCAAACAAGCCATATGAAAACTAAGCACCCCACATGTAATTCCCAAGTGTGTATATTGTGAAAACAATATAAACCATATATGGGCATGTGGTATAGAGTTGGATCCATCCTACTAAGTGTGAGGTAGATAAGAACCAAAGAAGATGCAAATGCCCACAATTAGTTTGGATGGTGGAATTATAAGGTGGTGTCAAAATTAAGGTGGTGGAATAGAGAAAAGATATGCGCCAACCCAACTTGGGCATTTAGCAATTTATCAAGTTCCAAATACATTATATCAAGAAGCAATACAATTAATAACCAAACAAGTGCATATGGGATAAAAACCAAGTAGAGGTGTTTTATGTGATGCTCAAATGCAATGTGGCATGATGACATGAGCATGATATAATGATGATGCAACAATACATGTAGGAAGTAGCATTTTATTATAAAACCATGTAGCATTACAGATGTTAGACAGATGGGATGCTACACCTTATAGCCAACAGCCCGGCTATATTATTGAAATTGCTCAAAACAAAGAGGTGGGCATGACTCATAATCGTGTTTAATTAATTATCTATTGATCTACGGTGATGCCTTTATTCCTTTTTAGCGAGATAACTTGCTCCAGATAAAGAGAGGCTACTTTTTTTAGACGTGCTGCTTGACCTTAAAAGCACATCATTTTTTCGATGGGTGCAAAGCTCAAGTAGAGGCCCATGGACCATGTTGGCCTTTCTGGAAGACATCGTGAACCTTGAGTTGTTCGGGAAGCTCGGGAGCATAATCCACTTCTCCTCTTTTGCCACGGATTTTGAAAGGACCGATGTATCTAGGCGCAAGCTTGCCTTTGATACCAAAGCGATGAGTGTCTCTCATGGGAGTGACACGTAGGTAAATAAGACCACCAGGAACATACTCCATGTCCGTGTGTTTTTTGTCACAGTTGCTTTTTTGACGACTTTGAGCAAATTTCAAGTTCTCAAGAATGATAAGAACCTACTCTTCTGCTTGAGTGACAATTTCGGGGCCAAATAATTTTCTTTCACCTGCCCTTGACCAACCAATCGGATTTCGACACTTGCGACCATAGAGGACCTCAAAGGATGCCATCTGGATCCTCTTCTGATAGCTGTTGTTGTAGGAGAATGAAGGGAATATGCCCGAGAGGCAATAATAAAGTGCTTATTATCTTATTCCATGTTTATGATAAATGTTTATTTTGCATGCTATAATTGTATTAATTGGAAACGTCAATACATGTGTGTTTAATAAACAAAATACAAAGTTCCTAGTAATACCTCTCATATAAACTAGCTCGTTGATTAACAAGATGATCAAGCTTTCCTGATCATGGACATTGGATGTTGTTGATAACGAGGTCACAACATTGGTGGAATGATGTGATAAACATTCATCCGAAGTATAGAATTACGATCAGAGTCATTATGTTTATATTTCTATCACATCATACAAAGTAATCTTAGTCCTTAGACCATGAGATCATGTTAATTGCTAACACCAGAAGAGTATCTTGATAACATCAAACGTCACACCGTAACAGGGTGACCATAAAGGTGGGTTCAGTGCTACAAAGGTGTTATGTTGAGGCTCATGGATCAAGAGTGGGATTTGTCCACACCGATGACGGATAGATATACTCTGGGCCCTCTCGGTGATATCACATTAAGATAGCTTGCAAGCAAGTGATGTGATCACTAGAATGTTATATCACGGGAACGAGAAAAGAGTGCATGTCGGCAACGAGATCAAACTAGGTATGGAGATACCGATGATCGAATCTCGGACATGTAATATATCGTGAGACAAAGGGATTTAGTTACTAGCATTAAAGGTTCTCACGATCACAGAAGTCATCGTTGAATGTGTAGGAGTCAGTATGGATCTCTAGGTCCCGCTTCGGATTATTGATCTGAGAGGGGTCTCGATCATGTCTGCATTATTCGCGAACCGTAGGGTGACACACTTAAGGGATACCGACACTATTTGGAGCAAAAATGTTTCAGATAAAGATTTAAGAAAGCACTGGAATTATTTCAATAGACACCGAAACTGTTTCGGGGTGAAATTGCTAAAATTGGTTCTGCATGTAATATTGAAATGTTGCAGGGGGTTTTATGTGAATGTTTGTTAATGAAAGTAATTAACAAAATTCTGAATAAAATTAATAAAAGAGTTTTATTAAATGAGAGAGCATTAAATTTGGAGAAATTTAATGCATTTAAAGTGGAGACTTTAAAAGAGTATGTGAAGGGGCATTTTAATGTGGAGGGGGTTACCACCACATGAATGGGGGAGGTGAAGGGACACCATCCCCTCCTCCTATAAAAGGCCCCTCTCTCACACCTTCACACTCACACCTCCTTGTGAAGGATCTCTCTCCCCCTCTAGTATTATTCCCCCATGGTCTCGGATTAGCGAGATACATGTTCCCGGTGGCTTTATCTGGAAAGGATTTGCCGCTTCTGCTGCTTTGCTGGAGCGAGGGACGGAGGTTTTCGGGGTACCGGAGGTGTGTGCGATCATGGATGCACCGCTGCTTTGCGGTGCTGGACTTGGTGGTGCTGGACTTGATGGAGCTGGATCTAAAGGACGTGCTGGAGCTTGACCTGCTGGTCTTCATCACGATCTTGAGATCGGCAAGTGTATAACTACATCATCCACGAGTTCCATCTCGTTAACAAAGCTTTGTTGTCTTCGAGGGTAAGTTCTCCATGGATGTATATCCACCCGTTGCTTGTATCTAGTAGATAGATCTTGGCGTATAGTTCCCATCGTAGGAAATTTTTTGTTTTCTATGCTACGAACCCCTTCAGTGGTATTAGAGCCAGATCTATGCGTAGGTGCTTTGCACGGGTAGTACACATACACATATGTTTATATGTGGGCGATGATGATCATGTTATTGCTTCTTTCATGTATTTTGGATATTGGTGGCATAGTGGGATGAAGCGGCCCGGACCAACCTTACATGTCATCGCACATGAGACCGGTGTTCCACGACTGACATGCAACTAGTTTTGCATAAGTGGCTGGCGGATGTCTGTCTCTCCTACTATAGTAAATATTTGATTTAAAACGAGTTGCTAATAACTTGGTTATCCTCGTTGTGGTTCCATGTATCGTAGGTAAGACCGGTTCTATCTCCGAAAGCCCTAAGCCACGTAAAACTTGCAATGGATAAATTAGAGGCGTCTAGTTTAGATCGTTGCTGGGCTAGTGTCATGATATGGTAATGTTGTAAGTTGATGTATAATTGATACTCTTACAACACACCTAACGTGTAAGTTCCATAGACCTTGGCCTTACATACAAAGGAATGATAGAGATCATACCACGATGCATATGATGGTGATCAAATGCATGGACCATATCATCCCACTTTACACATATGATATTCACATCTTATATTGCTTGTTTGGTGTTTTAGTAGCATTATAAGATGATCCCTCATTTAAATATCAAGATAAAATGTGTTCTTCCTTAAGTATGCACCGTTCTATGGATCGTGTTTCAAGACATCACGTGATGATCGGGTGTACTCGACTCTGCGCTTTCATACAAACGGGTGTAAGATGGTTTTACACATGCGAGTACTAAGGTTCTTACTTGGTGAGCCTAACATGTACAAACATGGCCTCGGAACACGGACCGAAAGGTTAAGCATGAGTCATATAGTTGATCTGATGCCCATATTGATGCTCTCCTTTGAAGCTACACCGACTCACGTGATGATTGGACTTGGTGTAGTGGATTTGGTTCATGTAATCACCAAAAAGGCACGAGGGATGTCGTTTTTGAGTGGGAGTTCATTTATAACTTGCATTAGTCGAACTCAATTTGTAATAAACTAAATCGAAGTGAATTTGCATAATTTGTTATAGTCATTAGCATATGTTCACTACCTTATGCTTAGTTTTAATTGATATAATAGAAATATAGAATTCTAGATATTTACTTTACGAACTGGTATCGTATTGTTTTGAATGTCAATTTAAAAGTCCTATTGCAAACTTTTAGCAAACTCTATTTACTCCATGAAGTTTAATAAGTAGTATTAAATCAAGAGTAAGAATTCCAATGTTAGTATCTAAAGTATCATGTTTTCCTCCATGATTTTTGATATTCAAAAGTTGTTTTAATATCAAGATTATCTAGGAGCTGAAAAATTGTTTCAGAAACCATCATGTGTGGAAGATATTGTGATATCTGAAACAATGTTTTTGGTTGCATTATGATAGAGTATAATTTAGCAAAATACATGTTCTGATATTATGAGAATTTGTAAAGGATGGAGATGCTAGGCATCCGGATCTCCCAAAAAGGTTTTTGGGAACTAACATTATACTCATGATTCTTCCTTATAGGCTATAGTAGCTTGATCATGAAATTTGTCATGATAAGGATGAATATAAGATGTAGGTAAAATGTTTACTACACAGATGGATTACTAAAGAATGGATTTTTGAAAGAACACCAAACATTTGATGATGGTGATCCACTTCAAAGTGCAAGTCCAAAGGTATTAGTATTTGACTATATACACTTTGTACTATGTGTCATGTGAATGACACCACTATTGATGTTGATAGATTCTTTTAAAAGAAAAGGAATTGTTGAAAGAGAATCTATAAAATATTTGGCAGAAAAGAAAAGGTTGGATATGTCCAACTTAGGTATATAGAAGATATACATGTTATGGCTGTATTCCTTGCTTGTTAAACAATGTGGTTCTAAGGTATTGGATACCGAATTGGTTGGTGTGAAGTGTCATACAGAACAACACAATTCATGAACTGCAACGGCCTAAGTAAATGGCAAGAGAATAAGTGATGATGTTCATCGAAAACAAATAAAGTGTTATTGTGTTTTTGTTGTCGTCAAACCCAGCCTTCAAGATTTGCTTTAATAATTGTTAGTTTGTTCCGGTATTACGAGAAATATGGTTGTTCAAATAATTACCGTATTCCATAAAGGATGGTTGAACTTTTACAAGTCTAGTTGGAGAAATCACATCCATAAACATTATTGCTAAAATGTTGTAAGACAAATGATTGGAAGATCACTTATGAAGTGGCATCGCTGTTTGAATTATATTGGAAAGTAAACATGAAGAAACTCCATGTTGATGGATTTTTGGAGTCTTTTGATTTTGATCAATTGACGCTGGTGAAACTTTCCTCGAGATAATTGAAACTCCGTTCATAGGCCAAAGAGGAACGGAGGACTAACTTATTGGATATTATGCATGCTGATGTATATAGTCCATTATGTGTAGCCATATGCAATGGATCCTTTTGCTTCATATGCTTTCTCCAGAAATTTAAGTGATCTATATATTTACTTAATAAGGAAGAAGTATGAAACATTTGAAAATTGTTCAAAGACTTTCAAGATGAAGTGAAAAATCATTGTAACAAGAAAATAAAAGAGTTTATGATTTGATCATAAAGGAAGATATTTGAGTTACAGGTTTAGCAAAACACCTAAGATTTCAGGAATTATTCCATGAATTTGCATTTCCCGATAAACCACAGGAGTATGGTATGTTCGAGAGATCAAATCAAACCCTGTTTGACATGGTAAGATCAAAGGTGTCATTTATAAAACTGCCATTATGTTTTAAAGATTAAAGCTTTAGAGATTGCCGCTTTTACACTGAAAAGAGCACCATCATGATCCGTTGAAATGACACCATATAAGTTATGGTTTGGGATAAAACCCGAATTGTCTTTTCTTAAACTTTGGTATGCTATGCATAAGTAAAATGTTTACAACCAAATTCGGATAAGCACGTGTTTGTAGGTTATCCCAAAGAATTTGTTGGGAATTTCTCCATAACACCGAGGACAAAAGAGTTTGTCGCTTGGAACGTCAAGTTTCTTGAGAAGGAACTTTTCGCGAAAAGTTAAGTGGGAGCACAATAGAACTTTGATAAGATTGTTGAACCTTAGCTATATGTGCTAAGTAGCGCAGTGCCAGAAAGTGTCCCGGTGGCGGCCACAATGCTCATGGCTCCCGTGATTACAAAGGGTGTGATCTTAGAGATTAGAGTTCCTATTGAACCGTGTGGGTCGGTAAGAATCAAATAGTGATATTTGATAAACAAGTCGTTATTGTTTTGACAATGATGAACCGACTACATGCAAAGAAGCAATGATGGGCCCTGACTCCATAAAATGACTAGACGTCATAGAATCCGTGATAGTATCCATACACGAGAATCAAGTTTCTGAACTTGGAAGACCCTCTGAAAAGGCGTAAAGCCTATCGGTCGTGTTTGGATCTATAAACAAATAGACATGGATGCTCAACATCTATGAAATAGTTGACATGTCGGAAAGAAATTTACGGCAATGTTCAAGGAGTTGACTATGACAAGATTTGAGCTTTCATAGTGATATATAGTCTTGACGGATTAATGTAGCAACCACTACATATAATTTGGTATATGGTAGTTGAATAAACAAAACAAGGTTCTTCTAATAGAACGGTTAACTAGGACGTGTACATGACATGGTCCGAAGGGTTTTGTTAATTCAAAGGGTGCTAAAAAAGCATGCAAACTTCAATAGTTGAAGTAAGCATGGCGGAGTTGGAATCTTCACCATGATGAAACTGTTAAAAGAGTTTAAATTCATCGGAGATGATGAAGATGCTTGCATTTGCAAGAAATTAAGTGGGAGCGCTGAGACACATTTCTAATACATTATGTAAAGAACATATTGTTGATTGGAAATGATGTATCTTGTATTGACACAAGTTAAGAATTTCATTAAAATAAGATTTCGGTGAAAGACTTGGGCAAACCCGGAATATTTGGGATCAATATTTATATGGATAGATTGAGGCGCTAATATGGTTGTGCCAGACATACATATATGAGATATTGAAAGGGTTCAATATGGAAACAACAAGAAAGGTTCTTGCTGCATGGAAAGGATTATATCACGTTTCAAGTGTTTCAACACTTGGTGAGTAAAATCACATGAAGATTTTGATCGATTATACCATGATATGTATATATCCAGAATGTCCTATGCTCTAAATGTTATGAGCACATACCAGAATGATTCATATGATGATCATTGGACAATAGTAAAGATATTCTTATGAGCTTTGGAAGAACCAAGAATATATCATGTATAAGTGACAAATAGTTAAAGGTAGTTCATTGTAAAGTGTTACATTGATACTAGTTTTGTCACAAGATACAAATTAAATTTATCTCAATTTATACTATGGGTGGCACAATGTAATGGAAAGGATTTTCCATGATGGATTTGGATATGTTCCAAAGTTGAAACATTGTGACAAATACTGCAACAAAAGGCTAAGTATATGACTGCTATAGTAGCAGCAAAAGAGGGCATTTGTGTTATGTAGTTTGTTATCAAACTAGGTGTGGTTCAAAGTGGGCTAATACTATGAAGATATATTGTATGACAATAATATCAACATATTTTAACCCGAACGAACTAAAGGTCTCACCAAAGGACCAAATTTATACAATGCCATCTCATTTGAGAACGAGTGATGCATAGAGACGCAAAGACATGCAAATACACACGGACCTGAAAGTGCCAGATCCGGAGATTATGTTCACCACTAGCAAACACGTATATTCAACACCTAGGTGTTGTATATACAAGTTTACAAACTAGATTATTGACTCTAGTGCAAGTGGGAGACTGAAGGGAATATGCCCGAGAGGCAATAATAAAGTGGTTTATCTTATTCCATGTTTATGATAAATGTTTATTTTGCATGCTATAATTGTATTAATTGGAAACAATAATACATGTGTGTTTAATAAACAAAATACAAAGTTTCTAATAATGCCTCTCATATAAACTAGCTCAGTGATTAACAAGATGATCAACGTTTCCTGATTATGGACATTGGATGTTGTTGATAACGAGGTCACAACATTGGTGGAATGATGTGATGAACATTCATATGAAGTATAGCATTACGATCAGAGTCATTATGTTTATATTGCTATAACATCATACAAAGTAATCTTAGTCCTTAGACCATGAGATCATGTTAATTGCTAACACCGGAAGAGTATCTTGATAACATCAAACGTCACACCGTAACAGGGTGACTATAAAGGTGGGTTCAGTGCTACAAAGGTGTTATGTTGAGGCTCATGGATCAAGAGTGGGATTTCTCCATATCGATGACGGATAGATATACTCTGGGACCTCTCGGTGATATCACATTAAGATAGCTTGCAAGCAAGTGATGTGATCACTAGAATGTTATATCATGGGAACGAGAAAAGAGTGCATGTCAGCAACGAGATCAAACTAGGTATGGAGATAACGATGATCGAATCTCGGACATGTAATATATCGTGAGACAAAGGGATTTAGTTACTAGCGTTAAAGGTCCTCACGATCACAGAAGTCATCGTTGAATGTGTAGGAGTCAGTATGGATCTCCAATTCTCGCTTCTGATTATTGATCTGAGAGGGGCCTCGATCATGTCTGCATTATTCGCGAACCGTAGGGTGATAATGCAAGATGCAGGCGCATATGCAATCCTCGAGACCATCAAAAGTTTCAACATGGCTGACCGCGAGAGCCGCAGGTACCTTAGGAAACACGCGTCGCACTTCGTCAGATATGTGGGATCCGGATCCAGCTCTGCCGATGCTGAAGAGAACACCGACTCTGTGCTAGAGGCAATTGGAACAAAGGCCGACATACCCGCATCCGTGGATGAATCGATGACGTCAGAAGATTTCTGAAAGTTCTCCGCGGAATACGAAGAGCAGTACAACTCCAAAGCTACAGAAGAAGGAGAAGCCATGGATGAAGGATCTGGGGAACACTCTCCCAAAGCGCAGGATGACATGGAAGTCGAAGATAATCCCGAAGTCCAGATGTCCGAAAGTACCGATCAGAGCTTGACTCCGGGAAATGGACCCAAAGCCGTCTTTGCTACCGGCACTGCCAAGAAGGCAAAGAAGAGGAACAAGAAGAACAAGACCCCGGCAAAAGACCCTCTGACGGAGGAGGTGATTGCCGAGGAATATGAAGAAGACTCAGATGGAGCACTTATCCCAGACGAGCCGAAAAAAGAAGAATCGGTGGATGGACACGTGATCACTGAAGGTGCGCGTAAACTCATCGATACTGCATTAACCACACCTATTCCTACAGCTGCAGAACTTACTGTTGAAGAACTGGACGAGAGGGCGCAGGCCCTAGAAGCGCATCGTCAAGTACTCCTCAATGAAGCCAAAAACATTGAGGAGGAAAAGAAACGCATAGCATCTGTGGGGAAGTACAACTCCAGGCAATACCGGAAGACCAGGAAGCATCACACCAGTGACAACCAGTTCCCGCAGATCCATGCCGTCCTTTTCGGAGATGAGATGGGGAAGCCTTGGAAAGATAGTAAAGGATATTGGGTATATCCAACCCCAGTACAGAATACTGTGGTGGCCCCAGAAATTCCATCGGCTAATCTAGGACCGGAGGAAATCCAGGTTGGAATCAAACTACTCAACAAGGGACTGGAGCAGCAAAAGATCCCCATGTCCGGAAGCCAAAAACTAGTCTCGGATTCCGACCAATGTCGCACAGATCCGGCATGGGCTGATGTAAGACCCCAGCATGTTCCGGAGCAGTATCATCGCCCCGATCGCCGGGAAGACAATTATTCGAGAACCGGATCATCAGGACAGCACCGCAGAACTGTGCGTGACTGGAGCAATGTCGCCCCAGCGGCCGAAAAATAAGCCATTGCTGCACTGTATCCGAGGAACCCACCCCAACGAGAGTCGAACGATCAAAGGGGAGAAGATAAAGAGAAACGTCGGGAGGACGATCATCAAAAAATGCCACCTCCTAGACATGCAAGCCGTTCGGCTGAGCCTCACCGTGGTGGGAACGACGAATGAAGGAATGATGGAAACCATGCCGGGACAAGCCGGCAGGGGGCACGTCGTAGTGAAGACCCTCCATGGAACCGGAATAATGGCGTTCCGGACGGAGGCCGGCGATCAGCCGGAAACAATCCAGCTGCCCCACCCTCTCCACCAAGCAGTCATCACAACGGCTCTCAAGGAGGACATGGAGGACGACGTGGCGGAGGAGGTGGTGGAAGAAGCCGAAGTCCGGCTCCAAGGCACCGCAGCCACAACTGACATTCATGATGACCGCTATCCCCGAACGATGCAAGGCACAGGATCAATTCCAACATAGAGGTGCGGCGCTATGAAAATGATGATATCTACATGGGCCCAAAATGCTTCGGACCACGCATCAGAGCTAGAAGATTTCCGGAAGGATTTGCTATCTCAAGACATATCCAAGCCTATGACGGCATTGCTCAGCCAGATACCTAGCTACAGGATTTTTTCCAAGCTTGCTGCATCGCCAAAGGCGGAAACAACCTGGTCATAACCCGATATCTCCCACTCATGTTGCGGAAGACGGCACGATCATGGCTCAATGAACTTCCGAAGAACACCATCAACAACTGGTATGATATGCAAAGTGCGTTCTTTCGGAATTTCGAAGGCACGTATCGGAGGCCTTGTACAGTCGGAGACCTACAGCATTGCACCCAGAAGGCCGGAGAAACTTGCCGGGATTACCTCGGACCATGGATCGATAACAAGAACTCCTGCGAAGGAGTAAATGATCAAACCGCGATTGAAGCTTTCATCGCAGGTCTCCCAATTGGTCTACTGCGCCATCGCTTGAAGTGTGACAAGGTCACTGATTTGGGATAGATGATAGAAACAGCGAGCAAGTATGTAGATGCCGATGGCAATGCAGAGGGATTACTCAATGCCCTGGCTGTGCCACAGTCGGCAAAACAACCAAAGCAACAGGCTCAGAAGCGCAAAAATACCTCGGAAGAAAAACCCAATGCGGAAACGGCAGTGGTCACTGCCACTTTCGGGTCTGGAGGACAAGGAGGATGCGGCGGAGGCTGCGGGCGTGGGCGTGGAACTTCAAGAGTCCAAGATAGAGGAGACCAGCAACCAGGGAAAACCTACTCTTGGGACGACATTGCCAATAACCCATGTGTGCATCACCTAGAAGCCAATGGGGGCTCGTCCCACACGAACGCCGAATGTCGTTTCAATGACGACATCAAAAGAGATGACACCACGGGCTACAAAGCTAAGCGGAAGAAGGGAAAGAAGAATCCCGAAAAAGAAAAAGAGACCAAGGAAGATTCCGACATGGAGGAAGCCGATGCTTAAAATCCCAAGCCGGAAGGGAACAAAACTTTTCCCACCAAGAAGGACACTTATGTCACTTTCCTCAGATCTCAACCAACAAAGGTCAAGAAAGCAGTTCTACATGAGCTCAATGCAACAGTTCCGGCTGTCCCCCAATACTTGGACTGGTCGGAAGTGGCAATCACATTTGACCGTGCTGATCATCCGCCTAAGTTGCACAGGCGAGGAAAATACGCCTTAATCGTCAATCCACTTATTGACGGTTATGGTTTCTCCAAGACCCTCATGGACGGTGGCAGCAGTATAAACATTTTATATGTTGAAATGCTACGCCGGATGAAGATCTCGGAGACCCAGCTGAACCATAGCTCTGTGATCTTTCACGGGGTCGTCCCAGGAAGACAAGCCAATTCCCTGGGGGAAATCACTTTGGATGTTACCTTTGGAACTCCAATGAATTATCGGACGGAGGCACTTTCCTTCGAAGTGGTCCCGTTCAAGAGCGCATACCACGCTATATTCAGACGTCCGGCTTACTGGGCTTTTATGGCTCGTCCGTGTTACATTTACAATATGATGAAAATTGCAGGTCCCAACGGCGTAATCACCATCAGGGGAGACCCGAGAAAGCGTGAGAGTGCGAGGATGGAAATGCCGCCTTCGCTAAAGCCGTGTTGCACGCCCAGGAGTACCAGGAGATTAAGAAGAGCATAGATCCGTCCGAGATGCCCGCAACAAAGAAGGAGGTGAAAAAGCCAAATCCGGAGTTCAAGGCATCAGAAGAGACGAAGAAGACGTCATTGAAGGATGATGACCCCTCCAAGGTGACCCAGATAGGCGTAGGCCTAGGTAGCGCATAGGAAAGCATGCTCGTCAAGTTCCTCCAAGCAAATCAAGATATCTTCGCATGGCAGCCATATGACATGACCGGAGTACCTAGGGAACTTTCCGAGCACTCTCTAAATGTAAACCCGAACGCTAAACCCGTCAAACAGTCCCTACGACGTTTCGGCGAAGAAAAGTGTAAGGCAATAGCTAAGGAACTAGCACGGCTCGAGTTAGCCGGATTCATAGAAGAGGTCATCCACACTGAGTGGTCGGCCAATCCTGTAATGGTCCCTAAAAAGGACACCACTGATTTAAGGATGTGTGTTGATTATATTGCCTTGAACAAGGCTTGCCCAAAAGATCCGTTCGCTCTGCCTAGAATTGATCAAGTTATCGATTCTACGGCAGGCTCGGAACTCCTCTGTTTTCTCGACGCATATTCCGGTTATCACCAAATCCGGATGAAGGAATCTGACAAAGTCAAAACTTCATTCATAACCCCTTTCGAAACCTTTTATTTTGTTACAATGCCCTTTGGGCTGAAGAACGCAGGAGCTACGTACCAGCGCACTATGCAGCGTTGCCTCCATGACCAACTCGGACGCAATGTACATGCATACATGGATGATATTGCGGTGATGTCCAAAAAGAAGGAAACATTGATTTTCGACTTGGAGGAAACATTTGCCAATCTACTAAAATACAACATCATGCTTAACCCGAAGAAATGCTTCTTTGGAATACCAGCCGGAAAATTGTTAGGTTTCATCGTGTCTCAAAGAGGCATAGAGGTGAACTGGGACAAAATCACGGCTATACTCAGTATTTCCAGGCCCACTCGCCTGAAGGACGAACAAAGATTAACTGGTTGCATCGCTGCGGTCAGTCGATTTGTAACCGGCTTGGAGAAAGAGCTGCACCATTATATAAACTCTTGAAAAAGACCAAGAATTTTGTTTGGACTGATGAAAGCTGAAGCCGCACTACAAGACCTGAAGAAAGTACTCTCATCTGCTCCTATCCTTGCAGTGCCGGAACCTCAGGAACCGATGTTGCTTTATCTTACAGCGACAAATAAGGTCGTTAGTATCGTCATGGTGGTGGAGAGACCGGAGAAAAATCAGGAGCACATGGTGCAGCGTCCGACTTACTTTGTCAGTGAGGTCCTGACAGAGTCAAAACAGCGGTATCCGCACTATCAAAAGTTGGCTTATGGTGTTTTTCTAGCATCTCGTAAGTTACGACACTATTTTCAGGAGCATCCAATTACCATGGTGAGCACAGCTCCCATGAGAGATATAATCAACAACAGTGATGCCACAAGACGCGTCGCCAAATGGGGCATAGAGCTTTCAGATTTTGATATTGAGTATAAACCTCGGACAGCAATCAAATCCCAGATCCTTGCTGACTTTGTTGCAGATTGGACAGAGACGAAGGAGAACATGATCCTCCCTGAGTCGGAATATTGGACCCTCTATTTCGATGGGTCTAAGGCTCGAGGGGGCTCGGGGGCTGGCGTGGTGCTCAAATCACCCCAAGGAGATAAACTTCTATACGTGCTGCAGATCCACTTCACAGCGACAAACAATATTGCCGAGTATGAAGCCTTGCTGCATGGAATCCGGATTGCTAAGGATATTGGTATCCGACGTTTGATGTGTTATGGAGATTTGGATCTTGTTGCTCAACAAGTTTCGGATATTTGTAATGCAAATAAGCACATGGCAGCGTATAAAGCTGTCGTGGATGATCTATCTAAATCGTTCGAAGGGTTTGGGGTTCAACACATCCCTCGAGCAGAAAATGAGGAAGCAGATGCACTATCTCGGATAGGCTCTGCACGGTAAGAGGTCCCAGATGGCGCTTTTATAGAGCACCTCAAAGTTCCCTCAATAAAGGGAGTAGATGACGAATATCCGGCCAAATCCAACTCACCTCTAATAGCAGTTCTGGTTGTAATTCCCAGCTGGACTCAACCCTACCTAGATTATCTGGTAGATGGCAAATTACCCGAAGACGAGGTTCTGAGCTGGCAGATTATCCGATGAGCGAAAGCCTGTACTATTGTTAAAGGTGAGCTCTATAAGCGGAGTGTTTCTGGGGTTTTTTAGTGCTGTGTATCTCCGGAAGAAGGAGTGGAAATCTTAAGGGAAATCCACGAAGGCGAGTGTGATCACCACGCTGCAGCCAAATCTTTAGTGGCAAAAGCTTTTAGACACGGATTTTTCTGGCTTACAGCTCAGGCAGATGCCGAACGATTAGTCAAGACGTGCAAAGGCTGCCAAAAGTACGCCAAACAAGCTCATGTTCCGGCTGATCAGTTGCGAACAATACCTATAACATGGCCTTTTGCGGTCTGGGGGCTTGATATGGTAGGAACATTTAAACGAGCTCCAAGTGGATTTACTCATCTCTTAGTGATGGTGGATAAATTCACCAAATGGATTGAGGCTAAACCTGTCACTAGTTGTGATGGAGCAACAACAAAAAGATTTGTCGAGAATGTTATAATCCAGTATGGTTATCCACATAGCATTATCACGGACAACGGGAGTAACTTTTCTATGGGAGAATTGGCTGAATTCTACAATGAGCAAAATATCCGGCTTGACATTGCGTCATATTGCGTCAGTCGCACATCCACAGGCTAACGGACAAGTCGAAAGAGCAAATGGTTTAATCCTACAAGGCCTAAAACCGAGACTCGAAGCACCACTACGACGTGTTGTGGGGGCTTGGGCAGAGGAATTACCTTCTGTATTATGGAGTTTACGAACGACTCCAAATAGGTCAACCGGATACACACCTTTCTTCTTGGTCTATGGCGCAGAAGCAATTCTTCCTAATGATTTGATTCACATTTCTCCTAGAGTGGCCGTGTATATTGAAGAGGATGCCGAGATTTCTCAACAAAATGATCTTGACTTAGTCGAAGAAGCTCGCGTCGTAGCTGAGATGAGATCAACAGCCTATCAGCAGAAGTTACGCAAGTATCATAGCCAGAGAGTCAGAAACAGATCTTTCAATAAAGGTGATTTGGTTCTCCGGATTGTGCAGCAAAGAAAGCACAAACTTTCCCCAGTATGGGAAGGGCCCTTTTTAGTCAGTCGAGTACTGCACAATGGTTCGTATTACTTAACTGACATGAGGCCAGTCAAAGAAAGACCTGCTACTAAGAAGAGAAAGAGAGCTAGAGGCAGTACAAATCAGGATGAGTTAGACAGATCGTGGAATATTGCTCAGCTACGTCCCTTTCATTCATAGTCTTTTCTTCTTTGTAATCATATATATGTACATGTTCTGTGAGAAATAAAAGTTTTGGTTGCCTCAAGTTTTTTCTGAGAAGTTCTTACCATCTTATTTCCGAATGATCATGTCACAGTCGAAAATCCCAGAATGCTTGAAAGTACTTTATGCTCATGTTCGTTCTAGTTTAGATTTCTGATTCTAAAATTGCTACCCTCAGGTATAACTCTAAAATTTCTAGTCTTTACTTTGGTTATTTGTCTGATTGCTGGATGCGGGCATTTTCCGAGTAGTGAATTGTTGGTACTGGAAGCCGGCTTTGTTTTCGAGTTTAAACTAGTTTAGCGATTGAGCTCCGTTGCTCAGCAAAGTTTCCGGCAGAAGGTTTAGCCGGCTCACGAAAGGGACGAGGCGGAAAGCCAGATAAACGATAAGTATAGACGAAAAATATAGGTTCTTGTGTAAACATTTCAGGCACACAAAAAATTTAAAGCCAAAAGTGCTGAATAGATCAAAAGCTTAGCACTAGCAAAATTATAGTACTGCATATTTACAGGCCCATCATGTTTTTCAAAATAACACAAATATTTCTGCTAATCTATGATGCAGGAGAGGGAGGAGCTGCCGGCTCGCTGGATACACCGCCTTGGTATCGTTCTGAGATATCCACATCCGAAACAGTGTGGTCATTGTCGGAAACTTCTGCTGATTCTTCTGGAGGCGGAGGCGGAGGCGGAGTGTCCACGCGGGTGAATAAAGGAGTTTCGTAGCTGGTCAAGTCAGCCACGTGACACCCATATCCGGTCTAGGAGTCCATGATGGCTTGAATGTCCTGCTCCTGGCCGTCTTCATCTACTTTGCAGTACCCCCTGGTCACTTGCCATATTTCCATGTTTCCATGGTGGCTCATGACAATGAGCGTTCTGCACCGCAGTCCACGCGTAGGACATGTTCCAATCCTGGACAAGTTGCGGCATCTCCTTTGCCTTGTCCCGCACTTGAAAATCCGACATGCTATGCATGTCCGGAATCTTGAGAGCTTCGCCAATGTCCTCAAGAGATTGGCAGAAGTCATGAATCAGATCACCGACTTGGGTAAGCCGGTGGGTGCGAGGCTTGGCGGAGGAAGAGTCCGTCAAGTTCAGAGGACCTATACACAAAACAAGTTAAGAAAATCCGACATTGAGAGAAGTCGAAAAAAGTGGAGAAGTCAGACAGATAGAACATACCAAAAATGACGTCGTCCATTTTGGTCTTCTCTTCCCGAAGACTCTGGAGTTCAGCCCAGAGCGCCTCGGAAAGGTCTCTCTGCTAAGATCATTATTGAGGTCCGAGATTTTTTGATCTTGAGCAGCGATCTTGCGATCACGCTCATCAGTAGCCATGGAGGAGGACTCTAGGATTTGAGCGATACTTTTTTCATGATCCGCCATGAGCTGATCCAACTTTTGGCGAAGCTCCTTGTTCTCCACCACCAAAGTCTTGAGGTTCTCAGCCTCTTCAATCATGGCACATGATTGTTTCACCAGTGCTGTAAGTCAAAAAGAACAACAATTCAACGAAAAACTTCGACAATGAAAATACAAAGACAAGGTTTGAGTCTCGAAATTTTACCTTCGGCCTCATACTTGGCAACTTTAAGCTCAGCATTTTTAAGTCGGAGAGCTCTGATCTCTCTCCGCTTATCACAAACATTCTTCAACAAATCTTGGTTATACGAATATACTTTCTGTAAGTCAGAATACCCAAAGTCAGAAAGCTACTAAAGACTCGGGCTAATATTTTTACTAATATCAGCACGAGCCTTGGGGGCTACACTAGTTTGTTCTTTGGCATCCTAAGGAAGGATAAACCGAATTATTTATCCTACTTCATGCTTGGGGGCTGGAGGATATGGTATGAAATAAAGGAAAAACAGGAGTTAGAATTCCGACTTACATATTGTTTGCGAGTAAGTTTGTCCAAACTCACGTTCACTTCATCTGCAACCTTCTCAGCGAGAGTCAGAGGGGTCAGGCGACTGATAAGGTTGTCGGCAAAGGTTTCTGCCGAGGGATCATTACCCAAAGAGGGTTCACCCTTATCTAAATCTGACTCACCCATGGTGACGTCAGTTTGCGATTCAAGGATCTCAGGCTCCGTTGAAAGAGCCGGATCTTCTGCGACGGTCGGAGAAGGGATGATCACCGGCGTTGTGGAAGGTTGAGGGGCAGGAGTCAGAGGAGCTATGGCAGGAGAAGCTATGGTAAGCTTCGTCTGTCACAGAGGCTTCGAAGAAGTTCCCTTCCCCTTGCCCTTGATGAGCTGTTTAGCTCTGAGAATGTGGTAAAGTCGGAAACATTACATCTCAGAAGAGAATTTGAGTAAAGTACAAAGGCGGAAGTTGTGATTGAAAGATACCTCTTCACGACGGGCACCTCCTTCGTGCCAACAGCCACTGTCGGAGCTTTGCGCTTCTTGAGCGCAGCATCCGGCAATGGTACCACTTCTGTCTCCTGAGAAAACTCTGGAGGATATCCTTCGAGCGGAGCAAATTCCGACTCGGGGAGGTCAGCAAGCTGAAAAGAAGAAAACATATTAGTATTGTAGTGCAACTCAAAGATTGGAACACATAAAAAGGTGTACTGATAGAAACTTACCAGCACTATGGGGTTTTCCGCCGTATGCATATCCAGAGAAACCTCCAGGATCCTCCTCTCAATCCGCTCCCTGATCAACCACTTGATTTGGCTTATATAGCCCTATGTGGTGTAGGCCTTGAGGCTGATGCGGAGGGAGTCTTTCTTGGAAGACGTGATGGAGTGCATCAGTCGGTCTCCGTGGTACTAAAGGGGCTGGATCCGGCGTGAGACCCAGCATTGGACCAAGTCGGATCCCTCAATCCCTTGTGTTTGATCAGATATTCGACCCGCCTCTTAGCGAGGATCAGATCGTCACTGAGAGCCGGAGCGGCCTCGTCCCAAGAAGGTTGGGCCGTGGTAGCTCTGTCGACAAAAGCCGGCACAGCAGTAGCTTTGCTAGGAGCCAGAATATCCCTATGGTAAAAGAATGTGGCTAGACACTGTTTGACCGAGTCAGTAGCTAGGATTTTGGGATATGCGCGCTCACGTCTAAGTGAAAAACTAATTGTACCGATGATATAAGGAACACCGACAGTGGTAGAGTTTCTCCGGACATGAAAGTAGTACCGGAATAACGTCAGACTCGGCCTAATGCCGAGAAAGCCCTCACACAAAGAAGCGTAAGCGCTCATCTCTAAGAGAGAGTTGGGAGGAAGATGGTGGAGTTGAACACCGTAATGGTCAATCACCTCGGAGAAGAACTCTGAGGGAGGAAACGACAAACCTCTGTCGAGGTGGGTGCCAAAGTGGACCCGCTCGCTGGCGCGCGGGTTGGCGATGGTTTCCTCAAAACCGCTCTGCCAGTCGCTGGCGCGGAGGAGCCCTTCTTTCTCCATGTTCTGGAGCTTCTCGCCGTCGAGTACGCAGGGAATCCAGAGCCCGCGAAAGCTTTCCTTCTCCGTCGCCGCTTCCGTCACCGCTGCCGCCAAGCCGGAAGAGGAAGAAGAAGCCATTTCTCCGGTGAGTAGATGACCTAGGATGGGCGGCGCTAGGAGTTTTTGGGGGAAAGCAGAAGAGCTCTGTGCGCGCGGGGGAGATTTGGAGGAGAGGAAAAGGCAAGGGAACAGGTGAAGGGAGAAGGAGAAAATCCTAACCCCTTATATCCACCTAACCGCGCCAAGATTCGTGCAAATGCTACAATCTAACCGCCACGCATCATGGAAGGAACTGGGAAGGACCCACGCTATGATTATGTCGCCTCGATCTCCACGCACGCATTGAAACGGCGCCTCGGTTCTGCGAACCGCGGACCCACCAACGGTCGTGCTGACAGGATGTCTATCAGATGACGTGACTTGACCATGACTTGTGTCAGGTGGCGTTAGAGACCAAATTCCGGCTTAGTTTGAAATCAAGCTGGAAAATAGGTCCGACTTATTTTTAAGACCCGGATCGTATTTTTTGTTGTGAAGTTTCAGGAACCCTTCAAGATTTTGCAAGCCGAAGATCAAGCTAGACGATGATAAATCCGACTTTAGATCTTGGAAACTTCCGGGGGCTGCTGTTGGGGATATACTTTCTACGTATCCTCACAGTTCCTCACTGACCAGGGTGGCCCACTTCAGGTTAGAGCTTTGCTTCACGGGCGGCTCAGTCAGGAGAAAGACGGAGTCCAATCCGGCTACGTGAAGGCCTAGAAGACTTACCGACTTAGGCCCATATTGTTACTTGTAGTTCAAGATGTACTCTGTAACCGACTCTTAGTCGTAGCCAGATAGATCTCTCCTGTAAACCCTAGGTCGGATATCTATATAAGCCGTCCTAGGGAGAGCCTTAGGGCAACACCTCAATAGTATACAATCTCAACTCGCACAGGCGAAACCCTTGTAACCCATATTCCGGCTCTGCCGTATTATTGGATTGCTAGCAGTAGTAGGATCCGTCCAAAGCCGGCAGATTCAAACCTGGGTAAACTTGTGTGCTCACCGTCCCGGAATACCGTACGTCTCACACCCCTCTCTTCCGCACGCCACGAGGACCCCCTCATGGCATACCTGTCCTCAATCCGACGACAGCATCTATGACTAGTAATCCACCTTCAGGTTATCATCCGAATCCCCTCTAGTATTAAGTTGCAAGAAACAGATTATTGCATTACAAATTGCGTGTAAAGTAAACAATACGATTGTTCTATGAACAAAGGATTGTTGTTTTCTCCCTAGTAGCAACAACACATCTAGTACCTTAGAGATTTCTGTCACTTCCCCAGATTACCAGAGGCATGAACCCACTATCGAGCATAAGTACTAAGTCTTGGAGTTGCTAGCATCTACTTGCCAAGATAGCTACTAACAATAGAAAGCATGCAAGATCACAAATAACAAAGACATGATAGAATCAATAATCAATCTGAAATAGCATCTCAATATCCATCGGATCCCCGCAAACACAACATGCAGAATTACAAATAGATGATCTTGATCATGAACAGAGCTCACAAGATCTAAACATGATAGCACAAAGGAGGAGAACCAGCCATCTAGCTACTACATAGACCCGTAGTCCAGAGATGAACTACTCACGCATCACACCGGAGGCTTGCATGATGATCAAGAAGGCCTCCAGGGTGAATTCCCCTCTCTGGCAGGGTGCCGAGAAGAGCTTCAGATCCCTCCCAATCTAGGGATGGAGATGACGGCGGATATAGACTCTTTCATGGAATTTTGATCGGGTACTTAGGGTTTCTGTATCGGAGGCAACTTATAGGCGGAAGGAGAGGCCGAGGGGGTGCCTAGGGCGGCTAGACCACCCCCTGGCGTGGGCCAGGCCTGGCCACGTGGCCAGGTGGTGTGGCCGGGCCCCAGCCCCTCTCCGTGTCGTATTCTGGCTCCAGGTGTCCCTCGGTGAAAAACTGACTTTGGCTTTTGTCCCGTCCAATTCCGAGAAAATTCATTTTCTGACTTTCCTAGAACCAAAAACAGTAGAAAACAGGCAGCTGGCACTATGGCTCTTGTTAATAGGTTAGTCCAAGAAATCATATGAAAAGTACTCCAAAGTGTGGACAAAACACAAGAAAGTAGATAAAACCAAGCTTGGAACATCAAAAATTATAGATACATTTGCAATGTATCACTTATCAATGACAACAAAGATTGCATTGTTGCCTTTTTGTGACCTTGGAAAGACAGTTATGAAGTCCATCTCTACTTTCTCCCATTTCCATTTTGGAGGCTTCAAAGGTTGAAGAAGACCAGAAGGTTTTTGGTGAACAGTTTTCACTCTATGGCAGACATCACACTCGGAGACATACTTGGCACAATATCTTTTTAATCGAGGCCACCAATATTGTGTTTTCATGTCCATGTACATCTTAGTGCTTCCAGGGTGGATAGAAAGAATAGAATCATGAGCTTCTTTAAGAACTTGCTCTCTCAGACCCTGATACTTCAGAACAAACATCTGGTGCTTAAAGAATAGAGTGCCTTGGTCATCAAGGTGGTAAGGTTCATACTTCAGAAGCTAAATCTTGGAGATGATGTTTTCAGTGTAAGGATCACCAAGTTGAATGGAGCAAACTTTTCTTCCAAGAGAGGGGTAGCTATAAAGTTACGAAGATATGCCTGAGGTACAAGCTCGAGGTTGAGTTGACGGAATTCCTCGCACAAGAGAGGTTGTTGTTCTTCCACCATGAGGTTCTTAGCATATGCCTTACGACTGAGGGCATTGACCATCACATTTTCTTTGCTTGGAGTGTAGTTGATCGAAAGATCAAAGTCGTTGATGGTTTCAATCCATCTCCTCTGGTGAAGGTTGAGGTCCGGATGAGTGAAGATATATTTTAGACTTTTGTGGTCAGAAAAGATCTCACAACAGTTTCCAAGCAAGTAGTGCCTCCATACTTTTAGAGCGAAGACAACCGCTACAAGTTTAAGATCATGTGTTGGATAGTTGAGCTCATGAGTTTTCAACTGACGGGAAGCATAAGCAACGACTTGCTTGTCTTGCAAGAGCACCGCGCCAAGTTCTTGGAGAGAGGCATCACAAAAGATCTGAAACGGTATTGATGTATCTAGAGGAATCAAGACAGGTGTTGAGGTGAGCTTTTCCTTGAGTGTTTCAAAGCTTTCTTGACACGCCGGTGACCAAAGAAATGTCTTGCCTTTCTTGAGGACATCGGTAAGAGGCTTAGCAAGTTTTGAGAAGTTCTGAATGAACCGACGACAATAACTAGCTAATCCAAGAAAACTCCGAACTTCTTTGACACTTCGGGATGGAGCCACTCCACAATTGTCCGAACAGTCTCTGGGTTGACAGCAATCCCCTTAGCAGAATGACGTGCCCTAGATAGGTGACCGCAGGAAGCCAACATTCGCACTTGGAGAACTTTGCATACAGACAGTTCTCACGAATCTTGGTAAGAACACAACGGAGATGTTTTGCATGTTCTTATTTTGACTTGGAATAGACCAGAATATCATCAAGATAGACCACCATGAACTTGTCAAGATACTCCATGAAAACGGAATTCATAAGCCTTGAGAAAGTAGCGGGAGCATTGGTGAGGCCGAAAGACATGACTGTGTACTCATACAGGCCATAGCGAGTGGTAAAAGCTATTTTAGGAACATCGTCCTTGCGAATCTTGATTTGATGATAACCACTTCTCAAGTCAAACTTGGGGGATGTTGATACGTCGTAAACGTATCTATAATTTTGGATGTTCCATGCTTGTTTAGTATCTACTTTCTTATGTTTTGTTCATACTTTGAGGTATTTTTTATACATTTTCTAGAACTAACCTATTAACAAGATGCCGCAGTGCCAGTTGCCTGTTTTCTGTTGTTTTTGGTTTCAGAAAATCTCGTAAAGAATAATTTTCTCGGAATTGGAGGGGACAAAAGCCAAAGTTCCTATTTTACCAGAAGACTCATGGAGCCAGAAGACGAGACGAAGAGGGGCCACGAGGGGCCCACACCACCTGGTGGCGCAGGCCAGGCCGTGCCAGGGGGTGGTGTGGCCGCCTCGGGCTCCCACCGACCTTGCCTCTTCGCCTATATATTCCCCCCGGGACGAAAACCCTAAGGAGGAGATCAGAATTCCACTAAAAGTTCCACAGTGCCGCCACCGAAGAGGAGATTCGGGGGACAGAAGCCTTTGTTCCGGCACCCTGCCGAGACGGGGAAGTGCCACCGGATCCATCTCCATCAACTCCACCACCATCTCCATCGCCAATGCTGACTCCCATGATGAGGAGGGAGTAGTTCTCTCTCGAGGCTAAGGGCTCTACAAGTAGCTATGTGTTCATCTCTCTCTCTATGCATGATCTTATTGAGATCATGAGCTTTGTAATCTATAGATCTATTCTACTACTCAAGTGCTTTAATTAATCTCTGCTTATCCCCACGTGTGTGAAGTTGACAGTGTGCACACCGTGTGACACTTTGGCTAAGGTTATAGAAATACTTATCATGAGTATAATTTGAGTTGGATATCTATGTGAGATTGTGGTGTTTGTGGGAACCATCTAGCGCTCAAGGTGACAGTGAGGGGTTTTCTAGATGGAGAATGCAAACTTTAAGGTGTCTTGTTATAGCCCTACATCGTCCAACCGGAGAGTAGTTTAGGGTAGCAAGATTCGTGAAAGAGATCATATTTATATGAGAGTGTCCACTAGTGAAAGTATGATCCCTAGGCCTTGTTTCTAAGCATTGAAACACCATTTACAATTAGTCCTGTTACATGTTTGCTTGATGCCACTCTTATTTCAGATTGCAATTACCACTTATAATCATCCATATTCCTTGTATTTCACTATCTCTTCGCCGAACTAGTGCACCTATACACCTGACAAGTGTATTGGGTGTGTTGGGGACACAAGAGACTTCTTGTATCTTGATTGGAGGGTTGCTTGAGAGGGATACCTTTGACCACTTCATCCCTAAGTTCGATAAACCTTGGGTGATCCACTTAAGGGAAACTTGCTACTGTTCTACAAACCTCTACACTTGGAGGCCCAACACTGTCTACAAGAATAGAAGTGTGCATAGACATCAAGCTATTTTCTGGCTCCGTTGCCGGGGATTGAAGAAGAAGAAGCTCCCACGTCAACCACGCGCCATCAAGCTATTTTCTAGTGTCGTTGCCGAGGAGGTAAGGTAAAAGGTACTCACATCTTCTGGCTACTAAGCTCTTTTTGTTTCTTGTTTTTATTTTCACTAGTTAGTCTTAATCGAAAACAACAACAAAATTAGAGAGCTTTATATTATTTATCTTGAGTTAGGACATGAAGTGTTTGAAAAGAAAATTAAAAAACCTATGAAACTTTATTTGCATGCTAATAGCAATGTTATTAGTATGAATTCTTTGAACACCATTATTGCTAATGCTATGGAAAATTCTAAGCTTGGGGAAAGCTGGTTTTGATGAGCATGATATTTTTAGTCCCCCAAGCACGAAGGAGAAAATTTACTTTGATGATACTATGCCTCCAATATGTGATGATTACAATGATGAATATAATATTTTCAGTCCACATACTATTGTGGAGAAAATTAATTATGATTACAATATGCTTCCTATATTTGATGATTATGGCGATGAGAATAATAATGATAGCTATTTTGTTGAATTTGCTCCCACTACAATTAATAAGAATGACTATGTTCATGTGGGGAGTATTAATTCTTTTATGCATGTGGCTCATGATAAGAATGTTTTATGTGATAGTTATATTGTTAATTTTATTCATGATGCTACTGATAGAGGGAAACATGGTTTTATGTGTCTCAACAATATTAAGTTTCCCCTCTTTATGTTGAAAATTTTGAAGTTGCACTTGTTTTGCTTTCCTATGCTTGTTGCTTTGTGCTTTCATAACTTGTTTCTTTACAAGATTATTTTTCATAGGAAGTGGGTTAGACTTAAATTTATTCCATAATTGCTTTTTGATGCTCACTTTTACTTCAATTCATATTTCTTATGTGAGCATCATCGAAATTATCATGCCTATCTTAATGGCTATAAGGAAAGAGCTTTTGGGAGACAACCCATTTTATTTTTACTTTCAGTTTATTTTTGTTTTTTTGAGTCTTGGAAGTTATTGCCTCAGTAATAACCTATTCTTTACCGTTTTGCGTAGTTTTTGTGCCAAGAATAACCTCTAATGAGAGAGAAGTAAGACTTGGAAAAGTTGTTGTCCTGAAACAGATTTTTGTGCTTTGCTGTAAAAATTCGTGAACAATATCTATACGTCGGATTGAGCTGTAATGTTTTGTGCTTCTGCCCCAGGTTGTTATCTAACTTTCTTTAGATTAACACTTTTCGATTTGAGCATCAGAAGGTCTTCGGAAAAATAGATTTTTACCTGCTGGTCTGTTTTGACAGATTTCTGCCATTATTTGCATTTGCCTCTTAATCTCTTTCTATTTGAGTTCTCCTTGATCATTTGAACTTTTAAAAGGAATTGCTACAGCATCTTGTGTTTTAATGGAAATTTTACTTGTGATTGAAACTGTACCTAAAGACTTATTATCTTGAATACACTAATGTTGCTAATGAAGATTGTGTGAAGTTTTGTATGAAGGAAATTTTCAAGTGTAGGGAAGAATAATGTGATGAGATGAAGTATGGACAAAAGCTCAATCTTGGGGATGCCACCCGTGTCACCCCAAGAAATATTCAAGAAGTACCAGCGTCAAAGCTTGGGGATGCCAAGGCATCCCCTTCTGCATCAATAAAAATCTCAGGTTTCTTCCAAACACTTAATTTTTTTATTGTTTCATGCACAATTGTGTTGTTCTTGGAGCGTCTTCGTTTTTTGCTTTTAGTTTTCTTTTGTTTGGTTTTCTTAAAATAAGTTGGTTGGATCCTGACACACTTCTTTTGGAGAGAGACACACCTCGTTATTCATTGCCTAGAACACTCTAGTATTCACTCTTATTTTTCTACGAGTGTTCTCCTTTGCTAGCACTATGTTTAGCTTTAGTTTTCGATTGGCGTTGGAAAAGAGTAGGAAATTTCATGCTTATAGTGGTACAAAAGTAAGCTTGTTTTGAACGTGACATAGACTTTATCATGTCATGCTAGATGTTGCTTTGACTTTATGCTTAGTGATTATTGTTGTAGCATGACTTGTTACAAACAATTGAGATTGCTTAATATGCCTTGAAAGAATCATGCGTTATTTTAGCATATAAAAGCATAATATTGTGGTATTCTCCTTTGATGCTTTATTTGGGTTGACTTGGCGCATGCTCACACCATGTTAAGACTATACCAAGTCACCATAGCATCTATGATCATTTAGTTTTCGACTTGTAATATCACTTTATGCTTTAATTAATAATGTTTTGTCAATTTGCATGATTATGGCCATTATTGCTCTCTTAGTCGGTCGCTCCCAGTCTTTTGCTAACCTCCACATGTACCAAGTATGAGTTCCACTCATGTATCCAACTCCAAATAAAAGCAAGTTATTCCAAAGAGTCCACCATACCTACCTATTAGCATTATTGCTATTCCAAGTATATTCATGTTTTTATCTACCTTCCAAATTAAACTTGTTATGTGAAAATTAGTGATTAAAGCTCCCACGAACTTGATGGCACACTTTACTTTCTTGCACTTAATAAACTTGAACCATTGTGCCCATCTATGTTGCATATATGCTTGTGTTTTGTAAGTTGTGAATTACTAGAACCATGTTACCATGGGGAACGCTTTCAACATTGCACTTTATTTAGTTGATATCATGTTCTTTTTCTTATGGATCCCGGCGGTGTGAAATGAAAGGGGAGCTTGTAAGGCTCATGGAGTTCGTATATGTGTTAGAGAAACGCCTGGGCAGCTAGTCTAAGCCATGCCTAATCATGGTGGAAACTTGTAGCATAACCATAGTGAGCAATCTGTGAAGCATCCTAAAAAAAGAAAAAAAAGGGAAACCCTATGCAAATAGCATACAAAACGATCGCTCGGATGCTCATTGTCTGCTTCCCTTGTCATTTTGATATGGAAAATCTTCCGTACCATCGGGCAAGGGGTACCCCGTTGGCGGTTCTCTATGATACACATATACTTACAATGACAAGAACTTACCTGTGACTAAAGTTGAGCAGCATGAGGTTCGGTACTCGTAAGCAAGGGGCATGAGATTTTCAGCTTATAACTTGTCAGGCATATCCTCATATTTGTTCACTTTAACCTTAATCACCTAAAGATGCTTATGATAGGGGCAATGAGAGCTGAAAGCTAATAAATACCATAATTTTTGGAAGCTCTTTATGAAACTTGAATCCCTACTTCCTTCTATGAAGGGCCTTTCTTTTACTTTTATGTTGAGTCTCCATCTTCTATCTTTATGCACCTATTGAGATATCATAGTGGTCATTCTTAGTTTAATGTGCATTATCCCAAAACTTGTTGATTGATTCATAACTTTGATATTGCTTGTTCTTAAACTATTTGTATCTAGTCACCCTTATGAACTTTGAAGGTGTCCTATGCATTTATGTTTTGCTACATCATGAGGGACAAGCTGAATACCATTCTCATTATGTTTCTATATGTGAAACAAACAAACGTCTTTCAAAGCATTATTATTCATGAATCTTTTGTTTGTACCTTTTTATGTTACAACATAGTTGCTATGTCTTATTGTTAGAACTATATCTTTCATGCTATATTAAAGTACTATGATCCCAGCTATCAATGTTTTACAAATACCTTGATCAAGATTGTGATGGTGCATGTCACCTCAAAAATTATTATTTTTATCACTTACCTACTCGAGGATGAGCAGGAGTTAAGCTTGGGGATGTTGATACGTCGTAAACGTATCTATAATTTTTGATGTTCCATGCTTGTTTAGTATCTACTTTCTTATGTTTTATTCATACTTTGAGGTATTTTTTATACATTTTCTGGAACTAATCTATTAACAAGATGTCGCAGTGCCAGTTGCCTATTTTCTGCTATTTTTGGTTTCAGAAAAGCTCGTAAAGAAATATTCTCGGAATTGGACAGGACAAAAGCCAAAGTTTCTATTTTACCAGAAGACTCGTGGAGCCAGAAGACGAGCCAGGGAGGGGCCACGAGGGGCCCACACCACCTGGTGGCGTGGGTCAGGCCAGGCCACGCCAGGGGGTGGTGTGGCCACATTGGGGGCCCACCAACCTTGCCTCTTTTCCTATATATTCCCCCTGAGACAAAGACCCTAAGAAGGAGATCAGAATTCCATGAAAAGTTCCGCAGCACCGCCGCCACCGAAGAGGAGATTCGGGGGGACAGAAGTCTCTGTTCCGGCACCCTGCCAGGACGGAGAAGTGACCCCAGATCCATCTCCATTGACTCCACCACCATCTCCATCACTCTTTCTGAATCGCATGATGAGGAGGGAGTAGTTCTCTCTCGAGGCTAAGGGCTCTACAAGTAGCTATGTGTTCATCTCTCTCTATGCATGATCTTATTGAGATCATGAGCTTTGTAATCTATAGTTCTATTCTGCTACTCAAGTGCTTTAATTAATCTATGCTTATCCCCACGTGTGTGAAGTTGACAGTGTGCACATCGTGTGGCACTTTGGCTAAGGTTATATAAATACATATCATGAGTATAATTTGAGTTGGATGTATCTATGAGATTGTGGTGTTTGTTGGAACCATCTAGTGCTCAAGGTCACAGTGAGGGGTTATCTAGATGGGGAAAGCGAACTTTAAGGTGTGCTGTTATAGCCCTACATCGTCCAACCGGATAGTAGTTCAGGGAAGCATCATGAAGAGAAGATATTTATATGAGAGTGTCCACTAGTGAAAGTATGATCCCTAGGCCTTGTTTCTAAGCATTGAAACACTGTTTACAATCAGTTATGTTACATGTTTGCTTGTTGCCACTCTTATTTCAGATTGCAATTACCACTTATAATCATCCATATTACTTTTATTTCACTATCTCTTCGCCGAACTAGTGCACCTATACACCTGACAAGTGTATTGGGTGTGTTGGGGACACAAGAGACTTCTTGTATCTTGATTGCAGGGTTGCTTGAGAGGGATAACTTTGCCCACTTCCTCCCTGAGTTCGATAAACCTTGGGTGATCCACTTAAGTGAAACTTGCTGCTGTTCTACAAACCTCTGCACTTGGAGGCCCAACACTGTCTACAAGAATAGAAGCGTGCGTAGACATCAAATACCACTGCTCCTGCAAGTTGATCGAAGAGGTCATTGATCTGCAAAAGGGAATATTTATTCTTGATGGTTTTGGCATTGAGAGATCGGTAGTCAACAAGTAGTCGATCAGTCCAGTCTCGCTTCTTCACAAAGATTGTTGGACTGCCCCAAGAGGAAGTGCTATGCTAAATGAAACCCAACTTTTCTTGTTCATCAAGCTACCGTTTGAGTTCGGCCAACTCTGCGGGACCAATTTTATAAGGCCGCTTGGAGATAGGAGCGGTTCCAGGTTCAAGATCAATCACAAACTCGACCTCTCGGTCAAGAGGCATACATGGTAACTCTTCTAGAAACACATCTAGAAACTCACATACCACATGAACATTTTGCAAGGCTTCCATAACATCGATGTTTTGGACACCCAAAGAGTAAAGCTGAATAGAAGGAGTTTACCTTGGAGAATAGACTATATGGCCTTCAGGAATTTTCAAGGAAACCGAGTGTTCAGCACAATCAATCACAACTTCATTGGCTTTCATCATGCCCAATATCACATCAATATCTAACTTGCCAAGAATAATCAGGGAAGCCATAAATGAAGAGCCACCAATTAGAATTTGATTTCCATGACTGATCTGGGAAGATAGCGTTATTTCCCCAGGGGAGAGAACATCAGGTTTTTAGGCAGAGAATCCGTAGATAACCCATTCTCATCAGCAAAACTAGTAGAGGCAAAAGAATGCAATGCACCAGAATCGAATAAAACTCATGCAGGGACTGAGTTAACGGGAAGTATACCCATCACAACTCCAGGTGCGTGCTCAACTTGAACAATGTTGATGTTGTTGGCACAAGCAATAGTGGACCCGGGCTTAGTGTTGATGTTGAGAGCCCGTGGTGCAGGTGCGCGAGGAGCAGTTGTCGAAGCAGGTCTTGGAGGTGAAGGAGGAAGAGCCTTGTTGTTCATAGGACAGTTCCACTGCTGGTGTCCAGTGTTCCCACACGTGAAACAAGCGACACTTGGACGAGGAAGAGAGTATCCTGGAACTCCACCATACGCTGCCCTAAGGTAGTTGTGGTTGTAGCCCCTTGGAGCAGCGTTGTACAGGTACGGTGGCCTTGGCGAGAAACCTGATGGTCTTGGCGGAGCAGGGAGTAGGGAGATGAAGAACCACCAGTGCCACTGCTGTGTTTCTTGGAATCCTCATATGCCTGCTTACTTGCCTCTTCTTGGAGAGTTGTTTGTTGAAGCTTGAGCAACGAGTTTGGAGTGGCATGAGTGATAACATATTTGATTGAAGCATTAAGCCCTTGACGGAACCTCTTTTGTCTTTTCTTATCATCAGAAACCTCATCACCCCCATAGCGAGATAAGTTTGCAAGGTTCTTGATGTAGGTGTTGACATTATCAGTTCCATTCTTGAGATTGAGAAACACCTCCTTCATGCGCTCCATGACAATTTTAGGCAGATATTGCTCCTTGAAAGCATCAGAGAATTGGCCACCACAGAGCCTTGCTCTCAGGAGGACTTGCTCTCAGATAGCTCTCCCACCAAAGAGCGGCTTCCCCATGCAGAAGGTGAGTAGCGCACTTGACCTTGTCGTGCTCAGCAACATCTGTGGTATCTAGTAGCCTCGTGATCTTCCGGAGCCAATCGTCGGCATCCAGCGGCTCGGTGGTCACCTCAAAGTGTTGTGGTGCGAACATCAGAAAGTCCTTCAAGTTGCCCCACTGGGGAGGTGGTGGAGGTGGTGCAAACTCATTCCTCTTGACGCTCTCCTCGAACCTCTATTGGTTTTGATGCATGGTTCCCAAAGTATTCGCCAGACTGACAAGCGCGACGCTTCGCTCTGGCAAACCCGGAACCTCATCTTCCCTAGGAGGGCGGCGTGGAGGGGCCATCCTTTTGATGATTGAAAACTTGCGTTAGTACCATAATGGAGAATTATTAATAATCCGAAATAGCACTAAAACAGAAGTAACCAAGATTAAAGGATACAATTTACTAAGATGATATTAAAATATCAAAAAAAGTTCATGGCACCTAGAAGATAGTTAGCATATCGCACACGACTGAAAATGAGTGTGGATCACAAATCTACCAAATAAAAAAATTCCGCACATTTCGGCATTAAAATACCAACTAGATGCGCAAAACCACTTAACAGTTAGAGCTTAGCAGCTTTACCCATTCAAAGTACAAGAGCGAATGATAAAAGTAGTGGTATGGTCATGACTCCATCCCGCACTCAAAGCATTACTTTGCACAAGAATAGGAAAAATGCGCAACCCAACTCTTATCCTTCTTACGAACAACTGAAAAAGATACAGATATAGACGAACACCCTAACTTTAACGCGTTGGTTACAAAGAGTAAGACAGATTACATCGGTTTACAAAGAATCAGATAGATCATATCGGTTTACAAAAGCCTGTCGGTGTGGAATGTACCAAGAGTTGATAACCAAAGGCAGATTGTGACAACAAGGTTGGATGCAACATATAGACAAAGAATTACACACAAATCCTATGGTACTACGGAAACCCCAAACACGTGAATCCTATTTTGAATTTTTAGAAGAGGATAGACAAACGTTATACTTCCTTACCAGAAAAAGGTGGGTGGGTGGGTAAGAAGAAAAATGGAAGCAGTCATACTCTCACATTTAGTTTTTCCCTAGTATACATAGCTACCAACAATATTTTGTAGACTGACAACGACCATCTTGGCTGAGACCCTTAAGGGCGGAATGGCTCTGATACCAATTGTAATACCTCGGACATTACACTTTAAGCACGAGCCTGGATGAAACAAAATTGGATAAGGGATTCTACCGCGGAGGCCCAAGGCCACCCACATGTAGGCCCATCGAAGCGGAGCAGGGCACGGTACCGGCCGACCACCTTATCCACTTTCAAGAACATCGGGACAAGAGCGAGAGACATAAGCGACGGGTAACGCGACCACGACATACACAAATGAGTATGTATGTCTGCGACTTACAATAGACATCAGAGTCACACCATCTAGAAACAATAGAAACAGAAATATTAAACACCAATGGCAAGATCCAAACATCCTAGATTGATATAATAGTTTAGGATACATCCCCATACATCACACAACAGAGTATAAAGCGGAAGCGAAAAACATGATCCAAGTACATATAAGAAGCAAATCGGCATAAGATGCCCTGAAAATAAGCACATCCCACCCACAGATCTCATGGATCTCCATCCCTGGAATCTCTACGCCTAATAGTCATTGCCACCATCATACGTCTCCTCAACCCAGTAACCTTCCTGGGAGTATACCTGTCCATCTAAACCAAATATTTATCGTGTGAGACCCTAGGGTACTCATCAAGTCTTAATGCATCTAAAGGGAACAACCTGGGGGTGACACAACTGCACTGAAAGATAATATCTACGAAGACCTATAAAGACTCGCTACGTATCTGCCCAGCCAGAGATGGACGAATGCCTGTTAATTAATAGCAACAATTATATAAGCAACATAAATAACCTCGTTCGTCCTCCTTCTCGCTTACCGACGAGAAGGCGGAAGAACATCCCATCCGTTGGCAATTTTATTACTCATTCCATGAGCATTGTACTATTTAATAGTAATGTCTTAGTCAAATTAAAGGCGGTACTTTAGTTATACTTGTCTATGATCGATAAACTGTGCTCCAAGTCGTCCATAACCCCAGACACGGCTTTCAGAAAGATTTACCCTACACGGGTGCACAAATAGCAACACACACATGGTCAACCTCGAGAAGAACCAAATAAAACACAACGAGGCCTCACGACAATGCACTAACATGATTCAGAAATTATTTTAGGGGGCCACCCTATTAAGCTACCCACAACAAAGTTGGCCGACTACGAGATGGACCCAAGATTTGTGCCAATGGCTGTAAATGACTGGGAACCTGGAAGTGTGACTAGGCTTGTCGATATCGTGAAAACATTCTAGAATTCCAAAACAGTATAGGTGCTCCACGCACAATCATAAATAAAGCAGTAAAGCATGGCATAAGTACATGATAGTAATAAAGCCCCAAACTACTTTGTGGTCCCAACAAATAAAGTGTGAATCAAGCTCAGGCAAATGGGGATCCATTGGGTCTCCCTTATGTGGATAGTGTGAATAGTCAAGAAACAAGAATCAAGTACTCGGGATCCTACGGGACACAAGTGAGCTTAAAGAACCAAATAGCATATAATGCCCACCGATGCCTCTTTCATTAGTTATCCCATTACTACTCAGATTAAGTTATTTAGGTACCTCGTTATCCAAAGACTCGCACAAACCCTACACATGCAATTCTATGACTCGCATGGCTCAAACATCTCATGTAGTAATGACTCATAGGATTGGGGAACAAGCTTTGGTGGGGTTTAAAAGTAAAGGCTATGCAGTACTTGGAATTCAATTTAATGCAATCACGACTCAATGATGCAAGAGTAAGATAGAAGCATAGGTACTATATGTATGCAAGCATGGGGAATTTCTTGTGTGGCAGTTCTGTTATCGAATAGGAAGGATCCGGGTAGTACTCCCGAGGCTCCTGGTATTCTCCTTCCTTAGTGTCTATCCGGATAAAAACCAAACACACAAGGACCAAAATAAATACATTGCACAATCATATGAATAGGATGCAACAAGCAAACAAAGCATGCCATGATGAAATGATGCGCATTTGCATGGTAGTAAAGTAGCATGGCAAGGGTGAAGTGTGGAAGCAAGAATTAACACTTTTACTATTTATTTGGGCCCATTTTATTTGCATAAACCATTCAGGTTTTAATGGTTTTACATGATACATGCTTCAAATGATATCATGTAATGCTTAGTTAGAACAGCCTCATCGAGCTAATCGATTTAGATATATTATTTGTTAAACTTGGAATTGCGAAAATAAAGTTATGATTTATTTAAGATACAGGCATTAATTAACATTTTAATAATTTTGAAAATTTAAATTGCTCAAAAATTATTTTGGATACCATATTTGAATTCATATCACTTTTCTTATCAGAAAACATATATATCATATGTCCAATTTGAAAATAAGATTTAAATTTACTATTAGTTATTTTTAAATAGACAAAAGGGCATTTTGGTTAATAGATATAACATACAGGGGCATCATGGTAAATTTCTGGAACTGGAAATGAATCCACATTTAAATTTGAATTAGAGTTTGTTTTGAAAATTTTATCAAATTCGAATTATTTGAATTAATATAAATTTATTTAGATTAAACATTATTCTGGAATTATTTTTATTTGGAAAAACTTGCTGTGGACTTTTTATACCGAGGTAGCACTTAGCCACCGCAGCTAACCTGCGGGCTTGAGTTGATTCAGCGTTGCGCTATTGCAACGCGCTGCGCCGGTCTTTTCTCACCGAGGTGATGTCCATTCGCGTGCGCTTATCAGCAGGGGCAGGACACGTGGCTACGCCAGGTTTTTTTCTGCGATTAACCAGAAGCTATTGTCGCTATTCGTAAAACTCTGATGGAGGCTGACATGCGGGCCTAGATGGGTCGCGGGTTGAGGAATAAAAAGATCGGAGGGTTTAAATAGACAAAAGGGCATTTTGGTTAATAGATATAACATACAGGGGCATCATGGTAAATTTCTAGAACCGGAAATGAATCCACATTTAAATTTGAATTAGAGTTTCTTTTGAAAATTTTATCAAATTCGAATTATTTGAATTAATATAAATTTATTTAGATTGAACATTATCCTGGAATTATTTTTATTTGGAAAAACTTGTTGTGGACTTTTTATAACGAGGCGGCACTTAGCCACCGCAGCTGACCTGCGGGCCTGGGCTGATTCAGCGCTGCGTTGTTGCAACGCGCTGCGCCGGTCTTTTCTCACCGAAGTGGTGTCCATCCACGTGCGCTTACCAGCAGTGGCAGGACACGTGGCTACGCCGGGTTTTTTCTGCGATTAACAAAAAGCTATTGTCGCTATTCGTAAAACTCTGATGGAGGCTGACATGCGGGCCTAGGTGGGTCGTGGGTTGAGGAATAAAAAGATCAGGCGGTTTAAATAGACAAAAGGGCATTTTGGTTAATAGATATAACATGCAGGGGCTTCATGGTAAATTTCTGGAACTGGAAATGAATCCACATTTAAATTTGAATTAGAGTTTGTTTTGAATTTTTATCAAATTCGAATTATTTGAATTAATATAAATTTATTTAGGTTAAACATTATTCTGGAATTATTTTTATTTGGAAAAACTTGTTGTGGACTTTTCATACCGGGGCAACACTTAGCCACCGCAGCTGACCTGCGGGCCTGAGCCGATTCAGCGTTGCGCTGTTGCAACGCGCTGCGCCGGTCTTTTCTCACCGAGGTGGTGTCCATCTGCGTGCGCTTACCAGCAGGGGCAGGACACGTGGCTATGCCGGGGTTTTTTCTGCGATTAACCAGAAGCTATTGTCGCTATTTGTAAAACTCTGATGGAGGCTGACATGCGGGCCTAGGTGGGTCGCGGGTTGAGGAATAAAAAGATCAGGTGGAGGGTAAAACGTTGCGCGGCTACTGTGCTTCTTCCTCTCGTTTCCTGACGAAACTGACGGAGAGCGAGCGGCCAGGGAAAAGGACAACATGGCCAAGGTCGAACTCGTGACCTCCGGCTCGAACTGGCGGGTCGGAGCCACTGCGGTGACTTGGGGTTGGTGTTAGGTAGCGGCGGCGGCACTAGGTAAGCTTCGGATGCACGGCTTTGTGTTCCTCACGCACGGACAGAGACAACCGGGACGGGCGCGAACGACGGTGAGGTAGGGTGTGGTTCCAGGAAGCACGGTTCGGCGCGTTCGACGCGGCGCGGCTACGCGGACGCATGCATGCAAGCGAGCGACCGCGGGGCGCCTCACAGGGGCCATGCGGAAGCAAGGTGGTACCGAGCGGCGACGCAGGCGAGGTGCTCGGGGAAATGAACTCGCTGCCCAGGAAGCAAAACGACACAGGGGCATGTCTAGGAGACTCAGGGGCTCACCGCGGGGTGCTCGGTGGTGGTGGATCAGCTTGGGACGACGGAAAACGACGGAGGTGCAGACGACCTTGAGCTAGGGTTTTACTTCAGCGTCTGTCTGTTCCGCTGATTCCTGGCCAGCTTCTTCTCGACTCTGGGTACATGCTTGGTCCTAGGCGGCTCCTCGGTCTTCCCCAACACCCGTGGTCCTTGCCTCCTTCTCCTTTCGCCGGCGGTGAGGTGGTGGACGAAGGTGGACAGATACTATGACGGTAGATGGCGGAGAGGGTGGGGAAAGTAGAGGGTGGCGTTGGGCAGCGCCCATGCAAGATCTGGATGTTAGGGGGTGTGGTTCTAGGGTAGATAAGGCAGAGGGTAGGAGCTGCACATGGGGTGCCCGAATAGGGTTTCTCCTTCTCTCTCCTTCTCTCCTCTCTCTCTCTCTCTAGCAAAGGGGATCAAGGGGGACCTAGAATATCTGGACGCCTGGGGATCTTCTTGGACATCAAGACAAAGGAAGGGTGGTCCGGGTTAGAGAGGGAAGGGTCGTAACCACATGGGCGCATGGTACATGGACATGGCATGCCACCATGTGGGCTCGGGTTAGAACTAGCTAGGTTAGGTTAGGGTGGAATTAGGTTAGGGGTGAGAGCTGGTCTGGTGGCTTTGGCCGAGCCAAACCACAAGATGGTGGAGGGGTGCTAGCTAGGTAGAGAAGTTAGGGTTTACTCGGTTGGGCTTGTTGAAACAAGGTGTTCGTTTGAAAAAAAAGATATTTGGATTCCATTCAGTTTTAGTTGCCCTTGATGAGAACAAGCTCAAAGAGAAACTCCTCTACACATGGTCTCCAAGATTTAAAGAACCAAGGAGAGAAAATACCAAAGCCTTATTTGAATGTTTGAAATTATTGTTTGAATTTCAAACAAACAAATAAACCTCCAACAACCAAAAGAATTCAAAAGAAAGCTAAGGAGAGAAAATGCATGGGCCATGCATGATCATGTAAGAGCCACCTTATATTTGCAAAAACAAATATAATTCAAAGTGTCACTATATTTTGATGCATGCATTACAATTTGAATAAAGGCCAAGCTTAAGCAAGAGTGTTAAAGATCACATGGTAATATATGAAGAATAGGCCTATTTGAATAAAATAAACCTTGCTAGTGTAAGGTGGTGTCATATGAAAACTAAGCACCCCACATGTAAATAACCTATTTCAAACAAGCCATATAAGAACTAAGCACCCCACATGTAATTCCCAAGTGTGTATATTGTGAAAACAATATAAACCATGTATGGGCATGTGGTATAGAGTTGGATCCATCCTACTAAGTGTGAGCTAGACAAGAACCAAAGAAGATGCAAAAGTCCACAGTTAGTTTGGATGGTGGAATTATAAGGTGGTGTCAAAGTTAAGGTGGTGGAATAGAGAAAAGAGATGCCCCCAATACAACTTGGGCATTTAGCAATTTATCAAGTTCCAAATACATTATATCAAGAAGCAATACAATTAATAACCAAACAAGTGCATATGGGATAAAAACCAAGTAGAGGTTTTTTATATGATGCTCAAATGCAATATGGCATGATGACATAAGCATGATATAATGATGATGCAACAATACATGTAAGAAATAGTATTTTATTATTAAACCAGGTAGCATTACAGATGTTAAACAGATGGGATGCTACATCTTATAGCCAGCAACCCGACTGTATTATTGAAATTGCTCAAAACAAAGAGGTGGACATGACTCATAATGGTGTTTAATTAATTATCTATTGATCTACGGTGATGCCTTTCTTTCTTTTTGGGCGGGATAACTTGCTCCGGATAAAGAGAGGCTACTTTTTTTTGGACGTGCTGCTTGACCTTACAGCACAGCACTTTTTTCGATGGGTGCAAAGCTCAAGTAGAGGCCCATGGCCCACGTTGGCCTACGTAGAGCTCTGCTCACCGGGCCTATGCAGTGGAGGTGGACGTACCGATTAGGAGTTAGCACTGGGTAAATGGTTGGCCAGTAGCCCAGGACTGGCAGTTTATTCGGAGGCCTCAGCTGGTAGAGTGAAGCAGCGTGCGGCCTGTCGTCCGCTGCGTGGTGTGGCGTACGGCTGGAGGGACGTCCGAATGCGAATGCGAATGCGAATGCGATGCCTGTCTGCCTACCGACCGGGTGCCGGCCGCCGTGGATAAACAGAAAAGCGAGAGGCATGTCACTTTTTAGGTGGGGATAGTTGCGAGCCCACTGTCGTCGCAACTAGACACCCATGAAACGACCTTTCCATCAGACACTTTAACAAAACTTGATAAAAACTGATCGATGCTTTGGTTTTACTTTTACCTATGTAAAATCCTAGTGTCCAGGAGCTAAGTATTACCAAAGCTAATTCAATCACCTCCCCACAGTATACCCAAAGATAAAACATGCAGGGCGGCCACACCCACAAGCATATTAACACAGGTCAGGTCAGTACTTATGCATGATTCATGTATTCTTGGTCTGGTCCAGTCCAGTCCAGCTTCTTCATTTCAGCGGCATTGATCCGGATCGAGGGAGATCAGCTCCTCCATTCTATATGCGTGCTCAGCAGCTCTGCTACCTCCACGGTGTGTGCTGGCTAAATATTCCACTTGCCGCATACAGTACATACGTATCTGAGATTCTCAGTAGCGCATTCCTCACCGAAAAGGGTCTGTACATGTGCCTGGCCGGCCGGCTTGCGACGTGACCTGGTCCCGCCGCGTGCACTCTGCGTGCGTGCGTGCGGCCACCTAGCCTAGCTTCTCTCGTAACCAACAGTCCAACACCAACACTATCACCATCACCTACCTAGCAGGCTAGCAGCTCCGAAAAGCTGGTCGCTAAATAACGCTCCCCTCGCCCCTGGGCCCTTGCCTCCTCCCTCTACAATTGCACCCACGACTGATCCGCGCACGCCTCCATCCGTTTCAAAATATAAGATGTTTTAGTTCTGTGAAAAAAAAATATCTATACATTTTTTAGTGTGTAGCTTACTCCAAACCTAGATATTACCTATATACTAAAATGGGTTTAGATACACTACTTTCATAAAACTAAAACATTTTATATTTTTAAACAAATGGAGTATATACTAATCAATTAACGACCTCACCTCCCTCGACTTGTCGTCCGTTTCATCACGAGAAAGGGGATCCATCCGGCCGCCAGCCGGTGTTGTTTGGACGCGAGTCGATGGCGTTTTCTGCGTGACGAGTGTGGTGGTATCTCTCACTCCCTATCCAGTTTATGGCGGAGAAGGACGTAGTCATGTCACATACTACTACTCCAGTTTATATGTGAACAGTACATCTGTCTAGGACAAAGACTAGCAGTAGGGCTGTGTTTGCGATCGAGCGACTAGCAAAGCCTGCAGATATGCTAGAAAAGTAGTTATAAAGGGCAGCGCGGGGCTTCTCTGTCAGTCAGGGGCTACTTGCAGTGCTTCGTTGCTAGTAGTAGCAGGTAGCCTGTCATGGTTGTTTGTCCACCAAGCATCCGGACGTACATAGACGCGCACACGTCGTACGTGCTCAAATTACTCCAGTATATGTACGCGCGCGTATAATTAAGCCGTAGAAAAAGTTGTGAGCCGAGTACAGGCACGCACCAACGTACGTGTACATTTGTGCTACATCAGTATGCCAGACAGAGGGCGCTCCGACGTTACTATACGCGTTCTCACCTTCTTCACAGGTCACGAGTAATAAGTAAGGAGTAGTAATAATACCCGATAACTGTCTAATCATGACACGCTTAGTGCATGCTCTAGAATCTATAGATGGCTAGATGCAGATGAGCAAATAATTAACCGCACCGCACGTACGATTGAAACAACGCACGTGTAGTCTTTGGATCAGCGTCTCTACAGCACCAGCATGAGTGCCAGTACTGCGCCCAAATTTAAATACCTATCTCCTCCGTTCAGAAATATAAGATATTTTATTTTTGTAAAATTAATGTACTCGCGTTTTTTAGCATATAGATTTACTTTAAACCTTATGAATCTATACACTACTAAAAGACGTTTAGATACATTCATTTTATAAAGCTAAAACTCTTCTATTTTTGAACGGAGAAAGTACTATAGTACTCCTCTGTCCCAAAATAAACTCTTGTATAAGACATTTTATCCTTGTGAAATAAATGTACTAGACATTTTTTAGTGTATGGATTTACTTCGACCCTCTACGAACCTATACACTAAAAATTGTCTAGACACATTTGATTCAGAAAGCTAAAACTCTTATATTTCTGAACGGGGAAACTACTATAGTACTCTTTCTATCCTAGCTAAGAACAAAATCCAGATGAAAAATTACATGGAGTACCTGTGGGGTAAGGGCATCTCCACCGGGTCGACCCAACCCGTCCCGGCGTGTCCGAACCGACGCGCGTCCACCGCGGCGGCACGATTCATCCGTCCCAACGCGTCCGGCTTGACCCATCCGTGCACCTAATTTGCGTGACCACTGGGTCAGCCCGGACATGGGCGGGTCATGGGCGTGTCCTCTCGCGCGCGCTAGTGGCCCATCGGCCAGCGACAGGCGCAACCGCGTCACCGATTCAGACGCAACCGCGGCACCGATTTAGACGCAAAGGCCGCGGCACCGATTCAGACGCAAAGGTCGCGACAACGATTCGGGGCGGCAGACTGAACGACGGCACCGAGTTAGACGCAACCGCGACAGTCTTCGCCATCAATGAAGACAGGGCGTCACCTGAGTTCCCGCACCGGCATTGATGGCGAAGGCGCGAGAACCTGCGCGCGCTCCCACCGGCAGGGACTCTTAAGCCGCCCCCCTGCGGTCGTCGGTGCCGCACACCTTCCCTCCTCTCACCATCGCCATCGCCGTTGCCGTCGCCGTAGCCGTAGCCTCTGAGCAAGCCGCCGCAACCACCGCCACCACCACCACCACAATGAAGAAGTCGGGGTGATTCAAGAAGTCAAAGAACAACCACGAAGTCGGTGGATCCGTCTCGAGCGGCCGACACTCGGCCGGCCCCGCCAGAGCAGCACACCATCATTCGCTTAGGGGGTGCTGCCACCGCCGCCCCGGGCACAAGACTTCCTCGGTGTCCAAGCCCCGCGTCGGGAGACACTTCTACTAGGAAACAGCTCTTCTGTGGTGCATGGAATTCCATCTTCTGTGGCGCACATCCCTGTCGCCAATATTACCCCGCCACTGATATCTGCTTCCTGTGGCGCATATAGGAATGCGACAAGGAGAATATGAGTTTTTGATCTTCCGTAGAAGGCGTCTGTGGGGGATTGTCCAGTTGCCTTTTCTTGAACCAACCCGTGAAGCTGGAGTTGTGCTCTCTAGTTACGTCTCCCTTCTTCCTCGACCGGCCCTGGTCGAGGTACTCCTGCTCGATTAAGCTTCTGTGCTCTTCGACCCAAGGGCCGACCACTTCAATGTGTTGTAGCGCGACTCGGTGTGCCCTTTCAAAATTAGTGCGTCGACCATCAATGCCGACATGCAGTGAGCGGCAGCCCTCGCGGTGACCATATCCATCGAGCCTGCCGAGGTGCTTCTTTGTGGGTATTCCAACATCCTCGTTCTCGATGGTTAGATAATTCTGGCAGAAGGAGATGCACTCGTAGATCAGAAAGCCCTTGGCTATGCTTCCATCTGGACGAGACCTGTTGCGAACGAATCCTTTGATGACACCGTTTAGCCTTTCAAACGGCATCATGTTGTGCAGGAATGTCGGCCCGAGCTGGATGATATCGTCCACGGCATGTACAAGCAGATGCACCATGATGTCAAAGAATGCGGGCGGGAAGTAAATCTCGAGATCGCATAGTATCATCACGATCTCTTCTTGTAGCCTGTCGAGCTGCTTCACACCGATCGACTTCCTAGATATGACGTCGAAAAAGTTACAGAGGCCAAACAACGTCTCACGGACATGCTCGTCCATTATCCCATGGATCGCAACGGGGAGTATCTGCGTCATCAGCACGTGACAGTCGTGAGACTTCATACCGCTGAACCTCTTCTTCGCCACGTCCAGTCATCTGCTTATCTTCCCCGAGTAACCGTGAGGAACTTTCACTCCTAAGAGGCACCTGAAAAACTGCTCGAGCTCCTCCAGACTCAGAGTGAAGTAGGTAGGGCGAAGCACCACCTCATTCTTCTTAACTCTTTTGCGGCGACCTTGAGTCCCTTCCGCCTGATTATCATCATCATCATCATCATCATCACTATCAGGGTACTGAAGATCTTTCTTGATGCCAAGCAATTTAAGGTCCTTTCTTGCTTTTGGCCCATCCTTGGTCCTCTCCGGCATGTTCAGTAGAGTGCCAAGCAGACTCTCGGTAACGTTCTTCGTGATGTGCATTACATCGAGGCTATGGGGAGTGTGAAGGACCTTCCAATACGGCAGGTCCCAGAAAACAGACCTTGCTTTCCATGCACCCAGCAACGGCTTTGTCCTCAGTCTTTTTTTCCAGGCGCAGGGAAATCTACCCAATTATTCAAAAGCTCCTCGATTTATTCACCGCTCCTCGGACGTGGGGCTCTTTCGAGCTCTTCCTTACCATTGAACAGGTCACCACGTTTTCTCCATGGGTGATCCATGCGGAGCCACTTTCGAGTACCTTGGAACACGGTTTTCAAAGACCTGGGATCCCTTGGTAGCTGGAGATGCGGTGTCTCATCCATACACTTGACACATGCATTGTGTCCGTGGTTCACCTAGGTCGATACATATGCATAACCAGGATAATCATGCACAATCGTGAGAACCGCGACTCTAAGATGGAAATATTCTTTAGTGTAGGCGTCCCACGTACGAGCCGGCGTCTCCCACAAGCTGGCTAACTCCTCTCTCAATAGCCCGAGATACATATGCATATCAATACCTGGTTGTTTCGGCCCTAGAATAAGAATGCTCATGTGTACATACCTTTGCTTCGTGGATAGCCACGGGGGGAGGTTGTACGGCCATACAAACACATGCCAGGTGCTATGCGTGCTACTCTGGTTTCCAAAAGGATTGAGTCTATCGGTGCTCATACCCATCCTGACGTTCCTTGCATCGCCCCCGAACTCTTCGAACTCGATGTCTAATGCATTCCACTGGCTAGCGTCTGAAGGGTGTGTCAGGATCTTGCCCTTCTCTGGATCATCTTCAGGTTTCTCTCATTCTGCGTGCCATTGCACGAGCTTTGCTTCCTTAGGATCTACGAAATATCGCTGCAGACGGGGGGTGATAGGAAAGTACCATACCACTTTTCGAGGAACTTTCTTGTTCCCTCTCTTGTACCGTCCTTGGCCACACACCGTACATGTGGTTCTATCCGCATACTCGTTCTGATAAAGTGTGCAATCATTGATGCATACGTGGTATTTAATGTGTGGTAGGTCGAGAGGGCACACGATTTTCTTGGCCTCCTCGATACTTGTTGGCAATGTGTTCCCCTTAGGAAGTCGGTCGTGCCAGTATTCCATTTTCGCGTTGAAGCTCACATCGGTCCATTTGTGTTCGGCCTTCATCTCCAGAGCCTTGAGCGTTACACTCAAACGTGTATCCTCGAGGCGACACCCAGGATACAATGGAGTCATCTCGTCTACCTCCATTTGGGCCAGCTTAGCTTTCTCTCTGGCTGTAGCTTTGGCGTTGCTCGTCTCCTTGAGGATCAGTTCTTGAACATGAGGGTCCTGCAAGACCGAAGTTAGCAGCGTCTGTGTGTTCGCGTCTTCTCCTTCTTCATGATGATCATGCCCGTCGCCATCTCCTTCTCCATGCTGATCATGCCCGCCGACATCTCCTTCGTCATGATGATCATGCCCAGTAGACTCTTCGTCTTCCCGCCCGCCCACGTCTTCATGACCACCACCATGTCCTGCCGGCGCCTCATTGAGGTCGCGCATGAAACCACGCCTGAGCAGGTGACCCTCCAATTGTCCAGATTCAGGGTCGATCCAGCGTTGTAGTTTGCATGTTCGAGATGGACATCTTATCATGGTCTTGTTGTTCAGAATCATGTCCTCCTTCACGCCTTTCTTATACCTAGTAATTCGACCTTCGCTGATCGTGAGGCCCATGGTTGCCTGAGCGGTCAAAACAGAGAGTATAGGTGAGAACCACACCATATGAACACACAAATGCATGAATGCTAGCCGGAAAAAATTCAGCATGACCTTTCCTAAAATTAGGACATATGGGTAGTGCAAAAATTTCCCAAAATGAAAATGAATCAACATTTTGGCAAACAGATCCATGCAACCACACCGGCCGGGACAACAACAAGCAAGCAACAAAAAACTTCCTCCCATTGCAAACATTCATGCACCACACAAGCATCGTCTCGCCATCGATCGCACACACACACCACCCGCGCGACAAGCTTCACCTACATGTTCAGGGCCAAGTACTCACCTAGTAGACACAATAATAGCGAGACGAGACCGCGCGATGAGAGAGTGTGGACAAATAGATCTACAAGTTGGTGCAGAGGAAATTAGTAAACAAATAGAGATGTGAGAGGGAAAAGTAAGAAACTTTTAGATTTAAAAGTTAGAGGGAAGCTTCCACTTACCAATCTATGGATTAAAGTAGGTTTAGTTACAAGAAAATGGAGAAACTATGGGAAAAATGGGGTGTGAGGGAGGAGGAAGACGAGTTGGGAGGAGGTAGAAAGGAAGAGATGTGAAATGGGTGGTGGTGGATAGATAAGAGATTTTGTCACCTTTTTAACATGGATCTGTACGCCCTCATCTGTGGCGCGCCACAGAAGTGGGTGAATTAGATTTCTTGTGTGGGGCCCTCCTCCATGTTCTGTGGCGCATGTGGGGATATGCGCCATAGAAGTGAAACACATCTGTGGCGCATACCAGAAAATGCGCCACAAATCGTGGGTGAATTAGATTCCGTGGTGGGGCCCTCATCCATGTTCTGTGGCGCATATCTCGCTATGCGCCACAGAACTTGGATCAACCCACCCCGGCTGGCGGGTCCCACCAATCTTCCGTGGCGCATATTGTAGAGAATGCGCTACAGAACTCCCAGGTTTCTGTGGCGCATATTTTCTAGTGCGTCACTGATATTTATCTGTGGCGCATGGTTTCACATATGCGCCACTGAATATCTTGTTTATCTATATGTTGTTTCCTAGTAGTGAGGATGCGGAGCAAGCCCGCGACCGTCGGTACTTCCGCATTGTGGACTACGAGCGGCGGTAGAGGGAGGGGAGAGGCATCGCCCACCACGATGTCTCCCTCCCCACGGGCTGGCACTTCAACCAGGAGCGGGTGTCGGTGCCGCCTGCCCCGAAGGACGACAAGGCGCTGGAGGTGGAGATTGCCCGCCGCGTCCGCAAGATCCCGCCGGCCTTCCGATATGACCCCGCGTACCAGAACCTGGTCTTCTGGAGGAAGTTCCTCGACTAGGAGCACACGGCGCGCTGCCTCAGCGCCTACCCGGCGAGTTCGACCCGCTGGGCTCCCGCGACCTCCCTGCCATCGAGGCCGCCTCCGATGGCGTCGTCAACCACTCCGAAGCCGACCTCGGCAGCGACGACGATGACGACATCGTCGTCAAGAAGGAGGAAGACGAGGCGGAGGGGTCGTCCTCCGCATCCGCCGCCGTGCACTTGCCCCCGGAGTACCAGGCGGTCATGGCGCGGGGCTACGACGAGGACGCCATCCTTGAGCAGGCCATCGCGTCCAGCATGAGGGGTGAGGAGGCCATGTGGGCCGGCTACCAGGAGGCCACGCAGATCACCGGCCTGGTGGCGCGCGTCAACGTCGGGCAGCCGCTGCCACCGCCACCACCCCCACCGCAGCAGCTGTAGGCGTGGGCTGCTCCGCCGGCATCGCAGTGGTTTGCCCCACCCGCGCCTGGTTGTACGCTCCGCCCACGCCGGCGAAAACAGACGTGTGGCCGGCATGTCCAGGCCAGCTGATCGACCACCTGGCACCTCCAGCGCCGCCGCTGGCTCCGGGTATGCTGCCGGCACACATCTGGACGCTGCCGGAGTACATCGACCTCGATCCATAGACGGACACGACGGTGGCGGGGAGAAGATCGTCGGTACCAGGGCTAGGGCCGGGGCCAGTTTGTTCTTTTTTTATCTTTTTGAATGTAATATATTTTGTTTAATTATGAATGAACTTTACCAGTTTATTTTACGCGCAAATCGTGCCGGCTTGAATTTAAAAAACCAACGTGGCCAAGCGGATATTTGGGTCGCGCTGCTCGATGCGGTTGTCTGGACAGACCGGGCCACGGCCCCATAGTGGCTGCGTGCCATCACAAACGGATAGAAACAGATGGTTTCGGTCAGGCGTTTGCGTCGGCCCGGTGCAGATGCCCTAAGGCGCGTCTGTTGATTCGAATGTGAACAAAATCGTGCTCATTTCCCTCTTCTGCTTGGTGTGTGTTCATTGCACGGCCCGCGACGCGTGTTCCGCTGCTTTTATTATGGAATCGATCAATGCATGCATGCCGAATCCAATGGCCCGCGCGGGCAGGTGTTTCCATATGCTCGTGCTGCCGAGATCGCGGATCGCGACGCCGTACCGGTCACCAATGACGGGGAACTCGCCGGCGACGTGGAGCTCCCGTTAATTCGCGCCTCCATGGAAGCACAAGACGGCAAAAGGGTGGGAAAAAAGGACTCCACGTCCGGCACCTCTCAGCTCGCTACCCGCAAACACGTCGGCCGTCGCCGTCCCGGACGCATCCTACAAGTTTATGGGTCGGCCGCCGTTGCCGGCCGTATCGCAAGTGCCAATAAGCTAGCTCCCGGCCGAGTCCAACCTAGCCGCCGCGTGTTGGATATATGCTCTTGTCGCCGTGCGGTAACCGCGCCAACTTTTTCTGTCTGACCAGTTTAATCCCCCATGCATGTTTGGCGTGCGATCTCTTTCCCTTCGCCCGGACGTACGGTCCCTCCTGGTCTTCCACTACCCTTTTGTCACCAAATCACAGTATTACAGTCGACTGAACAGAGTTCAGGTATATTTGCTGGACCAGATCGAAGCCACACAGCAGTTCTAGCTTCCCCTCTCCCAATATTGGCTAAAACATGACTAACTGAGTTCTATTCTCGCCTAATATGCTTAACCTGGGACTCAACTCCTCCAAGAAGTGGGTGCTCAAGGCCATTTGATCGGTCAAGGTTGGTCTTTTGCGGGCCGGTCCTTGTTTAGGCCATTTCTACCGTGTGTGATCGAATTCGCTACTGTAGAAAAAAAGCCGACTTCTGCATGGCCTGCTTTCTCTCTATTTCTAGCAACTGGCGTTTGGTATGCGTCGCAGAGGGAGGTATTTGGTGAGATTTCTCACGGCGAAATGAGGGGATGTCGTACCTGTTTTCTCTTAAGGATTCAAAATTTCAAAACAAGTTTTTCTTTGTAACAGTACATCTGAAATAGAAATCATTTTCACCATCGCGTCTCTTGCGTGGAGATGCTCGGAAATAAATCCCACGTTCATAAGTTTCGATGAACGTTTCCCGTACTTCAAAAACTAGCTTTACACGTACTTCTTTGAGTACTTCTTTTTAAGTGTAAGTAATACGCGTTGCACCGGTGAGTACGTGTGCACATCACTTCAAAGTACACATACTGTATTTTTATGTACATGTGAGTAAATACACACGCTGCACTGGAAATTAGACAACTATTTCCGTTGTTGGCGTGTGTACTTCACATGTTAGTGTATATGTGCTTGTGTTTTTATGTGTATACTCACCATATGTTTTGTGTGTACAATGTACTTAGCATATTTGTTGTGCCTACTCTCCACTTTTGTGTATGCTTACCATGTTTTTGTGTGTGATTATCATATTTTTATGTGTGTACCCCAAAAATCGAAGTGTAAAAATGATAAATTAGAAAACTAGAGAGGAAAAAAATGTATGAACCCAAAGAATCATATCCGAAGAAGGCATCAAAATTATGACGCGCGTTGAGAACAGGGGGGCGTCTGCTCGCTCCAGCCTTGCGGAAGGCCACCGGCCTTCCACTAGCAACAAAATTTATTTTGTAGTGATGTATTTACCGGGCATATTATTGGTTTGTAAAGTGGAAATAGTAAACTTTAGTTGTGCATTAATACCGCAACATCAGAACATCATGAATCATTTGTAAATTTTGGCAATGCTAATTTGGACATGCTATTATGGGAGGCATTAATTTGGAAGATTTTTAAAAGTGGCAGATGATGGCCCATCTTTCATCTCTTGTTTTGCCTAGGATGTGCGCCCGCGGTTGTGTCACTCTGATGTTGCTTCTTTGGTTTCCTCTATCCGCCAAGTATTATCCTGGGATTTGAAATAGTCATACTCCTCTAGGTGAGTCGGCTCCTTCCCTCCCGAATACCGCATACTACTGCTCATTCTCCCACTGCTTTACTATTGGGGCAGCAACTCCCCACTCAAGTTTCCTACTATACCTCTGTTGGGTCCTTCTCTTCTGGTGCACCGAGTGAAGGAAGGTGAGCTTGCCATGGAAGCTATTGATGTTGATATCCACATATGCCATTAGTCCGGAAATGATGACATCCGCAAGTGGATTGGTCTAGGTTCACCCGATCTAGCTCTGACGGGATTCGTGTCCGACAAGGTTGAATCAACAAATTGCATGCCTCCATTGTTCAAAAGAGAGGCGCGTGAAACCGACTTTCTTCCAACATTGCATACAATGTTTTGACACGCCGCAAGGACATGTTGTTTGCAACATACACAATTATGCCATGTTGTAAAGATTCTACGCATTACTAACATATGCTTCATACATTTTTTATGTTGCATATAATGGGATCAATTTCTAAACTTGTCGTGAGCATGTATATAATGAAATATGCATGGTTCCTACCAGATGATCATGCACTTTGACAAAGCATCCATGACTGGGTGTTAATCTTACGGAACAATCTTGATGAAGACGTGCGAACTAAATTATTGTTTTTGGTGGAGAACTTGGCATCTTAGGAATAATATTATGTTTCGGATGACAAATGTGGCACTAATAAATATGCACACTTCTTGGAGTCATAGATTTATGTAATGCAACACATGTGTCTTGGGGATGTTTCTGAAAGTTGTGGACGAAACCTGAAAGTTATTGTACGAAATTGAATTTGATGCCGAGCTATGATCTGTGTCTTGGAGCAATGTACTTCCAAATGAGCTTGGAGAAGTATTGCTATCTTGGGGAATATCCAGTGCTACTCTCCTGCATACCTTAATATTTATCCAATCAATTATCTCTAGACTCTAGTTAGGGATGGATACATAAAACTGAGGGTGCTGCTCTCTTCTCAAGTGATCGCTCAATAGTAAGTCACCTATCTCAAACATTGTGAAATACATTAAGGGAGTTTGCCGCTGATGACCCACAGGTATAGGGGGTGTATCGCAGTATTTTAAATAAGTAAGAGTGTCGAACCCAACGAGGAGCAGAAGGTGCTGGCTGGTGGTATGGATCAGGAATTCTCTGCAAATACTTAGCAAACGGATTTTTAGGGGTTTTTGATAAAGCAAGTAAACAAAGTACGAGTAAACAAAACACAGTAGGAATAAATGCAGCAAGTGGCCCAATCCTTTATGCAGCAAAGGACAAGCCGGTTGTATTACTTAAGATGACCAAACATTCTCGAGGACACATGGGAAGATTGTCAAGTGCTTTCGCTTCATATAATTGATTAATCTTCTTTAGCTTGCTAAGTGTTGTGTGGGTGAACCTGTGCTAATGTACCGACCTTCCTAGGACTAATACATACTTGTGATTGTACCCCTTGCAAACATCTGTAAGTACAAGAAAGTAATTAAAGTAGAAACCTAATCACAACTTTAAACTCTAAGACCCTTACGTCCCTTGTGCAATGGTTTCCTAACGGGGGTTCAAGTTTCTGTCACTCCGGCAACCCCTACGATTAGTAGCCAAATACACAATGCATTCCCCTAGGCCCATATAGGTGAAGTGTCATGTAGTCGACGTTCACATGACACCACTAGAAGAAGTACACCACAACTTAAATATCAAACTATTGAATATTTCTCAACACAATTCCACTACTAACAACATGACTTCTCCCATGTGCTCAAGAACAAAACGAACTACTCACAAGACATCATATAGATCATGATCAGAGATGGAATAATGATGTATAACAATCTGAACATAAACAAGAATTCAATGGTTCACTCAATAGCATCAACTACAAAGAGTAATCAACACCGGGAAAGTTTCCCCTATGAACTATGCAAGATTTAACCCAATTGTTACTGCAATATGGAGATGGTGATGAGGGTGCTGATGGTGATGATGGTGGTGATGATGATGATGATGATGATGATCCCGCTGAAGTCTAGCTTGATGGTGGTGTTGATGGCGACGATCTTCCCTCTTCGAGAAGGAATTCCCCCGGCAAAAATCTATTTGCCGGAGAGATCTTTCTCTCTCGGTGTTTTCTGCCCCGCAGAGGCATTGGAATCTTTCTGTGGTCGCTCCCCGAGTCTTAGGGTTTTAGGAGGAATATATATGCCAGAGGGGAGAGCCATGGGTGGACCAGGGCGGCCACACCACCTGGTGGCGCGGCCTAGGCTGGCCCGCGCCAGGGGGTGGTGTGGGGCCCCTGTGGCCCATCTCTAGCCCCCCTTCTGGCTTCCTTCGTCTTCTGGATAAATAGGATTTTTCGTATATTTTCCCGGATTTTCTGATCTTCGCGAATTTTGCCTCCAAACAACACCTTTTTCATCAGAATCCTAACTGCAGTGGTCCATGCTCCAAAAGTCATCAATCATGCAAAAACAGATGAAATAACATAAGTATCAACTCTTAATATGAAATATATCAATGAATAACAGTGAATTATGACATAGAATAGTGATGCAAAATGGACGTATCAACTCCCCCAAGCTTAGACTTTGCTTGTCCCCAAGCGAAACTGAGCTCAATAAACATGGCCTCAGGTTTATAGAGTGAATAGTCGATAAAATAATACGGACAAGATGCATCACATTCATCAATACATAGATCATAATAGAAGACAACTCACTATTATACAACTTTACTTGCAATAAGTAAAGGAAACACAATAAAGATACATAAAGTAAATCATAATTGGTAATGGCAAACTTAGCTCTTGGTCGAAGAATAGTTTGATAATTTGCTGGAGTTCGCAAATAACTGGTTTTCAATGATAGCTTTCAAAGTAGTAATCACCAAGATAAGAGCAATGTGCAAAACAAGGAACATAAGAAACATGATTGAATAAATCATCATATGAATGAATGAAACACAACAACTCAAAATACTTGCTGAGATAGAAGGGAATAGGTTTATTGACTCAAACTAAAATTAAAAGAAAGGCCCTTCACATATGGAAGCAGAGATTGCAAGTTTCATAAAGAGCTCACAAAAATTATGATACTTATTAGCTTTCAGCTCTCAATGCCCCTATCATAGGCATCTTTAGGTGGTTAAGGTTAAAGTGACACAACTAAGAGGATATGCTTGACAAGTTATAAGTTGAAATCTCATACCTCTTACTTACGAGTACCGAACCTCATGCTACTCAACTTCAGTCACAAGTAAGCTCTTGTCATTATAAATACATGTGTATCATTAAGAACCGCCAATGGGGTACCCCTTGCACATGATACATGAGCTATCCCATAATCAAAATGACAAGGCAAGCAGACAATGAGCATCTCAGCGATCTTTTTATTTGCTATTTGCATAGGTTTTTATCGAGGATGCTTCACAGAATGCTCACTATGGTTATGCTGCAAGTTTCCACCATGATTAGGCATGGCTTAGGCTAGCGGCCCAGGCGTTTCTCTAACACACATATAAACTCCATGATCTTACAAGTTCCCCTTTTATTTCACACCGCCGAGATCCATAGGCAAAAGAATCATGATATCAACTAGGCACAAAGTACCATGGTAGTGTTGAAATCGTTCCCCATGATGCATGGTTTTGCTAACTTCAACTCATAAAGCGCAAGCATATACGCTATAAAGAAGGGCCCAATGGTTCAAGTTTATTAGATGCAAGAAAATAAAGTGTGCCACCAAGTTTATGAGAGCTTTAATCACTAATTTTCACAAAACAAGTTTAATTTGGAAGGTAGATAAAACAAGAATTTACTTGGAATAGCAATATTGCTAATAGGTAGGTATGGTGGACACAAATTGCATGGGTTTTGGTTTAGGGAAGTGGATAAACGAGAAGAATTCCCTCTCAGTACAGGTTTTTGGCTAGCAAGGCTGGGTAGCAAGTATAAGAGTTGAAGGAAAGAAACAAACATACAAGTGATAAAAACAAACATGCAATCTTCCTTGGAAGCACAAAAGATCTTAACTAGAGAATACTAGACTTATGAGCAAATCAAGAAAGAAAGATGATGAAATTATTTTTCTTTAGAGTACTTCCATCTTTTTCATTCAACTCTCAAAAATAGTGTTGCTACTGACCGAGCCAGGTTTGCCAAAACCAACTAAATTAACTCAATGATCCCAAAGTGCTACCAATACTAACAACAAGTTCAATCATATAACCACTAATTGAAAACTAATATAAGCTATGCAAGAGAGTAAATGAAAGAACTTCTCATTAATATTCCATAACGGCAACTCACACCAGGGGATACATATCTAACGAGAGAGGGGACACTTCCATAATGGAAACCATCCTACATAATAACTTCTCTATTCATGATATGACTCTACTAAAAAGGTAAAAAGATAGAAGATAGTGATGTGATACCGCGACACTCCTCCAAGCTTGGAACAAACCAAGGGGATGCCAAACCTAATGACGAATTACTCCTTTGGTGGTGGTGGTATTCTTTTCTTAGTTGACGTGAGGAAATCTTCCAACATATTGCGAAGCCTATTATTATCCCATTGAAGCATGTCCACCTTCCTCCTCAAGTCTTGGTACTTATCGGAAAACTCATTAGTGACTCGTAGAGCTTCTGTTGATGCAGGGCAAGAGACTAAAGGTACTAGCCCCTGCTTAGGGTCATGAAGATCTTGCTCCATCGGCTCCTTCCCTTTATCCTTGGCAGACACCATTGTGCTTCACAACCTTCAAAGATAGTTCCTGGCAGAAACAGAGCGAAACGAAAACATGTCGAAAACACGATATACGAACCTCGGGAGATCCGGGGGATTATATATTACGAAGTTTCATATTAAAAGGAAGGTACTGGGAGAAAACGAGTCGGAGGCGGAGTCCGGGGTGGACTAACCACCTGGTGGCGCGACCAGGGGTGGGCCCGCGCCACAGGGTGGTGTGAGCCACCCTGGCTCTGTTTCCGTCCCTCTTTCGCTTCGTAGCTTCCCATATTGACTGAAAACTGCAAAAATATAGTTGGATAGTATTTTCGCGGAACTTTTCTTACCAGAACTGTTACCTATTTGAAAATGGACTCTACAGGTCTCTGAATTTGGTATCTAGTAGATTCTTCCGGAGTCACCACTTGAATAACATCAATATCTTCATCTTCATACACTTATTACTTGAGTCATGAAACCTTTATCTTTCTCATTACACCATTATCTCCACTACCTCTGAAACTTCTTTCACACAAAACTTCACACAGTTCTTATTAGCAACATTAGTATAAGTGAAGTGATAAAACCTTTTGAGTTCAACTTCAACTAAAACCATCAAAACATAATATACTGTAGCAACTCCTTCCAAAAACCTAAAAAGAATTCAAAAAAGGAAACCGAATAAAGAAGCAAATGCAAGAATGGCAAAATCTGTCAAAACAGACCAGCAAGTAAAGATCATTTTTTAGAAAATCTTCTGTTGCTCAAATCAAAAAGTGAAAAACTAACGAAAGTTAAATAGCAACCTAGGTCTGAAGCACAAAAAATTACAGCTCAATCCGACATACAGAGATCTCTCACGACTTTTTACGGTGAAGCACAAAAATCTGTTTCAGGACAGCAACTTCCCCAAATATTACTTCTCTCTCATTAGAGGTTGATCTTGACACAAAAACCAAACAAAAGGATAAGGAGAGGTTATTACGTAAGTAATAACTTCCAAAACTCAAAGAAACAAAAAAATTGAAAACACAAATAAATTGGGTTGTCTCCCAAAAAGCTCTTTCTTTATAGCCATTAAGATGGGCATGATAATTTTGAAGATGCTCACATAGGAATATGAATTGAGGTGAAAGAGAGCATTAAGAAGAAAAAATACACACATTTAAGTCTAACCCACTTCCTATGCAAGGGAATTTTGTAAACAAACAAGTTGTTGAAACCAGAGGCTACTAGCATAGGCAGGCAAAAGAAGTGCAACATAAAAACTTTTAGCATAAAACGAGGAAAATTGATATTATTGAGATATATAAGAATACTTTTACCTCTCTCATAATAACTTTCAGTATCATGCATAAACTTAACAATATAGCTATCACAAGGGCCATCTTAACAATGATCACTTATTCTAACAGAAACACAGGAATACTAGCTCTCATAACGCTACTATGTGAAACAATATTAAAGGTATCCTTACAAAGGATAGTGTGTCCATCTTATACGTATTTAGTAACAAAGTCTTTCACATTTTATATTGTGGGTTCATCAACCATTTGTTTACCAGGTTCAACAGCTTTACTTGTATTTTCATTAACCATACTAGCTGATACGTCCATTTTGCATCACTATTCTAGGTCTTAATTCACTAGTATTCATTGATATATTTCGTATTGAGAGGTGATACTTATGTTATTTCATTTTTTTTGCATGGTTGATGACTTTTGGAGCATGGACCGCTGCAGTCAGGATTCTAATGGAAAAGGTGTTGTTTGGAGACAAAATTCGCGAAGATCAGAAAATCTGGGAAAATATACGGAAAATTCTATTTTTCCAGAAGACTCAAGATGCCAGACTATGGAGTGGAGGTGGGCCACAGGGGCCCACACCACCCCATGGCGCGGGCAGGCCTAGGCCGCGCCAGGGAGTGGTGTGGCCACCCTGGCCCACTCTAGCCTCTCCCCTCTGGTGTATATATTCCTCCCGAAACCCTAAGACTCGAAGAGCGACCACAGAAAGATTCCGCCGCCTCTGCGGGGCGGAAAACACCGAGAGAGAAAGATCTCTTCGGCAGACAGAATTCTGCCGGGGGAATTCCTTCCCAGAGAGGGGAGATCGTCGCCATCAACACCATCATGAAGCTGGGCTTCATCGGGATCATCATCATCATCATGACCACCATCATCATCATTAGCACCCTCATCACCATCTCCATATTGCTGTAACAATTGCGTTGAATCTTGCATAGTTCATAGGGGAAACTTTCCCGGTGTTGATTACTCTTTGTTGTTGATGCTATTGAGTGAACCACTGAATTATTGTTTATGTTCAGATTGTTATACATCATTATTCCATCTCTGATCATGATCCATATGATGTCTTGTGAGTAGTTCGTTTTGTTCTTGAGGACATGGGAGAAGTCTTGTTGTTAGTAGTGCAGTTGTGTTCAGAAAAATTCAATAGATTGTTATTTAAGTTGTGGTGTACTTCTTCTAGTGGTGTCGTGTGAACATCGACTACATGACACTTCACCTACATGGTCCTAGGGGAATGCATTGTGTATTTGGATACTAATCGTAGGGGTTGCCGGAGTGACAGAAACCTGAACCCCCGTTAGGAAACCATTGCACAAGGGACGTAAGGGTCTTAGAGTTTAAAGTTGTGGTTAGGTTTCTACCTTAATTACTTTCTTGTACTTACGGATGTTTGCAAGGGGGTTTAATCACAAGTATGTATTAAGTCTTGGATGGGACGGTACATTAGCACAGGTGCACCCACACAACACTTAGCAAGCTAGAGAAGATTAATCGACTATATGAAGCGAAAGCACTTGACAGTCTTCCCATGTGTCCTCGAGAACGTTTGGTCATCTATAGAAATACAAACGGCTTGTCCTTTGCTGCATAAAGGATTGGGCCACTCGCTGCATTCATTCTTACTGTCTTTTATTTACTCGTACTTTGTTTACTTGCTTTATCGAAAACCCCTAAAAATCCGTTTGCTAAGTATTTGCAGAGAATTCCTGATCCATAGCACTAGCCAGCACCTTCTGCTCCTCGTTGGGTTTGACACTCTTACTTATCGAAAATACTGCGATACACCCCCTATACTTGTGGGTCATCAAGACTATTTTCTGGCGCCGTTGTCGGGGAGTGAAGCGCTATTGGAGAGTGGAACTGGTAAAGGAAACTTCTACTATGAGTATTGTTTACTTCTGCTAATTGCTTTATTTTCATTATGGATAGTTCGCTGAGTTTCTTATTTGGTAATGCTACTACCACGTCCTCCGACTGATCCCCACTGATAAGCCACCACCTACTGAGAAAGATGTTTTCAAAATACCTACAAAAATTATTGATCATGTTATGGATAACTACTATGTTGGGGATGGAACTGTCCATCCCGGTGATCATTTACTCTTTATACACGAATTATGCGGGTTGTTCAAGTGTGCAGGTATTACTACAGATGAAGTTAAGAAGAAGTTATTCTCATTATCACTGAAAGGAAGAGCTGAGGAATGGCTATAAGCTGATGAAGAATGGTCAAGCTCTGGAATGGGAGGAAATAGTGCCTCTCTTTTATTCAAAGTTTTATCCTCCTAGTGAAATTCATAAAGATCGGAATCAAATATACAACTTTTGGCCTCTTAATAGAGGGAGTACTGCTCAAGCTTGGGGGAGATTGAAGTTACTAATGCTCAAATGTCCCATTCATGAGCTCCCCAACAATATTATTATCAATAACTTTTATGCAAGGCTCCCTCTACATGATAAAGATTTATTGGATGCTTCTTGTGCTTGATCATTCACTCGTATGGAAGAAGAAGTTAAATGGGACCTACTGGACCGTGTTCAAGACAATGCTGAAGCTTGGGAGAACGACAAAGGTAGAAAGTCAGGTATAAATTATGATTATGAATGCATTGAATCTTTTATGGGAACTGATGACTTTCAAAATATTAAAAATGCTTATGGTTTAGACTCTCAAGCTATTGCTTCTTATTTTAAGGCCTTTGCTTCTTATATTGAAGTGCCTAAAAGGAAGTGGAATAAGTATCATGAACCTTATAAAGATATTGCTAAGAGTATTCCTGCTAGAAGTACTGAAGTTTATGCTACTAATCATGTTTTACCTGAACCTTATATTGAGAAAATGTCTTTCCCAGTTAAGGTAAAAGAACATTCTATGATGGCTAGTCTGGCAGATGAAAGTATGAATAAAGCTTTTGAACCTGATAATAAAAGGGTTGATGAATCTATTGTAGCAAATGTGAAAGGCTTTGTTACCAAGTATGAAAAAGTGGGACACCCTATCCTTGGTAAGGATACCTCTAATATTGTTTCACATAGTAGTGTTATGAGAGCTAGTATTCCTGTGTTTTCTGTTAGAATAAGTGATCATTGCTATGATAGTCCTTGTGATAACTATATTGTTAAGTTTATCCATGATGCTGAAAGTTACTATGAGAGAGGGAAAAGTGTTCTTATGCATCTCAATAATATCAAGTTTCCCCGCTTTATGCTAAAAGCTTTTATGTTGCACTTCCTTTGCCTTCTTATGCAAGTTGCCTCCGGTTTCAATAACTTGTTTGTTTACAAAATCCCCTTGCATAGGAAGTGGGTTAGACTTAAATGAGTTTGTGTTTTTGCCTCTTAATTCTCTCTTTCACTTCAATTCATATCCCTATGAGAGCTTCTTCAAAATTATCATGCCCATCTTAATGGCTATAAAGAAAGAGCTTTATGGGATACAACCCAATTTATTTTTGCTTTAGTTTGTTTTTGTTTCTTTGAGTCTTGGAAGTTATTACTTCGGTAAGAACCGCTCCTTATACGTTTTGTTTGGTTTTTGTGTCAAGATCAACCTCTAATGAGAGAGAAGTAATATTTGGGGAAGTTGCTGTCCCGAAACAGATTTTTGTGCTTCACCGTAAAAATTCGTGAGAGATCTCTGTATGTCGGATTGAGCTGTAATTTTTTGTGATTCTTCCCCAGGTTATTATTTAACTTTCGTTAGTTTTGCACTTTTTGATTTGAGCAACAGAAGATTTTATAAAAAATTGATCTTTACCTGCTGGTCTGTTTTGACAGATTTTGCCAATCTTGCATTTGCTTCTTTATTCGATTTCCTTTTTGAATTCTTTTTGGGTTTTCGAAAGGAGTTGCTACAATAGATTTTGTTTTGATGGTTTTCAGTTGAAAGTTGAACTCAAAAGGTTTTTTCACTTCACTTATACTAATGTTGCTAATGAGAACTGTATGAAGTTTTGTGTGAAAGAAATTTCCAGGAAGTGGAGATAATTGTGTAATAAGGAAGAGAAAGGTTTTATGAGTCAAGTAATGAGTGTATGAAGATGAAGATATTGATAATTCAAGTGATGACTCCGGAAGGATCCACTAAATACCAACTTCCGAGACCTGCAGAGTCTGTTTCCAACTAGGTAACAGTTCTGGTAAGAAAAGCTCCGCGAAAATACAATCCAACTATATTTTTGCAGTTTTTAGTCAATAAGGGAAACTACGAAGCGAAAAAGGGACGGAAACAGGCCACAGCGGGCCCACACCACCCCATGGCACAGGCCCACCCCTGGCCGCGCCACCAGGTGGTGAGGCCACCCAGGACTCCGTCTCCGACCCGTTTTCTCCCAGTACCTTCCTTTTGATATGAAACTTCGTAATATATAACCCCCTCGGATCTTCCGCGGTTCGTATATCGTGTTTTCGTCGTGTTTTTGTTTCGATCTGTTTCTGCCAGGACATACTCATTGAAATCTTAGAAGCATAATGGTGTCCGCCAAGGATAAAGGGAAGGAACCCATGGAGGAAGACCTCCAAGACACCAGGAAGGAGAAGGAGATCAAGAGTGAAAGTGAAGAGGAGGCAAAGCACACCGGCACTACCATTGCAAGTATCGGAGTGGTGGCAAATCCAGCCATTGGAGGGAATCCTCCTCATCACCGTTCAGATCCCTGGTCACTTCCTCCACGCACCAAGAATCCTTTCCATACCCTTATCCATAAGCATCAATACCAGAATTTGCCTAAGGAGAAATTACCCTCCAATTGGGATTTGCCTCGTTCAAGCCATTCAGGAAAAGAAGACTTCAAGGAGGAAGAGTGGGGAAAGAATAGCAAGAGCTGGGATTCTCAACACGACATGATCATGAGCCGCATTGAGCAAAACTCACAGCTGATTCGTAATCTCACCTTCGAGATTGAGGACTTTGGGAAACCGATCAAGGAGCTCATCAAAAGGATACCACCACCATCGAAGGAGTAATTTGTCATCAGGTTTGGCATCCCCTTGGTTTGTTCCAAGCTTGGGGGAGTGCCACGGTATCATATCACTATCTTCTATCTTTTTACCTTATTAGTAGAGTCATATCATGAATAGAGGAGTTATTTTGTAGTATGGTTTGCATTATGGAAGTGTCCCCTCTCTCGTTAGATTTGTATCCCTTGGTGTGAGTTTCCGTTATGGAGTACTAATGAGAAGTTCTATCATTCACTCTTTTGCATAAGCTTATGTTAGTTTTCAATTCATGGTTATATGATTGATCTTGTTGTTAGTATTGGTATCACTTTGGGATCATTGAGTTAATTTAGTTGGTTTTGGAAAACCTAGCTCGGTCAGTAGCAACACCTTTTTGAGAGTTGAATGAAAAAGATACAAGTGCTCTAGAGAAAAATAATTTCATCATCTTTCTTTCTTGATTTGCTCATAAGTCTAGTATTCTCTAGTTAAGATCTTTTGTGCTTCCAAGGAAGATTTCATGTTTGTTTTTATCACTTGTATGTTTGGTTGTTTCCTTCAACTCTTGTACTTGCTACCCAGCCTTGCTAGCCAAAAACCTATACCGAGAGGGTATTATTCTCATGCATCCACCTCCTTTAAACCAAAACCTTTGCCATTTGTGTCCACCATACCTACCTAGTAGCATTATTGCTATTCCAAGTAAATTCTTGTTTTATCTACCTCCCAAATTAAACTTGTTATGTGAAAATTAGTGATTAAAGCTCTCACGAACTTGATGGCACACTTTATTTTCCGCACTTAATAAACTAGAACCATTGGGTCCTTCTTTGTTGCGTATATGCTTGTGCTTTATGAGTTGAAGTTAGCCGAACCATGTATCATGGGGACCGCTTTCAACACTTCATTTGGTACTTTGTACCTAGTTGATATCATGTTCTTTTGCTTATGGATCCCGGCGGTGTGAAATAAAAGTGGAACTTGTAAGATCATGGAGTTTATATGTGTGTTAGAGAAACGCCTAGGCTGCTAGCCTAAGCCATGCCTAATCATGGTGGAAACTTGCAGCATAACTATAGTGAGCATTCTATGAAGCATCCTCAATAAAAACCTATGCAAATAGCAAATAAAAAGATCGCTGAGATGCTCACTGTCTGCTTGCCTTGTCATTTTGATTATGGGATAGCTCCTGTGTCATGTGCAAGGGGTACCCCGTTGGCGGTTCTCGATGATACGCATATATTTACAATGACAAGAGCTTGCTCGTGACTGAAGTTGAGTAGCATGAGGATCGGTACTCATAAGTAAGGGGCATGAGATTTCAACTTATAACTTGTTAAGCAAATCCTCTTAGTTGTGTCACTTTAACCTTAATCCCAAAAGATGCCTATGATAGGGGCAATGAGAGCTGAAAGCTAGTAAGTATCATAATTTTTGGGAGCTCTTTATGAGACTTGCAATCCCTGCTTCCCTCTGCGAAGGGCCTTTCTTTTACTTTGTAGTTGAGTCAGTAAACATATTCCCTTCTATCTCAGCAAGTATTTTGAGTTGATGTGTTTCATTCATTCATATGATGATTTATTCAATCATGTTTCCTATGTTCCTTGTTTTGCACATTGCTCTTATCTTGAAGTTTACTACTTTGAAAGCTTTCTTTGAAAACCAGCTATTTGTGAACTCCAGCAAATTATCAACTAGTCTTCGACCAAGAGCTAAGTTTGCCATTACCAATTATGATTCACTTTATGTATCTTTATTGTGTTTCCTTTACTCATTGCAAGTTGAGTTGTATAATAGTGAGTTGTCTTCTATTATGATCTATGTATTTGATGAATGTGATGCTTCTTGTCCGTATTATTTTATCAACTCTTCACTCCATAAACTTGAGGTCATGTTTATTGAGCTCAGTTTCGCTTGGGGACAAGCGAAGACTAAGGTTGGGGGAGTTGATACGTCCATTTTGCATCACTATTCTATGTCTTAATTCACTATTATTCATTGATATATTTCGTATTGAGAGGTGGTACTTATGTTATTTCATTTGTTTTTGAATGGTTGATGACTTTTGGAGCATGGACCACTGCAGTCAGGATTCTGATGGAAAAGGTGCTGTTTGGAGGCAAAATTCGCGAAGATCACAAAATCCGGGAAAATATACAGAAAATTCTATTTTTCCAGAAGACTCAAGATGCCAGAATATGGAGTGGAGGTGGGCCACAGGGGGCCCACACCACCCCATGGCGCGGGCAGGCCTAGGCCGCGCCAGGGAGTGGTGTGGCCACCCTGACCCACTCCAGCCTCTCCCCTCTGGCGTATATCTTCCTCCCGAAACCCTAAGACTCGGAGAGTGACCACATAAAGATTCCGCTGCCTCTGCGGGGCAGAAAACACCGAGAGAGAAAGATCTCTCCGGCAGACAGAATTCTGCCGGAGAGGGGAGATCGTCGCCATCAACACCATCATCAAGCTGGGCTTCATCGGGATCATCATCATCATCACCACCACCATCATCAGCAGCAGCACCCTCATCACCATCTCCATATTGCTGTAACAATTGTGTTGAATCTTGCATAGTTAATAGGGGAAACTTTCCCGGTGTTGATTACGCTTTGTAGTTGATGCTATTGAGTGAACCATTGAATTATTGTTTATGTTCAGATTGTTATACATCATTATTCCATCTCTGATGATGATCCATATGATGTCTTGTGAGTAGTTCGTTTTATTCTTGAGGACATGGGAGAAGTCTTGTTGTTAGTAGTGGAGTTGCGTTGAGAAAGATTCAATAAATTGTTATTTAAGTTGTGGTGTACTTCTTCTAGTGGTGTCATGTGAACGTCGACTACATGACACTTCACCCATATGGGCCTAGGGGAATGCATTGTGTATTTGGCTACTAATCGTAGGGATTGCCGGAGTGACAGAAACCTGAACCCCCGTTAGGAAACCATTGCACAAGGGACGTAAGGGTCTTAGAGTTTAAAGCTGTGGTTAGGTTTCTACCTTAATTACTTTCTTGTACTTACGGATGTTTGCAAGGGGGTTTAATCACAAGTATGTATTAAGTCTTGGATGGGACGGTACATTAGCACAGGTCCACCCACACAACACTTAGCAAGCTAGAGAAGATTAATCGACTATATGAAGCGAAAGCACTTGACAGTCTTCCCATCTGTCCTCGATAACGTTTGGTCATCTATAGAAATACAACCGGCTTGTCCTTTGCTGCATAAAGGATTGGGCCACTTTCTGCATTCATTCTTACTGTCTTTTATTTACTCGTACTTTGTTTACTTGCTTTATCGAAAACCCCTAAAAATCCGTTTGCTAAGTATTTGCAGAGAATTCCTGATCCATACCACTAGCCAGCACCTTCTGCTCCTCGTTGGTTTCGACACTCTTACTTATCGAAAATACTGCAATACACCCCATATACTTGTGGGTCATCACTAGCTATCATAGAATGTTCCTTTATCTTAACTGGGAAATGCATTTTCTCAATGTAAGGTTCAGGTAAAACATGATTAGTAGTATAAACTTCAGTATTTCTTGAAGGAACACTCTTAGCAATATCTTTATAAGGTTCATGATACTTATTCCACTTCTTTTTAGGCACTTCAATATAGGAAGCAAAAGCCTTAAAATAAGAAGCAATAGCTTGAGAGTCTAGACCATAAGCATTTTTAATATTTTGAAAGTCAGCAGTTCCCATAAAAGATTCAATGCATTCATAATCATAATTTATACCTGACTTTCTACCTTTATCATTCTCCTAAGCTTCAGCATTGTCTTGAATACGGTCTAGAAGATCCCATTTAGCTTCTTCTTCCATGCGAGTGAATGATCCAGCACAAGAAGCATCCAATAAATCCTTATCATGTAAAGAAAGCCTTGCATAAAAGTTATTGATAAGAATATTGTTGGGGAGCTCATTAATGGGACATTTGAGCATTAGCAACTTCAATCTCTCCCAAGCTTGAGCTGTACTCTCTCCATCAAGAGGCCAAAAGTTGTATATTTGATTCCTATCTTTATGAATCTCACTAGGAGGATAAAACTTTGAATAAAAGAGAGGCACTATTTCCTCCCATTCCAGAGCTTGACCATTCTTCAGCAGCTTATACCATTCCCCAGCTCTTCCTTTTAGTGATAATGAGAATAACTTCTTTTTAACTTGATCTGTAGTAATAGAATGCACACTTGAACAACCCGCATAATTCGTGTATAAAGAGCAAATGATCACCGAGATGGACAGTTCCATCCCCAACATAGTAGTTATCCATAACATGATGAATAATTGTTGTAGGTATTTTAAAAGCATCATTCTCAGCAGGTGGTGGCTCATCTACTACCTTAGCAGTGGTAGTAGCATTACCAAATAAGAAACTCAGCGAATTATCCATAACAAACATAAAGCAACTAACAGAAGTAAACAATACTCACAGTAGGAGTTTCCTTTACGAGTTCCACTCTCCAATAGCGCTTCACTCCCCGGCAACGGCACCAGAAAATAGTCTTGATGACCCAAAAGTATAGGGGGTGTATCGCAGTATTTTCGATAAGTAAGAGTGTCGAACCCAACGAGGAGCAGAAGGTGCTGGCTAGTGGTATGGATCAGGAATTCTCTGCAAATACTTAGCAAACGGATTTTTAGGGTTTTTTTGATAAAGCAAGTAAACAAAGTACGCGTAAACAAAAGACAGTAGGAATAAATGCAGCAAGTGGCCCAATCCTTTATGCAGCAAAGGACAAGCCGGCTGTATTACTTAAGATGACCAAACGTTCTCGAGGACACATGGGAAGACTGTTAAGTGCTTTCGCTTCGTATAGTTGATTAATCTTCTTTAGCTTGCTAAGTGTTGTGTGGGTGAACCTGTGCTAATGTACCGACCTTCCGAGGACTAATACATACTTGTGATTATACCCCTTGCAAACATCTGTAAGTACAAGAAAGTAATTAAGGTAGAAATCTAACCACAGCTTTAAACTCTAAGACCCTTACGTCCCTTGTGCAATGGTTTCCTAACGGGGTTCAGGTTTTTGTCACTCCGGTAACCCCTACAATTATTAGCCAAATACACAATGCATTCCCCTAGGCCCATATAGGTGAAGTGTCATGTAGTCGACGTTCACATGACACCACTAGAAGAAGTACACCACAACTTAAATATCAAACTATTGAATATTTCTCAACACAATTCCACTACTAACAACATGGCCTCTCCCATGTCCTCAAGGACAAAACGAACTACTCACAAGACATCATATGGATCATGATCAGACATGGAATAATGATGTATAACAAATGGAATATAAACAATAATTCAACGGTTCACTCAATAGCATCAACTACAAAGAGTAATCAACACCGGGAAAGTTTCCCCTATGAACTATGCAAGATTTAACCCAATTGTTACAGCAATATGGAGATGGTGATGAGGGTGCTGATTGTGATGATGGTGGTGATGATGATGATGATCCCGATGAAGTCCAGCTTGATGGTGGTGTTGATGGTGACGATCTTCCCTCTCCGGGAAGGAATTCTCTAGGCAGAAATATGTCTGCTGGAGAGATCTTTCTCTCTCGGTGTTTTCTGCCCCGTAGAGGCGGCGGAATCTTTCTGTGGTCGCTCCCCGAGTCTTAGGGTTTCGGGAGGAATATATACGCCAGAGGGGAGAGTCAGGGGTGGACCAGGGCGGCCACACCACCTGGTGGCGCGGCCAAGGATGTCCTGCGCAAGGGGGTGGTGTGGGCCCCCTTTGGCCCATCTCCAGCCCCCCTTCTGGCTTCCTTCGTCTTCTAGAAAAATAGGATTTTCCGTATATTTTCCCGGATTTTTTGATCTTCACGAATTTTGCCTCCAAACAGCACATTTTCCATTAGAATCCTGACTGCAGCGGTACATACTCCAAAAGTCATCAATCATGCAAAAACAGATAAAATAACATAAGTATCATCTCTTAATACGAAATATATCAATGAATAACAGTGAATTATGACATAGAATAGTGATGCAAAATGGACGTATCAACCGCTCTTTCCATAATGCCAAGTTTAGAAAGATAAGCCAATTTGCTAATAGAGTAGCCCATGAACTTGCGGTTTTAAGCATGATGTTTTGAGTAAGAAAGTGTTGCTTATTTCTTTCCTCCCTGCATGTTGGAATTAAATAAGCAGAATATAATAACAATGATTTGAGTAATATAATGTAGTTTTTCTAAAACAGGGATTTGTTGTATACATAGTTTTTTCGCCACAAGAGTGTGCTAAAATATGATTTTTTTTTGCAAGAGAGGTTTCTGTTACGACTTTCAGATATGCTAGATTTTCCAATTAAGTGGATCTGATGGCTGGGAAGTAGGATGAACCCCCTCCTTCCTCTCCTACCCCTCAAAAAAAATCTAGCACAACAAGAGATGTTAATCTTAGGCATAAACCCCTCCTTATTGTGTTTATCACTAGTATAGATCAGCCTACTAAGGCCCCCCATCGCACACGAAGAACTTTTCTGTGTGTGGTGGCGTAGTTCGCTGATGCCACAAAATTTCGATCATATGCCTATGGCCTAGGAAGGCTCCTTCATGGGCTCGTCGCAGACATAACTTTTTCTGTACCGTAAAAAATACAACACACACGACCGGTCGAGAGGAAACCATATGCTTAAAACCGTGTGCCTCCTATATGCGACGATTTGTCAAGTTTTTACTATTTTTTCATGCGCCATTTCTCAAACAGTGAGTCTGTAATTATCATGCGCTTCCTCATGAATTCCATAAGATGCATGTGTAGTCTCTTCTCCTTTCTCCTCGTGATGCACGTTGGGGACGATGTAGCTTCATGGACACACGCCATAAAGCCCTATGCCGTAGCGCCCTCTTGGCACACACCATCTCTACGGTAGACACACTTCAATATGGCTCGCAGCAAGAATGCCGCTCTCCTTTCTTGCTTCTAGCAGTGCGTGCCAGCGTGTCGCCGCCATGTTGAGCAGGCTTCTCCTGTGGTGAAGGAGGAGCAAGAATATTCGGTTGGGGAGGAGGAGCACCCTGTCCCGTAGCCGGACCATGACGGAGACTCCTCCCCCTTGCACTCGCTCGGCTAGTCCTCCTCTGACAACAACTACGAAATCAATTTGGAGGACACCGAGAGCACGGCGACTGTGACGCCGGAAGATGATTCATCGCAGCTCGAATGGTGGGAGGAGGCTGAGCGGCGGATTGAGGAATAGGAGGACGAGATGCTTGAGCAGCAGGCGACGTTGCTGGAGTACTACACGAAGAAATTCGAGAACATGTGGCGAAGGTCGTTAATGTCGCCGTTGTTAAGAAGGAGATCATCTACATCTCCTCCAATGACAAGAAGTAGTAGCAACTTGCATATATTAATGTGTAACTTTATGATTGTTCCACGCATAATTTATCATATATAAACTATTTGTGATGCTTTTGTATATCCCCCAAGTTTATCCATGGCTAAACTGTTTGGGATTGTGTTAATCAAGGTTTCACTTCGCCTATAAAAAGACTCGCATAATAATCTTCCCTCCGACTGCCTCCCTCCTCGAAACCATGCCTCCCTACGAATCCACCCACGTGTACATCGACCTGGCGTAGTACTTGGGGACCAGAATAAGCATACGATTTTCTTAGTATAAATCATGTATAATGTTTAGATGATGATGAGATTGATTTTGTACAGTGTGCTAGACTTTTGAACAACACACACGGTTTGTAATACGAAAGGCGTGTGCGATAGCAAACTTTCGCAAACTGATTTTCTAGAAGGAATCGTGCTGTGTTTTTATCCCATTTGAGCCTCACATATGCAAACCCTACCATATTTCTTCTATACATAAGGATAAGGACCACAGGGGACCGCGTCCGATGTCACTCCGGTCGACGGCCACCACCACTCTTCAGGACCACGTAGTATACATTCCTTGATCCCCTAGTTGGCGAACCTTGCCGCGCTAGAATGCAGATGACCTTGTTGTTGGCTTCTTCGCAATCAAGGCCGGCGGTGCCGACAATAACGCCGATCAAGCTGACTCGTCCTTGCCAGCTATTGTCCTCGTCTGCCTGGAGGTATACATTGGTACACTGCATTCGAACTTATACATATTATGGATCTATCGTGTAAGCATAGTTAGCAATGTCGGATCCATTTGGATATTGTCTTAGGATCATTTGTTCGGTTTTTATACACATTAGTACAGTTAGAAAGGTTGGATTCATTAGAATATTGTGTTGTGGTAAGTGTGTATGCTAGCTTGATGTATATCTTATATTGTATTGCAGAAGTTTTGGTTGTTAGATAAATATATTATATTTTGTATGACTTAACTTTAATTGTTAAATCTATTGAATCTGCAACTCCACTTAGCATTCTATTTCACTAACTTCGGTACCAATTAATTGTGTGGTTCTTTATGTGTTCATGATCCATTTATTTTCATCTTTAAGTGTTTGCTTATGTGTGCCATGATCTATTTCTGCCACTACTTCATGTGGCTGCTCATGTGTACAATCATCATCTTCTTATAGGGATGATATTTTGCTGACACTGCATAGGATTTTGATTTCCTTATCCTTGCTAGAGCACTTTCGAGTAAGAATACAAATTATTTAAAATTACATTTATTTATTTAATCTGTGTTGTTTTTCTGTGTTTATGTTCTAACTCCAAAGATATCTTTGTACAGTTGTTTTGTGTGGTGCCAATGCAATAGCTCCAAGGATACTAGTAAGTATACATGCTTAGATAAGGAAATCGATCTATTTTGCTTTAAGCATTTCACTTATTCACTTCTCTATTTCTATGGACAAGCGACCGAGAAGCATTCCAATCCACGGGCTACGCCTCTAGTCGTCGGTATTGTGATATTATATAGCACTGTGTAGAGTACTTTTTACTAAGAGTGTCATATGCAGTGTTACCGGAATATCACAAAGGTGACGAGAAGATTACACCGGAGGATCTGAATAATTGGGATATTAAAGGTGTGGTTTGGAAGATCATGCCAGCAGAACCTTTCATGGTGACAACGATGTAACCATGAATTAGTCCTATAGCTATCTTATTTGTATAGCTATCAACTGAATCTATACTGAAATACATGTATACATGTGGTGTGTGTGAAATGTACGGTATGAATTTAGTTCTGCTAATGTATTTGCATGCAATGTTGAGTTATGGTTTGTTGGGTACATCTTGTGTATATGTGCTACATGTTTCTACTGTTATCACTTATTTTTTCATAGCTAAACCTTGTGTGATGCTTGAAATAAGCATACGACTAGACTAAACAACTGTGTGGCACCTTAGTTGCTACTTTCTCGAGTAGGTAATCAACAATAGTAGTTATAGAGAGAGTGGAAAGCTTTGTTGCGATGTGAAGAGAAGGGAAGGGGAACAATTAGAACCAATATAGTGTGGCCATACATGTCCTTGCCTCCCTATGCTACAAAAAGCTTTCCGCATGGCGAGTCGTCGCATGATCCAGCGTGCCATCCCACATCATCTTGTTCCAAATTGCCCGGTTCCATGGCTAGATATGCCCGACAATTGTCATTGCGAAAAGAAAGGAAAAGAGTAACAACTTTGTTGTCTAGCAAGTTGCCACCAAGTATTCACATAGCTTGCCAAAAAATAAAGGGTTTTACCATGATGCGTGTAAAAAGTACAAAATACTTAGGGCCGACTCTGGGCCTAGAGGGGAGGGGAGACTATCTAGGGCCTAGGCCTAGAGGGGGGCCATCAAATGTATGTTGTACATGAATACGATGCCTAGCCTTTCTACAAAAAATCCAACAAACTGATTGCCTTAGGAGGCTAGGAGTAAACCAAAGAAAAAATCAAAATAAATTTAGAATGTAGACAACCCATAAGTCCAACAGGAGAGAAAAAACATCTAGCGTGGCCTAGATATTCCACCATCATCACCACATCGCCGATCATCAGTGTTCATCCTATTGGTATTTCCTACCTCCTTTGTGCACCATAGTAGTTTGAGTGAGCACAATTAAACACACTATTCTATGTCGCCTATTTTATTACTCTGGTATGATTATAAACAAATATGTGTTTTTATGGATATCAGCACAATCTCCATATATGTCTTCAATGATATGCATTTGGTTCATCTCACCAACCTAATCATTTAAATGATCATCGGTTTCCAATTGTTCTCCTCTTATATATGGTAGCTAAGATATGGCATTGCAAAAAATACTATCTTGTCACTTGAGGTCAAGCAACAATAGTTCAAGATGTCGCCGTCGCCAAAGGGGATGTTTTTTGTACACATTATTCATATATTGTTCATACATTACTTTTATGATGCATATAATGGGATCAGCTTTCCAAATTTGATGCAACCATGCATATACTGAAAGATGCATGGTCCCTACTCGATGATCATGCACTTTGATAGATCGACTATGATTGGGTATTGATCTTATTGAACCACCTTGATGACGACATGATAGATAAATTATTCTTTCTTTGGTGAAGAACTTGGCATTTTAGAAGAATGGTATTTTTGGGATGGCGAGTGTGGCATTCATCAGTCTACACAGTACTCGGTAGGTGTTAAATGAACCATCTAACCCAAAAGGAAAGAAGACTCTAACTTTACCAAGTGCAGACAAAAGAATAAACAAAGTGAAGAGATAGAGTTATGGAAAAAATATTGAAGTACTTTCTTTTTAAGTGTATAAGTAACATGTGTTGCACTGGTGAGTACCACACACAACATGTAAAAGTACACAAGGTGCACCCGTAAGTACACACGCTGCATTTTGAAGTATGTGCACCAAAAATTACACAAATATTTCTGTTGTTAGTGTCAGTACTTCGCATGTTAGTGTATGTGTGATTGTGTGTACTCACCATATTTTTATGTGTAAAGCGTACTTACCATATGTCTTGTGTGTACTCTCCACTTTTGGATATGCTTGTTTTTGTGTGTAATTATCATGTTTTCGTGTGTGTACTCTAAAAACCGAAGTGTCAAAAATGATAAATTCGAAAATCAGAGAGGAAAAATCTGAACCAAAAGAAGCATGCGGGAAGGAGTCCATGTGACACGTGTTGAGAGCGGGAGTGCCTGCTCAGTCCAGCCTTCCGCTAGCGACAACATTTAATTTTTAGTGATGTATTTATTAGGTACATTATTTGTTTTGTAAATTGTAAATAGTAAACTTCAATTGTGCATTAGTACCACAACATCAAGGATCATGTGTAAATCCTAGCACTACGAATTTTGACATGGGGTTTCGGGAACCATTAATTTGGAAGTTGTTCTAAATGTGGCATCCGATGGCTCATCTCTCGTATCTTTTTTAGCCTAGGATATGCGCCCCCGGCTATGTCGGCCCGGTACTGCTTCTACGGTTTCCTTCTTTCTGCCAAGTGATATTCTGTGGTTTGGGAATATCGTGCTCCTCTAGGTGATTGACTGCTTGCCTTTCCCCTACCGCATACTACTTCTCATCCGCCCATTGATTTGGCTATTGGGGAAGCTACTCCGTACTCAAGCTTTATACTATAACCTCGTGGGGAGCTTCTCTTCAGTAAACCGGGTGAAGAATAGTGAGTTCGACATGGACACCATTGATGTCAAGCTCCACACATGCCATTGGTCCGAAAACAATGACGTACACAAGTGGATTGGTCTTGGGTTGTCCAATCAAGCTTTGATAGGCCTCCGTCCTCGCGAATTCGTGTCCGCCGAGGTTGAATCGATGAATTTCATGCATCTATTGTTGACATGAGAGGTTGTGAAACCGAGTTTCTTCTAACATTAGATACAATGTTTTGACACACCGGAAACACATGTTGTTTGTTGCATGCACACTTATGTCATGTTGTAATGATTCTAGGGGTATTCTCCAAGGGGATGTTTCTTGTACGTATTACTCACAGTCGGTGTATCGTGCTGGTATATGCTACATGGGATAGCTTAGAAAAGGTGGATGACAATAGAGGCATCGGAGTCTCCGGGATGAGATTGGCAACATGTGATTTATCTAGGTTCGGCCCCTCTCGGTGGAGTAAAATATCTACTCTTGCTTTACTGTATTATATGCTCAGATCTGATTAAAATATCTCCAATGGTGGTGCAACAAACCCAATCTATCTAGCATCCATAAAAAAATTAGCGATGACCACAGAAGCGGAAGCATAAAGGGCTTCCGTAGCTGTCGCATTATCGGTATCACATGCGCATACGATCCACACGGTCATCGACGGCGAGGAAGAAGAAGAACTAGACCATGAAGCATTCTGCCACTGGATGCTTGCAAAGATGCTGGGAATAGACTTGGACTTGGTAGTCAGATAGCCTTTTCTTAAGCATTTTTTTACACTCTAATGTGTAACAAAATATGTATGAATTTTCTGTTGTATGTTTGTTTAGATCCAATAAATCATGTATGCACCTAGATATTCGTTATGCCTTTTCCGTTGATTGCTCTTGGGTGCACTAAATGTTATGCGGGGCAGAATGTTAACCTGTAAACAAACGCACTACAACGCCCTCAACAACATACGCCTTCCACGATGATCATGAGAAGGGAAGCCACAATCCAGGGCTTGATGTATGGGCATTCATGCTTGCATGTTCCACTTGTCAGTGTGGAGCTCTATACCAATGCGCATGACCCTGCACCTATTTCAAATCGATGTAAACCATTTTTTACACAAGGCTGGACTGAGCAGGCACTCCCGCGCTCAACACGTTTTTCGTGTATTTCCTTATTGAATTGCACCTTAAACATGTCAACTATGTTTTTATTTATCAACATGTATTTCCACCATGTCATCAATCGATCAAAACCACACAAGGCCGACAAGAATTAGGAGAAACGACTACCCTACGATTGTGATGGGAAGACCCTTTTGTGACTGAATATTTACACATTCTGCCTAACTACTGCACATCGGGGCACAGAGACAGGATTAGTGTATATCTGTATGTCCACACAATTTATAAATGTAATGCTGCTCCGTTGGGTTACACACTAAGTGCCCCCTATAAGCTATAAAATGACATTTGCACAAATATGCCTAGAAAAAATAGTATATGCATTTGATAAGTTACCAGTGCATTATCTTATAAGTTGCCACATCTCCTCAACACCAGCAGCCTAACTACATGGCTATATGAAGGTTATCAACAAAAGAGGGTCTGATTATGACCCTGAAAATATACAATAAGTTGCAAGGGACGCCGTGTATACAATGGTTGTCACTAAAGAATGCTACACAAATTGTATATACATTTATTATCTAAGTTTAGATGTGCTATATTATGAAGCCACTAACATGCTTCTCTCATGGTATCCAATTTCATCAACTAAAAAGAATAAGGCAATATAAAAACTATTCCGACACACAATGTGAACGATTCACAAATACATCCGAGAAGATGATGTCAAGGCTGATTCTTTGAGACCACCAGGTGAGAACCATGAAGGAGGAGCAGCAGTGGTCGAGGATGTCGCGGCGAGGTCAGGGAATGGTGGACAGGGACGAACCGAGCCATTTCTAGATGTTGTCGAATGAGGACGGCGATGTCCTTCTCACGCTTTACCCATCAAACTACAAACATGGAAATGATGTGGGTAGTTATAAAGAAGGTGTGTGCTGACCGCGCTCACGGAAGCCATGATAGGCAGTTTGGTGAGGCCTTCGATTTTTAGATCATAAACATATGTGTGATGTCAGGACACATGACCCTCTTAGTGGTCACCCCCTTCACCAGCCTTGTAGGTGTTGCAAGTTGTCGCTAGGATAGTGGCTTCGAGTTAATATTTGTATTCTTCTTATAAGGCTTTGTTGAATATGTTGAAAATATGAGTAGTTTACCATATAAATTAATCCCCCCCTCCCAGGCGCGGGCTAGCCTTACCCGCGCCACCAGGTGGTGTGGGGCCCCCTGGCACCCCCTCGGTCTCCCCTCTCGCCTATAAGAGCCTCCCGATACTAAAACCCTAAAACATCAAGCCTCCAGCCACGAAAAGTTCCGCAGCGCCGCCGCCACCGAAGGGGAGATTCGGGGAACAGAAAGTCTCTGTTCCGGCACCCTGCCGGGACGGGGAAGTGCCCCCGGAGCCATCTCCATCGATCTCCACCACCATCTCCATCACCGTTGCTGATTCCCATGATGAGGAGGGAGTAGTTCTCTCTCGAGGCTAAGGGTTCTACCGGTAGCTATGTGTTCATCTCTCTCTCTATGCATGATCATATTGTGATCATGAGCTTTGTAATCAAGTAGATCTACCTTGCTACTCAAGTGCTTTAATGAATCTCTGCTCTCCCCATGTGTGTGAAAGTGACAACGTGCTCACCATGGTGGCACTTAGGCTAGAGATTACAAATACTTGTTGTGAGTTATATTTGGAGTTGGATGTCTTTATGAAATGGTGGTGTTTGTTGGACTCATCTAGTACTCAAGGTGACAGTGTGGGGTTTTCTAGATAGGAAAGGCTTACTTTGAGGAGTGCTATTATAGCCCTACCATGGATTAGAGTGACCAACCGGAGAGTAGTTAAGAGTAGTATCATGAAGATAATATATTTATATGAGAGTGTTCACTAGTGAAAGTATGATCCCTAGGCCTTGTTTCTAAGCATTGAAACACCGTTTGCTACTAGATCTGTTACATGTTTGCTTGCTGCCATCTTTATTTAAGTTTGCCTTTAGTCTTTTCACGCCATCAAGCTATTTTCTATCACCATACCACTTGTATTTCACTATCTCTTCGCCGAACTAGTGCAACTATACACCTGACAAGTGTATTGGGTGTGTTGGGGACACAAGAGACTTCTTGTACCTTGATTGCAGGGTTGCTTGAGAGGGAATACCTTTGACCACTTCCTCCCTGAGTTCGATAAACCTTGGGTGATCCACTTAAGGGAAAACTTGCTGCTGTTCTACAAACCTTTGCACTTGGAGGCCCAACAACTGTCTACAAAAATAGAAGTGCGTAGACATCAAGCTATTTTCTGGCGCCGTTGCCGGGGAGGTAAGTTAAAAGGTACTCACATCCTCCGGTGTGAGTGCTCGAAGTTATTTCCTTTAGATTCTGCAATTTTGTCTTTTTGTTTCTTGTTGCACTAGTTAGGCTTAATGGAAAACAACAAGAAAATTAGAGAGCTTTATAGTATTTATCTTGAGTTAGGACATGAAGTGTTTGAAGAGAAAATTAAAAAACCTATAGAACTTTATTTGCATGCTAATAGCAATGTTGTTAGTATGAATTCTTTGGACACCATTATTGCTAATGCTATGAAAAAGTGTAAGCTTGGGAAAGCTAGTTTTTATGAAAATGATCTTTTTAGTTCCCCAGCTTTGGAAGATAGCTATTCTATTCCTTATGATGATACCAAACCTCCAATATATGATGATTACAATGATGAGTATGATATTTTCAGTCCACCTACTATTGAGGAGAAAATTAATGATTACAATATGCCTCCTATATTTGATGATTATGGTGATGATAATAATAATGTTAGCTATTTTGTTGAATTTGCTCCCACTACAATCAATAAGAATGACTATGTTTATGTGGAGAGTATTAATTCTTTTATGCATGTGGCTCATGATAAGAATGTTTTATGTGATAGTTATATTGTTAATTTTATTCATGATGCTACTGAAAGTTATTATGAGAGAGGGAAACATGGTCTTATGCATCTCAATAATATTAAGTTTACCCTCTTTATGTTGAAAATTTTGAAGTTGCACTTGTTTTGTTTTCCTATGCGTGTTGCTTTGTGCTTTCATGACTTGTTTCTTTACAAGATTCCTATGCATAGGAAGTGGGTTATACTTAAATGTGCTTTAAATTTGCTTCTTGATGCTCTCTTTTACTTCAATTTATATTTCTTATGTGAGCATCTTCTCAAACTATCATGCCTAACTTAAAGGCGTTAAAGAAAAGTACTTATTGAGAGATAACCCAAAAGTTTTAGATGAGTCTTGAAAGTTATTAACTCTGTAATAACCGCTCCTTATCCTTTTTATTTGCTTTTTGTGCCAAGAGTAACCTCTAATGAGAGAGAAGTAATGATTGGGAAAGTTGCTGTCCTGAAACAGATTTTTGTGCTTCACCGTAAAAATTCCTGAGAGAGCTCTGTACGTAGGATTGAGCTATAATTGTTTGTGCTTCTGCCTCAGATTGTTATATAACTTTCCTTAGTTCAACACCTTTTGATTTAAGAAACAGAAGGTCTTCTAAAAAATTCGTCTTTACCTGCTGGTCTGTTTTGACAGATTTCTGCCATTTTCTGCATTTGCTTCTTGTTGGTTCCTTTTTGAGTTCTTTTGGAGAATTGAGCTTTTATCGGGAAGTACTACAGTAGCTAGTGTTCTAATGCAAGTTTATTTGGTATTAGAACTGAACCCAAAGACCTATTATCTTGAGTGCACTAATGTTGCTAATAAAAATTGTGTGAAGTTTTGTATGAAGGAAAAATTTCAGGTGTATGGAAGGAATGAGTAACGAGATGAAGGATGGACTAAAGCTCAAGCTTGGGGATGCCACGCGTGTCACCCCAAGAAACATCGAAGAAGTACAAGCGTCAAAGCTTGGGGATGCCCAAGGCATCCCCTTCTTCATCAATAAAAATCCCAGATTTCTTCCAAACGCTTCATTTTTATTGTTTCATGCACAGTTGTGTTTTTCTTGGAGCGTCTTCTTTTTCGTTTTAGTTTTTCGTTTCACTTTGGTTTGCTTAGTCTTCTGAATAAATTGGTTGGACCCCTCTTTCATACATTGGTTTGCAAATAGTTTGGTTTGGTTTGGAAAAGAGTAGGAAAGTTCATGCTTAAGTGGTAAAAAGAGCTTGTTTTTGACTGTGGCCTATGCTTTTTCATGCCATGCTTGATATTGTTTTTTCTTTATGCTTAGTATTCTTTGTTGTAGCATGACTTGTTATAAACAATTGAGATTGCTTAATGTGCCTTGGATGAATCATGCGTTGTTTAGCATATTAAAGCATAGTATAGTGGTATTCTCCTTTGATGCTTTATTTGGGTTGACTTGGCGCATGCTCACACCATGTTATGACTATCACAAGTCACCATAGCCTTTATGATCCTTTATTTTTCAACTTGTAGCATCACTTTATGCTTTGATCAATGATGTTTTGTCGCTCTGCATGATTATGGCCATTATTGCTCTCTTAGTTTGTCGCTCCCAGTCTTTTGCTAGCCTCCACAACCAAGTATGAGTTCCACTCATGCATCCAACTCCCTAAACCAAGTTATTCCAAAGAGTCTACCATACCTACCTACTAGCTTATGCTATTCCAAGTATATTCATGCTTTTGTTTACCTTCCACTTGTTATGAGAAAACTAGTGATTAAAGCTCTCACGAACTTGATGGCACACTTTACTTTATTGCCTCTAATAAACTTAAATCATTGGGTCCTTCTTTGTTGTGTATATGCTTGTGCTTTATAACTTGAAATTAGCAGAACCATGTTTCATGGGGAACGCTTTCAATATTGCACTTGTACTTTGTACCCCGTTGATATTATGTTCTTTTGCTTACAGATCCTGGCGGTGTGAAATAAAAGTGGAACTGGTAAGATCATGGAGTTTGTATGTGTGTTAGAGAAACGCCTGGACCGCTAGCCTAAGCCATGCCTAATCATGGTGGAAACTTGCAGCATCACCATAATGAGCACTCTATAAAGCATCCTCAATAGAAACCTATGCAAATAGCAAATAAAACGATCGCTGAGATGCTCATTGTCTGCTTGCCTTGTCATTTTGATTATGGGAAAGCTCTCGTATGATGTGCAAGGGGTACCCCGTTGGCGGTTCTTAATGATACACATATACTTACAATGACAAGAGCTTACTCGTGACTAAAGTTGAGTAGCATGATGATCGGTCTTCGTAAGTAAGGGGCATGAGATTTCGGTTTATAACTTGTCAAGCATATCCTCTTAGTTGTGTCACTTTAACCTTAATCACCTTCAAGATGCTTATGATAGGGGCAATGAGAGCTGAAAGCTTTAAGTACCATAATTTTTGGAAGCTCTTTATGAGACTTGAATCCCTACTTCCTTCTATGAAGGCCTTTCTTTTAGTTTTATTTTGAGTCTCCACCTTCTATCTTTATGCACCTACTTTGAGAGCATAGTGGCCATTCTTAGTTCTATGTGCATTGTCCCAAGACTTGTTGATTGATGCATACTTTGATATTACTTGTTTTAAACTATTTGTATCTAGTCACTCTTATCAACTTTGAAGGTGTCCTACGCATTTATATTTGCTACTCTATGAGGGACAAGCTGAATACTATTATGCTATGTTTTATTTATGTGAAAAACAAACAAACGTCTTGCAAAGCATTGTTATTCATGAATCTTTTGTTTGTGCCTTTTCATGTTGCATCATAGTTTCTTTGACTTATTGCTAGAACTTTGTCTTTCATGTTATGATTGAAGTACTATGATCCCAGCTTTGAATGTTTTACAAGTACTTTGATCAACTCTTTGATGGTGCATGTCACCTCAAAAATTATTATTTGTTTTTATCACTTACCTACTCGAGGACGAGCAGGAGTTAAGCTTGGGGATGTTGATGAAGAAAATATGCCCTGAGAGGCAATAATAAAGTTGTTATTATATATTTCTTGTATATGATAGATGTTTATTTTGCATGCTATAATTGTATTGATAGGAAACATCAATACATGTGTGTTTAATAAACAAAAAGGGTTCCTAGTTATGCCTCTCTTATAGACTAGCTTGTTGATTAACAAGATGATCAAAGTTTCCTGATCATGGACATTGGATGTTGTTAATAACAAGGTCACAGCATTTGTGAAATGATGTGATGAACATTCATCCGAAGTTTAGCATTACGATCAAGTCATTATGTTTATATTGCTATAACATCATACAAAGTAGTCTTAGTCCTTAGACCATGAGATCATGTTAATTGCTAACACCGAAAGAGTATCTTGATAACATCAAACGTCACACCGTAACAGGGTGACTATAAAGATGGGTTCAGTACTACGAAGGTGTTATGTTGAGGCTCATGGATCAAGAATGGAATTTGTCAATCCAGATGACGGATATATATACTCTGGGCAGTCTCGGTGATATCACATTAAGATAGCTTGCAAGCAAGTGATATGATCACTAGAATGTTATATCACGGGAATGAGAAAAGAGTGCATGTCGGTAACGAGATCAAACTAGGTATTTGGATACCGATGATCGAATCTCGGACATGTATTATACCATGAGACGAAGGGATTAAATTGCTGACGTTAAAGGTTCTCACGATCACAGAAGTCATCGTTGAATATGCAGGAGTCAGTATGGATCTCCAGGTCCCGCTTCTGATTATTGATCTGAGAGGAGTCTCAATCATGTCTGCATTATTCGTGAACCGTAGGGTGACACACTTAAGGATTGCCGGACACCATTTAGGAGCACATATGTTCCAGACAAAAGGTTTGCAAAGCGCAGGAAATGTTTCGATAGAAACCGGAATTGTTTCGGGTGAAATTGCAGAAAGTGGTTCTGCATGTGATATTGAAATGTTGCAAGGGGTTTTATGTGAATGTTTGTTAATTAAAGTAATTAACAAAATTCTGAATAAAAATAATAAAAGAGTTTTATTAAATGAGAGAGCATTAAATTTGGAGAAATTTAATGCATTTAAAGTGGAGACTTTAAAAGAGAATGTGAAGGAGCATTTTAATGTGGAGGGGTTACCACCACATGAATGGGGGAGGTGAGGGGTCACCCCCCATGCGCCGGCCATGGAGAGAGGGGGCACCCCCCTCCTCCTATAAAAGGCCACCCATTCCCTCCTTCATCCTCACACCTCCTCGTGAAGGATCCCTCTCCCCCTCTAGATATTCCCCCATGGTCTCGGATTAGCGAGATACATGTTCCCGGTGGCCTTGCGTCTGGAAGGAGTTGCTGCTTCCGCTGATTCGCTGGAGCGAGGAGGTGGAGGTTGTCCGGTGGCTTGAACGTGTGTGCGAGGACGGATGCGCTGCTGATTTGCGGCGCTCGGACTTCCACACGATCTTGAGATCGGCAAGCGTACGACTACATCAACCATGAGTTCCTACTCGTTAACAAAACTCGTTGTCTTCGAGGGTAAGTTCTCCATGGATGTATGTCCACCCGTTGCTCTGTATCTAGTAGATAGATCTTGGCGTATAGTTCTCATTGTAGGAAATTTTTTGTTTTCTATGCTGCGGACCCAACAGTGGTATCAGAGCATGATCTATGCGTAGGTGCTTTGCACGGGTAGTACACATATGTTTATATGTGGGCGATGATGATCATGTTATTGCATCTTCTATGTACTTTGGATATTGGTGGCATAGTGGGATGAAGCGGCCCAGACCAACCTTACATGTCATCGTACATGAGACCGGTTCCACGACTGACATGCAACTTGTTTTGCATAAGTGGTTGGCGGGTGTCTATCTCTCCTACTATAGTCAATATCTGATTTACAACGAGTTGCTAATAACTTGGTTATCCTCGTTGTGGTTCATGTTCGTAGGTAAGACCGGTTCTATCTCCGAAAGCCCTAAGCCACGTAAAACTTGCAATTGATAAATTAGAGGCGTCTAGTTTAGATCGTTGCTGGGCTAGTGTCTTGATATGGTATTGTTGTAAGTAGATGTATGATAGATACTTTTACAACTCACTTAACGTGTAAGTTCCATAGACCTTGGCCTTACACACAAAGGAATGATAGAGATCATACCACGATGCAAATGATAGAGATCAAATGCATGGACCATATCACCTCACTTCACACATTAGATGTTAGCATCTTATATTGCTAGTTTGGCGCTTTTGGTAGCATTATAAGATGATCCCTCATTTAGATATCAAGATAAAATGTGTTCTTCCTTAAGTATGCACCATTTTGTGGATCGTGTTTTTAGGCATCACATGATGATCGGGTGTTCTCGACTCTACGCTTTCATACAACGGGTGTAAGACAGTTTTACACACGCGAATACTAAGGTTCTTACTTGACGAGCCTAGCATGTACAGACATGGCCTCGGAACACGGACCGAAAGGTTAAGCATGAGTCATATAGTTGATATGATGCCTATATAGATACTCACCTTTGAAGCTACACCGACTCACGTGATGATCGGACTTGGTGTAGTGGATTTGGTTCATGTAATCACCAAAAGGACACGAGGGATGTCGTTTTTGAGTGGGAGTTCATTAGTAATTTGGATTAGTTGAACTCAATCTATCATAAAACTTAGTCTAAATATATTTTACAAATTCTGTTGTAGATGGCACCACCTGCTTTTAATTTCAATGTGTTCATGGAGAAAGAGAAGCTTGCTGCGAATGGTAGCAACTTCACCAATTGGGCTATGAATTTGAGGATTCTCCTCACTGCTGCACAAAAGCAATATGTGCTAGAGGCGCCGCTAGGCCCCCCACCAGATCCTGATGCCCCTGACGAGGAAAAGAACGTCTATATAACTCGTCAGGAGGACCACAACTTAGTTCATTGCGGCATACTGTATGGGCTAGAGCCAGAACTTCGAAAACGTTTCGAAAATGGCAATGCCTTTGATACCATGGGAGAATTGAAAATGATTTTCGATACCCATACTGCCGTAGAGAGTTATAATGCTTCTGAAAAGTTCTTTAGCCGCATGATGGAAGAGAACAGCTCCGTTAGTGAGCACATACTCAAAATGTCTAGGTACGCCGATAAGCTTGTGTCCTTGGGAATAACGATTCCCATTGACTTAGGCATACATCGTGTTCTCCAATCTCTGCCACCTAGCTACAAGAGCTTCGTGATGAACTATAATATGCAGGGCATGAAGAAGTCTCTTCCCGAGCTTCTGTCAATGCTTAAGACTGCAGAAGTGGAGATTAGGAAAGAACATCAAGTGTTGATGATCAATAAGACCACCGGTTTCAAGAAGGACAAGAAAGGCAAGCAGAAGGGAAAGAAGGGCGGCAAATCTGTTGCCGCGCCTGAAAAAAAAAACCCCGAGCTGGCCCTAAGTCTGACACCGAGTGCTACTATTGCAAGGGGACTGGCCATTGGAAGCGCAACTGCCCCAAGTATTTGGCGGACAAGAAGGCCGGCAAGGCAAACAAAGGTATATGTGATATACATGTTATTGATGTGTACTTGACTAGTACTCGCAGTAGCACCTGGGTATTTGATACGGGATCGGTTGCTAATATATGTAACTCGGTTCAGGGGCTGCGGAACAAGCGACAACTAGCAAGGGATGAGGTCACGATGCGGGTCGGCAATGGATCAAGAGTTGATGTGATTGCCGTCGGAACGCTGCCTCTCCATATGCCATCGGGATTAGTTATAAACCTAAATAATTGTTATTTGGTGCCTGCACTGAGCATGAACATTGTATCCGGATCATGTTTGATGCAAAGTGGTTATTCGTTTAAATCTGAAAACAATGGTTGTTCGATTTATATGAATAATATCTTTTATGGTCATGCACCTGTGTTGAATGGTTTATTTCTATTGGATCTCGATAGTAGTATTATGCATATTCATAATGTTGATGCTAAAAGGATTAAACTTAATAATGATATATCTGCATATATGTGGCACTGCCGTCTAGGTCATATTGGCGTTAAACGCATGAAGAAACTGCATTCTGATGGACTTTTGGAATCACTTGATTTTGAATCATTTGATACATGTGAGCCATGCCTTATGGGCAAGATGACTAGAACACCGTTTTCCGGTTCAATGGAGCGGGCGACAGATTTATTGGAAATCATACATACTGATGTGTGTGGACCAATGAGTGTGTTGGCGCGAGGTGGATATCGTTATTTTGTTACTTTCACGGATGATTTGAGTAGATACGGGTATATCTATTTGATCAAACATAAGTCTGAAACCTTTGAAAAGTTCAAAGAATTTCAGAATGAAGTGGAAAATCATCGTAACAGAAAGATCAAATTTCTGCGGTCCGACCGTGGAGGAGAGTATCTTAGTTACGAGTTTAGCACACATATAAAAGACTGTGGAATAGTTTCACAACTCATGCATGCCGGAACACCACAACGTAATGGTGTGTCAGAACGTCGTAATCGTACTTTATTGGATATGGTTCGATCTATGATGTCTCTGACTGACTTGCCACTGTCATTTTGGGGTTATGCACTGGAAATCGCTAGATTCACTTTAAATAGGGCACCATCTAAATCCGTTGAAAAGACATCGTATGAATTATGGTTTGGAAACAAACCTAAGCTGTCATTTCTTAAAGTTTGGGGATGTGATGTTTATGTGAAGAAACTTCAACCGGATAAACTCGAACACAAAGCGGAAAAATGCGTCTTCATAGGATACCCTAAGGAAACGATTGGGTATACCTTCTATCATAGATCCGAGGGCAAGCGTACGACTACATCAACCACGAGTTCCTACTCGTTAACAAAACTCGTTGTCTTCGAGGGTAAGTTCTCCATGGATGTATGTCCACCCGTTGCTCTGTATCTAGTAGATAGATCTTGGCGTATAGTTCTCATCATAGGAAATTTTTTATTTTCTATGCTGCGGACCCAACAGTTGATACATTGCAAATGTATCTATAATTTTTGATGTTCCATACTTGGTTTTATCTACTTTCTTATGTTTTGTCCACACTTTAGAGTACTTTTCATATGATTTCTTGGACTAACCTATTAACAAGATGCCATAGTGCCAGTTGCCTGTTTTCTGCTGTTTTTGGTTCCAGGAAAGTCAGAAAATCAATATTCTCAGAATTGGACGGGACAAAAGCCAAAGTTCCTATTTTACCGGAAGACTCACGGAGCCAGAATAAGAGATGGAGGAGGGCCAGGGCCTAGCCACACCCCCCAGGCGCGGGCTAGCCTTACCCGCGCCACCAGGTGGTGTGGGGCCCCCTGGCACCCCCTCGGTCTCCCCTCTCGCCTATAAGAGCCTCCTGATACCAAAACCCTAAAACATCAAGCCTCCAGCCACGAAAAGTTCCGCAGCGCCGCCGCCACCGAAGGGGAGATTCGGGGGACAGAAAGTCTCTGTTCCGGCACCCTGCCGGGACGGGGAAGTGCCCCCGGAGCCATCTCCATCAATCTCCACCACCATCTCCATCACCATTGCTGATTCCCATGATGAGGAGGGAGTAGTTCTCTCTCGAGGCTAAGGGTTCTACCGGTAGCTATGTGTTCATCTCTCTCTCTATGCATGATCAGATTGTGATCATGAGCTTTGTAATCAAGTAGATCTACCTTGCTACTCAAGTGCTTTAATGAATCTCCGCTCTCCCCATGTGTGTGAAAGTGACAACATGCTCACCATGGTGGCACTTAGGCTAGAGATTACAAATACTTGTTATGAGTTATATTTGGAGTTGGATGTCTTTATGAATTTGTGGTGTTTGTTGGACTCATCTAGTACTCAAGGTGATAGTGTGGGGTTTTCTAGATAGGAAAGGCTTACTTTGAGGAGTGTTGTCATAGCCCTACCAACGATTAGAGTGTCCAACCGGAGAGTAGTTAAGAGTAGTATCATGAAGATAATATATTTATATGAGAGTGTTCACTAGTGAAAGTATGATCCCTAGGCCTTGTTTCTAAGCATTGAAACACCGTTTGCTACTAGATCTGTTACATGTTTGCTTGCTGCCATCTTTATTTAAGTTTGCCTTTGTCTTTTCACGCCATCAAGCTATTTTCTGTCACCATACCACTTGTATTTCACTATCTCTTCGCTGAACTAGTGCACCTATACACCTGACAAGTGTATTGGGTGTGTTGGGGACACAAGAGACTTCTTGTATCTTGATTGCAGGGTTGCTTGAGAGGGAATACCTTTGACCACTTCCTCCCTGAGTTCGATAAACCTTGGGTGATCCACTTAAGGGAAAACTTGCTGCTGTTCTACAAACCTTTGCACTTGGAGGCCCAACAACTGTCTACAAGAATAGAAGTGCGTAGCTAGGATTACTCAAAAGTTTAAGTATTACACCCGGCCTCTGCATAGCTAGGATGCACACAGCCGACAAAAGTGCTCAAACGAGTCCAGACGAAAAAAATAAAACTCGATATCGAGTTGCAAAAACAATGTAAATGCAACTACGCCAAAGGAGCTGGAGGCGGACCGATCCGGAGATTATGCTGCCATCCATGTCTAGTAAATAGGTCCCGTGCAGTGTCGTCCAGCCTCGTACACACCTCCAAAAAAAGGTCTCTCAGCTCCACATGATGTAGCACCGACCAAGCCCGAAGGGTATGCGTCAACCTGTAAATAACCTGCAGAAGGAAACATTTAACATCATTAAACACCTTATCATTCCTACATAGCCATAGCGACCAAATTAATGCCATCGCTCCAACCCGAAGAAGTGTCTTAAACTTGTTATCTATACCATGTAACCAATTCCCAAAAATGTTGGCAATACTACGTGGTGGAGACAAGCTTGACCATATAGACCGTGCAAAATTGCATTGGAAAAACAGGTATTTGATTGTCTCCTTGTGGAGACAAAACACGCAGTTCGGATTCCCATGCCAATTGCGCTTAATAAGGTTGTCTTTTGTAAGGATAATTCCACGACGAAGATACCAAGCAAAAATCTTGTTTTTAAGAGGTATCTTCATCTTCCATATCATCCTATTATCTAAAACTGGTATTACTGGCTGGGTTAAAGCGTTGTATAAAGAACTAACCGAGAAAGAACCATTCTCAGTTAGATTCCATCGGAATACATCTGGCTCATCTGTCAACTGGACCTGTGCCAATCTATGTAGCAGCATGATCCAAGAGTCAAGTCTGACACCAGTTAAATCCCTTCTGAACATTATATTGGGTGGAAAAGATTCCAATACAGTAGCAATCGTCTCCCCTTTATAGCGAACAATAGAATACAACGCTGGATACTGTTCTCAGAGGGTTGCCTGACCAAGCCATTTATCCTCCCAAAACCTTATCTGAGTCCCATTATTAATAGAAAGTGTGCCATAGCGAAGAAAATGTTTCTTTGTCGCCATCAGGCCAGCCCAAAAGTGAGAGTCTCCCGGTTTTCAAACCATTTGGGACAATGCTTTTGATCCAACATATTTTCTTTTAATAAGAGTTTGCCATATCCCTTCTTCAGTTAATAACTTAAAGAGCCATTTACTAAGGAGGGCCATATTCTTGATTTCCAAATCATGAATACCAAGCCCACCCTGTTCTTTGGGACGACATAGCACACTCCATTTAGCCAGTCTATATTTCTTTTTCTCGTTATCTCCTTGCCAAAAGAATCTTGATCTAAAATAATCTAATCTTTTCAAGACTCCTTTCGGTAGTTAGAAGAAAGATAGCATATAAAGTACCATGTTACTGAGTATAGAATTTATGAGTATCAATCTTTCTCCTAAGGATAATAATTTTACCTTTCCAACTGCTCAAACGCAGTTGTAGTCTTTCTTCGACAATTTTCCATTCAACATTTGTAAGCCTACGGTAGTGTACCGGTATGCCCAAATATTTGATCGAAAAAACACCGTGGCTACAACCGAACAGTTCATTATAAAGACTAGTCGCTTCTTGAGCCTCACCGAAACAAAACAATTCACTCTTATGGAAATTAATGTTTAATCCCGATAGTTGCTCAAAAGCTGAAAGAATAAGTTTCAGGTTTTTTACCTTTTCGGGGTCATGTTCCATAAAGAGAATTGTATCATCCGCATATTGAAGTATAGATAAACCACCATCCACTAGATGAGGAATCACCTCTTCAATAAAGCCCTCTGATTTGGCGCGTTCAATCAAAATGGAGAGCATATCAGCCACTATATTGAATAGCATTGGCGATAATGGATCTCCTTGTCTTAGCCCCTTTTTAGTCTAGAAGTAGCTACCAATATTGTCATTGACTTTGATGGCAACACTACCTCCGACCACAAAGCTATTGATTAAAGCACCGCCATTCAGCGGAGAAGCCTTTCATTCTAAGCACTTGCTGAAGGAAAGACCATTTGACATTATCATAGGCTTTCTCAAAATCTATTTTAAGAATAACCCCGTTCAGTTTCTTCCTATGAAGTTCATGAACAGTTTCATGCAAAGTTACTACGCCATCAAGAATGTTACGACCTTGCATAAAAGCAGTTTGCGAAGGTCTAACAACATGATCAGCCACAGAATTTAGCCTAATAGTAGCAACTTTGGTAAAAATCTTAAAACTAACATTAAGAAGACAGATCGGTCTATATTGTTGTATCCGTTCTGCTTCATTAACCTTAGGTAATAAGATAATTTCACCAAAATTCAAACGAAACAGCTCAAGTTGTCCCAGGTGCAAAGCACCGAACATAGCGAGGAGATCTGTTTTGATGACATCCCAGAAAGTTTGATAGAACTCTGCTGGGAATCCATCAGGACCAGGTGCCTTATTATGTTCCATTTGGAAAACAGCTAATTTGACCTCCTCCTCAGAATAAGTAGAGGTCAGATAGCGATTTTCCCCATCGGAGACCTAGGGCACATCGGTTATTTGAGATTCGTCCATAGTGAAAGAACCTTCATCCAGTTCCCCAAATAGAGCTTTATAATAACTTGTAATATAAGATTTCAACTGGTCGCGTCCTTCAATCGGTTCGTCATCATGCATTAAGGAATGAATACGTTACTTCTTGTGTCTGCCATTGGCTACACTATGGAAGTATCTAGTATTCGAATCCCCTTGCAAGATAAACTGTGATTTAGAACGTTGATACCATTTGAGTTCCTCTTCCCTCAGTAACCGGGCAATCTCCGCATTCAATTGGCTTTTGAGCTCAATTTTCTGCGGAGTTAGCAGTCGTGTTTCTGCTACGGCTTCAAGGTCATCAATAATAGCAGAAAGCCTCATTTTCTCTCTCTTGAGGATACCGGTTGTGTGTCTCGCCCAACCCCCAAGGTGTTTACGTGTCATACGCACTTTATTATTCCACCTCTGGACTGGGGTATCACCCTCAACCGGTCTTTCCCACACCGCTTTCACCATATCCTAGAAACCATCTCGTGTTAACCATCCCAGTTCAAATTTGAACAGGCGAGCCGAGCGAGATGATGGTAACCCCATGGTAAGCAGAATGGGAGCATGATCCGACAGAGCCTCAATACGTTCTAGAGCGCGTACCGTGACTAGAGGGAAATGATCTTCCCAATCAGAGTCCATGAGTACACGATCAAGTTTTCCGTATGTAGGTTCAGGCAAAGAATTGTCCCAAGTAAACTGTCTTCCAATCATCGACACTTCCTTTAAATACAAACTGTCAATGACAGCGTTAAAAAGGAAAGGCCAATGATTATCAAAACGGCCTCTAATCTTCTCGTGTGGGAATCTAAGCAAATTAAAATCTCCCCCTATCAGAATAGGGTGTGGATGTCTTTTGCTAGGTTCACCAATTCATGAAGAAAGTCAGCCTTGAAAGCCTCTTGGGCAGCACCGTACACTGCGACCCGACTCCATTTGAAACTATCAGCCTTGTTACGGATATGAAGTTTTATATGGAACTCCCCTTCCGAAACTGCTAATATGTCCATGGTATCCGCTCGCACACCGAGTAAAATACCCCCTGACCGTCCCCTAGGTGGATGAGAATGCCACACAAAGTCTAAACCACCCGAAAGGCGGTCTAGCATACTCTGTGAGAATTCTCGTCTACCTGTTTCGGAGATAGCCACAAAATCTAAATTGTGTTCCCTAGAACAAAGTACAATGTGTAGATGTTTAGCCAAGTCTCGAAGACCTCTGCTATTCAAAAACATGCCATTCATTGGGAAACAATGATAGATTTAGGAAGAAGATCTCGTTTACGAGATTTATTACATTTTTTCCCAGAAGTCGATTTGCGACCAGAAGCAGTGAGCTCATATAATGAGCTTAAACTGTCCTCATCCAAACCAACTTCCAGAACTTCACCTACTAGATGAGATAGGAGCTGACCATCCGTGGAATGGTCCGCATCCTCATCATCCGAGTAAGAGGGAATATAAGAGGTCGAAGCTTTAGGAACAACCGTTAGCCGGTCAAATTCCATCCGCTTCAAGACCTTAGCAGAAATTGAAATATCACTAGCATTCTTACCTAGACTAATACCAATAGAGTTTAGCTTAGATGAAATACTAGTAGATGGAAAAGAAATAAAAGATTTGGAAGATGCGAAATTACCACCAGAGTCCAGGTTCTTTTCAGCCTTTCTGCGCATGGCCTTCTCCAAAGTATCCATGTCCGTCACAGAAGCACCATCGTGGCCCTCCGTGTGCCTTCCGCTCCTGCGAAGCATCGGGAACGTCGATGACTTCTTCTTCCGAGCGCCAACTGTAGCGCCAGCTGCAGGTGCCTGCGTAGCAGTCGCAGTCCCTCCCACAGCCGGCACCACCACCGGCATGGACATGTCCGCCAAAGTCGATGTCACAGTCCCCGAAAGAGAGATCTCCAGGAGCCCAGCCGACGAAGAAGAGGGGGCCACCGCTAGAGGGACCTCTAGCAGCTCCGGCCCCTCCGGAGGCCCACGGCCAGCAGACGACGGATCAGTAGCCTCAGCCGCCCTCTGCTGGTGCGGAGCGGGCCGCTCCCCAGCAGGCGACACAGCAAGCACGACGAGATCCGCCTTCGAAGGAACGGGAGACGGCTCCCCAGCAGATACCCCCACAGCAGGCAAGACGACGAAGTCCGCCGATGAAGGAGTAGGAGGGCGAGCCGGCGAGAGAGTAATAGGCCAGGGCTCCTCCGCCCGTAGCAGAGAGATCGGTGAAGTGGCCCGTAGCCCCGGCGAAGGAACGAGAAGAACTCCGGGACGCTGAAAGCCTGAACGAGAGCGACGTGCAGCATTGAACGCCCGTAGTCTTGTAGATAGGTTCGGACGTCGTCGTGGAGTTGCCTCGGATCGGTGTCTTCGCTGGCAACTTTTGGTTGTTCTTATTTTTCATGTTTACATTGATCTACTTTCTAAGGGGTCTTCCTATCACCTTGTATTGTTCTGTCCCACCTTGTATCGTTCAGCTGATGTGGTTTTATTTATAAAGCTGGGCAAAAGCTTTAACAGTCCTGTATGGAACTAGGAGGGGTCGAGTAGATGGTCTCGATTTAGGCTTTGGATTTCAGCATCAACCGAGAGTTTACAGGAATTGGAGGTAATTGTAGCGAGAGAGGAGTACAAGTTGCGCACACCTAGACCGGGCCACCTTTTCCGTGATCCCCTTACCTAAGCCTGGAAAGAAATCCTATACGACTGGGTCGTACAGCTCCAGACGGTGGACCAACTCAAGCGGACGACACCTGGCAACACCAATCTCAAAGCATCCAGCCCACTTATCCTAATTCCGTGCTAAGAAATCGCGACGCTTGTTCGATTTGTCTTCCTGCCGCCTCTCCTCCATGACGCCAGAATTCATTCTCCTGCTCTGCCGCGGATCCACCGGCCATCACAGGCTCATGGCTGCAGACTCGATAGCTGATCGGTCGGCGCTCGCTGCTCTCCCCCAAGCGTCCACAACCACGCAAGGGTGGATCCACCGGCGCGCCGTCCCCTGGCGTCCACGGCCATGCTCATCCGCGCGCAAACAACCAGCTCTCGACAGCTTCCTTCCTGGATTAAAAGATGTTTGCAGACGAACGGCAATGAATAGTACGGGAATGGATTAATCGATGTGGAACCTGAGATCTGGTTACAAGTAATTAATTATTCTTAGGCTGATTGTTTTGCGATTGGAGCTGCCAGGTGTCACCCAAATAAGTTGGTCCACCGTCAAGGGCTATACGACCCGGTGGTATAGGATTCTCCCCCCCCCCCCCCCCCCCAAAGCCTACGACTCCCTTACCATGTCCACTTGTCGCTAGCATAACGAAGACTGGGCCTTGATAGCCTCTCAGGCGCCCAGCGCTGCCGTGCCTGACGAAGATGTTGAGTTCTCTGGCGCGGCAGCGAGCTTGGCCTCCTGCTTCTTCAGTAGAGCATGATCGCGACGTTGCCTCCATTTGCGAGTACTCCGGTTCCTTACAAAGGCCAATTTCGAGAGTGGGAAGAAAAATAGAAAAACAAAACACATTGATCCCTATCGCAAAGATAAAACCTGCAGGGCGTAACACAGGCCAGTGCCAGTACTACCGTGCTGATCCCAGGCGAGTACTACAAGTTATGCATGTGTTCTCGGTCTGGTCCAGTTTAGCTTCTTCATTTCAGCGGCATGATCCGGATCGAGGGAGATCAGCTCTACCTCCATGGTGTGTGCTGGCTAATATTCCACTTCCGCATACTATCCAGTAGTAGCGCATGACTGAAAAGGGGCTGGACACCGGCATGTGCCCGGCCGGCCGGCTTGCGACGTGACCTGGTCCCGCCGCGTGCACCCCGCGTGCGTGCGTGCGTGCGGTCACCTAGCCTAGCTTCTCTCGTAACCAACAGTCCAACACCAACACCATCAGACCATCACCTACCTAGCAGGCTAGCAGCAGTGGCGCCTCCGAAAAGCTGGTCGCTGACGCTCCCTCGCCCCTGGCCTCCTCCCTCTATCATTGCACCCACGCAGATCCGGGCACGCCAGAGCTAATAGTCCCACCAGAAAATATAATAATCAATTAACGAACTCCTCGGAAAATTGGCACATGGAACCAATGCTCCCTTCACTTTCAGATTTTTAATTTTTTTCAAAATCTCACACTTATATGTCTCCAAAAAATATAAATAGATATATATATATATATAGGACGAGTGTATGCAAAAAATTTATCAAAAATACGTTGTATTTTGAAAAATACAAAAAAGATAAATATCTTCTAAAAAATATAAAAAAAATTAACGAGGCTTTTTGCGTACACTTTTTTTGGCCCGTATGTGTGGGGTTGGGGGGGGGGACGTGGACGCGGTTTTTATTATGGTCGTTGGCGCCCAGCCGTTTACCTCGTACGCACACCTTATACTTAATTTCAATTAAAAATTTACATAAAAATCAGCTAAAAACAACTACGGTCCACGAGTGTGGGAGGCGCCGCCATCACCAGGAGGGCACGTCATCCTGCGGTGGCGGTAGGTGCTGCTCTCGCCAGGAGGACATGGCGGGGGCGTCCTATGCGGCAGGAGGTTCTGCTCTCGCAAGGAGGGGCACGTTGGCTCTAAAAACGAAGCACTTCTCCCACTGTCAGGGCTGACCGGTGGCGTTTTTAGTTCCATCTGGCGCCCGCGTTTGCCCCCCTCGATGGATTGGGTTCGGCCTAGGGGCACCGCAGACAAAATGGACTGCGCCGACGCCGAAAAAGAATTGGGTTGCCAGGCTGGGCATGATTTGGAGCGCCAACACCTCTGATAGCCCTTTAAAGGAGGGCTTTAGCGTCCCCGAGTGAAGATGCTCTTAACTTTCATCTGATTCATCATTATACTAGAAGATATGAGAAAGGGATCCAACCGGTCTTGTTTGGGCGGGAGCCGATGGCATTTTCTGGGTATCTGTCACAACACTCACCTCTTTCTCCTCTCTCTCGATAGCTCTAGTTTCTGAGAGTTCTCCTCCGTCGACCGGGCCCTTCCCGGGTCCTCTTCGCCGAAATAGCCGGTCCGAGTTGGACGGGAGGTGGCACCGGAGTAGCTAGGGATAGGCGTAGTGGCTTCATGCCGGTAGTGGGTTGTATGCCCGTAGCTAGAGGCGGGGCTAGGGTTATGTGCATCAAGATCCCCGACGTTCTAAGGCTCTTCGTCGGGCTCCTTCTCGTCCATGATGGGTGGGAGGCGATGGCGGCAAGCACCGTCACCATGCATAAAGCTGCTTGGGATGTGGGTGTGGTGGCAGGGGGAGTGGATCTGGTTCTGCTGAGCGGCAGCAACGCACGCCATCTCCGAGTTACTCCTACGCGCTGGCGAGCGGCGTCGGGAGGTCGCTAGGCCTCCTCTTTCTTCATTATCCAGTAGATGGAGCCTGCGGTAGGAGGAGTGGTCTTGGCGGCTCGGTCATAAAGCTCGTCGGCCTCTTCGCTGCGTCGATGGCGACATGTTCTTCGACCTTCTCTCGGCATGCCATGGTGGCGAGGGATAGAAGGGGGAAGGGCCTGAAGCCGAAGATGATGTTGAGGCCGGAAGTTCGTGAAGTTGCGCCCGTGAGTTCTTCTTCGCAGTGGTCCACTGGTGGAAGGGATGCTGCCGTGACGCTGCTCGTTCTGGTCGAAAGGCGACCCTGGGATCCAACCTCCTCTAGAGGCCCTTCTCCGAAACGCTACGCTGGAGCTTGACGTCTTGCCCTCGACAAGTGGTTCGTTCCCAAAGAGAGTGAGATGGACGGCGGCAGTGCTTCTTCTCTGGCTTGGGGAGTGTCACGAGCAAGAAACCTCCACGATCTTGGCGATTCCATCCTGGAGGTCGCCGGAGAATGGTGGCACCCCAAGGGCTTGATTGCTTTTTACATTTTAGTCCTGGGTTCTTTTTGTAAGTTGGAAGACCTTTTCTTTATTTTCTAGGGTTCCTAGTGTGCTTGTTGTAAAAGGGTTTCCATTTAATTTGTACCTGCCACGTGATTACTGAGACATGTACATCGTGCGGGTAGCTAACAAAATTACTACTCATGTCCAAGAATAGCAAAACTTCTCCGGCGTACTAGACACGATGATGGGCTCCACCAGCCAGAGAAATTAATGTATTTTACTAGGCACAACTCACCGGGTGCTCTCATTTCTTCTCTTTTCTAGCTAGAGTAGGGGTCAACTCTATCTTAGACCTTGAGTCTAGTACTAGACGCGCGTCTAGCAATTCTGAGCTTAGCTACCACCGGTCCAGCGTTTAGTCCTAGTCTAAGACCTCTTAGACACCATGTTTAACCAACGTTGTGCATGCCCTAATGCAATTCCGGGGTCTTCTAGACCCTTTCCCGTTTAAAAAAAAAGATGCCGTTTATGGCGGAGAAGGACGTAGTCATGTGACATACTACTCCAGTTTATATGTGAACAGTACAGCGGCGACTAGCAAAGCCTGCAGATGGGTCCGATCGACGGCAATAATCGCTGTCCCTGCAGAGATGCTAGAAAAGTAGTTATAAAGGGCAGCGCGGGGCTTCTCTGTCAGTCAGGGGCTACTTGCAGTGCTTCGTTGCTAGTAGTAGCAGGTAGCCTGTCATGGTTGTTTGTCCACCAAGCATCCGTACGTACGTAGACGCGCAGACCTAAGTATTACGTACGGAGTACGTGCTCAAAATACTCTAGTATGTACGCACGTATAATTAAGCCGTAGAAAAAGTTGTGAGCCGAGTACAGGCACGCACCAAGGTACGTGTACATTTGTGCTTCATCAGTATGCTGTACAGAGGGCGCTCCGACGTTACTACTATACGCGTTCTCACCTTCTTCACATGTCACGAGCAATTAATACAGAGTAGTAATGATGCCCGATAACGGCGTAATCATGAGACGCTAAGTGCATGCCCTAGAATCTATAGGTGGCTAGATGCAGATGAGCAAATAATTAACCGCACCGCACGTACGTTGAAACAATGCACGACGAAATGAGGGGATGTTCTACATGTTTTTTTTAGGGATTCAAAATTTCAAAACAAGTACTCCCTCCGATCATAATGAGCGTCGTGATTTAGTATACTAAGTCTCTGACACTTATTATGGATTCACAGGGAGTATCTTTTATAGCCGTATGTATATATGTATTAGGAATCATTTTAGCCATCATGTTTCTTGGGTCGAGATGTTCGAAACTAAATTCCGCGTTCGTAAGTTTCTATGGACGTCGAAACCTAGTTTTGCATGTACTTCTTTGAGTACTTTCTTTTTAAGTGTAAGTAACACAGCGTTGCACCAGTGAGTACGCGTGCACGTCACTTCAAAGTACACGTACTGCATTTTTATGTACTCCCTCTGTTTTAAAATATAAGATGTTTTAGCTTTGTAAAAAGAGTGTATCTAGACCTCTTTTAGTGTATAGGTTCATCTGGATTTGAACTGAACCTATACACTAAAAGAAGTCTAAATATATTCCTTTCACAAAGCTAAAACATCTTATATTTTGGAACAGAGGGAGTATATGTGAGTAAATACACACGCTGCGCTGGAAAGTACACAACTATTTCCGTTGTTAGCGTACTTCACATGTCAGTGTATATGTGCTTGTGTTTTTATGTGTATACTCACCATATTTTGTGTGTGTACAATGTACTTACCATATTTGTTGTGCGTACTCTCCACTTTTGTGTATGCTTACTATGTTTTTGTGTGTAATTATCATATTTTTGTGTGTGTACTCCAAAAATTAAAGTGTAAAAAATGATAAATTAGAAAACTAGAGGGAAAAAATATATATGAACCCAAAGAATCATATCCGAAGAAGGCGTCAAAATTGTGACACGTGTTGAGAATGGGGGCGCCTGCTCACTCCAGCCTTGCGGAAGGCCGGTGGCCTTCCACTAGCAACAACCTTTAATTTTTAGTGATGTATTTACTAGGCATATTATTGGTTTCTAAAGTGGAAATAGTAAACTTCAGTTGTGCATTAATACCGCAACATTAGGAATCATGTGTAAATCTTGGCACCGCTAATTTGGACATGCTATTATGAGAGGCATTAATTTGGAAGATTTTTAAAAGTGGCAGATGATGGCCCATCTCTCATCTCGTTTTGCCTAGGATGTGCACCCGCGCATCTCTCATCCCTTGTTTTTCCTAGGATGTGCGTCCACGGTTGTGCCGCGTTGATGTTGCTTCTTTGGTTTCATCTATCTGCCAAGTATTATCCTGCGATTTGAAATAGTCATACTCCTCTAGGTGAGTCGGCTGCTTCCCTCCCGAATACTGCATACTACTGCTCATCCGCCCACTGCTTTACTATTGGGGCAGCTACTCCCCACTCAAGCTTCCTACTATATCTTTGTTGGGTGCTTATCTTGCGGTGTACCGGGTGAAGGAAGGTGAGCTTGCCATGGGCTATTGACGTCAATATCCACACATATCATTAGTCCGGAAATGATGACGTCTGCAAGTGGATTGGTCTAGGTTCACCGGATCTAGCTTTGACGAGATTCATGTCCGACGAGGTTGAATCAACAAATTTCATGCCTCCGTTGTTGAAAATAGAGGTGCGTGATACCGACTTTCTTCCAATATTGCATACAGTGTTTTGACATGCCGCAAAGACATGTTGTTTGCTGCATACACGATTATACCATGTTGTAAAGATTCTACGCATTACTAACATGTGCTTCATACATTTTTTTATGTTCCATATAATGGGATTAATTTTCCAAACTTGTCGCGAGCATGTATAGAATGAAAGATGCATGGTTCCTACCAGATGATCATGCACTTTGACAAAGCATCCATGACTAGGTGTTAATCTTACTGAACCATCTTGATGAAGATGCGAACTTAACTTTTTTTTGGGTGGAGAACTTGGCTTTAGGAATAATGTTATATTTCGGATGACAAATGTGGCACTGATCAGTATGCACACTTCTTGGAGTCGTAAATTTATGTAATACAAGACCTGTGTCTCGGGGATATTTCTGAAAGTTGTGGACGAAACCTGAAAGTTATTGTACAAAACTGAATTTGGATGTGGGGTTTACTGCTGAGCTACGATCTGTGTCTTGGAGCAATGTACATCCAAATGAGCCTGGAGAAGTATTGCTATCTTGGGGAATATCCAGTGTTGTTCTCCTGTAGACCTTAATATTTATGCAATCAATTATCTCTAGTTAGGGATGGATACATAAAATTGAGGGTGCTTCTCTCGTCTCATAAATGACCGCTCAATCGTAAGTCACCTATCTAAAACACTGTGAAATACATTAAGGGAGTTTGCCGCTCTTTCCAAAATGCCAAGTTTAGAAAGATAAATCAATTTGCTATTAGAGTAGCCCATGAACTTGCGGTTTGAAGCATGATGTTTTGAGTAAGCAAGTGTTGCTTATTCCTTTCCTCCCCGCATGTTGGAATTAAATAAGCAGAATGTAACAACAAAAATCATCGTTGAGTAATATATTGCAGTTTTAAAAAAAACAGGGATTTGTTGTATACATATTTTTTTTCGCCATAAGAGTGTGCTACAAACATATTTTTTTGCGAGAGAGGTTTCTGTTACGACTTTTGGAGATGCTAGATTTTCCAATTAAGTGGATCAGATGGCTAGGAAGCCGGATGAACCCCCTCCTTTCTCTCCTACCCCTGAAAAACAAATCTAGCACAACAAGAGATGTTAACCTTAGGCACGAGCCCCTCATTGTGTTTATCACTAGTATAGATCGGCCTATTAAGGTCCCCATCGCACACGAAGAACCTTAGGCACGAGCCCCTCCTTATAATAAGGCTAGGCATCTTATTGATGTACAACATACATTTGATGGGCCCCCTCTAAGCCTGGTCCATAGTTGACATGTTTAACATACATTAGAAATGGTTCGGTTCGTCCCTTGTATACACGGCGTCCCTGTGAGGGACAGTTATAAAAAAGGTGTGAGCTGACCGCGCTCACGGAAGCCATGATGGGCGGCCTTATGAGGCCTTCGGTTTTTAGATGATAAACATATGTGTGATGTCAGGACACATGGCCCTCTTCTTGGTCACCCCCTTTATCAGCCTTGTAGGTGTAGCAAGTTGTCGCTAGGATGGTGGCTTCAAGTTAATATTTCTGTTCTTCTTGTAAGTCTTTGTAGAATATGTTGGAAATATGCACCATATAACTTTATCCAAAAAATAGTAGATAAAACATGACTAACAATATAGAAATATAGGTATTCATGCATCTAATAGATAGATAGTAAATATCAATTCTAAAAAGATTGCTACACATAGTATATGAGGCATACTCCGAGGCATACTTCGCAGTTGAAAAAATATGATCTGAACAAGATGGAGAAAGACTGCATATGGTGTAGTGGAGGAACCAGTCGCATTGGTGTTGGCGTTGGCAGTGACTTCGGCCATGTCTTCTAAGAGGTGTTCAACGTCGGGAGAAGAATTTGTCGTTCGGGAAGAAGTCGTTGACATCCGTCAAGGACTCTGTGATGAAGCCACTAGTCGTGCGGCAACACTCCCCAAAAACGTGTGCCTCTCCCGTACAGGATCGTAACAGGCTAGATTCCAGAAGCCTATTGTCCCGACTCGCGGTGCACTCCACAAGATGGGATGGGAAAAACTCGAAGACTTCTCAGTGCTCTAGAATGGATGAATCTTTGTGTGTGTCTGGTGTGTCTCTCTAGAGAGTAGGTGGATTATCGGCTCAGCTTATTTTTGCAACCCTCGGTGCGCGCGTCGTGACAAGGCGGGCGGCAGAGAAGGAGGAGCGCACATGTATGTCTCTCTTAGGGATGGCACCCGCAGGGTATGGGTGCGGGTGGAGCCACCCCATACCCGTACCTGTTCTCCCTGAGTATACCCATCACCCGCACCCGTACCCGTCAACGGGTGCAAGTTTTTCCCATACCCGTCACCCAACAGGGTTAGTGGTACCCGTGGGTTAAAATACCCGCATATACGGCACATCAAAATGAACAATTTTTTATAGAAAACAACATTTAACAATATAATTTATAAGCATCAACACAATAAATTAAGTTCACAAACTCACACAAGAAAAGAGATAATTTAATCGTATATAAGACCATAAAATAAGCATCAGAATAAAGTACGTTACGTTATCTCAATTAATCCTAGAGATACCATGCTGGAGTTATAGGAATGGACTACGACAATAGAGAAAAAAGTATGTGTGCAATCAATAATCATCAATATACCCCGGTAAAAGGAGATAATCGGCGTGAAATATGTATGTTGTTTTGGCCTACTGATATTAACGAGAAAAAATAGATTATCTAAGTTAGAATTTTGTATCGGAGGTGCACTTGTCAGATATATTGATGGGTACATGGGTACACGGGTGTGGGTTGTATGATCCCTTACCCGTACCCGTCACACCCGATGGGTTTAAAATTTACCCATTTATAAACTCATGGGTATTTTTCTGTCCCAAACCCTTACCCTAATAGGGTTTTTACCCGCTGGGTAAACGGGTGATGGGCACCCATTGCCATCCCTAGTCTCTCTTCTTATCATGTTCACATAAGTGGTAGAGAAGCCTGCTGATAAGGAGGTCCAACACCTACTCCACTAGCAATGTGGTATTAAACTTTAGTCACACATCTTGCCATGCATGAATGGCCCAAATGAGTACCTAAGATTTCGAGAACTATTGCAATAAAATAAATGGCGAGCGAAACTCGCCAGCCATGCGGACGTGCACACGTTACAGTACAACAACATAAATATGCATACCTGTACCTACAAAAAAAAGAATATGCATACCTAAACACCTATGGTATAAATACATACAAAATCTGTTGGTCTACGACTATAGGAACAAAACACTTACAACACGAGAGTTGCATGAAATGACAAGAAGAAACTAGTCCTCTAAGAAAATTTCTAACGGTCGACCATGTGGAATAAATTTGACAAAATTGGTCTAAAAATGCTTCAATCATAAACAAAAAATTAAAGGTTAATAGTTAATGAAAATTAGAACCAATCGTAGGAATGGAATCACATCATCGGTATAAATTGCATTGATTAGAAGAGATGAGGTGAACTATATTAAGGAGAGTGAGTGGAAGAAATATTATATGCAAGGTTACATCTTGAGTATAGCTTCACAAAAACAGCCAAACCGGCAGTTCCTAACTCATCGGGCCTGGAGGTGCTTTAACATGCATCCAATCATCACCGTTTTGGCTCTCAAGGGTCTGGTCTTGCCTCATACACGGTAGCAATCATGCCAATGTTGCCGTATCCCAAGTGCTAAGCTCCGGTCCAACCTTGCCGTTGCTTCATATACTCTCGTCGCCGCCTAGCGAACTATCGAGAGTGTGGGGTAGCTTTTATGTATTGACATGGTTACATATTTTCTCCATGTTAGAAGTGTGATACATGATCCCTTTCCTTTTGCCTGCACATGTCCTAGCTCCTGGCTTTCCACTACCGATAGCCAGGGTTTTCTTTCTCACACTAGATTTTCTAACCATTCAGTAACCGGAAATATTGGCCACTTCCAAGAAATGTGTCTATCATTCAGAATATTTAGAATATATTTGAATTTTCATTTCCAAATCATGACAAATAAATTCCATATGCTATCTTTGGTAAATTGTGCTTCAATTGGGAGTTCTAGGGTTTGACCCCGTGACCCATTGGTTGAAGAGTGATGATATAGCTGATGCACCCATCGCATTTATATGTGTAACTGCGGTAGCCATTTTATTTGTTTCGAGTGTAATACTTTTTAAATCCAATTTTTATTTGAATTAACTCAGTCAATAAAATATTGAGAATTCGAGAATGTATAGGAAATTGGAAATACCGGTACCCTCCTATAACAAAATGTCGTCGAGAAAATCACTCCACTAGGGACACAGGTAGGAAAATTGTATGAGAGGGGCCAAAACACGAAAACAAACATTTTATTTAGGGAAAGGGGTTTAGCATACAAAATAAGGGGTGTACCTCTCCTGCAACCTCCGGGCCATCAAGCCAAAAGGGAAGCCATTTATTAGCTTCAACATGATCACCTCCGCTTGCTTCACCCCAGGTGGCGTAGTCCCGGGTCGTGGTGTCAGGTCCGTGTTCTAGAGCTCTAGAGAATTTCTGGTGGAGGATCTAATAGCGATATTGTTTCCAGTTTGGGATCCTATTTGAAAAATTCAAGGAATGTAATTTTTGTTTCCTTTGAGGCCCCCTTTGTGATTTCTGATCTTGTCGATGAAATTTACTAGGTTAATTTCGGTTGCTAAGGTAGAAATGGTAAACATTAATTGTGGATAAATCATCGGAAATCATTTGAAATTTTAGGCACTATTAATTTGGACATGCATTTTTGGTAGACATTAATTTGAATAATGATTTAAAACATGTGCTCGATGCTCTACCACCCCAACCGTTGCTCCCCCTCTCCCACTTCGTTGGTTGTTGCTCCACGGTTTCAAACAACCATGCTCTTTCACCCACTCAGCTGGTTGTTGCGACCACTTTGCGTGCTCCATCCTAGTCCAATGCTTCTCTTGTGGCGCCCGGGTAAAGGATGGTGGGCACACCATGGACGGAGAGGTCCCGACATGTCGTCGTGCCGGAGAAGACTATGTGTGCGAGTGGATTTGTCCGGTGGTAACCCGATCTAACTTTGATAGGCCTCCACTGCGGCGGATACGTGGACGGCGAGCTCGAATTGGCAAAATTCACGCCTCTATTGTTGACATGAGAGGTAACGAAACTAGATTTTTCACATTGTTGTCTACCTTTATTGAACATGTTTGCTAACACATACTCACCCCGCTGCAATGATTCTGGGTATTATGGAAGGGAGTTTCTCTCATGTTCCAAACACGTCCCCTTATTGTTGCTTGTGTCATCCACATCCGCTTCATATAATTGTTTTTCAAGTTGCATATGCTGCCATCGACTTTCTAGATTGTGTTTGTAGTCACGGAAACTCGTTAGAGATGGGCTACAAATCCGCTTAAAAAATAGCAATGTTATGTGGCACACACTCCATCGGTCAATTGGCCTGGACACTAATTAGCATGCATACTGATGTTTCCTGAGCGGATTAGGCAACATCATAAAGTCAAATTTCACTGTTTTCTAATACTAGTAGTTAGCCGGTAACATGAGTTCACCATTAAGAGATCCGTCGACAATAATGCATTGCTAAGTGGACCTAGCAGATGATGGGGGAGTGGGGTCACCGGGTCTTGTACTAATATTGTTGGTTGTTGTGGTCACATTTAAATACATTGGTCTTTTGCAGCAATGTTTTTCAGGCACCATACTGGATATTTTGTTTCCAGATTAACAAGTGCACCGCAGTATGCATCCGTCTCAACCCATGGAACACCGGCAATGACGTATTAATTGTACCACGCACAAAAATGTTCCTCCCATTCGGCCTCTTACTAACTAATAATGCATAGTTAATCAGGAATGCTAGAAATAATGGGCTAATCCCTTCGGGGGCCTATGTTAGATTTCAAAAAAATTCTAAATCACAAAATACATGTGTGTGGAATCACATATATATGTGTCCAATTTGGCGGCAGCTGACGTATCAGTGGCAAGAGTAGTCACAACTAAGTTTAGTGTCACATGAAAAATTGGAGAAGAGTTACATTATCTTATAAGGTAGAGTGTCTCACCACTTGTTAGTGAGTGAGAAGAGAAGTGCTACACGTACGCTCACCCTCCTTCCCGCTTCTCGCTCGCCCACTTGTGTCGTCTCATCAAGACGCGCGCGTGTGTGCCGCAGTTTGAGGAATGAGCCTCGAGCCATAAGCGGTTGTGTGGCTTCCACCGACGCACGCCACCTCACTTCTTGCGCCGCCTGTTGGGGGTATACTTTCTGGTATATTCACGGCTAATCACTGACCATGGTGACCCACTTTCGGGTTAGAGCTTTGCTCCACGGCCGACCCAGACACGAAAATAAGATGGAGGCCCATCCAGCTATGGGACGGTCCAGAAGACTTACCGACTTCGGCTTGTAGATAGGTTCAGGCGTCATCATGGAGTCCCGGTTCTCCATGCCTCGGATCGATGTCTTTGCTGGCAACTTTTGGTCTTTTGTATTTTTCTTGTTTACATTGATCTCCTTTCTAAGGGTATTCCCATCACCTTGTATCGTTCGGCCGATGTGGTTTGATTTATAAAGCTGGGCGAAAGTTGTAACAGTCCTGGATGGAACTAGGAGTGATGGAGTAGGTGGTCTCGATTTATGCTTTGGATTTCAGCATCAATAGAGAGTTTATAGGAATTGGAGGTAACCGTTACAAGAGAGGAGTACAAATTGCGCAAACCGAGACCGGGCCGCCTTTTCCGTGATATGTTCCCGTATGTTTTTCCCCTTGGCCAAGCCGAGCTATTTAACGACTGCATTACTATGTCCATCTGTCGTTAGCGTAACGAAGATTGGGCCTTGCTACCCTCTCAGTGCGCCTGACTGGTGGGGCTCCTCCCAGCGCTGCCGTGGCTGACGAAGATGTTGAGTTCTCTGTCCCGGCAGCGAGCTTGGCCTCTTGCTTCTTCAGCACAACATGATCTTGTCTCCATTTGCTAGTACTCCGGTTAGTTACAAAAGCCAATTTCAAGAGTGGAAAGAAAAATAGAAAAACAAAACATATTGATCCCTATGGCAAAGATAAAACCTGCAGGGCGGAACATAGGTCAGTGTCGGTACTACCGTGCTGATCCCGGGCGAGTACTACAAGTTACACTTTCACATGATGCATGCGTTCTCGGTCTGGTCCAGTTCAGCTTCTTCTTTTCAGCGGCATGATCCGGATGGAGGGAGACCAGCTCTACCTCCATGGTGCGTGCTGGCTAATATTCTACTCACTATCCAGTAGTAGCGCATGAATTCTTCCCAAGACGCTACACCTGGCTCTGACTCAACTAATTGACCCTGAAAATCCTAGACTTGGTCCAAGTTACCGTCATCACGCTCATCATCGACGATCATGTTGTGCATGATCACACAAGCAGTCATCACATCCCACATCCTCTCTGTGCTCTAGGTTCTAGCAGGGTATCGAACAATGTCCAACCTTGACTGAAGCACACCAAATACTCGCTCCACATCCTTCCTAGCGGCCTCTTGCTCTTTCGCAAACCTCTTGCATTTCTCATCTCCAGGTTGCGGATTATCTTCACAAAGGTGGCCCAGGATGGATAGGTACCATCAGCTAGATAGTACCCCATATTATATGCATTGCCATTGATCTCATAGGAAACTTGTCGGGCATTGCCTTCTGCCAGCCTAGCAAACACCGGAGACATCTACATCACATTGATGGCATTGCTTGATCCAGCCATGCCAAAAAAGGAGTGTCAAATCTAGAGATTATGTGATGCAACATCTTCAAGTATGACAGTGCAACCCTCCACATGCCCTTTGAACTGCCCTTGCCAACCAAACGGACAGTTCTTCCACGGCCAATGCATGTAGTCGATGCTTCCAAGCATCCCAGGAAACCCCCTACGCTCATTGATGGACATAAGGAGGGCAGTGTCTTCGGTGTTTGGCAACTTTGCCAAACACCACTACAACTGCGCTGCAGAATCTATACATGGCCTCATGTCATGTAGACTCGCTCATGCGCATGTAGTCGTCGAGGAGATCATCAGGCACTCCATATGCAAGCTGGCGAATGACAGCTGAACATTTCTAGTAGGAGGAGAAGCCAATCTTATCGGTGTAATCGTACTTGGCCTCGAAGTAGTTGTCGTACTCCCTCACCTCATTGAATATGTCCAACAATAGGTTCCTGGACATCCGATAGCGGCGATGGAATGCCTTCTCTTTGAAGACCGGATTAGTGGGGTGGAAGTAGTCCTTGTAAAGGCGTATGTGCCCCTCTTCCCGGTCGCGCTCATGGTTGGCTTCGTGCCGCTTCGCTGAGCCACCTCTATGCGGCGGGAAGAGGTAGTGGTCATGCATCATCTATACAGTTGCAAGCAGAATTTCGGTCTCACCGTCAGACTCCTCGTTGGACGACGACTCGACGAAATTCTTATAGAAGAACTCGATCCCCCTTCGACTGCTACCCATCTGTCTAGTAGGCTATCACCAATGGCTATGCCAACTCCCGCAGCGGACCAGATAACCAAGAAAGGATCATAGAACGCACCTCGGCAAACAACTGAATAGGTTATGCACGTCCAATTGATAGGCGGAGGCCGGGAGAGGTGGATGGCCTAGGGAGCATCCAGACAACTCCGGCAATGCACGTGGCCTGCGGTCGGCCTGCTCGATATCGCGGGAGGTGATGACGGCAGCCGGCAGTGGCGGCAGCGGCTGTGCTTGCTCTAGCCACAGGATATGGAAGGCGAGGGTTTGGGGGATGAGTGTCATGTGCCACTGGCTATAGGGCCTGAGTGAACAAGAGGACGGACGCGCAAGGCCGCGCGTGCTGTCCGGGCCGACCCAGCGGTCAGGCGAATTAGGTGCACGGATGGATCGAGCCGGACGCGTCGGGATGGATGGGTCATGCCACTGCGACGCTGACAAGTTCAGAAGCGCCCGTGCTGGTTGGGTCGGCCCGGTGGAGGTACCCTTATCATTGCACCCACGTAGATCCAGGCAACAAGAGCTATTTTCATATTAGAAAATATAATCTATTACAGCATCATCAGCGGCCGTTGTATATGGCGCTTGCGCTAAAACCCCCCGCCAATTTCCTGCGTCGGCGTGTAGTTTGTGCGCTCTACCAGCCATCATATACATGCGCGCGCTGTAAAAAAAATTGTGCACACGACGTTTTGCGCTATCCTATGCGGCATATTTGAGGCATCGATTGCAGCGGGCGCTATAGCTAGGCTCACGCGCGAACAGCCAACTGCCAACGGAAACTTCACCCGCGCTCGCACCCTCACCTTCCCCAATCTATCACAGCTGCATCGGCGAGCCGCCGCGCCGTATAGTCCCTGCAGGCGCTATCCTGCTACAAATCTACCACCACACCTCCCCATGGCTGTCATGAGCGTGTCTTCGCGGTAAATCGAGCCCCCACCGCCGCCATCGTCGTGCCGAGCCCTTATTTTTTCCATCGATTTGGCGCCGCGCGTCGCTCAATTTGGTAGCGTCGTGCTGCCACGCTGAGCTCAACGGTGACGATGTCCTCTGCCAGCCAAGAGGCAACTTGGCACACACAAGGTTCTCGTCGAAATCATCGAAGGTATGTGTCGTCGCCCCCACGCCCATTTTCTTTAGATTTTAGTGGGTAGAAGTATTTCAATTATTTTACATGTTTGTAGATGATCTCGTCTTATGATTCATCCGACGATGAACTTGATATTGAGGAGGAAGAGAATATCTCCATGCTATTGACTTGGCGCGCCACAAAAAAGCCGAAGTGTGGTGGTTCAGTTTTTGGCAAATAGAGGTTTTGGAGGGAATGGATCAAAGGTCACAACAAGTTAATGCAGATGTATTTCAATGATAATCTGACATATCCCGAGGGCTACTTTCAGTGGAGTGTTCGGATGAACATCGACTTGTTCAAGCACATCGTGGAGGAGGTGATGAAATATGATCTTTATTTTGAGCAACAGAGGAATGCCACCGGAGAACTTGGACATATCACCTATCAGAAGCTGACCGCCGCCTTGCGTATGTTGCCATACAGTATATCAGAGGATCTAGTTGATGACCACCTGGCCATGGGTGAGGGTACCGCTATAATGTGTGTCAAGCGCTTTGTCGTAGAAATTGTGCAAGTGTTTGGCTCCACATACTTGAGATCCCCCAATGCTGAAGACACGACTAGAATTTTGGAGTTTAAGAAAGTTCGAGGGTTTGCAGGTATGTTTGCCTCAATTTATTTCATGCACTGGAGTTGGAAGAATTGTCCCGCGACATGGCATGGACAATTCAAAGGGCACAGAAAATATTCCACTATAATCCTTGAAGGGGTGGCCGATTACGAGAGTTGGATTTGGCATGCATTCTTTGGAATGCCCGGGTCATGCAATGATATCATTGTTCTTCAATAGTCACCACTTATGACAAGGATTGCATTGCATGAAGGTCCCATAGTGGACTTCCAAGCAAATATCCACAAGTATAACTATGGCTACTATCTTGATGACGACACCTACCCAAGGTGGCAAATATTTATGAAGTTGGTTCACCAACCCAAAGGTAAGAAACAAACCCAATTTCACAATGCACAAGCGGTGGCTAGGAAAGATGTGGAGAGAGCATTGGGATTTTGCAAGTCCAAATTGGTATTGTGAGAGGACCGGCTAGTTTTGGGACCAAGAGTGCCTTTGGTTTATCATGAATGTTTTTGTCATCATGCATAACATGATCATAGAGGAAGATCGTGGCAAAGATGTAGATCACACCCACTATAACTTGATGGGGTTCCTGTGCAAGTGAAGAGGCAAGCACATAGGGTGGCGCGTTTCATTTGCTCGTATCATTTATTCGGTCTAATGAGACGCATGATGAGCTTCAAAAATATCTCATCGAGGAGTGGTGAAAATGTAATGGACAACAATAGTGGCTAGTTTATTTGTATGTTGGTTGTATTGTTGCAAAATAATTTATTGTATTTGCTGGTTAACAATTTGTTATACTTGTTGTATTGCCCATGTACTATTTGATTGTGTTGTAATAATAATCTAGACAATTTATTATTGATTTATTTGGGTTTGTTTGATCTTGTTGACTATATAAAAGTATGTGAAAACTAGTTGAGTCAGTGCCACGTGCTATAGTTTTTTTGACTCCTATGCACGCACTGCAAAATGCAGCCTCCGGTGGAGGTCGCGCCGGCTCCGCGTGCTTCATCGCGTTACAACACGCTCCAAACGCCATATACAACGCCATATTATGGAGCAGCTGTTGGAGATGCTCTTAAGGCATGTTTGGTTGCGCGGAGACCTTTTCCCCTACTAGTGCAACTTGCACGTGTAGGGACTGCACGTGCAGATCAAGCCCTGGGCCAAAATCTCCTAGTTATTTGGTAGCCTGCATGGATACTATTCAGGAGTTTGGTAGAAATGAGGCCCATCGTTCGGTGGGCTGTATTAGATCAGGGAGAAACAAAAACTTGTGTTTGGTTTCATCCTAATCGTGTGCTCCGATAACCTCTTCCCTAGATGGTGAGCTTACCAAACATAGCCTAAAACCCCAACAAGATAAACCCCAAGAAGCATTCACAGACATAACATACTTAATGACAGTGCAATATACGTAGCAGCAAGAAAGACATTGAATAGTTAGCACGAGAGTACAACATGGTTCACAACAAACACAAACTAATTACACTAAAGTGACAATATTTTACTCATCTATCATGGCAAGGGGTGGATCATGTTGGGGGCACCTCCTGAACACTTCGCACATGGTTTAGTTGAAGATGGTGACATTGAACTAGTCACCCTTCAGCACCTTGAAGGTCAGGAAGTACCCGATCTTGACCTGGTGGGCAATAGCGAAGCCATGCCACCCTTGGTCAAGGCAAATCCCACCGTTGACATCCCAGAGCTTCACCATCCAACTAAATCTAGTGTTCTTCTTGAGCATGATCGTCCTTGGCACAATGCCGAGGAAAGGCCTGAAGCCATCAAGAATTGGCAGCAGGTCCAATCTAGGTGCCAAGATCACCTTGGCGAAATGGGTTGGACCAACCTGGTCATGGAAGTGCACAATCCTCAGAGGCCTGCCCCTCGGCCTCTTGGTGTCGCTACCCTCTGAAAGAACATTTCATGTTTTCCTATGTTTTGCGTGTTAGATAACAATACTATGGAGACTTTTCATGTTTGCTAAGTGTGCAGGAAGTTTTGAGGGGGGCCGGATAATCCGCCCCACCAAGGGCCGAATAATCCGGTCTACCTCATCGCTTAAAGGAAGCCAAGGCGCGTCGCTCGGTACCCAGTTGGATTTTCTCCCGGAAAATCTGAACTGGGGCAGTTTTTCCTCCCCAGGCCGGATAATCCGGGTGTCGCATGGGCCGGATAATCCGGCCCCCAGTTTTCGACCAAAAGGAGCCAAGGCGCGTCGCTCGGTATCCGGTCAGATTTTCTCCCGGAAAATCCGAACTGGGGCGGTTTTTATTCCCTAGGCTAGATAATCCGGCCTTCGCATAGGACCGGATAATCCGGCCCCCAGAAGTTGATCAAGGGCAAGCTTGGCGCGACGCTCTGAGAGGGGGCAGATTATCTGCCAAATATTCTGAGTCTGGGGCGGTGTTTCCCAGACCAGATAATCCGTCCCTCACTTGGGCCAGATTATCCGGCCCCCAAAGGTTGCAACGGCTCGATTTTGAAGGGGGTATAAATACCCCTTCTTCCCCAACGTTCAGAACTCTTGATTCATTCGAAATTGACCAGACATTGTGCAAAAGCTCTCATTCTCGATCTCCCACTTCAACCACCCGAAGGTCTCGATCTTTGGTGGAATTGAAGGAGGAGAAGTTCATCATCATCATCAAGAATCAAGCGCTTCAACTCCTCTCCATTCACTTGGAGAAATCCCTGATCTAGTATTCTTGTCAATACCTAGATCTTGTTTATTGTATTTGATAAGTTTGTTCTTGTGGAAGCTTGTTGTCATTTCGGGAGCCTCCAAGGTGTTGTGGAGTTGTTGCCCCACTAGTTGTGTAAAGGCGCCGGTGCCCGCCTCGAAGGGTACCTATAGTGGTAGGTGGCGAGATCCATCGGAGAACAGGGTGAGGCCTTTTCTGGCGTGGTGGTCTTAGTATCGCCCACCCCTACGTTGCAGACGCACTTCCCTTAACAAGGAAGGAACTGTGGTCAAACAAATCATGTGTCTCCGCGTGCTTCACTTCGGTTTACTCGTTCCTCTTCCACTCGCTCTTTATCGCTAGTAGATAGGTTTGCATATAGGGAAATTCCACCTAATAGTTTATCTAGAGAATTTACCCTTTGTGCTAAGCCTAAAATTGAAAAAGAATTAAAAATTGGTGTAGCACCTATTCACCCCCCCTCTAGGTGCCCATACGATCCATTTCAATTGGTATCAGAGCCCCGACTCTTAATTCGGTCTTAACCGCCTAAGAGTAGTATGGGTAACAAGGATGATGGAAATGAGGCTGTGGATAAGGTCACAATGGATGATCTCAAGTCGTTGAAAACAACCTTGTTGAAATCCTTTGAGGCCACGATGGAGGAGATGAATCAAATGATTGCTCGCCTTACATCATCCATAGCCCCATCTCCATCCTCCTCTGAGGCTCCCACACCATCATCTAAGGAAAAGGGTAACACCGGATCCAAGGATGATGATGTGGAAGGTGAAAAACTAAATGGTTCCACCTCCAAAAAGGGAAGTGGTAAGGAGGAATATAGTGAGGTTCGCCACGTATATTCCCCCGACCCACCTATCCCTCATCCTCATATAAACAATAGGGGTGATCCACCCAAGCTCACTGTATCCTCTTTTAATCAATGGAAATTCCTAATGAAATCTCATGTTTGCAGCTCCTCTATTGAATTGTGGAGGATTATTGAAGAAGGTCTTCATATTGGAGATCAAACCAATCTAACGGGAAGGGAAGTTATGGATAGCCAGTTGAATGCCACCGCTCTCCACATGATACAGCTGGGTGTGGGTCCCAAGGACATGCCACACGTTGAACATCTCAACACAGCTAAATAGGCGTGGGATGCTCTTACGGACCTTTTCGTTTGAAATCAAAGCATGAGAAGAAACAGGTATGATGCCCTTAGTAATGAAGCTGAGGGATTCTACATGTTGGATGGTGAAAACCATGAGGACATGTATAGAAGACTCAAGTGCATCGCAACAACATTTCGAAAGCATGGGGCCACTCACATTGATGATGCATGGATAAAAATAAAATATGTGAGTGCCTTAATGCCTTTCGAGCCAACAGATTTGAAGAGCCTGCAAGGAAGACACAACTATCATCAAATGACATCCAACGAAGTCATGCAAGAAATGGCGTCATTCAAAGTGGCGGCAAAGAATGTTGAAGATGCCCGTGCTCGGGTCATTGGAATGCAAAAGGGTGTCAATGTGGCTCTCAAAGCCAATGTTGTTGAGCAAGAGGAAGATGAAGGAGATTTTGAGGGGGTATCCATGGACTGCCCCGATGAGGTCAAACGTGCTCATGGTGAGTACATGGCATTCTATGCAAGAAACTTTTGGAAGGACCCTGCCAAAGCCAAGTTTGACCTTGAGCGCAAGAACGGGTCAAATGGAAGAAGAGAAAGTGGCCCAAGATTGAGAACTTGCTTCAACTGTGGAGATAGAATGCACTTTGTAGCCGAGTGTCCATATCAAAATAGAGAAGACAATGGTGGCAGGCTCATTCTTAAAGAGAAATCTAAAGCACCTAAGAAGAAGCCATTTATTAAGAAGAATGGTCCTTTCAAGAAGCAACCCAAGATTGTCTTGGTAGCTCAAGAGGAATACTCCTCTGCAAGTGAAGATGAAGAGGATGATGATAGTTCCCGCGAGGTGGCTGCTATATCCACCACATCGACTCCATCATCTCTCTTCGACTCGCCAAACGAGAACGCCATCAACAACAACGCCACTTGCCTAATGGCAAGAGGGTCTGAGGTATCAACTTCTAACTCTTCATTTCCTAAGACTAACATAATTTTGGATATGAATGATCATGATAGTCTTGAAATGAAAGAAGAAGTTATTGCCTTGGATACTTTTTTCACTAACCTACAAGGTGAGCACAAACTCCATTTTGATGATCTTATGAGTCAATTTTCTCAAGCCGAAGATCTCCTTGAAGAAAAGGGCAGAATTGAAAGAGAAGATGCCTTGGTGATAGCTTCGTTGAAGAATGCCTTGGAAGAGGAAGAGGAAGCTCGAGTATCTTTGGAAGAAAGACTCGAATCCCTTGAGGAGTCACAAGAAGAAGCTGTAGCTCAGCTCATTAAAGAACGTGACCATGCTCTTGCTAAGGTAAGGAAACTAAAGAAAGAAAAGATTGACTTTGGGGCTGTTCATGCTAGACTTTTGGAGAAGTTTGATAATCTTGAAAGTGCTCACAAGGCATTGAAGAGTGATCATTCTACTTTAAATGAGTCTCATGACCAGCTCCAAACTCAATTGAAACGGTATGATGTGCCAAGTACCTCCACTTCATCCTCTGGAAAAGAAGATCTTGCAAGAAGTTCTCAACACAAAGGTAAAGGGGTTATTGATGAGATACTGAGCAGGCAAAGGATAAACAATAGTAAAGAAGGCCTTGGTTACATACCCAAGATAAAGAGCAAGAAAAACAACAACAAGAAGAAGAGCAAGACTGCTCCATCGAAGACTAGCAACATTACCAATGACAAGACTAATTATGATGGTTTTGCAGGGATCAACAATCCTAACTTTGAAATATATTGTGATTGTTATGGTGATGTTTATGCTAGTTATGTAGGGCCTTATGATTGTTACATTCCTTGGTCTATTTGGGTTCCCAAGACCCTTGTTTCTAACATGAGAGGACCCATTGAAAAATGGGTACCTAAAACCAAGAAGTAATTTTCTTGCAGGGCTATGCTTCTGGTGGTTCTAAATGGGTACTCGATAGCGGTTGCACGATTCATATGACCGGAAGCAAGGAGATCATCACGGAGATGCGGCCAAACCTTGATCACATAACCGTATCCTATGGTGACAAGTCAAAATCTGAGGTATTGGGTCTCGGCAAAGTTATGGTGGCTCACGATATCTCTCTCATGGACGTCATGCTTGTTGAGACCCTCGGGTATAACTTACTTTCAGTTCGTGCCCTTGGTAAGATGGGCTTTGCAGTTTACATTGATGCTGATTTGGTGGTACTCTTGTAGAGAAAGTCTCTAAAAGTCGCTTTCGTGGGATATGTCGAAAACGACCTGTACGTGGTGGACTCTTCGGGGAAAGCCACTACAGGCCCGATGTGTCTTTTTGGAAAGGCTGACGCAGGTTGTCTATGGCATCGCCGACTAGCCCACGTCAAGAGAACTTTGCAAAGCCTCCACAAGGGTGGCCACATTCTTGGACTAAAAGAAAATGTCTCTTTTGCCAAAGATCGTGTTTGCAGGGCGTGTGTTGAAGGGAAAATGCATGACTCACCTCATCGAAGGAAAACCATTATCTCTTCAAAAAGGATTTTGGAGCTCCTTCATGTGGACCTCTTCGGACCTCCATCTCATGCAAGCCTCGGTGGGAAGAAGTATTGTCTAGTGATTATTGATGATTACTCAAGATACACTTGGGTTTATTTCTTCAAGTTGAAGAGTGAAACTCAACAAACTATCATCGACTTCGCCAACGAGGTTCAACGTCAACACAACGTCCCCATTCTGGCTATAAGGAGTGATAACGGCTCAGAGTTCAAGAACTACACCTTAAATGAATTCCTAAGTGAAGAGGGGATAAGACATCACCGTTGCGTACACCCCTCAAACAAATGGTGTAGCCGAGAGGAAGAATCGAACTCTAATGGATATGGCAAGATCAATGTTAGCCGAATTTAAATCTCCATATAACTTCTAGGCTGAAGCAATCTCTACAGCTTGTCATTCATCCACCCGTTTATACCTTCGTAAGATATTGGACAATACTCCGTATGAAATACTTACCAGTAACAAGCCAAACATCTCATACTTTCGGGTATTCGGGTGTAAGTGTTTCTTTCTTATTAAAGGAGTTAATTTATCTAAGTTTGAATCTAAGGCTTTAGAAGGTATTTTTGTTGGTTATGGTGTCGAATCCCACACTTATAGAGTCTACAATAAGCTCTCCGGAACTGTTGTAGAATCTTGTAGTGTGGTGTTCGAGGAAAATGACGGTTCCCGTGCGGAGCAAATTGGTGTTTGTGATGCAGATTTTGAAATACCCCAAGATGCCATAAGAAGAATGGGCGTGGGATTCTTCCGCTCCATTGAGGAACCCCTTGTGGCGGACTGGGAAGGACAATGCTCTACTCATATAGAGCCCTCATATACACATACTCAACATGCTCCAACCACAGGGGCAACTTCTACACCATCTCCATCAACTACAGAAGGTGAAGATGTTCCAGAAAGCTCCAAGCCGGATTTTCTGGTTGACACCGGATTATCCGGCCACCCCGCTACAGCTGACCATGTTGCTCCTACTGGAGAAGATTTCAACGCAAGCTCCAGGTCGGATTTTCCGGCTAACCCCGGATTATCCGGCCCCTTACCAGTTCAAGCATGTCCCAGGCCTCCTGATGAAGCTGCTGCAAGTACTCCCAGGCCGGATTATCCGGCCTCTCCATCGGCCGGATTATCCGACCCTGACTCTCCAGTTCTGTAGCCTCCTGTTACGGCTACGGACTCACCTCAAGGGCACACGTCTCCACCACCTGCTACTGATGTTCCAGTTTCTGATCAAGGTCGAGAAAATGCTTCCAATGAAGACTCAAGTGATGAATCTCCTCCTCCAAGATACAACAAACTTATTGAACTTCGTCGCAAGGCTCGGGCTGACCGTAACCTTGAGTTGAGGGGTCACACTCTCGACAAGGTTGTTGGTGATCTTCGACGAAGGGTTTCTACGAGAAGAGAATTAGCTAGTTTTGGTGAGCATCAAGCTCATATCTCCATGGTGGAACCTAAGAAGGTCTTTGAAGCTCTTGAAGACCCAGACTGGGTTGTTGCTATGCATGAAGAATTGAATAATTTCGAGCGCAACAAAGTCTGGAAACTCGTGGAGAAACCCAAAGAGTGTCGCAATTATCGGCACCAAGTGGATTTTCAAGAACAAGAAAGATGAGAATGGCATTGTTGTGAGGAACAAGGCAAGACTTGTGGCACAAGGTTACTCCCAAGTTGAGGGCATCGACTTCGGCGAGACCTATGCTCCAGTGGCTCGCCTTGAGTCCATCCGTATCCTACTTGCTTATGCTGCACATAACAATTTTAAGTTGCAGCAAATGTACGTCAAGAGTGCCTTCCTTAACGGTCCTCTACATGAGTTGGTATACGTAAAGCAACCCCCGGGGTTTGAGGATCCTAACTTTCCGAACCATGTATACAAACTCGATAAGGCACTCTATGGCCTTAAACAAGCCCCACGTGCGTGGTATGAGCACCTTAAAGAGCTTTTGTTAGATCGTGGCTTCGAAGTTGGGCAAATCGATCCCACTCTTTTTACTAAGAAGGTTAAGGGAGAGCTCTTCGTATGGCAACTATATGTAGACGATATCATCTTTGGTTCTACTAACAGAGCTTTTAACGATGAATTTTCAAAGCTTATGACTGACAGGTTTGAGATGTCTATGATGAGGGAATTACGGTTCTTACTTGGATTCGAGATCAAGCAACTTAGAGAAGGAACCTTTATTAATCAAGCAAAGTACATGCAAGACATGCTCAAGAGATTCAAGATGACGGATCTAAATGGTGTCGCCACTCCGATGCAAACAAAGTGTCATCTTGAGCTTAACCCTCATGGTAAAGTTGTGGACCAAAAGGTATACCGGTCTATGATCGGCTCTCTTCTTTACCTCTGCGCATCTAGACCCGATATTGTGTTGAGTGTGGGAGTGTGTGCAAGGTATCAAGCAGCTCCTAAAGAAAGCCACTTAGTGGCGGTCAAGAGGATCTTTCGATATTTTGTTCATTCCCCCAACTTTGGTCTCTAGTATCCCAAGGACTCCAATTTCTCTTTATGTGGTTATACTGACTCAGATTGCGCTGGTGATAAGGATGATCGGAAATCCACTTCTGGAGCTTGTCAATTCTTGGGAAGATCTCTTGTATGTTGGTCCTCCAAAAAGCAGAATTGTATATCTCTCTCCACCGCCGAAGCTGAATATGTTGCTGCTGCCAGTGCTTGCACTCACTTATTGTGGATGAGGCAAACTTTAAAGGAATACGGTGTCAATTGTGACAAAGTGCCTCTTTTATGTGATAATGAAAGTGCAATCAAAATTGCGTACAATCCTGTTCAGCACACAAGGACGAAGCATATTGAGATTCAGAATCATTTTATTCGAGACCATGTTGCTCGCGGCGATATTGATCTATCCTTTGTGAGCACGAAGAACCAACTGACGGATATTTTTACAAAGCCACTTGATGAAGCAAGATTCTGCTATTTGAGGAATGAGCTGAATATCATTGATTCTGGGAGCCTGTCTTGATTACCCATGCACTCACTCGTACATCTCAATCCTTCTTTGGTCTAGGTGTGGGCATGGATATAGGGGGAGTGTGGTCCTAACTCATTGGGCTAACCCTCCCCCCATAATGCCAAAAGCAAGATAAATCATTTCTCTTAATATCATTTTGTGATATGTGAGCTTATTGATGAGTATTGGTCGTGAACCCAAGATATATCTTCGCGGTGTCACACCATACACTCCAACAAGGTGGCTTCGGCCACCGCCCTCTCCCTTGAGGAGAATTGGATCTTTTTGGATGTTATTTGCTCTCTCATGTTCTTATGGGAATCACACTCACTCTTGGCTTTTATTTGATTTGGATTTTGCAAGTTTGAGTGTCTAGTACCATCTCAGTTTGGCTCTCTTAATCCTAAGCCTTCCCCTACCCCTAAGCCATCTATTCTAACACACAAGTCCCTTGTACACCTTGTGGGGGTGTTGTTTGGGGACGTGCGGGCCTGGTTCTGTGTGTAACAGAATACCAGATTTGAGGCCGGATAGTCCGGCCCAAGTGTAGGCCGGATAATCCGGCCCTGGCGGATTTCACTTAAAGGGCTCTGGGGGAAGGGCTCATAACGAGCAGTACTTCTCCCCCAGCCCTCTCCTCCTCCCCAGCCGCCGCCTACCGCCCCTCACCCTCCCCGGAGCCTCTCCGGCCACCGGATTTTCCAGGCCTCCCTAGATCTTCTTCTGCGTGCCTCCGGGTACCTTCTCCTCCGCGTTTTTCCTCCAATGAGTGAGGGTAACTCCCTCTCTCCTCATCTTTGGCTAGATGTGTAACTTGTTGGGTGGAACGTTGTCTAGAAGGATGTGTTTTCACATAGAAATCGTAGTCTTGCAGTTTCTAGGCCCGATCTACCTTTTTGCATTCAATCTAGGTGAAATCGAAAATTTCTGCCAGGGCCGGATAATCCGCCCCTGGCCAGGCCGGATAATGCGGCCTGACAGATTTGATTCTGCTTCAGTTTCACTATGGAGTATGCATTGAGTAGTTTTGTCCTATGAACTTTTTGATTACTTTTTCCATGTTCTCTCCTAGACTTGTGTGTATGCTTATCCCCTTGCTATCGCCCTTATTATCCTCACAGGTGGTTCTGGTGTTTCCAAGACCTACAAGCGTCATCCTCGCGCCAAATACTTTCGGGACGACGGACAGGGTAACTTAGTGGACGAAGTTGAGTTGAGGAGAAGGAAGAACGAAGAGAAGCGCATGGCTGAAGAAGCAAAGAGGACTAGGAATGGGGTGTCCAAGAGGAAGGGCAAGGAGCCCAAGATCAACTACAGGACTTTGGATGCGGTCTCCTATTCTGCCATCCGTCACCGTGACTTGTTTGCTGAGCTGCATCGTGATGATGAGCTGGGGGATACTCGTTTCTGGTGTGCAGAACAGAAGGGGATCTATGAAGACATATGCCAGGATGAACATTAGGCCTATGCACCCACTGGTTCTTGCTGATGCTTTGGAGAAGGCGCATCTTGTAGATGCGGTGTTTGTGGCTGAGAGGATGGGGCTGCACCATCTCATGTCTCTCTAGTGCTCCTTTGACTCTGAGGTGGTGAAGCAGTTCTTCTCCACTTTGGTGATTTGTGGGGATGAGTGTCGCACTATGAAGTGGATGACTCATGACCGGCCCGATGACTGCTGATTTTCATGTGTTTGCTGAGGTTCTTGGGTACTCCTTCCGCAGCAGGGATAGAGCCAGTGGCCACCGCATCATCACTCAGCGGAAGCCCAACAAGGATGTAGCTCTCTCCCCGTGCACTGTGGACAATGGCATTGTCGGTACTGTGGCTGGTCTTGCTCCCATCTATGCTGCATTAGTGGGTCTCTTCCGTGACTCCATTACACCGAGTGGGGGCAACAATGACAGCATCAGTGGTCACCTTGTTCAGCTACTTCAATTTTCTCATGAGGTTGCCTCCTGCGAGGACGAGTCAGTGTAGTACAGGCTGCATGTCATGGACTTCATTTACCATGAGCTGTGTGATGCTATGTTCAACCGTCTGTCCATTCCCTATGCGCCCTACATTATGATGCTCATCCGTCACCTGCTTCCTGCTGAGGAGTTCCACATCGACTCGGTGCACAAGGCCAAGAAGATCTACAACAAGGTTCGGAAGACCTCTCACCCCTCCTCTGCTCTTGAGGGTCTCATGAGGGATGCTCGCAGGCCCCCTGTGCCTCGCGTGGCCCGTGAGATCAAGCAGCAGAACTGGTTCCAGCATCACATTCTCTGCATGGGCGTGGACACGCGCAAGGGTCAGTACGAGGCATACAAGCAGCACCATGAGTTGGCTCACTCCCAGCAGCTCATTCTTCACCACGTGTCCGGCGCTTCGGGTGCTCCTCCGGCTCCTACACCTCCCACTCCGTATGCTCGGTGGAACTCTTCCTCCGGGTTGAACTATGGTGAGCTGGAGCGTCACTAGTTCCCTTCTGCGCCTACTACTGATGATGAAGATGAGGAAGGTGACACTAAGGAACTTGAAGATGAGAATGAGGAAGAGAATGAAGAAGAGGACGAGGACGAGGACTACGAGTGATCCCATGGGGCGCGAGTATCGCTCTTCTCCCTTTTTGGTGTCTCGATGCCAAAGGGGGAGAAGTAGTTCTATTAGGTTGTCCGTGGATTTGCATGGGTTGGGCATAAGCACTTGCACTTTTCTATTCATTTTTTCTTGCTTATGCCCATTTAGCGTTGAACTTTAAATTCGTGATTTGTGGATGGTTGAGACTTTATGTGGTTGTCTGGATTATGCCTATGGAGTTCGTATCATGGATTATGCTTATGGATCTATCTATTCATATCCTATTACTGGAGGTTTATCATGGAAGGCGCGCTCATAATGGTTATCCGGTATTATTTATGACTTATGTCAAGGATGCCTACTCTCTACTTCGGTGGTATGTTTTTATTGCTCATATGTCTATGGAATAGATTCACCTATTTGTGTGCATTTGTATTCTAATGCAAAACTCTATTATGCACACATTGAGGGGGAGTCTCTTTCATAGTTATCACTGTCTGTCTTGTGTCTTTCTCCTGCAAATCCTGGTATTGTCATCAAACACGAAAAAGGGAGAGATTGAAAGAACATTTCATGTTTTCCTATGTTTTGCGTGTTAGATAACAATACTATGGAGACTTTTCATGTGTGCTAAGTGTGCAGGAAGTTTTGAAGGGGGGGGGGATAATCCGCCCCACCAAGGGCCGGATAGTACGGCCTACCTCATCGCTCAAAGGAAGCCAAGGCGCGTCGCTCGGTACCCGGTCGGATTTTCTCCCGGAAAATCCGAACTGGGGTGGTTTTTCCTCCCCAGGCCGGATAATCTGGATGTCGCATGGGCCGGATAATCCGGCCCCCAGTTTTTGAGCAAAAGGAGCCAAGGTGCGTCGCTCGGTATCCGGTCGGATTTTCTCCTGGAAAGTCCGAACTGGGGCGTTTTTCTTCCCCATGCCGGATAATCCGGCCTTCGCATAGGACCGGATAATCCGGCCCCCAGAAGTTGATCAAGGGCAAGCTCGGCGCAACGCTCTGAGAGGGGGCGGATTATCTGCCGGATATTCCAAGTCTGGGGCGGTGTTTCCCCAGACCGGATAATCCGGCCCCCAAAGGTTGCAACGGCTGGTTTCTGAAGGGGGTATAAATACCCCTTCTTCCCCAACGTTCAGAACTCTTGATTTATTAGAAATTGACCAGACATTGTGCAAAAGCTCTCATTCTCGATCTCCCACTTCAACCACCTGAAGGTCTCGATCTTTGGTGGAATTGAAGGAGGAGAAGTTCATCATCATCAAGAATCAAGCGCTTCAACTCCTCTCCATTCACTTGGAGAAATCCCTGATCTAGTATTCTTGTCAATACCTAGATCTTGTTTATTGTATTTGATAAGATTGTTCTTGTGGCAGCTTGTTGTCATTTCAGGAGCCTCCAAGTTGTTGTGGAGTTGTTGCCCTGCTAGTTGTGTAAAGGCGCCGTGCCCGCCTCGAAGGGTACCTATAGTGGAAGGTGGATCAGGCCTTTTGCGGCAAGATCCATCGGAGAACAGGGTGAGGCCTTTTGTGGCGAGGTGGTCTTAGTACCGCCCACCCTTCCAACGCAGACGTACTTCCCTTAACAAGGAAGGAACTGCGGTCAAACAAATCCTGTGTCTCTGCGTGCTTCACTTCGGTTTACTCATTCCTCTTCCACTCGCTAGTAGATAGGTTTGCATATAGGGAAATTCCACCTAATAGTTTATCTAGAGAATTTACCCTTTGTGCTAAGCCTAAAATTGAAAAAGAATTAAAAATTGGTGTAGCACCTATTCACCCCCCTCTAGGTGCCCATACGATCCATTTCACCCTCACCACAATTGATGGATCTCTTGGAGGCACTACCCTATCCAGCGTCCTTGGAGCATCCTCCTCCATTGATGGGGAGTGCACCTCTGATCAGTATCTTTGAGCACCGAAAAAAGTATCAACAAATGTAAGCACATACATTTTGGAGATCAGATATGAACAATCAACGACCTCATATACAATGGCACAGATGTAAAGGTATTCTCCTCATGAGCAACACAAATAAACAAGGAATTTGGTTAACACACAAGTTTGGTCATGAAGAGGATCGCCTTGCATTTCATTGTTCTACTTAGTAATCATCGACCTATGGAAGCAAAACACAATGACCTACCACTGCTCAGCTTCAAAATAACTAGCACACACAAGGTATAGTTGGTGCTATAGGAATCCAGAGGAGGCGCACAACCAATTTTGTTATGCATACCAACGGGTTCTAATAGCACCAGCTCTATGAACGACTTGTACTAAGTATCATCACAAGATTGGTGACATATGTGAGCCTCATATATGTTGTGTACACAACGGCAGGGAGATGACTCTATACTTCCTAGGACCGTGCACAACATGGTTTCTTATGAATAATTCAAGGTAATACAGATTCACTTCCCGGTCACATTCGTTGAGAGTTATAATCATTGGCCAAACGTAAACGGGAAACACAAACTCCTGCCTTATGGTTCATAACCCTTACAACATAAAGCGATGATCCTACCGAACCAAGTTCCACCAGCTTGAATAGATGGCAGAACAAGGTTCGAAAGGATCATCGTTTCCATTATATTGTGTTGCGTATGTAATCATCGGAAGTCTGCAAAAATAGACAACTAATTTTTGTGCCTCATATTAGGCATTGTGTGTCCGAGATCAATCATAACATGCATGCTATGAAGCAACCTATTGGGATCTTGGCCACAAAATGCAAAGTAATCATCGGCATATGAGAAGAACATGAACAATGAAAAATCCCCAATTTTTTAATGTCGGGGAAACCCTAACCAGAACATCTGCCTAAATCTAGCCACTGTCAAGCATATATGGAACCAAGGTATGCTAGATCTATGCTTACGAAGGCACCACTAGAATAGTAAAGTTCGAAGCTATCAAATCGACGAAACCAAACACAAATCGGTAAAAATCTACCATGCATGTCAATCATACGCGCAGGATCAGACGCCAACACATAGATCTGTGGTGCTAAGGCTTAGAGAGAGGGTGGTTCGAGGCCTTACCGCCATTGCGGCATCTCTAGAGCTTTAGGTTGGCTGACGAAGAAGAAGAAGTTGCAGTCATAGACCCCCCACAGCCGGGAGAAACGGAGTGATTGCCTCGATCTACCACCTTTTGCTGCCCTTGCGGTGGTCTTCGATATTCCGGCAGGAGAGGAACCGCCGACGGTGAGACAGGAGGAAGGAGTGGTTGTGAATAGGGGAGTGGGACTGGTGAGCGAGTGGTGAGAGAATTTACACTGTGCATTCTCGATGCGTTGCGAACCCCCCACTCTTCTCCACGCATGCGCCTGTGTGTCGAGCATTAGCTCATGAGGGCATGTACCCACAAAAACACTTGATTTTGGCGTTCCCAGCGGGCCAAGATTTTGGGTGCTTTAAAACTCGTGCGGTGCGAGTTCAGCCTAGCATGCCATTTTCCAAATCCTTATTTCTGTCGGCTAGGTGCGAGAAATGGGCATGCGGCCTAGCAAACACACCCTTAACGACCTCTCCTCCCTTAACTTGTCGTTCGTTTCATCATGAGAAAGGGGATCTGGCCAGCCGGTCTTGTTTGGGCGTGAGCCGATGGTATTTTCTGAGTGATAAGTGTGGTGGTATCTCTCTCCCTATCCGGTTTAGGGCATCTCCACCAGGCCGACCAAAACAGGTGACCCAAAACACCCGTTTTGGTCCGGATGGGTCGGGCCGTGGGGGGATTTGGGTCTTGGTCCGGCCTGTCAGAGGGGCCGCGCACAGCGTCCCGATGCATCTTGTCCATCTCCCCCGCTATCATCATGGAGGATGCTGGGGAGGAGGCGGAGGCAGGGGAGGAGCAGGTGATCGCCGCCCCTGCAGATCGTGCAGGCGCTGGGCCTCGACCCCAACGGGGCTCCGGCAAGGGTGACCCCGACCGAGAGATCGCAGCGTAGGGAGGCGGCGAAAAACCGTGCCCGTCGGGAGGAGCAGGTATGCTGTGCCGCTGATGATCGGCTAGCGGAGGCGGCAGCGAGGGCGGCGATGGAGCTCCTCAGGGGAGAGGTGCTGGAGGCGTCTCGGGCCGACCAGGAGGCGAGTGACGACTGGGCGGCCGAGATGGAGAGGGACCTAGCCAACCGGGAGGTGGACCGCCAAAAGGCAGTGAGCAAGGCGGCATATCGTGGCCTATGTCGATGCGGACACCTCTAGCAGCACGCCATATGGGTGTTGAGGGCGGTGATCGACGGGGCCAGCAGGGGCGGCAACGATGGCCGCTGCAACGGTGGTCATGGAAATGGCGACGAGTAGCCGTAGGGACGGCCTTCTCCAACAGTAGTTAGTCTTTTTTTTTTATTTTGTTCAAATGTGACTGGGCATGGCCAAATCTAAGGGCTCCTTTGATTCATGGGATAGGAAAAGTGTAGGAATATGAAACTCGTAGTATTGAGAAGTCATGACTAGTTGAATCCTATGGGAAGAACAATTGTCTTTGATTGTGGTAAAGGAATTTTCCGTGAGCTCCAACCTCATGCTTTTTTCATATGGACTTTACACTACAAGATTCCTATGGGATTATTTCCCATAGGATATGATCCTTTGAATCAAACAGCTGTTGTAGAAAAGTTTCCACAGGATTCTAAACCTACAAAAATCTTTTCATAATCTTATGAATCAAAGGAGACCTAATGGAAACAAGTTTTAGTACTAATGTTTAACTTACATATGGGTTCGCGTGGCCGAGTGGCGGACACCCGCGCGGTCCGTACGCTTTCCGGGCCGACACAAACAATGGGTCGGGCCAGATAGGTCCAACCAGATGGGTCTCCCCGCTGCAGAGCCACGCACCCTGCGCGAGTCCGTTTCGGATGCCAGCGGACCTGTTGGGTCATGCCCGTGGATATGCCCTTATGGAGATGCCCTTAGGCCAACTCCAACACCCCCGCAAACGGACATATTCGGCCCGTTAAGTGCAGCACCCAACGGTCCACCGCAACTACCGATTTGGCTGTTTTTTGGCCCGGACCGCTCCATTTCTTCAGAAAACTTGGGCCAGATTTGCGGTGAAACGGATAGAAAAATGAGTCCGGTCTGTCCACCCATGTCCGCCCAGTGGCACACACGTCAGCCACACTAATGCCCACCTACCTCCTTCTTCCCACACCACCACCATCGCCATGGACTTGCAATTCGTTCCCCACCGCTGGCGCGCATGCTGGCCACCGCCCCTCCTCCCATGTACCGCGCGCACGTCGACGAGCAACTGCTCCAGCGACCCCCCCCCCCCCCCCCCCCCCCACCCCCGCGTGCGTGCTTGGTGTGGTTCGGCGACAGAGACGACCCTCCTTCAATGACACGTGGGCCACCTTCGTCGTGTCCATATGCGCTAAAAGTCGCGTTGGGAGCACACACAAAATAGGGCCGAACAAATGTCTGATTTATGTCCTCCCCGCCCTGTAAACAGACCGAATCGGATCGAGTCGGTGTCTCTTGCGGGATGCCATTTGAGTTGGTCTTATGGCGGAGAAGGACGTAGTCCTGTCACATACTACTCCAGTTTATATGAGAACAGCGGCTAGGACAAGGACAAGCACTAGGGTGTTTGAGAGCGACTAGCAGTAGCAAGCCTAGGGCTCGACGGCAATAATCGCTGTCCCTGGGATACTGCGGCAGTTCGGCTCATAGATGTAAATGTATTTATTGTAAGAAAATATATTTTAAATTATTAAAAAAATTTAAAAAAATATATCTACATATATATTTGAACATTTTATGTTGGATTCAAAAGTTTTCGGGATAAAAAGACATTTTATGTGTCGTGTAAAAAAGTTAAAAAATATCACGTGAATAGTCGTATTCCTGTGATATATTTTGTCTTTTTTATATATGACACATAAAATATTCTTTCATTCCGAAAACTTACGAACCAACATAAGATGTTCAAATGTATATGCAAAATTATTTTTCAAAATTTTTGATATTTAAAAAATATTTTCTTACAATGAGTGCATTTGCACCTCGAGTCGAAGTGAATATGCGCTAGTATACTACTCCCTCCGTCGTAAAAAGGATGTCGCGAGTTCATCAAAATTTAGATAAATGTATATACTAAATGATGTCTAGATTCATCCAAGTTTACGTAAATTTGCGACATTCTTTTTAGACAGAGGGAGTAGTTATAAAGGCAGCACCGGGCTTCTCTGTCAGTCAGAGGCTACTGCCAGTGCTTTCTTTGGTTGCTAGGTAGCCTGTCAGGATTGTTTGTCCACCAAGCATCCGTACGTACGTAAACGCGCAGACGTTGTACGTGCTCAAATTACTCCGATATGTATGCACTACGCACGTATAATTAAGCCGTAGAAAAAGTTGTGAGCGGAGTACAGGCAGGATAGCTCTCGAGTCACGGGGGACGGTCCGGAGTGAATCCTCTCACGCACGCACCAACGTGCATACATTTGTAGTTTATCAGTATGCTAAACAGAGGGCGCTCCGACGATTACTAGCTACTACTTTCTCCGTTTTAAAATATAAGATATTTTAACTCTATAAAATAAATATATTTAGCTTTTTAATAAATAGGTTCACATTAAATCTAAATAAATCAATATACTAAAAGAAAGTTAGATACATTCCCTTTACAAATAAAACATCTTATATTTTGGAACGGAAAGACTAGTACTGTACGCGTTCTCACCTTCCTCACAGTAGAGGTCACGAGCAATTAATAAGTGAGGAGTTGTAATGATACCCGATAAAGCGTAATCATGACACGCTTAGTGCATGCCCTAGAATCTATAGATGCCCTAGATGCAGATGAGCAAATAATTAACCGCACCGCCCGTACGTTGAAACAATGCACGTGTCTTTTAGATCGGCCCCAACAGCACCAGCATGAGTGCCACTAGTACGCCTAAATTTAAGTGTATTTCGATCTAGTCGTAATGGGAAGTATTATAAAATAGTATCATGTATATGATACTTCTCCAACCCATATTACTTGATTTGAATTTGGCTAGATTTGGATGTATCTAAACATGTTTTAGTACGAGATACATCTAAATTTAGATAAATCTAAGTCAACTAATATGAGTCAGAGGGAGTACCATCTTTACAATGCATAACATATAGTAGTATCATGGTCTTAGTATATATATATTGTTTTGTAAAATCTCAATGCGAAATTGTATACAAGATTCATCTGGGATTAATTTTTTTAGTTCTACGTGCTATGATACCGCATTTATGATACCATCACAACTCTTTCATCATTAATTAGCATGCCATGTCTATGATACCCTTATTGGGCTAGTCTAAGAGCAAGGACAATAGTATAGCCAGCTGCTGGCTATAAGCTAAGTGCCATGTCATCTATAGCCAACTTAGAGCTAGCATGTTCAATAGTAAGCTATAAAAATATACTATTTTAGCACTGTATGGTCCACCTTTCACTCTCTCAAAGTGCCTAGGAGCACGTGCTAGAGCTGACTCTTACATGAGAGCCCATTCTTCTTCTCTCTCCTATTTTCCAACTAGGCAAGAAAACAATATTTTAATCTTTATTGTGAGCTGACTACCTCTAAGTAGGAGTACTAACAAAATTCAGATGAAAAGTTACTCACATAGAGTACCGCTCATCTCGATTACTAGTAGCAGCGCTGGATTCATTGCACGGCCCGCCACGCGTGTTCCGCTGCTTTTATTATGGGATCGATCAAATGCATGCATGCGGTCCGAATCCGATGGCCGGCGCGCGGGCAGGTGTTTCCATATGCTCCTGCTGCCGAGATCGCGGATCGCGACGTCGTACCGGTCACCCATGACGGAAAACTCGCCGGCGACGTGGAGGTCCCATTCGCGTCTCCATGGAAGGGCAAAACGGCAAAAGGGTGGGGGAAAAAAAGGACTCCACGTCCCGTGCCTCTCAGCTCGCTACCCGAAAACACTATCTACAAACGCGTCGCCGTCCCGGACGCATCCAACAGGTTTATGGGTCGGCCGCCGTTGCCGGCCGTATCCCAAGTGCCAATAGCTAGGCTAGCTCCCGGCCGAGTCCAATCTTGCCGCCGCGTGCTGGATATATGCTCTTGTCGCCGCCCGGTGGAGCGACGCTCGCCGTGCGGTAACCGCGCGCCAACTTTTCTCTGGTTGACCAGTTTAATCCCCCATGTTTGGCGTGCGATCTCTTTCCCTTCGCCCGCACGTACTCCCGGTCTTCCACTGCCCTTTGTCCCTTTGTGTCCCCGCATGGGCTCGTCTTGTGGATGTGGAATGTCGAGAGGCCGTCCGTTGGTGACGTGCTTGGGCGATCAAGGCCATTGGATCTTTGCGGGCTTATCCTTGTTTAGGCCGTTCCAACTGTTTGTGATCGAATTCGCTAGAAGAAGAAAAAGCCGACTCTTGCATTTCTCTCTATTTCTTGCAAGTGGCGTTTGGTATGCATACACAAGAGTCGCAAAGGGGAGCTATTTGGTGAGATTTCCCACGATGAAACGAGGGGATGTTGTACCTCAAATTTCTTTATCCACTATAGTTTTGGGATATGCTACTCTCCAATCTCTTAAAACACTCTTCCCCAAAAATACTCTACCTTAGAGGAGAGTATTTAATCTAGACAAAAACATGAAGGATTTGTGGGGATTATCCTAGACAAACCCGGCGTGGTAAACAGCCTACGTGGATTTTGCGGAAATTGCAATAATCTCTTCCGATTCCCGTAAATACACTAACGAATACGAGAGAAGTAAACAAGGCCTTAGGGATTTAAAATTTCAAAACAAGTATTTTTATAACCGTACATCAGAAGTAGAAATCATTTCAACCATCGTGTTTCTTGCGTCGAGATGTTTGAAACTAAACCCCACGTTCATTAGTTTCGACGGACGTTTCCCCTACTTCGAAACCTAGTTTTGCATGTACTTCTTTGAGTAGTTCCTTTCTAAGTGTAAGTAACACGCGTGGCACTAGTGAGTACGGGTACGTCAAAGTACACACTGCATTTTTTAAGTACATGTGAGTAAGTACACACAGTGCATCGGAAAGTGCATAACTATTTCCGTTTGTTAGAGTGTGTACTTCACATGTTAGTGTATGTGTGTGATTGTGTTTTTATGTGTATACTCACCATATTTGCTGTGTGTACTCTCCACTTTTGTGTATGCTTGCCATGTTTTTGTGTGTAATTATCATATTTTGTGTGGACTCCAAAAATCAAAGTCTAAAAATGATAAATTAGAAAACTAGAGAGGGAAAAAAATGAACCCAAAGAATCATATACGAAGAAGCCGTCAAAATTGTGACACACGTTGAGAACGGGCGCGTACCTAGTCCGGCCTTGCGGAAGGCCACCATCCTTCCACTAGCAACAACATTTAATTTTTAGTGATGTATTTACTAGGCATATTATTGGTTTTTTTAGAACTCATATTATTGGTTTCTAAAGTGGAAATAGTAAACTTTAGTTGTGCATTAATACCGCAACATTAGGAATCATGTGTAAATCTTGGCACCGCTAATTTGGACATGCTATTATGATAGCCATTTATTTGGAAGATTTTTAAAAGTGGCAGCTGATGGCCCATCTCTCATTTCTTGTTTTGCCTAGGATGTGCGCCCGCGGTTGTGTCATTCTGATGTTGCTTCTTTGGTTCCCTCTATCCGCTAAGTATTATCCTGCGATTTGAAATAGTCATACTCATGTAGGTGAGTCGGCTGCTTCCCTCCCCAATACCGCATACTACCAGTGTCGGAGCCACACTTGAGCCGTGTAGTAAATTGGCTACACAACTTTTTGGCAGTACAAGAAAAAGGCTGCAAAAATAATAATAAATCTATGTAAATACTTGTATTTGGCTACACAGTTTTCATACTGACTACACAGTTTTGCCCTGCTCTGCCACTGCATACTACTGCTCATTGCCCACTGCTTTACTATTGAGAAGCTACTCCCCGCTCAAGCTTCCTACTATATCTTTGTTGGGTGCTTCTCTTGCGGTGCACCGGGTGAAGGAAGGTGAGCTTGCCATGGGCTCTATTGATGTCGATATACGCATATGCCATTAGTCCGGAAATGACGACGACCGCAAGTGGATTGGACTAGGTTCACCCGATCTAGCTCTGACTGGATTCGTGTTCGACGAGGTTGAACCAACAAATTTCATGCCTCCATTGTTGAAAACAGAGGTGCGTGAAACTGGCTTTCTTCCAACATTGCATACAGTGTTTTGACACGCCGCAAACACATGTTGTTTGATGCATACACAATCATGCCATGTTGTAAAGATTCTACGCATAACTAACATATGCTTCATACATTTTTATGTTGCATATAATGGGATCAATTTTCCAAACTTGTCACGAGCATGTATAGAATGAAAGATGCATGGTTCCTACCATATGATCATGCACTTTGACAAAGCATGCATGACTAGGTGTTACTTGATGAAGACGTGCAAACTAAATTATTGTTTTTGGTGGAGAACATGGCATCTTAGGAATAATGTTATGTTTGGGATGAAAATGTGGCATTGATCAGTATGCACACTTCTTGGAGTCATAACTTTATGTAATACAAGACCTATGTCTTGGGGATGTTTCTGAAAGTTGTGGACGAAACCTGAAAGTTATTGTACGAAACTGAATTTGGATGCGGGGTTTAATGTTGAGCTATGATCTGTGCCCTGGAGCATTGTACTTCCAAATGAGCTTAGAGAAGTGTTGCTATCTTGGATAATATCCAGTGCTCTCTCTTGCAGACCTTAATATTTATGCAATCAATTATCTCTAGTTAGGGAGGGCTACATAAACTAAGGGTGGTGATCTCATCTCAGAAATGACCGCTCAACAGTAAGTCACCTATCTGAAACATTGTGAAAGACATTAAGGGAGTTCACCGCTCTTTCCAAAATGCCAAGTTTAGAAATATAAATCAATTTGCTAATAGAGTAGCCCATGAACTTGTGATTTAAGTCATGATGTTTTGAGTAAGAAAGTGTTGCTTGATTCCTTTCCTCCCTGCATGTTGGAGTTAAACAAGGAGAACGTAACAACAACATCGTATTTTAGTAATATAATGCAGTTGTTTTTAAAACAGGGATTTGTTGTATACATAGATTTTTCGCGACAAGGGTGTGTTACAAACATGAACTTTTTTGCGAGAGAGTTTTGTGCTACAACTTTCGGATATGTTAGACTTGCCAATTAAGTGGATCAGAGGCTGGGAAGCTGGATGAACCCCCTCCTTCATCTCCTACCCCTGTAAAATAAATCTAGCACAACAAGAGATGTTAATCTTAGGCACAAGCAGCTCCTTATTGTGTTTATCACTAGTATAGATCGGCCTATTAAGCCTTCCCCCCGTCGCACACGGAAGAACATTTCAATGTGTGGTAGCATAATTCGTTGACGTCACAAAGTTTCGATCGTATGCTCGTGGCCCAAGCATGCTCCTTCGTGGGTACATCGCACACAGAACGTTTTCCCGGAACAAATACAAGGCACACAACCGGCTGAGGGGAAACCATATGCTTACCATAAATATCACCCCCACGGTTGGTCGGGTGCAAATCGTGTGCCTCCTATTTGCGTAGATTTGTCAAGATTTTACTGTTTCTTTTTATGTGTCATTTCTCAAACGGTGAGTCTATAATTATCGTGTGCTTCCTCATGCGTAAGACGCATGCATATTCTCTTCACCTTCCTTCGCATGCTACGCGTTGGGGATGATGCAGCTTCCCGGGCACACGCCATAAAGCCATGTGTCGCCATGCCCTCTTGGTACACACCATCTCTCGGTAGACACACTTCTATATGGCTCGTAGCAAGAAGACCGCTCGTCTTTCTTGCGTTTGGCAGTGCCCACCAGCGCGCCGCCGCGGTGTTAAGCAGGCCTCTCTTGTGGTGAAGGAGGAGCAAGAATCTCCGGTTGGAGAGGAGGAGCACCCCGTACCTCCGCCATACCACGAGGGAGACTCCTCCCCCTCGCACTTGGCCGACTGGTCCTCTGATACATTGCAAATGTATCTATAATTTTTGATGTTCCATGCTTGCCACTTTCTTGTGTTTTGTTCCAACTTTGGAATACTTTTCATATGATTTTTTGGACTAACCTATTAACAAGAGACACAGTGCCAGCTGCCTGTTTTCTACTGTTTTTGGTTCCAGGAAAGTCAGAAAATGAATATTCTCGGAATTGGATGGGACAAAAGCCAAAGTGCCAGGATACGAGACGGAGAAGGGCCAGGGGCCGGCCACACCACCTGGCCACGCGGCCAGGCTGGGCCCACGCCAGGGGGTGGTGTGGTGGCTCCCGGCACCCCCTCGGTCTCTCCTTCCGCCTATAAGTTGCCCTCGGGACGAAAACCCTAAGGACCCGATCAAAAATCGACGAAAGAGTCTGTAGCCGCCGTCATCTCCATCCCTAGATCGGGAGGGATCTGAAGCTCTTCCTGGCACCCTGCCGGAGAGGGGAATTCACCCTGGAGGCCTTCTTCATCACCATGCAAGCCTCCGGTGTGATGCGTGAGTAGTTCATCATTGGACTACGGATCCATGTAGTAGCTAGATGGCTGGTTTCTCCTCCTTTGTGCTTTCATGTTTAGATCTTGTGAGCTCCGTTCATGATCAAGATCATCTATTTGTAATTCATACATGTTGTGTTTGCGGGGATCCGATGGATATTGAGATGCTATTTCAGATTGATTATTGATTCTATCATGTCTTTGTTATTTGTGATCTTGCATGCTTTCCGTTGTTAGTAGCTATCTTGGACAAGTAGATGCTAGCAACTCCAAGAGTTAGTATTTATGCTTGATAGTGGGTTCATGCCTCTGGTAATCTGGGGAAGTGACAGAAATCTCTAAGGTACTAAATGTGATGTTGCTACTAGGGAGAAAACAACAATCCTTTGTTCTTAGAACAATCGTATTGTTTACTTTACACGCAGTTCGTAAAGCAATAATCTGTTGCTTGCAACTTAATACTGGAGGGGGTTCGAATGATAACCTAAAGGTGGATTATTAGTCATAGATGCAGTTGGATGGCGGTCTATGTATTATGTTGTAATGCTCAATCAAGTCTCAGAGGAGTCAAGATGATTAATATATGCATGTATTGCTTTCTCGGTGTTTGTCAATTGCCCCCGCTGTAATTTGTTCACCCAGCATGTTATCTATCTAAGGAGAGCCACCTCTAGTGAACTATGGATCCTGGTCCTTTTTGTTTACATACAATCTACAATCTTTTACTGCTTTGTGTTTACTTTCTATAAACTTTTACTTCTTTCCATTTGATATGTTTAATCCTTTGTTTTCCGCAAAACACGGTGAGATTGATGACCTCATCGCAAGTTGGGGACAAAGTTCTGTGGTTGTGTTGTGCAGGTCTCCACGTTGCTACTAGCACCGGTAGTGCGCCCTGCCAAAGCTCAGCTAGTAGCACCTTTGGGGTGTTTCCTTGCTCCTACTAGTTCGATTAAACCTTGGTTTCATAACTGAGGGAAAACTTACTGCTGTGCTCATCGTACCTTCCTCTTGGGGTTCCCAACGAGCTCTACGTCGAAAGTCGAGCGCATCAAGATTTTCTGGCGCCGTTGCCGGGGAATGAAGAAGAAGAAACTCCCACGTCAACTACACGCCATTCAAGATTTTCTGGCGCCGTTGCCGGGGAGTCAAGGACATCTTCACAAGGGGAGTCCCTCATAACCAATCTCTTTACTTTGTTGTTTTTTTGTTTTGCTTAGTTTCTTTTTGCTTTGTTTGCTTGTTTTGTTCTTAAAAAAAACACAAAAAAAATTAGTTTTACAAGTTTGCTTTCTTATTTGAAAACCCAAAAAAATGACTACTCTTGAAAACACTAAGTTGTGTGACTTCACTAGGACCAACAACAATGATTTTATGAGCACACCTATTGCTCCACCTGTGGTTGAAAATACTTTCTTTGAGATAAAACCTGATTTGCTCAATTTTGTTATGAGAGAGCAATTTTCTGGTATTGGTAATGAAGATACTGCTTCCCATCTAAATAACTTTGTTGTACTTTGTGAGATGCAAAAACATAGGGATATAAATGGTGATATTATTAAACTGAAATTGTTTCCTTTCTGTTTGAGAGGAAAAGCCAAAGAATGGTTGAATTCTTTAACTAGGAATAGTATTGATTTTTGGACTAAACGCAAAGATGCTTTTATTGGAAAATACTATCCTCCTGCTAAGATTATATCCATGAGAAGTGAAATCATGAAGTTTAAACAACTTGATAATGAGCATGTTGCTCAAGCTTGGGAAAGAATGAAATCTTTGGTAAAGAATTGTCCCACTCATGGACTGACTGTTTGGATGATCATCCAAACTTTTTATGCAGGATTGAACTATTCTTCGAGGAACCTATTGGATTCTGCTGCTGGAGGTACCTTTATGACCATCACTTAGGGTGCTGCAACAAAACTTTTGGACAATATGATGGTTAATTATTCTGAATGGCATACCGAGAGAGCTCCACAAGGTAAGAAGGTAAATTATGTTGAGGAAACCTCCTCCTTGAGTGATAAAATTGATATTATTATGTCTATGCTTGTTAATGGGAAAGCCCATATTGATCCACATAATGTTCCTTTAGCCTCTTTGGTTGCTCAAGAAGATCAAGTTGATGTGAACTTCATAAGAAATAATAATTTTGGCAACAATGCTTATGGTAATAATGCTTATAGGAACAATTTTGGTAACAACAATTATAAGCCATATCCTCCCAACAATGGTAATGCTTATGGAAATTCTTACAACAATAATAAGAGTGCTCCCTCTGAACTTGAAGTTATGCTTAAAGAGTTTATTAGTAAACAAACTGCTTTCAATAAAACTATTGAGGAAAAAATCTCTAATGCTGAAAGAAATATAGCATCTTTGGCTGAAGCTCAATCTACTTTGAATAAAATGGCTGCTAAACCTGAAACTAATGAGAATCCCTTTGCATCTATTAATGCCATACAAGTAAGAATTGATGAAAATATTAGACTATTAGCTGAATTACATGCTAAGTGGGAAAGAGAAGATGAAATTGCTAGAAACATTAGTGTTTCTACTATCACCACCACTAGTGTTGAGGCTAGTAATAGTTCTACTACTTTAGATGATAATGTTGATTTTGATCTTGATGATTGCAATATCTCTAAAGTTATTAAGTTCCTACAAAAGCTTGCTAAAAGTCCTAATGCTAGTGCTATAAACATGGATTTTACAAAATACATTACTGATGCTCTCATAAAGATTAAGGAAGAAAAGATGAAACATAAAGCTTCTATTCCTATAAAACAAGAAGATGGTTGGGAACCCATCATTAATATGAAAGTGAATGACTTTGATTTCAAAGCTTTGTGTGATCTTGATAGTAGTGTTTCTATTATGCCTAGAAGGATTTATGATATGCTTGATTTGCCTCCTCTTGAAGATTGTTATTTGAATGTCCCACTTGATAATAATGCTAAAAAGAAACTCATGGGGAATCTTAATGATGTTCTTATTATGGTTAACGATTCCTATGTCCCTGTTGATTTCTATGTTTTGGATGTTGAATACAATGCTCCTTGTCCTATTACTTTGGGAAGACCTTTTCTTAGAACTGTTGGTGCCATCATTGATATGAAAGAAGGCACCATTAAATATCAACTCCCACTCAAGAAAGGTATAGAACACTTCCCTAAAAAGAGAGAAAAGATTTCTTTTGCTTCTCCTATGAAAATTAAATTTGGTTTTAATGCTTCTTCATTTGAGAACACTCGATTCTTTCTTTGCTTCTTATGCCTAACTTAAAGGCGTTAAAGAAAAGTACTTGTTGGGAGATAACCCAAGAGTTTTAGTTGAGTCTTGGAAGTTATTACCTCTGTAATAACCTCTCCTTATCCTTTTTATTTTCTTTTTGTGCCAAGAGTAACCTCTAATGAGAGTGAAGTAATGATTGGGAAAGTTGCTGTCCCGAAAGAGATTTTTGTGCTTCACCGTAAAAATTCCTGAGAGAGCTCTGTATGTTGGATTGAGCTGTAATTGTTTGTGCTTCTGCCCCAGGTTGTTATCTAACTTTAGTTAGTTCAATTTGAGAAACAGAAGGTCTTCTAAAAAATTCGTCTTTACCTGCTGGTCTGTTTTGACAGATTTTCTGCCATTTTCTGCATTTGCTTCTTGTTGGTTCCTTTTTGAGTTCTTTTGGGAAATTGAGCTTTTAGAGGGAAGTACTACAGTAGCTAGTGTTCTAATGTTTCTCCTCCTTTATGCTTTCATGTTTAGATCTTGTGAGCTCCGTTCATGATCAAGATCATCTATTTGTAATTCATACATGTTGTGTTTGCGGGGATCCGATGGATATTGAGATGCTATTTCAGATTGATTATTGATTCTATCATGTCTTTGTTATTTGTGATCTTGCATGCTTTCCGTTGTTAGTAGCTATCTTGGACAAGTAGATGCTAGCAACTCCAAGAGTTAGTATTTATGCTTGATAGTGGGTTCATGCCTCTGGTAATCTGGGGAAGTGACAGAAATCTCTAAGGTACTAAATGTGATGTTGCTACTAGGGAGAAAACAACAATCCTTTGTTCTTAGAACAATCGTATTGTTTACTTTACACGCAGTTCGTAAAGCAATAATCTGTTGCTTGCAACTTAATACTGGAGGGGGTTCGAATGATAACCTAAAGGTGGATTATTAGTCATAGATGCAGTTGGATGGCGGTCTATGTATTATGTTGTAATGCCCAATCAAGTCTCAGAGGAGTCAAGATGATTAATATATGCATGTATTGCTTTCTTGGTGTTTGTCAATTGCCCCGCTGTAATTTGTTCACCCAACATGTTATCTATCTAAGGAGAGCCACCTCTAGTGAACTATGGATCCCGGTCCTTTTTCTTTACATACAATCTACAATATTTTACTGCTTTGTGTTTACTTTCTACAAACTTTTACTTCTTTCTATTCGATACGTTTAATCCTTTGTTTTCCGCAAAACACGGTGAGGTTGACAACCTCATCGCAAGTTGGGGACAAAGTTTTGTGGTTGTGTTGTGCAGGTCTCCACGTTGCTACTAGCACCGGTAGTGCGCCCTGCCAAAGCTCAGCTAGTAACACCTTTGGGGTGTTTCCTTGCTCCTACTGGTTCGATTAAACCTTGGTTTCATTACTAAGGGAAAACTTACTGTTGTGCTCATCGTACCTTCCTCTTGGGGTTCCCAACGAGCTCTACGTCGAAAGTCGAGCGCATCATCCTCCTCTGACGACGACTATGAAATTGATTTGGAGGACGATGAGGACTGATGACCCGCAAGTATAGGGGGTGTATTGCAGTATTTTCGAGGGAAGTGAAACCCAATTTAATGATTCGACACAAGGGGAGACAAAGAATATTTATAAGCCTTAACAACTGAGTTGTCAATTCAGCTGCACCTGAAAACAATCTTGCTCATAGCAGTTTATCAGTAGCAACAGTTTTGTAGTAGGAATAGTAAAGTAGCAGCAGTAGTAAAGTAAAAACAGCAGTTGCAATAGCAGTAAACAGTGGGATTCGAGTGCGGTAGGTATAGGGATGGATGGACGGGCGTTGCATGGACAATACAATTCACATAGCAATCAGAACATAGGGCAATTGCAGATAAATAAGATAAAGCGTCCAAGTACTAGATAATCCTAGGCATGTGTTCCATATATAGTCATACGTGCTCGCGATAAGAACTTGCACAATATCTTTTGTCCTGCCAACCCGTTTGCAGCGGGGCCTCAAGGGAACTACTGGAAATTAAGGTGCTCCTTTTAATAGAGCACCGGAGCAAAGCATTAACACTCCGTGAACACATGTGATCCTCACATCAAAGCCATTCCCTCCGGTTATCCCGATTTTTGTCACTTCAGCGCAATTGGTTCTGGACAACAACGTGTGTATACAACTTGCAGAGAAGACCATAAACAATACTATCATAATGAATCAATAACATGTTCAGATCTGAAATCATGGCACTCGGGCCCTAGTGACAAGCATTAAGCATAACAAGTCACAAAAAAGTCATAAAGCACTAATAGAAGATACTAGGCACCATGCCCTAACAATCTGATGCCATTACATGAACGATCTCATCCAATCCCTACCATCCCCATAGCCTACAGCGGGGGATTACTCACTCATAGATGGAGGAAACATGGATGGTCGATGGAGAAGCGATGGTGATGACGATGGCGACGATCTCCTCCAACTCCTCGTCCCGACAGGGTGCCAGAACGGAGTTTCTGGTGCTGTTTCGTGGAATCTGGTGGTGGCGGCGGAGTGGAACTCTTTCTGGAAAAACGTCGAACCCCCCCCCTGAGTTTTTAGGTCAGAAGGCATCTTATAGGCGAAGTGGGAGACCAAGGGGGTGTCTAGGGTGGCCAGGCCCAGCCCGCGTGGCCAGGTGGTGTGGCTGGGCCCCAGCCCCACTCCGTCTCATATTCTGGCTCCGGGAGTCTTCTGGTGAAATAATATTTTTGGCTTTTGTCCCGTCCAATTTCGAGAATATTCATTTTCTGACTTTCCTGGAACCAAAAACAGCAGAAAACAGGCAGTTGGCTTTATGGCTCTTGTTAATAGGTTAGTCCAAGAAATCATATGAAAAGTACTCCAAAGTGTGGACAAAACACAAGAAAGTAGATAAAACCAAGCATGGAACATCAAAAATTATAGATACATTTGCAATGTATTAACATCCCCAAGCTTAACTCCTGCTCGTCCTCAAGTAGGTAAGTGATAAAAAGAAAGAATAATTTTTTGAGGTGACATGCACCATCATAAACTTGATCAAATTATTTGTAAAACAACGATAGCTAGGATCATAGTACTTCAACATAGCATGAAAGATAAAGTTCTAGCAATAAGACAAAGAAACTATGATGCAACATGAAAAGGCACAAACAAAAGATTCATTAATAACAATGCTTTGCAAGACGTTTGTTTGTTTTACATAAAGAAAACATAGCATAGTAGTATTCAGCTTGTCCCTCATAGAGTAGCAAATATAAATGCATAGGACACCTTCAAAGTTCATAAGAGTGACTAGATACAGATAGTTTAAAACAAGAAATATCAAGGTATGCATCAATCAACTAGTCTTGGGACAATGCACATAGAACTAAGAATGGCCACTATGCTCTCAAAGTAGGTGCATAAAGGTAGAAGGTGGAGACTCAATATATATAAGTGGAAGAAAGGCCTTCATAGAAGGAAGTAGGGATTAAAGTTTCATAAAGAGCTTCCAAAAATTATGGTACTTATAGCTTTCAGCTCTCATTGACCCTATCATAAGCATATTGAAGGTGATTAAGGTTAAAGTGGCACAACTAAGAGGATATGCTTGACAAGTTATAAACCCAAATCACATGCCCCTTACTTACGAAGACCGAACCTCATGCTACTCAACTTTAGTCACGAGTAAGCTCTTGTCATTGTAAGTACATCTGTATCATAAAGAACCGCCAACGAGGTACCCCTTGCACATGATACATGAGCTATCCCATAATCAAAATGACAAGGCAAGCAGACAATGAGCATCTCAGCGATCTTTTTATTTGCTATTTGCATAGGTTTTTATTGAGGATGCTTCATAGAGTGCTCATTATGGTGATGCTGCAAGTTTCCACCATGATTAGGCATGGCTTAGGCTAGCGGCCCAGGCGTTTCTCTAACACACATACAAACTCCATGATCTTACAAGTTCCACTTTTATTTCACACTGTCGGGATCCATAAGAAAAAGAACATTATATCAACGGGGTACAAAGTACAAGTGCAATGTTGAAAGCGTTCCCCATGATACATGGTTCTGCTAATTTCAACTTATAAAGCGCAAGCATATATGCAACAAAGAAGGACCCAATGGTTCAAGTTTATTAAATGCAAAAAAGTAAAGTGTGCCATCAAGTTTGAGAGCTTTAATCACTAGTTTTCTCATAAAAAGTTTAATTCGGAAGGTAGACAAAAACAAGAATATACTTGGAACAACATATGCTAATATGTAGGCATGGTGGAATCTTTGGAATAACTTGGTTTAGGGAATTGGATGCATGAGTGGAACTCATACTTGGTTGCGGAGGCTAGAAAAATACTGGGAGCGACAAACTAAGAGAGCAATAATGGCCATAATCATGCAGAGCGACAAAACATCATTGATAAAAGCATAAAGTGATACTACAAGTTGAAAACTAAAGGATCATAAAGGCTATGGTGACTTGAGATAGTCATAACATGGTGTGAGCATGCGCCAAGTCAACCCTAATAAAGCATCAAAGGAGAATACCACTATACTATGCTTTAATATGCTAAAATAACGCATGATTCATCCAAGGAACATTAAGTAATCTCAATTGTTTATAACAAGTCATGCTACAACAAAGAATACTAAGCATAAAGCCAAGAAAATCAAGCATGGCATGACAAAGCATAGCCCACAGTCAAAAACAAGCTCTCTTTACCACTTAAGCATGAACTTTCCTACTCTTTTCCAATCCAAACCAAACTATTCGAAAACCAATGCATGAAAGAGGAGGTCCAACCAATTTATTCAGCAAACTAAGCAAACAAAGCAAACTAAAAACCAAAACGAAAACGAAAAAGAAGACGCTCCAAGAACAACACAACTGTGCATGAAACAATAAAAATGAAGCGTTTGGAAGAAACCTGGGATTTTTATTGATGAAGAAGGGGATGCCTTGGGCATCCCCAAGCTTTTTCACTTGTACTTCTTGGATATTTCTTGGGGTGACACGCGTGGCATCCCCAAGCTTGAGCTTTAGTCCATCCTTCATCTTATTACTCATTCCTTCCATACACCTGGAATTTTTCCTTCATACAAAACTTCACGCAATCTTTATTAGCAACATTAGTGCACTCAAGATAATAAGTCTTCAGGTTCAGTTCCAACACCAATAAAACTTCCAATAAAACACTAGGTACTGTAGCACTTCCTAAAAAAAAGTTCAGTTCCCCAAAAGAACTCAAAAAGGAACCAACAAGAAGCAAATGCAAATAATGACAGAAATCTGTCAAAACAGACCAGCAGGTAAAGACGAATTTTTTCGAAGACTTTCTGTTGCTCAAATAGAAAAGTGTTGAACTAACGCAAGTTAGTTAACAACCTGGGGCAGAAGCACAAAAATTCACGCCTCAAAATTACGTACAGAGATTTTACACGAATTTTTACGGTGAAGCAGAGAAATCAGTTTCGGGACAACAACTTTCCCAATCATTACTTCTCTCTCATTAGAGGTTACTCTTGGCACAAAAATCAAATAAAAAGGATAAGGAGCGGTTATTACTGAAGTAATAACTTCCAAGACTCATCTAAAACTTTTGGGTTATCTCCCAATAAGTACTTTTCTTTAACGCCTTTAAGTTAGGCATAAGCAAAAACTAAAATGGATAGAATAGAAGTAAGCGGACATAATCATGGTGAAAACATTGTTTTGTTCAATGAAATCCTTTTGTTAACAAGGTTGATCAGGTCTTGCTACCAAAACAATTTCATATGAGACGAAACTTTGTATTCCACTAATGATTATGTTACCTCAACCTTGATAGCAATGGTCCCAATCATAATAGTTTCAATTTTTTCTCTTGGTATGGGACAGTATATTTCTCCAGCTTGAATGCCCTCAACATGTTCAATTGAATTAAAACCATAAATCCTATCAATCTTCTTGGGGAAATAGACAGTATGTTCCTTGTCATTAACATTGAAGGTCACCTTCCCTTGATTACAATTAATAACAGCTCCTGCAGTATTTAAGAAAAGGTCTCCCAAGAATAATAGACATATTATCATCTTCAAGCATAATAGTTTGAGAGGATGCTCACATAAGAAATATGAGTTGAAGTAAAAGAGAGCATCAAGAAGCAAATTCAAACCACATTTAAGTCTAACCCACTTCCTATGCATAGGAATCGTGTATGCAAATAAATTCACAAAGAACAAAGTGACAGGCATAGGAAGATAAAACAAGAGTAACTTCAAAACTTTCAGCACACAGAGAGGTGTTTCAATACCATGAAAACTTCTACAACCATATTTTCCTCTCTCATAATTATTTTCAGTAGCCTCATGAATAAAGTCAACAATATAACTATCACAAAAAGCATGCTCTTCATGATCTACAAGCACTAGAGCTTTATTATAAACATTTTCAAAAGGATCCTCAGGAACATAACATTCATCCTCCTTTAGTAAGCATGGGGGACAATGAAATAATGTAAGGGATAAAGAGTTACTCTCATTAGAAGGTAGGCATGGGTAGCTAATCCATTCTTCCTCCTTTTGTTCATCACTCTCCTCCTCTTTTTCATCTAATGAGATTTCAGGTTCATCAATTTCTTCTTCCATAGGATCCAGCAAGGCATTAGTCTCTTCCATTTGTGGAAAGCATCTATTAATATATTCAAGAATATAGCCATTTTCTTCCTTCTAATTATCAAAGCAAAATTTAAGTATACCATAAACCTCATATTTATAAGGTGAATCATCAATATTTTCAAGCAAACTAGCAAGTTCAAATGCACCCTTCCAAGCAATAAATTCTTCAGTTTGTTCTGCATCATAAAAGTCATAAATTCCTTTAACATGAGAAGATATGGTAACATTATCATTATACTCACATTGAAAAGGGAGGTGTTTATACCTCTTACAGCAACAAGATTTATCAAAGCAATAAGTAACATTATAAGTAGAGAACACGTTTCTAGCAATGGTATACAATTTATCAATTTATTCCCATAAGTATTTCCCTTTTTGTGACAAGCGGTGTTTCTTATAATAATATTTTTGATATTTCGTGAAACCACCATGCCAATAAGATTCAGTTTCAAAGAAACAAACCATTGACAACAAGCATGAAAAAGCAAGACAATAACAGACCAGCGAAAATAACAACTAAAGTAGGAACTATTTTTTCGTATTTTTGATAAAGAAATAAGCAAACAAGGCAGAAATAAACTAAGCTTGAACAATAGTGATTCCAAGTGGACTTGATAGATAAAGCTATGCTCCCCGGCAACAGCGCCAGAAAATAGTCTTGATGACCCACAAGTATAGGGGGTGTATCGCATTATTTTCGAGGGAAGTGAAACCCAATTTATTGATTCGACACAAGGGGAGCCAAAGAATATTTATAAGCCTTAACAACTAAGTTGTCAATTCAGCTGCACCTGGAAACAATCTTGGTCACAACAGTTAATCAGTAGCAACAGTTTTGTAGTAGGAATAGTAAAGTAGAAGCAGTAGTAAACTAAAAAACAACAGTTGCAATAGCAGTAAACAGTGGGATTCGAGTGCGGTAGGCATAGGTATGTATGGACGGGCGTTGCATGGACAAGAAAATTCACATAGCAATCAGAACATAGGGCAATTGCAGATAAATAAGATAAAGCATCCAAGTACTATATAATCCTAGGCATGTGTTCCATATATAGTCATACGTGCTCGCAATGAGAACTTGCACAACATCTTTTGTCCTGCCAGCCCGTTTGCAGCGGGGCCTGAAGGGAACTACTGGCAATTAAGGTGCTCCTTTTAATAGAGCACTGGAGCAAAGCATTAACACTCTGTGAACACATGTGATCCTCACATCAAAGCCATTCCCTCCGGTTATCCCGATTTCTGTCACTTCGGGGCCATTGGTTCCGGACAACAACATGTGTATACAACTTACAGATAAGACCATAAACAATACTATCATAATGAATCGATAACATGTTCAGATCTGAAATCATGGCACTCGGGCCCTAGTGACAAGCATTAAGCACAACAAGTCGCAACAAAGTCATAAAGCACTAATAGAAGATCATCGAGAGGATACCACCACCACCATACCTGATGACGAATTACTCCTTTGGTGGTGGTGGTATCCTCTCGATGATCTTCTATTAGTGCTTTATGACTTTGTTGCGACTTGTTGTGCTTAATGCTTGTCACTAGGGCCCGAGTGCCATGATTTCAGATTTGAACATGTTATTGATTCATTATGATAATATTGTTTATGGTTTGATCTACAAGTTGTATACACACGTCGTTGTCCGGAACCAATGGCCCCAAAGTGACAGAAATTGGGATAACCAGAGGGAATGGCTTTGATGTGAGGATCACATGTGTTCACGGAGTGTTAATGCTTTGGTCCGGTGCTCTATTAAAAGGAGCACCTTAATTGCCAGTAGTTCCCTTGAGGCCCCGCTGCAAACGGGCTGGCAGGACAAAAGATGTTGTGCAAGTTCTCATTGCGAGCACGTATTACTATATATGGAACACATGCCTAGGATTATCTAGTAGTTGGATACTTTATCTTATTTATCTGCAATTGCCCTATGTTCTGATTGCTATGTGAATTTTCTTGTCCGTGCAACGCCCGTCGATCCATCCCTATGCCTACCGCACTCAAATCCCACTGTTTAATGCTATTGTTACTGCTGTCTTTACTTTACTACTGCTGCTACTTTACTATTCCTACTACAAAACTGTTGCTACTGATAAACTGCTGTGAGCAAGATTGTTTCCAGGTGCAGCTGAATTGACAAGTCAGTTGTTAAGGCTTATAAATATTCTTTGGCTCCCCTTGTGTCGAATCAATAAATTGTGTTTCACTTCCCTCGAAAATACTATGATACACCCCCTATACTTGTGGGTCATCAGTATCACATCACTATCTTCTATCTTTTTACCTTTTTAGTAGAGTCATATCATGAATAGAGAAGTTATTATGTAGGATGGTTTGCATTATGGAAGTGTCCCCTCTCTCGTTAGATATGTATCCCTTGGTGTGAGTTGCCGTTATGGAATATTAATGAGAAGTTCTATCATTCACTCTTTTTCATAGCTTATATTAGTTTTCAATTCATGGTTATATGATTGATCTTGTTGTTAGTATTGGTATCACTTTGGGATCATTGAGTTAATTTAGTTGGTTTTGGCAAACCTGGCTTGGTCAGTAGCAACACTTTTTGAGAGTTGAATGAAAAAGATAAAAGTACTCTAAAGAAAAACAATTTCATCATCTTTCTTTCTTGATTTTCTCATAAGTCTAGTATTCTCTAGTTAAGGTCTTTTGTGCTTCCAAGGAAGATTGCATGTTTGTCTTTATCACTTGTATGTTTGTTTGTTTCCTTCAACTCTTGTACTTGCTACCCAACCTTGCTAGCCAAAAACCTGTACTGAGAGGGAATTCTTCTCGTGCATCCACTCCTTTAAACCAAAACCCATGCCATTTGTGTCCACCATACCTACCTATTAGCATTATTGCTATTCCAAGTAAATTCTTGTTTTATACCTCCCAAATTAAACTTGTTATGTGAAAATTAGTGATTAAAGCTCTCACGACCTTGATGGCACACTTTACTTTCTTGCATTTAATAAACTTGAACCATTGTGCCCATCTATGTTGCGTATATGCTTGCGCTTTGTGAGTTGAGAATTAGCAGAACTATGCTGTCATGGGGAACGCTTTCAACATTGCACTGCTACTTTGTACCAAGTTGATATCATGTTCTTTTGTCTATGGATGTCGTCGGTGTGAAATGAAAGGGGAGCTTGTAAGTCCATGGAGTTATGCATGTGTGTTAGAGAAACGCCTGGGCCGCTAGTCTAATCCATGCTGACATGGTGGAAACCTGCAGCGTAACCATAATGAGCATCTATGAAGCATTCTTCTTATAAAAAAAGAGTCCGATATTGAGAAAAAGAGAAAAGGTAAAAAACTATTATGAAAAGAGGAAAGAGAGAAAAAAGCACCATATTCCCATGGTAAATAAGAAGATTGTTGAGATGCTTGTTGTCTGCTTGCCTTGTCATTTTGATATGGGGATTCTTCTGTATCATCGGGCAAGTGGTACCCCGTTGGCGGTTCTCTATGATACACATATGCTTACGATGACAAGAACTTACCGGTGACTAAACTTGAGTAGCATGAGGAGCAACCCTCGTATTCAAGGGACATGAGATTCTCAATTTACAACTTGTCAATGCATATCCTCATATTTGATCACTTTAACCTTAATCACCTAAAGATGCCTATGATAGGGGCAGTGAGAGCTGAAAGCTAGTAAGTACCATAATTTTTGGGAGCTCTTTATGAAACTTGCAATCCCTGCTTCCCTCTACGAAGGGCCTTTCTTTTACCTTATAGTTGAGTCAGTAAACCTACTCCCTTCTATCTCAACAAGTATTTTGAGTTGTTGTGTTTCATTCATTCATATGATGATTTATTCAATCATGTTTATTATGTTCCTTGTTTTGCACATTGCTCTTATCTTGATGTTTACTACTTTGAAAGCTATCATTGAAAACCAGTTATTTGTGAACTCCAGCAAATTATCAACTATTCTTCGACCGAGAGCTAAGTTTGCCATTACCAATTATGATTCACTTTATGTATCTTTATTGTATTTCCTTAACTCATTGCAAGTTGAGTTTTATAATAGTGAGTTGTCTTCTATTATGATCTATGTATTGATGAATGTGATGCTTCTTGTTCGTATTCTTTTATCGACTCTTCACTCCATAAACCTGAGGCCATGTTTATTGAGCTCAGTTTCGCTTGGGGACAAGCGAAGTCTAAGCTTGGGGGGAGTTGATACGTCCATTTTGCATCACTATTCTATGTCATAATTCACTGTTATTCATTGATATATTTCGTATTGAGGGGTGATACTTATGTTATTTCATCTGTTTTTGCATGGTTGATGACTTTTGGAGCATGGACCGCTGTAGTTAAGATTCTGATGGAAAAGGTGCTGCTTGGAGGAAAAATTCGCGAAGATCAGAAAATCAGGGAAAATATATGGAAAATCCTATTTTTCCAGAAGACGAAGGAAGCCAGAAGGAGAGCTGGAGATGGGCCACAAGGGGCCCACACCACCCCCTGGCGCGGGCTAGCCTGGGCCGCGCCACCAGGTGGTGTGGCCACCCTGGTCCACCCTTGGCACTCCCCTCTGGCGTATATTATCCTCCCGAAACCCTAGGACTCGGGGGAGCGACCACAAAATGATTCCGCCGTCTCTGCGGGGCAGAAAACACCAAGAGAGAAAGATCTCACCGGCAGACAAATTTCTGCTGGGGGAATTCCTTCCCGGAGAGGGGAGATCGTCGCCATCAACACCACCATCAAGCTGGACTTCATCGGGATCATCATCATCATCACCACCATCATCACCATCAGCACCATCAGCACCCTCATCACCATCTCCATATTGCTGTAACAATTGGGTTGAATCTTGCATTAGTTCTTAGGGGAAACTTTCTCGGTGTTGATTACTTTTTGTAGTTGATGCTATTGAGTGAACCATTGAATTATTGTTTATGTTCAGATTGTTATACATCATTATTCCATCTCTGATCATGATCCATATGATGTCTTGTGAGTAGTTCGTTTTGTTCTTGAGGACATGGGAGAAGTCATGTTGTTAGTAGTGGAGTTGTGTTGAGAAAGATTCGATAGTTTGATATTTAAGTTGTGGTGTACTTCTTCTAGTGGTGTCATGTGAACGTCAACTACATGACACTTCACCTATGGGGGCCTACGGGAATGCATTGTGTATTTGTCTACTAATCGTAGGGGTTGCCGGAGTGACAGAAACCCGAACCCCCGTTAGGAAACCATTGCACAAGGGATGTAAGGGTCTTAGAGTTTAAAGCTGTGGTTAGGTTTCTACCTTAATTACTTTCTTGTACTTACGGATGTTTGCAAGGGGTATAATCACAAGTATGTATTAGTCCTAGGAAGGTCGGTACATTAGCATAGGTTCACCCACACAACACTTGGCAAGCTAAAGAAGATTAATCAACTATATGAAGCGAAAGCACTTGACAGTCTTTCCATGTGTCCTTGAGAATGTTTGGTCATCTTAAGTAATACAACCGGCTTGTCCTTTGCTGCATAAAGGATTGGGCCACTTGCTACATTTATACCTACTATCTTTTATTTACTCGTACTTTGTTTACTTGCTTTATCAAAAACCCCTAAAAATCCGTTTGCTAAGTATTTGCAGAGAATTCCTGATCCATACCACTAGCCAATACCTTCTGCTCCTCGTTGGGTTCGACACTCTAACTTATCGAAAATACTCCGATACACCCCCTATACTTGTGGGTCATCAAACATCAAAAATTATAGATACATTTGCAATGTATCAAGGACGTGATGACTACGACATTGAAAGATGATTCATCACAGCTCGAATGGTGGGAGGAGGCTTAGCAGCAGATCGTGGAGGAGGATCACGAGATGGTCGAGCAGCAGGCAATGTTGCTGGAGCACTAAACGAAGAAACTCAAGGAAGGTAGAGAACGCGCGGTGAAGGTCGGTAATATCATCGTTGTTGAGAAGGATATCATCTACATCTCCTCATCCGACGAGAAGTAGTAGCAACTTGCATATATTAACCTGTAATAATATTATTTTTCGTGCATAATTTATCTTATATAAACTATCTGTGATGCTTTTGTATATCGCCCATGTTTATCCATGGCTAAACTGTTAGGGATTGTGTTAATCGACGTTTCCCCTCGCCTATAAAAAGTCTCGCATAATAATCTCCCATCTGGTAGCCTCTCTCATCGACACCATGCCTCACTGCAAATCCATCCTCGGGTACATCAACCTGACACAGTGCTTGGGGCCCGGAAGAAGCAAACCATTTTCTTAGTATAAATTGTGTGTGATGTTTGGATGAGGATGATATTGAGTTTGTGCAGTGTGATGGACTTTTTAACAATACACACGGTTTGTAATACGAAAGGTGTGTGTTATAATGAACTTTCACAAATGGATTTTCCAGAAGGAATTGTGTGTGTTTTCATCCCATTTGAGACCGACATATGCAAACCCTACCATATTTTTTCTATATATAAGGATAAGGACCACAAGGGACCGCGTCCGGTATCACTCCAGTTGATGACTGCCACCACTCTCCAGGACCACATAGTATACACCCCTTGCTCCCGTAGTCTACGAACCTTGCCGCGCTAGAATGGACATGACCTCGTTGTCGGGTTCTTCACGGTCGGCGGTGCCGGCGAGAACAGTGATCAAGCCGTCTCGAGGTATACATTGTTATACTGCATTTTGAACTTATACATAGTATGGATATATCATGTAAGCACAATTATCAATGTGGGATCCATATAGATATTGCCTTACAATCATGCGTTCGGTTTTTATTTACATTAGCACAGTTAGCAAGATTGAATTCATTAGAATATTGTGTTGGGGTCGGTGTGTATGCTATCTTGATGTATATCTTATATTGTATTGCAGAAGTTTTGGTTTTTAGGTCAATATATTATATTTGTATGACTCGATTTTAACTGTTAAATCTATTGAATCTCAAGTTTCACTTAGCGTTCTATTTCACTAACTTCACTACCAATTAGTTGTGTGGTTTCTTATATGTGCATGATCTAATACTTTCCATCTTTATGTGCTTATGTGTTCCATGATCTATTTCTGCCACTACTTCATGTGGTTGCTTATGTGTGCAATCATCATCTTCTTATAGAGATAGTATTTTGGTGACTCTGCAAAGGATTTTAACTTTTTTTATCCTTGCTAAAGCACTTCTGAATAAGAATACAAATCATTTAAAATTACATTTATTTATTTAATATATGTGGTTTTTCAATGTTTATGTTTTAACTCCAAAGTATCTTTGTACAGTTGTCTTATGTGGTGCCAATGCAACAACTCCAAGGATACTAGAAAGTATCTATGCTTAGATAAGAAGATCTATCTATTTTTGTTTAACCATTTCACTGAGTCACTTCTCTATTTCTTTGGACAAACAGTTCAGAAGCATTCCAATCCATGGGCTATGCCTCCAGTCGTCGGTATTGTGATATTCTATATCACCGCGAAGAGTACCTTTTTAGTAAGAGTGTCATATGCAGTGTTATCGGAATATCAGAAAGGTGACGAGAAGATTACACGGGAGAATATGAACAATTGGGCTATTACCATGTGTGGTTTGGAAGATCATTCCAGCAGAACTTGTCATGGTGACAACGATGTAACTAAGAATTAGTCCTATAGCTCTATTATTTTTATAGCTATCAACTGAAACTGAATCTATGTCAAAATACATTTATATATGTGGTGTGTGAAATGTACGATCTAATTCAGTTATGATAATGTATTTGCATGCAACGTTGAGTTATGGTTTGTTGGGTACAACTTGTGTATATCTGCTACATGTTTCCACTAGTATCACTTATTTTTGCATAGCTAAACCTTGCGTGATGCTTGAAATAAGTATACGATTGGACTAAACAACTGTGTGGCACCTTAGTTGAACACATACATTACAGCCAAAATAGCTATTTGCAAACCTCGAATCTATTGATGGTTGAGAAGACCAAACCATGTGCAAAGGCCCAAACTATCGTAGACGGTCAACAAAATGAAATCGTGTGCCCCTTCACCGCATGAGCCAACGTGACATCCCACGTCATCTTGTTCCAGAGTGCCCAGTTCCAAGGATGGATATGCCCAATACTTGTCATTGCGAAGAGAAAGGAAAAGAGTAAGAAATTTGTTCGCTGGCAAGCTACCACCAAGTATTCTCATAGCATGCTAAAAAGTAAAGGACTTTACCATGATGCATGTAAAAAAGTACAGAATACTCAAAGCCGACTCTAGGCCTAGGCTGGAGGGGTGACTATCTAGGGCCCATGCCTAGAGGGGGCCATCAAATGTATGTTGTAGATGAATACGATGCCTACCATTTCCACAAAATTGCCAACAAACTGATAGCCTTAGGCGGCCCAAGAGTAAAACAAAGAAGAATCAAAACAAATTTAGAATGTAGACAACCCATAAGTTCAAGAGGAGAGGAAAAAACATCTACCGTGGCCTAGAGATTCCATCAGCATCACCACATCGGCAATCATCGGTGTTCATTCTCTTGTTATTTCCTATCTCCTTTGTGGACAATAGTAGTTTGAGTGAGCACAATTATTCACACTATTCTATGTCTCCTATTTTATTACTCAGGTATGATTATGAACAAATATATGTTGTTATGGATACCGGCACAATCTCCATATATATCTTCAATAATTTGTGTTTGGTTCATCTCACCAACCTAATCATTTAAACGATCATCGGTTGCCAGTTGTTATCCTCTTATATATGGTAGCTAAGATATGGTATTGCAAAAAATACTATCTTGCCACCTGAGGTCAACCAAGCGTAGTTCGAGATGTCGCGGTCGCCAAAGGGGATGTTTCTTGTACATGTTATTCATATATTGTTCATACATTAATTTTATGATGTATATAATGGGATCAGTTTTCCAAATTTGATGACATCATGCATATACTGAAAGGTGCATGGTCCCTACTCAATAATAATGCACTTTGATAAATTGACTATGATTGGGTATTGATCTTATTGAACCATCTTGATGAAGACATGAGAGCTAAATTATTCTTTTTTTGCTGAAGAACTTGGCATTTCAGGAACAATGGTGTTTTTGGTATGGTGAGTGTGGCATTCATCAGTCTATGCAAGACTCGGTAGGTGTTAAAAGAACTATCTGACCCAAAAGGAAAGCAGATTCTAAATTTACCAAGTGCAGACAAAAAGAGTAAACAAAATGAAGAGGTAGAGTTGTGGAGGAAATATTGAAGTACTTTCTTTTTAAGTGTATAACTAACATGTGTTGCACCGATGGGTACCGTGCACAATACCTAAAAGTACACACGGTGCACCCGTGAGTACACATGCTCCATTTTGAAGTATGTGCACTAAAAATTACACAAATATTTCTGTTAGCGCGAGTACTTCGCATGTTAGTGTATGTGTGATTGTGTGTACTGAGCGTATTTTTTATGTGTAAAATGTACTTACCATATATCTTGTGTGTACTCTCCATTTTTGGGTATGCTTACCAGGCTTTTGTGTGTAATTATCACGTTTTTGTGTGTGTACTCTAAAATCCGAAGTGTAAAAAATGATAAATTAGAAAATCAGAGAGGAAAAATCTGAACCAAAAGAAGCATGCGGGAAGGAGTCCATGTGACATGTGTTGAGCGCGGGAGCGCCTGCTTGGTCTCGCCTTGCGGAAGGCCACCTTCCGCTAGCGACAACATTTAATTTTAGTGTTGCATTTATTAGGTATATGATTGGTTTCTAAATTGTAAATAGTAAACTTTAATTGTACATTAATACGACAACATCAAGGATCGTGTGTAAATCCTGGCATTATGAATTTGGACATGGGACTTTGAGAGCCATTAATTTGGAAGTTGTTTTAAAGGAGGCAGCCGATGGCTTGTCTCTCATCTTTGTTTTTCCTAGGATATGCGCCCTCGGCTATGTCGGCCCGATACTGCTTCTACGGTTTCCTTCTCTCTGCCAAGTGCTATTATGTGGTTTGAGAATATCGTGCTCCTCCGGGTGGATTGGCTACTTCCGTTTCCCCTACCGCATACTACTTCTCATCCGCGCATTGCTTTGGCTATTGGGGAAGCTACTCCGTACTCAAGCTTCACACTCTAACCTCGTCGGGAGCTTCTCTATAGTGCACCGGGTGAAGAACAGTGAGGTCGCCATGGATGTCGAGCTCCACACTTGCCATTTGTCCGAAAACAGTGACGTCCACAAGTGGATTGGTCTTGCGTTGTCCAATCAAGATCTGATAGGCCTTCGTCCTCGTGAATTCGTGTCCGCCGAGGTTGAATCTATGAATTTCATGCCTCCATTGTTGACATGGAGGTGAGTGAAACCGAGTTTCTTCCAACATTAGATACAATGTTTTGATACGCCGCGAACACATGTTGTTTGTTGCATGCACACTTATGCCAAGTTGTAATGATTCTAGCGGTATTGTTCACCGGGATGTTTATGCATTACTCACGGTCGGTGTATCGTGTTGGTAGATGCTACATGGGGCAGCTTAGAAAAGGTGGATGATAGTAGAGGCATCGGAGTCTCCAGGACGAGATTGACAACATGTGGTTTATCCAGGTTCGACCCCTCTCGGTGGAGTAAAATATCTACTCTTGTTTTACTGTATTATATGCTCAGATATGATTACAATATCTCCAATGGAGGTTCAACAAACCCGATCTATCTAGCATCCATAAAAAAATTAGTGACGACTGCTGAAGTGGAAGCATAAAAGGCTTCTGTCGCTGCCGCATAATCAGTACCACATGCGCATACGATCCACACGGGCATCGACGCCGAGGAAGAAGAAGAGCTATCCCACGAACCATTCTACCACTGGATGCTTGGAGAGATGTTGGACATAGACTAGGACTTTATAGTCAGATAGCCTTTTGTTAAGCATTTTTTTACATTCTAACGTGTAACAAAATATGTATGGATTTTCTGCTGTATATTTCTTTAGGTCCAGTAAATCATGTATGCACCTAGATATTTATTATGCCTTTTTTTTTGTCTGCTCTTGGGTGCACTAAATTTTCTGCCGGGCAGAATGTTAACCTGCAAACAAACGCTCAACAACGCCTCAACAACATACGATCTTCCACGTTGATCGTAAGGGAAGCCACAATCCAAGGCTTGGTGTAGGGGCATTCATGCTTGCATATTCCACTAGTTGTCTGGAGCTCTACACCGATGCACATGACCCGACACCTATTTCGAATCGATGTAAACCATTTTTTCCATGCTTGCTCACTTAGCACGACAGAAGCAATCTTTCATGGGTAGTCTGTGTTGTCGAATGACCTGTGTAATCGAATATCGTTTTCCGTGTATTTCCTTATAGAATTGCACCTCGAACATGTCAACTATGTTTTCATTTGTCGACATGTATTTCCACCATGTCATCAATCCATCAAAACCAGACAAGGCCGATAAGGCTTAGGAGAAACGACTACCCTACGATTGTGACAGGAAGACCCTTTTGTGACTGAATAATTACACATTCTGCCTAACTACTGCACATCGGGGGCGCAGAGATGGGATTAGTGTATATCTATATGTCCACATATATTTATAACCGTAATGCTTCTCCATTGGGCTACACACTAAGTGTCCCCTATAAGTTGTAAAATGACATTTGCACAAATGTGCCTAGAAAAAATAGTATATGCATTTGACAAGTTACCATTGCATTATCTTATAAGTTTCCAAATTTTCTCAACACCAACGGACTAACTACATTGCTACATGAAGGTTATCAACAAAAGAGGGTCTGATTATGACCCTGAAAATCTAAAATAAGTTGCAAGGGACACCGTGTATACAATGGTTGTCACTAAAGAATTCTACATAAATTATATATACATTTATTATTTGAGTTTTGATGTGCTATATTATAAAGCCACTAACAATATTCTCTCATGGTATCCAATTTCATCAACTAAAAAGAATAAGGCGATATAAAAACTAAATTTCGACACACAATGTGAATGATTCACAAATACATCTGAGAAGACAATGTCAAGGCCGATGCTTTGAGACTACCATATGAGAGATAGGAAGGAGCAGCGACAGTGGTCGAGGATGTTGCGGCGAGGTCAAGGAATGGTGTATAGGGATGAACCAAACCATTTCTATATGTCGTCGAATGAGGACGACGATGTCCTTCTCACACTTTACCCATCAAACTGCAAACATGGAAATTATGTGGGAAGTCATAAAGAAGGTGTGAGCTGACCGCCCTCAAGGAAGGCTTGGTGAGGCCTTCGGTTTTCAGATGATAAAAATATGTGTGATGTCAGGACACATGGTCCTCTCCATGGTCACCCCTTTCATCAGTCTTGTAGGTATAGCAAGTTGTTGCTAGGTTCTTATTTATACCTGTTCTAATGTTTTCTTTTTTTTTTCTATTCTGGCTCGGTTATTCCATCTAGCCGAGCCATTCATTCCTTTTTATGAAAGAAAGATAAGGGACCGAATAAAGAAAAAAAACTTCAAGTTAATATTTGTATTCTTATTGTAAGGCTTTGTTGAATATGTTGGAAATATGAGCAATTTACCATATAAATTAATCCATAAAAATAGTAGATAAAACATGACTAACAATATAGAAATAAAAGTATTCATGCGATCTAATAGATATATAGTAAATATCAATTCTAAAAGGATTTCCACACATAGTATATGAGGCATAGTTGAAAAAATATGATATGAACGAGATGGAGAAAGACTACATATGGTGAAGTGGAGGAACCGGTTGCATTGGTGTTGGCGTTGGCATTGACTTCGGCCATGTCCTGTAAGAGGTGTTCAACATCGGGGGAAGAAGTTGTCGGCATCTGTCAAGGAGTCCATGATGAAGCCACTAGTCGTGTGGCAACACTCCCTAAAACCTTATCGCCTCTCTCCCATACAGGTCCGTAAGAGGTGGGATTCCAGAGGCCTACTGTCCCGACTCGCGGTGCACGCCACGAGACGGGATGGGAAGACTCGAAGACTTCTCAGTACTCTAGAATGGATGACTGTGTGTGTCGATGTGTCTCTCTAGAGAGGAGGTGGATTATTGGCTCAGCTTATTTCTGCAACCCGCAATGCGCATGTTGTGACAAGGCGGGCCACAGAGAAGTAGGAGCACATGTGTACGTCTCTATTCTTCTGATGCTCATATAAGTGGTAGAGCAGCCTCCTAAGAAGGTCCAACTCCCATGCAACTATCAATGTGGTACTAAATATTAATCACACATCTTGCCATGCACGAATGGCCAAATGAGTATCTAGGATTTCAAGAACTGTTACAATAAAATAAATGGGATGGACCATATTTATGCAAAATTCCAACAGAATAATCAAATAAAAAGAGCGGCGTGAATCTTTTTTTGATGTGGAGGCCCGAGCTTTCAACCTCCATTTTTAAAAAATAGCGTGAGGAGAGGAGACGGTAGTAGTAGAGGAACGGACTGCATGCACAAATTCCACGGGCGAAATTCGCCAGCCATGCGGACATGCACACATTAGGTACAACCATCTGAATATGCATACCTAAACACCTACGCTATAAATATATACAAATATGTTGGTCTACGGCTATAGAAACAAAACACTTACAACCCAAGAGTTGCGTGAAATGACAAGAAGGTACAATTTTCTTGGGAAATTTCTAACGGTCGACCATGTGCACTCAATTTGACGAAATTGGTCTAAAAATGTTTCAAACATAAACAAAAAATTAAAGGTTAATATTTAATGAAAATTAGAACCAATCATTGGAATGGAATCACATCATCGGTGTGCATTTTTTCAATAGAGCTTATTTTTTAAGCACCATTGCATTGGTTAGAAAATATGAGGTGAACTATATTAAGGAGAGTGAGTGGAAGAAACATCGCATGCAAGGTTACATCTTGAGTATAGCTTAAAAAGGGCCAAATCGGTAGTTCCTAACTCAACATACCTGGAGGTGCTTTAACCAGCTCACGGGACACAACGTAGAGGTGGTCCACGCATCCGATCATCACCGTTTTGGCTCTCAAGGGTCTGGTCTTGTCTCATACACGGTACCAATCAAGCCATATGGTTATGGGTCGGCCGACGTTGCCGTATCCCAAGTGCTAAGGCTAGTCATAGTGGAAGTAACTAAGATAGTAAAAGCATGTACAACGCGGTGATGTCGGCCTTCTCTTACGGTTGCCACGTCGGATTTTCACTTAGTTGGAGGAGAGAGAATGAAAAAGAGAAGGTTTTCTTTCCTTAGCTAAGGGACGATCCTTTAAAAATAAGAGAAGACTATTTTTCTCCATTGTAACTTGTGCCTTCTCTTATCAACACAATTTCTTACTATAATTAGTCAATTCACATTAATTTTTAGAGATGACAATAAGAGATGATCCATTGTACACTTATTTTTACTACCTTCTCTAGATTATGTGGAGGGCTAAGAGACAACCCGCCTTCTCTAGCATTGTACTTGCCCTAACATGCGAGTACATGCAATACCAACTAGGCATTTTGATGACATGACATGCTATTAAATGAGAAAAGAGATGGATGTGGTAACTAGCTAAGTTACCATAACATCATACTTTTTAAAAGGAAATGAGTCTACAAGCTAATTAATATAGTTCCCTATGACACTACCTTTTAGTTACTATGCACTATGAAGGTGGTAACTTAGGCTAGTGTCATGTGTATGGCACTAGTCCAAGTTACTCCCACTATGACCAGCCTAAGCTCCGGTGCAATCTTGTCGTTGCTTCGTATACTCTCGTAGCCGCCTACTGAACTGTCGAGAGTGTGGGGTAGCTTTTATGTGTTGACATGGTTACATATTTTCTCCATGTTAGAAGTGTGATATGTGATCCCTTTCCCTTTCCCCGCACGTGTCCTAGATCCTGACTTTCCACTACCGATGGCCATGGTTTTCTTTCTCACACTAGATTTTCTAACCCGGTAAACGGAAATATTGCCCCTTCCAAGAAATGTGTCCGTCGGTCAGAATATTTAGAACAGATTTGAATTTTCATTTCCAAATCATGTCAAATAAATTCCATATGCTATCTTTGATAGAGTGTTCTTCAATTGGGAGTTCTAGGGTTTGACCCCGTGACCCATTGGTTGAAGAGTGATGATATACCTGATGCGCCCAACGCATTTATAGGTCCCAAGTGGCGTAGTCCCGGGTCGTGGTGTCAGGTCCGAGCTCTAGAGCATTTCTGATGGAGGATCTAATAGCGATATTGTTTCCAATTTGGGGTCCTATGTGTAAATTTCAAGGAATGTAATTTATGTTTCCTTTGAGGCCCTCTTTGTGATTTGTGATCTTGTCGTTGAAGAATAATGTACTTTACATGCCTTTAGGCCCTTGTTCAAGAGAAATGTTGGTGATTTATTTGCTAGGTTAATTTGGGTTGCTAAGGTGGAAATGGTAAACATTAATTGTAGATAAATCATCCGGAATCATTTGAAATTGTCAGCACTAATAATTTGGACATGCAATTTTGGTAGACATTAATTTGAAAAATGATTTAAAACATGCACCCGATGCTCTACCACCCCACTGTTGCTCCCCCTCTCCCACTTCGTCGTTTGTTGCTCCACGGTTTCAGACGGCCATGCTCTTTCGCCCACTCATCTCATTGTTGTGACCGCTTTGCGTGCTCTGTCCTAGTCCAGTGCTTCTCTTGTGGCGCCCCGGGTAAAGGACGATGGGCTCACCATGGACGGAGAGCTCCCGACACGTCGCCGTGCCGGAGAAGACTACGCCCGCGAGTGGATTCATCCGGTGGTAACCCGATCTAACTTTGATGGGCCTCCACTGTGGTGGATACGTGGACGGCGAGCTCGAATTGGCAAAGTTCATGCCTCTATTGTTTACGTGAGAGGTAATGAAACTGGGTTTTTTACATTGTTGTGTACCTTTTTTCAACATGTTCGCTAACACATACTCACCAGGCTGCAATGATTCAGGGTATTATGCAAGGGAATTTTTCTCGTGTTCCAAACACGTTCCCTTGTTGTTTGTGGCATCCACATCCGCTTCATATAACTGTTTTTGAAGTTGCATATGCTGCCATCGACTTTCTAGATTGTGTTTGTAGTCACGAAAACTTGTTAGATAAGGGTTACAAATCCGCTAAAAAAATAGCAATGTTATGGGGCACACACTTCATCGGTCAAGTGGCATGGACACTAATTAACACGCATATCGATGTTTCCTGAGCGGATTAGGCATCATAACGTCAAATTTCACTGTTCTCAAATGAGTACTAGTAGTTAGCCGATAATGAGTTGGACATCAAGAGATCTGGCAACAATAATACATTGCTAAGTGGACCTAGCACATGCTGGAAGTGGTCACCGGTTCTTTTACTAATATTGTTGGTTATTGGTGGTCACATTTTAATACGGTGGTTTTCTATAGCAATGTTTTTCGAGCACCACACTGGATATTTTGTTTCCAAATTAATAAGTGCACCGTAGTATGCATCTGTCTCAACCCATGGAACACCGACGAGTACGTATTAATTGTACCACACACAAAATTGTTCCTCCCATTCGGCCTCCTACTAACTAGTAATGCATAGTTAATCAGCAATGTTATAAATAATGGGCTAATCCCTTCAGGGCCTATGTTAGATTTTAGATTTTTCCTAAATCACAAAATCCATGTGTGTGAAATCTCTCTCTCTCACACACACGGCAGCTCACGTATGAGTAGCAAGAGGAGTTACAGCTAAGTTTAGTTTCACATGGAAAATTGGAGAAAAGTTGTACTATCTTATAAGGTGGGGCGTCTCACCACTTGTTAGTGACTGCACCCAGAAGTTCTACATGTACGCTCACCCTCCTTCCCGCTTCTCTCTTGCCCGCTTGTCTCGTCTTGTCAAGACGTGCGCGTGTGTGCTGCGGTTTGAGGAATGAGCCTCGAGCCATAAGCGATTGTGCGGCTTCCTCCCACGGACACTGAAACCAATCTAGTGTTTTGTCACCTCACTGCTTGCGCCATCTATTGGGGATATACTTTATGAGTATATACACGGCTACTCACTAACCAGGGTGGTCTACTTTTGGGTTAGAACTTTGCTCCACGGGCGGCCCAATCAGGGGAAGAAGATGGAGGCCCATCCGTCTACAGAAGGTTCAGAAGACTTACCAACTTATGCTTGTAGATAGACTTGTAGTTCAAGTTATACTCTATACGGACTTTGTATCGTAGTCGAATAGGTTTCTCCTATAAACCCTAGGTCGGATGACTATATAAGACGACCTAGGGGCCAGCCTTTAGGGAAACCAATCTCACAACACGCACATGCTATAATGATCCTTGTAATCCTCTGTAAACCTCCGGCTCTATCGTTATAGTGGATTCTAGCAGGAAGTAGGATCTGACCACCGCAGTCGGGACTGAACCTGGGTAAACATGTGTGCTCACCATCCCGGACAACCTTATGTCTTACATCCCACCATTTCCCATGCCTCGAGGACCCCCTCATGGCGTACTTGTATTATATGCAACAATAATTGGCACCCACCGTGTGGAAAGTTGTAACATCTAAAAAAATTAAACAAGCTTATCAAGTATAACCACCCAAGATTAGGGTTAACCAAAAACTTTTATACCTAAACCTATATGAATGCATATGTGTGTATATTAATGCATGAATGCTTGCTACGCTATGTTTGATTGTTATCAATGATAATGATTAGCTTAAAGATGAAAACAAGATCATCTAGGTCATTTTCAAACAGAAACAAATCAAAAGAAAATCAAGTTATAAGCATAATGATCAAATGGTTATTTTGGCCAAAGTTAACCACTAACCCACTTTGAAGATCTCTAGTAAAAAGATTTCCAACAGAAATAGTTCTACTTCTTTTCACCCTTTGCTAGACTAAGTGAAAATGACCACAAGCAAACTTTACAAATCTACAGAAACCACTCAAAATTAATTCAAGTGTAGGTACCTAGATGGCACTTTTTTAAAAACCACTCAAACCAACACCACTTGACAATTCCCAGCAACCAGAGATACCTAAGCATGTGACCAACACACCCACCAAAATTCATTCAAAAAATCAAATGATTAATTCATGCGGCCATTTGATCGAACACTTAGCAGACAGAGTACGAGCTCAACAACTATTCGCTATTTTGATCAATCAATTGATCACCAATTGTACCCAATTCGACTCCACTACCCACCCATGATCACTCCTAGTACACAGCCGTGCAGTGGAGCCTCTCCCCTTCGTTGTTGCACTAGTGCCATGTCGTACCCGAGCATGTCCATGCCGGTCGATCATGGACACGACGCAACATGCCGTGCCGCCCTCTCCCAAGACCACTAGCAAGTAGGAATGACCTCACCGCACCCCTCTGTCCACCCCTCGACCAACGGAGAGCAATTTAGAAGCTAGCAGCGCCGCGCCCATTTAACTCGCAGCCATGCCGAGTGCACGCTAGAGCGCCGAAGCCGCCTCGCGCAGCCACGCCGCGCCTCGCTCTCTCCGCGCGTACCCGCACTCGCCGCGTCACCAGCCACCTCCCAGACACGACAGTTCACCGCCGCGCGCCCCGTGACCACCGTACGCGATGACGAACACTTTAGTACCCGCACAGAGCATGGACCTCTCCCGACCGATTAGACTCGCCCCTTTCCGCGCCACCATGCGTGTGACTATCGGCGCAGTCCACCGCGTCGACCTATGCCCTCTGCTATGCCTATAGCGACCTGTAGCAGCGTCGCTGATGAGCCCGAGCCATGCCGCACTTCCTCTCTCACCGGTGTATAAATAGGACCCTTCCCCAGCCTCAAACGGCACACCATTCCACTCTCCTCTCTCTCAGAAACATCTCTGACCTTTCCCTGGAGCAAGGCGAGCACCACATCGCCGGAATTTAGCCAGAGCCCGCCGTTGCAGAGAAGGAAGGGTGCCGTTGATTGGAGCCACCCCAGGAGCCGTCGTGACCACCATTCGACTCGCCGTCGTCTACCATCTCGTTCGCCCCCATCACCAGACCTAGATGGAGCCCTGGTAAGCCTCCGACAACCCCACCGTGCCGCTAGGTTTAGAATCTGGCGTGCCCTCTGCGACGTAGACGATGAACTAGAGCCGTCTATCTCGTTCTAATCGTAGGGCTGATATTAGCAGATACCGTTTCAGTTAGATAGAGTCGCCGACGCATGGGACCAGCTTGTCAGTAGCCCGTTGCGCGCGTGCTATGCGGTTAGGCCGACCCAAGTTCTTTCCCGCGCGTAGCCCGGGATTTCAAATATGGATTTTTATTTAAATGAAAACCCTATTCTATCAGTAGATTCAAAATTGAATTCAAAGAGATGTAATGAACCAAATTGCATGATTCCAATTTTGTTAGATAGGTATTATAAATATCTACACACTCCCATTGTATTCAAACCATTTGAAATTATGGATCACCTATAGTAAAAATAACAAGACAAAGACTTTTACAACTTCAAACATTTTTATAAAATCAACCATAAATGCTTTTGAGTTGATTCCAACTCTCAAAAATCACATTTGGCATACCCTATATGAATATGTAAAAAGATTTAGTTTTACAAGCATTGATTATGGACTAGTATTAAAAGAATGCTAGATAGGAATTTCAAGTCACTTTAATATTATTAAATAGCAATATTAAATCTTTTAATATCTGCCAAACCCTTTAAATCACATTCCCAAGTATTGAAATATATGGTGATGGCATGTGTCAACATGTCATATTTTAATTGGAGAATATTAAATCTTAAGTATTTTAATGAGTAGAAATTACTTTTTCAAAATAACATAAATAAGAATGTGCATTATTTCATGTGATGATTAAGATGATGCTAGAGCATCTAGTGTGAGCCCTTGTGTGATAAATAGAATTAGTGAAGTGTTGTTTGGTGATTGTGTACGTCGTATGTATTTATAGATGCTAGTACTGACCCGGGGTACGACGAGGAGGAATACTTCGAGGAAGAAGAAGAGAACTTCAACAACTGCACTACTCAACGCAAGCTAACTAATGCAAGCCCACTATGCAAGATAACCTATGCAAGATGCACCATGCATGCTTCGTTATGCAACATGGATTATACCAATTTCAGTTTTATCCCAAGCTTTACTTTTCCCTTTACTAAAGTTCCTTATCTAGTTAATGAATTGTGATTAGTGGAAAATAGGATGTATACCACCAAGATCATAGAACTAGTCTTGGGTACTTATACTTTATTAGCACCCCTCAATAATAATATCCTCAATACTAGTGGATCGTGCTAAGCTAAACTTGATCACTTTAGATGGGAACACTTAGAAAAAATGATTATGAAAACCTTGGAATGATGATTCATTCTATTGAAATGTTTTGACATGTGTTATGAAACACAATGATTTGGAGATGATACTGAATGAGGCATGTGCCTTGACTTTGATAAAAACTAATGGTTGGGTTCGGATGCGATACCATTCTAATTTTTACCGTACAACCACAATACCTGAGTTGGGTAGGGCTTAACTGGAAGTTTATATGTCTTAGTATGGGTTTCCTTGCGGAAGAGGTTGATTTGAGGCTACCTCGTGAATATGAATGTCCACCTATGCAGTTCCCAGGATGGCAGTTGGCCATGGCTGGGAGGCCAAACTCATAGGGGAGGTGCCTATACTAGGGTGTGTAATTGAAAGGTTAGGATTGATTATCCGCATACGAAGTATGATGATTCAGGGTTATCCCTGACAGATGTATCAAATCTTGTGGTGAAAGTGTACCACCTCTGCAGAGTGTCAAACTATTCGAATAGCCACGTCCGTGGTCATGGACAGTTGGAGTGGCCATAATGTTCCGTTGTCAGATGTTTTGAAAATGACTTGTGACTTAAACAATGACTTTGACTTGACCACAACAGAGTTGTGAACATGAAAAATAGGTTCCCACTTAAGTGATGTAGAGAACTAAATTAGGTCTTTACTTTTAAGTCCTTTTGGAATAAACCTGGTTTTTTGCAAACAAACCTAGAGCTTAAGATTTCTACTAGTTTTACCTTACTTATGTTAGTGATAGTTTGCGAGTACTTAAAGAGTACTCATGGTTTTGTCCCTGGCTATTCCCATGGCTAGACTATGAGGAGGACTACCTGGAAGATGGATAACGGGAGGTCTATGATAACTAGGATCATCTCCCATCGTCAGCATTGCTTGTGACCATGAAGATGGAGTCTACTATGTTTATTTCCACTACTCTGATTTGTATTAAGACTTGATCATGAGATCAACTATTTGTATGACTATTATGGTTTGTAATGGATGATGTACTGTGGTACCAATTCTGTTATGTCTCGCAAAAATGGTAATCCTACGATTGCGATGTACGACATAACAGGCATCTGGACTTAAAAATCCGGGTGACAAGTTGGTATCAGCGCCATCCTGACCATAGGAGACCCTAGCTAGAATGGACGTCTGAAAAACATAGTTTCAAAACAAAGTAATTGAGTATTTATGAAAACCTATTCTCACTCTTACCCTTGAGATTCTTTCAAAAAGGAGTTCACATGTTCCTCCAAATTCTTGCAATTCTACCTAAAAGTTGACACACTTGATCCCCTCACTAACTTACTCACTCTAATTGTTATAGATGGAGGTTAAATATAGCAAGTTTTACTAGCTGGGCAATGGAGGTGAGCTCATCTTTGAGAGGGATTTGGATCAGCTCTCGGAGTACCTTGGACGCCCGCACCTGGAGTTCTTTGGAGCACAGCTCAATGACCAACAAGGAGGGGAACTACAATGGTTGATAGTTGCGGGTCTGAGAGGCAAAATGGAGCCACCTCTTTCGGAGAAGATTTAGTTCGGCATGAGGGAGAACAACTGGTTAGACGGATTAGCTCGAGCCATGCAGGAGGAACTTGCTCGTCTGTGTGCACAGAACATCAACCAGATAAATGGCACCCGTTTTGTCCACTATGCAAGACATGACTCTACGGGACAGCCTTTGGCCATGCCGGTGCATCCAGAGTTGAAGCACCACGTGGAACACTTGGACTTCATGTTGCACGAGACTTAGAAGAAGTTGGACAACGCCCGTGCCTACGCCAACCAGAATCATGCGAAAGCCACTAAGAGGAAACAAGGAGCTTAAGTCACTTCATCACCAGCGTGAAAAGAAGGACCGCATCATTGCTCGTCTTCGCCAGAAGGTGGCAACCCTTGAGGAGACTATCCATGACCAGGAGATCCAGCTTGAGCAGAAGGAGAAGGACGGTGAAGATATCCGTTGTGATATCCACTCTTACCTCAGTGATGATGATGACTACCTGGAGGATGTCGCCACAGAGTTCCACACTGATGAGGATGACGCAGACTTCATTGATGACGAGGAGCCCGACAGTCCTGATGATGAGTAGTCGCACCTGAGCACTATCGTAGGTGTGAGTTTTTACCCGGTCCCACTGTATCTTAGCTTCACAGAATGGTTCTTAAAACCATCTTCTTTCGTAGTTGTGGTGTGTGTTTGCATTGTGTGCTTGGAATGAATGAATGAAAAGGAGTTGTTAGTGTTAAACCTTAGTCATACTGAAAGTTTCAAAAGCTTTTTGAACCATACCAACAAACCATAGAAAATTTCCCTCTTGTCTTATGATCTATCTCAATCTTCATATGACTCGCGGAAACCCCGGTGGAAGCAGCTCATCCCAGGATCCAATGCTTCAGATTCTGCAAATTCTTGTATCTGACCGTGAAGCCGGTAGAGCCAAACGCCAAGCCAATCTAGCCACTCTTCAACAGATATCCTAGATGGCACACAACAATCAGGGCCATGGAAACCAGGATCACCATGGATCCAAACTCAAGAACTTCCAAAACACCAATCCTCCTATGTTTAGCAAATCAGAAGAGCATGTAGATGCTGATGACTAGCTACAAACCATGGAAAACAACTTAGAAGTGGCAGGAGTAGATGCCAATGAGAAGGTACTGTTTGCCACCTACTATCTAGCAGGTTATGCAAGATCATGGTGGAACAGCACCCGTACCATGAATAGAGGACAGATGATGACTTGGGAGGAGTTCAAGCTCAAGTTCAGCAAGACCCATGTGCCCCAGGTTTGATCAAGTGGATGAGGGATGAATTCAGGGAGCCGAAGCAAGGAAGAATGACTGTGGTAGAATACCGTGACAAATTTCTGTCTCTGGCTAGGTATGCCCCTGATGAGATTGACACTAAAGCAAAGAAGAAGGAGAGATTCCTGAATGGCCTGCATGATGAGATGCAGACAGTGTTAGTCAACATTCCCTTTGATGACCTAGAAGCTTTAGTGGATTCTGCTATCCAGATGGAAGGAAAGATCAACCAAGCCAGTGATAACCGTAAGCGTCGTATGATGCATCAACCTGGACCCCACCATACCCTGAAGTATCGCCCCAACCCATCTACAGGATTTGCACCAAGAAACAACAGAACCCCTATGTCTCGTCCGAACTACCCCAATCGTGGTGGAGGAAACCCGAGGCCCGGAGGCCACAACAATAACAACCCCGGCAACCCCAATAACTTCAACCGTGCACCGCCAAGGTCTAACAACAACAACAACAATACTACCCCAAGGTCTGGAAGCAATGTTGTGCCCGTCACAGGGAAAGACAAGTCAATGATAACCTGCTTTAAATGTGGAGTCACGGGTCACTACTCCAACGAGTGCCCCAAGAAGCTTGCTGCAGCAACCAATGTTACTGCACCTACCCAACATCAGCTATGTGTCCAGCCTGGAAAGAGGTCTGCCCCAGGAAACCCGCACAACTGTACTAGCCGTCTATTCCACATGAATGCTGAGGAAGCCCAGGAAGCGCCAGTTGTCGTGCTGGGTATGTTTTCTGTTAACTCAGTACTTGCAAGAGTGTTGTTTGATTCTGGAGCATCGCACTTGTTTGTTACAGAAGAATTTGCATGCACTAGTAAGATTCAACCAACAAATTTGAAGCATGTAATGATAGTTCAAATACCTGGTTCAACCACCAAAGCTAGAAAAATTTGCAAGGCCGTTCCTATCAGAATACATGGAATAGATTTTTATGCCAATCTAATAGTACTTGGAACCAAAGGTTTGGAAGTAGTACTAGGAATGGATTGGATGTCAAAACATCAAGGATTGATCGATCGTGCCAAGAAAGCCATAACCTTGACCAGTAGCACTAGAGTATCAGTAGAACATATATCTGAGACGCTGCCACGTCAATTCAAGTGCAACAAGAGTTTAGCTCAATCAACCATAGACCAAGTCAGAGTAGTCTGTGAATACCCCGATGTGTTCCTAGATAAATTTCCTGGTATGCGCCCAGATCGAGATATTGGGTTTATCATTGAACTAGTTCCTGGAACTGGACCCATAGCTCAGAGACCATATAGTATGAACCCCTATAAATTAGTGTTTCTAAAGAAGCAACTTGATGATATGTTGGGAAAAGGTTTGATACAACCAAGTGCATCGCCATGGAGATCACCTGTCTTGTTTGTGGATAAGAAAGATGGTGCCAACCGTTTGTGTACGGATTATCAGAAGCTAAATGACGTCACCATCAAGAACAAGTACCCACTGCCAAAGATAGAAGATTTGTTTAACCAACTGACTGGTGCCAGAGTGTTTTCTAAGATTGATCTTAGGACTGGTTATCATCAATTGAAGATCCACGCAACGGATATTCCAAAGACCGCCTTCACCACCAGATATGGATTTTATGAGTACAATGTCATGTCTTTTGGATTAACCAATACCCCCGCATATTTCGTGAACCTCATGAATAAGATTTTTATGAACTTTTTGGATAAGTTTTGTCGTTGTGTTTATCAATGACATTCTGATCTATTCCAAGTCGGAAGAGGACCCTGAACAACACCTAAGAACCATCCTTGAAACCCTTAGGGAGCATCAGTTGTATGCCAAATTTAGCAAATGTGAGTTCTGGTTAAAGGAAGTAGGATTCCTAGGCCATATCTTATCGGCAGGAGGAGTTTCTATTGATCCCGCCAAGATTAAGGATGTTGAAGAATGGAGAGCCCGAACCACTCAAACCAAAGTCCGCACATTTCTTGGATTAGCCGGATATTATCGCAAGTTTGTTGAAGGATTTTCAAGCATCGCAAGGCCGATGACCCAGTTGTTGAAGAAATATAAGAAGTTTGAATGGACGGACAAATGTGAAGCAAGTTTTCAAGACCTCAAGAAAAGATTGATTTCAGCCCCAATTTTGATCATGCCGGATATCAAGAAGCCTTTTGATGTATATTGTGATGCATCCAAGATTGGTCTTGGATGTGTGTTGATGCAAGAAGGAAAAGTAATATCATATCTGTCCCGACAACTGAAGCAACATGAGCAGAACTATCTTACCCATGACTTAGAACTGGTAGCCATAGTGTTAGCTTTGAAGACATGGCGTCATTACCTCATGGGTAACCGCTGTGAGATTTATTCGGATCACAAGTATTTGAAGTATATTTTCACCCAAAAGGAGATGAATATGAGGCAAAGGAGATGGATAGAGTTAATCAAGGATTACTATCTTGACATTCACTATGACCCTGGCAAGGCCAATGTGGTAGCGGATGCTCTTAGTAGATTGCCATGTAGATTAAACACCATGATTAAGGAAGCTCAAGCAAGTCTGCATGAGGAGATGGAGAACTTTAGAATGGAGCTAGTTTGTGAAGGATTTCTAGCTAGTATTGAACTTCAACCCACTTTGATCAGTCAGATAAAGGAAGCCCAGAAAGGAAATGCCAGTATTGATGGAATTAAGCGTCGTATAGGTACGGGGAAGGTACCCGGATTCACCGAAGATGAAGAAGGAGTTATGTGGTATAAAAGACGTATCTGTGTGCTAGCAGATTCAGAGTTGAAACAAGTCATTATGCAGGAAGCCCATGATACTCTTTATTCTATCCACCCGGGAGGAACCAAGATGTATCAAGACTTGAAGGAGCAATTTTGATGGCACAAAATGAAGAGTGAAGTCGGAAGCTATATAGCCAAGTGTGATATCTGTGAGAGAGTCAAGGCGGAACATCAGTGACCCGCAGGACTTTTGCAACCATTGTAGATTCCGGAATGGAAATGGGATTCTGTTGGAATGGATTTCATCACCGGTTTGCCCACATCTAGTAGGAGAAATGATTCCATTTGGGCCATAGTAGATAGACTGTCCAAAGTAGCTCATTTCATACCCGTCAAGACTACCTATCAAAGCTCTAAGCTAGAAGAGTTGTATATTACTAGAATAGTTAGTTTGCATGGAACCCCCAAGAACATAGTGTCAGATCAAGGAGCCCAGTTTACCTCAATGTTCTGGAAGAATGTCTAGGAAGGATTAGGAACCAAACTGAACTTCAGTACAACTTATCACCCACAGACCGACGGACAAACAAAAAGAGTAAACCAGATACTAGAAGATATGTTGAGAGCCTATGTGTTAGAATATGGATCTAAATGGGAAGATTGTCTGCCTTTTGCAGAATTCTCATACAACAACAGTTATCAAGCCAGTTTGCAAATGACCCCATTTGAGTTTTTGTATGGAAGGAAGTGTCGTACCCCCCTCAATTGGTCGCAAGGAGAGAGTCAGATATTCGGACCAGACATCCTACGAGAAGCCAAAGAGAAGGTTCACAAAGTCCGTGAACACCTCAAGACCGCCCAATCCAGACAGAAGAGTTACGCCGATAAAATACGTCGAGACCTGACCTTCAATGTCGAAGATTTTGTGTATCTCAAAGTATCACCCTTGAAAGGAATGCAGAATTTTCAATTGAAATGGAAGCTTGCCCCCAGATATATTGGACCTTTCAAGATTTGAAGTCACCGAGGAGAAGTATCCTATTAGCTAGAACTGCCTAAGGAGATGTCAGTCGTACATGATGTGTTCCATATCTCGTTACTTAGGAAATGCCTAGAAGTTCTAGAGAAGACCGAAGTTTTCAAGAACATTGATCACAGGGCCATAGATATCAACAAGGATCTAACTTATCGTGAAGTGCCCATTCATATTTTGTAAGAAGCTTTCAGAACCACCCGAACCAGAAGTATCAAGTTTCTCAAGATCTAGTGGAGTAACCATACTGAAGAAGAAGCCACTTGGGACCAAGAAGATTATATTAGGACAGAGTTTCCCAATCTCTTTAGTTCCTAGTTTTTCCTAAATATCGGGACAAGATTCTCTTTAAGGAGGGAAGGTTTGTAACGTCTCAAAAATATTAAACAAGCTTATCAAGTCTAATCACCTAAGAGTAGGGTTAACCAACAACTTTTATACCTAAACCTATATGAATGCATATGTCTTTATATTAATGCATGAATGCTTGCTATGCTATGTTTGATTGCTATCAATGATAAGGATTAGCTTAAAGATGAAAACAAGATCATCTAGGTCATTTTCAAACAGAAACAAATCAAAAGAAAATCAAGTTATAAGCATAATGATCAAATGGTCATTTTGGCCAAAGTTAACCACTAGCCCACCTTGGGGATCTCTAGTAAAAGATTTCCAATAGAAACAATTCTACTTCTTTTCACCCCTTGCTAGACTAAGTGAAAATGAACACAAGCAAACTTTACAAATCTACAAAAACCAATTGCAAATCTACTTGAGAGACATTTGAAAATTGAATCAAGTGTAGGTACCTTGATGGCACTTTTTCCAAAACCACTCAAACCAACACCACTTGACAATTCCCAACAACCAAAGATACCTAAGAATGTGACCAACACACCCACCAAAATTCATTCAAAAATTCAAATGATTAGTTCATGCGGCCATTTGATCAAACACTTAGTAGACAGAGTACGAGATCAACAACTATTCATAGTTTTGATCAATCAATTGATCACCAATTTTACCCAATTCGACTCCACTGCCCACCCATGATCACTCCCAGTACACAACCGTGCAGGGGAGCCTCTCCCCTTCGTCGTTGCACCAGTGCCATGTCGTACCCGAGCATGTCCATGCCGGTCGATCATGGACACGACGCCACACGCTGCGCCACCCTGTCCCATGACCACTAGCAAGTAGGCGTGACCTCACCACACCCCTCTATCCACCCCTCAACAAATGGCGAGCAGTGGAGAAGCCAACAGTGCCACACCCATTTAACTCGCAGCTATGCCGAGCGCACGCCAGAGCGCCGAAGACGCCTCGCGCAGCCACGCCGCGCCTTGCTCTCTTCGTGCGTACCCGCACTTGATGCGTCACCAGCCACCTTCCAGACATGACCGTTCATCGCCGCGGGGCCCGTGACCACCATACGCGATGACGAACACTTCAGTACCCGCACAGAGCATGGACCTCTCCCGACCAATTAAGACCGCCCCTTGGCGTGCCACCATGCGCGTGACAATCGCTGCAGTCCACCGCGTTGACCTATGCCCTGCACCATGCCTATATCGACATGTAGCAGCGTCACCGACGAGCCCGAGCCTTGTCGCACTACCTCTCTCGCCAGTGTATAAATAGGACCCTTCCCCAGCCTCAAACGGCACACCATTCCTGACCTTTCCCCGGAGCAAGGCGAGCACCACATCGCCAGAATTTAGCCTGAGCCCACCGTTGCAGTGAAGGAAGGGCGCCATTGATTGGAGCCACCCCAAGAGCCGCCGTGGCCACCATTCGATGCGCCGTCGTCTACCAGCTCGTTCTCCCCCATCACCGGACCTAACTTGAGCCCTGGTAAGCCTCCGACGGCCCCCACTGTGCTGCTAGGTTTAGAATCTCGCGCGCCCTCTATGACGTAGAGGATGAACTAGAGACGTCAATCTCGTTCTAATCGTAGGGCTGATATTAGCAGATACCGTTTCGGTTAGATAGAGTTACTGATGTGTGGGACCAGCTTGTCAGCAGCCCGCTACGCACGCACTGTGCAGTTGGGCTGGCCCAAGTTCTTTCCCGCGCGTAGCCCAAGAATGCAAATATGGATTTTCATTTAAATCAAAACCCTATTCTACCAGTAGATTCAAAATTGAATTCAAAGAGATGTACTAAACCAAATTGCATGATTCCAATTTTGTTAGAAAGGTATTAAAAATATCTACACACTCCCGTTGGATTCAAACCATTTGAAATTGTGGATCACCTAAAAATAACAAGACAGAGACTTTTACAACTTCAAACATTTTTATAAAATCAACCATAAACGATCTTGGGTTGATTCCAACTCTCTAAATCACATTTGCCATGCTCTATATGAATATGTAAAAATATTTAGTTTTACAAGCATTGATCACGGACTAGTATTAAAAGAATGCTAGATAGGCATTTCTAGTCACTTTAATATTATTAAATAGAAATATTAAATCTTGTAATATCTGCCAAACCCTTTAAATCACATTCCTAAGTATTGAAATATGTGGTGATGGCATGTGACAACATGATCCCATATTTTAATTGGAGAATATTAAATCTTAAGAATTTTTAATGAGTAGAAATTACTTTTCCAAAATAAGATAAATAAGAATGTGTCATTATTTCATGTGATGATTGAGATGATGCTAGATCATCTAGTGTGAGCCCTTGTGTGCTAAATAGAAGTAGTGAAGTGTTTTTTGGTGATTTTGTACCTCGTATGTATTTATAGACGCTAGTATCGACCCGGGGTACGACGAGGAGGAATACTTCAAGGAAGAAGAAGAGAACTTCAACAAATGCACTACTCAATGCAAGCTAACTAATGCAAGCCCACTATGCAAGATAACCTATGCAAGATGCACCATGCATGCTTGGTTATGCAACTTTGATTATACCAATCCTAGTTTTATTCCAAGCTTTATTTTTCCCTTTACTAAAGTTTCTTATCTAGTTAATGAAGTGTTATTAGTGGAAAATAGGATGGATACCACCAAGATCATAGAACTAGTCTTGGGTACTTATACTTGATTAACACCCCTCAATAATGATACCCTCAATACTAGTGGCTAGTTCTAAGCTAAACTTGATCACTTTAGATGGGAACACTTGGAAAAAATGATTATGAAAACCTTGGAATGATGATTCATTCTATTGAATTCTTTTGACATGTGGTATGAAACACAATGATTTAGAGATGATACTGAATGATACATGTGCCTTGACTTTGATAAAAACTAATGGTTGGGTTCGGACGCGATACTATTCCAATTTTTACCGTATAACCACAATACCTGAGTTGTGTAGGGCTTAACTAGAAGTTTAGATGTCTTAGTACGGGTTCCCTTGCGTAAGAGGTTGAGTTGAGGCTACCTCGTGAATATGAATGTCCACCTATGGAGTTCCTGGGATGGCAGTTAGCCATGGCTGGGAGGCCAAACTCATAGGGGAGCTGCCTATACTAGGATGTGTAATTGAAAGGTTAGGATTGATTATCCGCATACCAAGTATGATGATTCAGGGTTATCCCTGACGGATGTATCGAATCTTGTGGTGTAAGTGTACCACCTCTGCAGAGTGTCAAACTATTCGAATAGTCACGTCCGCGGTTATGGATAGTTGGAGTGGCCATACTGTTCCATTGTCAGATGTTTTCAAAATGACTTGTGACTTAAACAATGACTTTGGCTTGACCAAAACAGAGTTGTGTACATGAAAACTAGGTTCCCACTTAAGTGATGTAGAGAACTAAATTAGGTCTTTACTTTTAAGTCCTTCTGGAATAAACCTAGCTTTTTGCAAACAAACCTAGAGCTTAATATTCCTACTAGTTTTACCTTACTTATGTTAGTGATATTTTCCGAGTACTTAAAGAGTACTCATGGCTTTGTCCCTGGCTATTCCCATGGCCAGACTATGAGGAGGACTACCCGGAAGATGGATAGTAGGAGGTCTATGATAACTAGGATCATCTCCCATCATTAGCATTGCGTGTGACCATGAATATGGAGTCTACTACGTTTATTTCCGCTGCTCTGATTTGTATTAAGACGTGATCATGAGATAAACTATTTGTAAAACTATTATGGTTTGTAATGGATGATGTACTGTGGTAACAATTCTGTTATGTCTCACAAAAATGGTACATGGGATTGCGATGTATGGCATACAGGCATCTGGACTTAACAATCCGGGTGTTGACATACAGGAATCTGCGCGTGCAGGAGTCGGCGAAACAATCGCTATTGGTCGTGTCCTCTACGCCAGCGACGTCCCTCTTGTCCTCCTCGACGAGACCTGGATTCCGGCTAGGGAGGCCGTGACAAGCTACACTATCCTGCTAATTGGCGAGATCGACATCCACCTCGGTTTCGCTGAACCCGCCCAACCCACCTTGCGGTGATGAAAGAGGCGAAAGAAAAATATGGATCCACTCTGTCCGTGGAGGCGACAGAGTTCCGGATCTCAGAAAATCATAATCTTCCACCCAACCCGCCCATGAGTCAGAGATTGTGGAGAAAGTCGAATCTGAAGACGATCTCCCTATTGAGTTGAGTGTCATATGGAACAAAGCCGCACCAACTCCAAATTCGGGTTTGCCGATGTTGGAGCAGGAAAATAGCTTTGAGGCATAGGGTAAGCCAGATGATGCTTCGTGTGCATGTCTACGTCGATGCCATCCTTGAAACCATACAAAGTTTCGAGGAGGCCAGTACCGAAATCATTACTCACCTCATAGCAAATGGATCTCACTTCATCGGCTACGTTGGCTCTAGATCCGGCTCTGCCGAGGTTGGATCCGACAACAACTCAGTGATTGATGCTATCGGAACAAATACCGATTCAGCTGTGTACCCTACGAGATCGATGTCGGTAGAGCTCCGAGCGTATGAGGAAGAATATGATGAAAAAATCTAGTCTAAAGCTGTGCAGGAAGGCAAAGAACATATCCGAGTCCATACAATAGTATGGATGAGGGTTACGATGAAGACCATCCTACCTCAAAAGATGGAAGCGGTCTCGGAGCCAATTCTATGGTCTCAGTGTCTGAACTAGTTCAGCTCGAAAGTACTGACCGGAGTCTCGCCCCAGGAAACGGGCCCAAAGCCGTCTTTGCTACTAGTACCCAAAAGGTCAACGTGGCAAAGAAGAAGAAGGAGAACAAGACTCTTAAACTAGATCTTCCAGAGGAAGAGGAGGTTGATGAGAACATATAGATGGAGGACTCGGATGGTGTTATGATCCCCCATAAAGCAAAAGAATCTCCGGTGGATGGTCACATGGTCACTCCAAGGACCCGTGAACTCTACGGAGAAGCACTAACAACGCCAATCCCAACTGCCTTGAAACACTAGAAGCATAGTGTTTACGACTCCTCGATGAAGCGGCTCATATCGTTGAGGAGAAACATCGCCTCAATACCAACGTTGCAGACACAGATCAATTCAACTCACTACAACACCACAAGACCCAGAATGTCCTAATATTGGCCAACAAAAATCCAGATATCCACAAAAGCCTCTTCGATGAGAAGATCAACAACATCGTCATAGGATAGCCTCGGCTCGACAGCACGGGGAATCAGATCTACAACACTCCGGTGGAGAACACTATTGTGGCCTGGAAGATCCTTGCGAACAACCCAAGCCTAGAACAAGTCCAGCGGTGTGTAACACTACTCGACAAGGGTTTGGAGAAACAGAAGGTTGTCACGTCCTTCAGTGGCAAGCTGGTACTGAAATTTGACCAGTGCCACACTGATAGGATAGACATGACGAATCAAGGCCCCGCAGGGAGCCGGATGGTGTCATCGTTCCAACCCTCAGGGTGACAATCACTCTAGAACTGGCTCTTTAGGCTAGCAACACAGAACGCGCGAGACTAGAGCGGCATTGTTCCGGTTACATCACGAGATGCCATAGCAGCCCTGGCTCCCGACATCCCCCTCATCAGCAATCTAGTGGCCACATGGATAAGGAAGCACGACGCCGGGAGCGAGATCAGCAAGAAATGTCGCCTCCTAGACACACAAGCCGCCAGGAGGAACCTTGTTGTAACGACGATAACGTTGTACGAAGAAACGATGGGGGCCACGCTAGCGGAAGCTGGCATGGCGGCTGTCGTCATGAATAACCATCTCGGAGCCGACAGTACGACACTTCGGAAGCAAGCCGACGCTTAGCCGGCAACAACCCACCTAAACCACCGTCCCTACCAAGCAGCGATCATAACGGCTCCCAAGGGCGGCATGGGTGGCACATGGGTGGAGGAGGTGATAGAAGAAGCAGAGATCTGACTCCACACCCTGTAGGCACGACAAACATCCGAGGCGTTGGACGATATCACCAAGCGACGCCCGAAGTGCTTTGGGCCATGGATTCGCAGGACAAACTTTCTAGAGAACTTTGCCATTGCGAGACACGTTCAACCCTACGACAGTGTGGCTCGGCCAGATACTTGCCTTTAGGATTTTTCCAAGCTTGTTGCATTGCCAAAGGAGGAAACAACTTGGTTACAGTCCGGTATCTCCCACTTATGTTGCAGAAGATGGCTCGATCATGGCTCAATGAACTTCTAGAAAACACCATCCACAACTCGTATGACATGCAAAGTGCATTCTTTCGGAACATCGAGGGAACTAACAGGAGTCCCTGCACAGACAGAGACTTGCAACATTGCATCCAAAAACTCGAAGAAACTTGCTAGGACTACCTCGGATGATGGATTAACACAAAAAACTCATGCGAGGGATTAGATGACTAAACTACGATCAAAGCTTTCATTGCAGGACTCCTAATCGGATTGTTGCGCCAATAAATCAAGGGTGATAAGGTTACCTATCTAGGAGAGATGATAGAGACGGCAAGCAAATATGATGATGCCGATGATCATTCACAAGGCCTACTGAATGGCCTAGCTACGCCCAACACAAAGCTAGCAAAACAACAGCAGTCCTAGAAGCGCAAGAACAACTCTGAGGACAAACCCAACCCGGAAAATGCAATAGTCAATGCAACTTTTGGGTCTGGAGGGCACGTAGGGTGGCAAAAAACGAGGCCACAAAAGTTCCTGGATCCAGGGCTTGGGCGTCAACAACCCAACAATAGTTACTCATGGGCTGACATTGCCAACAACCCATGTGTACATCACCCGGAAGGGAACGGGGGTTCTTCCCACACCAGTGTTGAGTGTTGTTTCAATGATGACATCAAGAAAGATGAAGCTGCTAGCTACAGATCTAAGAGAATAAAAGGAAAGAGAAATTCTGATAAAGATAAGGAGTCCAAGGAAGATTCTGCTAGCTACATGGAAGAAACTGATACTGCTAACCCCAAATCGGATGGTAATAAGGCTTACCCAACCAAGAAATACACCTATGTCTTCTTCCTTGGATCCCAGCCAACTAAGGTAAAAAAAGCTACTCTCCATGAGCTCAACGCTACCGTTCCGATAGTCCCGTAGTTTCTGGAGTAGTCAGAAGTAAAAAATAACTTTTGACTGAAGCAATCATCCAGCAAAGACTCATTGCTGAGGAAAATACACTCTAGTTGTCAACCCACTAATCGACAACTACAAGTTCTCCAAGACACTTATGGATGGTGGAAGCAGCATAAACATCCTCTATATCGAGACACCACATCGCACGAAGTTAGTGGAAAGTCAGCTGAATTATAGTAGCATGGTTTTTCACGGCATTGTCCCAGGGAAATATGCTAACTCTCTAGGTGAGAGCACTCTTGACGTCACTTTTACTACATTGGGCAAATACCAGACCAAACCACTGCCTTTCGAGGTGGTACCGTTCAAGAGTGTATATCACGCCATCTTCAGCCATCTGGCCTACTAGAAATTCATGGCTCGCCCTGATACATCTACAACGTGATGAAACTTCCGGGTCCTCGTGGCATCATCACGCTCCGGGGAATCCAAAGAAAGCGCAAGAGTGCGAAGAACAATCTGCTACCTTCACTGAAGCCGTGCTACACGCCGAGTGTACTAGGAAATCGAGAACACAGATCTGTCTGAGATGCCCTCTACGAAGGAGGAGGTGCTGAAGCTGATTGCCCAATTCAAGGCATTGGAAGAGACAAACACAACACCGTTGAAGAAAGATGATCCCTCCAAGGTGATTGATACATTGCAAATGTATCTATAATTTTTGATGTTCCATGCTTGGTTTTATCTACTTTCTTATGTTTTGTCCACACTTTGGAGTACTTTTCATATGATTTCTTGGACTAACCTATTAACAAGAGCCACAGTGCCAGTTGCCTATTTTCTGCTGTTTTTGGTTCCAGAAAAGTCAGAAAATCAATATTCTCGGAATTGGAGGGGACAAAAGCCAAAGTTCCTATTTTACCACAAGACTCACGGAGCTAGAAGCAGAGACGGACGAGGTCCAGGGCCTGGCCACACCATATGGTGGTGCGGGCTAGCCCTGGCCGCGCCACTAGGTGGTGTGGGGTCCCTGGCACTCCACCGACCTTGCCCTTTCGCCTATATATTCCCCCCCATGCGAAAACCCTAAATAATCAAGCCTCCAGCCACGAAAAGTTCCGCAGCGCTGCCACCACCGAAGGGGAGATTCAGGGGACATAAAGTCTCTGTTCCGGCACCCAGCCAGGACGAGGAAGTGCCCCCGGAGCCATCTCCATCGATCTCCACCACCATCTCCATCACCATTGCTGATTCCCATGATGAGGAGGGAGTAGTTATCTCTCGAGGATAAGGGTTCTACCGGTAGCTATGTGTTCATCTCTCTCTCTCCATGCATGACCATATTGTGATCATGAGCTTGTAATCTATAGATCTAACTTGCTACTCAAGTGCTTTAATAGATCTCTGCTGTCCCCATATGTGTGAAAGTGACAGCGTGCACACCATGGTGGCACTTAGGCTATAGATTACAAATACTTGTTATGAGTTATATTTGGAGTTGGATGTCTTTATGGAATTGTGGTGTTTGTTGGAACCATCTAGTCCTCAAGGTGACAGTGTGGGGTTTTCTAGATGGTAAAGGCTTACTTTGAGGTGTGCTGTTATAGCCCTACCATGGATTAGAGTGTGCAACCGGAGAGTAGTTCATCGTAGCATCATAAAGAAGAAGATATTTATATGAGAGTGTTCACTAGTGAAAGTATGATCCCTAGGCCATGTTTCTAAGCATTGAAACACCGTTTGCAATTAGATCTGTTACATGTTTGCTTGCTTCCATCTTTATTTCGGTTTTACTTTAGTCTTTTCCATGCCATCAAGCTATTTTCTATCACCTTTACCACTTATAATTATCCATACCAATTGTATTTCACTATCTCTTCGCCGAACTAGTGCACCTATACACCTGACAAGTGTATTGGGTGTGTTGGGGACACAAGAGACTTCTTGTATCTTGATTGCAGGGTTGCTTGAGAGGGAATATCTTTGACCACTTCCTCCCTGAGTTCGATAAACCTTGGGTGATCCACTTAAGGGAAACTTACTGCTGTTCTACAAACCTCTGCACTTGGAGGCCCAACAACTATCTACAAGAATAGAAGTGCATAGACATGAAGCTATTTTCTGACGCCGTTGCCAGGGAGGTAAGGTAAAAGGTATTCACACCGGAGGATTAAACAAGAATGACCTCCCACAACAAACACCTATTTTCTGGCGCCGTTGCCGGGGAGGTAAGGTAAAAGGTACTCACATCCTCCGGTGTGAGTGCTCGAAGTTATTTCCTTTAGATTCTACAATTTTGTCTTTTTGTTTCTTGTTTTCACTAGTTCGGCTTAATGGAAAACAACAACAAAATTAGAGAGCTTTATAGTATTTATCTTGAGTTAGGACATGAAGTGTTTGAAGAGAAAATTAAAAAACCTATGGAACTTTATTTGCATGCTAATAGCAATGTTGTTAGTATGAATTCTTTGGACACCATTACTGCTAATGCTATGGAAAAGTCTAAGCTTGGGGAAGCTAGTTTTTATGAAAATGATCTTTTTAGTTCCTCGGCTTTGGAAGATAGTTATTCTATTCCTTATGATGATATCAAACCTCCAATATATGATGATTACAATGATGAGTATGATATTTTCAGTCCACCTACTATTGAGGAGAAAATTAATTATGATTACAATATTCCTCCTATATTTGATGATTATGGTGATGAGAATAATAATGATAGCTATTTTGCTCAGTTTGCTCCCACTATGATTAATAAGAATGACTATTCTTATAGGGAGAGTAATAATTGTTTTATGCATGTGGCTCATGATAAGAATGTTTCTTGTGATAGTTATATTGTTAATTTTATTCATGATGCTACTGAAAGTTATTATGAGAGAGGGAAACATGGTTTTATGCATCTCAATAATATTAAGTTTCCCCTCTTTATGTTGAAAGTCTTGAAGTTGCACTTGTTTTGCTTTACTATGCTTATTGCTTTGTGCTTTCATGACTTTTTTCTTTACAATATTCCTATGCATAGGAAGTGGGTTAGACTTAAATGTTCTTTGAATTTGCTTCTTGATGCTCTCTTTTACTTCAATTCATATTTCCTATGTGAGCATCTTTTCAAACTATCATGCCTAACTTAAAGGCGTTAAAGAAAAGTAATTATTGGGAGATAACCCAAAAGTTTTAGATGAGTCTTGGAAGTTATTATTTCAGTAATACCCGCTCCTTATCCTTTTTATTTGCTTTTTTGTGCCAAGAGTAACCTCTAATGAGAGAAAAGTAATGATTGGGAAAGTTGCTGTCCTGAAACAGATTTCTGTGCTTCACCGTAAAAATTCGTGTAAAATATCTGAACATCGTTTTGAGGCGAGAATTTTTGTGCTTCTGCCCAAGGTTGTTATATAACTTTCGTTAGTTCAACACTTTTTGATTTGAGCAACAGAAGGTCTTGGAAAATTTTTGTCTTTACCTGCTGGTCTGTTTTAACAGATTTCTGCCATTTTCTGCATTTGCTTCTTGTTAGTTCCTTTTTGAGTTCTTTTGGGGAATTGAGATTTTTGAGGGAAGTGATACAGTAGCCAGTGTTTTAATGGAAGTTTTATTGATGTTAGAACTGAACCTAAAGACTTATTATCTTGAGTGCACTAATGTTGCTAATAAAGATTGTGTGAAGTTCTGTATGAAGGAAAAATTTTAGGTGTATGGAAGGAATGAGTAATGAGATGAAGGATGGACTAAAGCTCAAGCTTGGGAATGCCACGCGTGTCACCCCAAGAAATATCCAAGAAGTACAAGCGTCAAAGCTTGGGGATGCCCAAGGCATCCCCTTCTTCATCAATAAAAATTCCAGGTTTCTTCCAAACGCTTCATTTTTATTGTTTCATGCACAGTTGTGTTGTTCTTGGAGCGTCTTCTTTTTCATTTTTGTTTGCTTTTGTTTGCTTAGTTTGCTGAATAAATTGGTTGGACCCCTTCTTTCATACATTGGTTTTCAAATAGTTTGGTTTGGTTTGGTTTGGAAAAGAGTAGGAAAGTTCATGCTTAAGTGTTAAAGAGAGCTTGTTTTTTTACTGTGGCATATGCTTTGTCATGCCATGCTTGATATTATTTTGGCTTTATGCTTAGTAGTATTTGCTGTAGCATGACTTGTTATAAACAATTGAGATTGCTTAATGTGCCTTGGATGAATCATGCGTTGTTTTAGCATATTAAAGCATAGTATAGTGGTATTCTCCTTTGATGCTTTATTTGGGTTGACTTGGCGCATACTCACACCATGTTATGACTATTCAAAGTCACCATAAGACTTTATGATCCTTTACTTTTCAACTTGTAGTATCACTTTATGCTTTGATCAATGATGTTTTGTCGCTCTGCATGATTATGGCCATTATTGCTCTCTTAGTTTGTCGCTCCCAGTCTTTTGCTAGCCTCCACCACCAAGTATGAGTTCCACTCATGCATCCAACTCCCTAAACCAAGTTATTCCAAAGAGTCCACCATACCTACCTACTAGCTTATGCTATTCCAAGTATATTCATGCTTTTGTTTACCTTCCAAATTAAACTTGTTATGAGAAAACTAGTGATTAAAGCTCTCACGAACTTGATGGCACACTTTACTTTTCTTACCCTTAATAAACTTGAACCATTATGTCGTCTATGTTGTATATGCTTGCACTTATTTGTTGGAGATTAGCAGAACCATGCTTTAATGGGGAACGCTTTCAACATTGCACGGGTACTTTGTACCTAGTTGTTATCATGCTCTTTTGTCTATGGATGTCGTCGGTGTGAAATGAAAGGGGAGCTTGTAAGTCCATGGAGTTATGTATATGTGTTAGAGAAACGCCTGGGCCGCTAGTCTAATCCATGCTGACATGGTGGAAACCTGCAGCGTAACCATAATGAGCTGTCTATGAAGCATTCTTCTTATAAAAAAAGAGTCCTATATTGAGAAAAAAGAGAAAAAGAAAAAAAAAGATTATGAAAAGAGGAAAGAGAGAAAAAAGCACCATATTCCCATGGTAAATAAGAAGATTGCTGAGATGCTCGTTGTCTGCTTGCCTTGTCATTTTGATATGGGGATTCTTCCGTATCATCAGGCAAGGGGTACCCCGTTGGCGGTTCTCTATGATACACATGTACTTACGATGACAAGAACTTACCGGTGACTAAACTTGAGTAGCATGAGGAGCGGCCCTCGTATTCAAGGGACATGGGATTTCTAACTTATACTTCGTCAAGCATATACTTTATAGTTTGTTCACTTTAACCTTAATCACTTCAAGATGCTTATGATAGGGGCAATGAGAGCTGAAAGCTAGTAAGTACCATAATTTTTGGAAGCTCTTTATGAAACTTGAATCTCTGCTTCCTTCTATGAATGCCTTTCTTCCACCATTATATTGAGTCTCCACCTTCTACCTTTATGCACCTACTTTGAGAGCATAGTGGCCATTCTTAGTTCTATGTGCATTGTCCCAAGACTAGTTGATTGATGCATAACTTGATATTGCTTGTTTTAAACTATTTGTATCTAGTCACTCTTATGAACTTTGAAGGTGTCATATGCATTTATATTTGCTACTATATTGAGGGACAAGCTGAATGTTATTATGCTATGTTTTCTTTATGTGAAACAAACAAATGTCTTGCAAAGCATTGTTATTCATGAATCTTTTGTTTTTGCCTTTTCATGATTGCAACATAGTTTCTTTGTCTTATTGCTAGAACCTTGTCTTTCATGTTATGATTGAAGTACTATGATCCCAGCTTTGAATGTTTTACAAATACTTTGATCAAGTCTTTGATGGTGCATGTCACCTCAAAAATTATTCTTTCTTTTTATCACTTACCTACTCAAGGACGAGCAGGAGTTAAGCTTGGGGATGTTGATACATTGCAAATGTATCTAGAATTTTTGATGTTCCATGCTTGGTTTTATCTACTTTCTTATGTTTTGTCCACACTTTGGAGTACTTTTCATATGATTTCTTGCACTAACCTATTAACAAGAGCCACAGTGCCAGTTGCCTGTTTTCTGCCGTTTTTGGTTCCAGGAAAGTCAGAAAATCAATATTCTCGAAATTGGACGGGACAAAAGGCAAAGTTCCTATTTTACCAGAAGACTCACGGAGCCAGAAGCAGAGACCGGAGGAGGGCCAGGGCCTGGCCACACCACTAGGTGGTGTGGGGCCCCTGGCACTCCACGGACCTTGCCCTTTCGCCTATATATTCCTCCCGATGCGAAAACCTTAAATAATCAGGCCTCCATCCACGAAAAGTTCCGCAACGCCGCCACCACCGAAGGGGAGATTCGGGGGACAGAAAGTCTCTGTTCCGGCAACCCTGCCGGGATGGGGAAGTGCCCCCGGAGCCATCTCCATCGATCTCCACCACCATCTCCATCACCATTGTTGATTCCTATGATGATGAGGGAGTAGTTCTCTTTCGAGGATAAGGGTTCTACCGATAGCTATGTGTTCATCTCTCTCTCCATGCATGATCATATTGTGATCATGAGCTTGTAATCTATAGATCTACCTTGCTCCTCAAATGCTTTAATAGATTTCTGCTATCCCCATGTGTGTGAAAGTTACAGCGTGCACACCATGGTGGCACTTAGTCTAGAGATTACAAATACTTGTTATGAGTTATATTTGGAGTTGGATGTCTTTATGAAATTGTGGTGTTTGTTGGAACCATCTAGTGCTCAAGGTGACAGTGTGGGGTTTTCTAGATGAGAAAGGCTTACTTTGAGGTGTGCTGTTATATCCCTACCATGGATTAGAGTGTCCAACATGAGAGTAGTTCATCGTAGCATCATAAATAAGAAGATATTTATATGAGAGTGTTCACTAGTGAAAGTATGATCCCTAGGCCTTGTTTCTAAGCATTGAAACACCGTTTGCAATTAGATCTGTTACATGTTTGCTTGCTTCCATCTTTATTTCGGTTTTACTTTAGTCTTTTCCACGCCATCAAGCTATTTTCTATCACCTTTACCACTTATAATTATCCATACCACTTGTATTTCACTATCTCTTCGCCGAACTAGTGCTCCTATACACCTGACAAGTGTATTGGGTGTGTTGGGGACACAAGAGACTTCTTGTATCTTGATTGCAGGGTTGCTTGAGAGGGAATACCTTTGACCACTTCCTCCCTGAGTTCGATAAACCTTGGGTGATCCACTTAAGGGAAAACTTGTTGCTGTTCTACAAACCTCTGCACTTGGAGGCCCAACAACTGTCTACAATAATAGAAGTGCGTAGACATCAGTGACATAGATAGGCATATGCTTAGATAACACATAGGAAAGCGTGCTCATTGAGTTCCTCAAAGCTAATACCGATATCTTTGCATGGAAACCTTCTGACATGAACTGAGTACCTAGGGAACTTGCCGAGCACTCTATTAGTGTATACGCCGATGCTAGACCTGTCAAACAGTCCTTACAACATTTCAGCGATGAAAAGCACAAAGCTATAGCTAAAGAATTAACCTGACTAGAGTTAGCCAGATTTATTGAAGAGGCCATAATCCTGTAATGGTTCCTAAAAAGGACACCACTGATTTAAGGATGTGCATCGATTACACTTCCTTGAACAAGGCTTGTCCTAAAGATCCATTCACTCTTCCTAGAATTGATCAAGTTATCGATTCGACAGCAGGCTCAGAACTCCTTTACTTTCCCGACGCATATTCCGGTTATCACCAAATACGCATGAAGGAGTTGGATAAATTGAACACTTCGTTCATCACCCTGTTTGGAACCTTCTGCTACGTAACAATGCCTTTTGGCCTCAAAAACACAGGAGCCACATATCAGCGTACTATGCAGCGTTGCCTCCATGATCAAATCGGACGCAATGTACATGCATACGTAGACGACATAGCAGTAATGTCCAAAAAGAAGGAAAAACTAATTTTTGACTTACAAGAAATGTTCGCTAACCAACGAAAATACAACATAATGCTTAACCCGAAAAAAAGCTTCTTTGGAATCCGAGCCGGAAAATTGTTAGGTTTCCTTGTTTCTCAAAGAGACATATAAGTGAACTGGGACAATATAAAGGTTATACTCAACATAACCAGGCCTACTCGCCTGAAGTATGTACAACGTGAAACTAGCTGTGTTGCAGCAATGAGTTGGTTCGCCAATCGGCTCGGGGAAAGAGTCGCACCATTATACAAGCTATAGAAGAAAACCAACAATTTTGTCTGGATTGGAGAAGCTAAAGCTGCCCTCCAGGACCTGAAAGCAGTACTCTCACCCGCTCCTATACTTGCAGCACTGGAGCCCCAAGAGTCCATGTTGATCTATATTGCTACGACAAACAGAGTCTTCAGCGTTGTTACAGCGGTGGAGTGAAAATAGGGAAAACAGGAGGACTTGGTGCACCGTCCAACTTACTATCTCAATGAGATCCTATCAGAGTCGAAAGACCGATATCCACATTATTTTCAAGAGCACAAGATCATAGTGGGGACCACAGTTCCCATGAGAGATTAGCCTATGGTGTATTCTTTGCCACCAGAAAGCTAAGGCATTATTTTCAAGAGCATAAGATCATAGTGGTGACCACAACTCCCATGAGAGATATAATCAACAACAACGACGCCACAAGACTTGTCGCCAAGTGAGGAATCGAGCTAGCAGCTTTTGACATTGAGTACAAACCATAGACAACAATTAAGTCCTAGATCCTTGCCAATTTTGTCATTGATTGGATAGAGATGGCAGAAAACACCAATACCGTAGAGTCGGAATACTGAACCCTTCACTCTGACGGGTCAAAAGCACTCTGGGGCTCGGGGGCTGGCGTGGTTCTCAAATCATCCCAAGGATATAAGATGTTCTATGTGTTACAGATTCACTTCACAGCAACAAATAACATTGTTGAATATGAAGCACTATTACATGGACTTCTCATTGCTAAGGACATAGGTGTTAGTCGAGTCATGAGCTACAGAGACTCAGATTTATTAGTTGCACAACAAGTATCCACAATTTGCACTACAAGCGCCGGATCCCCAAGAGTCCATGTTGATCTATATAAGATGTAGGGAAAACAAGCACATGGCAGCTTATTGGGTTGTAGTGGATGAATTATCTAAATCATTCGAAGGGTTTGAGGTTCAATACATCCCTAGACCATAAAATGAGGAAGTAGATGCATTATCAAGAATAGGCTCTACGCAGAAACAAGTTTCAGATGGTGCTTTCTTGGAGTACCTAAAAATTCCCTCTAACACAGGAGTTGATGAGGGGTATCCGACAAATCTGACGCACCACTTATAGCTGTGCTATCTATTATTCCCAGCTGGACAAAACCCTACCTTGATTTCTTGGTAGATGGAAAATTACCCGAAGATGAGGTTCTGAGCTGGCAGATCGTCCGATGACCAAAAGCCTATATGATAATCAATGGTGAGATCTATAAGAGCAGTGTTTCTAGGGGTTTTCAACACTATGTTTCTCCAGAAGAAGGAGTGGAAGTCCTAAGGGAAATCCACAAAGGAGAATGCGGCCATCACACCTCAACTAGATCTTCAATGGCAAAATCTTTTCAACATGGATTCTTTTGGCTAATAGCTAAGGAAAACTATGAGAAACTGGCCAAGACGTGCAAAGGCTACCAAAAGTACGCCCATCAAGCCCATGTTCCGGCTAATCAGCTATGAACTGTTCCAATTGCATGGCCCTTTATGGTATGGGAGCTTGAAGTAGTAGGACCGTTTAGAACATCAAAGTGTGGATTTACCCATCTCTTTGTGATGGTGGATAATTTCACCAATGGATTGAGGCCAAACCCATAGCAAATTGTGATGGGGCCACAACCAATAAGTTCATTGAGGACATGACCATACAATTCGGCTATCCACATAGAATTATCACATACAACGGGGGTAACTTTTAAATGGGGGAACTTGCCGAGTTTTGCAAAGAATAGGGAATCCGACTCGACATTGTGTCGGTCACACATCCACAAGCTAATGGACATGTCGAAAAGGCAAATGGTCTTATATTAGAGGGCCTCCAACCTTGTATCTAAGCACCACTTCATCGTGCTATGGGGTCTTGGGCGGAAAAATTACCGTCTGTTATCTAGAGCTTACGAACTACTCTAAAAAGGTCAACCGGATACACACATTTATTCTTGGTCTACAATACAGAGGTAATACTTCCAAACGATCTAATCCATATTTCTTCCCGAGTTGCTATGAATGTCGAAGAATATGTCGAAGTTTCTTGACGAGATGACCTTGATATGTTCAAGGAAGTGCAAGTCGTTGCTAAACAGAGATCTACAACCTATCAACAGAAGTTACGCATGTCTCATAGTCAGGGAGTAAAAAATCATTCTTTTAGGAAAGGTGACTTAGTTCTCTGACTAGTGCAAAAAATAATGCACAAACTTTCCCCGGTTTGGGAAGGACCTTTTATGATCAGCAGAGTACTGCATAATGAGTCATATTATTTAACAGATATGAGACCGGTCAAGGAAATACCAGACACTCGGAAGAGAAAGAGAGTTGGTGGTAGTATGAATCCGGATGAGCTAGATCGTCCATGGAATATTGCATAGCTATGCCCCTTCTATTCTTAAGTTTCTTTTCTTGTAATCATACAAATTTACATGTTCAAAGTGAAATAAAGTAATGGTTACCTCAAAGTTTTTCTAAGAAGTTTTTAGTACCATCTTATTTTCTAATGATCATATCAAACTTGAAAAATCTCAGAATTCTTGAAAGCACTTGTGCTCATGTTTGTTCTGATTAGATTTTCAACTCTATAAAAAATGTTACCTTCGGGTGTAAGTCTCATTTTATGTTTAGGATTTGGTTATTTGTCTGATTGCTTATACACGGGCATTTTTGAGTAGTGAATTGTTGGTACTAGAAGTCAGCTCTGTTTCCAACTGGTTTATGAATTGAGCTCTGTTGCTCGGCAATGTTTCCATACTGAAGGTTGGCATTCTCCAGCTCCAGGATCTTGAAGTTCTCCGCCTCCTTGATGGAAACAACTCCGTGTGTACCAACTCGTTGAGACTCCAAGTGCAGAGTGTTGTAGAAAGAGTCTTTTCCCCACAATGGTGACTCGAGGGTTTATATCGAACTCTCGGGGAATTGGAAAAGAGTATCTTTCTTCTTCTCCTCTCAAACAACCTACAAAACAAAGTTTTTGCCTTGTGTCCCGAACTCCACTATGTGTTTGTCAAGCACCAGGTTTCATATTAGTAATATGAAATAAGAATATAAATAAAATAAAGTAAAACAATATAAAACTAGGCAAGAAAAGTAAATGCAATAATAAAAAGGTCTTTTTTTTGTTTTATTTGTGTTTACAAGTAAAGAAAATATTTTTGTATTTTTGAAATATTAAATTGCAAAAAAATAGATGATATTAATAGTGTTGGAAGGTTTTTTATTATGATAAAAGTTGGACCCGGGTTCATGGGTTCACTTGTTTGTTCTCTTTTTAAGTTGTAGTGGACATAAAACAATTCATCATCAACATAATATTGGTGAAATTTCAATATGTGTTTGATAAGCATTCATATGGGCATTGATACATTGCAAATGTATCTATAATTTTTGATGTTCCATGCTTAGTTTTATCCACTTTCTTGTGTTTTGTTCCAACTTTGGAATACTTTTATTATGATTTTTTGGACTAACCTATTAACAAGAGCCACAGTGCCAGCTCCCTGTTTTCTGTTGTTTTTGGTTCCAGGAAAGCCAGAAAATGAATATACTCAGAATTGGACGGGACAAAAGCCAAAGTGCCTATTTTTCTAGAAGGGATCAAGTGCCAGAATACGAGACGGAGAAGGGCTGGGGCCGGCCACACCACCTGGCCGCGTGGCCAGGCCTAGGCCGCGCTAGGGGGTGGTCTGGCCGACCCCAGCACCCCCTCGGCCTCTCCTTCCGCCTATAAGTTGCCCTCGGGACGAAAACCCTAAGTACCCGATAAAAAATCCACGAAAGAGTTTGTAGCCACCGTCGTCTTTGTCCCTAGATCGGGGGGATTTGAAGCTCTTCCCGGCACCCTGCCAGAGAGGGGAATCCACCCTGGAGGCCTTCTTCATCACCATGCAAGCCTCCGGTGTGATGCGTGAGTAGTTCATCATTGGACTACGGATCCATGTAGTAGCTAGATGGCTGGTTTCTCCTCCTTTGTGCTTTCAGTTTAGATCTTGTGAGCTCCGTTCATGATCAAGATCATCTATTTGTAATCCATACATGTTGTGTTTGCGGGGATCCGATGGATATTGAGATGCTATTTCAGATTGATTATTGATTCTATCATGTCTTTGTTATTTGTGATCTTGCATGCTTTCCGTTGTTAGTAGCTATCTTGGCCAAGTAGATGCTAGCAACTCCAAGAGTTAGTATTTATGCTCGATAGTGGGTTCATGCCTCTGGTAATCTGGGGAAGTGACAGAAATCTCTAAGGTACTAGATGTGCTGTTGCTACTAGGGAGAAAACAACGATCATTTGTTCATAGAAAAATTGTATTGTTTACTTTACATGCAGTTCGTAAAGCAATAATCTGTTGCTTGCAACTTAATACTGGAGGGGGTTCGGATGATAACCTGAAGGTGGATTATTAGTCATAGATGCAGTTGGATGGCGGTCTATGTATTATGTTGTAATGCCCAATCAAGTCTCAAAGGAGTCAAGATGATTAGTATATGCATGTATTGCTTTCTCGGTGTTTTTCAATTGCCCCGCTGTAATTTGTTCACCCAGCATGTTATGTATCTAAGGAGAGCCACCTCTAGTGAACTATGGATCCCGGTCCTTTTACTTTACATACAATCTACAACTGTTTACTGCTTTGTGTTTACTTTCTGCAAACTTTTACTTCTTTCCATTCGATACGTTTAATCCTTTGTTTTCCGCAAAACACGGTGAGATTGACAACCTCATCGCAAGTTCGGGATAAAGTTCTTTGGTTGTGTTGTGCAGGTCTCCATGTTGCTACTAGCAACGGTAGTGCGCCCTTGCAAAGCTCAGCTAGTAACACCTTTGAGGTCTTTCCTTGCTCTTACTGGTTCGATTAAACCTTGGTTTCATAACTAAGGGAAACTTGCTGCTGTGCTCATCATACCATCCTCTTGGGGTTCCCAACGAGCTCTACATCAACACCATGCACCAAGATCCTTTCTGGGCGCTGTGCATTGAGCCATCAAGCGATTTTCTGGCGCCGTTGCCGGGGAGTCAAGGACATCTTCACAAGGGGAGTCCCTCATAACCAATCTCTTTACTTTTTTGTTTTTGTTTTGCTTAGTTTTCTTTTTTGCTTTGTTTACTTGTTTTGTTCTTGAAAAACACAAAAAAATTAGTTTTACTTGTTTGTTTTGTTTATCAAAAACAGACAAAAAATTAAGTCTCCTTTAGTTGGCACTTCCCCCTTAGCTCACCATGTTGATCCCTACATTCACCCTGAAAGATAACATTGAAGAATTCTTTAATCATGTTAGTAAGAATGAGGATACTGAGTATAGGTCCCTCGTAGAACTTGCTCCAAACTATGAGATTGCTGCAGCTTCTTTAGTTCACATGTTAGAAGATAGGTTTGTTAACCTCAACCCCTTACTGCAAGTAATGTTTCTTAAGCTTAAAGAAATTGAGGATCCTGAAAAGAGGAATTTTATTCTAGAAACTTTGTTTAAGGTGTTCTATGATGTTGCCAAGGAAGCTAGAAAAGTTTTTGAACGTTTCAATATGCTAGGCTCATGTGTAGATGTTGTTGGTACACGAGAAAAGATGAACAAAACCGAACCTAATGGGGAGGAACCTAAGATACCAATACCCTTTAAACTAGTAGCAATACATGATGCCGTAGAAAAGAATCTTTATTGGATTGTTCCTGCAAACCCTTTTGATGAGAATAGTGAACCTAAGAGCATTGAGAGAGGATCCTCTCGAACTTATTTGGATGATATACCTTGCCTTGTTGAAAATATTTCTGGTATTGATCTTAATGCTTCTTCATTTGAGAACACTTGATTCTTTTTTGGGTTCTTATGCCTAACTTAAAGGCGTTAAAGAAAAGTACTTGTTGGGAGATAACCCAAGAGTTTTAGTTGAGTCTTGGAAGTTATTAACTCTGTAATAACCTCTCCTTATCCTTTTTATTTGCTTTTTGTGCCAAGAGTAACCTCTAATGAGAGTGAAGTGATGATTGGGAAAGTTGCTATCCCGAAACAGATTTCTGTGCTTCACCGTAAATATTCCCGAGAGAGCTCTGTACGTCAGATTGAGCTGTATGTTTTTGTGCTTCTGCCCCAGGTTGTTATCTAACTTTCGTTAGTTCAACACTTTTTTATTTGAGCAACAGAAGGTCTTCGAAAATATTCGTCTTTACCTGCTGGTCTGTTTTGACAGATTTCTACCATTTTCTGCATTTGCTTCTTGTTAGTTCCTTCTTGAGTTCCTTTGGGGAATTGAGCTTTTTGAGGGAAGTGCTATAGTAGCTAGTGTTCTAATGGAAGTTTATTTGGTGTTAGAACTGAACCTTGAGACTTATTTATCTTAAGTGCACTAATGTTGCTAATGAGATTGTGTGAAGTTTTGTATGAAGGAAAATTTTCAGGTGTATGGAAGGAATGAGTAAAGAGATGAAGGATAGATTAAAGCTCAAGCTTGGGGATGCCACACGTGTCACCCCAAGAAATATCCAAGAAGTACAAGCGTCAAAGCTTGGGGATGCCCAAGGCACCCCCTTCTTCATCAATAAAAATTCCAGGTTTCTTCCAAACGCTTCATTTTTATTGTTTCATGTACAGTTGTGTTTTTCTTGGAGCGTCTTATTTTTCGTTTTTGTTTTGGTTTTTAGTTTGCTTGGTTTGCTTAGTTTTCTGAATAAATTGGTTGGACCCCCTCTTTCATCATTTGGTTTGCATATAGTTTGGTTTGGTTTGGAAAAGAGTAGGAAAGTTCATGCTTATGTGGTAAAAAGAGTTCGTTTTTGACTATGGCCTATGCTTTGTCATGCCATGCTTGATATTGCTTTGGCTTTATGCTTAGTATTCTTTGCTGTAGCATGACTTGTTATAAACAATTGAGATTGCTTAATGTGCCTTGGATGAATCATGCGTTGTTTTAGCATATTAAAGCATAGTATAGTGGTATTCTCCTTTGATGCTTTATTTGGGTTGACTTGGCACATGCTCACACCATGTTATGACTATATCAAGTCACCGTAGCCTTGATGATCCTTTAGTTTTCAACTTGTAGTATCACTTATGCTTTGATCAATGATGTTTTGTCGCTCTGCATGATTATGGCCATTATTGCTCTCTTAGTTTGTCGCTCCCAGTCTTTTGCTAGCCTCCAACAAAGTATGAGTTCCACTCATGCATCCAACTCCCTAAACCAAGTTATTCCAAAGAGTCCACCATATCTACCTACTAGCTTAAGCTATTCCAAGTACATTCATGCTTTTGTTTACCTTTCACTTGTTATGAGAAAACTAGTGCTTAAAGCTCTCATGAACTTGATGGCACGCTTTACTTTACTTGTCCTTAATAAACTTGAACCATTGTGTCGTCTATGTTGTATATGCTTGCACTTATTTGTTGGGAATTAGCAGAACCATGCTTTCATGGGGAATGCTTTCAACATTGCACTTGGTACTTGTACCTAGTTGATATCATGTTCTTTTGTATATGGATGTCGTCGGTGTGAATTGAAAGGGGAGCTTGTAAGTCCATGGAGTTATGTATATGTGTTAGAGAAACGCCTAGGCCGCTGGTCTAATCCATGCTGACATGGTGGAAACCTGCAGCGTAACCATAATGAGCTGTCTATGAAGCATTCTTCTTATAAAAAAAGATTCATATATTGAGAAAAAAAAGAGAAAGAGAAAAAAAAAGAGATACTATGAAAATAGGAAAGAGAGAAAAAAGCACCATATTCCCATGGGAAATAAGAAAAATGCTGAGATGCTCGTTGTCTGCTTGCCTTGTCATTTTGATAAGGGGATTCTTCCGTATCATCGGGCAAGGGGTACCCCGTTGGCGGTTCTCAATGATACACATGTACTTACGATGACAAGAACTTACCGGTGACTAAACTTGAGTAGCATGAGGAGCGGCCCTCGTATACAAGGGACATGAGATTTCTGACTTATACTTCGTCAAGCATATACACCATAGTTTGTTCACTTTAACCTTAATCACTTCAAGATGCTTATGATAGGGGAAATGAGAGCCGAAAGCTATAAGTACCATAATTTTTATGAAGCTCTTTATGAGACTTGTATCCCTACTTCCTTTTACAAAAGGCCTTTCTTCCACCATTATATTGAGTCTCCCCCTTCTATCTTCATGCACTACTTTGAGAGCATAGTGGCCATTCTTAGTTCTATGTGCATTGTCCCAAGACTAGTTGATTGATGCATAACTTGTTATTTCTTGTTTGAAACTATTGTATCTAGTCACTCTTATGAACTTTGAAGGTGTCCTATGCATTTATATTTGCTACTCTATTGAGGGACAAGCTGAATACTTTTATGCTATGTTTTCTTTATGTGAAACAAACAAACGTCTTGCAGAGCATTGTTATTCATGAATCTTTTGTTTGTGCCTTTTCATGTTGGATCATAGTTTCTTTGCTTATTGCTAGAACTTTGTCTTTCATGTTATGATTAAAGTACTATGATCCTAGCTTTGAGTGTTTTGCAAATACTTTGATCAAGTCTTTGATGGTGCATGTCACCTCAAAAATTCTTTCTTTTTATCACCTACCTACTCGAGGACGAGCAAGAGTTAAGCATGGGGATGTTGATACATTGCAAATGTATCTATAATTTTTGATGTTCCATGCTTAGTTTTATCCACTTTCTTGTGTTTTGTTCCAACTTTGGAGTACTTTTATTATGATTTCATGGACTAACCTATTAACAAGAGCCACAGTGCCAGCTGCCTGTTTTCTGTTGTTTTTGGTTCCAGGAAAGTCAGAAAATGAATATTCTCGGAATTGGACGGGACAAAAGACAAAGTGCCTATTTTTCCGGAAGGGATCAAGTGCCAGAATACAAGACGGAGAAGGGCTGGGGGCCGGCCACACCGCCTGGCCGCGCGGCCAGGCCTGGCCCGTGCCAGGGGGTGGTCTGGCCGACCCCAGCACCCCCTCGGCCTCCCTTCCGCCTTTAAGTTGCCCTCGGGACGAAAACCCTAAGTACCCGATCAAAAATCCACGAAAGACTCTGTAGCCGCCATCGTCTCTGTCCCTAGATAGGGGAGATCCGAAGCTCTTCCCGGCACCCTACCAGAGAGGGGAATCCACCCTGGAGGCCTTCTTCATCACCATGCAAGCCTCCGGTGTGATGCCTGAGTAGTTCATCCTTGGACTACGGATCATGTAGTAGCTAGATGGCTGGTTTCTCCTCCTTTGTGTTTTCATGTTTAGATCTTGTGAGCTCCGTTCATGATCAAGATCATCTATTTGTAATTCATACATGTTGTGTTTGCGGGGATCCGATGGATATTGAGATGCTATTTCAGATTGATTATTGATTCTATCATGTCTTTGTTATTTGTGATCTTGCATGCTTTCCGTTGTTAGTAGCTATCTTGGACAAGTAGATGCTAGCTACTCCAAGAGTTAGTATTTATGCTTGATAGTGGGTTCATGCCTCTGGTAATCTGGGGAAGTGACAGAAATCTCTAAGGTACTAGTTGTGCTGTTGCTACTAGGGAGAAAACAACGATCATTTGTTCATAGAACAATTGTATTGTTTACTTTACATGCAGTTCGTAAAGCAATAATCTGTTGCTTGCAACTTAATACTGGAGGGGGTTCGGATGATAACCTGAAGGTGGATTATTAGTCATAGATGCAGTTGGATGGCGGTCTATGTATTATGTTGTAATGCCCAATCAAGTCTCAAAGGAGTCAAGATGATTAGTATATGCATGTATTGCTTTCTCGGTGTTTTTCAATTGCCCCGCTGTAATTTGTTCACCCAGCATGTTATGTATCTAAGGAGAGCCACCTCTAGTGAACTATGGATCCCGGTCCTTTTACTTTACATACAATCTACAACTGTTTACTGCTTTGTGTTTACTTTCTGCAAACTTTTACTTCTTTCCATTCGATACGTTTAATCCTTTGTTTTCCGCAAAACACGGTGAGATTGACAACCTCATCGCAAGTTCGGGATAAAGTTCTTTGGTTGTGTTGTGCAGGTCTCCATGTTGCTACTAGCAACGGTAGTGCGCCCTTGCAAAGCTCAGCTAGTAACACCTTTGAGGTCTTTCCTTGCTCTTACTGGTTCGATTAAACCTTGGTTTCATAACTAAGGGAAACTTGCTGCTGTGCTCATCATACCATCCTCTTGGGGTTCCCAACGATCTCTACATCAACACCATGCACCAAGATCTTTTCTGGGCGCTGTGCATTGAGCCATCAAGCGATTTTCTGGCGCCGTTGCCGGGGAGTCAAGGACATCTTCACAAGGGGAGTCCCTCATAACCAATCTCTTTACTTTGTTGTTTTTGTTTTGCTTAGTTTTCTTTTTTGCTTTGTTTACTTGTTTTGTTCTTGAAAAACACAAAAAAATTAGTTTTACTTGTTTGTTTTGTTTATCAAAAACAGACAAAAAATTAAGTCTCCTTTAGTTTGCACTTCCCCCTTAGCTCACCATGTTGATCCCTACATTCACCCTGAAAGATAACATTGAAGAATTCTTTAATCATGTTAGTAAGAATGAGGATACTGAGTATAGGTCCCTCGTAGAACTTGCTCCAAACTATGAGATTGCTGCAGCTTCTTTAGTTCACATGTTAGAAGATAGGTTTGTTAACCTCAACCCCTTACTGCAAGTAATGTTTCTTAAGCTTAAAGAAATTGAGGATCCTGAAAAGAGGAATTTTATTCTAGAAACTTTGTTTAAGGTGTTCTATGATGTTGCCAAGGAAGCTAGAAAAGTTTTTGAACGTTTCAATATGCTAGGCTCATGTGTAGATGTTGTTGGTACACGAGAAAAGATGAACAAAACCGAACCTAATGGGGAGGAACCTAAGATACCAATACCCTTTAAACTAGTAGCAATACATGATGCCGTAGAAAAGAATCTTTATTGGATTGTTCCTGCAAACCCTTTTGATGAGAATAGTGAACCTAAGAGCATTGAGAGAGGATCCTCTCGAACTTATTTGGATGATATACCTTGCCTTGTTGAAAATATTTCTGGTATTGATCTTAATGCTTCTTCATTTGAGAACACTTGATTCTTTTTTGGGTTCTTATGCCTAACTTAAAGGCGTTAAAGAAAAGTACTTGTTGGGAGATAACCCAAGAGTTTTAGTTGAGTCTTGGAAGTTATTAACTCTGTAATAACCTCTCCTTATCCTTTTTATTTGCTTTTTGTGCCAAGAGTAACCTCTAATGAGAGTGAAGTGATGATTGGGAAAGTTGCTATCCCGAAACAGATTTCTGTGCTTCACCGTAAATATTCCCGAGAGAGCTCTGTACGTCAGATTGAGCTGTATGTTTTTGTGCTTCTGCCCCAGGTTGTTATCTAACTTTCGTTAGTTCAACACTTTTTTATTTGAGCAACAGAAGGTCTTCGAAAATATTCGTCTTTACCTGCTGGTCTGTTTTGACAGATTTCTACCATTTTCTGCATTTGCTTCTTGTTAGTTCCTTCTTGAGTTCCTTTGGGGAATTGAGCTTTTTGAGGGAAGTGCTATAGTAGCTAGTGTTCTAATGGAAGTTTATTTGGTGTTAGAACTGAACCTTGAGACTTATTTATCTTAAGTGCACTAATGTTGCTAATGAGATTGTGTGAAGTTTTGTATGAAGGAAAATTTTCAGGTGTATGGAAGGAATGAGTAAAGAGATGAAGGATAGATTAAAGCTCAAGCTTGGGGATGCCACACGTGTCACCCCAAGAAATATCCAAGAAGTACAAGCGTCAAAGCTTGGGGATGCCCAAGGCACCCCCTTCTTCATCAATAAAAATTCCAGGTTTCTTCCAAACGCTTCATTTTTATTGTTTCATGTACAGTTGTGTTTTTCTTGGAGCGTCTTATTTTTCGTTTTTGTTTTGGTTTTTAGTTTGCTTGGTTTGCTTAGTTTTCTGAATAAATTGGTTGGACCCCCTCTTTCATCATTTGGTTTGCATATAGTTTGGTTTGGTTTGGAAAAGAGTAGGAAAGTTCATGCTTATGTGGTAAAAAGAGTTCGTTTTTGACTATGGCCTATGCTTTGTCATGCCATGCTTGATATTGCTTTGGCTTTATGCTTAGTATTCTTTGCTGTAGCATGACTTGTTATAAACAATTGAGATTGCTTAATGTGCCTTGGATGAATCATGCGTTGTTTTAGCATATTAAAGCATAGTATAGTGGTATTCTCCTTTGATGCTTTATTTGGGTTGACTTGGCACATGCTCACACCATGTTATGACTATATCAAGTCACCGTAGCCTTGATGATCCTTTAGTTTTCAACTTGTAGTATCACTTATGCTTTGATCAATGATGTTTTGTCGCTCTGCATGATTATGGCCATTATTGCTCTCTTAGTTTGTCGCTCCCAGTCTTTTGCTAGCCTCCAACAAAGTATGAGTTCCACTCATGCATCCAACTCCCTAAACCAAGTTATTCCAAAGAGTCCACCATATCTACCTACTAGCTTAAGCTATTCCAAGTACATTCATGCTTTTGTTTACCTTTCACTTGTTATGAGAAAACTAGTGCTTAAAGCTCTCATGAACTTGATGGCACGCTTTACTTTACTTGTCCTTAATAAACTTGAACCATTGTGTCGTCTATGTTGTATATGCTTGCACTTATTTGTTGGGAATTAGCAGAACCATGCTTTCATGGGGAATGCTTTCAACATTGCACTTGGTACTTGTACCTAGTTGATATCATGTTCTTTTGTATATGGATGTCGTCGGTGTGAATTGAAAGGGGAGCTTGTAAGTCCATGGAGTTATGTATATGTGTTAGAGAAACGCCTAGGCCGCTGGTCTAATCCATGCTGACATGGTGGAAACCTGCAGCGTAACCATAATGAGCTGTCTATGAAGCATTCTTCTTATAAAAAAAGATTCATATATTGAGAAAAAAAAGAGAAAGAGAAAAAAAAGAGATACTATGAAAATAGGAAAGAGAGAAAAAAGCACCATATTCCCATGGGAAATAAGAAAAATGCTGAGATGCTCGTTGTCTGCTTGCCTTGTCATTTTGATAAGGGGATTCTTCCGTATCATCGGGCAAGGGGTACCCCGTTGGCGGTTCTCAATGATACACATGTACTTACGATGACAAGAACTTACCGGTGACTAAACTTGAGTAGCATGAGGAGCGGCCCTCGTATACAAGGGACATGAGATTTCTGACTTATACTTCGTCAAGCATATACACCATAGTTTGTTCACTTTAACCTTAATCACTTCAAGATGCTTATGATAGGGGAAATGAGAGCCGAAAGCTATAAGTACCATAATTTTTATGAAGCTCTTTATGAGACTTGTATCCCTACTTCCTTTTACAAAAGGCCTTTCTTCCACCATTATATTGAGTCTCCCCCTTCTATCTTCATGCACTACTTTGAGAGCATAGTGGCCATTCTTAGTTCTATGTGCATTGTCCCAAGACTAGTTGATTGATGCATAACTTGTTATTTCTTGTTTGAAACTATTGTATCTAGTCACTCTTATGAACTTTGAAGGTGTCCTATGCATTTATATTTGCTACTCTATTGAGGGACAAGCTGAATACTTTTATGCTATGTTTTCTTTATGTGAAACAAACAAACGTCTTGCAGAGCATTGTTATTCATGAATCTTTTGTTTGTGCCTTTTCATGTTGGATCATAGTTTCTTTGCTTATTGCTAGAACTTTGTCTTTCATGTTATGATTAAAGTACTATGATCCTAGCTTTGAGTGTTTTGCAAATACTTTGATCAAGTCTTTGATGGTGCATGTCACCTCAAAAATTCTTTCTTTTTATCACCTACCTACTCGAGGACGAGCAAGAGTTAAGCATGGGGATGTTGATACATTGCAAATGTATCTATAATTTTTGATGTTCCATGCTTAGTTTTATCCACTTTCTTGTGTTTTGTTCCAACTTTGGAGTACTTTTATTATGATTTCATGGACTAACCTATTAACAAGAGCCACAGTGCCAGCTGCCTGTTTTCTGTTGTTTTTGGTTCCAGGAAAGTCAGAAAATGAATATTCTCGGAATTGGACGGGACAAAAGACAAAGTGCCTATTTTTCCGGAAGGGATCAAGTGCCAGAATACAAGACGGAGAAGGGCTGGGGGCCGGCCACACCGCCTGGCCGCGCGGCCAGGCCTGGCCCATGCCAGGGGGTGGTCTGGCCGACCCCAGCACCCCCTCGGCCTCCCTTCCGCCTTTAAGTTGCCCTCGGGACGAAAACCCTAAGTACCCGATCAAAAATCCACGAAAGACTCTGTAGCCGCCATCGTCTCTGTCCCTAGATAGGGGGGATCCGAAGCTCTTCCCGGCACCCTACCAGAGAGGGGAATCCACCCTGGAGGCCTTCTTCATCACCATGCAAGCCTCCGGTGTGATGCCTGAGTAGTTCATCCTTGGACTACGGATCATGTAGTAGCTAGATGGCTGGTTTCTCCTCCTTTGTGTTTTCATGTTTAGATCTTGTGAGCTCCGTTCATGATCAAGATCATCTATTTGTAATTCATACATGTTGTGTTTGCGGGGATCCGATGGATATTGAGATGCTATTTCAGATTGATTATTGATTCTATCATGTCTTTGTTATTTGTGATCTTGCATGCTTTCCGTTGTTAGTAGCTATCTTGGCCAAGTAGATGCTAGCAACTCCAAGAGTTAGTATTTATGCTTGATAGTGGGTTCATGCCTCTGGTAATCTGGGGAAGTGACAGAAATCTCTAAGGTACTAGTTGTGCTGTTGCTACTAGGGAGAAAACAACGATCATTTGTTCATAGAACAATTGTATTGTTTACTTTACATGCAGTTCGTAAAGCAATAATTTGTTGCTTGCAACTTAATACTGGAGGGGGTTCGGATGATAACCTGAAGGTGGATTATTAGTCATAGATGCAGTTGGATGGCGGTCTATGTATTATGTTGTAATGCCCAATCAAGTCTCAAAGGAGTCAAGATGATTAGTATATGCATGTATTGCTTTCTCGGTGTTTTTCAATTGCCCCGCTGTAATTTGTTCACCCAGCATGTTATGTATCTAAGGAGAGCCACCTCTAGTGAACTATGGATCCCAGTCCTTTTACTTTACATACAATCTACAACTGTTTACTTCTTTGTGTTTACTTTCTGCAAACTTTTACTTCTTTCCATTCGATACGTTTAATCCTTTGTTTTCCGCAAAACACGGTGAGATTGACAACATCATCGCAAGTTGGGGACAAAGTTCTGTGGTTGTGTTGTGCAGGTCTCCACATGCTACCAGTGCGCCCTGCCAAAACTCAGCTAGTAACACCTTTGAGGTGTTTCCTTGCTCCTACTGGTTCGATTAAAGCTTGGTTTCATAACTGAGGGAAACTTGCTGCTGTGCTCATCATACCTTCCTCTTGGGGTTCCCAACGAGCTCTACATCAACACCACGCACCAAGCACTTTTCTGGGCGCCGTGCATTGAGCCATCAGGCATCACGTCCTAACATAGAGATGATGCAACACATCTATCTTATACTCATATTGAAAGGTAAAACTCTAAGCAATTTAGAATTACAAATTAACAGAGCATAGTATTAAGTACTTTGACATGATGTTTGAATAACAATATGCTACCTTGACCAAACAAGATTATCAAGCTATCATAAGATAATTATAGCACATGAATTCAAAAGAAAGGTAATACCATAGTAGATCTTGAATTTGTTGTCACTATTCTTTCACCACCATGTTATTCCATCTAATACACACTTTCCCCCACACATGTTGTCGGGGGATGACCTCCGGATGCCCCAACCGGACAAGAACTACGGCAGCCAGATCAAGCTGACTACCTCACGGTAGCCGGAACAACGAGAAGCAGCCGGCTACAGCAGCGTAGCCGGAACCAATCAGGAGGACAGGATGACGTGCGGCACAGTGTGCGGTACGCCCTGGTACAACGACAAGACTGGCAACTACTCGGCCATACGAAAGACTTTGCAGGGTGACACGAGAAGAGTGGACCGATGCTGACGACAGGCTCGCACGGCGTTCACTGTGCCCACAATGACCATACCGCTCGTACTCTAATGGGACATAGTTGTACCGGATACTATAGATGACCAGCCGGCTGGGACCCACCTGTGGGGCATGTTCGTCTGTGGTACCAAAGTTCACAGACCAGCGCATGGCGGTACCTAAGTTGCCTGAAATTGCCGCGTTTTGAAAAGTTGGGCCACCAACTACTAAGAGGGGCCATTTCGAGGCAAACTAATCTCACCCCTGCCAAATTCAAACATTCCGTTAAACTTCCTCGTGAAGTAGACGGTCGGGACCCTCATGTCAGTCATCTGTCCGTGACGCGAGCGCCAACGCGACAACCTCTTAGGCAAATCGAGGAACTAAGTGGATTGGATGCATTGACCAATTTCACAAATCCATTCCCACCTTTCCCCTGGCACCGGTGGCGTCGAAATTCACCCTCCAGGCAGGACGGTCCCTTCGGACATTTGAATTCTGGCGCTAAGTTGCTGCGCCTAGTCGCTGATCCTGAGCTCCAATGGCGCATGCCGTAGCCGCCGTTGCGAGGCTCTAGACCGCCTCCGCCGCCGACGAGCCGAGCAACTCGGAGGATGGCAGATCCTACTACTAAGGAAGAAGATGTAACATCCCAATTTTTTTTTAATCTTTATCATAGCATTCAAATCATCATGGCATGTACTACTTTGCATTAGATTTGTCCTCCAAAAATATGGTGAAATTTTGAGACTTTTTGGAGTACTTTTGCTAAATTCAAACAAAACCTAGAAAAGAATTCAAAAAGAAAAAGAAAAGGAGGGAAAAGATTTTAAACAGCAGCAGCAGCTTTTGGCCTTTTGGCCCAATCCGGCCCAGCAGCCCACCCGGACTCCCTCTCCCTTCTCTCTCTTTTCGCACCCCTCCCTCAGCTAACCCCCACCCGCTGACCTCTAGGCCCCACGCCACGTCAACGCCACCTCAGTGTCTTCCACGCGAACGGCCGGCGCCCCCTCCACCTCCTCTGCCGTTTCCATGTCCGTTTGATTACGGGCGTTTCTGTGAGTAAATCACCACCGCTTCGGCCCCTTATTAACCCTCTCCTTCTCCCCGACCGATTCCCCCAAACACAGCCCCTGGAGAGCCCCTAGGCCCCCCAATTTCCACCTCACACCGCCGCTGACCGAAGCACCTCCGGCAAGAATTCCGGTGAGCCTCGGCCACCCCGTGCCCTCCTCTATGCTCAGTATTACTTGCCGTGACCTAGCGCGTGTTTTAACCCAGGCCGCGTGCTTTCTTTTGCACTAGGTCGACGACACGGTCCAACTCCGACGAACCCCACTGCCGCCGCCGTCCATCGTCTTTTCCGGTGAAGGTAGGGTTCCCGCCGCCTCTTTTTGGTCTTTACTAGGTCGTGCAGAACCTTGCGCATCTCGCTGACCCTTTTGCTGTCTGGTCCGAGCCCCAGGTCGCCGTCTCCGACACCGAGCCACGAGCTCCGCAGTCTGCGCAACTCCAACGAGGGATCCAGGCCAAGCCAGAGCACCCCCCCGCACCGCAGTGACCTCCATCGAGACCTCCACGACCTCCTCGACCTCTGGTACGTGTCCACGGTCTCCCAGCCCTTGTAGAATCGCTGGAACCTCATCGGCCGACGCTCCGCCGCCGCGCGCAGCTGGTCAGCGCCGCCCATCTCCGGCCAGGTCGCAAGGGACCGTTAGATCTTGTGTCTGCGGCTAGGATTAGAACATGGACAAAACGATACAGGATAATCTGATCCGTCTGTTATCCCTTAGGATCCAACGGCCCATAGCGGTCGATCCGACTGAACCGGTACGGGCCAATTAGATTGTGCCACGTCGCCCAGGATTATCTGTTTAAATAGAAATTAGACAGATTTTGTATTAAACTTAGAAAATCTATAACTTTTGTTCCACAAGTCAGAAAAATGCAAATTTGGTGTCTATGGATTCAGAAAAATAAGACCTTTATTATGGAGGCCTTGTTTCACACTTTTGCCTCTGAAAATTGGAATTATAGGCAGAACCTTTTTAGGAGTATTTTGCTCATAAAAATTGTTCTTTAAGTTGTTTTGGGGTATTTCTTATGCATTTAGATGAGGTATTTTACCCTCTGTACTGTAGACTCTGTAAATTATAGAGTTGTGATCATATCATTGCATTTTTCATGCATTCATGTTTTTTTGTAATGTTTTATTGATTGAATTATTGTTGTTGTATTGATCTTGTGTAGATTGTGTGGATTGTGAAGTTTGTTGCTGTGAGGATTGTACCTATTCCCCTAGCTACCAAGGCAAGTGATATTTCATCTCATGTCTTATTATTTTCACTATTACACTAGTGTTATTTTGGTAGATCTTAGCATGATAGGATTATTTACATGTTACTATGATATGCTACCCTATAGACTATATCTTGGTAGTATCTCCTAGTCGAAAGACTTCGTATGCTAGAGTGCTTATCCATGCTATTAGAATTCGTGGGTGGAATACACATATAAGATAGTATGGAAAGATATTATTTCTTTTGACTAAGAAAACAACTAATATTAACTAAACACCTGGGTGGAATGGGACTTGCTTGGATTATGCTGAGTGGTTACTTAGGGGCCATGTCTATGGTCAGTTGGTGTATCACACTTGTAGATGGCCACCCAGGAACAAAGAGATTGGAGACATTCTTGTCATGAAGCTTCTAGTGCAGCCATATGGCATATGGGCTCTGCCTTGACCAACTAAGTTGCAAGAACTCAGCCAGACGGACAGAAGGTGGTAGATGTGATAGGATGGAACGCGTCCGTGGTGGTCTGAGGGATTACTTCTGAAAGGTCTTGTCTCGATGCATGTCGAGTCTTGTGGGGAAAGTGCACCACCTCTCGAGAGGGTAAAACTAAGTACTTAGCCGTGTCCCCGGTTATGGACAATTCCTGAGCCTCAAGACAGTGAAGTAGTTCAATAATCTCCTCATCCAAATTTCTCTAAGTTAAAACCTGTGGGTGAACATGGGTAGAGGTTCAGTGATGTCTATCATTGGTACCTTAGTGTTGAATGAGAAAACTTACTCTTCAAAAACTATAAGTTAAACTAGCTTTTTGCAAAGCCAGCCATAACCCCACTTAGCCATATATTCATGTAGTTGTTGGATTATACTAAGTACCTATGGTATCACTTGCCAATACAATTCCAAATGTATTGACCCTTGTGGCTGTAACTTATTATATAGCAGGATACTCTGATGATGAGTAGGGTTGCGGGTCTACACTCGACATGCTTGCCTGTGGCACATGAAGAGTGAAGACTCTATTATTACTATGCTATGTAATGTGAACTTTAAGTGTATTAGCCTTGGGCTAAGTGAGTTGTAAGAACCATTATATTCCTAGATATGCGATGTATTAATGACCCTTGCTTCTGTGTACTTCATCTGAAACTATGGGTGCTCGCATTTTCGATCCAGGGACTAGCACTGCAATCACAGGGATCTTACCTTTTTATGGTGAGATCTTACAGATGGTATCAGAGCATCGTGTTGCCTGTAGGTTCGTGACCCTAGAATGGATTAGACTAAGGAAAACCCTTAGGAAAAATAACTCTATATTCCAACCTTACACTTGTCTATTCATCTCGTAAAGATTTCCCTAATCATCCTTCTCATCTATTTTTGTAGATGTCCACCATCAATGAATCTATCAAGAAGGGACCGTTGATGACTATGACCCTGGAGTGTGAGACAGAATTTCCCAATGTACTCAAGAACCTCATGCTCGGCTTGGGGATGAATGGTGAAGCCATGTACAAGGGATTTCCTGTGATAGACGAAGGACAAGAGTATTGGTGAGTGCAACTCCATTTGTACAAGGACAACGAGGATGATTCCAAGAGTACGGGATTATGCATGTTCACCAACTCTAAAATGCACCCGTCATTCTTTGACTCTGCAAGGAATGCTGCATGGAAAGCTATTGAGGAACTTGGGGAGAGACTCAAGTATAGAATGCTCAATACTCAGGAAGATCTCAAGGAGGAGAAGCTTCTTGTCCAAGACTCAAAGTCCACTGTGAAACGCCTAAGTAAGGATATCATAGGCCTAGCTTTGGAGCTATGTGACCAAGACAAGCAGATTGCTTCCAAGGATGCCCAGATTGCCACCTTGGTTAAGAAGGAGTGAGATATTAGTTGGACCACCACCCTTGGCGTTTTATCACGTTAGTATTTTGATCGTACCAACTTATGTGGTATGGCAAAAATAAATTATGTCTGGAACCTTGAGTGCTTTAGTTGAATAATGTATTGCTACTTGGAGTGTTCTGTTGGTTGATTTTTATTTTGTGACTTGTGTTTACTTTCTTTATTGTGTGTTACTAATTTTCTCCATACTATGCAAAAGATGCCGAATTTTGTCTACAGCACGGCCGAGGATTTCAAGGGGACTCTCTTTGGGACTCGTATGTTGGAGCTAGTCCAAGTGCTCGCTCTCCCAATCCCTACCATTTAGGGACTTCAGTTGAGGAAGTTTCAGAGGAAGGACTTATGGGGATTCAGAGTTACCTAGCCAGGACGTGACACAGAGCCCTAAACCGGGGAGATTGCCTTCAAGATTCTCCATGATGACATGGAGAGGGGCCTCGACATCGCTATGCAGGAGCTGTTGGGACGCCTATGTGGACGTCACTCTTCTAAGATCAGGAGCCACTACTTCCATTTCTTTGGGAGGCGCGACGAGGATGGAGAGCCTATTGTGTTGGACGAGGCCGCCAAGGAGTCTATCAAGCCCGTGCGTCACTACCTCTAGGACTTAGAGAGCCTTATTAGACACCTTGATACTGATAGGACTAATGTGATGCTTAGCAACGATGAACTATGAGTCCAACTTAAGGAGAAGGACAAGGCCTTCCTGGAACAGGAAAATCAAATCAAGGAAATGGAGAAGAAGTTTGAAGACCAAGAGAAGAAATTCAAGAGCCAAGAGAAGAGAGTTCAGGAGAAGAACAAGAAGATTAGAGACTTGGAAACCGAGTTGGAGCTTGAGGACATTGAGTTGGAAGCGGATCACGAGGTGATAGAGAGGCTACGCACTCAGAAGAGAGAGTTACAGACAAAGATCGATTCTCTGACTACAAGCTTAGAGGAATACAAGGCAGGGTTCGCAGCAGCAGGACTTGCACTAGTGGAGGAGGAAGTCGACATGGAGGAGTAGTGATGATGTTCCATCTACCTATCGTTCTATTATTGTTGAGTGCATAGGTCATACCGACTTGTGGGTGACTATGCTAGTATGTTTATTTTTGCAAACTCTGTCATTGCTGTGATGTTGAACTTGCATGTGCTTGTTTGTCTGATTGTTGTTTTTATTTGGGTTATCTATCATTACTTACCCTTATTAAACCCACAGATGCCTCCCCGACGCAACAACGAGGATGACAATGGCAATGGAATGCAGCAGATGATGGCTGCGCAGACCCAATTGATGCAAATGATGACTCAATTCATGGCAACCCAGAATCAGAACAACAATAATAACAATAACAATAACCAGAACAATCCACCACCTCTGGATATGCTGACCAGATTTCTAAGGCTGAGACCTGCTAAGTTCTCGGGTACCACCGACCCCATGGTAGCAAATGATTGGCTACGTTCTGTGAACAAGGACCTAGTCATGGTTGGATGCACGGATGCAGAAAAGGTCAGATTCGCAGCACACTTATTGGAAGGTCATGCAGCTGCTTGGTGGGATAATTTCCAAATTACCCACCCTATTGGGGAGGTGACTTGGCAATGTTTGAGGATGGGTTTCGCACCACTCACATCTCTTCTGGAATAATGCGGTTGAAGAAAAAGGAGTTTCATAACCTCAAGCAACGCCACCGCAGTATTTCTGAATACATCGAAGAGTTCGATAATTTGTCACGTTATGCACCCGATGAGATTGACACTGATGCAAAGAGAAAGGAGAAGTTCCTAGATGGGCTGAATGATGAAATTTCTATGCAACTATCAGTTGCATATGTTCCAACTTATCAATCCTTGTGTGATAAAGCTACCATCGTAGAAACTAAAATGAAACAAGTGGAGGGTAGAAAGAGGAAGCACCATTTTGATAAGTTTGGATCAGGATCTCCTCACAAGCGCTCTCATGGCGAAGGAAGTGGGACTTCAGGATTCCACAAGAATGGGAATCATAATAACCATCGTAACAAAAACCACCACCATGATGGAAACAACCATCGTGGCCATAACAAAAATGGATTCAGAAACAACCACAACGGTCATGGCCATGGAAATCAAAATGGTCAGAATCGTCATAGTCAGCCAGCAAAGAAAGACATCAGTCAGGTGGAATGCTTCAAGTGCAAGAAAACAGGGCACTGTGTTAATGAATGCCCAGAGAAGAAGACTGATGGGGCTAAACCAAACCCATTCCAAGAGGGTCATGTGAATCACATTAATGTGGAAGAAATCCAAGAAGGATCGGATGCCGTGATCGGTAAGTTCAAGATTAATTCCTTTCCTGCACTTATCCTTTTCGATACTGGCGCATCGCATTCATTCATTTCAAGAGCATTTGTAATCCAAAACGAACTCTCCACTGAAACCATTGGATGTCCCATTAAAGTAAGCTCCCCGGGTGGAGAAATGATAGTAAATTCTGGGTGCTGACAGATAATCCTAGAAATTGGAAAGAACAAGTTACCGGTTAGTTTAATAACCCTAGAATCCCAAGGATTAGATGTAATATTAGGGATGGACTGGCTGACCCGTTATGAAGGGGTGATTGATTGTGCCAAGCGAACTGTTATGCTCACCACCCCAGAAAAGAAAAGGATCAGGTTCAAGTCTAACTTTGAACCCAAGGGGAGCAAGGTTAATTCTCTTAAGGGGGTTAGCCTAGACAGTGTACCAATAGTGAAGGAGTACTCGGATGTGTTCCCCGAGGAATTACCTGGCATGCCACCAGATAGGTACGTGGAGTTTCTGATAGACCTACTGCCAGGAACGGGGCCTATAGCAAAGAGACCTTATAAAATGTCGGTGGACGAGTTAAAAGAACTCAAGAAACAGCCGGGAGAACAGTTGAAAAAGGGATTTATCCAACCAAGTTTGTCGTCTTGGGGAGCACCAGTTTTGTTTGTTGAGAAGAAGGACCGAAGTCAAAGGCTATGCATAAATTATCGTTCACTTAATGAAGTAACCATAAAGAATAAATATCCCCTGCCTAGAATAAATGATCTCTTCGATCAGCTAGAGGGAGCATGTGTGTTTTCAAAAATTGATCTTCGATCAGGATACTTCCAACTAAAGATTAGAGAACATGACATACCCAAGACTGCATTCACCACTAGACATGGGTTGTATGAATATACAGTGATGCCGTTTGGATTGACTAATGCACCAGCCTATTTCATGAACATGATGAACAAGGTATTCATGGAATTCCTTGACAAGTTCGTAGTGGTATTCATCGATGATATATTGGTATATTCCAAGAGAAGCAAAGAACATGAAGAACATCTATGCCTGATTCTAGAGAAACTCAGAGAACACAAACTTTATGCCAAGTTCAGCAAATGTGAATTCTGGCTGAATGAAGTGGGTTTTCTTGGGCACATAGTATCTGGAAATGGTATAGCTGTTGATCCAGCAAAAGTGGCAGCTGTGACAGAATGGGAACCTCCTAAATCGGTTAAAGAAATCCGTAGTTTCCTTGGCCTAGCAGGGTACTATCGGAGGTTCATTGAAAATTTCTCTAAGATGGCAAAGCCCATGACTGATCTACTAAAGAAGGAGAAGAAGTTTAATTGGACAGATTCTTGCAAAACCAGCTTTCAGGAATTGAAAAAGAGACTTGTGTCAGCACCAGTGTTATGTTTGCCAGACTTTGAGAAAGACTTTCAAGTATATTGTGATGCATCTCACCAAGGATTAGGAGGTGTACTGATGCAGGAAGGTAGAGTTGTAGCTTATGCATCAAGGCAACTCAAAAATCATGAAGTGAACTATCCTACTCATGATCTAGAGTTGGCATCTGTTGTACATGCCTTAAAAACATGGAGGCATTATCTTATGGGAAAACATTGTGAAATGTTCACTGATCACAAGAGTCTGAAATACATTTTTACACAGAAAGAACTCAACATGAGACAAAGAAGATGGCTAGAACTTATCAAAGATTACGACTTAAGTTTGCAATACCACCCTGGAAAGGCAAACGTCGTAGCCGATGCATTAAGCCGCAAGGCTTATGTAAATGGCCTCAATAAAGGAGAATTGCCGGAGGAGTTATGTGCCCAATTTAGAGAGCTGAGACTTGAGATAGTGCCTGAAGGGTACCTTGCATCCTTGGAAGTGCAACCCACGGTAATGGACAGAATCCAAGAGGCCCAAAAATTGGACAAAGAAATAGAAGAAATCAAAAGTAAGGTTAGTGATGGCAAGGCAAAAGGATTTCATGTAGATGATCAAGGAATCTTATGGTACGAAAAACGTATCTGTGTTCCGCAGGATCTTGACCTTAAGAAGTTGATCTTACAAGAAGCGCACAACTCACCATATTCAATTCATCCTGGCAATACTAAGATGTATATGGATGTTAAGGAGAGGTTTTGGTGGAATAATTTAAAGAAGGACATAGCAGAGCACATTGCCTTGTGCGACGTGTGCAGTCGTGTAAAGGCAGAACATCAGAAACCGGCAGGATTATTACAACCACTACCACTACCTGACTAGAAATGGGATAAAATTGGTATGGACTTTATTACCGGACTGCCCAGGACTAAATCCGGATACGATTCTATATGGGTTATCGTTGACCGCTTGACAAAAGTGGCCCATTTCATACCAGTAAAGACCACTTATACAAGTGCAAAGTTAGCCAGGATATACATGAATAGAATTGTATGTTTGCATGGGGTACCTAAAAGTATCGTGTCTGACAGAGGGACTCAATTCACTTCGCACTTTTGGCGACAACTTTATGAGTCACTGGGAACTCGGTTAGAATTCAGCACTGCATTTCATCTGCAAACTGATGGGCAGACAGAAAGGACCAATCAAATATTAGAGGATATGCTAAGAGCATGTGCGTTAGATTATGGATCCAGTTGGGATGAAAGTCTACCATACGCAGAGTTTTCCTACAATAACAGCTATCAATCAAGCATAGAAATGGCTCTGTTTGAATTTCTTTATGGAAGGAAGTGTACTACACCATTGCTGTGGAATGGAGTAGGAGAAAGATATTTGTTCGGGCCAGACCTAATCAAGGAGGCTGAAGAAAAGGTCAAGATGGTAAGGGATAGGCTAAAGGTAGCCCAATCTCGGCAGAAGAGCTATGCTGATCCAAAACGTAGAGAGGTTACCTATGAGGTTGGTGATAGAGCTTATCTTAGGGTATCACCACTTCGTGGTGTGAAAAGATTTGGAATCAAAGGAAAATTAGCACCACACTATGTAGGACCTTTCAAGATTTTGAGCCGCAAAGGAGAAGTGGCATATGAGATAGAATTACCAGAATCTCTGTCAGCAGTTCATAATGTATTCCATGTCAGTCAGCTGAAAAAGTGTCACCCAGAGATGGAAGAAACTTTGTTGAAAGACACTATACCATTAGAGGAAGTTCATCTAGAGAATGATCTCACTTATGAAGAGAAACCTATTAAGATTCTGGAGACAGCAGAAAGAATTACCCGTACCAAGACAATCAAATTCTACAAAGTGAAGTGGAACGATCACACTGAATTAGAAGCAACCTGGGAGCGAGAGGATGAACTTCAGAGAGATCACCCTCACCTATTTGCTAGCCAACCCGAATCTCGAGGGCGAGATTCATCTTAAGGGGGTTAGATTTGTAACATCCCAATTTTTTTTAATCTTCATCATAGCATTCAAATCATCATGGCATGTACTACTTTGCATTAGATTTGTCCTCCAAAAATATGGTGAAATTTTGAGACTTTTTGGAGCACTTTTGCTAAATTCAAACAAAACCTAGAAAAGAATTCAAAAAGAAAAAGAAAAGGAGGGAAAAGATTTTAAACAGCAGCAGCAGCTTTTGGCCTTTTGGCCCAATCCGGCCCAGCAGCCCACCCCGACTCCCTCTCCATTCTCTTTCTTTTCGCACCCCTCCCTCAGCTAACCCCCACCCGCTGACCTCTAGGCCCCACGCCACGTCAACGCCACCTTAGTGTCTTCCACGCGAACGGCCGGCGCCCCCTCCACCTCCTCTGCCGTTTCCATGTCTGTTTGATTACGAGCGTTTCTGTGAGTAAATCACCACCGCTTCGGCCCCTTCTTAACCCTCTCCTTCTCCCTGACCGATTCCCCCAGACACAGCCCCTGGAGAGCCCCCAGGCTCCCCAATTTCCACCTCACACCGCCGCTGACTGAAGCACCTCCGGCGAGAACTCCGGTGAGCCTCGGCCACGCCGTGCCCTCCTCTATGCTCAGTATTACTTGCCGTGACCTAGCGCGTGTTTTAACCCCGGCCGCGTGCTTTGTTTTGCACTAGGTCGACGACACGGTCCAACTCCGACGAACCCCACTGCCGCCACCGTCCATCGTCTTTTCTGGTGAAGGTAGGGTTCCCGCCGCCTCTTTTTGGTCTTTACTAGGTCGTGCAGAACCTTGCGCATCTCGCTGACCCTTTTGCTGTCTGGTCCGAGCCCCAGGTCGCTGTCTCCGACACCGAGCCGCGAGCTCCGTCGTCTGCGCAACTCCGGCGAGGGATCCAGGCCAAGCCAGAGCACCCCCTGCACCGTAGTGACCTCCATCGAGACCGCCACGACCTCCTCGACCTCTGGTATGTGTCCATGGTCTCCCAGTCCTTGTAGAATCGCTGGAACCTCATCGGCCGATGCTCCGCCGCCGCGCGCAGCTGGTCAGCGTCGCCCATCTCCGGCCAGGTCGCTAGGGACCGTTAGATCTTGTGTCTGCGGCTGGGATTAGAATGTGGACGAAACGGTACAGGCTAATCTGATCCGTCTATTATCACTTAGGATCCAGCGGCCCACAGCGGTCGATCCGACCGAACTGGTACGGGCCAATTAGATTGCACCACATCGCCCAGGATTATCTGTTTAAATAGAAATTAGACAGATTTTGTATTAAACTTAGAAAATCCATAACTTTGGTTCCACAAGTCAGAAAAATGCAAATTTGGTGTCTATGGATTCAGAAAAATAAGACCTTTATTATGGAGGCCTTGTTTCACACTTTTGCCTCTGAAAATTGGAATTATAGGCAGAATCTTTTTAGGAGTATTTTGCTCATAAAAATTGTTCTATAAATTGTTTTGGGGTATTTCTTATGCATTTAGATGAGGTATTTTACCCTCTGTACTGTAGACTCTGGAAATTATAGAGTTGTCATCATATCATTGCATTTTGCATGCATTCATGTTTTTTTGTAATGTTTTATTGATTGAATTATTGTTGTTGTATTGATCTTGTGTAGATTGTGTGGATTGTGAAGTTTGTTGCTGTGAGGATTTACCTATTCCCCTAGCTACCAAGGCAAGTGATATTTCATCTCATGTCCTATTATTTTCACTATTACACTAGTGTTATTTTGGTAGATCTTAGCATGATAGGATTATTTACATGTTACTATGTTATGCTACCCTATGGACTATATCTTGGTAGTATCTCCTAGTCGAAAGACTTCGTATGCTAGAGTGCTTAGCCATGCTATTAGAATTCGTGGGTGGAATACACATATAAGATAGTATGGAAAGATATTATTTCATTTGACTAAGAAAACAACTAATATTAATGAAACACCTGGGTGGAATGGGACTTGCTTGGATTATGTTGAGTGGTTACTCAGGGGCCATGTCTATGGTCAGCTGGTGTATCACACTTGTGGATGGCCACCCAGGAACAAAGAGATTGGAGACATTCTTGTCATGAAGCTTCTAGTGCGGCCACATGGCATATGGGCTCTGCCTTGACCAACTAAGTTGCAAGAACTCAGCCAGACGGACAGAAGGTGGTAGATGTGATAGGATGGAACGCGTCTGTGGTGGTCTGAGGGATTGCTTCTGAAAGGTCTTGTCTCGATGCATGTCGAGTCTTGTGGGGAAAGTGCACCACCTCTCGGGAGGGTAAAACTAAGTACTTAGCCGTGTCCCCGGTTATGGACAATTCCTGAGCCTCAAGATAGTGAAGTAGTTCAATAATCTCCTCATCCAAATTTCTCTAAGTTAAAACCTGTGGGTGCACATGGGTAGAGGTTCAGTGATTTCTATCATTGGTACCTTAGTGTTGAATGAGAAAACTTACTCTTCAAAAACTATAAGTTAAACTAGCTTTTTGCAAAACCAGCCATAACCCCACTTAGCCATATATTCATGTAGTTGTTGGATTATACTAAGTATCTATGGTATCACTTGCCAATACAATTCCAAATGTATTGACCCTTGTGGCTGTAACTTATTATGTTGCAGGATACTTTGATGATGAGTAGGGTTGCGGGTCTACACTCGACATGCTTGCATGTGGCACATGAAGATTGAAGACTCTATTATTACTATGCTATGTAATGTGAACTTTAAGTGTCTTAGCCTTGGGCTAAGTGAGTTGTAAGAACCATTATATTCCTGGATATGCGATGTATTAATGACCCTTGCTTATGTGTACTTCATCTTAAACTGTGGGTGCTAGCATTTTCGATCCAGGGACTAGCACTGCAATCACAGGGATCTTACCTTTTTATGGTGAGATCTTACAGAAGAAGTTCTGGCTACAAGCAGGTGAGCTACCCTTCTCTTTGCTATTCGCACTAATTATAACTGCTAGCTGGCTACTGAACCTCAAATCGTTTGTTAGCCCAACGCTGACAAACATATGCTGTCCATAGTTTTCTGTCAAGTGGGATCTCCGTGGACCACCATTACCTAGTTACGGTAAGCCTCTTCAGGTATGACTCTAAGGGCAAGTGGTATGGAGACCATTCTATCACGATGGAAGAAGCGCATGTGCAGATCTGCACTATATCTGGTATGGTTGCTGCTCTGCGTAATCATGATGAATTATGGTCGAAGCAGACTGCAAAGTTCAGATTCATGGATGAATATGGCATCATGGTTCCTCTAACATGTGACAGTCAGCTAATTGGGTTGATGAAAAGGTATGCTTAGGCTTGCATGTTTGAGCTGAAATGTGATGTACTGGATGTGGAAGCTACTGCAACTGGGAGTTACCCTTCTATTCTTGGACAGGGTGGTTGCTCGAACCCAATTAGCTCCTGGTAAGCAAAAGTCTCTTGGGGTTCACATGTTTGTGCTGAATTGTAATTTTTGTTTTATTTACTCTATAGATATTGGGCAGTTAGGCAACAGTCCTGTTTCTTTGATAGGAAGCGCCGCAAGGTTAGAAACATGACTACCGGTCAGTCATTTTGTTGCCGGAAGAAATTAAAAACGAGCGGAAAGATGATGCTGGACACGATTCTGGTGCCCATTGTCCCGTCCATGCAGAGTACGTGAAGCTAAGAAAATTGGCACCGAGGAAGAGGAAGAAGGCAGGAAATGAAGAAGCCAGTGGACATGAAGGCTTGGCACCCAGGCTGCGGAAGAAGGCTGCTGGCAATGAAGATGCATAGTAATGTGTTGAACTTGAACCTATATATGTAATTCGGTTAAATTCTGGAGCTCTGTGTGTGGTATTTTGCTGGGCGAAACAATCTACCCACGTTCTCTGAGTAAAATGTACCGTGACTTAGGGTTTGGAAACGCCCAAGTCAGTAGTTGAATCTGAAATTGTGATTGTGCCACTGCTATCTGAAAACATGCAGCACCGGTTCCACGACTGCTGAGGGGCAGGAGGTCTGCAAATACGACGGAATGTAAGTGGCACAGAAATAAATTATTTAAGCTGCTACACTCCACGAAGCAGCAACTTATTTCAGCTGCTGCACACAATGACATGGCAACATAAACAGCAATGGCAACCGATAATGCCGAGACGCTTGAGCCCGTCTATATCACCGCCTCCCTGCTCCTGCATCCCCTGCGTCTGGCGAAGCTCGCAGATATCCATTAATCGGGTGTACATGCTTCCAATTTATAAATTGTGGTTGTGCCATTTGCATGCGGCACAATCCATGTAGATTATGTTTAAACAAACCACCAATGTCAGAATACCACCATGATCAGACAAAAGGAAGTGATGCAGGGTTAAGACAGACTAATGGGAGAGCAATTTTTTTCCTCCCAGGACTCCGGGACCACTAGTTCAGACCACTAGGTCAACAAGTACTACTATTACAACTTAAAAAGGCACGAAGCTCAAGCTAAATAGAAATTGTTATCACACATCTCCTTGATCTTCCTAATCTTATCCTGATGCGCATCTTCCTGCGAGAGCAAGGATCGATTAGTCTGCTCCTTCCTTTTAGCATCTTCCTTGCATAGCTTCAATTGTTTCTTTGTATTTTTCCTCATGCACTTGTCAATACTCGTAGTTGTGAACTGCAGGACTTTGGCCAGGTGAAGATCATTCCTTGCTTGAGTCGGTTCTTGCTCTGCTTTAGCCTTCAGGGCCAACACAACGTCCCTCTCCCTCTTGACTTTGCTAACCTTGTCTTGCGCCCTCCCGAGATCTCGGTTAAGCTTGGTCGTGTCAACAGGGTCCCATAGCTTCATCTCAACACTGTTAAGAAGTGAGCTGACTACGGATTCTTTCAACTCAACAGTCATATCCCATAGTTTGTCCAGCATTTTCTGCATCGATTTGGGCCACTCTAGGTCTACCCATTTGACAACACCGCAAGTTCCGCATTGCATCATTGCACGATGTCCTTGACACCATAGAAACCTCCTGCTTGCGTTTCGACCTTCGAACGCTACAAATTTAGCGGTCACATGTCCATGTTTAGATAGCACAGGACTGTCTTCATCCACTAAACCATGATAGTCAGAGTCATACATCATCTGGTTGGCCTAACACATCATACGCGCATGAGTAAACAGAGTAGATCTAGCTCAAAGAATAGATAACTGGCCATAGATGATAGAGATAGAGATGAGACGACTCACATCAAAATCACCGTCCCTATCGTCACGACGCGTTTCCTCGCCATATCCCCTTTAACCCATGGCCAGAGGGGAGGGGGTGGCTGCCGGAGAGGGGATTGCGATGGAGGCTCCGTCGGCTAGCGGCTACGGCAGGATGGGAGTGAAGTGGGGAAAGTGGCTTCGAGGGGAAGGAAGAGAAGTACGGGGAGGAAGATAAGTAATGGGGACGTGACACTGGGATATGGCCCACTCAACTCGTGAGTCCTGACACTCACAACAGGGGAGCGCCCGATGTTGCCAGTTTGTCCAGAGCAAGCGTGGCTAATCATGCAGCCGTACATCCTACTCGCAGATCGCTCTCACGAAGACCATCCCAATCGTCCAAGCGCCCCGATCGAATGGTATGTAACAATCATCAAGCAGAACAACTGTGTTAGGGAGTGCCTTCTAGAAGACTCGGTCTAACGTCCACCCATTGGGGGGCTAAGGTTAGGACTCTCCTAAGGTTAGGATCCATATGTGGTTTATGAGAGGAACAGACATGCAATGACACTGGGTCTGGTTCATGAAAAGAATAAATATGCAATGACACTGGTGGATCCATATGTGGTTTGTGAAAAGAACAGACATGCAATCATACTGGGTGGATCCATGTGTGGTTCATGAAAAGACCACACAAGCAATGACACCGGTGGATCCATGTGTGGTTTGTGAGAAGAACACACATCCAATGACACTAGGTGTGGTTCATGAAAATAACACACATGCAATGACACTGGTGGATCCTTATGTGGTTTGTGAAAAGAACACACATGCAATGACACTAGGTGTGGTTCAAGAGAAGAACAGACATGCAATGACACTGGTAGATCCATGTGTGGTTTGTGAAAAGAACAGACATGCAATCACACTAGGTGGATCCATGTGTGGTTTGTGGAAAGAACAGACATGCAATGACACTGGGTGTGGTTTGTTTAGAGGAACAGACATGCAATGACACTGTTGGATCCATGTGTGGTTTGTGAAAAGAACAGACATGCAATGACAATAGGTGGATCCATGTGTGGTTTGTTTAGAGGAACATACATTCAATGACACTAGGTGTGGTTCATGAAAAAAATAGATATGCAATGACACTAGTGGATCCATGTGTGGTTTGTGAAAAGAACATACATGTAATGACACTAGGTGGATCCATGTGTGGTTTGTGATAAGAACACACATGCAATGACACTAGGTGTGGTTCATGAGAAGAACACACATGCAATGACACTGGTGGATCCATGTGTGGTTTGTTTAGAAGAACAGACATGCAATGACTCTAGTTGTGGTTCATGAATAGAACACACATGCAATGACACTGGTGGATCCATGTGTGGTTTGTGAAAAGAACATACATGTAATCACACTAGGTGGATCCATGTGTGGTTTGTTTAGAGGAACAAACATGCAATGACACTAGGTGTGGTTCATGAAAAGAACATACATGCAATGAAACTAGTGGATCCATGTGTGATTTGTGAAAAGAACAGACATGCAATCACACTAGATGGATCCTTGAACAATTTGTGGAAAGAACAGACATGCAATGACTCTGGCTGTGGTTCATGAGAAGAACACACATGTAATGACACTGGTGGATCCATGTGTGGTTTGTGAAAAGAATAGACATGCAATCACACTAGGTGGATCCATGAGTGGTTTGTTTAGAAGAACACACATGCAATGACTCTAGCTGTGGTTTGTTTGGAGGAACAGACATGCAATGACACTCGGTATGGTTCATGAGAAGAACATACATGCAATGACACTGGTGGATCCATATGTGGTTTATAGAAAGAACATACATGCAATGACACTGGGTGTGGTTCATTAAAAGAATAGACATGCAATGACACTGGTGGATCCATGCATGGTTTGTGAAAAGAACAGACATGCAATGACACTGGGTGGATCCATGTGTGGTTTGTGAGAAGCATAGACATGCAATGACTCTAGCTGTGGTTCATGAAAAGAACAGACATGCAATGACACTGGGTGGATCCATGTGTGGTTCATGAGAAGAACACACATGCAATGACACTAGTGGATCCATGTGTGGTTTGTGGACAGAACAGACATGCAATGACTCTGGCTGTGGTTCATGACAAAAACACACATGCAATGACACTAGTGGATCCATGTGTGGTTTGTGAGAATAACGCACCTGCAATGACTCTAGCTGTGGTTCATGAAAAGAACACACATGCAATGACACTGGTGGATCCATGTGTGGTCTGTGGAAAGAACAGACATGCAATGACACTGGGTGTGGTTCATGAGAAGAACACACATGCAACGACACTATTGGATCCATGTTTGGTTTGTGAAAAGAACAGACATGCAATGACACTGGGTGGATCCATGTGTGGTTTGTGAGAATAACACACATGCAATGATACTAGGTGTGGTTCATGAGAAGAACACACATGCAATGACACTGGTGGATCCATGTGTGGTTTGTTTAGAAGAACAGACATGCAATGACTCTAGCAGTGCTTCATGAAAAGAACACATATGCAATGGCACTGGTGGATCCATATGTGGTTTGTGGAAAGCACAGACATGCAATGACACCGGGTGTGGTTCATGAAAAGAACAGACATGCAATGACACTGGTGGATCCATGTGTGGTTTGTGAAAATAATAGACATGCAATGACACTGGGTGGATCCATGTGTGGTTTGTGAGAAGCACAAACATGCAATGACTCTAGCGATGGTTCATGAAAAGAACAGACATGCAATGACACTAGGTGGATCCATGTGTAGTTCATGAGAAGAACACACATGCAATGACACTGGTGGATCCATTTGTGGTTTGTGGAAAGAATAGACAAGCAATTACTCTGGCTGTGGTTCATGAGAAGAACACACATGCAATGACACTAGTGGATCCATGTGTGGTTTGTGAGAATAACACACATGCAATGAGTCTAGTTGTGGTTCATGAAAAGAACACACATGCAATGACACTGGTGGATCCATGTGTGGTTTGTGGAAAGAACAGACATGCAATGACTGGCTATGGTTCATGAGAAGAACACACATGCAATGACACTGGTGGATCCATGTGTGGTTTGTGAAAAGAATAGACATTCAATCACACTAGGTGGATCCATGTGTGGTTTGTGAGAAGAATACACATGCAATGACACTGGGTGTGGTTCATGAGAAGAACATAGATGCAATGACACTGGGTGTGGTTCATGAGAAGAACACACATGCAATGACACTGGTGGATCCATGTGTGGTTTGGTTAGAAGAACAGACATGCAATGACTCTTGCTATGGTTCATGAAAAGAAGAGACATGCAATGACACTGGGTGGATCCCTGTGTGGTTCATGAGAAGAACACATATCCAATGACACTGGTAGATCCTTATGTGGTTTGTGAAAATAACACACATGAAACGACACTAGTTGTGGTTCCTTATGTGGTTCATGAGAAGAACAGACATGCAATGACACTAGTGGATCCATATGTGGTTTGTGGAAAGCACAGACATGCAATGACTCTGGGTGTGGTTCATGAAAAGAACAGACATGCAATGACACTGGGTGTTTCCATGTGTGGTTTGTTTAGAAGAACACACATGCAATGACACTTGTGGATCCTTATGTGGTTTGTTTAGAGGAACAGACATGCAATGACTCTAGCTGTGGTTCATGAAAAGAACACACATGCAATGACACTACTGGATCCATGTGTGGTTTGTGGAAAGAACAGACACGCAATGACTCTGGCTATGGTTCATGAGAAGAACACACATGCAATGACACTAGTGGATCCATGTGTGGTTTGTGAGAATAACACAAATGCAATGACTCTAGCTGTGGTTCATGAAAAGAACACACATGCAATGACACTGGTGGATCCATGTGTGGTTTGTGGAAAGAACATACATGCAATAAAACTGGGTGTGGTTCATGAGAAGAACACACATGCAATGACACTGGTAGATCCATGTGTGGTTTGTGAAAAGAACAGACATGCAATCACACTAGGTGGATCCATGTGTGGTTTGTGAGAAGAACACACATGCAATGACACTGGGTGTGGTTCAAGAGAAGAACATTCATGCAATGACACTAGGTGTGGTTCATGAGAAGAACACACATGTGATGACACTGGTGGATCCGTGTGTGGTTTGTGGAAAGAACAAACATGCAATGACCAGGCCCGGTCCAAAGATTTCAGGGGCCCGGGGAGAAACTAAAATTTTGGGCCCCATTATAGAACTTTTAAATAATGTAATCCATGCATGCTATAAAATAAAATGTTGAGGGTCTCTCATTACATTATTTATTTATATCAAATATTTATATCAGTATATTGAGCAAGCAAGACACCTCATTAAAAACCTTCCAGTCCCCTTAGGTACCCTATCAACGTGTTTCGAATATACTAACCATTTGCGATCATGTACCTCTCGGTTGCTCATTTTTCTAGAGTAATGGGCGTAGGAAAAATGTCTTAATTTGCGATCTAAAGAAAAATGAATATTTTTTCTCTGATAGGACACTTCTCCACTAATGTGTCCCTTGCTTTGTTATCAAGACTAGCCCAATTTACTGGGTCATAAATATCCACACTAACCGGTTCCACATCAACATTAGCAGGTTTTGTAGGAGATGAATTAAATGCGTGCTCAGAATCACTCACATTGTTATCATCCATGTTGACATCAATGTTCTCTTCTTCTAGATCATCATTAGTTTACTCCTCCACAAGAACTAACGCCAACTCGTCTGGGTTTTCTGAAGTGCTTGAGTTATTCTTCAAAAATTTATCAAGAGCTCCTCTTTGTGATTCTATCAATGCATTTGTTTCTCTTCTTCGTTTCCTTTTTGCACTACCAAATGGGCACTTCTTTGGTGGCATAAAGCCCTTTTAGGTGCCATAACCAGACTGAAAATAATTAGATAATTACTAATCAAATTTATATAAACAAATTAGGACATAGACAACGCAGAGACTAAAGAAATCGGGGCATCGGGCTACCTTCTATAGAGAAACTGTGTTGATGTCTTGAGGAACTAGCAACTCAAAGTCTCGGGCGACTAGGACTCAGGCGAGGAAACTTGCCAGGTGCAGCGATCTAGGCGACAGATCAGAGATTGCAGATTTGTAGACGGACGGCTGCGCCTACGGGCGTGCGCCGGGAGACTGCTTCGGTCCGGAGTCCCCAAGGCCGAAACCTGAATCCCGATCAGATCGGTGATCGTGTGTGCCTACCGGCTGCGTCTGCGTCTACGTGGGTGGAACACGGAGCGATGGGCGAGGAATCGACGCGTGGTCAGGGCAGGTATCGAGCACCGGAGTCAAATTCGATCGATCTCGCCTCGTTCGGGCCGCGACTCCGTGTTTGCCTTACTGCGTTAGGGCCTGTTATCTAGCCCAACTGCTAAGCTGTATTTTTTCTCAGATAGACATATATATGGTCTTTTATACTACATAGCACATACCTGCAGGGGGCCCCTGGAAATTTTGGGCCCGGGGCGGCTGCCCCTTCCGCCCCCCCCTTGGGCCGGGCCTGGCAATGACTCTAGCTGTGGTTCATGAGAAGAACACACATGCAATGACACTAGTGGATCCGTGTGTGGTTTGTGAGAATAACACACATGCAATGACTATAGCTATGGTTCATGAGAAGAACACACATGCAATGACACTGGTGGATCCATGTGTGGTTTGTGGAAAGAACAGACATGCAATGACACTGGGTGTGGTTCATGAGAAGAACACACATGCAATGACACTGGTGGATCCATGTGTGGTTTGTGAAAATAACAGACATGCAATCACACTAGGTGGATCCATGTGTGGTTTGTGAGAAGAACACACATGCAATAACACTATGTGTGGTTCATGAGAAGAACATACATGCAATGACACTGGGTGTGGTTCATGAGAAGAACACACATGCAATGACACTGGTGGATCCATGTGTAGTTTGTTTAGAAGAACATACATGCAATGACTCTAGCTGTGGTTCATGAAAATAAGAGGCATGCAGTGACACTGGGTGGATCCATGTGTGGTTCATGAGAAGAACACATATCCAATGACACTAGTGGATCCTTATGTGGTTTGTGAAAAGAACACACATGCAATGACACTAGGTGGATCCTTATGTGGTTCATGAGAAGAACAGACATGCAATGACACTTGTGGATCCATATGTGGTTTGTGGACAGCACAGACATGCAATCACTCTGGGTGTGGTTCATGAAAAGAACAGACATGCAATGACACTGGGTGGATCCATGTGTGGTTTGTTCAGAAGAACACACATGCAATGACACTGGTGGATCCTTATGTGGTTTGTGAGAAGAACACACATGCAATGACATTGGGTGTGGTTCATGAGAAGAACAGACATGCAATGACACTAGGTGTGGTTCATGAAAATAACAGACATGCAATGACACTGGTGGATCCATGTGTGGTTCATGAGAAGAACATACATGCAATGACACTGGGTGGATCCATGTGTGGTTTGTTTAGAGGAACAAACATGCAATGACTCTAGCTGTGGTTCTTGAAAAGAACAAACATGCAATGACACTGGGTGGATCCATGTGTGGTTTGTGAAAAGAACATGCATGCAATGACACTGGGTCGATCCATGCGTGGTTTGTGAGAAGCACAGACATGCAATGACTCTAGCTGTGGTTCATGAAAACAATGGACATGCAATGACACTGGGTGGATCCATGTGTGGTTCATGAGAAGAACACACATGCATGACACTGGTGGATCCATGTGTGGTTTGTGGAAAGAACAGACATGCAATGACTTTGGTTGTGGTTCGTGACAAGAACACACATGCAATGACAATAGTGGATCCATGTGTGGTTTGTGAGAATAACACACATGCAATGACTCTAGCTGTGGTTCATGAAAAGAACACACATGCAATGACACTGGTGGATCGATGTGTGGTTTGTGGAAAGAACAGACATGCAATGACACTGGGTGTGGTTCATGAGAAGAACACACATGCAATGACACTAGTGGATCCATGTGTGGTTTGTGAAAATAACAGACATGCAATCACACTAGGTGGATCCATATGTGGTTTGTGAGAAGAACACACATGCAATAACACTATGTGTGGTTCATGAGAAGAACATACATGCAATGACACTGGGTGTGGTTCATGAGAAGAACACACATGCAATGACACTGGTGGATCCATGTGTGGTTTGTTTAGAAGAACATACATGCAATGACTCTAGCTGTGGTTCATGAAAAGAAGAGGCATGCAGTGACACTGGGTGGATCCATGTGTGGTTCATGAGAAGAACACACATCCAATGACACTGGTGGATCCTTGTGTGGTTTGTGAAAAGAACACACATGCAATGACACTAGGTGGATCCTTATGTGGTTCATGACAAGAACAAACATGCAATGACACTTGTGGATCCATATGTGGTTTGTGGACAGCACAGACATGCAATGACTCTGCGTGTGGTTCATGAAAAGAACAGACATGCAATGACACTGGGTGGATCCATGTGTGGTTTGTTTAGAAGAACACACATGCAATGACACTGGCAGATCCTTATGTGGTTTGTGAGAAGAACACACAAGAAATGACACTAGGTGTGGTTCATGAGAAGAACATACTTGCAATGACACTGGGTGCGGTTCATGAAAAGAATAGACATGCAATGACACTGGTGGATCCATGTGTGGTTCATGAGAAGAACAGACATGCAATGACACTGGGTCGATCCATGTGTGGTTTGTTTAGAGGAAGAGATAAGTAATGACTCTAGCTGTGGTTCATGAAAAGAACAGACATGCAATGACACTAGGTGGATCCATGTGTGGTTCATGAGAAGAACACATATCCAATGACACTGGTGGATCCATGTGTGGTTTGTGGAAAGAACAGACATGCAATGACTCAGGCTGTGGTTCATGAGAAGAACACACATGCAATGACACTAGTGGATCCATGTGTGGTTTGTGAGAATAACACACATGCAATGACTCTAGCTGTGGTTCATGAAAAGAACACACATACAATGACACTGGTGGATCCATGTGTGGTTTGTGGAAAGAATAGTTATGCAATGACTCTGGCTGTGGTTCATGAGAAGAACACACATGCAATGACACTAGTGGATCCATGCGTGGTTTGTGAGAATAACACACATGCAATGAATCTAGATGTGGTTCATGAAAAGAACACACATGCAATGCCATTGGTGGATCCATGTGTGGTTTGTGGAAAGAACAGACATGCAATGACACTGGGTGTGGTTCATGAGAAGAACACACATGCAATGCCACTGGTGGATCCATGTGTTGTTTGTCAAAAGAACAAACATGCAATCACACTAGGTGGATGCATGTGTGGTTTGTGAGAATAACACACATGCAATGACACTGGGTGTGGTTCATGAGAAGAACATACATGTAATGACACTGGGTGTGGTTCATGAGAAGAACACACATGCAATGACACTGGTGGATCCATGTGTGGTTTGTTTAGAAGAACAGACATGCAATGACTCTAGCTGTGGTTCATGAAAAGAAAAGACATGCAATGACACTGGGTGGATCCATGTGTGGTTCATGAGAAGAACACACATCCAATGACATCGGTGGATCCTTATGTGGTTTGTGAAAAGAATAGACATGCAATGACTCTAGATGTAGTTCCTTATGTGGTTCATGAGAAGAACAGACATGCAATGTCACTGGTGGATCCATATGTGGTTTGTGGAAAGCACAGACATGCAATGACTCTAGGTGTGGTTCATGAAAAGAACATGCATGCAATGACACTGGGTGGATCCATGTGTGGTTTATTTAGAAGAACACACATGCAATGACACTTGGTGTGGTTTGTTTAGAGGAACAGACATGCAATGACACTGTTGGATCCATGTGTGGTTTGTGAAAAGAATAGACATGCAATGACACTAGGTGGATCCATGTGTGGTTTGTTTAGAGGAACATACATGCAATGACACTAGGTGTGGTTCATGAAAATAACAGACATGCAATGACACTGGTGGATCCATTTGTTTTTTGTGAAAAGAACAGACATGCAATGACACTGGGTGGATCCATGTGTGGTTTGTGAGAAGAACACACATGCAATGACACTGGGTGTGGTTCATGAAAAGAACACACATGCAATGACACTGGTGGATCCATGTGTGGTTTGTTTAGAAGAATAGACATGCAATGACTCTAGCTGTGGTTCATGAAAAGAACACACATGCAATGACACTGGTGGATCCATGTGTGGTTTTTGAAAAGAACAGATATGCAATGACACTAGGTGGATCCATTTGTGGTTTGTTTAGAGGAACAAACATGTAATGACACTGGGTGTGGTTCATGAAAATAACAGACATGCAATGACACTAGGTGGATCCATGTGTGGTTTGTGAGAAGAACACACATCCAATGACACTGGTGGGTCCATGTGTGGTTTGAGGAAAGAACAAACATGCAATGACTCTGGCTGTGGTTCATGAGAAGAACACACATGCAATGACACTAGTGGATCCATGTGTGGTTTTTGAGAATAACACACATGCAATGACACGAGTGGATCCATATGTGGTTTGTGGAAAGAACAGACATGCAATGCCATTGGTTGGTCCATGTATTTCATTGTACAAGACACTCACTTTCCATTTTTATACTACTAAGTTTTGTCCTTGGTTTTTTGATACTACTCAGTTTTGCCCCCCTCTCTCTATCTTTCGTAGAAGCCCAAACCTATGCTCACTATGTCTGCTACTCCCTGATTGGTTGTCACAGTTGTCACGCGGATCGTGTGCACCAACCGTTGATTCTGTGCGATCCAACTATGATTGTTGCACACGTCGTGCCCTTCACAGTACAGGGTGAGACAGCACAAACGTCTCCCTCAACGAGACTTCTACAAGAAGGAACACGATGCCGTTCATGGAAAAAGTCGTCGAGTGGTCATGTCACGTTTAATCAAGTCTGAAAAGCCTACTACTGCTACTACTACGCCACAACACATGCGTCATCGAGTACACGGTCATCGATGGATAACTGCAATTTATTGCCACTTGATTTTAATAAGACACATCCCATTTTTTACGTAGCGGCTCTCAATCTCACTTCCAACTGGGGCCCACCGTAAGAAGCTTGCACGCGCTACTCGGAGGCCAAACAGCTGAGCTCGACGAGACCTAACGTCGCCGGCTTCATCAAGTCACTCGTAGCCATCAACACATCCCTTTACCCGATCTATCACAACCCCACAGATCTTGCCGTACAGCCACCTACCTTCCCCTCTACATTTCCACTTTTAACTATCGCCAATTTTAGGGTCGTGTCAAACTTCGTACATAGAAATTGTGTGTGCACCCTTTGCATGCGGCTCAATACAGAACTGCCATGCATGGCCTAGGAAAAAATGTGACATACCGTGCGCGTGTCGTGGTGCACGGTGCAGTAGACTGCGCGGCGCGTTGCACGGTGGTGCAACAAAACGTGCCTTGCTTCCATCCACCTTAAATATAGAGCCCCTCTCCGCACACCCACTCCCACTCTCGCCCACTCTCCCCACGCAACCCTCTCCACCGTCCCATCAGCATCCGCAAACTCCCAAGAATACATCGTCCGCGCCGGCGATGGCTGATACGTCCATTTTGCATCACTTTTCTATATCATAATTCACTGTTATTCATTGATATATTTCATATTAAGAGGTTATACTTATGTAATTTCATCTGTTTTTGCATGGTTGATGACTCTTGAAGAATGGACCACTGCAGTCAGGATTCTGATGGAAACAGTGTTGTTTGGAGGCAAAATTCACGAAGATCAGAAAATCCGAGAAAATATATGGAAAATCCTATTTTTCCAGAAGACGAAGGCTGCCAGAAGGAGGAGTGGAGATGGGCCACAGGGGGCCCACACCACCCCCTGGCGCGGGCCACCCTAGGACACGCCACCATGTGGAGTGGCCGCCCTGGCCCACCTCTGGCTCTCCCCTCTGGCGTATATAATCCTCCCGAAACCCTAATACTCGGGGAGCGACCACAGAAAGATTCCGCCGCCTCTGCGGGGCGCAAAACACCGAGAGAGAAAGATCTCTCCGGCAGACAGAATTCTGCCAGGGGAATTCCTTCCTGGAGAAGGGAGATCATCGCCATCAACACCACCATCAAGATGGAATTCATTAGGATCATCATCATCACCACCATCATCACCATCAGCACCCTCACCACCATCTCCATATTGCTGTAACAATTGGGTTGAATCTTGCATAGTTCTTAGGGGAAACTTTCCCGGTGTTGATTACTCTTTGTAGTTGATGCTATTGAGTGAACCGTTGAATTATTGTTTATTTTCAGATTGTTATACATCATTATTCCATCTTTTATCATGATCCATATGATGTCTTGTGAGTAGTTCGTTTTGTTCTTGAGGACATGGGAGAAGTCATGTTGTTAGTAGTGGAGTTGTGTTGAGAAAGATTCAATAGTTTTATATTTAAGTTGTGGTGTACTTCTTCTAGTGGTGTCATGTGAACGTCGACTACATGACACTTCACCTATATGGGCCTAGGGGAATGCATTGTGTATTTGGCTACTAATCGTAGGGGTTCAGAAACCTAGACCCCCGTTAAGAAACCATTGCACAAGGTACGTCACGGTCTTAGAGTTTAAAGCCGTGGTTAGGTTTCTACTTAATTACTTTCTTGTACTTACGGATGTTTGCAAGGGGTATAATCACAAGTATGTATTAGTCCTAGGAAGGTCGGTACATTAGCACAGGTTCACCCACACAACACTGAGCAAGCTAAAGAAGATTAATCAACTATTGAAGCGAAAGCACTTGACAGTCTTCCCGTGTGTCCTCGAGAACGTTTGGTCATCTTAAGTAATACAATCGGCTTGTCCTTTGTTGAACAAAGGATTGGGCCACTTGCTGCATTCATTCTCTTTGTCTTTTATTTACTCGTACTTTATTTACTTGCTTTATCAAAAACCCCTAAAAATCCATTTGCTAAGTATTTGCAGAGAATTCCTGATCCATACCACTAGCCAGCACCTTCTGCTCCTCGTTGGGTTTGACATTCTTACTTATCGAAAATACTGCGATACACCCCCTAAAATTGTGGGTCATGAATGGCCGAGGAGGATAAGGTGGCCATCGTCGCCTCCGAGGCCGCCGGCGAGGAGGCCCCCATCTCCTCGCCGGTCCCCCTCAACGCGTTAAAAGCAGCCGCCGTCCCTGTCCAGGCCCCAGTTGAGGCTCCCGCCGGTCACAAGCAGATCAAGCACTTCTTGGGCACCTAGGATCCAGATAAGTACATCGCTCTACTGAACCCCTGCGACACCGGCATCGACGACCCATGGTCGGAGGTAACTAGGGTTTGCTCCCCTCCCCTGGTTCTTCTACCGTTCCCATCGTTGGATGGTAGATATTGGTTTATTAGGATTCGCTTGTTCGCATTTCGATTGCTCGATCTTCTTACATCATGTACTCCCCCATTTTCCTTTTCTTCCAATAGGTTTCCGGCAGCGATGTCTGCAGCGATGATGAGTCCATTCACACCAAGGCTCGTCAGGTGCTGAGGAGGCTGCGGGCCGGCCAGTACGACGCCTTCCTCAGGCGCGGTGACTACAACTACTCCTTCCGCAAGGGGATCACCTACTGCTTGACGAGTCACACTGGCAGCACCGACTTGAACACCTTACTAAAGCATGCAGAGGCCACGGGCTCCGGCATCCACAAATGCGGCAAGCACGAGACCGTGAATATCAATGCCTACATTGCTGAACACTGGGCTCTCGGCATTTACCTCCAAAACCTCCAGCGGGTGGCCATCAAAGAGGGGCGTATGCCTCCAATCAGGCCCAAGGCCCCCAAGATTAAGGGACTGGGCAGCAAGAAGTGGAGGCAACGCTGGAGGGAGGAGCCAGAGTCGCAGGCGCTTCAGGATGTGCCTGTAGCTGCGGCGGCTACTGCTGCTGCTAAGCAGCTTCTTTCTAGCTATATCCTATTTCTGGCTGAATGCATCGAACCTCATTAAGCAACCTACTTTCTATCGCTATATCCTATTTAGCTGCATACAACTATATCTACATTTGTTTTGATTTCTGAATGAATGTATTCTGCCTGGTGTGATTTGCTGCTCTAGATTTACTACCTGATCGGAGGCAAAAAGAGGTCCAGAAGGGAATGAATTATCGAAGTGAGAATCTTCTCTAGATTTGCTACCAATTTGGGCAAAATGAAACATATCTGTTTAGCGAGAGAGGAAAAGGGCACTCTTTCAAACTACCAGTTAACAAGCTACCATCTTGACAAGCTACAAGACACATACATAAACATACCACAACGAGGGTTAAATTTATTTTACTAGTATCACTTGAGGCGCTAGACATCTTGACAAGCTAACTGAGTTCCACAAAACAGAAACATAACACTGATAAGTAAAATTTAATTCACTTCTCATCAGACCACTTGAGGCGCTTGCCATCGTTCCTAGGCGACAAACTGCGACCATTCCAGGTACTCCACAGCTCACGAAATGCTTCGTCCCACCTGGGATCTGACTTGGCTTCCCTATCTTCAGCGTCCTGCGACACAATTAGTGGTGCATCACAGGCCTGATTGTTGCCACTAGAAGATGCTTCTGAAGGAAATATGCCCTGAGAGGCAATAATAAAGTTGTTATTATATATTTCTTGTATATGATAGATGTTTATTTTGCATGCTATAATTGTATTGATAGGAAACATCAATACATGTGTGTTTAATAAACAAAAAGGGTTCCTAGTTATGCCTCTCTTATAGACTAGCTTGTTGATTAACAAGATCATCAAAGTTTCCTGATCATGGACATTGGATGTTGTTAATAACAAGGTCACAGCATTTGTGAAATGATGTGATGAACATTCATCCGAAGTATAGCATTACGATCAAGTCATTATGTTTATATTGCTATAACATCATACAAAGTAGTCTTAGTCCTTAGACCATGAGATCATGTTCATTGCTAACACCGGAAGAGTATCTTGATAACATCAAACGTCACACCGTAATAGGGTGACTATAAAGATGGGTTCAGTACTACGAAGGTGTTATGTTGAGGCTCATGGATCAAGAGTGGAATTTGTCAATCCAGATGACGGATAGATATACTCTGGGCCCTCTCGGTGATATCACATTAAGATAGCTTGCAAGCAAGTGATGTGATCACTAGAATGTTATATCACGGGAACGAGAAAAGAGTGCATGTCGGTAACGAGATCAAACTAGGTATTTGGATACCGATGATCGAATCTCGGACATGTATTATATCATGAGACAAAGGGATTAAATTGCTGACGTTAAAGGTTATCACGATCACAGAAGTCATCGTTGAATGTGCAGGAGTCAGTATGGATCTCCAGGTCCCACTTCTGATTATTGATCTGAGAAGAGTCTCAATCATGTCTGCATTATTCGCGAACCGTAGGGTGACACACTTAAGGGTTGCCGGACACCATTTAGGAGCACATATGTTCCAGACAAAAGGTTTGCAAAGCACAGGAAATGTTTCGATAGAAACTGGAATTGTTTCGATAGAAACCGGAATTGTTTCGGGTGAAATTGCAGAAAGTGGTTCTGCATGTGATATTGAAATGTTGCAAGGGGTTTTATGTGAATGTTTGTTAATTAAAGTAATTAACAAAATTCTGACTAAAATAAATAAAAGAGTTTTATTAAATGAGAGAGCATTAAATTTGGAGAAATTTAATGCATTTAAAGTGGAGACTTTAAAAGGGAATGTGAAGAGGCAATTTAATGTGGAGGGGTTACCACCACATGAATGGGGGAGGTGAGGGGTCACCCCCATGTGCCGGCCATGGAGAGAGGGGGCACCCCCCTCCTCCTATAAAAGGCCACCCATTCCCTCCTTCATCCTCACACCTCCTCGTGAAGGATCTCTCTCCCCCTCTAGATATTCCCCCATGGTCTCGGATTAGCGAGATACATGTTCCCGGTGGCCTTGCTTCTGGAAGGAGTTGCTGCTTCCGCTGATTCGCTGGAGCGAGGAGGTGGAGGTTGTCCGGTGGCTTGAACGTGTGTGCAAGGAAGGATGCGCTGCTTATTTGCGGGGCTCGGACTTCCACACGATCTTGAGATCGGCATTTTGGGCCACATAGAGATAAACAAAACTTTTTCCCTACACGGTGATCCCAAGATCCAGCTTAGGTAGAAGGCCACGAGGATTGCCACTAGACGCGCAGTTGCGGAATTGATGAAGCACGTCACTTGATGCAGTGCAGTCCTCGCGATCCGTTCCGGTTCCACGATCCACGATCCGTACTTTCTTCACGATCGTCGAAGTGCTGAATGTACAGCACCTCCGCCGGTATCCACACGTACGAGGAGGAGCGCCGGCGATGGACTGCTATGTCCGGTACAGCAACGACAGGACGGAATGGGGCTATGGTTTCCAACACATGGAGTGACCTAACCTTGTGCTCTAAGCACCTGCGCCCCAGCTTATATAGGGAGTTAAAGTGGGCTCCACTCACTTGTGGCCCATTCACTAAAAAGGCCTATATTAGCCACTGCAAGTCTCACTTGCTGACTAAGTCCATGTCTCTATTTGGGTCCAACCCAAATAGGTTTCCTATTTGGGTCTAACCCAAACTTGCTCCGGCTCTTAACTGTGTGACCCGACAGGCTCATGGTAACCCGGACACGATTTCGAGTCTCACTCGTGATCGATCAGTTGGTAGCGGCTCCTAGCAGAACGTGCCAACTCCCAAGTACCAATAAGTCATGACGACATACCTTCCAATGCGACTTTCGTCTGAGTCCCTTTTGCCTCACGATATACCTTGTCGGACTATAGGCGAATGACCGTCATCCCTTAAATAGTCTGACTCTCTTTCTCGATCCGAGATAAGTGATTCATCCGACTAACTCTTAGTCGGCTGTCTCGGTTAACACTTATCCAAGACGCGCATGGCCATGCTTTCCGAATCATATCTTCCGAGAGGGCCCAGAGAATATCTCTCCGGATGGAGGGGTAAAATCCTGTCTTGGTTATTCACATCACGCAGCTTGATTCTCCGTCGACCCGAACTCCGCCTTTATAACTGCCCAGTGATGGAACAACGTTTGACAGAACCTAAGTCGGAGATCCTCAACTCGGATTGTGCAATAACCTCAGGTCTAAGGATTACATTGATTGAGACATGCAAATGACGGCTTGTTCGTTGCATCTCAATATGGGTCAGTCCGACTCGCTAAACTCTTTAGTCAAATCCGTGTAAGTCGGAATAGCATCTCCATGCCCATGACAAGTGGAACCTAGTCATCTGCCGACTTTCACATTGGTGTAAGTTGTGTGTCCGGCACAACCTCAATGACCAAGGACAATTAGTATGAACAACATGAATATGTAGTTCCACAATCAAATCACATATTCGATGATACATATCAGTAGTTCATACATGGACCATAACCTTATGAATACACATGAATATCATTATACATGATTGCCTCTAGGGCATATTCCCAACACGGCAAGCGTACAACTACATCAACCACGAGTTCCTACTCGTTAACAAAACTCGTTGTCTTCGAGGGTAAGTTCTCCATGGATGTATGTCCACCCGTTGCTCTATATCTAGTAGATAGATCTTGGCGTATAGTTCTTATCGTAGGAATTTTTTTGTTTTCTATGCTGCGGACCCAACAGTGGTATCAGAGCCTGATCTATGCGTAGTTGCTTTGCACGGGTAGTACACATATGTTTATATGTGGGCGATGATGATCATGTTATTGCATCTTCTATGTACTTTGGATATTGGTGGCATAGTGGGATGAAGCGGCCCGGACCAACCTTACATGTCATCGTACATGAGACCGGTTCCACGACTGACATGCAACTTGTTTTGCATAAGTGGCTGGCGGGTGTCTGTCTCTCCTACTATAGTCAATATCTGATTTACAACGAGTTTCTAATAACTTGGTTATCCTCGTTGTGGTTCATGTTCATAGGTAAGACCGGTTCTATCTCCGAAAGCCCTAAGCCACGTAAAACTTGCAATTGATAAATTAGAGGCGTCTAGTTTAGATCGTTGCTGGGCTAGTGTCTTGATATGGTATTGTTGTAAGTAGATGTATAATAGATACTCTTACAACTCACTTAACGTGTAAGTTCCATAGACCTTGGCCTTACACATAAAGGAATGATAGAGATCATACCACGATGCAAATGATAGAGATCAAATCCATGGACCATATCACCTCACTTCACACATTAGATGTTAGCATCTTATATTGCTAGTTTGGCGCTTTTGGTAGCATTATAAGATGATCCCTCATTTAGATATCAAGATAAAATGTGTTCTTCCTTAAGTATGCACCATTTTGTGGATCGTGTTTTGAGGCATCACGTGATGATCGGGTGTTCTCGACTCTACGCTTTCATACAACGGGTGTAAGACAGTTTTACACACGCGAATACTAAGGTTCTTACTTGACGAGCCTAGCATGTACAGACATGGCCTCGGAACACGGACCGAAAGGTTAAGCATGAGTCATATAGTTGATATGATGTCTATATAGATACTCGCCTTTGAAGCTACACCGACTCACGTGATGATCGGACTTGGTGTAGTGGATTTGGTTCATGTAATCACCAAAAGGACATGAGGGATGTCGTTTTTGAGTGGGAGTTCATTAGTAATTTGGATTAGTTAAACTCAATCTATCATAAAACTTAGTCTAAATATATTTTACAAATTCTGTTGTAGATGGCACCACCTGCTTTTAATTTCAATGTATTCATGGAGAAAGAGAAGCTTGCTGCGAATGGTAGCAACTTCACCAACTGGGCTATGAATTTGAGGATTCTCCTCACTGCTGCACAAAAGCAATATGTGCTAGAGGCACCGCTAGGCCCCCCCACCAGCTCCTGATGCCCCTGACGAGGAAAAGAACGTCTATATAACTCGTCAGGAGGACCACAACTTAGTTCATTGCGGCATACTGTATGGGCTAGAGCCAGAACTGTGAAAACGTTTCGAAAATGGCAATGCTTTTGATACCATGGGAGAATTGAAAATGATTTTCGATACCCATGCTGCCGTAGAGAGTTATAATGCTTCTGAAAAGTTCTTTAGCTGCATGATGGAAGAGAACAGCTCCGTTAGTGAGCACGTACTCAAAATGTCTGGTTATGCCGATAAGCTTGTGTCCTTGGGAATAACGATTCCCATTGACTTAGGCATACATCGTGTTCTCCAATCTCTGCCACCTAGCTACAAGAGCTTCGTGATGAACTATAATATGCAGGGCATGAAGAAGTCTCTTCCCGAGCTTCTATCAATGCTTAAGACTGCATAAGTGGAAATTAGGAAAGAACATCAAGTGTTGATGATCAATAAGACCACCGGTTTCAAGAAGGACAATAAAGGCAAGCAGAAGGGAAAGAAGGGCGGCAAATCTGTTGCCGCGCCTGAAAAGAAACCCCGAGCTGGCCCTAAGTCTGACACCGAGTGCTACTATTGCAAGGGGACTAGCCATTGGAAGCGCAACTGCCCCAAGTATTTGGCGGACAAGAAGGCCGGCAAGGCAAACAAAGGTATATATGATATACATGTTATTGATGTGTACTTGACTAGTACTCGTAGTAGCACCTGGGTATTTGATACGGGATCAGTTGCTAATATATGCAACTCGGTTCAGGGGATGCGGAACAAGCGAAAACTAGCAAGGGATGAGGTCACGATGCGGGTCGGCAATGGATCAAGAGTTGATGTGATCGCTGTCGGAACGCTACCTCTCCATATGCCGTCGGGATTAGTTATAAACCTGAATAATTGTTATTTAGTGCCTGCACTGAGCATGAACATTGTATCCGGATCATCTTTGATGCAAAGTGATTATTCGTTTAAATCTGAAAACAATGGTTGTTCGATTTATATGAATAATATCTTTTATGGTCATGCACCTGTGGAATGGTTTATTTCTATTGGATCTCGATAGTAGTATTACGCATATTCATAATGTTGATGCTAAAAGGATTAAACTTGATAATGATATATCTACATATATGTGGCACTACCGTCTAGGTCATATTAGCGTTAAACGCATGAAGAAACTCCATTCTGATGGACTTTTGGAATCACTTGATTTTGAATCATTTGATACATGTGAGCCATGCCTTATGGGCAAGATGACTAGAACGCCGTTTTCCGGTTCAATGGAACGGGCGACAGATTTATTGGAAATCATACATACTGATGTGTGTGGACCAATGAGTGTGTCGGCGCGAGGTGGATATCGTTATTTTGTTACTTTCACGGATGATTTGAGTAGATATGGGTATATCTATTTGATGAAACATAAGTCTGAAACTTTTGAAAAGTTCAAAGAATTTCAGAATGAAGTGGAAAATCATCGTAATAGAAAGATCAAATTTCTACGGTCTGACCGTGGAGGAGAGTATCTTAGTTACGAGTTTAGCACACACATGAAAGACTGTGGAATAGTTTCACAACTCACGCCTGCCGGAACACCACAACGTAATGGTGTGTCAGAACGTCGTAATCATACTTTATTGGATATGGTTCAATCTATGATGTCTCTGACTGACTTGCCACTGTCATTTTGGGGTTATGCACTAGAAACCGCTACATTCACTTTAAATAGGGCACCATTTAAATCCGTTGAGAAGACACCGTATGAATTATGGTTTGGAAACAAACCTAAGCTGTCATTTCTTAAAGTTTGGGGATGTGATGTTTATGTGAAGAAACTTCAACCGGATAAGCTCGAACCCAAAGCGGAAAAATGTGTCTTCATAGGATACCCTAAGGAAACGATTGGGTATACCTTCTATCACAGATCCAGGGCAAGGTCTTTGTTTCCAAGAATGGATCCTTTCTTGAGAAGGAGTTTCTCGCGAAAGGTGTGAGTAGTCGGAAGGTAGAACTCGAAGAGGTTATTGAACCTTCTCTTCATGAAATGGCGAGTAGCGCAGCACCGGAAGTTGTTTGAAGAGAGAGCTAATGATATTGATCATGAAACTCCGAAAGAGGACACTACCGAACCTCGCAGGTCAAGCAGGACACGTGCAGCTCCTGAACTGTACGGCAATCCTGTTATGAATTTCATGATTGATGAAATAGATGACCCTGTGACGTATGAACAAGCGATGATGAGCCCTGATTCCAACAAATGGCTAGAAGCCATGAAATCCGAGATGGAATCCATGTACGAAAACCAGGTTTGGACCTTGGTGGACTTACCTCACGATCGAAAGGCCGTTGAGAATAAATGGATTTTCAAAAGAAAAACTGGTGCTGATGGTAATGTAACCATCTATAAGGCTCGACTTGTCGCAAAGGGGTTTCGACAAATTCAAGGAGTTGACTACGGTGAGACATTCTCTCCCGTAGCGATGCTTAAGTCGGTTAGGATTATGTTAGCAATTGCTACATATTTCGATTATGAAATATGGCAGATGGATGTCAAAACTGCGTTCCTCAATGGTAATATTGAAGAAGAGTTGTATATGATACAACCAAAGGGTTTTGTCGATCCTAAGGATGCTGATAAGGTGTGCAAACTTCAGCGATCCATCTATGGACTGAAGCAAGCATCTCGGAGTTGGAATCTCCGCTTTGATGAGGTGATCAAAGAGTTTGGATTTGTCCAAACTTATGGAGAGGCTTGTATTTACAAGAAAGTGAGTGGGAGCAATGTGGCATTTCTGATATTATATGTGGATGACATATTATTGATTGGAAATGATATAGATCTTTTAAACAGTGTTAAAAGTTATCTAAACAGCAAATTTTCGATGAAGGACCTTGGTGAAGCTTCATATATATTAGGCATTAAAATCTATAGAGATAGATCAAGACGCCTAATTGGGCTATCGCAGAGTACATACCTTGATAAGATATTAAAGAAGTTTAATATGGACGAAAGTAAGAAGGGGTTCTTACCTATGTTGCAAGGCAAGACATTGAGTAAGACTCAAAGTCCGGCTACGGCGGAAGAAAGAGAGATGATGGATAAGATCCCCTATGCCTCGGCCATAGGCTCTATAATGTATGCCATGCTATGTACAAGACCGGATGTGGCACATGCTATTAGTTTGACTAGTAGGTACCAATCTGATCCAGGTTCGGAACACTGGATAGCGGTAAAGAACATCCTCAAGTACTTGAGAAGAACTAAGGATATGCTTCTTATATATGGAGGTGAAGAAGAGCTAGTCGCTAAGTGTTATGTCGATGCTAGCTTTGACACCGATCCGGATGACTCTAAGTCTCAATCCGGATACGTATTTCTCTTGAACGGAGCAGCAGTTAGTTGGAGGAGTTCCAAACAACCTGTGGTGGCTGGATCAACAACGGAGGCGGAATATGTTGCTGCTTCAGAAGCGGCGCAGGAAGTAGTTTGGATGAAAGAGTTCATTACAGAACTGGGTGTGGTTCCCAGTGCGTTGGACCCGATGGTGATCTATTGTGACAACAATGGAGCCATAGCCAACGCAAAGGAACCAAGGTCTCACAAGAATTCCAAACATATTAAGCACCGGTCTCATTCCATCCGCGAGCATGTCAAGGATGGAGATATAAAGATTTGTAAAGTGCACACGGACGTAAATGTAGCAGATCCGTTGACTAAATTACTCCCTAGGGCAAAACATGATCAACACCAGAACTCCATGGGTGTTAGATTTATCACTATGTCAACTAGATTATTGTCTCTAGTGCAAGTGGGAGACTGAAGAAAATATGCCCTGAGAGGCAATAATAAAGTTGTTATTATATATTCCTTGTATATGATAGATGTTTATTTTGCATGCTATAATTGTATTGATAGGAAACATCAATACATGTGTGTTTAATAAACTAAAAGGGTTCCTAGTTATGCCTCTCTTATAGACTAGCTTGGTGATTAACAAGATGATCAAAGTTTCCTGATCATGGACATTGGATGTTGTTAATAACAAGGTCACAACATTTGTGAAATGATGTGATGAACATTCATCCGAAGTATAGCATTACGATCAAGTCATTATGTTTATATTGGTACAACATCATACAAAGTAGTCTTAGTCCTTAGACCATGAGATCATGTTAATTGCTAACACCGGAAGAGTATCTTGATAACATCAAACGTCACACCGTAACAGTGTGACTATAAAGATGGGTTCAGTACTACGAAGGTGTTATGTTGAGGCTCATGGATCAAGAGTGGAATTTGTCAATCCAGATGACGGATAGATATACTCTGGGCCCTCTCGGTGATATCACATTAAGATAGCTTGCAAGCAAGTGATGTGATCACTAGAATGTTATATCACGGGAACGAGAAAAGAGTGCATGTCGGTAACGAGATCAAACTAGGTATTTGGATACCGATGATCGAATCTCGGACATGTATTATATCATGAGACAAAGGGATTAAATTGCTGACGTTAAAGGTTCTCACGATCACAGAAGTCATCGTTGAATGTGTAGGAGTCAGTATGGATCTCCAGGTCCCGCTTCTGATTATTGATCTGAGAGGAGTCTCAATCATGTCTGCATTATTCGCGAACCGTAGGGTGACACACTTAAGGGTTGCCGGACACCATTTAGGAGCACATATGTTCCAGACAAAAGGTTTGCAAAGCGCAGGAAATGTTTCAATAGAAACAGGAATTGTTTTGATAGAAACCGGAATTGTTTCGGGTGAAATTGCAGAAAGTGGTTCTGCATGTGATATTGAATTGTTGCAAGGGGTTTTAGTGAATGTTTGTTAATTAAAGTAATTAACAAAATTCTGAATAAAATAAATAAAAGAGTTTTATTAAATGAGAGAGCATTAAATTTGGAGAAATTTAATGCATTTAAAGTGGAGACTTTAAAAGGGAATGTGAAGAGGCAATTTAATGTGGAGGGGTTACCACCACATGAATGGGGGAGGTGAGGGGTCACCCCCCCATGCGCCGGCCATGGAGAGAGGGGGCACCCCCCCTCCTCCTATAAAAGGCCACCCATTCCCTCCTTCATCCTCACACCTCCTCGTGAAGGATCTCTCTCCCCTCTAGATATTCCCCCATGGTCTCGGATTAGCGAGATACATGTTCCCGATGGCCTTGCATCTGGAAGGAGTTGCTGCTTCCGCTGATTCGCTGGAGCGAGGAGGTGGAGGTTGTCCGGTGGCTTGGACGTGTGTGCGAGGATGGATGCACTGCTGATTTGCGGCGCTCGGACTTCCACACGATCTTGAGATTGGCAAGCGTACGACTACATCAACCACGAGTTCCTACTCGTTAACAAAACTCGTTGTCTTCGAGGGTAAGTTCTCCATGGATGTATGTTCACCCGTTGCTCTGTATCTAATAGATAGATCTTGGCGTATGGTTCTCATTGTAGGAAATTTTTTGTTTTCTATGCTGCGGACCCAACAGCTTCCTCTCTGTCAGCTGCTTCAGCTGCAGCCTCTCTGTCAGCTGCTTCTGCAGCCTCTCTGTCAGCTGCTTCAGATGCAACCATTTTCTTTGCATATGCAGCTTCCAAGTCAGCTATTCTGCATTTTCTAGAAAGGGCTCCCTAAGCTCGTCTCCCCTCTTGCAAATAGGGAAAAACACGAGGTAACGTTAAAAAATGGATGTTCTTGTACAGCTGGTAGGTCACGTAAGCATCTATGGCTGCATACTTCAGGTTTATATCAGATAACGACCACTCATCCCAGAAATCGTGCCTATCCGTAGGGAAATCTTCCTTCATTTTGTCGTACGACTCATCGAGGATTCTAGTTGCGAGTGATGTCATTCCATCCTTCCTCGAGGCCCCTAGGATCTTGACAAGACTCTGAATATCGATCCAGTTGTGCGCAGGAATTATAATTCCCTCTTGATAAAATTTCGAAAAATCAGTTGTTTTGTCGATAGTGCAGAAAACAATTTCGTTTTCTACAAGGAACTGGCGTAGCACCGGACAATTCCTGTTAGTCCTGAAAGTATGTAGTTTGTTATCACCAAAATTTGTAACTACAAATATTTGGTCAATGCAAGATCATCATCTGAATATAATTTTGAAAAGTTTAGTAAATGCAAGATCAAGACTCTCAACATTGTCTTGTCATAATTTATTCGGTTGTGCTATTTCCCAGTCGACTGAACGACTTGCACATTTCTTTTAACTATGGTTGCACTTTTCTTAGGTGATTGAGACTAAAGAAAATCTTAGTCGATTGAGACATAGGCAAACCCTAATTTATTTGGTCCTAAATAAAATCTAGTAGTTGCAAGATGAGCAACTGGATAAAGAACAAGATGAGAAAACCCTAAAAGCGGTTAGCTACAGAGTGCAGATCTACAAACCGGGAGAGGTGGTAGACGAGGACGTGTTTCCGCATGGCCAGTTGAACGACGGTGACTTCACTCCCTTCAGATGGGTGCTCTGGGGTGTACTCGAGGTCTAATCCCACAAACTTGTCCTCGTCTATCCCAAGCCAACCCCCGTACATCCTAAGGACACGCACCACTGTCTCCTCCTCGTTGGTGTAGACAGCGTCTATCTTCTTATTGTCATGGGTAGTGAAGCTTGTCTCTAGAGTGCGACGACCTTCCATGGAGGTAAGGAGAAGACAGGAAGAAGACAGATGACATGAAGAAGAAGAGTGGTTTCTGCGAGGCAGGGGAATGGTGGAACCGTCAATGCGATTTTAAGGTAGAGGTAAACGACGGGGATGGAAGTCCAAGGAGAGACGCGTGGTGGTGGCCGTTCTAGCTTCTGAGTAAACAAAAAATAATTATAATGCCGATACATGTGCCCTGTTTTTTCATGTCAATACATTGGGCAGGGGGTGCGCAGGGGTGTTGTCCTATCCACTGTGCCAACGCTGCAAGCCTACGTGACAGCCACCCCGCCTAAGCGATGGGAGCGACATAACGACGAGAACTGATAGGGGGCCCAACTTGACGGCCGTTAGCCTGATTTTTTGTATTGAAACATAAAGTTGAGTCCGTGCCAAAAAAGACCCTCTGAGTATTTGGCACACCAACTTTAGTTATCCCGGCTGATTTCAGGGAACTTTGGTACCACGTTGCCTGGACACCCCAACTTTCGAGCCACAAAATGATATTCTCCCACCTGTGGGGCTCGCCAGCCGGACTGGCCAGTGAGACCATTGCCTCTCTGCCTATATAAGGAGAGGCAAGGCCTTAGTAGAAAGGGTTGGTCTATGCGCATTTAAGACAGTAGTTCGAGAATACAGCTCGAGGAGCACTTGTAGCCCGTATATCACTCATAGTCAGATCGGCAGGAGTAGGACTTTTAACTCACCACGAGGGATCCGAACCTGGGTACTTCCTGCGTCTAGCTACGCTTGCTTGTATCCAATCCCGCCTGCGGACACCGTCGATAGCTTCCCTGCTAGTCCACACACGTCTATCTAACCTGCTTAGGTACTGTCGTTCCCAATACAACGACAGTTGGCGCCCACCGTGGGGCAGAATGGCTTCGACCGGAGTCACGTTCCGCACGGGACCCCGCACTTCAGCCGGTGAGCGCGTGGCCTCCGGACTGCTGCTCACGCACGGAAAATTCGACTGCGTCATCGACAACGCTTCCTGCTTCGCCGAAACCTCCTTCCCGGCGAACGGCTCCATCCTGCTTTTCGGCGACCTCCCCGTCTACGTCGCCACCGTTCTGGAGCATTTCCCCAGGGAGATCGTCTCCGTCACGGAGTTGTCGCCTCTCGGCAGCCGCACCTCCATCGCTCCTTGTGGCGTCGAGGCCATGATGGCCGGCTCCAGTTCTCACCCCCGCCAGCCGTGGGAGTGGGGCGCGGACGAGGGCGAAACCTCCGCGCCACCGCAGCCTCGGAACTCGGTGGAGGAGGCCATTGATCGACACCTCACACCGGTTAACCTCGGGGATAACCCGGAGGAGGCGGAGGCCAACTTTGCCATGGAGAGACAGCTCCTCCTCCAGGAGGCCATGGAGCTGGCAGCGACCTGCAAGCAACTCGAGATCACCCGACGCGAGTATGACCGCGCGCACGGCTTCACTCCGGCTACCGCGGAGCCGAGCCGGCGCGGCCAGGTGCGACGCCGGGGGTGGCGAGCTAGGCGGAAGGATGGAAAAGGATGGGGAACCGGATCCCACGCCCACTCTCATCCAGCCCACCTACAGCATGCCCATCAAGAACCTGTGCCTGGCGCGAGCCGCTGCAGAAGAACTGCCCAACCTAGAGGGCGAGGAGCGAGCCCGCCAGCATGCTCGGGTGCAAGAGCTCCTCTAGATCGCGGACGAGCAAGCTGATGCCAACCGGCAGATGCAGGCGAACCCCAGCTACTCCAAAGGGAGCAGGCCACCCGCCAACAGCAAGGGTGCACCTCGCGACACCCAACATGCGTCCTCTCCTCAGCCGGCTAAGGCCCGCAGCAAGCGTCGCGGCTCAGGAAGCAAGTGCCAGCCACGCCAGGAGCAAATGGTGAACAACAACCCACCGCCTCCCCCTCCCCCAACCGGAGCGCCAAGAGCCGCCGATTCCCGTCTCTCGGGCCGAGTGGGATCGCCCAACCTGGATCGTCCGGATGCCCGTGACCGCATCGAGCTCCTCGCTCAAGCGCACGTTACGGAGGAAGAAGCCCCCCCAGACCGGTTTGTTTCGGACCCCGCATGTGGAACGAGCCATTTCCGGACAAGTTCACCCTGCCCAGGGACATCCCCAAGTATGACAGTAGTATGAAGCCGGAAGATTGGCTGACCGACTACGCTACGGTAGTCGGAATTGCCCATGGGAACAAGCGCACAATTGTGCGCTACGTCCCCCTTATGCTAACTGGGTCGGCAAGGACATGGCTCAATAGCCTTGCGCCCAACAGCATCAATGCCAGGCCAGATTTCGAAAAGGTGTTCGTCCGCAACATCAATGGCAAGTACAAGCATCCGGGCCACCCACGCGACCTAGCCTTGTGCGTTCAGGGCGACCGTGAGACCGACCGCGAGTACCTCGCCAAGTGGATGGAGCTGCACAACACCTGCGAGGGCATCCTGGAGAGCCAGGCCATTGGCTTCTTCATCGAGGGATGCCGAGAAGTCACCATGCTTTGCCACCGGCTACTGTGTGACGAGCCGAAAACCATCGCGGAGCTCATGACGGTAGCAGACCAGTACGCCATGGCGGATGCCGCCATGAAGAAGCCCCTCCGAGTAAGTGCTGACGGGCGTCCGACTCCTATGGAGCCAGCTCGCGACCGTCCGAGCAATCCGACTGGTGAAGCCGGATCCTCTAGGCGCCACGGCAACGACAACCGGTTCCATGGGGACCGCCAGGCCGGACAGCAGAAGCCCCGCTACCACGCGCGATAGGTTAATGTTGTGGAGGGCGCGCCCGACACGCCGGCTAATGATGCAAGAAGGCAGAAGCCACGGCTCACCTTTGACCAGATGTTTGACGGCCCGTACAAGTGGCATAGCGGTCCCTTCTAACCGGCTATGCACACCACCCAGAACTACAGATGGACTCGCCAGCTAAAGGAGCAGGGCAACCAGCAACGTCTTCCCCCGCCCCCTCCTGGTGGACCACCACCACCGGCTAGGGGAGCCGGCAATGATGGTAACGGCGGCAAGAACAACAACGGCTACCCCCAGCCGCACGCCGCCTACCACATCTTCGAGACGGAGCTGGATGACAAGCACAGCCGTAGGCGACGCTCCAAGGAGTTCAACACCATCGTCTCTCCGGTCCCCCAGTGCCTGAATTGGCCGGAAACCCCCATCACCTGGAGCCGAGAAGACCAGCCGGAGCAACTGCCGACTCCCGGGGGCTACGCCATGGTGCTCGACCCGCTCATCGTCTCCAACGAGTGCACCTGCCGCTTCTCGCGCGTCCTCATCGATGCAGGCAGCAGCCTCAACCTCCTCTACCGGTCTTCGCTGGAGAAGCTGGGCATCCGCGAATGCGACCTGTGCCCGACTACCACAACGTTCCATGGCATACTGCTGAGATCGGCTTGCGCCCCGCTGGGTAAAATCCAGCTGGACGTCATCTTCGGGACCAAGGAAAATTTCCGCCGCGAGCCGATTTGGTTCGAGGTGGTAAACCTGACGAGCTCCTACCACGCTCTCCTCTGGCGCCCCGCCCTCGCTAAATTCATGGCCATCCCCCACTACGCATACCTCAAGACGAATATGCCGGGACCAAACGGCGTCATCACCGTTGCCGGCTACTTTAGGCGGTCGATGGAGTGCACCTCAGCTGGTTCCAAATTGGCAGAGGCCCTCATCATAGCCAAAGAGAAGCGCGTGATCATGCACAATGTGGGCATGACCCCGCAAGATATGTCGGCTAGCAGCAAGCCGGCTGGAGAAGGAGCTTTCCAGCCGGCAAAGGAGACGAAGAGGATCCTGCATGACACCTCCGACCTGACCAAGTTCGTCACCATTGGTGCCAACTTGGACAACAAATACGAAGGCGCGCTCGTCGACTTCCTCCGTGAGAATCGAGACATCTTCGCATGGTCACCCAAGGACATGCTAGGTGTACCGAGGGAGTTCATCGAGCACTCACTTCATGTGCGATCGGATGCCAAGCCGGTCAAGCAACCTCTGCGCCGGTTTGCAGAGGAGAAGAGGAAGATTATCGGCGATGAGATCACCCGGCTCCACGCAGCCGGGTTCATCATGGAAGTGTACCACCCGGACTGGCTGGCAAACCCAGTCCTGGTGCTGAAGAAGAACAAGACCTGGCGCATTTGTATCGACTACATCAGCCTGAACAAGGCGTGCCCAAAAGATCCATTCGCATTGCCCCTTATCGATCAAGTCATCGATTCCACGACCGGCTGCGATTTGTTGTATTTTTTAGATTGTTATTCCGGTTACAATCAGATCCGGCTAAACCCGGCTGCCTAGATAAAAACATTGTTTATCACCCCGTACGAGGCTTTCTGCTATGTAACCATGCCTTTTGGTCTGAAGAATGCATGCGCTACCTATCAGCGCTGCATGTAGAAGTGCTTGCACTCGCAGATCGTCTGAAACGTGCATGCTTATGTGGACGATGTGGTCATCAAGAACAAGGAGAAGCGCACCCTCCTCGAGGACCTGGGAGAGACATTTGGCAACCTCCGGCAATACCAGATGAAGCTGAACCCGGAGTAATGTGTCTTCAGAGTTCCATCCGGTCAGCTACTCGGTTTCCTCGTATCGCAACGAGGGATCGAGGCAAATCCGGAGAAGATCGCGACCATCAAGAGGATGCAGCCGCCCAGGAGCCTGCTTGGAGTCCAGAAGTTCACCGGATGCCTAGCCTCCCTCAGCCGTTTCGTCAGCCGGTTGGGGGAGAAGGCACTCCCATTATACCAACTGATGAAGAAGATGGACAAGTTCTCCTGGACCTTGCAGGCTGACGCCGCCTTTCACGACCTCAAGCGCAGGCTATCCACAACGCCGGTTCTAGCCACACCGGCTAGCAAGGGGCTGATGTTGCTCTATATAGGAGCCATCAGCCGGGTCATCAGCATCGTCCTGGTGGTGGAGCACCCGGAGGAAGGCAAGGCTCAGCCGGTTCAGTGACCCGTCTACTACCTCAGCGAGGTTCTCTCCCTCTCCAAGCAGAACTACCCCCACTACCAGAAGATGTGTTATGGCGTGTACCTAGCATGCAAGAAGCTCAAGCACTACTTCTAGGAGCACCCGACTAAGGTCGTGTGCACCGCACCCCTTTCAGAAATCATCGGCAACAAGGATGCCACCGGCCGAGTCGCCAAGTGGTCCATCGAGCTTGCCACCTAATCCATCCAGTACGAGCCCCGGCTCACGATCAAGTCGCAGGCACTGGCAGACTTCCTCGCCGACTGGGCCGAGATCCAATACCTCCCACCGGTTCTAGATTCGGACCATTGGAGGATGCACTTCGATGGGTCGAAGATGCTCGGGGGCTTGGGAGCCAGCATCGTGCTCACCTCGCCCAAAGGAGACCGGCTGTAGTATGTCCTACAGATCCACTTCAAGGCCTCCAACAACATAGCCAAATACGAGGCACTGGCGCACGGCCTCCGGCTAGCCAGAGAGATTGGTGTCAACCAGATCCTTTGCTTCGGCGATTCGGATCTAGTGGTGCAGCAGGTATCCGGAGAGTGGGACACCCGTGATGCAAACATGGCTCTCTACCGGTTCCACATACAGAAGCTCAGCGCTTGCTTCGATGGATGTGAATTCCATCACGTCCCTCGCATCAACAACGAGGCAGCCGATTCGCTCACACGAATCAGATCCACCAGGCAGGCGGTCCCACCTGGGGTCTCCTTGGAGAACCTGCGCAAGCCCTCCATCAACCCGTCCCCCGAGTCGGATTCCATCATATGGGCAGGGAGTGCCCCGGTTGACGGCGCGGCAGATGCAGAGCCGACAGAACCTCCAAAGAAGAAGACCCGCACCAACTCTGGCAAGATAGTACCCTTCGGCTCGCAAGACCCGGGGTTTGCCGACTCGTCAAGTGGCTCGGGGGCTGCCGTCTCGGGTACCTCATCCGGACGACCCCCCGACGACCATCAACCGTAGTGCGGAAGCATCCTCACCATCTGGGAGATACCATCCTGGGCTCAGCCCTTCATGAACTACATCGCCAACGGGGAACTTCCAGATGAAGAGGTAGAGGCCAGGCAAATCTGGCGCCGCGTGCACACGTACACCATCATCAACAAAGAATTGTACAAGCGCAGCGTATCCGACATCTTCCAAAGGTGTGTCGACATGGACACAGGCTACCGGCTGCTCAAGGACATCCACCAGGGCGAGTGTGGGCACCACGCTTCATCAAGGGCGATAGTCGCCAAGGCATTTCACCATGGTTTCTATTGGCCTACCACCCTCGAGGACGCCGAACAGCTAGTCTGCGTGTGCAACGGGTGCCAACGCTTCTGGCAGCTCAGGCATATGCCGGCTTCGGTGCTCAAGACCATACCGATCACCTAGCCCTTTGCTGTTTGGGGCCTCGACATGGTCGGTCCCTTCAAGCGGGCGCGCGCGGGCATGACCTATCTACTGGTGGCAGTGGACAAATTTACAAAGTGGATCGAGGCCAAGCCCATCCGAAAGCTGGATGGGTGACAATTGTCACCTTCTTCACCGACATCATCGACCGGTTTGGCTACCCCAACAACATCATCACCGACAACGACACGAACTTCGCCAAGGGGGCCTTCGCCCGGTTCTATAGCAACAAGGGCATCTGGCTAGACCTTGCTTCTGTCATGCACCCACAGTCCAACGGGCAAGTCGAAAGGGCAAACGGCCTAGTGCTAGCCGGCATCAAGCCATGCCTCATCGAGCCCTTGGAGCGGTCGCTCGGATGTTGGATTGAGGAGCTTCCGGCTGTGTTGTGGAGCCTCCGCACCACCCCGAATAAATCAATCGGCTACACTCGTTCTTCCTGCTCTACAGCTCGGAAGCCGTCCTCTCCACAGACATCGAGTTTGACTCTCCGCGCAAGCTCCTCTACGATGAAAGGGCCAACAAAGAGGCACGAGAAGATGGCGTGGACCTCCTCAAAGAGGCCCGCGAACTAGCATTGTCCAGATTGGCCTTGTACCAGCAACGTCTACGCCACTACATTCAGGCCAGATCTGCCATGTCGCGTTCCACGAAGGCGACATGGTCCTCCGGCTGGTACAGGACACGAAGGGCATGCACAAGCTATCACCACCCTAGGAGGGTCCCTTCATCATCAACCGGGCGCTGCCCAACGACTCCTACTACCTCATCGACGCACAGTAGTCGCACAAGAACAAGATGGACAAGTCGGATGAAGAAACAGAGCGCCCCTAGAACGCGGCCTTTGCTCCGCCCGTTTTACACCTAGTCACCAGACAGTGTATGTATCCTGCAAACCCTATGAATGAAAATGCGGACCCCTGCGAGATGCTCGGGCGCTCCTTGCTAGAAATTTGCGTGTATCTGCTTTCCGGTTCAGTTGTTCCGGCTCCGGCAACCCCTACCCGGGGCTTGCCGGCTGTCCTGGCCTGATAAATCAACAAACCGACTGAGTAGTGTGCGATGATGTCGGAGGCCCACTCTTCGTCTCAGCTACAGACCGCAACCCGACAGTCCGGCTAGCAAGAGCAAAAGCCCGAGGCATCCCACATGAAAAACGGGGAGGAGATGTGACAGATCGGGCATCTCGGCCTCACAACTAGCTTAAGACAATCCGGCTGCTAAGCCGTTAGTACCGTGTGCAATGTACTGTCAGCTCCCTTCGATTCCGGCTGTAGACCGCAACCCGGCTGCCCGGCAAGGACGAAGTGGAAACAGCAGAGCACACGGGAAAATGACTAAGTATCCAGAGAGGCGCAAGCTAGTTTTCAAAAAACAAATCCGCCTTCTGGCTAAAAGTTTAGCAGACTAACCTACTAACGGGTGAGAATGTATGTATGCGTATATATTTTTTGTACGACTATTTCGAGTCGGAATCCAAGAAGAAAAGAAGAAGATTCGAAGTCCTTGCCTTCATCAAGCGCTTCGAATCTCGGGGGCTACACCCACTAGGTGCGCTTGCGCGCCCCCAGTGGAATCTTGTAGTTTCCTGACCGGCTAAAGGCGTTTAGCCGGATATTTGGAGTCCAGGTGAGGGCAAGGGAAGGAAGAGAATAAAAAAGAAGATTCGAAGTACATGGCTATGCCAGCTATTCTGAATCTCGGGACTACACCCAGTGGGTGCGCTGGCGCGCCTCCACTGGAATGGAAGTTCCTCCGGCTGCTAGCGTTCAGCCAGCGAAAGTAACCAGCTAAGAGGTGTCTAATCGGATGAAGCTAAAATACTTAAGGAAAGAAAGAAGATTCGAAGTACCTGGCTACGCCAGGTACTCCGAATCTCGGGGGCTACATCCAGTGGGTGCACTGACGCGCCCCCACTGGAATTGCAGTTCCCCCGGCTAAAGGCGTTCAGCCGAGTGAAGTCAGTCGGATAAATTCAATCGGTGAAATATTGAAAGGACATGCAAAAAACACAAGTTGAAGGCAAGCCAAATTAGTTCAGACTAACATTAAAAGGGGGAGACGAAGCTCCCATGAGTTCATCCAGCGCCAGAAGCAACCGGCACAGACAAACAGAGTTTCGAACAAGACAAGATAATCAAATACACCCCGCATCTCGGGGTCATAGCTAAATGGCGGGGCCCTTGCTGTGCGGAGCGCCCTGGCTGGCGACAGTCCCAAGAGGCTGAGGAGGCGCGACGGTGGATCCGGTTCCGGCGTCGCCACCAGCCGGTTGCGTCGAGGCTTCCGCATCCGGAGTGCCGACGGACTCCGAGTCGGTGAGCACCTCGTCGACATCCACCTAGTCAGCGATCTTGATGGCGGAGGCCCGAAGCACCGGATGGGCCTGGCGGATGGCTGCAAGGTCGGCACCGGCGTGGAAGCCCCTATCGATCTTCTCGACGCGGGCATCCTTGTTCCAGGAGAGCATGAGGGCCAAGGCCATCTCTTCCCCGGCCCGCGTCGCCAAGTCCCGCAGCAGGTCAATCATAGTCGGCACCTCCCCCACCTTGGCGGCTAGCTGCGCCATTGTCTCTGGAATCGGAGCGTCCAACCACAAGAAGGAGAAGATGGCCTACGCCGCCTGACAAAGCTTGGTGGCCTCCTCGCCAAGAAGGATGACCAGCTCCTGGGCCGTCGGCTGTTCTCCCGGCCAGTTCTCCATCAGCCGGTTGTATGCCAGCAGGTCTACGCCGGGATAAAAGGCTGTCAGAAAAAGGATTGTCAGATCCGGCTACCGGAATCGGAAAGACAAAGGAAGCCAGAAAGGGAACTTACCCTTAGCAGTGTGCCCCACCTGCATCAGCTCCTCCACTAGGGCCTTCTCCTTCGCCGTCAGCCGCTTAACTTCCTTCTCTTGGTCCTTGTTCTGGGCCTCGAGAAGGTTGAAGGCTTCGGTCCGGCTAGCGAGGGAGGCGTCGCGCTCCTTGACGGTGGCCTCCAGAGCATCCACCTTGGCGTGCCAGTCCTTATTCTGTAGCTGGAGCATAGAATTGGACTTGCTCAACCGGTTGTTCGCCTTCTTCAGGCGATCGATCTCCCGCTGAGCACACACCATGATGGTTGCAAAAAAGCCGACTATCAGAAAAAAAGGAGAGATTCCGGATAAGGACACTTACTCTGCGAAGTGTCGTTGGCAGCAGCAAGCTTCTGCTCCAAGGACCAGTTTCCGCCGGCTGTGGCCTCCAGTAGCCGGATCTTTTTCACCGCCAGCTCAAGGGTGGCGGCAAGGTCCGTCAGCGAGGCGGCGGAGGAGGCATCGTCATCCATGTCATTGGTGGCCAACAACTCCTTCTCCGTGACCACCGCCGTCCTCCACTCCTCCCCCGGCTCATCGTCGGAGTTGTCGTTGCTGACAACCACGAGTCCTTTGCCGGTGGCGGCCCCTCCGCGACCCCGCAGAGGAGCCGTCCCCGCTCTGCGAGGTGGTCACAACCGTTTCCGGATGAACCACCATAGCCGGCTAGGGACCCCCCTGCTCCAGCTGTAGCAGCCGGTTCAGCTCGAGGCGGTGGCGAAGGTGGTGCCTCGGAAGAAGGAGGGGCGAAGGCAGACGCGGGGGGCGCGCGGGGCAGCGACCCAGTCAGCGTTCGCGCCGGGCTCGCGGCACCGAAGGAGACCATCGTGCTGAATGGCAAAAAGAAAAGAAGCAAGAGCCAAATAAGCTAAAGACAGACAAGGAAAAGCACAAGGAGCAGGAAACGGTAAAAACCCTTAGAGGAAATCTTACCCCTATACCACCAGGGGCGGCCCTTTCTTCTGACCAAGGCGGCTCGAGGGAAGGGCGCTGGTCTGACTCCTCTTGGTGGCCGGCTCCTCCGCGGCGGGCCTGCTAGCGCTGGAACGGCTGGAGCCACTCCCGCCAGCGCCGGACCGGTTGGAGTCGTCGTCCGTCGCACGGCAACATGACAGCTCGGGAGCCGGTGCGGCTTCCTCCTCCTCGTCGACCTCCGCGAGAGGATCGGCAGCCGGCTCGTCATTCCAGCTAGGAAAGAAGTCGCCATCCCTGTCAGACTCCTCGCTAGACCGGCGAGCGCGTGGCTCGGGCAAGTCGGGTGTGAAGTTCTAAAGAGGGGTCTCACCCTCCTCTCGAAGGATGCAGGGGAAGATCTACCAAGGAAAAAAGATTAGTCGGATAAAAAACGGCAAGAAATTCAAAGAGAAATCTGGTTGGAAGACCTACCCATGGCGCGCGGTTGTCGCGGCTGTAAGGGGCCAGCCTGAAAGTCCAGCCTTCCAGAAGCCGCTCCTTGGTGATGGTCCACACCCACTCCTTCAGATTATTGTAGCGGAGATCGTGGCGGGACAGCCGGGTAGGGTCCAGCCGGCCGGAGTAGAAGCACATCTTGTGTGCTCGCTGCTGCAGCGGCATCATCATCCTGGACATCCAGCTAAGGGTGATGTCCAGGCCGGTTAGACCGGCGGTGACGAGGGCGCGCATGCATGGCAGCATCGCGTCTAACTCCGTCTTCTTGCCGTAGACCTTCAAGTCCCACTGCAGCCGGCTAGACTCCACGCCCTGGAACGCCAGAAGGGTGATCCGGTCCACGGCGGTGAGGTTGCGCACGTAGAAATACGACTGCTACCAGAGCCGTACCATGTCGTGTAGCCGGAACTGGGGGTAGCCGGTCTGCATGCGGGAGTAGATGGAGGCGCCACCGCACGTGACCAGCGGCACCTTCGTGAATTGGACATGCGGCCAGACTCGAAAGAGTCGGCAGAAGAGCCCGAGATCCAGCTGGATCTCGAGGTAGCCTTCGCAGAAGGCTATGAACTGCGCCAGCGTCCCGATGGCGTTCTGTAACTACCTCGGTAAATTACGCTCTTAGTTACATGTCTGGATGAACGAAAGTGGTTAAAATAGTACAGTGGGGCCCAGGGCCACTCACGGTAGACCTTTCGGCCATCCTAACCACTTTCAGAACATCGGGACAAGAACGAGCGGCGTAATCGGCAGGTGAAGGGATCAACTACATACACAAGTGAGTATGTATGCAAGCCACATACAACAATCCTCGGAGCCATTCCATCTAAAAGAAACTGAAATATTGCAACGCCATACGGCAAGATTCAAATATCCTAGATAGAGATATAATTTAGGATAGCTCCTCATACAACACACATCAGAGTATCAGGCGGAAGCGGAAACAAGATCCGAGTACAGATAAGAAGCAAATCGGCATAAGATGCCACATAAATAAACACATCCCGCCCACAGATCTCACGGATCCCCGTTCCCGGAATCTCTACACCGAATGATCGTTGCCAACATCATCTGTCTCCTCCACCCAGTATCCATCTTGCGGGTACACCTGTTCATCTAAATCAAACAATTTATCATGTGAGCCCCTAGGGGTACTCAGCAAGTCTTTATGCCGCTAAAGGGGACACAACCTGGGGTGACGCAATTGCATCAAAAGATAATATCTAACAATTCTATAGATACTCGCTAACCATCCGCCTAACCAATGATAGACGGATGTCCGTGAATTAAGAACAACAGTTATAACAGTATAATTAACAGATCCATCCTCCTCTTTGCTTACCAACGAGGAAGCGGACGAACAACCCCCTCCATCATCCATTGGCAGTTTTATTAACCATTCCATGAGTATTGCACTATTTACTAGTCAAGTACTTAGTCAAATTAAAAGCGGCGCTTTAATTATACTTGTCTATGATCAAGAAACTGTGCTCCAAGTCGTCCATAACCGCGGACACGGCTTTCAGAAAGATTTACCCTGCAGGGGTGCACGAATAGCAACACACACTCGATCAACCTCGGAAAAACCAAATCAAAACCCAACGAGGCATTCACGACAAAGCGATCACAGGATTCAGAAATATTTCAGGGGGCCACCCCATTAAGCTACCCGCAACAAAGTTGGCCGGCTCCGAGACGGACCCAAGGTTTGTGTGGACGGCGGTAAACGACTGGGAACCCGAAAATATGACTGGGCTTGTCGATACAGCGAAAACGTGTCACAATCCAAAACAATACAGGTGCTCCTCGCACAATCTTAAATAAAGCAGTAACATGGCATAAGTACAGGATAGTAACAAAGCCCCAAACTAATTGTGGCCCCAAGAAATAAGAATGAATCAAGCTCTGGCTCAGGGGGTCCATAAGGCCTCCCGGATGTGGATTGTGCGAATAGTCAAGGAACAGGAATCAAGTACTCGGGGTCCTACAGGACACAAGTGAGCATGAAAAACCAAATAGCAGATATTGCTCACCGGTGCCTCTTTCATTAGTTATCCCATTACTACTCAGGTTATGTTGTTTAAGTACCTCGTTATCCATCAGACACTCACATACCCTACACATGCTTTTCATCGACTCGCATGGCTCAAACAACTCCTGTAGTAATGGCTCATGGGATGGAGGAACAAGCTTTAGTGGGGTTTAAAAGTAAAGGCTATGCAGTGCTTGGGATTCAATTTAATGCAATCACGACTCAATGATGCAAGAATAAGATAGAGGAAATAGGTACTATATGTATGCAAGCATGTGGTAGTGCTTGCCTGGCAGCTCAGTTGAAGCGAGAGATGGATCTGGGTAGTACTCCTGTGATTCCTGGTAATTCTCCTGCTGGGCGTCTATTCGAAGAAGAACCAAACAAACAAGGGCCAACATAAATAAAGTGCACAAGCATATGAATTAAAATGCGACAAGCAAACAAGCATGCCATGATGAATGGTCCACAATTTACATGGCATTAAAGTAGCATGGCAAAGGTGAGGTGTGGATAAAAGAAATAAAGCATTTTATTATTTATTTAACCAAGTTTTATTGTCATAAACAGTTCAGATTTTTAATAATGACATGATGCATGTTTCAATTCAGAACAAGGACTGCATAGATAGAATGGGCTCGTCGCGCTGATCGATTTAGACATATTATTTGTCAAATTTGGAGTTGTAGAATTAGAGTTATTAATTTATTAAGAAAAGGGCATTTTATTGTAATTTTAATCATCTCGAAATTTTAAACTGTTCAAATAATATTTTGAAGGGCATATTTGAATTCCTCACATTTTTCTGATTCCAAAACATATATCATTTGTATTATTTGGATTTGTAAATTAAAAGTTATTTGAAAACTGATTTGAATTTGAATTTAAATAATTAATGAAAAAGGTTTAAATAAAACAGACAGACAGGGAAAACTTTTGTTACCCAGCTCGAACTAGCCCCAGTCGCTGACGAGTGGGACCAAACGGACTGGGCCACGCGCTTAGGAAAATCCTTTTTGCACCGCGGGTTAGTCTAGCTATAGCGTATGACAGGCGAGGCCAGCGGGCTAGGGCCCAGGTGCCAGTGACGGGTCTCGCAGAGACTGACAGGTGGGGGTCGTACTGGACCGCGGGTTAAGATTGCAAAAACGGGAGTGCCTTTCTGTAAAAAGCGCGCAGCGGCTGACAGGTGGGGTAGGCTGAACCGCGGGTTACGCGCGAGATAAAAAGAGGGGGTTTTCTATAAGATGGCCACAGCCCCAATGTTCATATGTTTCCTCTGTCGAAACTGACAGGGCGACGTTCGACTGACCGAGCGCGGCGCGCGCGGTGCGGGGGCTCGACCTCACGACCTGCGGGGTGCGCGTCGAGGGCCAGAGCCAGTGCGGTGGCCTACGGGATGGTGACATGAGGGTAGGCGCGGCCTAGGTATGGTTCTGCGCGACGCAGGAGCGAACCAACGCGGTGGCCGACGGCGCACGCAGCGTGTTCGATGAAACGAACAGCGGATCTAGACGGCAACAGCGAGCGTGAGGATGTCAGCGAGGACGAGGGGCTCACCAAGGAGAGGTCGGTGGTGTCAGTTCGGGAAGAGGTGCGGCGGATCGTTGACGAGGCTGGCGGCCAGAGAATTAGGGTTTGTGTCGGGCGGCGCTAGTACTGGCAGCTCTGGTGCTCCTCCTCCTTGCTGGCACGTCCTGGGCAATGCAGGGGATGATCCTCGACCTCCTCGACCACTTCCACGTCGTGCTCGCCGGCTGGATCGAAGAAGTGGCGGTGCTACTGGCGGTGACCGGCGGAAGGATCTGGCGGCGGTGAAGAAGAAGAAGAGGAGAGGCAGGGCTTGGGGGCGGATCTGGGCGATGCCAGGAGGCGTGGGGCGGAGGGAAAAGCGAGGGGGAGGAAGGGGGTAGCGTGTGGGCACGGGCAGAGATAAAGGTGGCTTCGGCCACCTTTCTCCTTCTCGCTCACGTGCTTGTCGTGCATGGCCAGGCAGGGCAGGCTAGGGTGGACATGCCAGGTGGGGCCGGCGTGGTGGAGCAGCTGGGTAGGGCTGGCACGGCAGGTAGAGAGAAAGAGAGAGGAGAGGGAAGACGCGGGTGAGCTAGGGTTAGCTTAGATGGACTCAGGTTAGGGTTTGTTAGGGTTGGGGGTAGGGTTAGCTGAGGTGGGGGACTAGGGAGAGAGGGTGGCTAGGTGGTCCATCATGGTAGAGGAAGAGAGAGAGAGGGGATAAGAGTTAGGGTTTAGTTAAGAAGAAAAATAGGGTTTGAGGAGAGAGAGTGGTGTTAGGTTTTGATTTAGAATTTTAGGTTTTTAACACATGCTTAAGATCAAGCCTAGATGGAAGGAGGGATTTGGTTTAGTCTAAGGTGAGGTGAAGGTGAAGGTGAACTAAAGAAAGATAGAGGAAAGGGAGTAGGGAAGAAGGCCTCATTAGATCATGCATGAAGAAAAATAAAATGGTGTTGAGGAGAAATGGGGATGGTGGAGAGATGATGTAGATGATTCCACAAAGAAGAACCACTAAAACAAAGGAAAAACAAATGGGCTAAAGGTGGTGATGGTGGTTGCATGGCCCATGCAAAAAATATTAAATGCCATGTTTTATTTTGTGAAAACAATAATAATAATATGGCATTATTCTTATGCATTCCCACGAAGTGGAATAAAGGCCAAGCAAAGAAATTAGAATTGGATCCATCCTATCTCCCATGAGCTAGATCAATACCAAAAGAAAATAAAAGCCCATGGTAATTGGAATGGTGGAATTATAAGGTGGTTAAAAGAAAGGTGATGGATTTGAATAAAAGATATGCCCCCAACTCAACTTGGGCATTTAAACCATATATCAATAACCAAATACAATATCAAGAGGCAAATACAATTAATAATGCATATGAGAGAAGAACCAAAAGAAAAGGGTTTTATATGATGCTCAAATGCAAGGTGGCATGATGACATGAGCATGATATAATTATGATGCAACAAATATATGTAGGAAGTAGCCATTATCTTACTAGACCAAGTAGCATTACAATTGTTAGACAATTGGGATGCTACAACTCTCCCCCACTAAACAGGAATCTCGCCCCGAGATTCTAGGAAGAAGAAGACTCAAAGAGGGTAGGATACTTGGCACGGAGCTCATCTTCACGTTCCCAAGTGGCTTCATCAACGGAATGGTGCGACCACTGCACCTTGCAGAACTTGATGGACTTGTTGCAAGTCCTTCTTTCTGCGACTTCTAGAATTTTTATGGGGTGTTCTTGATAAGACAGATCTTCTTAGAGATTGATGAGTTCATGGTCCACGGTCCTGCCGGGATCCTTGAAGCACTTCTTGAGTTGAGAGATGTGGAAAACATCATGGACTTTGAGTTGTTTAGGGAGCTCAAGAGCATAAGCAACTTCTCCTCTTCTTCCACGAATTTTGAAAGGACCGATGTATCTAGGAGCCAGCTTTCCTTTGATACCAAAGCGATGCGTGCCTCTCATGGGAGTGACACGAAGGTAAACGAGATCACCAGGGACATACTCCATGTCCGTGTGCTTTCTGTCATAATTGCTCTTCTGGCGACTTTGAGCAATCCTTAGGTTTTCAAGAATGATGTGAACTTTCTCCTCCGCTTGAGTTACAATGTCGGGGCCAAACAATATTCTTTCACCTGCGCCCGACCAACCAATCGGAGTTCTGCATTTGCGACCATAGAGAGCCTCAAATGGTGCCATCTTTAGACTTTTCTGGAAGCTGTTGTTGTAAGAGAATTCAGCATAAGGAAGACATTCTTCCCACTTCATGCCAAAAGATATAACGCAAGCACGGAGCATATCTTCCAGAATCTGATTGATCCTTTCAACTTGTCCTTGCAACTGAGGGTGGTAAGTTGTGCTGAAGTTCAATTTTGTTCCCAAAGCATTTTGGAAACTTCCCCAGAACTTGGAAGTGAAGATGCTTCCACGGTCTGAACTGATCTCAAGAGGAACTCCATACAGAGAGACAATTCTGTTGATATAGAGCTCAGCCAACGGAATTGCAGAAATTGTTTCCTTGACTGGAAAGAAGTGAGCTACTTTAGAAAGCCTGTCAATGACAAAAAAAATTGCATTGTTGCCCTTCTACGACCTTGGAAAACCAGTGATGAAGTCCATCTCTACTTTCTCCCATTTCCATTCCGGAGGCTTCAATGGCTGTAGAAGACCGGAAGGTTTCTGATGGACAGCTTTAACTCTACGACAGACATCACATTCCGAGACATACTTGGCACAATATCGTTTCAAACCAGGCCACCATTATTGTGTTTTCAAGTCCATGTACATCTTAGTGCTGCCAGGGTGGATAGAAAGAACAGAATCATGCGCCTCCTTGAGAACTTGCTCTCTTAAACCCGGGTAGTTCGGAACAAACATCCGGTGTTCAAAGAAAAGAGTGCCTTGGTCATCAACGTGGAAAGACTCATACTTCGGAAGCTGAATGTTGGAGATGATCTTTTTAGTGTAAGGATCACCAAGCTGAATGGAGCGAACTTTTTCTTCCAAGAGAGGTGTTGCTAGAAGGTTCAGAAGATAACCTTGATCCACAATTTCAAGGTTGAGTTTGCGGAATTCCTCGCACAAGAGAGGTTGTTGTTCTTCCACCATGAGGTTGTTGACATAAGCTTTTCGGCTGAGAGCATCGGCCATGACATTGGCTTTGCCTGGAGTGTAGTTGATGGTCAAATCGAAATCATTGATTGTTTCAATCCACCTCCTCTGACGAAGATTGAGATCAGGTTGTGTGAATATATACTTCAGACTCTTGTGATCAGAAAAGATCTCACAACGGTTGCCAAGCAAGTAATGCCTCCATACTTTCAAAGCAAAGACAAATGTTGCGAGTTTGAGGTCATGTGTAGGATTGTTGATCTCATGCATCTTTAACTGACGAGATGCATAAGCAACAACTTGTTTTTCTTGCATAAGGACCGCACCCAATCCTTGCAATGAGGCATCACAGAATATTTGGAAAGGCTTTGATGTATCTAGAGGAACCAAAACTGGTGGGGAAGTGAGCTTTTCTTTGAGTGTTTCAAAGCTTGCTTGACATGCAGGAGTCCAAATGTATTTCTTGCCTTTCTTGAGGAGATCGGTAAGGGGCTTCGCGATCTTCGAGAAGTTTTGAACGAAGCGACGGCAGTAACTGGCCAAACTAAGGAAACTCCGGACTTCTTTGACATTTATGGGTGGAAGCCTGTCCATAATTGTCTTAATAGTTTCTGGGTTGACGGCACTGCCCTTGGCAGAGATGACGTGACCAAGGTAGGTGACTTGAGGCAGCCAAAACTCACATTTGGAGAACTTTTCATACAGGCGGTTCTCACGAAGCTTGTTTAGGACACACCGAAGGTGTTCTTCATGTTCTTCTTTTGACTTAGAATAGACTAGAATGTCATCCAGATAGACCACAACGAACTTATCAAGATACTCCATGAAAACCGAGTTCATAAGCCTCGAGAAGGTGCCAGGTGCATTGGTGAGACCGAAAGACATGACCGTGTACTCATACAGGCCATAGCGGGTGGTAAAAGCTGTTTTAGGCACATCTTCCTTGCGAATCTTGATTTGATGATAACCACTTCTCAAATCAAGTTTAGAGAATACCACAGCTCCAGCTAGCTGATCGAAGAGATCATTAATCCACGGAAGGGGATATTTATTCTTGATGGTTTTAGCATTGAGTGCCCGATAGTCAAGACAAAGTCTATCAGTCTTGTCTCGCTTCTTCACAAAGATGGTTGGGCTACCCCAAGAAGAAGTACTGTGCTGAATGAAACCCAACTTCTCTTGTTCATCCAACTGACGTTTGAGTTCAGCCAACTCAGAAGGACCCATTTTATAAGGCCGCTTGGAGATAGGAGCGGTACCAGGTTCAAGTTCAATGACAAACTCGACCTCACGATCCAGAGGCATACCTGGCAACTCTTCAGGAAATACATCTCGGAACTCACAGACTACAGGAACACTCTGAATACCTTCCATAGCATCATCATTCAGAGCCGCCAAAGAATAAAGCTGAATTGCAGGAGTCGGACTTGGAGAATAGACTATATGGCCTTCAGGAACTTTTAGAGAAACCGATCGTTCAGCATAATCAATCACAGCTGCATTTGCTGTTAACCAATCCATGCCCAAGATAACATCAATATCAGAATTGCCCAGAATAATTAAGGAAGCCGGAAACGAAGAGGCACCAATCTCAATTTGATTGCCATGGCTGATATGAGCAGCCCTCATGTTTGACCCAGGAGATTGTACCACAAGATGGTGTAATAAAGGAACCATAGCCAGATCTTGCTCATGTGCAAACTTGTGAGAAACAAAAGAATGTGAAGCACCAGAATCAAACAAAACTCATGCAGGGACTGAGTTAACAGGAAGCATACCCATCACAACTCCAGGTGCATGCTCAGCTTGAGCGGCGTTGACATAGTTGGCACGAGCAACCGTAGACCCCGGCTTAGTGTTGATGTTGAGAGCCCGAGGTGGAGGTGCACGAATCATAGGAGCACTTGCCGCAGGTCTTGGAGGTGGTGGTGGAAGAGCTTTGTTGTTCATTGGACAATTCCATTGCTGATGCCCAGTGTTTCCACAAGTATAACAAGCACCAGGTGGACGTGGAGCAACATAGCCAGGGACTCCGCCAGGCGCTCCAAGGTAGTTGTGGTTGTAGCCCCTGGGAGCCGCAGTGAAGGAGTTTGGTGGCCTTTGTGCGTAGCTTGACGGTCTTGGTGGAGCAGGGAGTGACGGTGGGGTGTTAGGAACCTAGACACGACGCTTAGAAGGAGCTGTCAAAGCAGAAGAACTTGCTGTATCACGGCTGTGTTTCTTTGACTCCTCAAACACTTGCCTACTTGCTTCTTCCTGCAGAGCTGTGTGTTGGAGTTCCAGAAAAGACGCCGGCCTTACATGAGTGATTGCATATTTGATGGAAGCATTGAGGCCTTGCTGGAACCTCTTTTGCTTCTTCTTGTCATTAGAGATCTCATCGCCACCATAACGAGAAAGGTTCATGAAGTTTCTGATGTAGGTGTTGACATTGTCAGTGCCCTTCTTAAGGTTGAGAAACACTTCCTTCATCCTTTCCATGACAATTTCTGACAGATATTGCTCTTTGAAAGCAGCAGTGAATTGCTCCCAAGTAGGCTGAAAACCAGAGAGATCTGCCTTGAGGTAATTTTCCCACCACAGAGCTGCATCTCCCTTGAGAAGGTGAGTGGCACATTTGACCCATTCTTGCTCGGGAACATCCGCAGTCATCAGCAACCTTGACACTTCACGAAGCCAATCATCCGCATCAAGTGGCTGATCAGACACCTCAAATTGCCGTGGGTTGAACTTGAGAAAACTCTTGATGTCTCCTCGCTTGGGAGGTGGCGGTAACGGAACAAACTCATTCCTCCTCACGCTTTCCTCGAAGCGCTGCTGGTTCTGCTGCATAGTGCCCAAAGAATTTGCAATACTTGCCAAAGCAGCCCCAAGTTCAGGTGGTATGCCCTCCTCAGAACGGCGTGGTGGTCCCATCCTGTGACTGATATAAAACACAAGTCAGTACTATAATGGAGAATGATAATAATCCAAAATAGTACCAAAATGGAATTAACCAAGATTAAAGGATGCAATTCACTGAGATGATATTAAAATATCAACAAAGTTCAAGGCAACTAGAAGATATTAAGCATAACGCACACGACTGAACAAGGAGTGTGGTACACAAACTAACAAAGAAAATTTTTCCGCAAATTTCGGCATTAAAATACCACTATATGCGCAAAACCACTTAACGAATCAAGATTAGTAACTCTACTAGTTAAATATACAAAAGGAAATGATAAAAGTAGTGGTATGGTCGCGACTCCATCCTGCACTCAAATCATTACTCCGCACATGAATAAGTAAAATACGTATCCCAACACCTTCTTCTTAAGACGAACCTAAAGATTGGTAACTACGAAAAATAACACCCCAGCAAGATAACATCGGATAACAAAGAGTGAGACAGATCGCATCGGTATACAACGAATCAGATAGATCGCGTCGGTTTACAAAGGCCTGTCGGTATGGAATGTACCAACAGTTGATAACCAAAAGGCAGACAGTGATAACATTTGGATGCAACAGATAGATAAGGAATTCACACACACACACACACAACCTATGGTACTACGGAACCCAGAACACGTGAATCCTAGTTTGAATTTTTAGAAGAGGATTGAAAACGTTACACTTCCTTACCAGAAAAGGGTGGGTGGGTGGGTAAGAAGAAAAATGGAAGCAGTCCTACTCTCACGTTTTGTTTTTCCCTAGTATACATAACTACCAAAATATTTGCTAGACTGAAAACGACCATTTTGGCTGAGACCCTGAAGGGCAGGATGGCTCTGATACCAATTGTAACTACCTCGGTGAATTACGCTCTTAGTTACATGCCTGGATGAACGAAAGTGGTTAAAATAGTACGGTGGGGCCCAGGGCCACTCACGGTAGACCTTTCGGCCGTCCTAACCACTTTCAGAACATCGGGACAAGAACGAGCGGCGTAATCGGCAGGCGAAGGGATCAACTACATACACAAGTGAGTATGTATGCAAGCCACATACAACAGTCCTCAGAGCCATTCCATCTAAAAGAAATAGAAATATTGCAACGCCATATGGCAAGATTCAAATATCCTAGATAGAGATATAATTTAGGATAGCTCCTCATACAACACACATCAGAGTATCAGGCGGAAGCGGAAACAAGATCCGAGTACGGATAAGAAGCAAATCGGCATAAGATGCCACATAAATAAACACATCCCGCCCACAGATCTCACGGATCCCCGTTCCCGGAATCTCTACACCGAATGATCGTTGCCAACATCATCTGTCTTCTCCACCCAGTATCCATCTTGCGGGTACACCTGTTCATCTGAATCAAAAAATTTATCGTGTGAGACCCTAGGGGTACTCAGCAAGTCTTTATGCCGCTAAAGGGGACACAACCTGGGGTGACGCAATTGCAGCAAAAGATAATATCTAACAATTCTATAGATACTCGCTAACCATCCGCCTAACCAATGATAGACGGATGTCCGTGAATTAAGAACAACAGTTATAACAGTATAATTAACAGATCCATCCTCCTCCTCGCTTACCAACGAGGAAGCGGACGAACAACCCCCTCCATCATCCGTTGGCAGTTTTATTAACCATTCGATGAGTATTGAACTATTTACTAGTCAAGTACTTAGTCAAATTAAAAGCGGCGCTTTAGTTATACTTGTCTATGATCGAGAAACTGTGCTCCAAGTCGTCCATAACCGCGGACACGGCTTTCAGAAAGATTTACCCTGCAGGGGTGCACGAATAGCAACACACACTCGATCAACCTCGGAAAAACCAAATCAAAACCCAACGAGGCATTCACGACAAAGCGATCACAGGATTCAGAAATATTTCAGGGGGCCACCCAATTAAGCTACCCACAATGAAGTTGGCTGGCTCCAAGATGGACCCAAGGTTTGTGTGGACGGCGGTAAACGACTGGGAACCCGAAAATGTGATTGGGCTTGTCGATACAGCGAAAACGTGTCACGATCCAAAACAATACAGGTGCTCCTCGCACAATCTTAAATAAAGAAGTAACATGGCATAAGTACAGGATAGTAACAAAGCCCCAAACTAATTGTGGCCGCAAGAAATAAGAATGAATCAAGCTCTGGATCAGGGGGTCCATAAGGCCTCCCGGATGTGGATAGTGCGAATAGTCAAGGAACAGGAATCAAGTACTCGGGGTCCTACAGGACACAAGTGAGCATGAAAAACCAAATAGCAGATATTGCTCACCGGTGCCTCTTTCATTAGTTATCCCATTACTACTCAGGTTATGTTGTTTAAGTACCTCGTTATCCATCAGACACTCACATACCCTACACATGCTTTTCTACGACTCGCATGGCTCAAACAACTCCTGTAGTAATGGCTCATGGGATGGAGGAACAAGTTTCAGTGCGGTTTAAAAGTAAAGGCTATGCCGTGCTTGGGATTCAATTTAATGCAATCATGACTCAATGATGCAAGAATAAGATAGAGGCAATAGGTACTATATGTATGCAAGCATGTGGTAGTGCTTGCCTGGCAGCTCAGTTGAAGCGAGAGATGGATCTGGGTAGTAATCCTGTGATTCCTGGTAATTCTCCTACTGGGCGTCTATTCGAAGAAGAACCAAACAAACAAGGGCCAACATAAATAAAGTGCACAAGCATATGAATTAAAATGCGACAAGCAAACAAGCATGCCATGATGAATGGTGCACAATTTACATGGCATTAAAGTAGCATGGCAAAGGTGAGGTGTGGATACAAGAAATAAAGCATTTTATTATTTATTTAACCAAGTTTTATTGTCATAAACAGTTCAGATTTTTAATAATGACATGATGCATGCTTCAATTCAGAACAAGGACTGCATAGATAGAATGGGCTCGTCGCGCTGATTGATTTAGACATATTATTTGTCAAATTTGGAGTTGTTGAATTAAAGTTATTAATTTATTAAGAAAAGGGCATTTTATTGTAATTTTAATCATCTCGAAATTTTAAACTGTTCAAATAATATTTTGAAGGGCATATTTGAATTCCTCACATTTTTCTGATTCCAAAACATATATCATTTGTATTATTTGGATTTGTAAATTAAAAGTTATTTGAAAACTGATTTGAATTTGAATTTAAATAATTACTGAAAAAGGTTTAAATAAAACAGACAGACAGGGAAAACTTTTGTTACCCAGCTCGAACTAGCCCCAGTCGCTGACGAGTGGGACCAAACGGACTGGGCCACGCGCTTGGAAAATCCTTTTTGCATCGCGGGTTAGTCTAGGTACAGCGTATGACAGGCGGGGCCAGCGCTCTAGGGCCCAGGTGCCAGCGACGGGTCTCGCAGAGACTGACAGGTGCGGGGCATACTGGACCGCGGGTTAAGATTGCAAAAACGGGAGTGCCTTTCTGTAAAAAGCGCACAGCGGCTGACAGGTGGGCTAGGCTGAATCGCGGGTTAAGCGCGAGATAAAAAGAGGGGGTTTTCTATAAGATGGCCACGGCCCCAATGTTCATCTGTTTCCTCTGTCGAAACTGACAGGGCGGCGTTCAACTGACCGAGTGCGGCGCGGGGGCTCGACCTCGCGACCCGCGGGGTGCGCGTCGAGGGCCAGAGCCAGTGCGGTGGCCTACGGGATGGTGACATGAGGGTAGGCGCGGCCTAGGTATGGTTCTGCACGACGCGGGAGCGAACCAACGCGATGGCCGACGGCGCGCGCAGTGTGTTCGACGAAAGGAACGGCGGATCTAGACGGCGACAGCGAGCATGTGGATGTCAACGAGGATGAGGGGCTGACCGAGGAGAGGTCGGTGGTGTCAGTTCGGGAAGAGGTGCGACAGATCGTTTACGAGGCTGGCGGCCGGAGAATTAGGCGTCGGGCGGTGCTGGTACTGGCGGCTCTGGTGCTCCTCCTCCTCGCTGGCGTGTCCTGGGCGATGCAGGGGATGATCCTCGACCTCCTCGACCACTTCCACGTCGTGCTCGCCGGCTGGATCGAAGAAGTGTCGGTGCTACTGGTGGTGACCGGCGGAAGGATCTGGCGGCGGTGAAGAAGAAGAAGAGGAGAGGCAGGGCTTGGGGCGGATCTGAGTGATGCCAGGAGGCGTGGGGCGGAAGGAAAAGCGAGGGAGAGGAAGGGGTAGCGTGTGGGCACGGGCAAAGATAAAGGTGGCTTCGGCCACCTTTCTCCTTCTCGCTCACGTGCTTGTCGTGCACGGCCAGGCAGGGCAGGCTACAGTGGAGCTGCCAGGTGGGGACGGAGTGGTGGAGCAGCTGGGTGGGGCTAGCACGGCAGGTAGAGAGAGAGAGAGAGGAGAGGGAAGACTCAGGTGAGCTAGGGTTAGCTTGGAAGGGCTCGGGTTAGGGTTTGTTAGGGTTGGGGTAGGGTTAGCTGAGGTGGGGGACTAGGGAGAGAGGGTGGCTAGGTGGGCCATCATGGTAGAGGAAGAGAGAGAGAGTTGATAAGAGTTAGGGTTTGGTTAAGAAGAAAAATAGGGTTTGAGGAGAGAGAGTGGTGTTAGGTTTTGATTTAGAATTTTAGGTTTTTAACACATGCTTAAGATCAAGCCTAGATGGAAGGAGGGATTTGGTTTAGTCTAAGGTGAGGTGAAGGTGAAGGTGAACTAAAGAAAGAGAGAGGAAAGGGAGTAGGGAAGAAGGCCTCATTAGATCATGCATGAAGAAAAATAAAATGGTGTTGAGGAGAAATGGGGATGGTGGAGAGATGATGTAGATGATTCCACAAAGAAGAACCACTAAAACAAAGGAAAAACAAATGGGCTAAAGGTGGTGATGGTGGTTGCATGGCCCATTCAAAAATATTAAATGCCATGTTTTATTTTGTGAAAACAATAATAATAATATGGCATTATTCTTATGCATTCCCACGAAGTGGAATAAAGGCCAAGCAAAGAAATTAGAATTGGATCCATCCTATCTCCCATGAGCTAGATCAATACCAAAAGAAAATAAAAGCCCATGGTAATTGGAATGGTGGAATTATAAGGTGGTGAAAAGAAAGGTGATGGATTTGAATAAAAGATATGCCCCCAACTCAACTTGGGCATTTAAACCATATATCAATAACCAAATACAATATCAAGAGGCAAATACAATTAATAATGCATATGAGAGAAGAACCAAAAGAAAAGGGTTTTATATGATGCTCAAATGCAAGGTGGCATGATGACATGAGCATGATATAATTATGATGCAACGAATATATCTAGGAAGTAGCCATTATCTTACTAGACCAAGTAGCATTACAATTGTTAGACAATTGGGATGCTACACGTTGGCGCCCAGATGGTGGAGGCGGAGGTCGAAGAAGGCAAGGAAGCTGAGGAAGAACGGGTGCACCGGCAGCACAAAACCGTGGGCCAGGTGCGAGAGGAAGATGACCCGCTCCTCCTCCGCCGGCTGCGGCGACACCTCCCCCGCTGACGCGAGCCGCACCTCCACCTTCTCCTCCGACGGCAGGACGTGGGTCGCTCGGTACTTCTGGATGTGCTCCTCCGTAACAAAGGAGCCGCACCACGCTCTGCGCTCGGCTGCCATTTCTGGTTCGCTGGGGGGCGCGGAGGCGGAAGAGAGACGGTGGCCCGTACCGCCGACGACGTTAAACGAGCGGCGCAGCGGACTACAACAACGGTGGCGAAGCGAGACAACGCGAGGAAGACAAGGAAGGAAGAGAGTAGAAGAGGAACGCAACTGGGAGCCGGAGAAGCGAAGGGAGGAACCACCCTCTCACGAGCGTCCCTTTAAAGGCCCGGAAGGGCAACCGTCCATGGTGCCACGCGGCACCCATCGAGGCGCGCCCCACTCCAATCACCGCTTCAGATCCCATGTGCAGATGCGGGGCACGCAGAAAATCCCGGTGCGGGAACCGAAGAGCCAAGCATCAGTTTCCCGAGGCGACGTGCAACGAGAAGTTTCACTGCCCGCCGCAGAGTAATGATGGCGCGTGCCCGCATGGTCGGCGTCAGCACTGACGTCACGGGCAGCGCAACCGCCAAACCTAGCCGGCCAGAAAGTTCAAAATGATGAGGAGCGCGCGCACATTTCGCCTAAGGGTGAAATCCACACGCGCTCGGGGGCTAGTGTCGGGGGGATGACCTCCGGATACCCCAACCGGACAAGAACTACAGCAGTTGGATCACGCCCGGCTGGCTGAGCGCAGCCGGACAAGGAAAGTCAAGCCGACTACCTCACGGTAGCCGGAACGATGAGAAGCAGCTAGCTACAACAGCGTATCCGGAACCAATCAGGAGGACAAGGCGATGTGCGGCACAGTGCGCTGTATGCCCTGGTACAACGACAAGACTGGCAACTACTCGGCCATACCGAAGACTTTGTGGGGTGACGCGGGAACAGTGGCCCGATGCTGACAACAGGCTCGCACGGCATTCACTATGCCCACAACGACCATACCGCTTGTACTCTGATGGGACATAGTTGTACTAGATACTGTAGATGACCAGCCGGCTAGGACCCACCTATGGGGCCCGCCAGCCGGACTGGCTAGTGAGGCCGTTGCCTCTCTGCCTATATAAGGAGAGGCAAAGCCTCAGTAGAAAGGGTTGGTCTATGTGCATTTAAGACAGTAGTTCGAGAATACAGCTCAAGGAGCACTTGTAGCCCGTATATCACTCATAGTCAGATCGACAGGAGTAGGAGTTTTACCTCATCACGAGGGCTCCGAACCTGCGTACTTCCTGCGTCTAGCTACGCTTGCTTGTATCCAATCCCGCCTGCGGACGCCATCGATAGATTCCCTGCTAGTCCCCACACCTCTATCTAACCTGCTTAGGTACTGCCGTTCCCAATACAACGGCACATGCCCTTGCATATAAGTTGGATCGAAACAAGTAATTAAGAACGGGGTACATGATATGCATCTATCAATACATCTTACACATAAATAGATTCCAATCTCATACTTCCTCTATTTTGAAAGATAAGATGTTTTAGCTTTTGTGAAGTGAATCTGCTATACATCTTTTAGGTGTAGATTCAGAGTGAACCTACACATTAAAAGATGTCTAGATACATTCACTTCACGAAAGCTAAAACATCTTATATTATGGAACGGAGGGAGTATATCGAATCATAGAATAAAGATCCACCATATAGGAATTACATATATAACCATAATCATGTTGGGCAACTCATATTGTACTAGATCTATGAAGAACAAGAGAGAAATAGATCATTCTACTACCACAAACTCATAGTCCATAGGTGTACTACTCCCTATTCATCATGGTGATGATGTTGGAGATGTTGCAGAAGGTAGAGATCCCTCCGATGACGGCTCTGGCAGAGTTTTCCCCTACAATCTTCGCTGGTTCTGACTCCTTTTTGGTGTTTCTATGTTTCTATAGCGCTCTCCTCGAGGATGCCCTGGGGGACCCTTTATATAGCAGTTTTTAGGTCAAACCAAGTCCATGGGCGAAAGATTGAAGCAAATCGGACGGCAGGGGTCAAAAGGCACCAGGTGGCGCGTGCAACAAGGTAGGTCGCGGCACCTGGGCTCTTTTGGGCCTCCAATCCCCTCTTGTGAGGTCCAAGCACTCCATATCATCATTCTTCCTAAAATATTGGCTTTCCAAGAATCTTAGCTCTGTTTGACTTTGTTTAGGTCCCTGAAAGATAAAATACACAAAACAGGATTTTCCTGTCCTCCAGAGTTATAACCAAAATAAAGGGGATCATTGGTAAATCCCCAAAAATCAATATAAAACATGTATATTACATTATATATGTTGCAAATATGTGGGAATATGTATCAATAAACTACAAAGGTCATGCATGCATTTTACATCCATCAACATCCCCAAGCTTAACATATGCTTGTCCTCAAGCATGAAGGTGATAAAACTAAACATGAACTTTGGAGTTTGTTACTTACCATAGCTATCAAGCATCACAAATAGTTAAGTGGTCCATACTTTTAAAGAATAACAATAAACAGGCATATTGTAAAGTGATACTTCTCATAATCTTCATACAAGTCTAGAAAAATGTATAGTGACTAGAATAGATGAATAAAGTACCATGGACAATTTTTACAATGCTTCACACAAAAAAGTATGTATGCATATATCTGGATTTTCCTATGTTCAGAATAAAGGCAATAGAAGGATAAATGCATAAGGCTGGTAAGCAGGAAATATATGCAAGACACATCTAGCTTCCAAACACTCTCCCTTATGTTTATGGTTGGATCATAGTTTATCATTAGTGTTTGGTTCCATTGCCCCTCATGACTTGATTATTTTTGGAACTCTTGTTTTTGGCACTTTTTGCTTCTTCTCTCGCCTATTTTATTCCCTTTTTCCTTCTTTCCTCTTTTTTTTCTTTTTCTTTTTTTCCTTTTGCCTTTTGCCTCTCGTATTTGCTTGATTTTTTTGAGAGGTCCGGTTCATGGCATATTCACTATTCTCACTTTATTCATACTAGTAAGTGGGCACGTGCACACACGCTTATGTCTAGTTTGACAACAAAGTTTTTCTAAAACTGAAGTACATCGATATTATAGTATTTTAGTGTTTAACAAAGCAATACTTCAGTTTTTCACTTTTCTCGGTTTTAGAAAAAAGAGGGTCTGACCTCTTTCTTAAATACTTAAAAAATATAGTTTTGAAAAATATTTCAGTTTTAAAACCATATTATTTGTTGGATCCAAACACCTCAAAGTATTTAATACTTCATCATTCTCTTAAGAAACCAAAGTATTCCCTCAATACTTTGATGCCAAATAGGGACTTAGTCTCCCATCTACAATAATGTACTATAGGTACAAATAATTCTTTACGTGAATGCTCTAGCAAGGAAACATGTAAACCCACATGCCAAACAGGGCCTAGTCTCTCATCTACAATAATGTACTATAGGTACAAATAATTTTTTCATTATATTATCTGGGATTCAATTTCTCACAAAAAATGGCAAAAACAATTATATGCTTAGGTAGTTTAGACACATACTACTATTACTCATCTGCCTACGATAATAATGAACGAACAATTTATGTTTCCAACAGAGTAAATGTCGTTTTCAAACCTACATTACAGAACATAAAAAACAATATAATCCACGGTTAAAGGGAGGTTTGTAATATAATCTCATCACAAAAAGACAAAATCATCATGGCAAGACACTAAGCAGACCTCAAAGTTCAATAACCGCAAACAAAGACATACATAGAATCTACTTTATTTCCCATTTCATCCAGAAGAGAGATAGTTGAGCTAATTCATCTATCCTTCACACTCCTGGGAGGAAGTTAACTCGATAACCTTTGTGCCATTTTTTTCAAATATCAGAGGAGAGGGACCAAGATTGCACTCTATTTTTTCTAAACCTTGTTGTCGCCAATGCAACCTCCATAGCAGACATCTCTCATAAGGTGATAGACTACTCAGAGGGCTGCTTAGGTGACCTGCATGCAAAACAAAGATGAATTGGCACATTTGATATCACTGACATCAGTGTCGGAGCTTCATGCAAATTGCAGAGGACGTTGGGTTTTAAAGGATTATGAATTAAACACACAATAGAAGATAATTCTACATAGTAACAATGAATCTCAGCATGTTAAATGGAGCTAATTCGATGCCACTATCGTTCCCTTGCAAAACATAAAATAACCAGCCAGAGCAAAGTGCTAAAAGATAAAACAATATACAATAAACCTGTTCTCGATGATAACAATCTTCTTCCCATGTTGTGAAGTTAAGATGTGAATCAGACTTCAGAATGGTTGTCTGTATACGATGTATAGCATTATGGAAGTGAAAGTGCATTCGTTGGTTTAAATACACACCAGCTATCCTTGGTTTTACTGATAGCACATTAACTTTTCAAATCTGCATTTACCTGAGGAATTACTGGTGATACACTAATCAAGTAGCTCAGACTTCAGATTTGACTGGCTTATGTAACTACGCCGACTTTAAGTAAATAAAAGGCAGACCAGACTGTTAGTTGGAACCCTTAGTTTTATCCCACTGTCTAAATAACCAAGAAAACGAATAGATGCATACTCACGTGACATACCAGGTCGACGGAAGCACACAACCGATGCCATAAAAAATGTTGCACGCTCGCAAAGGCAAAATTTTGTTGGTTGTGCGGCCGAGAACACATCAGCATCGTTCCAGAACGGGATCCAACTGTGGCGGACAATCAAGGCATGCGTGGCGCGGTGGTGCGGCTGGTCTGCTACCACTGCTGGTTGTGCCGCCAAGAACGCATCGGCGATGTTGAGGACCGGGCTCTAACGATGGCGTACAATCAAGCCTCACTTGACATGGTGGTGGGGCTGGCTGCTGGTTGTGCTGCCGGGAACACATCAGCGCCGTTGCGGACCGGGCTCCGATGGTGGCGGATAATCAAGCCTCGCATGGCGCAGTGATGGGGTTAGCCGGTGTAACGTCGGGGAGGCGCCGGTGCATGATAGGCGGCGGGGCGATATAGATCAGAGATGAAAGCGACCTAGCGGGGGCGCGTGGTGACGGCTGACGGGATCGGAGGTCGCAAGTTGAGAGAGGATCGGCAGTGTAGTAGATGGGTGGGGGCAGCGAATGACAAATCAAGAGATATGTGAGGAATTAGCTGCGCAATTAACTTCCTCGTTGAGCGGAATACAGATCTGAGTGCGGTAAAAAAATTGAATGCCTTCCGAGATTGTAGATTCGCAGATGACGGGGCGGTTTTATGCCTGATTGTAGGGATTTAAAGACGGGGCTAGGAAGTCAAATTTTCCTCTGTGGTGGAGTATGATCAGTCAATCAAAATTGATATGTGCACACAACACAACGATTGGGTTATTGGTTGTTAGATCGATATTAGTGCGCCTAATCGTGCGGTGCTGATTTGTCTGTGTATAATAAGCGGGGTGTGCATAAGAAAAATCATGTTTGCTTGTTTAATAGTAGTGGAGATCATCAATGAAGGGTTATTGCCATCACTTACCATTGGTACCCCTGCTTGGAGGGTTTTTTCCCTCATCTTTTATTGTATGCATATTCTTGTTCTACTTGCAAGGGGTGTTCTTATGCTGATGAGTTTGTGGTCACCCCACAACTTAACTTCTCTATGTCACCCACACCCATAATTGATATTGTTTGGAAGCTAAATATAACACACATAATAATATGCTTTGGGATACAACATGAGCTATTTGTGTATGTTGTCCCTAGTATGAGAGCTAAGTTTGTTTTTCTAAAGGAGGGTGTTTTAATATGGTGGGATTGCAATAGTAACCGTTTGACCATCTACAAGCATGTAAAAAGTGTCCATAGTACAATATTATTTCTACTAGAAAAATGTCGTACTATCCATTTATGTTGAAAATAAGAACTAGCACTAGATAAAACACTTGTAAGTTATTACTTCATAAAGCATATGAAAAATATAACTAGAAGCAATAACATAGCTTAGTATTCACGTTTTATTTTTATCATGGCATTCAAACTTAACTTTTTATTTCAGTAGGGCTTTCCTAAGAATGCAAAACATTTATCATGGTGGTCTTATTTATTCCAAAGGGTTACATGCACAATTAAATACAACACTAGATAAAGACGCTCCAAGTTTCTATAATCAACTCATGTTGCTCAAAAAACAAAGTTAAGAGGTTTGAAAACTGAGAGTTTAGTAAGTATAGTGGGGTGCCTTGAGCATCCCAAAGCTTATGGTTTTCACCATTCTTGGATAGATTTTGGTGTGGTGTTCCTCTATTCCCTGTCAAAAAACTCCAACACAAAAAATTCTCCCATTTCTTTTCTATGGGATGACATAGTGGTAAAAGATATGTTGCTATATACCATATAATCCTCAAACAAAATTTCTCAAAAATTATATCATGTTGTATACATTCTTAGCATATTAAAATACTCATGGTAAATCATTTTGTGATTCAAAAGAATAGCTTAAACAATACAAGGAAGAACATGTCCAGATTTTTAGCAGCATAAAAACATATTTATTTCGACCACTTAAACATATCAGTAATTTTATCTAATTTTTGTGCATATATAGGATGAAAATTTGTAACTATGGTTTAAATATGAGCGTAATCGGAGTTACATAAAAATCATAGAATGTTTTTACTAAACAGTGTTTGTGCAGGAATTTGTTACTCCATATGTTTATCAACTTTAAATCATGTAGATGGGTTCAACTTGGTGATTCATTAAAAACTTAAGAGGATAAACTAAAAAGAGACTCTTTAAACTTCAGCAAGAGTGCAGAATAAAATCCAAGAGAAAAACAAATCGGGTTGCCTCCTGAAAAGAACTTTTTATAGCCATATAGCTAGACTTTACTTGTTTCATGTGATGTGGATATCATGTGGTAGCTTGTACCTTGGTGCTATCTTCTTCTTCTTTGGGAAGTGTTCCATACACTTTTTGTATGGAAACCAAAACTTCACATTTCTTTCTTTTGAATCAATGATTGCTCCCGTAGTTCTCAAAAAAGGTCTTCCCAATATTATAGGACTAGAGGTTTTACTCCACATGTCCATTATAACAAAATCAACAGGAACAAAAGTCATATATAACTCAACCATGAAATAATTTAATTTTCCTAAAGTATGCTTCGTTGAGTCATCAGCAAGTAAAATGGCTCTTGAGCATTTTTTTTCATAGTTTTAAGTTCTAGAAATTCATATAATTCTTTTGACAAAACCGAGACACTAGATCCTAGATCTAATAGAGCATGATGGGTCTATTTGATAATAGTGGTTAATATATTGGGGATCCAAGCATCCCCAAGCTTTGCTCGTATCATAACTTTATTGTTGTATTTTCTATCTTTTCTTTTATGCCATAGTTTGCAATATATGAGCCAAAATCATGATTGATGAATATTAATGGATGGATCATGAGAATACTTTTGCAATATATTAATGAGTTCATGAAAGCTAAATTTATCCAGCTAATGTAGAGATTCTTTTGTTTCACTAAGCATTTTAACTTCCTCTACTTGTTTTTCATTTATAATCATTAAGCATAGTAGATTATTTTTCCTCTCTCAATGGTTCTTTAATAGGGGTCACAAATTGCAACAAGATTGGTTGTTTATCTCCTTGTTCTTTCTTTTCTTTTACCACCCAAACCTCTTTGCCTTCCTTTGTATTTTACTTATATGTTGGGAAACTTTGTTTCTTTACTTTTGCTAGGGGTGAATTTTTGAATGAGATGACGCCTTTTAATATATCCCCTAAGTATGATACCCTTTTTCAGCGTTTGAAAGCTTCTTATCATCTTTTGGAAATTCTTTTTCACAAATATCTAGTTTCTCGATGATTATGCCATTATCTTCTATTTCTGGTATAGTGCTTTTGGAGAAGAGTTCTAAATATTCAAAATCATCCTTTGCAGGTAATTCTTTAATGCATTTATCAATTCTATCTTTGGCCGAAGTAAGCATTGTTATTATGTTTTCCACTTCCCCATCGTTTTCCCGGTGGGTGCTAAAGATAGTTTTAAGAGCAATAGCTTAACCTGTTGGTGAAGATAAAACATAACTCCCCCACTAGCTCTATCTAAAGCATTTTTGTACCAAGCATCTAATCCATAGTAAAAGAAAAGGTTCATATTTTCTTCCCCACAAGAAGTAGGCTCCTCACTATATATTTTGTTTATTCTTTCCCAAGCATGTTTTAATGTTTCTACAAAACGTTGCTTAAAGGTGGTGGTGGTATTCATGGGAAGGATTACTTCTGGTTTGTTCATGTTGCTCATGTTTACAAACAGAATTAATATTAGTTTTATGGTTTTTATGTTCTAATGAAAACAAACAAACAAATAAAATACTAAAACAAGACACAACAAAATTGCTTTAAAAATCTAAAGGAGAAGAAAAGGCTCATAGTGGTGTAACCTCCCCAAGCTTAGGTGTTTGCACAAAGTTGGTCATAGATCTATGACGATTTGGCACAAGATGGTCATAGGCTATTTGGAGATGTCAAAATCCTATAGAATTACGACAATTTGTGTCAAATCGTCGTAATTTTAGCATATGAAATTGTCATAACCCCCATGATACAGCTTAGAGTCTTAGTTATACCCCACTATGACCAATTTAAATCATCATGTCGTCTAAAATTTTAGACATTAAATTGAGTGATCAGCCACATCATCAGTTACGCCCACGTGGCATGTCAATATGCCACTTTTTGTAAATGTATATGCCACTGTATGTCCATGAGTTAATACACGTGGCCCTCACGAAATAATCAATACACGTGTACTTGGACCTGGTGCCTCGGGAAATAATGGCAAAAAATGCACAACAAGGGGAATCAAACCCGAAACCTCCCGAACTCCCTAGCAACCTCAACCACTACAGCACACCATGGTTCCTGTAATATTCCTGCGCATGAGTATAATTAACACAAAGTTGGTTTGCTGGGCTTAGCCAAAGTCATCGAATAAATGCGGCAAAAATATGGTCGATCCAGGAATCGAACCAGCAACCTCAAGCTCTCTCACTTTCTAGCGACGCTAACCACTGAAGCACACCATGGTTCTTGTAATATTTTCATGGTGAGCAAACAAATGACGAAAAAATATGGTGGATCCAGTAATCGAGATTATTACTTACACACGTGACCCACCACTATTTAGTGGGATTATTAGTAAAAAAGAGGTCAAGCGAGGACTTGAACTCACGACCTCAAAAACAAGCCACCGTGCTCGTGTTGTAATAGAATTGCAAATTTCCTTTAAATGATAGTTTCAGTTATTGGGCCTAGACCTCAATCCTAGAACGAGCCTCCGTAGGAAGAGAGTCTGGCTGCGGTAAATTAATTATAGGCTAGTCTTAGATTTGAACATAGTAGATTAGGTCTGGGCCAGCTCCGCTGGTCCAGTTAGAATAGTTTTTTTCTATTTTTTCTTATTTCTTTTATATCTTTTTCATAAGAAGTCTAAAAGAATTGATTTTTGTCTCTAAATTTTTATAAAATTCAATACATGATCATATCATGTTATTGAGAAATAATTTGACTATTTTAAAAAAATGGATTTACTAATCCCATATTAGCCATAGTAGGGACAATATCATATTTTGAAACTAGGGAGTGACCGTTCTCGTCTATGGGTTGATTATTCCTAAAATATTAATGGATCTCTGAAGAAATATCATATTGTGAGTCTAAAATGATTTTTTCAGAAAATCATGAGCATTAGGTCATGTACTTGCAGTTCAAACCAGACCCACTTCCTACCATTTCGACACACATTTATCTTTTTCACCAGGGGTGGAAGAAAAGGTTTTAAAATCCCCGGTTGGGACATTATCCATGTAAGGTGGTCTAGTATTTTTGAAAAATGGGGTGGTAGCATTTTTGAATTGAACATTTGGTGTTGCTCATAAAACACCCTAATTTTGGCACTCGAAAAATAGAAAATGGCTTTTCTGTCCTGCAACATCGTTCGCTATCCCAAGATTCACATTTTTGCACAATATGGGCACATTATCATAAACTATGCCGCTATTTTAGCCATAACACTGGTCGTTTGGCCCGAAAGCCATGAAACCTTGAACATGATAGGTCATTTCTGTGAAGGTTTTTTCGAGATGCAATCAATATACCAAGTTTGGTATTTTTCCTTTCAACTATGTCACATAATATGACACCACGCGAAGGATTTACATTGTTCGGAGGGTCTTTGAATTTCTTATGCCCGTTTTAAAATTTTCCTGTTTCAAACTATGGTCAAAACGACAGGCATGAAGATAGAGGATGGGCCTCGCTAAACTTGTGTTAGATCTTTGAAGAAACATCATATTGTGAGTCTAAAAATGATTTTTGCAAAAAATCATGAGCATCAGATCATATACATGTAGATCAAACCGGCCCACTTCCTACCGATTCGACACACATTTGTCTTTTTCATCAGGGTGGAAGAGAAGGTTTTAAAATCCTCGGTTGGGACATTGTCCATGTAAGGTTGTCTAGTATTTTTGGAAAATGGGGGTGGTAGCATTTTTGAATTGAACATTTGGTGCTGCTTCACAAAACGCCCGGATTTTGGCACTGGAAAATAGAAAATGGCTTTTCCGGGCAATGAAAAGGAAAACTTCCACCTGAAACATCGTTCGCTATCCCAAGGTGCATATTTGTGCACAATATGGGAACATTATCACAAACTCTGCCGCTATTCCAGCCATAACACTGGCCATTTGGCCCGAAATCCATGAAACCTCGAACATGATAGGTCATTTCCGTGAAGGTTTTTTTTGTGATGCAATCAATGTACCAAGTTTGGTATTTTTCCTAGCAACTATGTCACATAATATGACACCACGCGAAGGAATTATATTGTTCTGACGGTTTTTGAATTTCTTATGCCTCTTTTAAAATTTTCATGTTTCAAACTATGATCAAAATGATGGGCATGAAGATAGAGGATGAGCCTCGCTAAACTTGCATTGGATCTCTGAAGAAAAATCATATTGTGAGTCTAAAAATGATTTTTGCAAAAAATCATGAGCATCAGATCATGTACATGTAGTTCAAACCGGCCCACTTCCTGCCAATTCGGCACACATTTATCTTTTTCACCAGGGGTGGAAGAGAAGGTTTTAAAATCCTAGGTTGGGACATTGTCCATGTAGGGTGGTCTAGTATTTTTGAAAACTGGGGTGGTAGCATTTTTGAATTGAACATTTGGTGTTGCTTCACAAAACACCCCGATTTTGGCACTAGAAAAATAGAAAAAGGCTTTTCCGGGCGACGAAAAGGAAAACTTCCTCCTGAAACATCGTTCGCTATCCAAAGATGCACATTTGTGCACAATATGGGCACACTATCACAAACTATACCTCTATTCTAGCCGGAACACTGGCCATTTGGCCCGAAAGCCATAAAACCTCGAACATGATAGGTCATTTCCGTGAAGGTTTATTCGAGATGCAATCAATACCAAGTTTGGTATTTTCCCTTGCAACTATATCACATAATATGACACCACGCGAAGGATTTACATTGTTCGGAGGGTTTTTAAATTTCTTATGCCCGTTTCAAAATTTTCATGTTTCAAACTATGGTCAAAACGACGGGCATGAAGATAGAGGATGAGCCTCCCTAAACTTGCGTTGGATCTCTGAAGAAACATCATATTGTGAGTCTAAAAATGATTTTTACAAAAAATCATGAGCATCAGATCATGTACCTGTAGTTCAAACCGGACCCACTTTCTACCGATTCGGCACGCATTTGTGTTTTTCACCAGGGGTGGAAAAAAAGGTTTTAAAATCCCCGGTTGGGACATTGTCCATATAAGTGGTATAGTATTTTTAAAAAATGGGGTGGTAGCATTTTTGAATTAAACTTTTAGTGTTGCTTCACAAAACGCCTCGATTTTGACACTCCAAAAATAGAAAATGGATTTTTGGTGCGACGTAAAGGAAAACTTCCTACTGCAACATTGTTCTTTATACCAATATGCACATTTGTGTACAATATGTGCATATTATCACAAACTATGTCGCGATTTTGGCGATAATATTGGTCATTTGCCCTATAGAATAAGCCAGCCAATCAGAGGACGCAGATAGACTACCCCGGATCACCCCCGGACATAGATCTGAGCCATCCCCATGGTCTCATCCAACGTACAAAATTCCTCCCCTGAAATTTTGGACAGGGGCACCAAAATAGAAAAAGACCTAAATGCCCCCACCAAAAGTGAGAAAGAAAGGGGCAGTTTGGAAAAACCATCCTCATCCCTCACTTCCGCTAGGTCACCCTATCCCTCCCTCCTCAAATCCCATCGTAGCCTCACCAACTCCTCGCCGCCACCACCTACCTCCCCTGCCCTCTACGTGAGATCTCGATCTCGATCCAGAGAGGTTCCTCGCCGGAGAAACCTCTCCATCGCCACCTACCCTAGATCCCCACACACCTAGCCCAGCGTCGCCTACCCTAGATCCACGCGACCACCCCGGCACCTCTTACCCCAGATCCCCACACGACCAACCAGCGCCGCCCCGGCCCTTTCTCTCCCAGCACCGATTGCGGCCCTTCCCACCCTAGACCCCCTCTCCCAGCTCCGGTTGCGGCCCCTCCCACGTAGACCCCCTCTCCCAGCGCCGATTGCAGGCTTGCATCCCCTCCCACCCCATACCCCCCCCCTCCTCTAGCTCAATGGGAGCCACCATGACATGGTCGTCACCACCACAACAGCGCCGACATGGCGAGCATGATGGTGGTAGACTTCCTAATGTGTGGCATGGAGGCGGCGGTAGAGCCCGTGAAGATGCTTCTGTAGAACCTCGGTGGTGTGTCCGTGTTCGTCGTCACGCCGAGGAAGCAGCAGACTGATACGCTCGTCACTATTCGCCTCTTCAAGGACACCCTAATTTGAACAACACCATGAGGTACGACCGAAGCCCCCTCTCCTGGTTGTAGTTCCGTGAGCTACACACTCGACTTAGATGAGCGTGATCTGTAGGAAGATCGACCGTGGAGATTTGTGGTTCGTTTATTTGCGGTGTGGGGATTCGTGGTTCTTGTCGCATATTGAATCTGCACTGAACACTTTGTGCTTGAGCTGTTACTGGTAGAAACTAATTTATTGATGATTGATAGTTGTAAACCTATTGTAGATATGCAGTGTGCTAAGCATATTATTATCTGAACAAAAAAACATGGAAGAAGTGCTGAGCTTAATGTACTGAAATTATTTTGCAGTAATATTATAGTTGTTTCAATATTAACAATGTTTTGAAAAAATGCTTGGTATTGCTGGTTATATTGCACATCGTTTTTTAGTAATATTGATATATTTATTGCTTCATTTACTGAATCAAGTACAAGAATGATTAGGTTACTACTGCACCGTTTTTTTCATCTTACATGGGTAATTATGACACCATGTTGCTACACTGTGATGGTGCTTGCCAGATTGTTCATGCTTGCTTTCTTGTTCACATACTAGTTCAAAATCTATTTAAGCAAGAACTATGTACCTACTGTCAATAAATTTTACACTAGCTAAACCATCCAATGAGGTTGTTCACATCTGCAATTTAAACCGTGCTAGACTGTGATTTAGAACTAGAGCACACGGGAATTGTTTACTGGAGAAACTTAGTACATGTTTATTTTCTTTCTAGCTGATCTATGTTGTTTTTAGAAGATATTGCTTTTTTCCAACTGACAGCCATTACCGTATTTTCCTTTCTTCTACAGGAGCTCTAGGATGAAGGTGCTAGAAGTGAAAGCTTCATATTCAGCAAATAGTTGATGGTCATATATTTTTTGGCTAGTTGTATCTTCTTAGGAGTTGATAAGTCATATTTTTACGAATTGCTGGGTGTTCTCTGTTTATAGCACACTCTTGTACTGCTAGCTTTACCCGAGATTTGATGTTTGATGCTACTATTAACTTGTATTCATGCTGGTTGTTCTCGTAGACCCGATGTAGTGCTGCAACCGGAGCAACATATTCTTCAAATTAGATACGTCTCCGGTTTATCCTTTTCTCCTCTTTGCTACTTGGTTGATGGATCATGATGCCATGCATTATTTTTGAGTAAAGTCCCTATGTGAAAAGGAAGTTGTTTTCTGATTAGCTTTTACTAGGATCTGGTCGAGTCTATGATGTTAATTTGGTTACTGCTGTATGTGTTTCTTTCGAGTTATGGTGTAAGTGATAATGATCTATATAGGAAAACACTGTACTCCAGTTTTTAATAAATGCTAGGCATTTCTCATGATACTACCAACAAGTTTTCTTTCTTAATGTAACTAGTTCCTTTATATTTTTCATATCAGGTCCAAGTATGCATTGGTTGTGTTTCAAACATAAGTTACATGATCTATTGTACATGTTCTCAACTTGCCTAGTTCTTGCTAGTAATATTGTTTTCTCGGCTTTTGTTATCAAAGATGTGGTACATTATCTGTTCGTATACAAATGATTGTGCCAACTAAGTTTTTATAGGTGATTCTATCCTATAGTATAAGAACTGAGCACTACAAGGAATGTGCTAACTCGTGACCCCAAAAATTGGTCATAGTAAGGTCATAGTAATCCATCTATGACCTTTCTATGACCAAAAGTAGTAGGTTACATACCGAGGGTCACTATAGACAGCTAACGACCTTTTTTGAATTGGTCATGGACTACTATGACCAATATAGAGGTCAGAAACTCTATGACCAAAATTTTGGTCATGAACAATCTACCCTGTCCACGTCAGCGAATCCTACGTGGCAGATTTTTATGACCAAATCAATTGGTCGTGGTTAGATTCAACCTGGTCCAGTTCAACCACTAAAAATGCCAAGCCCAATAATTCTAGCCCTTTTCTTATCTGGATCATGGACTTTGATCATGCAATATTTTTATGGGCCTTGGCCTTTGAAGCTCGATTGCATTGATGGGCTTCAGCCTTTTAAGCTCGATTACAGCGTTTGGTTCTGACCTATTATTGGGTATTTCTTTTTAGTTCTTGCTGTAGCAATGGGTTTGTCCCACTTGTCACGTTCCTATTCTGATGTTTTTACAATAATATAGATTACATATATTTCAAATGAAACAGGAAGATAAGACACAAAATTATTCAAGTTGTAGACAAAATTAGCCTACGATATTGTTGAAATCATACTCAAAATTAGCCTATTACAGTCTTTATAGTGCTCATACAGCCAGATATGATGACTAGTACAAAATATAAATAGCTATCTACTCTCTGCTTTGTCAAGCTTCACGCTTCAAATTTCTTCGGCATGGAGCTCCTGTAACAGATAAACAACAACACACACCATTCTTTAGTTACACACTGCATTCATATACATGTACAGTAAACAGAAGTGAGGACAAATACAACAATTATCTTAATTCAAGCCAAAGATCTGCTAGTATAGAAAACATAAGCAGGATGTTTAAAACAACACTATCTCAGTCAATGTTCTTAGACACGAATAATTGAAGCACCCTCTTCCCGCTGTCCTTAGCTTCAGCACCGGGGAACAGACGACCAAGTTAGCACTTAGCAGAGGAGAAGAGGGGATGGGTACCTTGGAAGAGGATAGCAGCCTCGGGTCTACACGAACAATGGCGCCGCCCTGACCAGGATCCTCGATGTTGCAGCCCTCCCTGCACCCCCATTGACAATGCCGACAAAGAAAAAACAATATGTGAAAGAAAGAAAGTAGAAAATGGCCACTCAAATTAGTAGACTATACTCATGCATTGAAATACATGATGAAGAGACAATACTCGAAAAAGTATTAGCACCATGGCAATAAGAACTGAGCTCAGTGTCATAAATAATAAGGCAAAACACACACACACACACAAGAAGCTCAGTGTCAATCCATCTATGACTCAACTGTTAGCACATTTGTTTAATCTGACAGGAGCAAGCATGCAACTAGGTGAAGAAAAATACATCTGCAACTATAAGCTAGGTACAACAGATGCTTGATTTAATAAACAAGTGGACACAAATACTACAAGCATATGCAACTATAAACATGCAAGGACAAGCAAATAACTCCCCTAATACAAGTAGGCACTAACAGGAATAAGAAGGCCCAAATCGACTAAATAAGAGTCATGGATTTGAGGATCTAGGTATGATCTAGATGGGATCTATCTCGGTAAAGCTTAGTTAGTGACTTACCAACAACATGGGGACGGTGGAATGAAGCCACGACGGATGTGTCATCGTGGTTGCAGAGGAGACGTTGTCAAAGAAGGTGCTTAGGATGCTTCCTGTGGAGGCCGGATCCGGCGGTGGAGGGTCAATCTTGATCCGCTCATGCAGCAACTTCTCCAGCAACACAATCTGCCCACAGAAGAGATCAAGACTATTATGCTTCAATGCAGAATCAACACAAACTATTATGCATAAGACATATGATGCTCAATGAATGCCCAAGTATACATATATACTGATCAACATAAATATAGACATATGGTATTTGGTGAAATCATATAGTATAATGTCTCACTTAACTGTTTAGAATAGTTTTAGGACATCACATATGGGGCAGACTAACCAAAATACTAGAACAAATTTGTGAGGTGGTGATGGTATTGAACAACTAAGAACATGTATAGATGAACAAATAAACACCTAAGTGATTATTTGTAGGTACTTCTCCAAATTAACACAATCTTTCAGGCCTAACCATAGGTTAGAAGGGTAGTTAGAATAGTTATAAGTTTCTTTCTATGGAAACAGAAGCTGCAGGAAACATAATAACATGAATCGTTAGCATCAAGTGAAATACATCTATTTTGTGCACCCTAAACAGCTAATAATAATCATTAGCATCAAGTGAAATACATCTATTGCGGAAGCGTTGTTGCAATAACATAGCATACTAATAGAATGAATTTGTAGCACTATGCTCAAAATCACCGTATGGGGAACACCACAATTGCAGTACTATGTTTAATCAAAACCTAAGAAGAACTTATCCCATTCTCTCCTTGTTCTAGCAATTCACACCAAACAAGCATCCGCAGACCCTAGTAAACTTCTACTGTACCATGCAGAGAAGAACAGAAAAGGGGCAGAGGTGTGAGAGCCATGAAGAGGTCGAGCTCCTCGCCCTAGAGGGCCCGACCGCGGCGGCCGTAGCGAGCGGGGGAGGGCGTGCCACGATCTGAGCGTCAATTCGAGGGAGCTGGTTGACGCAAAGGCATGCGACATGGGCCTCCAGGATGCGCTCGTACAGTGGGTAGGCCGCGACGGCCGCCTTCTCTCGCTCCCCTCCGCTGCAGGGGGAAGCTAGGGTTCGGCAAGGAGGCCGTGGTCGGGGTAGTGGACCGACATCGGGGCCAGCTGTAGTCCCTGCGCAACGAGGAGTACGCGGAGGTGCACAGGCGTGACCCGTGGCGAGGGGGACGCGGAGGCACGGCGGTGGGAGGTGCCGGTGACTATCGGCCTGCTTTCTAGAGCTCCAGTGGGACGATGCCGTGGAGGGCGGCAACGGTGCGGGAGAGAAGAAGAGGTGGATCTGGACGGGTTCGAGGTGGGGGAGAAAACTGGTGGGGCGGCGGGTTCCGAAGTGGCTCTGTGGTCGATGGGTGGGAGAAGGGTGGAGGGGTGGCGGCAGGCAACGGGAGAAGAGATGGCTTAGGGTTTGGGAGTTCTGGGCTTCTGGGACCTCGTGAGGGTTAAAATATTGTCTGACGAAACTACCCCTAGGTTTTAGTTAGAGCAGCCGGGAGTTCTAGGGTCGTCTCGGTCATTTCAATCCAAAGTGGGTGAGGCGGGAAAGTTAGATCAAGATCATTGGATGTGAATAAATGGCTGAGATGTGCTTTTCTCGGGGTGATCCCTGGGTAGGTTGGTACTTTGTTCTGACTGGTCGGCTTTATTTTTCATTTTACGAATGCTGAAAACTAGGCGATTTGTGAAGCAACCACCAAAATGGTTCCACCACATTTTTCCAAAATACTAGACCACCTTACATGGACAATTGCGCAATCGGAGAATCTAAAACCTTTCCATGCACCTATCGTGAAAAAGACAAATGTCTACCGAATCGGTAGGAAGTGAGTCCGATTTGAACTACATGTACAATATCTAATGCTCATGATTTTTAAAAAAATCATTTCTAGCTTCACAATAAGTTGTTTAATCAGAGATCCAATGCAAGTTTAGCGAGGATCATCCCCTAGTTAAGAAAATTCATGCCTACCGTTTTGACCATATTTTGAAATGGGCATAAGAAATTCAAAATGGTGCAAACAAGGTGAACCCTTCATGTGGTGTCATATTATGTGACATAGTTGGAAGGAAAAAATATCAAACTTGGTATATTCATTGCATCTTGAAAAAACCTTCACAAAAATGACCTATCTTGTTCGAGGTTTCATGGCTTTCGGGTCAAACGACCAATGTTATGGCCAGAATCGCGGCATAGTTTATGATAACGAGCCCATATTATGCATGTATGGGCATTGTGTGATGGCAAACAATGTTGCAGGAGGATGTTTTCCTTTTCGTCGCACAGAAAATGCATTTTCTATTTTGCGAGTGCCAAAATCGGGGCGTTTTGTGAACAACAACCAAATAATAGTTTCAAAATGGTACCACTCTATTTTTCAAAAATAATAGACCCACCTTACATGAACAATGTCCCAACTAGGGTACCTAAAACCTTTCCGTCTACCACTGGCGAAAAAGACAAATTCCTGCCGAATCGGTAGGAAGTGGGTCTGGTTTGAACTACAGGTACATGATCTAATGCTCATGATTTTTTGAAAAAATCATTTTTAGACTCACAATATGATATTTATTTAGAGATCCAGTGCAATTTTAGCGAGGCTCATCCGCTATCTTCTTTCCCACCGTTTTGACCATAGTTTGAAACGAAAAAAATTGAAACAGGCATAAGAAATTCAAAAATGGTCCGAACAATGTAAATCCTTCACGTGGCATCGTATTATGTGACGTAGTTTCAAGTAAAAATACCAAACTCGGTATATTGCAAGTTTCCCAAAAAAACCTTCACAGAAATGACCTATCATGTTTGAGGTTTCATGGCTTTTAGGGTAAACGACCAATGTTATGGCTAGAATCATGGCATAGTTTGTGATAATGTGTCCATATTGTGCACCCGTGTGCATCTTGTGATGGAGCACAATATTGCAGGAGGAAGTTTTCCATTGCGTCACACGGAAAAAGCATTTTCCATTTTTCGAGTGCCAAAATCGGGACGTTTTGTGAAGCAACCACCAAATAATAGTTTCAAAATAGGACCACCCTATTTTCCAAAAATAATAGACCCACCTTACATGAACAATGTCTCAACTGGGGTACCTAAAACCTTTCCATCTACCCCTGGCGAAAAAGATAAATTCTTTCCGAATCGGTAGAAAGTGGGTCCGGTTTGAACTACAGGTACATGATATAATGCTCATGATTTTTTGAAAAAAAATATAGACTCACAATATGGTGTTTTTTTAGAGATCCACTGCAATTTTAGTGAGGCTCATCCGCTATCTTCATGCCCGCTGTTTTGACCATAGTTTGAAACAAAAAAAATTGAAACGGGCATAAGAAATTCAAAAATGGTCCGAACAATATAAATCCTTCGCGTGGCGTCATAATATGTGACAGTTTCAAGGAAAAATACCAAACTTGGTATATTGCAAGTTTCCCAAAAAAACCTTCACAGAAATGACCTATCATGTTCGAGGTTTCATGGCTTTTAGGCTAAACGACCAATGTTATGTCTAGAATCACGGCATAGTTTATGATAATGTGTCCATATTGTGCACCCGTGTGCATCTTGTGATAGAGAACAATATTGCATGAGAAAGTTTTCCATTTCGTCACACAGAAAAAGCATTTTCCATTTTCCGAGTGCCAAAATCAGGGTGTTTTGTGAAGCAACCACCAAATAATAGTTTCAAAATGGTACCACCCTATTTTAAAAAAATAATAGACCCACATTACATGAATAATGTCCTAACTTGGGTATCTAAAACCTTTCCATCTACCCCTGGCTAAAAAGACAAATTCCTGCCGAATCGGTAGGAAGTGGGTCCGGTTTGAACTATAGGTACATGATCTAATGCTCATGATTTTTTGAAAAAATCATTTTTAGACTTACAATATGATGTTTCTTTAAGGATCTAGTGCAAGTTTAGCGAGGCTCATCCGCTATCTTCATGCCCACCCCTATTGTCAAAACCATGCTTCAAAATCTCTATTTACACCTATTAAGGTTTTATATGAAAATATATTCTTGTAGTTTTTATAGAAACTAAAAGTGTTCCATAATGTACTAAAAACATTCTCTGAAACTTTACAGTTCCTCTAAATTTTATTTGACTCAATTTGAAATTATGATTAAAAAGATACAAAAGAATTCAAAAAAGGAAAAAGAAAAAACTGGAGGTGGCCGGCCCGGCGAACCCGCTAGGAAAACGGGCCGGCCGAGCAAGCCTCGCACGCTCAGGGAGCAGCCTAAGGTGGGCCGAGGCCCAAAAGCTAAAAGGTGGAGGCCTATGTGGGTTTGACCCCGGCCCCCGAAAGATGGTTAAGAGGGCGCGATACTCTCCTCTGTACAAGGTGATACCGGCGGCCAGGTGGTAGAGCACTATGTGGACGAAGCGAGGTCACGAAGTCGTGAGTTCGACTTCGGTCCCCGACGTTTTTGTCCTATAATTCGGTCGGCATGCATTTTAGTTCCGCATGGACGATGGGTCCCTCCTGTCAGTCAAGCAGTCAACGCCATGCCATTGAAAATGAACACTAGTTTTTGTAGGTCCCACAAGTCATAGTTGCCCCTCCTGGTCAACAAGTCAAAACCAACATGGCAAGCAGGCCCCACATGTGATTGGGTAGGAGTATAATTGGTAGTCAAGAGGTCAACACCATATGGACATGACATGTAAATGTAAATTGACACGTGGATATGACATATATGCAGACACGTCAGCGAAACTTGACACGTAGACGCGACACCTAGATCAACCCGCTAAGGTGGCCATCGGTCTTTCTTAAGTTATCATGAATAGCACCCACGACCATTTAAATTGGTCGTAGTCACCCAAAATTAAGGTCATGGACTAGTGATGTCTATGTTATGACCAACCGGTGTAAGCAAGCTATGACCTTCCTGACAAAAAAGGTCGTAGTTTTTCAGGGTTTGTACCCTCACAAATGGCCTACGACCAGTTGGTTCGAAATGGTCATAGCTCTATGAAAAAAAAAATCAGGGTCGTTAAGAAGAGGTCACTAGTCAATATATTTCGTGTAGTGTGAGTGAAATCTAATCTTATGGTAATGGTACTTTTCTGTTTGAAATGCAAAAGGCCGAGAAGCCCAAGGCCGAGTACACCATTAAAATCGTCTTTACGAGAGCTACATGTTAATGAAGTTCCAGAGTAGCTAGCTTTAGTACTTGCTGAGAGTTTAGTTTGTATGGTCCAGGCTATGAAAGATTTGATGGCTGAATTCGTTGTGATGTGACCGTTGTAATGTGTTCTAACTATTTTGACTGTCATACTGTAACAAAGCGATTTTGGATATTATTTATATATTTTCATGTGTTTTCATTATCCTTTCTGATTGGTATATTGGTTATTATTTTGATGTGAAAATAATTCAAATCTCACAAATGAGAACTGACAATTGGGACCCATTGTCTAGAACAACCTGACAGTTCAGACCCTTTGTAGAACAATCTGACAATTGGGACCCATCTAACAAAAAGGCCGAAATTGGAAATTAAATGGATTTTCAAAAGGCTAAGACATAAAACAAACGGTTGAAAATCTAGAATTTGGCCCACCTAGCTAAGACCAGAATTAATAAGCATAAATTGATTAAATGGGCTTGGCCCATATAAACGGGTGAAGTGGACCGGGCTGAATTCTTGCCACGTAGGATCTGCCATGTAGGATATGATGTGGCCATACTAGATGTCCCATGATGATAATAGATTGTCATAGAGGTTATGACATTGCGAGATCGTCATACACGGTTATGACGATTTCGCAAAAATCGTCGTTATAGTTCATTTGCGACGCCCATGTTTCGACAATCTCAAAATCGTCATAAACGGACTATTGTGATGATTTTGTGACGAAAATAGAGGGTCATATATAGCCATATTCCTTGTAGTGATGGTACTAGAATATGTTCTAGCAGTTGTTGTGAGCTGGATTGTGCTCCTAGCTTGATGATGACGATGCTAGAAAATGTTCTAGTAGCTGCTGTGGGAATTTAACCACACTGCAACCACTGTAAGATCCTCTTGCAATTCCCTAGTAATGGCGTCAGAAAATTTTCTTGATGGAAACAACTCCATGTGTACCAACTCATTGGGAGTCCAAGTGCTGAGTGTTGTAGCAAGCGTCTGTTCCCCACATGGATGACTCGAGGGTTTATCTCGAACTCTCTGGGAATTGGAAAAGTGTATCTTGTTGTTCTCCTCTTAAGCAACCTACGAAACAAAGTTTTTGCCTTGTGTCCCCAACTCCACCATGTGGTTGTCAAGCACAAGGTTTCGTTATTAGTAATATGACATAACAATATAAATAAAATAAAATAAAAAAATATAAAACTACGCAAGCAAAGACAATGCAATAATAAAAAGGTTGTTTTGTGTTTTGTTTGTGTTTGCAAGTAAAGAAAGTATTTTTTGTATTTTCGAAATATTCAATTGCAGAAAATATAGATGATAGTACAATTGTTGGACCAGCGGGGTTCATGGGTTCACTTGTTGTTTGCACATGAACACGTCGCCTTGTACCGTCGACGCCGAGCGCGATGCGCGGCAGCACGCGCCGAGGGAGGCTCGCCGGAAGCACGGTACACAAGACAATCCGACGAGCGCTTTTGAATACCTGAAACCCCGCTCGCCCGGGAGGGACCCCATCAAGGCGTCGCGGTGGCTATGGGCTGCCCTAGGTCGGCCCGACCGCCCCTAAAGCCTCCTGGATTCGCAACCTCCAATCTTGAAGAACAACGAAGAACGAGAAGAAAGATACAAAGGGAGAGGGATAAAAGTAGATGAACACGGAAAAGTAGTAGATTTGTTTGTTGGATTGGTGTTGGTTCAATCGGCTTGCACCCCTATCACACGTATATAAGGAGCGGCTGAACTTTTTGTGCAAGAAAGAGGCTTAGAATCACGTCCAAAACCCTAGTTAGGGTCAAATTCGGATGGTCTAGTCCGAACTTTTCGTAACTGTTCAGCCAAAAACTTGCATATACCTTACCAACCACTTTTGAGGTAGTAAGCGAGCTCGGATCAAAATATCATAAAATGGAAAGTTGTTGGTGTAGAAAAGGCGAAGAACTTTGCTTATGGCCACTTTTCCATCTGACCTGATCTTGATGGTCATTTCTCCTGTTTGTGTATCAAACTTGGATTTTGACCGAACAATTTCAGTTCTTCTCGTTCGTATTTTAATTCTGTAGGTCGTATACTTGCTCAGACGAAGATGTCTCCAAAAGGAAAGTTGTTCGTCCCGCAAAACCGAAGAAAACTCATGTTTTGCACTTTTCAATCCCAGGTGATCTTTACTGCTTAAATTAAGTCGTAAGAAGATTACTCAGTCTAGCGGTTTTTATATGAAATTTCACGCCCAAGGGGAGACAATGTCTCTGGTCGGGCGACCACAACACCTAAACCTAGTATTTTGCCCTTCTTTATTATATTGTTAGTAAAATTTGCATTATAACTATGATCAAGATGATTCAAAAACTAAAGTTGCTTGTTTCGACGAGATGCAAAACTTTCATGTTCAGCACTTTTTCATTTGAAGTCATCTTAAAGGAGTCATAGTGGAAGCCTTCATATATCAATCTCCGAGTTTTCTCTGAACACTAGCATAATCGACTACTAAGCCTGATCATGGCTTGACTTGATACGATGCCTCTTTGATAATGATTAATAATCCTCCAAGTGGACCTTTCTGAGTATCCCTATCTGTTTGCCTTGATTAGCTACAAGCCCAAAACGAGTGCTAACATATGGCCCCTGTTTTCTAGCAGGGTTTGCATCCTAGAAAATAACTTGCTTCACTTTTAGTCTAAGAATGATGTCAACACTCCATCGGCCACTTGTTGTCTTGGGGCAATAACTCTATATCGGCCATATGTGCTAAGGGCGATAAATATATATCGGCCCTTTTATGTCTAGGTTTGTTGCCACTTGGGTATAACTTCTACAAATGTCTACCTTCAGGAACAACCAGTTTCATCTTGACGATTGATGGATATTGTCGTCAGATTGAATATATGTACGCGGAGAGGGGGTCCTCGAGGTGTGTATAAATATGGGGTGTGAGACGACGGTGTTCCTGGACGGTGAGCACACAAGCTTTACCCAGGATCGAATCCGCCAGCGGTGGACGGATCCTACTTCTGCTAGCAATCCAGTAATATGGCAGAGCCGGAATTTAGATTACAAGAGAGGTTTCGTCTGTGCGAGTTGATGTTGTAAGTTGTGGGTACCCTAAAGGATGATCCCTAGGACAGCTTATATAGATATCAGGCCTAGGGTTAGAGAAGAGACCGATCCAGCTATGGTATAGAGTCGGTTATAGAGTAACTTGGACTACAAGTAACTATACAGGCCTAAGTCGGTAAGTCTTCTGGGCCTTCCCATAGCCGGACAGGCTTCCATCTTCTCTCCCTGATTGGGTCGCCCATGAAGTAAAGCTCTAACCCCAAGTGGTCCACCCTGGTCAGTGAGTCACAGTGGGTATACCTGAACAGTATATCCCCAACAATAGCCCCCGGAAGCCTCCAAGATCCATAGTCGGATTTCATTGTCTAGCTTGATTCTTCTTCGACTGTAGTCTTGAAGGGTTCCTGAAACTCCAAAACAAAAGATAGAGTCTGGGTCTCAAAAATGAGTCAGACCTGTTTGTATTCCATTACATTTTTTCCCAGCATGATTTGAAAATGATTCGGAAACTAGTCTCTAACACAACCTGACATCAGTCAAGGTCAAGTCTTGTCACTGACAAACATTCATGTTAGTCTGATTGTTGGTGGGTCCATGGTTTAGGGAATCGAGGAGCCATTTCAATGTGTGTGTGGAGATCGAGACAACATAATCTTCTCGGGGAAGTTACCTTGCTCCTTCCACGACGCGTGGCATATATCGCTGCGTTTACACCGATCTTGGCGCAGTCATGGATTATAAGGGGTAAAAACTCTCCTCATTTTCTGCTCACCCTAGCCATTGCCTCCTTTCTCCTCTGAATGACCCAGCGCTCTCGCCTCCTTCCCTTCTGTCCTAGACCCTCACAGCGCCACCAAAGATCATATCCTTCGACCAGATGGCTGACGCCTGAAGCTCTGCTACAGCGGTGACGATGGCAATGACAATGGCTTAGGTGACAACAGAGAACTACCATGGGGTTGGGATCCCCTGCATCCTTGATGATGAGATACTCCGTGGCATCGAGAAGGAAGGTATTCTTCTCACCGGCGAATGGTGGAGAGGTTTTAGCAAAACTGTTCCCGCCCCTCGCGCCGACGAGAGGGTCCACTTCGACACTCACCTTGACTGAGTTTTGAGTTTCCCTCCCTCGGAGTTCTTCTTCGAGGTGATAGATTATTATAGTGTTCAACTTCATAATCTTCCTCCTAATACGAATCTAGACCTTAGCGCCCATGCATCCCTTTGTGAGGGTTATGTCAGAATCAAACCAAGTCTCACTTTGTTCCTGTACTACTTTGGTACTCAAAAAAATTCCATGATTACCGGTAATCTGTATATTACCTGGACACTAAGCCTGACCGTTAGGAGAGACTGATTCTACCATAAAGTTATAGCTAGCGAGTCGGTGAAAAGGTGGCCCTCCACTTTCTTCTATCATAAGGATAAGCCTTCTCCCGACAAGCAAGAAGCTTTGCCGGCTTTCATCGTGGTGCCGCCGCTCCCCAAGAGTCTTGGGATGCAGATGCACTGACTCTTACTGAAGATTTGATTTGTGCCAAGAGGTGGATTGAATACTTGATGAAGCACAAAGCAGGCCTGAAGGGATCTGTCTTGTCCACTGCTGGCCAAGATGTCGGATTCAACCCCTCCAGCACCATGGTGATCATCTCATACACACAATCACCAAGAATAAAAAGGACAGCATGCGGATTAGCTAGTTCTCGATCCATGCAAGGATTACGAGATCCAGATTAAATGGTTGATCAAGGAGAGGGTGGACAAGAAGATTCCTAAGATCTCTTTGGATATGTTCATGGCCAAGAAGCCATTGACACCAATAAGATTTTCCGACTGATTCTTCCATACTCATTTACTAGCTCATCTAGATTTATTTTATTTGTGATGCTGACATAATCCTTCTTTCAGCATGCTGATCTCCTCGAGTCAGAGCTGGCTCCTCTCGAGGGATATTCACCCGAGGATCCTGCTCCTTAGGAGGAAAAAAATCTTAACTTGTTCCCGGAGGCACTTACCCAAAAGCGCAAAACTCAGACTGTATTTGTTGGCACACAGAAAGTGCCAGTTGTAAAGAGGTAAATTATTTCATGAGGTTTTGCATCTTAACTTGTATTACTTCTGAATTGTAACGATCTTTAATTTGTTACCATCCACATCTAACACAATCATCAAGGGAAAGGGAAAGGGAAATTCGGGGAAGACTTTGCGCTAGCAAAAGTTGACTCTGGTTTCACCTGCTGCCCCGCCTCTGACTCCTACCCAGAAGCCATCATCAGTACAAGAGGATATTTCTTCTCCATGTGTTGAAGATGTTACGGCTCAATCCGTAGAGCTAGGGATCCTTGGTTCGTATCCCGTCATCACCATGAGTGACTTGGGAGTTGATAAGGGTGAATCCACAAAGGTTTATGATCCCTCAGCTGAAACCTTCACATAGAATCTTCTGCAGAATCCGGGTGTCGCCAAACTTGGCCTCGGTGTCGTCGGATTGTTGACAAGTATGCCATGAGGGGGTCCTCGAGGCATGCGGAAGAGAGGGGTGTGAGACGTACGATGTTCCGGAACGGTGAGCACACAAGTTTACCCAGGTTCGAATCCGTCGGCTTTGGACGGATCCTACTCCTGCTAGCAATCCAGTAATACGGCAGAGCCGGAATATGGGTTACAAGGGTTTCGCCTGTGCGAGTTGAGGGTCTAAAGTGTTGGGTGCCCTAAAGGCTCTCCCTAGGACGGCTTATATAGATATCCGGCCTAGGGTTTACAGGAGAGACCTATCCGGCTACGACTAAGAGTCGGTTATAGAGTACATCTTGAACTACAAGTAACATTATGGGCCTAAGTCGGTAAGTCTTCTGAGCCTTCCCGTAGCCGGATTGGACTCCGTCTTTCTCCCTAACTGGGCCGCCCGTGAAGCAAAGCTCTAACCCGAAGTAGACCACCCTGGTCAACGAGGAACTATGAGGATACCCGGAAAGTATATCCCCAACAGCAGCCCCTGGAGGCCTCGAAGATCCAAAGTCAGATTTATCATCGTCTAGCTTGATCTTCGGCTTGCAGAATCTTGAAGGGTTCCTGAAACTTCACAACAAAAAATACGATCCGGGTCTTAAAAATAAGTCGGACCTATCAACAGGTTACTCAGATTTTTCAGCTTGATTTCGAACTAAGCCGAAACTTGGTCTCTAACGCCACCTGACACAAGTCATGGTCAAGTCACGTCATCTGACATGCATTCCGCCAGCATGACCGTTGGTGGGTCCACGGTTCGCGGAACCGAGGCACCGTTTCAATGCGTGCGTGGAGATCGAGGCGATGTAATCATCGTGTGGGACCTTCCCAGTTCATTCCACGACGTGTAGCGGTTACACTGTAGCATTTGCACAAATCTTGGCACGGTTAGGTGGATATAAGGGGTTAGGATTTTCTCCTTCTCCTTTCACCTGTCCTTTGCCTTTTCCTCTCCTCCCAATCTCTCTGCGCATAGAGCTCCTCCGTTCCTCCCTCAAAAAACTCCCAGCGCCGCCCATCCTAGGTCATCTTCCCACCGGAGAAATGGCTTCTTCTTCCTCCTCCGGCTTGGCGGCAGCGGCGATGGCGGCGACGGAAGCGGTGGCAGAGAAAGAAAGCTTTTGTGGGCTCTGGATCCTCTACGTGCTCGACGACGAGAAGCTCCAGAACATGGAGAAGGAAGGGCTCCTCCGCGCCGGCGACTGGCGGAGCGGCTTCAAGGAAACCATCCCCAACCCGCGTGCCGGCGAGCGGGTCTACTTCGGCACCCACCTCGACAAAGGTTTGGTGTTTCCTCCATCGGAGTTCTTCTCCGAGGTGATTGACCATTACGGAGTTCAACTCCATCATCTTCCTCCCAACTATCTCTTAGAGATGAGCGCTTACGCTTCTTTGTGTGAGGGATTTCTCGGCATTAGGCCGAGTTTGACTTTATTCCGGTACTATTTTCATGTCCGAAGAAACTCTATCACTATCGGTGTTCCCTACATCACCGGTACTATTAGTTTTTCGCTTAGACGCGAGCGCGCATATCCCAAAATCCTAGCCAGTGATTCGGTCAAACAATGGCCAACCACGTCCTTTTACCATAGGGATATTCCGGCTGCCGGCAAAGCTACTGCTTTGCCGGCTTTTGTTGACAGAGCTGGCACGACCCAACCGTCTTGGGATGAGGCCACTCCGGCTCTCAGTGACGATCTGATCCTCACTAACAGGCAGGTCGAATATCTGATCAAACATAAGGGACTGAAGGGATCCGACTTGGTCCAATGCTGGGTCTCATGTCCTATCCAGCCCCTTCAGTACCACGGAGATCGACTGATGCACTCCATCACGTCGTCCAAGAAAGACTCCCTCTGCATCAGCCCCAAAGCCTACAACACGCAGGGCTATATAAGCCAAATCAAGTGGCTGATCAGGGAGTGGATCGAGAGGAGGATCCCGGAGGTTTCTCTAGATATGCATACGGCAGGAAACCCTGTAGTGCTAGTAAGCTTCCATCAGTACACCTTTTTATGTGTTTCAATCTTTGAGTTACATTGCAATACTGATATGTTTTCTTATTTTCAGCTTGCTAACCTCCCCGAGTCGAAACTTGCTCTGCTCGAAGGATATCCTCCAGAGTTTTCTCAGGAGACAGAGGTGGTCCCATTGTCGGACCTTGCGCTCAAGAAGCGCAAAGCTCCAACAATGGCTATTGGCACAAAGGAGGTGCCTGTCGTGAAGAGGTAACTTTCAATCATAACTTCCGCCTTTGTACTTTACTCGAATTTCTTTCCGAGATGTAATGTTTCCGACTATACTACATTCTCAGAGCAAAACCGCTCATCAAGGGCAAGGGGAAGGGAACTTCTTCGAAGCCCCTGCGTCAGACAAAGCTTACCATAGCTTCTCATGCCGTGGCTCCTCCGACTCCTGCCCCTCAACCTTCCACAACGCCGGTGATCATCCCTTCTCCGGTCGTCGCCGAAGATCCGGCTCCTTCAACGGAGCCTGTGATCCTTGAATCGCAAACTAATGTCACCATGGGTGAGTCAGATTTAGATAAGGGTGAACCCTCTTTGGGTAATGATCCCTCGGTAGAAACTTTCGCCGAAAACCTTATCAGCAATCCGGGACTTGCTAGGTTTGGCCTGTCCCGAAAATCTACTGAAGAAATCCAGCGGCTCGCCAGGCAATGCCTAGAGAAAAGTACCTTATCTGCCGAAGAAGAAGCGCAAGAAGCAGAGGACGTCAAGTTCTCCGACCTTCTTGCCTAGGTGCGCCTTTGCGATCATAGGATAAGGACCGGTGAGCTTCCAACAGCACCAGTGATTCCTCTGACTCTCGCCGAGAAGGTTGCCGTTGAAGTGAACGCGAGTTTGGATAGACTCACTCGTGAACAATATGTAAGTCGGAATTCCAACTCCTGTTTTTCCTTTATTTCATATCATATCCTCTAGCCCCCAAGCATGAAGTAGGATATATAATCTGGGTTTATGCTTCATTAGGATGCCAAATAATGAACTAGTGTAGCCTCCAAGGCTCGTGCTGATATTAGCAAAAAATATTAGCCCGAGTCTTTTAGTAGCTTTCTGACTTTGAGTATTCTGACTTACAGAAAGTATGTTCCTATAACCAGGATTTGCTGAAGAATGTCTGTGATAAGCGGAGAGAGATCAAGGCTCTCTGACTTAAAATGCTGAACTTAAAGTTGCCAAGGATGAGGCCGAAGGTAAACATTCCAAAACTCAAACCTTGTCTTTGTATTTTCAATGTCGAATTTTTTATGAACTGTTGTTCTTTTTGACTTACAGCGCTGGTAAAACAATCCTGCGCCATGATTGAAGAGGCCGAGAACCTCAAGACTTTGGTGGTGGAGAACAAGGAGCTGTGCCAAGAGCTGGATAAGCTCAAGGCGGATCATGAAAAGAGCATTGCTCAAATCCTTGAGTCCTCCTCCATGGCTACTGATGAGCGTGATCGCTGCTCAAGATCAAACAATCTCAGGCCTCAATAATGAGCTTGGCAGAGAGAAGGACCTTTCCGAGGCACTCCGGGCTGAACTCCAGAGTCTTCGCTAAGAGAAGACCAAAATCGACGACGTCATTTTTGATACGTTCCATTTGTCTGACTTTTCTGCTTTCTTCGACTTCTATCAGTGTCGGATTTTTCTTAACTTGTTTTATGTATAGGTCCTCTGAACTTGACAGACTCTTCTTCTACTTAGCCCCGCACCCACCGACTTACCCAAGTCGGTGACCTGCTTCATGACTTCCGCCAATCCCTTGAGGACATCGGTGAAGCTCTCAAGATTCCGGACATGCACAGCATGTCGTATTTTCAGGTGCGGGATAAGGCAAAGGAGATGCCGCAACTTGTTCAGGATTGGAACATGTCCTACGCGCGGACTGCGGCGCAAAACGCTCTCACCATGGTCATGAGCCACCATGGAAACATGGAAATATGGCAAGTGACCAGAGGGTACTGCAAAGTTGATGAAGACGGCCAGGAGCAAGACCTTCAAGCCATCATGCACTCCTGCGCCGGATATGGGTGTCACGTGGCTTATTTGACCAGCTACGAGACCCCTTTCTTCACCCGCGTGGATACTCCGCCTCCTCCTCTAGAAGAATCAGCAGAAGTTTCCGACGATGAACGCACCACCTCGGATGTGGACATCTCGAAACGATACCAAGGCGGTGTATCCAGCGAGCCGGCAGCTCCTTCCTCTCCTGCATCATAGATTAACAAAAATATTTGTGTTATTCCGAAAAACGTGATGGGCCTGTAAATTTGTAGTACTATAATTTTGCTAGTGCTAAGCTTTTGATCTATTCAGCACTTTTGGCTTTAATTTTTTGTGTGCCTAAAATGTTTACATAACCACTTGTATTTTTTCATCCATACTTATCGTTTATCTGGCTTTCCGCCTTGTCCCTTTCGTGAGCCGGCCAAACCTTCTGCCGGAAACTTTGCCGAGCAATGGAGCTCAATTGCTAAACCAGTTTGAACTCGGAAACAAAGCCGGCTTCCAGTACCAACAATTCGCTACTCAGAAAATGCCCGCATCCAGCAATCAGACAAATGACCAAAGTAAAGACTAGAAACTTTTAGAGTTATACCCGCGGGTAGCAGTTTTAGAATCGAAAATCTAAACCAGAACGAACATGAGCATAAAGTACTTTCAAGCATTCTGGGATTTTCGACTATGACATGATCATTCGGAAATAAGATGGTAAAAACTTCTCAGAAAAAATTGAGGCAACCAAAACTTTTATTTCTCTCAGAGCATGTACATATATATGTTTACAAAGAAGGATAAACTAAGAATAAAAGGGATGTAGCTGAGCAATATTCCACGGTCTCTCTAACTCATCCGGATTTGTACTGCCTCCAGCTCTCTTTCTCTTCTTAGTAGCTGGTCTTTCTTTGACTGGCCTCATGTCAGTTAAGTAGTACGATCCATTGTGCAATACTCGACTAACTAAAAAGGGCCCTTCCCATACTGGGGAAAGTTTGTGCTTTCTTTGTTGCACAAGCCGGAGAACCAAATCACCTTTATTGAAAGATCTATTTCGGACTCTCTGGCTATGATACTTGCGTAACTTTTGCTGATAGGCTGTAGATCTCATTTCAGCAATGACGCGAACTTCTTCGACTAAGTCGAGATCGTTTTGTCGAGAAACCTCGGCATCCTCTTCGATATACGCGGCCACTCTAGGAGAAGTGTGAATCAAATCACTAGGTAGAACTGCTTCTGCGCCATAGACCAAGAAGAAAGGTGTGTATCCGGTTGACCTATTCGGAGTCGTTCGTAAACTCCATATTACAGAGGGTAATTCCTCTGCCCAAGCCCCCGCAGCACGTCGTAGTGGTGCTTCGAGTCTCGGTTTCAGGCCTTGTAGGATTAAACCATTTGCTCTTTTGACTTGTCCGTTAGCTTGTGGATGTGCGACTGACGCAATGTCAAGCCGGATATTTTGCTCGTTGCAGAATTCAGCCAATTCTCCCATAGAGAAGTTACTCCCGTTGTCCGTGATAATGCTATGTGGATAACCATACCGGATTATAACATCCTCGACAAATCTTTTGGCTGTTGCTCCATCACAACTAGTGACAGGTTTAGCCTTAATCCATTTGGTGAATTTATCCACCATCACTAAGAGGTGAGTAAATCCACTTGGAGCTCGTTTAAAAGGTCCTACCATATCAAGTCCCCAGACCGCAAAGGGCCATATTATAGGTATCGTTCGCAGCTGATCAGCCGGAACATGAGCTTGTTTGGCGTACTTTTGGCAGCCTTTGCACGTCTTGACTAATCGTTCGACATCTGCCTGAGCTGTAAGCCAGAAAAATCCGTGTCTAAAAGCTTTTGCCACTAAAGATTTGGCTGCAGCATGGTGACCACACTCGCCTTCGTGGATTTCCCTTAAAATTTCCACTCCTTCTTCCGGAGATACACAACGCTGAAAAACCCCAGAAACACTTCGCTTATAGAGCTCACCTTTAACTATAGTATAGGCTTTTCCTCGTCGGATGATCTGCCGGCTCAATACCTCGTCTTTGGGTAATTTGCCATCTACCAAATAATCGAGGTAGGGTTGAGTCCAGCTGAGAATTATAGTCAGAACTGCTATCAGAGGTGAGTAGAATTTGGTCGGATAGCCATCCGGGACTTCTTTCCGCGTAGAGCCCATCCAAGATAGCGCATCTACTTCCTCATTTTCTGCTCGAGGGATGTGTTGAACCTCAAACCCTTCGAACGATTTAGATAAATCATCCACGACAGCTTTATATGCTGCCATGTGCTTATTTGCATTACAAATATCCGACACTTGTTGAGCAACAAGATCCGAATCTCTGTAACACATCAAACGAAAGATGCCAATATCCTTAGCAATCCGGATTCCAGGCAGCTGGGCTTCATACTCGGCTATATTGTTTGTCGTTGTGAAGTGGATCTGCAACACGTATAAAAGTTTATCTCCTTGGGGTGATTTGAGCACCACGCCAGCCCCCGAGCCCCCTCAAGCCTTAGACCCATCGAAAAAGAGGGTCCAATATTCCGAATCAGGGAGGATCATGTTTTCCTTCGTCTCTGTCCAATCAGCAACAAAGTCAGCAAGGATCTGGGATTTGATTGTTGTCCGAGGTTTATACTCAATATCAAAAGCTGAAAGCTCTATGCCCCATTTGGCGACGCGTCCTATGGCGTCACTGTTGTTGATTATATCTCTCATGGGAGCTGTGCTCACCATGGTAATTGGATGCTCCTAAAAATAGTGTCGAACTTACGAGATGCTAGAAAAACACCGTAAGCCAACTTTTGATAATGCGGATACCGCTGTTTTGATTCTGTCGGGACCTCACTGACAAAGTAAGTCAGACGCTACACCAGGTGTTCCTGATTTTCCTCTGGTCTCTCCACCACCATGATGATACTAATGACCTTATTGGTCGTAGCAAGATAGAGCAACATTGGTTCCTGAGGCTCCGGCGCTGCAAGTATAGGAGCAGACGAGAGTACTTTCTTCAAATCTTGTAGTGCAGCTTCGGCTTCATCAGTCCAAACAAAATCCTTGGTCTTTTTCAGGAGTTTGTATAATGGTGCGGCTCTTTCACCAAGCCGGCTTACAAATCGACTGACTGCAGCGATGCAGCCAGTTAATCTTTATACGTCCTTCAGGCGAGTTGGCCTGGAAATATTGAGTATAGCCTTGATTTTGTCCCGGTTCACCTCTATGCCTCTTTGAGAGACGATGAAACCTAACAATTTCCGGGCTGGTATTCCAAAGAAGCATTTCTTCGGGTTAAGCATGATGTTGTATTTTCGTAGATTAGCGAACGTTTCCTCCAAGTCGGAAATCAACGTTTCCTTCTTTTTGGACATCACCGCAATATCATCCATGTATGCATGCACATTGCGTCCGAGTTGGTCATGGAGGCAACGCTGCATCGTGCGCTGGTACGTAGCTCCTGCGTTCTTCAGCCCAAAGGGCATCGTAACAAAGCAGAAGGTTCCGAAAGGGGTTATGAATGAAGTTTTTACTTTGTCAGATTCCTTCATCCGGATTTGGTGATAGCCGGAATATGCGTCGAGAAAACAGAGGAGTTCCGAGCCTGCCGTAGAATCAATAACTTGATCAATTCTAGGCAGAGGAACGGATCTTTTGGACAAGCCTTGTTCAAGGCAGTATAATCAACACACATCCTTAAATCAGTGATGTCCTTTTTAGGGACCATTACAGGATTGGCCGACCACTCAGTGTGGATGATCTCTTCTATGAATCTGGCTAACTCGAGCCGTGCTAGTTCCTTAGCTATTTCCTTACGCTTTTCATCGCCAAATTGTCGTAGGGACTGTTTGACGGGTTTAGCATTCGGGTTTACATTTAGAGAGTGCTCGGCAAGTTCCCTAGATACTCCGGTCATGTTAGATGGCTGCCATGCGAATATATCTTGATTTGCTTGGAGGAACTTGACGAGCGCGCTTTCCTATGCGCTACCTAGGCCTACGCCTATCTGGGTCACCTTGGAGGGGTCATCATCCTTCAACGGCGTCTTCTTCGTCTCTTCTGATGCCTTGAACTTCGGATTTGGCTTTGTCACCGCCTTCTTCGTGGCGGGCATCTCGGACGGATCTATGCTCTTCTTGATCTCCTGGTACTCCTGGGCGTGCAGCACGGCTTCGACAAAGGCGGCATTTCCATCTTCGCATTCTCGCGCTTTCTTCGGGTCTCCCCTGATGGTGATCACGCCGTTGGGACCTGGAATTTTCATCATATTGTAAATGTAACAAGGACGAGCCATAAAAGCCTAGTAAGCCGGACGTCCGAATATAGCGTGGTACGCGCTCTTGAACGGGACCACTTCGAAGGAAAGTGCTTCCGTCCGATAGTTCTTTGGAGTTCCAAAGGTAACATCAAAAGTAATCTCTCCCAGGGAATTAGCTTGCCTTCCTAGGACAACTTCGTGAAAGATCATAGAGCTATGGTTCAGCTGGGTTTCCGAGATCCTCATCCGGCATAGTGTTTTGACATAGAGAATATTGATACTACTACCACCGTCCATGAGGGTCTTGGAGAAACCATAACCTTCAATAAGTGGATTGAAGATTAAGGCGTATTTTCCTCGCCAGTGCAACTTAGGCGGATGATCAGCGCGGCCAAATGTGATTGCCACTTCCGACCAGTCCAGATATTGGGGGACAGCCGGAACTGTTGCATTGAGCTCGTGTAGAACTGCTTTCTTGACCTTTGCTGGTTGAGATCCGAGGAAAGTGACGTAAGTGTCCTTGGTGGGAAAAGTTTTCTTCCCTTCCGGCTTGGGATTTGAAGCATCAGCTTCCTCCATGTCGGAATCTTCCTTGGTCTCTTTGTCTTCTTCGGGATTTTTCTTTCCCTTTTTCCGCTTAGCTTTGTAGCCCGCGGTGTCATCTCTTTTGATGTCATCATTGAAACGACACTCAGCGTTGGTGTGGGACGAGCCCCCATTGGCGTCTAGGTGATGCACACATGGGTTATTGGCAATGTCGGCCCAAGAGTAGGTGTTGCCTGGTTGCTGTTCTCCTCTACCTTGGACCCTTGAAGTCCCACGGCCACGCCCGCGGCCTTCGCCGTGTCCTCCTCGTCCTCCAGACCTGAAAGTAGCAGTGACCACTGCTGTTTCCGCGTTGGGTTTCTCTTTCGAGGTATTTTTGTGCTTCTGAGCTTATTGCTTTGGTTGTTTTGCCGATTGAGGCACAACTAGGGCATTGAGCAATCCCTCAGCATCGTCATCAGCATCTGCATACTTGCTCGCTGTTTCTATCATCTCCCCCAAGTCAGTGACCTTGTCACACTTCAAGTGGTGACGTGGTAGACCAATTGGGAGTCCTGCGATGAAAGCTTCAATCGCGGTTTGATCGTTTACTCCTTCACAGGAGTTCTTGGTGTCGATCCATCGTCCAAGGTAATCTCGGCAAGTTTCTTCGGCCTTCTGGGTTCAACACTGTAGATCTCCGACCATACAGGGCCTCCGATATGTGCCTTCGAAATTCCAAAAGAATGCACTTTGCATGTCATACCAGTTATGGATGGTGTTCTCCGGAAGTTCATTGAGCCATGATCGTGCCATCTTCCGCAACATAAGTGGGAGATATTTTGTTGCGACCAGGCTGTTTCCGCCTTTCGCGATGCAGCAAGCTTGGAAAAAATCCTGTAGCCAGGTATCTAGCCGAGCAATGTTGTCGTAGGCTTGGATATGCCTTGAGATAGCAAATCCTTTCGAGAATCTTGTAGCTCTGATGCGTGGTCCGAAGCACTTTGAGCCCACGTAGATATCATCGTTTTCATAGCGTTGTGCCTCTATGTTAGAGTTGATCCTGTGCCTTGCGTCGTTCAGGGATAGAGATTGTCCTGAATGCCGGTTGTGGCTGCGGTGCCTTGGAGCCGGACTTCGGCTTCTGCCACCACCTCCTCCACCACATCGTCCTCATTGTCCCCCTTGGGAGCCGTTATGATAACTGCTTGGTGGAGAGGGTGGGGCAGCTGGATAATTTCCGGCTGATCGCCGGCCTCCATCTGGAGCGTCATTATTCCGGTTCCGGGGAGGGTCTTGGCTACGACGAGCCCCCTGACGGCTTGTACTGGCATGGTTTCCATCGTTCCTTCGTCCGTCGTTCCCACTACGGTGAGGCTCAGCCGGACGGCTTGCATGCCTAGGAGGTGGCATTTTTTGACGATCCTCCTCCCAGCGTTTCTCTTTTTCTTCTCCCCTTCGATCGTTAGACTCTCGTCGGGGAGGATTCCTCGGATTCAAAGCAGCAATGGCCTCTTTCTCGGCCGCTGGGGCGACGTTGCTCCAGTCACGCATAGTTCTGTGATGCTCTCCTGACAATCCGGTTGTCGAATAATTGTCCTCCCGATGTTCGGGGCGATGATGCTGCTCTGGAACGCGATGGGGTCTTACGTCAGCCCATGCCGGATCTGTGCGACATTGGTCGGAATCCGAGACCAGTTTTTGACTTCCGGACAGGGCGACCTTTTGCTGCTCCAGTCCCTTGTTGAGTAGTTTGATACCCAAACAGATCTCCTCTGGTCCTGGATTAGCCGATAGAATTTCTCGGGCCGCCACGGTATTCTGTACTGGGGTTGGATATACCCAATCTCCTTTGCTATCTTTCCGTGGCTTCCCCATCTCATCTCCGAAAAGGACGGCATGGATATGTGGGAATTGGTCGTCATTGGTGTGACGCTTCCGTGTCTTCTGATGCAACCGAGACATGTAATCCTTAGTTGCCATGCGTTTCTTCTCCTCCTCGATGTTTTTGGCTTCATCCAGGAGTTGTTGATGACACGCTTCTAGGGCTTGGGCCCTTTCGTCTAGCTCTTTCGCAGTAAGTTCTGCAGCTGTAGGGATAGGTGTGGTTAATGCAGCATAGATGAGTTTACGCGCACCTTTGGTGATCACGTGTTCGTCCACCGATTCTTCTTTTTCGGCTCTTCTAGGATAAGTGCTCCATCAGAGTCTTCTTCTTATTCATTGTAATCACCTCTTCTGCCAGAGGGTCTTTTGCCGGGGTCTTGTTCTTCTTCTTCTTTGCTTTTTTGGCCGCGCCGGTAGCAAAGATAGCTTTGGGTCCGTTTCCCGGAGTCAAGCTCTGATCGGTACTTTCGGACATCTGGACATCAGGATTATCTCCGACGTCCATGTCAACCTGCGCTTTGGGAGAGTGTTCCCCGGATCCTTCATCCATGGCTTCTCCTTCTTCTGCGGCTTTGGAGTTATACTCCTCTTCATATTCCGCGGAGAACTTTCGGAAATCTGCTGACGTCATCGATTCATCCGGGGATGCAGGTACGTCGGCATTTGTTCCAATTGCCTCCAGCACAGAGTCGGTGTTTTCTCCAGCATCGGCAGAGCCGGATCCGGATCCCACATATCCGACAAAGTGCGACGCGTTCTTCCTGAGGTACCTTCGGCTCTCGCGATCAGAGCCGGAATCAGTGTCGTTGACTTGCTCCTCCTGAATTTCTACTTCCACGGGTGGGTCGATCTGGGATACAGCTCCCGCAGGGAGATCCACTCCAGATTTGACTTGGACCGCTAGGTCTTCTTCAGGCTTGGATTTCTCCACTATCTCCACAACTGGTGCGGGCTGGGTGGGTTTAGGGTTTTCTGAGATCCGGAACTCTGCCGCCTCCGCGGACAAAGGGGACCCAGAAGATTCTTCTGCCTCTATCATCACCGCTGGGGTGGGTGGGGCAGGTTCAGCGAAAGCGATGTAAACATCGATCTCGCCAAAAGACATGATTGTGTAGGCAGTCACAGCCTCCCTAGCTGGAATCCAAGTCTCGTCGAGAACGATGAGGGGGACATCGCTAGCGTAGAGGATGCGACCGACAGTGATAGTCTCGCCGATTCCGATTCTTGCAGATTCCGCTCGGAACGCAGATCCGAAGCTCACTTGCCCCACGGTGGGCGCCAACTATCGTCGGATTGATGACAAGTACGCCATGAGGGGGTCCTTGAGGTGTGCGGAAGAAAGGGGTGTGAGACGTACGGTGTTCCGGGACGGTGAGCACACAAGTTTACCCAGGTTCGAATCCGCTGGCTTTGGACGGATCCTACTCCTGCTAGCAATCCAGTAATACGGCAGAGCCGGAATATGGGTTACAAGGGTTTCGCCTGTGCGAGTTGAGGGTCTAAAGTGTTGGGTGCCCTAAAGGCTCTCCCTAGGACGGCTTATATAGATATCCGGCCTAGGTTTTACAGGAGAGACCTATCCGTCTACGACTAAGAGTCAGTTACAGAGTACATCTTGAACTACAGGTAACATTATGGGCCTAAGTCGGTAAATCTTCTGGGCCTTCCCCTAGCTGGATTGGACTCCGTCTTTCTGCCTGACTGGGCCGCTCGTGAAGGAAAGCTCTAACCCAAAGTGGGCCACCCTGGTCAACGAGGAACTGTGAGGATACCCGGAAAGTATATCCCCAACACTCGGCACGGAGGAAATTCGGGAGCTGGCCCTCCAATTTTTGGAGAGCCGGAATATCACAGTTGAGGAGGAGGCTCAAGAAGCCGAAGATGTCAAACTCGTTGACCTTCTTGATCAAGTACGTCTTTGATATGAGAAGCTAAAGGACATTGTGACTCTGCCTCTACCAATAATTCCTTTAACCCTCACCGAGAAGGTTTCTGCTGAGGTCAACATGAGCCACAACAAACTAACACACGAACATTATGTAAGTCATATTCCAACTCTTTTATTATATTTTATATCATACCCTCTAGCCCCCAAGCATGAAGTTGGATAGGAATCCGAATTTATGCTTTTATAGGAACCCAAATAATGAATTAGTATAGCCCCCAAGGCTCATGATGATATTTAACTTAGTTAAAATAGCAGCCGAGGCTTAGTAGACTTATGACTCTGGTTACTATCGTCGGATTAATGACAAGTACACAATGAGTGGGTCCTCGAGGCGTGTCGAAGAGAGGGGTGTGACATGTACGGTATTCCGGGATGGTGAGCACACAAGTTTACCCAGGTTCAAATCCGCCGGCTTTGGAAGGATCCTACTCCTGCTAGCAATCCAGTAATACGGCAGAGCTAGAATATGGGTTACAAGGGTTTCGCCTCTGCGAGTCGAGAATGTAGACTATTGTGGGTTGCCCTAAAGGCGTACCCTAGGAAAGATTATATAGATATTCGGCCTAGGTTTTATAGGAGACACCTATCCAGCTATGACTAAGAGTGGGTTATAGAGTACATCTTGAACTACAAGTCGGTAAGTCTTCTGGGCCTTCCCACAGCCAGACTAGACTCCGTCTCTTCTCCCTGACTGGGCCGCCCGTGAAACAAAGCTCTAACCCGAAGTTGGCTACCCTGGTCAGTGAGGCACAATGAGGATACCTGGAAAGTATATCCCCAACAGCAGCCCCCAAAAGCCTCTAAGATCCTAAGTCGGATTTCATCATCGTCTAGATTGATCTTCAGCTTGTAGAATCTTAAAGGGTTCCTGAAACTTCAAAAGGAAGGATAGGATCCGGGTCTCAAAACGAGTTGAACCTATGAATACGTTATTTGGGTTTCCAGCTTGAAATTCAAACTAAGCCAGAACTTGGTCTCAGACGTAACCTGACACCAGTTAAGTCACGTCACTGATAGACATTCCCGTCAGCACCACCATTGGTGGGTCCGCTTTGCACGGAACCGAGGCGTCGTTTTAATGCGTACACGGAGATTGAGGCAGCATAATCATCGTGTGGGGGTTACCCAGCTCCTTCCATGACGTTGGTTACTGTTCACTTTGCACGAATCTTGGCACAGATGAAGGATATAAGGGGTTGAGATTTCTCCCATTCCTCTTCACCAGCACTCGTGCCTCTTCCTTCCTCTTGACGCTTCCCACGAACAAACCTCCTCTACCTCCCCCAAATCCCCTAGCACCGCCCATTCTAGGTCACCGGTGCCCAGAAGGTGGCTGAAGCCTCATCTTCCGCCATGACAGCGACAGCAGCGATGGCATTGGCAGCAGAGAGGGATAGTTTTCGCGAGGTCTGGATCCCCTGCATCCTTGATGACGCCAAGCTTCACGTTGTCGAGAATGAAGGGCTCCTCTCCACTGGCGATTGGCGGAGAAGCTATGGACAAATCGTCCCCACCCCCAACGCCGACGAGCGGGTGCATTTTGGCACCCACCTCGATAGAGGTTTGAGTTTTCCTCCTTCAGATTTCTTTTCTGAAGTGATAGATCATTACAGTGTGCAACTCCACCATGTCCCGCCAAACTCTCTCTTAGAGATGAGAGCTTACGCCTCCTTGTGCGAGGGGTATCTCGACATTAGGCTGAGCCTTCTTATTTTCCGGTTTTACTTCCATACCCAGAGAAATTACATCACCGCCGGTAATCCTTACTTTACCGATACGCTCAACTTTTCCATTAGGACAGAACAATTCTATCCTAGGATTAAGGCTAGTGAGTCAGTTAAAAAGTGGTCATCCACGTTCTTTTACCATAAGGACAAACCGGCTCCTGGCAAAGCTACCGCTTTGCCGGATTTTGTTGACGGCGCCACCATGCCCCAAGAGTCCTGGGACGCAGATGCTCTGGCTCTCACTAACGATTTGCTTCTTGCAAAGAGGCGGATTGAATATCTGATGAAGCACAAGGGTATGAAAGGATCTGACTTGGTCCATTACTGGCTGGCACACCGGATTCAGCCTCTTCAACATCATGGTGATAGGCTTATGCACTCCATCACCAAGAGCAAGACGGACTCTCTCTGTATCTGCTCCAAGTCCTATTCGGATAAGGACTATGAGTCCTAGATCAAATGGTTGATCAAGGAGCGGGTCGAGAGGAAGATTTTGGATCTGTCCTTGGACATGCATACGACTGACAATCCCGTGATACCAGTAAGTTTTCCAACAATAACTCAAATTATGTGTTCATCTATACACTATTGCTTCTTTCTGAAATGCTGAGATATTTCTTCTTTTCAGCTTGCTGACCTCCCCGAGTTGGAGCTTCCTCCTTTCGAGGGATATCCTCTTGAGATCTCTCAGGTTGATGGAGAACTGGTCCCACTTCCAGAAACCCTTACTCGAAAGCGTAAGGCTCCGATAGTTTCCATCGGCACAAAGGAAGTGCCCATTATGAAGAGGTAACTTTGTTCACAAGGTCTTTGTACTTTATTTCTTAATTCTTTCTGAGGTGTAACGATCTTTGTTCTATTACCTCCTCAGAGCTAAACAGCTCACCAAGGGCAAGGGGAAAGGAGGCTTGTCGAAGCCCCTGCGCCAGTCAAAGTTGAATTTGACTTCTCCTGCCACAACACCTCCGACTCTAACCCACAGCCTTCTACAGCATCGAAGATCACTCCATCTCTGTCCTTCGCAGAAGATCCGGCTATTAATTCCGAGCCAGCGAACCTTGGTTCACAAATCGGCATGACCATGCGTGACTCGGCAGTTGATAAGGGTGAACCCTCAAAGGGTAATGATCCCTCGGCAGAGGTTTTTGCCGAATACCTTCTCAGCAATCCGGGTCTTGCCAAACTTGGCATTACTCACAAATCTGCAGAGGAGATCCAATGGCTAGCCTAGCAATGCTTGGAAAGCCGGAACATCACTACTGAGGAGGAGGCATAAGAAGTAGAGGACGTCAAGTACTCCGAGCTTCTCGAGAAAATCCATATTTGCGACGAGAGGCTGAGAGACGGTGTGGTTCCTCCTCCACCGGTAATCCTACTGACCCTCGCTTAGAAGGTTAGCACTGAGGTGAACATGAGCTTAAGCAATCTTACTCATGAACATCATGTAAGTCTAAATTCCAACTCACCTTTTTTACTTTATTTCATATCATATCCTCTATCCCCCAAGCATGAAGGTGGATAGACAATCCAAATTTAGGCTTTCATAGGATGACAAAGAATGAACTAGTGTAGCCCCCAAGGCTCGTGCTGATATTAGTAAATATATTAGCCCGAGTCTTTAGTAGACTTCTGACTCTGGGTATTATTCTGACTTATAGAAAGTTAATTTGTATAACCAGGAATTGTTGAAGAATATTTGCAACAAGTAGAGAGAGATCAGAGCTCTCTGGCTTGAAAATGCTAAATTAAAGGTGACTAAGGATGAGGCTGAAGGTAACCATTCCAGTCCTTAAGCTTGCTCTTTTTTGCTTTCATAGTCGAATTACTTATCCAATTGTTGTTCTTTTTCTTATAGCACTGGTCAAACAATCATGTGCCATGATTGAAGAGGCCGAGAATCTTAAGACCCTAGAGGTGGAGAACGCCGACTTACGTCGAGAGCTGAATAAGCTTAAGGCGGATCACGAGTGTAGCATTGCACAAGTCCTCAAACCTTCCTCCATGGCCACCAAAGAACGTGATCGAAGGATCATGACCCAGGACCAAAAAATCTCGGATATAAATGATGCATAATTTAGAGAGAAGGACATCTCCGAGGCATTCCGGGCTGAACTCCAGTTCCTTAGGGCAGAGAAGACCAAAGTTGACGATGTCATCTACGATATGTCTCCCACTTTCTGACTTTCTGCTTTTCTGACTCTAGGAGTTCGGATATATTTACTGACCTTTGCATTATATGCGTAGGTCCTCTAAACTTACTGGATTCTTCCCCCACCGAGTCTTGCACCAGCCGGCTTACACAAGTCGGTGATTTGCTTCACGATTTCCGCCAATCCTTGGAGGATATTGGCGAAGTACTCAAGGTTCCGGACATGAACAGAATGTCCGGCTTTGAGGTGCGAGACAAGGCCAAGGAGATGCCCCAGCTCATCCAGGACTAGAACATGTCATATGCATGGACCATAGCACAGAACACCCTCACTATGGTTATGAGCCACCATGGAAGCATGGAAATCTGGCAGAGGATATTCAACTGTGGATGAAGATGGACATGAGCAAGATATCAAGGCCATCATGGACTCCTGTGCCGGATATGGATGTCATGTAGCTAATCTGACCAGCTACGACACTCCTTTCTTCCCTTCCATGGAAACGCCTCCTCCGCCTACCGAAGAAACTGGTGAAGCTTCCGTCGATGAACAAACTGTATCGGATTTGAACGTCTCGAAAAGATATCAAGGCGAGGGTGATGTCTCTATTGAGCCGACAGCTCCTACCTCTTCATGCATCATAGACCATCAGAAAAAACAATGTGTTATTCTGAAACAATCAGATTGTAAATAAGTAGTGTAATACTTTTGCTAGTCCTAAGATTTGCTACTTCTATTTAGCACTTTTGGCTTTATTTTGGTGTGCCTAGAATGAGCACTTTATGTTTTTGTCTATACTTATCGTTTATCTAGCTTTCTGCCTTGTCCCTTTCATAAGCCGACTAACCTTCCACACGGAAACTCTGCCGACACCAGAGCTCAATTGCTAAACCAGTTTAAACTCGGAAACAGAGGCGACTTTCAATTCCAACAATTCACTACTCGGAAAATGCCCGCATCCGGCAATCAGATAAATAACCAAAGTACAAACTAGAAATTTTAGATTTATACCCGAAGGTAGCATTTTTAGAATCGGAAATCTTAACCAGAACAAACATGAGCATCAAGTACTTTCAAGAATTCTGGGATTTTCGACTGTGACATGATCATTTGGAAATAAGATGGTAATATAAACTTCTCAGAAAAATTTGAGGCAACCAACACTTTATTTCTCTTAGAACATGTACACATATATGATTACAAAGAAAGAAAATTTAGGAATAAAAGGGACGTAGCTGAGAAATATTCCACGGTCTGTCTAATTCTTCCAGGTTTGTACTGCCTCTAGCTCTCTTTCTTTTCTTAGTAGCAGGTCTTTCTTTGACTGACCACATATCAGTTAGATAGTAAACCATTGTGCAATACTCGGCTAACTAAAAAGGGTCCTTCCCATATCAAGGAAAGTTTGTGCTTTCTTTTCTGCACAAGCCGGAGAACCAAATCGCCCTTATTGAAAGACCGGTTTCTGACTCTCTGGCTATGATACTTGCGTAACTTCTGTTGATAGGTTGTTGATCTCATCTCAGCAAGGACGCTAACTTCTTCGATTAAATTGAGATCATTTTGTTGAGAAATTTCGGCATCCTCTTCCATATACGCAGCAACTCGGGGAGAAGTATGAATCAAATCACTAGGAAGAACTGCTTCTGCACCATAGACCAAGAAAAAAAGGTGTGTATCCGGTTGACCTGTTCGGAGTTGTTCGTCAACTCCATATCACAGAAGGTAATTCCTCTTCCCAAGCCCCCGCAGCATGACATAGTGGTGCTTCGAGTCTTGGTTTTAGGCCTTGTAGGATTAAAATATTTGCTCTTTCAACTTGTCCATTAGCCTGTGGATGTGTGACTGACGCAATGTCAAGCCGGATATTTTGCTCATCGCAGAACTCGGGAAGCCCTCCCATGAAAAGTTACTCCCATTATCCGTGATAATGCTATGTGGATAACCGTATCGAATTATGACATCCTCGACAAATCTTCTGGCGGTTTCTCCATCACAACTAGTGACGGGTTTAGTCTCAATCCATTCTGTGAATTTATCCACCATCACTAAGAGATGAGTAAATCCACTTGGAGCCCGTTTAAACGGTCCTACCATGTCAAGCCCCCAGACCGCGAAAGGCCATCTTATAGGTATTGTTCGTAGCTGATCAGCTGGAACATGGGCTTGTTTGGCGTACTTTTGGCAGCCTCTACATGTTTTGACCAGCCATTCGGCATTTGCCTTAGCTGTAAGCCAGAAAAATCCGTCTCGGAAAGTTTTTGCCACTAAAGATTTGGCCGCGGCATGATGGCCGCATTCGCCTTCATGGATTTCTCATAAGATTTCCACTCCTTCTTCCTGAGATACACAGCACTGAAAGACCCTAGACACACTCTGCTTATAGAGCTCACCACTTATAATAGTATAGGTTTTTGCTCGTCGGACGATCTGCCGGCTCAGAACCTCGTCTTCGGGTAGTTTGCCATCTACCAAGAAATCAAGGTAGGGTTGGGTCCAATTGGGAATTACAGCCAGAACTTCCACTAAAGGTGAGTCGGATTTGGTCGGATATTCCTCATCTACTCCTTTTATAGAGGGAACTTTGAGGTGCTCTGAAAAAGCGCCACCAGTGACCTTTTTCCATGCAGAGCCTATTCGAGATAATGCATCTGCTTCCTCATTTTCTGTTCAAGGGATGTGTTGAACCTCAAACCCTTCGAACGATTTAGATAGTTCATCCACGACAGCTCTATATGCTGCCATGTGTTTATTTGCATTACAAATATTGACACTTGTTGGGCAACAAGGTCCGAATCTCCATAACACATTAATCATCGGATGCCGATATCCTTAGCAATCCAGATTCAAAGCAGCAATGCTTCATATTCGGCAATGTTATTCGTCATCGAGAAGTGGATCTGCAACACATAGAAAAGTTTATCTCCTTGGGTTGACTTAAGCACCACGCCATCCTCCGAGCCCCTGAGCGCCTTAGACCCGTCAAAATGTAAGGTCCAGTATTCTGACTCTAGGAGGGTCATATTCTCCGTTGTCTCTGTTCAATCATCAAAAAAGTCAACGAGGATTTGGGATTTGATTGTTGTACGAGGTTTGTACTCAATGTTGAAACCTGAAAGCTCTATGCCCCAGTTTGCGACACGTCATGTAGTGTCACTGTTGTTGTTTATATCTCTCATGGGAGCTGTACTCACCATGGTAATTGGATGTTCCTGAAAATAATGCCGTCACTTCTGGGATGCTAAAAACACACTGTAAGCCAGCTTTTGATAATGCAGATACCACTGCTTTGATTCAATGAGGACTTCGCTGAGGTAGTAAGTCGGATGTTGCACCAGGTGTTCCTGTTTTTCCTCTGGTCTCTCCACCACCATGACGACACTGACGATTCTATTTATCGTAGCACGATAGAGCAACATCGGTTCCCGAGGTTCCGGTGCTGCAAGGATAGGGGCAGATGAGAGTACTTTTTTCAGGTCTTATAGTGCAGCTTTAGCTTCGTCAGTCCAAACGAACTTTCTGGTCTTTCTCAGGAGCTTGTAGAGTGGTGTGGCTCTTTCACCGAGCTGACTTACACAATGACTGACTCCAGCAATGCAGCCAGTTAGTCGTTGAACGTCCTTCAGGCGAGTCAGCCTGGAAATATTGAGTATAGCCTTAATTTTGTCTCGGTTCACCTCTATGACTCTTTGAGACATGATGAAACCTAACAATTTCCCGGCTGGTATTCCAAAGAAACATTTCTTTGGGTTAAGCATTATGTTGTATTTGCGTAGATTGGCGAACATTTTCTCCAAGTCGGAAATTAAGTTTCCTTCTTTTTGGATATCACCGCAATGTCGTCCACATATGCATGTACATTGCGTCCGATTTGATCATGGATGCAATGCTGCATAGTGCGCTGGTACGTAGCTCCTGCGTTCTTGAGCCTAAAGGGCATCTTAACAAAATAGAAGGTTCCAAAGGGGGTTATGAATGAAGTTTTGAATTTTTCTGATTCCTTCATCCGAATTTGGTGATAACCGGAATATACGTCGAGAAAACATAGGAGTTCCGAGCCTGCCGTAGAATCAATAGCTTGATCAATTCTAGGCAGAGCGAACAGATCTTTGGGACAAGCCTTGTTCAAGGAAGTATAATCAACACACATCCTTAAAATAGTGGTGTCCTTTTTAGGGACCATTACAGGATTGGTTGACCTCTCAGTGTGGATGAACTCTTCTATGAATCCGGCTAACTCGAGCTGGGCTAGTTCTTTAGCTAATGGTTTTCGCTTTTCATTGCCAAAATTTCTTAAGGACTGTTTGACAGGTTTAGCATTTGGGTGTACATTTAGAGAGTGCTCGGCAAGTTCCCTAGGTACTCCGGTCATGTCATATGGCTGCCATGCGAAGATATCTTGATTTACTTGGAGGAACTTGATGAGCGCGCTTTCCTATGCGATATCTAAACCTACACCTATCTAGGTCACCTTGGAGGGGTCATCATCCTTCAATGGCGTCTTCTTCGTCTCTTCTGATGCCTTGAACTCCGGAGTCGGCTTTGTCACCTCCTTCTTTGTCGCGGACATCTCAGACGGGTCGATGGTCTTCTTGATCTTTTGGTACTCCTGGGCATGCAGCACGGCTTCAGCAAAGGCATCATTTCCGTCCTCGCACTCTCGCGCCTTCTTCGGGTCTCCCTGATGGTGATTGATGGCCCAAGATATCTCGAGCTCGTTGGGAACCCCAAGAGGAAGGTATGATGAGCATAGTAGCAAGTTTCCCTTAGTTATGAAACCAAGGTTTAATCGAACCAGTAGGAGCAAGGAACCACCCCAAAGGTGTTGCTGGCTGGACTTTGGCAGGGCACACTACCGGCGTCGGCATCAACATGGAGACCTGCAAAATACAACCACTTTGCCCCCAACTTGCGATGAGGTTGTCAATCTCACCGGTTTTGCTGAAAACAAAGGATTAAACGTATCAAATGGAAGAAAGTAATAGTTTGCAGAAAGTAAACAGAAAACAGTAAACAATTGATTGTAGATTGGTGATAAAAGAAAGGACCGGGGTCCATAGTTCACTAGTGGTGGATCTCCTTAAGATAGATAACATGTTGGGTGAACAAATTACAGCGGGGCAATTGACAAACATCGAGAAAGCAATCATGCATATACTACTCATCTTAACTCCTTTGAGACTTGATTGGGCATTACAACATTATACATAGACCGTAATCCAACTGCATCTATGACTAATAATCCACCTTCAGGTTATCATTCGAACCCCCTCCAGTATTAAGTTGCAAGCAACAGATAATTGCATTATGCATTGCGTGTAAAGTAAACAATATGATTGTTCTATGAACAAAGGATTGGTGTTTTCTCCCTAGTAGCAACAACACATCTAGTACCTTAGAGATTTATGTCACTTCCCTAGATTACTAGAGGCATGAACCCACTGTCGAGCATAAATACTAACTCTTGGAGTTGCTAGCATCTACTTGGCCAAGATAGCTACTAGCAACGGAAAACATGCAAGATCACAAATAACAAAGACATGATAGAATCAATAATCAATCTGAAATAGCATCTCAATATCCATCAGATCCCTGCAAACACAACATGTACGAATTACAAATAGATGATCTTGATCATGAACGAAGCTCACAAGATCTAAACATGATAGCACAAAGGAGGAGAACCAGCCATCCAGCTACTACATGGACCCGTAGTCCAGAGATGAACTACTCACGCATCACACCGGAGGCTTGCATGATGATGAAGAAGGCCTCCACGGTGAATTCCCCTCTCCGGCAGGGTGCCGGGAAGAGCTTCAGATCCCTCCCGATCTAGGTATGGAAATGACGGTGGCTACAGACTCTTTCGTGGAATTTTGATCGGGTACTTAGGGTTTTTGTATTGGAGAGGCCGAGGGGGTGCCTAGGCTGGCCACACCACCCCCTGGCATGGGCCAGGTGGTGTGGCCGCCCTCTGGCCCCTCTCCGTCTCGTATTCTGGCTCTGTGTGTCCCTCGGTGAAAAACTAACTTTGGCTTTTGTCCCGTCCAATTCCGGGAATATTCATTTTCTGACTTTCCTGGAACCAAAAACAGCAGAAAATAGGCAGCTGGCACTGTGGCTCTTGTTAATAAGTTATTCCAAGAAAGTGTATAGAAAGTACTCCAAAGTGAGGACAAAACATAAGAAAGTAGATAAAACCAAGCATGGAACATCAAAAATTATGGATATGTTAGCAACGTATCAGTGATCACACCTTTTGGACCTAGAATTTTCATCATATTGTAGATGTAACACGGACGAGCCATAAAAGCCCAGTAAGCCGGTCGTCCGAATATAGCGTTGTAGGCGCTCTTGAACGGGACCACTTCGAAGGAAAGTGCTTCCGTCTGATAGTTCTTTGGAGTTCCAAAGGTAACATCCAAAGTGATCTCTCCTAGGGAATTTGCTTATCTTCCTGGGACAACTCCATGAAAGATCACCGAGCTGTGATTCAGTTGTGTCTCCGAGATCCACATCCGATGTAGCACTTCGACATATAGAATATTGAGGCTGTTGCCGCCATCCATGAGAGTTTTGGAGAAACCATAACCTTCAGTAAGTGGATTGACGATTAAGGCGTATTTTCCTTGCATGTGCAACTTAGGCGGATGGTCAGCACGGTCAAAGGTGATTGCCACTTCCGACTAGTCCAAGGACTATGGGATAGCTGGAATAGTTGCATTGAGCTCATGCAGTACTGCTTTCTTGACCTTAGCTGGTTGAGACCCAAGGAAAGTGACGTAAGTGTCTTTTTTCGTTGGGAAGTTTTTCTTTCCATCCGGCTTGGGATTTGAAGGTTGTGCTTCCTCCATGTCAGAATCTATCCTTGGTCTCTTTCTCTTTTTTGGGATTCTCTTTTCCCTTCTTGTGCTTAGCCTTCCAGCCAGCGGTATCGTCATTCTTGATGTCGTCATTGAAACGACACTCGGTGTTTGTGTGAGACGAGCCCCCGTTGGCATCTAAGTGATACACATACGGGTTATTGGCAATGTCGGCCCAAGATTAGGTTTTGCTAGGATGCTGGTCTCCTCTACCTTGGACACTTGACGTCCCACGACCGTGTCCGCGGCCGCCGCCGAGCCCTCCTCATCCTCTAGACCCAAAAGTAGCAGTGACCATAGTTGTTTCCGTGTTGGGTTTTTCTTCCGAGGTGTTCTTGCGCTTCTGAGCTTGTTGCTTTGGTTGTTTTGCCGACTGTGGCACAACTAGGATGTTCAGTAATCCCTCTGGGTTGTCGTTGGCGTCTACATACTTGCTCGTTGTTTCTATCATCTCTCCAAGATCAGTGACCTTGCCGCACTTCAAGCGGTGACGTAGTAAACCAATTGGGAGTCCTGCAATGAAACTCCAATCGTAGTTTGATCATTTACTCCTTCACATGAGTTCTTGGTATCTTTCCATCATGCGAGGTAATCTCGGCAAGTTTCTCTGGCTTTCTAGGTGCAACGTTGCAAGTCTCCGACCGAACAGGGCCTCTAATATGTGCCTTCAAAATTCCGAAAGAACGCACTTTGCATGTCATACCAGTTGTGGATGGTGTTTTCCGAAAGTTCATTGAGCCACGATCGTGCCGTCTTCCGCAGCATAAGTGGGAGATATCGGGCCACGGCCAGGCTATTTCCGCCTTTGGTGATGCAGCAGGCCTGGAAAAAATCCTGGAGCCAGGTATCTGGCCGAGCTACACCGTCATAGGGCTGAATGTGTCTTGAGATGGCGAATCCTTCCGGGAATTTTGTTTCTCGAATGCATGATCCGAAGAATTTTGGACCCACATAGACGCTATCTAAATCGTAGTGCCGCGCATCTATGTTAAAGTTGATCCGATGTCTCGCGTCACTTGGTGACAGGGAATGCCGTCTTGGTTGTTCACTATAGCTGCGGTGCCTTGGAGCCAGACTTCTGCTTCTGCCACCATCTCCTCTGCCACAACGCCCTTCTTGAGAGCCATTGTGGTGGCCGCTTGGTGGAGAGGGTGGTGCAGGTGGATTATTTCCGGCTGATCATCGACCCCTACCCGAACCGTCATTATTCCGGTTCCAGGGAGGGTCTTCATTGCAACAAGCCCCCTACCGGCTTGACTTGGCACAGTGTCCGTCGTTCCTTCATCCGTCATTCTCACCATGATGGGGTTCAGCCGGACGGCTTGCATGTCTAGGAGGTGGCATCCTTTGACGATCCTCCTCCCGACGTTTCTCTTTGTTGTCTTCCCTACAATTGTTCGACTCTCGCCGGGGAGGTTGTCTCAGAGCCAGTGCTACAACCGCATCTCGCTCTACGGCTAGAGCAACATTGCTCTAGTCACGTGCGGTTCTATGCCGTTGCCCTGAAGATCCAGTTCTTGAGTAGTTATCTTCCCGACAGTTTGAACAGTAATGCTGTTCCGGAACCCATTGGGGCCTAATGTCATTCCAGGCCAGATCCGTGCGTCATTGGTCAGATTGAGAGACCGGTTTTCCGCTTACGGATTTCGCGACCTTTTGTTGGTCCAGACCTTTGGTGAGCAGCTTTAGGCCCAACCAGATCTGATCTAGGCCTGCATTATTTGCCAGGATATCTCGAGCCACGGCAGTGTTCTGTACTGGTGTTGGGTACACCAGATCTCCCTTATTGTCGAGCCGAGGCATCCCTGGGTCCCCTTCAAAGAGAACCTTGTGGACTTCCGGGAATTCGTCAGCCTGCATGAGTCTTTTCTAGGTCTTTTGATGCTGTAGAGAGATGAACTTCTCCGCAGTAGCAATGCGCTTCTTCTCTTCCTCGATGTTGTTGGCTTCATCCAGGAGTACTTGGCGACATGCTCCTAGGGCTTGAGCCCTTTCTTCCAATTCTACAGATGTAAGTTCTGTAGCTGTAGGGATATGCGTAGTTAACGCAACATCAATGAATTTACGTGCACCAGCAGTAACCACGTGTCCATCCACCGAAGCTTCTTTGGGCTCGTATGGGATCAAATCTCCATCCGAGTCCTCTTCGTAATCCTCGGCAACCACTTCCTCTGCTAGAGGATCTTTTGCTGGAGTCTTGTTCTTCTTGTTCTTCTTCTTTGCCTTCTTGGCAGCATCGGTAGTAAAGACGGCTTTGGGTCCATTTCAGACATCTGGTCGAGGTTATCTCTAAGATCCATGTCATCCTGCGCTTTGGGAGAGTTTTCTCTAGATTCTTCGTCCATGGCTTCTCCTTCTTCTGCAGCTTTGGAGTTGAACTCCTCTTCATATTCCGTGGAGAACTTTTAGAAATCCGCCGACGTCATGGAATCATCCGGAGATGCCGGTAAGTTGGTGTTTGTTCCGATCGCCTCCAGCACCGAATCTTTGTTGTCTCCAGCATCGGTAGAGCCAGAACCGGATCCAACATATCTGATAAAGTGCGATGCGTGCGTCCTGAGGTAGTTATAGCTTTCTTCGTGGGCTTCCTTGAAAATTCTGATGGTCTCGAGAACCTCGTCCATGTTTGAGCCTTTCATCATCATGCGCCTCAACGTATGCATCAGGAAGGGTTGGTCGGTTCTGGCACTGGAAGAGCCGGAACCAAAGTTGTTGTCTTGCTCCTCCTGGATTTTTACCTCGGCGGGGAGATCGATCTAGGATTATTCCTCGCTAGGGAGATCTACTCCAGATTCGACTTGCATCGCAAGATCTGCTTTAGGCTCAGCTTTCTCCACTATCTCTGCAACAGGTGAGGGCTGGGTGGTATTAGGGTTTTCCAAGATCCAGAACTCGGCCGCCTCCATGGACAAAGTGGACCCAGAAACTTCTTATGCCTCTATCATCACCGCTGGGGTGGGTGGGGCAGGTTTAGTGAAACCGATGTAAACATCGATCTCGCCAAAAGACATGATGGTGTAGGCAGTCACGGCCTCCCTAGCCCGAATCTAGGTCTCGTCGAGAACGATGAGAGGAACATCGCTGGTGTTGAGGACGCGACCAACGACGATGGTCTCGCCGATTCTGATTCTTGCAAATTATTCCGCTTGGAACGTAGATCCGAAGCTCACTTTCCCCATGGTGGGTGCCAACTATCGTCAGATTGATGACAAGTACGCCATGAGGGGGTCCTCGCGGCGTGCGTAAGAGAGGAGTGTGAGACATACGGTGTTCTGGGATGGTGAGCACACAAGTTTACCTAGGTTCGAATCCGCTGGCTTTGGACGGATCCTACTCCTGCTAGCAATCTAGTAATACGGTAGAGCCAGAATATGGGTTACAAGGGTTTTGCCTGTGCGAGTTGAGATTGTAGACTATTGTGGGGTGCCCTAAAGGCTTGCCCTAGGACGGCTTATATAGATATCCAGCCTAGGGTTTATAGGAGAGAACTATCCGGATACAACTAAGAGTAGGTTACAGAGTACATCTTGAACTACAAGTAACATAGCAAGCCTATGTCGGAAAGTCTTCTAGGCATTCCCGTAGCCAGACTAGACTCCGTCTCTTCTCCCTGACTGGGCCGCCCGTGAAGCACAACTCTAACCCGAAGTTGGCCACCCTTGTTAGTGAGGCACAATGAGAATACTCGGAAAGTATATCCCCAACAGTTACCATTTTGACTTATAGAAAGTTAATGATTATAATTAGGAACTATTGAAATATATCTGCAACAAGCGAAGAGAGATCAGAGCTCTTCGACTTGAAAATGCACATCTTAAGGTTGCAAAAGATGAAGAAGAAGGTAAACATTTCCGACCTCATTTTCATTGTCTGTTTGAATTGTGGCTAAAATATTGATTTGACTTCTTTTTTACTGCTCCAGATCTAGTGAAGCAGTCCTACAAGCTTGTCGAACAAGCCGAATATTTCAAAGTCTTGGAAGTAGTAATTGCTGATTTACAAGATGAGCTGAACAAGCTTAAGGAGGATCATGAGCGTGTTATTAACAACATTCTTGAATCATCCAACATGGCCACGAAAGAGTGTGACCGAATAATAACTAAACAACACAAAGTTATCCTGGATTTGAAGGAGGAGATGGACAGGCAAAAATACACTACCGAAGCTCTTCAGGATGAACTCTGAAGTCTTCGGGAGGACAAGACCAAAGTAGATGATGCTATATTTCGTAAGTTTGTTGTCTTTAAATTGTTGTTTTCCAACTTTGTTTACTTCAGATATCTTGTTGACTTTATTTTTATTTTTATTAGGTCCTCTCAACATTCTTGATGCCTCTTCATCCGAGTCTCATACCATCCGGCTTGTTGCAGTCAGAGACTTGATTCATGATTTCCGCCAATCTTTGGAAGAAATCGGTGAAACCGTCAAGATCTCCGGTCTAGACAAGATGTCTGCCTTTGGAGTACGGGACAAGGCAAAGGATATGCCCAAGCTTGTCAAGGGAACATGTCATATGCACATATAGCGGCACAAAATGCCCTAACAACGGTAATGAGCCACCATGGAAGCGTTAAGATATGGCAAGTTACCAAGGGTTATTCGATTGTCGATGAAAATTACAAGGAATAGAATATCGGAGATATCTAGGATGCTTGTGCCAGATACGCTAGTTATGTGGCCAAGTTGACAGCTATGATAATCCGTTCTTCAACTCTGTTGAAGTGCCATACCCCAAAGAACAAGTTGTTGAAGCTTTCAAAGATGATGAGCATACTGAGTCTGGTATACTCGTCTCGGAAAGATATTAGGGTGGTGTAGGTGATGTCTCCAGCGAGCCGGCAGATCCTCGGTCTTCACCTGCATCATAAAGTTTGCCAAAAAAACAATGTGTTATTCTAAAAATAGTTTGATGTAATAGCTATAATATTATTTTGCCGTGCTAGTTTGTAAACTTATCCTTTACTCCTTAGCACTTTTGGCTTTATTTTTGTGCTTGAAAAGTTAGCACTTTTTTTGTTTATACTTATTGTTTATCTGGCTTTCTACCTCGTCCCTTTTGTGAACCAGCAAACTTTCAACACGGAAGATTTGCCGAGCAATGGAGCTCAATTTCTTAACCAGTTTAAACTTGGAAACAAAGTCGGCCTCCAGTCCCAACAATTCACTACTCGAAAAATACCTGCATCCGGCAATAAAAAAACCCAAGTACAAACTAAATTTGAAATTTATACCTGAAGGTAAAAATTTTAGAATCAGAAATCTAACCAGAACAATCATGAGCATAAAGTACTTTCAAGTATTCTGGGATTTTCGACTATGACATGATCATTCAGAAATAAGATGGTACTAAAAACATCTCTGAAAATAACATTGAGGAGACCAATACTTTATTTCACTTTGAACATGTACATGATTACAAAGAAAGAAATTTTAAGAATAAAAGGGACGTAGCTGAGAAACATTCCAAGGACGATCTAATTCATCCGGGTCTGTACTGCCTCCAGCTCTGTTTCTCTTCTTTGTAGCAGATCTTTCTTTGTCCGGCCTCATATCAGTTAGGTAGTAAGAACCATTGTGCAATACTCTACTAACCATAAAGGGCCCTTCCTAGGTTGGGCAAAGTTGTGCCTTCTTTTTTACACTAGTCGGAGGACTAGATCGCTCTTCTGGAAAGACCAATTTTTGACTCTCTAACTATGATACTTGCGTAACTTTTGCTGATAGGTTGTAGATCTCTTCTGAGCAATGACGCGAACTTCCTCGAGTATATCGAGGTCATCTTGTCGAGCGACTTTGGCATCCTCTTCGATATATGCAGTGACTCGGAGATAAGTATGGATAAGATAACTCGAAAGAACTGCGTCTACACTGTAGACCAAGAAGAAGGGTGTTTATCTGGTTGAACTATTAGGAGTAGTCCTTAAGCTCCATTTGATAGACGGTAACTCATCCACCCAAGCCCCTGAAGAATGATGAAGTGGTGCTTTGAGTCTAGGACGGAGGCCTTGAAGTATTAAACCATTTGCCCTGTCGACTCGTCCATTGTCCTATGGATGCGTGACTGATAAAATATAGAGTCGGATCCCTTGATCATTGCAAAATTTGGCAAGTCTCCCATTGAGAAGTTACTCCCATTGTCTGTAATAATATTGCGCGGATATCCAAATCGGATTATAACATCCTCAATGAATCTTTTGGATGTTTCTCCATCACAACTTGTGACAGGTTTAGCCTCAATCCATTTCATGAATTTATCCACCATCACTAGGATATGAGTAAATCCACTTGGATCCCATTTAAATGGTCCTACCATGTCAAGCCCCAAGACCGCAAAGGGCCATGTAATCGGAATTGTTCGCAGCTGATCAGCTGGGACATGGGCTTGTTTGGCATATTTATGGCAACCTTTGCACGTCTTGACCAGCCTCTCGGCATCTGCCTTGTCTGTAAGCCAGAAGAATCTACGTCGAAAAGCTTTTTCCACTAGAGATTTGGCTACAGCGTGATGTCTGGCTTCGCCTTTGTGGATTTCCCTAAGGATTTCGACTCCTTCTTCCAGAGAAACATGGCGCTGAAAGACCCTAGACACACTCCGCTTGTAGAGCTCACCACTGACTATAGTGTAGGATTTTTCTCTTCGGACGATTTGTTGGCTCGGAACTTTGTCTTCGGGTAATTTTCCATTTACCAAGAATTCAAGGTAGTGTTTTGTCTAGCTGGGAGTTACAGGCACATATGCTATAAGGGGTGAGTCGGATTTGGTCGGATACTCCCCATCAAATCCTATGATAGAGGGGCCTCTCAAGTGCTGCATAAAATCACCATCCGGGACCTTTTTCCGTGCTGAACCTATTCTTGATAGAGCATATGATTCCTCATTTTATGTTCGGGGAATGTGTTGGACTTCAAACCCTTTGAGCGATTTGGCTAGTTCATCCAGGACAGCTCGATATGCTGCCATGTGCTTATTGGCTTCAGATGTCGAATACTTGCTGAGCAACTAAATCCACATCTCCGTAGCACATGAGTCGGTGAATTCCGATGTCTTTTGCAATTCGAATTCCATGCAACAGGGCTTCATATTCGGCAATGTTATTCGTCGCCATGAAGTGAATCTGCAACACATAGAACAATTTATCTCCTTGGTGTGATTTGAGCACGACGCTAGCCCCCGAGCCCCCGAGAGCTTTCTACCCGTCAAAGTGCAAGGTCCAATATTCCAACTCCGGGAGACTTGTGTTTTCTACCGTCTCTATCCAATCAGCGACAAAATCAGTAAGTATTTGGGATTTGATTATTGTACAACGTTTATACTCAATGTGAAAGGATGCTACCTCACTTCCCCAGTTAGCAACGCGTCCTGTGGCATCACTATTGTTGATTATGTCTCTCATGGGAGCTGTGCTCACCACGGTAATATTGTGCTCTTGAAAATTATGTCGTAGCTTTCTAGATGCAAAGAATACACCATAGGCTAACTTTTGGTATTGAGGGTACCTTTGTTTTGATTCAATCCGGACCTAGCTGAGATAATAAGTCGGACGCTGCACCAGGCATTCCTGTTTTTCTTCTAGCTATTCCACCACCATGACAATGCTAATGACTCTGTTCATCGCATCCATGTAGAGAAGTATTGGTTCATGTGGTTCGCATGCTGCAAGGATAGGGATGGATGAAAGTACGACTTTCAGATCCTGAAGTGCAACTTCACCTTCGTCGGTCCAGACAAACTTCTTGGTATTTTTCAAGATATTGTATAATGGTGCGGCTCTTTCACCGAGTCAGCTTACGAACCGACTAACCGCAGCAATGCATCTAGTGAGCCATTTTATGTCCTTCGGGTGAGTCGGACTGGTAATGTTGAGTATAGCATTTATTTTATCGTGGTTCACCTCTATGCCTCTTTTAGACACGATAAAACCTAACAATTTTCCGACTGGTATTCCAAAGAAACATTTCTTCGGGTTGAGCATTATATTGGATTTTTGTAGATTTCTAAATGTTTCCTGTAAGTCATAAATAAGTTCTCTTGATGGCACATTGTTCCAATTCATGAGGAAAAATTGTGTGTACACAACATACAGGAGCTTTCGCGGAATACAATTCCCCCAAATTAAACCGCTGCAACCTGGAGCCAACTGAAGTTGATCCTGTGGTAGTTATCAGCCTTCCCAAAGATGGTTGGAACAGTGTGCGACATGCGACAATTTGGTTTAGGCCTAGTTTAGGTGTGGTAGGCTCATTGTTCTATCCCTAGACTGAGCTGTGGATCTTTCTGGTGTATCGCTGTGTCACCTTTTTGCATCGTGGTTCAATAGTTGACTGTTAGTACACTGGTTTTAGTGGCCCGCTTGAATTAGTTTATATGAGCACTACCATGCTTTTGTAATTAGTATTGCCTTCCACGATATAATCCATGTAGCGGTGATTTCTATACTATAGTTTTCAGTACTGTTACTGTCAACACTCGGATTTTTAAGTCCAGATGCATGTTATGTCGTACATCGCAATCCCAGGATTACCATTTTTGCGAGACATAACAGAAGTGGTACCATAGTACATCATCCATTAAAAACCATAATAAGGGCTTACAAATAAAGGACCTCATGATCTAGTCTTAATACAATCAAAGCAGTGAAAAGTAAACATAGTGGGGCTTCATCTTCATGATCACAGGCAATGCTGACGATGGGAGATGATCCTAGTTGTCATAGACCTCCTTATGTCCATCTTCCGGGTAATCCTCCTCATAGTATGGCCATGGGAATAGCCAGGGACAAAGCCATGAGTACTCTTTAAGTACTCGCAAACTACCACTAGTATAAGTAAAGGTAAAGCTAGTAGGAATCATAAGCTCTAGGTTTGTTTGCAAAAAGCTAGGTTTATTTCATAAAGCTTCAAGAGTAAAGACCTAATTTAGTTCTCTACATCACTTAAGGGGGAACTCAGATTTCATGTCCACAACTCAGTTGTGGTCAAGTCAAAGTCATCTTGCAAGTCACAAGTCATTTTGAAAACATCTAACAACGGAACAGTATGGCCACTCCAACTGTCCATAACCGCGGACGCGGCTATTCGAATAGTTTGACACTCTGCAGAGGTGGTACACTTTCACCACAAAATTCGATACATCCATCAGGGATAACCCTGAATCATCATACTTGGTATGCGGATAATCAATCCTAACCTTTCAATTACACACCGTAGTATAGGCACCTCCCCTATGAGTTTGGCCTCCCAACCATGACCATATGTCATCTTGGGTACTGCATAGGTGGATATTCATCACGACCTAGCCTCAGCTCAACCTCTTCCGCAAGGGAACCCATACTAAGACATATAAACTTCCAGTCAAGCCCTACCCACCTCAGGTATTGTGGTTGTACGGTAAAATTGGAATGGTATCGCATCCAAACCCAACCATCAGTTTTTATTTAAGTCAAGGCTCATGCCTTATCAGTTTCATCATCAAACTATTGTGTTTCATAACATTTCAATAGAATGAATCTTCATTCCAAGGTTTTCATAATCATTTTTACCAAGTATTCCCATCTAAACTGATCCAGTTTTATGCTTAGCACTAGCCACTAGTATTGAGGGTTATCACTATTGGGGGCGCTAATCAAGTATAAGTATCCAAGGCTAATCCTATGATCTTGATAGGATCCAATCTTGTTTCCACTAATCACAATTTATTAACTAGGTAAGAACAGTAGTAAAGGGGAAAGTAAAGCTTGGAGTAAATCTGGGAATTTATTAACCAGGTATGCCTAGTGCATCTGGTATAAGGGGTTTGCATATATAGCATGCATAGCTCTATCTTGCACTGATAGCTTGCATTAGTGATGGCTTGCCTTGAGTAGTGCAGTTGTTGCAGTCATTGAAATTCTCCTCCTCCTCGAAGTATTCCTCCTCGTTGTAGCCCGGGTTAGTACTAGCGTCAATAAATACATTCAATGAACACAATCACCAAACAACACTTCACTACTTCTATTTATCACACAAGGGCTCATACTAGATGATCTAGTATCATCTCAATCATCATATGGAATATTAACATTTTCTTTATCTTCTTATTTTTGGAAAAGTAATTTCTACTCATTTTAAATCCTTAAGATTTAATATTCTCCAATTAAAATAGTGGAGCATGTTGACACATGTCATCACCATCTATTCCAATACATTCGAATGTGATTTAAAATGGTGATCATTAATATTACTATTTATTAATATTAAAGTGACTAGAAATGCCTATTAAGCACTCCTTTAATACTAAGCCATGTTTCATATTTGTAAAACCAAATCTGATTACATATTCATGTAGATCATGGCAAATGTGGTTTTTGAGAGGTGGAATCATCTCAAAAGCATTTATAGTTTATTTTAGAAAAATGTTTGACGTGCCAAAAGTCTCTGTGTTGTTGTTTTTGGTATAGGTGATCTATAATTCTAAATGGTTTGAATCCAATGGGAGTGATTAGATAATTTGAATACCTTTCCAAAAAAATTGGAATCATCCATTTTGGTTTAGTGAATCTCTTTGAATTGAATTTTGAATCTACTGACAGAATTTGGTTTTAACTAAAATGGAAAAAATCTTATTTGAATCAACGGGCTCTGCGCGGGAAATGACATGGGCCGGCCCAACTACACAGCGCTGGCGCAGTGGGCTGTTGACAAAACAGTCCCATGCGTCAGTGACTAATCTAAACTGAAATGATATCTTTCAATCTCAGCCCTATGATTAGACTAGGAGTGGAATGGTGTGGAGATTGAGGTCTGGGGTGGCCTCTATTTATACCCTCAGGGTGGACTCAGGGCGGCATGGTTGGGCTCCTCCGGCGACGTTGCTATAGGTCACGTTCGTCATGGTGGAGGGCATGGGTTGGTGCAGTGGACTATGGCAATTGTCACGTGAGTGACGACACGACAAGGGGTAGTCTCCATCGGTCGGGCGATGTCGGTGCTCTATTCGGGTACGCGGGCGTTTGTCACTTGGTACGGTGGTCACGGGGCGCGAGGTAGCGAACGGTCATGTCCGAGAGGTCACTAGTGCTACGGTGATCGTGGGTACGAGCAGAGAGAGCAAGCCGCAGCGTGTGCGTGCGAGGCAGCTGCGGCGCTCCGTCGTGCTCTTGACATGGCCATGGATTAAATGGGTGCGACTGGTCTGGCTCCTTCTCGCCTCGCCATTGGTCAAGGGGTGGATAGGGGTGGCGGTGAGGTCACTGCTAGCTACTAGGGGTCGTGGGCGTGGGCAGCGCGGCATGCAGCGAGTAGTTCGTGCTCGACCGGCATGGCCGGCTCGGTATGGGGGTGGCACTGGTCAATGTGGCCAGTGATGCCTCTCCTTTGCACGGCCAAGTACCAGGGATGATCATGGACAATTGAATGGCTTGATTGTAGTACAAAAGCTGAGCAATTGATAGCTCCAAATAGTGTATAGTTGTTGATATTGTACTGTGCCAGCCAGGTGTTCGACCAAATGGCCGCATGAATTCATCTTTCAAATTTTTGGATGATTTTTGGTGAGTGATCTTGTTAGTTGCTTAGTAGTCTATGGTTGCTGGGATATGTCAAGGGGAATTGATTTGAGGGGTTTTTGAAAAGTGGTGATCCATGCATATGAACTTGATTCAATTTTTAAATGTCTCTTAAATAGATTTTAAAATAGTTTCTGCCTCTTTGTAAAGTTTGCTTGGATTCACTTGGTGTTGGTCTAGTAAGGGGTGAAAAGAATGGCAATTGTTTCTATTAGAAATCCTTTACTAGAAACACCCAAAGTGGTCTAGTGGATAAGTTTGGCCAAAATGACCATTTGATCATATAACTTATATTTGATTTTCTTTTCATTGCAATCTGCTTGGAAATGATCTAGATGATGTTGTAAACCTTTTAAACTAATCCTTAGCATTTGTAACAATCAATCATGGCAATTGCAAGAATTCATACACTAATGCAAATCACATATACACTCATATTAAGTTTAATAAATAAAGTTTTTGTTAACCCTAAACTTGGGTGATTAGAGCTTGATAAGCTTGATTAATATTTTTGGGATGTTACAGTTACTGGCTTGTATATTCGTGACTCGTGCAGCTTTTTGGCGCTACCGTGAAATTACTTGTTCAATATAGTATGTATCCTTGCTCATTCTTCTATATGTGAAATGAACAAGTCAAGCTGTAATGTGACGTGAACAAGTCAAGCTCTGATGTGCTGACATTGTACTATCTATGCTAGTATACAAACTAGTTGTATTATTGTGTTCGAAACTATGAACTAAATGTGCAAATTCTGAGCCTTTGCATGATGACAATGCCACATGTTGGCGCTAATTGCGGAATGAATTAATTTGATCCTACAGAAGCATACAACTTCGAGAGATCAGTATAAGATAGTGCTTACCCAAGCTGTCTGAAGCTGGGCAAGTCAAGGCCACCGTGTCTCTATCACCTACAGTTTATATGGCATGATTACAAGGTTTTGATTATATCAAATCGATTGGGCACTTAGGCCGATTCAAAGCCACCCAAACCATCTTGAAATATATCATTTGCTAAAAAGATGATTGCGCGCTGTAAGACTTGATATGACATGATTTTATGACAATCAGTCAAACTCCCTCCAGTATTTTCCATGTTCGAATAATGCGCTGCCCAAGTTCCTCGCTATGTAAATCTCTTAATAAGGCGCAATATCGGTCACTTTTCTCCCTTTCCAACTTCATTCTTTTCGACCTTCAATACAATCTATTTTTACTACTTAGCCTATGAAAATAAATATTTCAACCCCACTTCGAACAAAAAACTTGTCATAATCTTGTTTCAAAAAAGTCCCTTAATTATCCTTTCATGGTGAGCAGAGTATATATTTTTTAGGGTACCAACTACATTTTTTTTTTGAGAATGGGGTACCAACTACATTGAATTTTCACTAAGGACCTAACGAAAAGATTGCACATTCGACCCAACATTGGCCCAAAACTTTGCAAATATAGCCTGCCAGGTCATGTGGACTGCTGACCCCGACATATTGAGTACATTGAATTTTCAGTGAGGAGCTTATTAGAAAATAGTACTACATTCTACCCAACTGTGGCTCAAAACCTCGCTAATTTATCCTTGCGGGTTTAGGTCAGCTGTGGGCCACTAACCCTCAACACATTGTTACTTGTTTTTGAGCATGAACCACACTGAAGAAGTTTCGGTAAGGAGCCCATGATAAGAAGCCCATTGGTTTACAAGATTGGACCCAAGTTATTTTTTGTATCACCCAAAATCATCTTAATTTAGCATTTTTGTGCCATTCTGATAAAGTATAGGACAAGCTTCTCCTACCCATGTTGTATTTATACAGAGCATTTAGCATTTATTTATGGCAAGTCGTCAGGGTCGCTGCCTTTTCATTTTAAGTGATTTCAACATTCTAAATGTAATCTTTTCTAGGAGTGGCATAGATGGTTCGGGTATAGTGGAAGCGCACGCGGTTCCCATTTTTTGAAGTCTTGAGTTCGATTCCTAGGTTTATCAATATAAACATATAATATATAATATAATCTCTGTCGTTCTTTTACATTTTTTCCAGCATACACATGTTTCTTACACAGAGAAGGCTGGCATCTGGGACCCAGCAATGTTGTCAAGGTCACAACAACGGAGTCCATCATACACACATTGCATTTGCACAGACGTTGACATGTTGGACCTAGCAGAGACCTTATACAGATGTTGCATCGAGCAATCAACGTTTAATTTACAGAGAGGCTAATATGTAGGACCTAGTAGCGCGACCTTATATAGATGTTGCATCGAGCAATGTTGCCAGTTTGAAACAGGGAGGCACGAGCGAGAAAAAAGTTCAGCATGCACACGTTTCTTCTAATGAGAGGCTAAAATGGGGGACCCAACCGTGTGAGCAAACAGCAGATTCGTCGAGCAACGCTGTTTAGTTCGGAACAGGGTAGCGCTAGAGAAGAAAAAATTCCATCATAATTATGACTCTTCTAATGTGAGGCTGACATAAGGGACCCACCAGCCTGAATAAACGGCTGATGCAGCGAGCAATGCTATCAAGTTTGGAACACGAAGGCACGACAGAGGGTAAAAAAATCCATCATGCACATGTTTCTTCTAATGAGAGGATGACATGTGGGGCCGAATAGTGTGATTAAATGGTAGATGCATCGAATAGCGCTATCAAGTTTGGAACAGGGTAATGCGAGCAAAGGAAAAATCCATCATACACACATTTCTTCTAATGAGAGGATGACATGTGGGGCTCAAGAGGTTGGTTAAATGGTACATGCGTCGAGCAGCACTATCAACTTCGGAACATGGTAGCGCCAGCGAAGGAAAAAATTCATTCATACACATGTTTCTTCTAATAAGAGGATGACATGTGGGTCCCAGGAGGTTGATTAAACGGTAGATGCATTGAGCAGCGCTATCAACTTCGAAACAGGGTAGCGCGAGCGAAGGAAAAAAATCCATCATACACACGATTCTTCTAATGAGAGGCTGACATGTGGGACCTAACAGACTGACTAAACGACAGACGCATCGAGCAACGTTATCGAGTTCAAATCAGGGAGGCACGACCGAAAAGTATGGTCCGCTAGAGACACTGATGTCCGGGACCCACAAGCCTCAAAAGACTTCGGCGTGTCAACATCGCACGAGGAAATGAAAATCTTGCTTCTACCACGCATTGGCCGAGCTTCCTCCATGTTTTTAGCGGTTCCATTATAGTAGAGGGCCGCGAAACCGAAAAAAAAGTTTTCCATCGGCCACGGTCGAGCCGAGAATTTCGTCGTGAAAGACGCGCCTTCTACAACGACCGTCGGGCCAAGTCGTTGTGAAAGGAAACTTTTCTTGTAGTGTTGGCTTCGTAGTCGTTGAAGTGTAGGAGGTCGAGGTAGCATTGCCTAGGGTTGTTTGGAGGAACCTGGGTGATGTAGCCGGGATAGTGGCAAATAAATACTCAGCTGGGTTGAGGAAATTCAGCCTGGGTTGCTTTAAGTCGGCCTTGGAAGATAGCAATGTGAAGGGAGAAGTGGATCAGCCCTAATTGGGTTAGAGGTGCCCATCCGAGATAATGAAGAAAGCCCAGCCGAGATATAATCAGCCTAGTCAGGTTAGATAATTAGGTGGTGGCGATATCCCAGGGTGGAGTGTGAGGTTAGGATGGCCCAATCGGGTTAGGATGGCCTAGCCGGGTTAGGATGGCCCAGCCGGGTTAAGATGGCCTTGCTAGGTTAGGATGGCCCAACCAGGTTAGTATGGCCTAGTCGGGTGTTGTCTACCTCGTCCTGGGAGCTGGCGATGCCTAGGGTTGGTGGAGACCCGCGGTCGGCCGGCCAGGGCAAGTAGATGCTGACCCACTTCAGAGCTGGTGGTGGTGTTGGGGCATGGAGCCTATGTGGGGAAAAGGCGGCGTTGGGGTTGGCCTGTAGTGGGCCAGGATGACCGATGTTAGCCCACCCGAGGGAATCGAGGCAAGTTGTTGGCGTCGGGGAGGCATGCCTGGGAGCCAGGAATCGAAGCGACAAGGTGGCGTGCGGAGTGGCCCTGAGGAGGTGGGCCGACATATGATGATTCAGCCCATCCGGGTGAGGATAAATGTCGGCCTACACAGAGTATTCCGTCCTTGGAAAGTCTCATCCAGGGCAAGTTTTGTTAATCTCGGCCCAAGAGGGCGTTTTTTGTCTTTTATTAACTCTTTTGTCACTCTTTCCACTGAGGTCCCTTTTGCAAATATACCTTCTACCAAATAGTCTCATCTCCAACTATGGGTATCCAGGGTCATATCCCCGACATGCTTGTTAAAGTATCGCTCATGCAAGCAGGTTAGTGTAAAACATGATTCACATGTCCATATTCTGGCCTTGAGCCCATGTCCCTATGAGGCACTATAGAAAGGATGCGGGATGGTAGCATTTACTTAGCTCAGCAGAGGATCGATTGCTATAGTTGGTCCTAGGTGAAAGTTCCAAAGAGCATCAGGAGACAAGGCTGGAGCATCAAGAATATGTATCCTGCAAGGTAAAGGAGAGGGCACCTTGCGGGCCTCGATGATATCACCAGGGGGCGTATCTTGGTGCACATCTTGCAATGGCTCCCCTAAAAACACGATGTTTGCAGGACTTGGGCGAGGGCACCTTGTGGGCCTTGGTGAGGATGCCTCGTGATGCCTCGCGAGACACATCTTGTGACGACCTCCCCTAGGGAATGCCTCGTGTTCTATTTTGCTAACAAAGGTAAACCCCTGATGCGAGTGCCTCGTGGGATTTAAAGCGGTCCTCTTATGAGGCCGCACATGATGGAGCCTCTTGTGAGACCTAGGCAAGGACACCCAGTGGCGCCTCGGCAAGGACACCTCGTGGCGCCTTATGACGCTCGTCTCGTGATGGCCTCCCGAGAAGTAAAATCTCTTGTGAGACTCACTTAGGCGAGACACCCCGTGGTGCCTCGGCGAGATGCCACGTAATGCCCGTGAAATCTTGTGATGGCCTCCCCTGGAGGACTTGCTTCTGTTCTGTTTTGCTAACATAGGAAAGTTTTCGGCAACAAGAACACCATGCGGGCCTCAGATGGGATCCCTTGTGAGATCCCCGGCTATCTCCTCGTAGAATAGGGCCGCTCTCGTGTCCTGCTATGTGGCACATATGCGAGCAGGTTGCATGCAGGGTGTTAGTGTGTGTTGATGTGGTTCTCGTATGTGTATTACACGACGACCTTAAGCTCTAATAACTTTGCGAGGTGATGCATGCGACATGATCAGTCCCACGAGTCAGAGCTCGAGTCGAAACTTGGGCTCTCGCGGTGGGGTGAGCCCGAGCGTGTGCACTGTACCTAGCCCATGCTCGTGTGATTCGCAGTAGAGACACCATGAACACACACAACATGGAGAAATACTTACCGAAGTAAGAGAAATTTATTTTCTTGTATGAGTATGTTCGGTACAATTGCGCCCTACGATGGGCAGGAACCTCTAGGGAGTTCACCGCAGGTGCACTGTGGCACGATTTTCTTTTCCTTGGTGGTGAGTGAGTTAACATCCCTCGAGCCATGTGTCACAAAGATGCTTGCCTTAGGGTTCTCGTATTCCCCTTTGATGATGTGCCTGATTATGTCACAAAGTCTTCCTAGTGGTTGATGGTGGACGGCTTGGGGCAGTGTCAAGTGTGTGTTGATGTATCCTTCGCGAGGTACTAGCGCATGTGTTTTGCATGGTAGGTCTTGACGTGGTGTCCATTGAGCTTTAGGTTCGGGCTTGGCGATAGGTCTTGACGCTTCCATTTGACTTTGTCGGATTCCTAATTCTTTACGAGATGCCCGGCTTGGGGCACTCCTGATTCGTGCTTGACTGCCTTCCCGGGCATACCAGAGGTCACCCTAAGAAAGGCGACAAGAGCGCCTCCCTAATTTTAGGGGCACAGGATCCAGCAGCCCCCGAGCCACTAGTGCCTAGCTCCACCTTCTTGGTTAGGGCTCTTTCCTAAGGGTGTACTTACTTCTTCTTCATGAGGAGCCTAGTGGCATCCTCGTCCGTGGGGCAGGTGGTGGCGATGTCCTTGTAGATGTGGTTGACCGTGCACCCTGCGTCTCTTTCATTTCCACAAATGGTGATGGTGCCACTACATCTTGGGAGCTTGACGAGGTTGTAGGCATGGTTAATCACCACCATGAACTTTGCTAGAGCAGGGTAGCCAAGAATGGCATTGTAGGGTTGGGACATGTGCACCACATTGAAGTCGATGAGCTCATTATGGTAGTTGCTTCAAGTCCCGAATGTGACAGTGAGCTTGACATGCCCAGGGGTATATTTGTTCCATCAGTCACTCCTGAGAAGGACCCGGTAGGCAAGAGGTGCTCGTAAGATGCTTGTATCTTCTCAAATGCTTCCACAGAGATGGCATTGAGGCATGTAGCTCCATCTATTAGAGTCTTGGAGACAGCAACGTTGTTAATGGTAGGCGTGCACACTAGGCGTATGACGCCTACCACCTATGTCGACCTAGGGTGGTCGTCGTCGTTGAAGGTTACCGGGAATTGGGACAATTTGAGCTTCAGGTCTCCCACCACTGGTATTTTCGCGACGATCTCCCGGGTGAGCCTCTTGAGCTCACTGTTGGAGAGCGGGTCTTGTGATCCTCTGATGATGCACGCTATCATCTGTGGTTCTTGGAAATCTCCTGGATGGCCCTCAGGGAGGTTCTTGTTTACCTCGGGGTAGCTCTTGCTTTTTGATGCTGGTTGTTGTTGTAGTTTCTGTTGCTCCACGATTGTTTGCTTGATTGCTGCGCCCGTACCCATGGCCACCATCGCGGTTCCTTCTTCTTTCATACTTGTTGTGCAGCCTGTCAATCTTGAAGGAATTCTCCATGTTGTGAGAGTGTGCCTTGTGGTAAGATAAGTACGGGCGTACGTCTTTCTCCTCGCCATTGGTGTTGTGGTAGTGCTTTTCTTCCGGCTCGACTACGAGAACGACCGGTGTTTTGTGCTTGGGATCCTTGTCCTTTTTCTTGGGCGATGTAGCGGCTGTTGTTGTGTCAGGGTCGAGGCGCTTGGATAAGCATCTTTACTTGGCCTTGGCGCACTTGTTGGCCATATCGAAGAGCTCCATCACTGAACTGAGCTCGTCGTTCAGGGAGAGCTTTTATAGCATCCTGATGTTGGCGACGCCTGCAGAAAACATGGAGATGACGTTGTTGTCGCTAACCCGTGGTATTTTGTTGCGCACGTGGCTGATACGCTGTATGGATTTTCGGAGCATCTCGCAAGGCTATTGGTGTACATCACGGAGGTCATTGAGCGTGTATGGGTGGTCGTATGTTCTCTTGAAGTTGGTGACAAACTTCTGACAGAGGTCCTTCCATGACTTGACTGATTCCTCAGGGAGGTTATTCATTAGCCAAGCACGAGCAGCATCCTTGAGGGCCATCAAGAACCAATTGGCCATGACTTTGGTGTTGCTGCCTGCTGCTTGGATGCCCATCATGTAGAGCTGTAAAAATTCAAGAGGGTTTTCTTTGTTGTGGTAGCGCGGGGGGGGGGGGGGGGGGTCTGGCCTGAATTTGGCTGGCCACACCACTTTGCATAGTTCTTTGGTGAAGGCGAGGAAGCCCCTGTTGTATGAGAAGTTCCACCGGCGAGAGCGGTGCGATTACCGTTGCAGGCCTCGACAGCTCCTGCGATGGTGCGCCCCTAACGCTGCCGATGTTTCTCGATGGAGAGCCAGGCATCCTCTAGTGATCTCGCGATGACTTGCAGCGATGAAGCGGTGTGTGATGGAGGCGAGTTTCCTCCTAGTCTTGGTGGGTCGCGAGGGTTCTCCGTGTTTCCATCTTGTCAGGGTGGTGGTAGGGGCGGTGGTGGTGCTAGAGAGCTATGCATGGCTGGGTCCGCCCATGGAAAACTGTGTTGGTAGCGACATCGCTGAACAAGAGCGTTCCGGGGCAACGTCAGCGACATTGATGAGATCGGTGATGCGATGAAGCCATGCATTGCACGCATTAGGGGCGGGCTGGTGATGCAGTAGTTCTTGTGCCATGAGTAGTGCCGCTTCCGGGAAGGGACGGCTACTACGCTTGCTTGCGGAAGTAGGATCAGTGTGATGGTGGGCACGCTCCTACTGCTCTGCAGGGTTGGAGAGGTGTACCTATTGGTTCCCTGCCCCTGCTCTTGATGAGGAGGGTCAACGTTGATGCGGCCATTGTTGCCACCATGGTCTGCCCTGCCGGACAAGCAGTAGTGGCAGCAGCCTTGGTGAAATGGATCGTATGGGCACCTAGAGGGGGCTGAATAGGTGCTACTTCAAATTTTAATGCTTTTTCAATTTTAGGCTTAGCACAAAGGGTAAATTCTCTAGATAAACTATTAGGTGGCATTTCCCTATATGCAAACCTATCTACTAGTAAAGAGCGAGTGGAAGAGGAACGGGTAAACCGTAGTGAAGCACGCGGAGACACAAAATTTGTTTAACCGTAGTTCCTTCCTTGTTAAGGGAAGTACGTCTGGGTTGGAGGGGTGGGCGGTACTAAGACCACCACGCCACAAAAGGCCTCACCCTATTCTCCGATGGATCCCGCCACCAAAGGCCTAATCCACCTTTTCACTATAGGGACCCTTCGAGGCGGGTACCGGTGCCTTTACACAACTAGCAGGGCACAACTCCACAATTAACTTGGAGGATCCCGTAATGACAACAAGCTGCCACAAGAACAAGTTATCAATAACAAAGAACAAGATCTAGATATTGACAAGAATACTAGATCAGGGATTTCTCCAAATGAATGGAGAGGAGTTGATGCGCTTGATTCGTGATGATGATGGTTGAAGTGGGAGATCTAGAATGGGAGCTCTTTCAAAGGGTCTGATCAATTTCGAGTGAATCAAGAGTTCTGAACATTGGGGAAGGAGGGATATTTATACCCCCCTTCCAAAACCAAGCCGTTGGAGTCTTTGGAGGCTGGATTATCCGGCCCAAGTGAGGGCCGGATTATCCGGCCTGGGGAAAACTCCGCCCCAGACTCGGATTATTCGGCAGATAATCCACCCCCTATCTGAGTGTCGCGCCGAGCGTGCCCTCGATCGCCTTCTGGGTGCCGGATTATTCGGCCCCATCTGAAGGCCGGATTATCCGGCCTGGGAAGGAAAAACTACCCCGGTTCGGATTTTCCGGGAGAAAATCTGACCGGACTCCGAGCGACGCGCCTTGGCAGGCTTTGGTCAAGTTTTGGGGGCCGGATTATCCGGCCCATGCGAAAGCCGGATTATCTGGCCTTGGGAAGAAAAACCGCCCTAGTTCGGATTTTCTGGGAGATAATCTGACTAGACTCCGAGCGACGCGCCTTGGCAGCCTTTGATCGATGAGGTAGGCCGGATTATCCGGCCTAGGGAAGAAAAAACCGCCCCAGTTCGGATTTTCTGGGAGATAATGCGACTAGACTCCAAGCGACGCGCCTTGGCAGCCTTTGATCGATGAGGTAGGCCGGATTATCCGGTCCTTGGTGGGGCGGATAATCCCCCCCCCCCCAAACTCCTGCACACTTAGCGCACATGAGAAAACTCCATAGTATTGTTATCTAACACACAAAACACAGGAAAACATGAAATGTTCTTTCAATCTCCCCCTTTTTGGTGTTAGATGACAATACTAGGATTTGCAGGAAAGGATCACAAGACTACCAGCAATAAACATGGAAGAGACTCCCCCTCAATGTGTGCATGTTAGAATTTTGCATTTGAATACAAATGCACACAAATAGGTGAATATATTCCATTGACATATGAACAACATAATCATACCACCGAGATAGGGAGAGAGGCATCCTTCAAATAGCCAAAATTATCAACGTGATAACCAATATAAGCGCCTTCCTCGATAAAGATTCCCAGCATAATAGGATATGAATAGATGAATCCATAAGCATAATCCATGAGATAAATCCAGACAACCACCGTAACAGAGTCTCAAACAAACCACAATCACAAATTTAAAGTTCAACGCTAAATGGGCACAAGCGAGAAAACAACGAATAGGAAAAAATGCAAGTGCTTATGCCCGACCCATGCAAATCCTCGAAGACCTAATAGAACTACTTCTCCCCATTTGGCATCGAGACGGCAAAAAGGAAGAAGAGCGATGCTAGCGCCCCAAGGGATCACTCGTAGTCCTCATCCTCGTCCTCGTTCCCATCCTCGTCCTCATCTTCAAGCTCCTCGGTGTCATCATCCTCATCATCAGCAGTGGCCGCAGAGGGTCCATAGTTCAGCCCGAAAGAAGAGTTCCACCGGGCATATGGTGTGGGAGGGGTAGGAGCCAGGGGATCACCAGAAGCACCAGACACATGGTAAAGGATGAGCTGCTGAGAGTGAGCCAACTCATGGTGCTTCTTGTACGCCTCATATTGGCCCTTGCGTGTGTCCACGCCCATGCAAAGGATGTTCCGTGGAACCAATTCAACTGCTTGATCTCATGAGCAACGGGTGGCACTGGAGGCCTGCGAGCATCCCTCATTAGACCCTCAGGAGCAGAAGAGGGGTGAGAGGTCTTCCGAACCTTGGTGTAGATCTTCTTTGCCTTATGCACAACATCAATGTTGAAATCTTCAGAAGGAAGCAGGTGCCTGATGAGAATCATAATGTAGGGAGCATAAGGAATGGACAGCCGGTTGAACATTGCATCAATCAATTCATGGTAGATGAAGTCCATGACATCTAGCTTGTATTGCACGGACTCATCCTCGCACGAGGCAACCTCATGGGAGAAGGCAAGGAGCTGGACAAGGTGACTACGGATGCTGTCATTATTGCCTCCACTTGGAGTGATGGAATCACGGAAGAGACCTACGAAAGCAGCATAGATAGGAGCAAGACCAGCAAGAGTGCCCACAATGCCATTGTCCATTGTGCAAGGAGAGAGAGATGCATCCTTGTTGGGCTTCAGCTGTGTGATGATGCGGTGGCCACTGGCCCTATCCTTGCTGCGGAAATTGTATCCAAGAACCTCAACAAACACACGGAAATCAACAGTCATAGGCCTGTCACGAGTCATCCACTTCATAGTGCGATGCTCATCTCCACAAATAACCAAAGTGGAAAAGAACTGCTTCACCACCTCAGAGTCATATGAGCACCGGAGAGACATGAGATGGTGCAGCCCCATCCGCTCAGCCACATACATGGCATCCACAATGTGGGGCTTCTCCAAAGCCTCAGCAAGAACCAACGGGTGCATAGGCCCAATGTTCAGCCTAGCATACACATCATCAAAAATACCTTTCTATTCAGCACACCAAAAGCGAGCATCTCCCAGCTCAGAATCACGAGGCAACTCCGCAAACAAATCACGGTGACGGATAGAGGAATAAGTGACTGGATCCAAAGCCTTGTAGTTGATCTTGGGCTCCTTGCCCTTCCTTTTGGACACCCCCTTTCTAGTCCTCTTTGCTTGTTCAGCCATGCGCTTCTATTCATTCTTTCTTCTCCTCAACTCAACCTCGTTCACTAAGTTACCCTGTCCATCATCCCAAAAGTATTTACCACGAGGACGACGCTTGTAGGTCTTGGGAACACTAGAACCACCTGTGAGGAGAACAAGGGCGATGGCATGGGGATAAGCATACACACAAGTCTAGGAGAGAGCATGGAAAAAGTAGTCAAAAAGTTCATAAGACAAATCTACTCAATGCACACAATATGGTAAAACTGAACCAGAGTTGAAATTTTCGACTTCACCTAGATTGAATGCAAAAAGTAGATCGGGCCTAGAAACTGCAAGACTACGATTTCTACGCGAAACAACACCCTTCTAGACAATGTTCCACCCAACAAATAACACATCTAGCCAAAGATGGGGAGAGAGGGAGTTACCCTCACTCATTGGAGGAAGAACGCGGAGGAGAAGGTACCCAGAGGCGCGGAGAAGAAGATCTGGGGAGGCCGGAAAATCCGGTGGCCGGAGAGGCTCCGGGTAGGGTGGGGGACAGTAGGCGGTGGCTGAGGAGGACGAGAGGGTTGGCGGAGAAGTGTTGCTCATTATGAGCCCTTCCCCCCGATCCCTGCCCTTTAAGAAGAAATCCGCTAGGGCTGGATTATCCGGCCTACACTTGGGCCGGATTATCCGGCCCCAAATCTGAATTTCTGTTGTACACAGATTCAGGCCCACGCGTCCCCAAACAACACCCCCACAAGGTGTACAAGGGACTTGTGTGCAAGAATATATGGCTTAGGGGTGGAGAAAGGCTTAGGATTAAGAAAGACAAACTGAGATGGTACTATACACTCAAAATTGCAAGAACCAAATCAAATAAGAACCAAAATTGAGTGTGATTCCCATAAAAACATGAGATGAGCAAAAACAACCAAAAAGATCCATAAAAATCCAATTCTCCTCAAGGGAGAGGGTGGTGGCCGAAGCCACCTTGTTGGAGTGTATGGTGTGACACCGCGAAGATATATCTTGATTTCATGAGCAATACTCATCAATAAGCTCACATATCACAAAATGATATTAAGAGAAATGATTTATCTTGCTTTTGGCATTATGGGGGAGGGTTAGCCCAATTAATTAGGACCACCCCCCCTATATCCATGCCCACATCTAGACCAAATAAGACTAAGATGTATGAGTGAGTGCATGGGTAATCAAGACAAACTCCTGGAATCAATGATATTTACTTCATTCCTCAAGTAGAAGAATCTTGCTTCATCAAGTGGCTTCGTAAAAATATCAGCAAGTTGGTTCTTCGTGCTCATAAAAGATAGATCAATATTGCCTCCAGCAACATGGTCTCGAATAAAATGATTCTGAATCTCAATATGCTTTGTCCTTGTGTGCTGTATCGGATTGTACGCAATTCTGATTGCACTTTCAATATCACATAAAAGAGGCACTTTGTCACAATTGACACCGTATTCCTTTAAAGTTTGCCTCATCCACAATAGCTGAGTGCAAGCACTAGCAGCAGCAACATATTCAGCTTCAACGGTGGAGAGAGAGATACAATTCTTCTTTTTAGATGACCAACACGCTAGAGATCTTCCCAAGAATTGACAAGCTCTAGAGGTGGATCTCCGATCATCCTTATCACCAGCCCAATCTGAATCAGTATAACCACATAGAGAGAAATTGGAGCCCTTGGGATACCACAGACCAAAGTTAGGGGAATGAACCAAATATCGAAAGATCCTCTTGACCGCCACTAAGTGGCTTTCTTTAGGATCTGCTTGATACCTTGCACACACCCCCACACTCAACACAATATCGGGTCTAGATGCGCAGAGGTAAAGAAGAGAGCCGATCATGGACCGGTATACCTTTTGGTCCACATCTTTACCATATGGGTTAAGTTCAAGGTGACATTTTGTTTGCATCGGAGTGGCGACACCATTAAGATCCGTCATCTTGAATCTCTTGAGCATGTCTTGGATGTACTTTGCTTGATTGATGAAGGTTCCTTCTCTAAGTTACTTGATCTCGAATCCAAGAAAGAACCGTAATTCCCCCATCATAGACATCTCAAACCTGTCAGTCATAAGCTTTGAAAATTCATCATTAAAAGCTTTGTTAGTAGAACCAAAGATGATATCGTCTACATATAGTTGGCATACAAATAGCTCCCCCTTAACCTTCTTAGTAAAAAGTGTGGGATCGGTTTACCCAACTTCGAATCTAGGTCTAGCAAAAGCTCTTTAAGGTGCTCATACCACGCACGTGGGGCCTGTTTAAGGCCATAGAGTGCCTTATCGAGTTTGTAGACATGGTTCGGGAAGTTAGGATCCTCAAATCCTAGGGGTTGCTTTACATATACCAACTCATGTAGAGGACCATTAAGGAAAGCACTCTTGACGTCCATTTGCTGCAATTTAAAATTGTTATGGGCAGCATAAGCAAGAAGGATACAGATGGACTCAAGTCGAGCCACAGGAGCATAGGTCTCGCCGAAGTCAATGCCCTCAACTTGAGAGTATCCTTGTGGCACAAGTCTCGCCTTGTTCCTCACAACAATGCCGTTCTCATCTTTCTTGTTTTTAAATATCCATTTAGTGTCGATAACATTGCAGCAATCTTTGGGCTTCTCCACGAGTTTCCAGACCTTGTTGCACTCGAAATTATTCAATTCTTCATGCATAGCAACAACCCAGTCTGGATCTTCAAGAGCTTCAAATACTTTCTTGGGTTCCACCATTGAGATGTGAGCTTGATGCTCACCAAAACTTGCCAATTCCTTTCTTGTAGAAACCCTTCATCGAAGGTCACCTACAACCTTGTCGAGGGTGTGACTCCTTAACTCAAAGTTTCGATCAGCACGAGCCTTGCAACGAAGTTCAATAAGCTTGTTGTCTCTTGGTGAAATAGTTTCATCACTTGAATCTCCATTGGAATCATTTGCTCGACCTTGATTAGAATCCGGGTTAACAATAGTAGCCGGTGATGAAGCATGCCCTTGAGGTTGATCAGCAGCCGTAACAGGAGACTGATGAACAACAGGTGATTCAGGGCCGGATAATCTGGCCGATGGAGAGGCTGGATAATCCGGCCTGGGAGAACTTGTAGCAGCTTCATCAGGCTGCCTGGGACTTGCTTGAACTGGTGAGGGGCCGGATAATCCAGGGCCAGTCGGAAAATCTGGCCTGGAGCTTGCAGCGATTTCTTCAGCACCAGGAGCAGTTTGGTCGTCAGGAGCAGGGTGGCAGGATAATCTGGTGTCAACCGGATAATCTGGCCTGGAGCTTTCTAGAACATCTTGACCTTCAGCAGTTGATGGAGATGGTGTAGAGGTTACTCCCGTGGTTGGAACATGATGAGTATGTGTTGATGAGGGCTCTTCATGAGTAGAGCATTGTCCTTCCCGATCCGCCACAAGGGGTTCCTCAATGGGGCAGAAAAATCCCACGCCCATTTTTCTTATGGCATCTTGGGGTATTTCAACATCTGCATCACAAACATCAACTTGCCCCACACGGGAGCCATCATTTTGTTCGAACACCACACTACAAGATTCTACAACAGTTCCAGAGAGCTTATTGTAGACTCTATAAGTGTGGGATCCGGCACCATAACCAACAAAAATACCTTCTAGAGCCTTAGATTCAAACTTAGATAAACGAACTCCCTTGATGAGAAAGAAACACTTACACCCGAATACCCGAAAGTATGAGATGTTTGGCTTGTTACCGGTAAGTATTTCATATGGAGTCTTGTCCAAGATTTTACGAAGGTATAAACGGTTGGATGAGTGGCAAGCGGTAGAGATTGCTTCAGCCCAGAAATTATAAGGAGACTTGAATTCGTCTAGCATTAATCTTGCCATATCCATTAGAGTCCGATTTTTCCTCTCGGCTACACCATTTTGTTGAGGGGTGTACGCAACGGAATATTGATGTCTTATCCCCTCTTCACTTCGGAACTCATTTAAGGTGTAGTTCTTGAACTCAGAGCCATTATCACTTCTTATAGCTAGAATAGGGACGTTTTGTTGACGTTGAACCTCATTGGCGAAGTCAATGACCGTTTGTTGAGTTTCACTCTTCAACTTGAAGAAATAAACCCAAGTGTATCTTGAGTAATCATCAACGATCACAAGACAGTAATTTTTCCCACTGAGGCTTGCATGAGATGGAGGTCCGAAGAGGTCCACATGTAGGATCTCTAAGATCCTTTTTGACGAGATAATGGTCTTCCTACGATGAAGAGAGTCATGCATTTTCCCTTCAACACAAGCCCTGCAAACACGATCTTTGGCAAAGGAGACATTTTCTTTTAGTCCAAGGATGTGGCCACCCTTGTGGAGACTTTACAAAGTTCTCATATTGACATGGGCTAGTCGGCGATGCCATAACCAACCCACGTCAGCCTTTCCGAAAAGACACATCAGGCCTACAGTGGTTTTCCTCGAAAAGTCCACCATGTACAGGTCATTTTCGACATATCCCACGAAAGCGACTTTTAGAGACTTACTCCACAAAAGTACCACCAAATCAGCATCAATATAAAATGCAAAGCCCATCTTACCAAGGGCGCGAACTGAAAGTAAGTTATACCCGAGGGTCTCATGGCCCAAATATATCGAGCTCGTTGGGGAACTTCAAGAGGAAGGTATGATGAGCACAGCAGTAAGTTTTCCCTCAGTAAGAAACCAAGGTTATCAATCCAGTAGGAGCAGGAAACACCCAAAGATGTAGCTAGCTGAACGTTGGCAGGGCGCACTACCGGTGCCAGTAGCAACGTGGAGACCTGCACAACACAACCACAAAACTTTGCCCCCAACTTACGATGAGGTTGTTAATCTCACCGGTTTTGCTGAAAACAAAGGATTAAACGTATCGAATGGAAGGAAGTAATAGTTTGCAGAAAGTAAACACAAAATAGTAAACAGTTTGTATATTGTATGTAAAAGAAAGGACCGGGGTCCATAGTTCACTAGAGGTGGCTCTCCTTAAGATAGATAAGATGTTGGGTGAACAAATTACAGCGGGGCAATTGACACACATCGAGAAAGCAATACATGCGTATAGTAATCATCTTGACTCCTTTGGAACTTGATTGGGCATTACAACATTATACATAGACCGCCATCCAACTGCATCTATGACTAATAATCCACCTTTAGGTTATCATCTGAACCCCCTCCAGTATTAAGTTGCAAGCAACATATTATTGCTTTACGAACTGCGTGTAATGTAAACAATACTATTGTTCTATGAACAAAGGATTGTTGTTTTCTCCCTAGTAGCAACAGCACATCTAGTACCCTAGAGATTTCTGTCACTTCCCCAGATTACCAGAGGCATGAACCCACTATCTAGCATAAATACTAACTCTTGGAGTTGCTAACATCTACTTGGCCAAGATAGCTACTAACAATGGAAAGCATGCAAGATCACAAATATAAAAGACATGATAGAATCAATAATCAATCTAAAATAGCATCTCAATATCCATCGGATCCCCGCAAACACAACATGCAGAATTACAAATAGATGATATTGATCATGAATGGAGCTCACAAGATCTAAGCATGAAAGCACAAAGGAGGAGAACCAGCCATCTAGCTACTACATGGACCTGTAGTCCAGAGATGAACTACTCACGCATCACACCGGAGGCTTGCATGATGATGAAGAAGGCCTCCAGGGTGAATTCCCCTCTCCGGCAGGGTGACGGGAAGAGATTCAGATCCCTCCTGATCTAGGGATGGAGATGACGGCGGCTACAGACTCTTTCGTGGATTTTTTAATCGGGTACTTAGGGTTTTGATATCAGAGGCAATATATAGGTGGAAGGAGACGCCGAGGGGGTGCTGGGGTCGGCCAGACCACCCTCTGGCGCGGGTCAGGCCTGGTCGCGTAGCTAGGTGGTGTGGCCGGCCCCCAGCCCTTCTGCGTCTCGTATTCTGGCTCCATATGTCTTCCGGAAAAATAGGCACTTTGGCTTTTGTCCCATCCAATTCTGAGAATATTCATTTTCTGACTTTCCTGGAACCAAAAACAGCAGAAAACATGCAGCTGGCACTGTGGTCTTGTTAATAGGTTAGTCCAAGAAATCATATGAAAAGTACTCCAAAGTGTGGACAAAACATAAGAAAGTAGATAAAACCAAGCATGGAACATCAAAAATTATGGATACATTTGTAATGTATCAACATCCCCAAGCTTAACTCCTGCTCGTCCTCGAGTAGGTAAGTGATAAAAAGAAAGAATAATTTTTTAGGTGACATGCACCATCATACACTAGATCAAAGTATTTGTAAAACATTCAAAGCTGGGATCATAGTACTTCAATCATAACATAAAATACAAAGTTCTAGAAATAAGACAAAGAAACTATGATGCAACATGAAAAGGCACAAACAAAAGATTCATGAATAACAATGCTTTGCAAGACATTTGTTTGTTTCACATAAAGAAAACATAGGATAGTAGCATTCAGCTTGTCCCTCATAGAGTAGCAAATATAAATGCATAGGACACCTTCAAATTTTATAAGAGTGACTAGATAAAAATAGTTTAAAACAAGCAATATCAAGTTATGCATCAATCAACTAGTCTTGGGACAATGCACATAGAACTAAGAATGGTCAGTACGCTCTCAAAGTAGGTGCATAAAGATAGATGGTGGAGACTCAATATAGTGGTGGAAGAAAGGCCTTCATTGAAGGAAGTAGAGATTCAAGTTTCATAAAGAGCTTCCAAAAATTATGGTACTTATAGCTTTCAGCTCTCATTGCCCCTATCATAAGCATCTTGAAGGTGATTAAGGTTAGAGTGACACTACTCAGAGGATATGCTTGACAAGTTATAAACCGAAATCTCATGCCCCTTACTTACGAAGACCAAACCTCATGCTACTCAACTTTAGTCACAAGTAAGCTCTTGTCATTGTAAGTACATATGTATCATAAAGAACCGCCAACGGGGTACCCCTTGCACATTATACAGGAGCTATCACATAATCAAAATGACAAGGCAAGCAGACAATGAGCATCTCAGCGATCTTTTTATTTGCTATTTGCATAGGTTTTTATTGAGGATGCTTCATAGAGTGCTCATTATGGTGATGCTGCAAGTTTCCACCATGATTAGGCATGGCTTAGGCTAGCGGCCCAGGCGTTTCTCTAACACATATACAATCTCCATGATCTTACAAGTTCCACATTTATTTCACACCGCCGGGATCCGTAAACAAAAGAACATGATATCAACGGGGTACAAAGTACAAGTGCAATGTTGAAAGCATTCCCCATGAAACATGGTTCTGCTAATTTCAACTTATAAAGCGCAAGCATATACGCAACAAAGAAGGACCCAATGGTTCGAGTTTATTAAATGCAAGAAAGTAAAGTGTGCTATCAAGTTCGTGAGAGCTTTAATCACTAGTTTTCTCATCTTTAACAAGTTTAATTTGGAAGGTAAACAAAAACATGAATATACTTGGAATAGCATAAGCTAATAGGTAGGTATGGTGGACTCTTTGGAATAACTTGGTTTAGGGAGTTAGATGCATGAGTGGAACTCATACTTGGTTATGGAGGCTAGCAAAAGACTGGGAGCGACAAACTAAGAGAGCAATAATGGCCATAATCATGCAGAGCGACAAAACATCATTGATCAAAGCATAAAGTGATACTACCAGTTGAAAACTAAAGGATCATAAAGGCTATGGTGACTTTGGATAGTCATAACATGGTGTGAGCATGTGTCAAGTCAACCCAAATAAAGCATCAAAGGAGAATACCACTATAGCATGCTTTAATATGCTAAAACAACGCATGATTCATCCAAGGAACATTAAGCAATCTAAATTTTTTATAACAAGTCATGTTACAGCAAAGAATACTAAGCATAAAGCCAAAACAATATCAAGAATGGCATGACAAAGGATATGCCACAGTCAAAAACGAGCTCTTTTTACCACATAAGCATGAACTTTCCTACTCTTTTCCAATCCAAACCAAACTATTAGAAAACCAATATATGAAAGAGGGGGTCCAACCAATTTATTCAGCAAACTAATAAAAACAAAGAAAACTAAAAACAAAAACGAAAAAGAGGACGCTCCAAGAAAAACACAACTGTGCATGAAACAATAAACTGAAGCGTTCGGAAGAAACCTGGGATTTTTATTGATGAAGAAGGTGATGTCTTGGGCATCCCCAGGCTTTGACGCTGGTACTTCTTGGATATTTCTTGGGGTGACACATGTGGCATCCCCAAGCTTGAACTTTAGTCCATCTTTCATCTCATTACTCATTCCTTCCATACACCTGAAATTTTTTCTTCATACAAAACTTCACACAGTTTTTATTAGCAACATTAGTGCACTCAAGATAATAAGTCTTAAAGTTCAGTTATAACACCAATAAACTTCCATTAGAACACTAGCTACTGTAGCAATTCCCTCAAAAATCTCAATTCCCCAAAAGAACTCAAAACAGAACCAACAAGAATCAAATGCAGAAAATGGCAGAAATCTGTCAAAACAGACCAGCAGGTAAAGCCGAATTTTTTCAAAGACCTGTTGTTGCTCAAATCAAAAAGGGTTGAAATAACGAAAGTTATATAACAACCTGGGTCAGAAGCACAAAAATTCACGCCTCAAAAGGACCTTCAGAGATTTTACATGAATTTTTACGGTGAAACACATAAATCTGTTTCGGGACAGCAACTTTCCCAATCATTACTTCTCTCTCATTTGAGGTTACTCTTGGCACAAAAAGCAAATAAAAAGGATAAGGGGCGGTTATTATTGAGGTAATAACTTCCAAGACTCATCTAAAACTTTTGGGTTATCTCCCAATAAGTACTTTTCTTTAACGCCTTTAAGTTAGGCATAAGAAGCAAGAAAAGTATTAAGTGTTCTCAAATGAAGAAGCATTAAGATTAATACCAGAAATATCTTCAACAAGGCAAGGTATATCATCCAAATAGGTTCTAGAGAATCCTCTCTCAATGCTCTTAGGTTCACTACTTTCATCAAAAGGGTTTTCAGGAACAATCCAATCAAGATTCTTTTCTATGGCTTCATGTATTGCTACCAGTTTAAAGGATATTGGTATCTTAGTTTCCTCCCCATTAGGTTCAGTTTTGTTCATATTTTCTCGTGTACCAACAACATCTACAGATGAGCCTAGCATATTGAAACGTTCAAAGACTTTTCTAGCTTCCCTGGCAACATCATAGAATTCCTTAAACAAAGTTTCTAGAATAAAATCCCTCTTTTCAGGGTCCTAAATTTCTTTAAGCTTAAGAAACATTACTTGCATTAAGGGGTTGAGGTTAACAAACCTAGCTTCCAACATGTGAACTAAAGAATCTGCAGCAATCTCAGAGTTTGGAGCAAGTTCTGCAAGGGATCTATACTCAATATCTTCATGCTTACTAACATGATTAAAGAATTCTTCAATATTATCTTTCCCAATTATAGAACCACTACCAATTGAAAGATCTTTCAGGGTGAATTTAGGGATCAACATGGTGCGTTGGGGTAACAACTATAGAAAGACTTAATTTTTGTGTGTTTTTGATTAAGAAACAAGCAAACAAAACAAAAAGAAACTAAGCAAAAAAAAACAAAGTAAAGAGATTGGTTATGAGGGACTCCCCTTGTGAAGATGTCCTTGACTGCCCGACAACGGCGCCATAAAAAGTTGTTGATGGCCCAAATATATCGAGCTCATTGGGGAACTCCAAGATGAAGGTATGATGAGCACAGCAGCAAGTTTTCCCTCAGTAAGAAACCAAGGTTATCAATCCAGTAGGACCAAGGAAACACCCCAAAGGTGTAGCTATCTGAACGTTGGCAGGATGCACTACTGGTGCCAGCAGCAACATGGAGACTTGCACAACACAACCACAGAACTTTGCCCCCAACTTACGATGAGGTTGTCAATCTCACCGGTTTTGCTGAAAACAAAGGATTAAACGTATCGAATGGAGGGAAGTAATAGTTTGCAGAAAGTAAACACAAAATAATAAACAGTTTGTAGATTGTATGTAAAAGAAAGGACCGGGGTCCATAGTTCACTAGAGGTGGCTCTCCTTAAGATAGATAACATGCTGGGTGAACAAATTACAGCGGGGCAATTGACAAACATCGAGAAAGCAATACATGCATATACTAATCATCTTGACTCCTTTGGAACTTGATTGGGCATTACAACATTATATTTAGACCGCCATCCAACTACATCTATGACTAATAATCCACCTTCAGGTTATCATCCGAACCCCCTCCAGTATTAAGTTGCAAGCAACAGATTATTGCTTTACGAATTGCGTGTAATGTAAACAATACGATTGTTCTATGAACAAAGGATTGTTGTTTTCTCCCTAGTAGCAACAGCACATCTAGTACCTTAGAGATTTCTGTCACTTCCCCAGATTACCAGAGGCATGAACCCACTATCGAGCATAAATACTAACTCTTGGAGTTGCTAGCATCTACTTGGCCAAGATAGCTACTAACAACGGAAAGCATGCAAGATCACAAATAACAAAGACATGATAAAATCAATAATAAATCTAAAATAGCAACTTAATATCCATCGGATCCCCGCAAACACAACATGCAGAATTACAAATAGATGATCTTGATCATGAACGAGGCTCACAAGACCTAAACATGAAAGCACAAAGGAGGAGAACCAACTAGCTAGCTAATACATGGACATGTAGTCTAGAGATGAACCACTCACACATCACACCCGAGGCTTACATGATGATGAAGAAGGCCTCCAAGGCGAATTCCCTCCCGATCTAGGGATGGAGATGACAGTGGCTATAGACTCTTTCGTGGATTATTGATCGGGTACTTAGGGTTTTGGTATTAGAGGCAATATATAGGCGGAAGGAGAGGCCGAGGGGGTGCTGGGGTCGGCCAGACCACCCCCTGGCGCGAGCCAGGCCTGGCCACGCGGCCAGGTGGTGTGGCCGCCCCCAGCCCTTCTCTGTCTCATATTCTGGCTCTAGATGTCTTCCGAAAAAATAGGCACTTTGGCTTTTGTCCCGTCCAATTCTGAGAATATTCATTTTCTGACTTTCCTGGAACCAAAAACAATAGAAAACAGGCAGCTGGCACTGTGGCCCTTGTTAATAGGTTAGTCCAAGAAATCATATGAAAATTACTCCAAAGTGTGCACAAAACATAAGAAAGTAGATAAAAACAAGCATGGAACATCAAAAATTATGGATACATTTGCAATGTATCAGGGTCTTAATAAGCATGACGTCCACGAGAGAGATATTGTGAGCCACCACGACTTTGCTGAGACCCAATAGCTCAGATTTTGACTTGTCACCATAGGAGACGATTATATGATCATGATTTGGCCGCATCTCCGTGATGATCTCCTTGCTTCCGGTCAAATGACTCGTGCATCTGCTATCGAGTACCCATTTAGACCCACCAGAAGCATAGCCCTGCAAGAAAGTTACTTCTTGGTTTTAGGTACCCATTTTTCAATGGGTCCTCTCATGTTAGTGACAAGGGTCTTGGGGACCCAAATAGACCAAGGAATGTAACAATCATAAGGACCTACATAACTACCATAAACATCACCATAATAATCGCAATATAACTCAAAGTTAGGATTGTTAGCCCCTGCAAAACCATCATAATTAGACTTGTCATTGGTGATGTTGCTAGTGTTTGGTTGAGCAGTCTCGCTCTTCTTCTTGTTGTTGTTTTTCTTTTTATTTGTCTTGGGAATGTAACCAAGACCTTCTTTTCTATTGCTTGTCCTTTGCTTGCTCAGTATCTCATCAAGAACTTCTTTACCTTTGTGTTGAGAACCTCATGCAAGATCTTCTTTTCCATAAGATGATGTGGAGGTACTTGGCACATCATACAGCTTCAATTGAGTTTGGAGCTGATCATGAGACTCATTTACAGTAGAGTGATCACTCTTCAATGCCTTGTGAGCACTGTCAAGTTTATCAAACTTCTCCGAGAGTCTAGCATGAGCAGCCCCAAATTCAATATTTTCTTTCTTTAGTTTCATTACCTTGGTAAGAGCATTGTCATGTTCTTTGATCAGCTGAGCCACAACTTCTTCATGTGACTCCTCAATGGATTCGAGTCTCTCTTCCAAAGATACTCGAGCTTCTTCTTCTTCTTCCAAAGCATTCTTCAAAGAAGCTATCTCCAAGGCATCTTCTCTTTCAATTCTGCCCTTTTCTTCAAGAAGATCAGCCGCTTGAGCAAGTTGACTCATAAGAGCATCAAAATGAAGTTTGTGCTCACCTTGCAGGTTAGTGAAAAAGTTGTCCAAAGCAATAACTTCTTCTTTCATTTTAAGACTATCATGATCATCCATATCCAAATTTATGTTAGTCTTAGGAAATGAAGAGCTAGAACTTGATACCTCGGACCCTCTTGACATAAGGGAAGTTGCGTTGTCGTTGATGACGTTCTCGTTTGGCGAGTCAAAGAGAGATGATGGAGTCGATGTGGTGGGTATAGCAGCCACCTCGCGAGAACTATCTTCATCCTCTTCATCTTCACTTGTAGAGGAGTATTCTTCTTGTGCCACTAAGACGATCTTGGGTTGCTTCTTGTAAGGGTCATTCTTTTTAATAAATGGCTTCTTCTTAGGTGCCTTGGGTTTTTCTTTAAAAATAAGCCTGCCACCATTGTCTTCTCTATTTTGATAAGGACACTCGGCTACAAAGTGCAGCCTATCTCCACAATTGTAGCATGTTCTCAGTTTTGGTCCACTTTCTCTTCTTCCACTCGACCCATTCTTGCGCTCGAGTTCTGACTTGGCCTTGGTAGGATCCTTCCAAAAGTTCCTTGCGTAAAACACCATGTACTCACCATGAGAATGTTTGACTTCATCGGGGCAGTCCATGGAGGCCCCCTCAAAATCTCTTTCATCCTCATCTTGCTCAACAACATTAGCCTTTAGAGCAACATTGACTCCCTTTTGCATTCCAATGGCACGAGCCCGGTCATCTTCAGCGTTCTTCGCGAAAACTTTGAATGATGCCATTTCTTGCATGACTTCATTGGATGTCATTTGATGGTAGTTCTGTCTACCTTGCAAGCTCTTCAAATCCGTTGGCTCGAAAGGCATTAAGGCACTCACATATTTTATTTTTATCCATGCATCATCAATGTGGGTGGCTCCATGCTTTCTAAATGTTGTTGCAATGCCCTTGAGTCTTCTATACATGTCTTCATGGTTTTCACGATCCAACATGTAGAATCCTTCAGCTTCATTACTAAGGGCATCGTACCTATTCCTTCTCATGCTTTCGTTCCCAATAAAGAGATCGGTGAGGGCATCCCAAGCTTCTTTAGCTGTGTTGAGATGTTCACTATGGGGCATGTCCTTGGGACCCACACCGAGTTGTATCATGTGGAGAGCCATAGAATTCAATTGGTTGTCCACAACTTCTCTTCTTGTCAGATTGGAATGATCTCCAATATGAAGACCCTCTTCAATAATCCTCCAAAGTTCAATTGAGGAGCTGCAAACATGAGACTTCATTAAGAATTACCATTGATTAAAAGAGGATGCAGTAAGCTTGGGTGGATCACCCCTGTTGTTTATATGAGGATGAGGGATAGGTGGATCAGGGGAATATACGTGACGAACCTCACTATATTCCTCCTTACCACTTCCCTTCTTGGAGGTGGAACCATTATGTTTTTCACCTACCACTTCATCATCCTTGGATCCGGTGTTAGCCTTATCCTTGGATGATGGTGTGGCAGCCTCGGAGGAGGATGGAGATGGGGCTATGGATGATGTGAGACGAGCAATCATTTGATTCATCTCCTCCATCTTGGCCTCAAAGGATTTCAACAAGGTTGTTTCCAACGTCTTGAGGTCATCCATTGTGAACTTGTCCACAGCCTCATCCCCATCTCCCTTGGTACCCATACTTCTCTAAGGCAGTTAAGACCGAATAAAGAGTCGGGGCTCTGATACCAATTGAAATGGATCGTATGGGCACCTAGAGGGGGGTGAATAGGTGATACTTCAAATTTTAATGCTTTTTCCATTTTAGGCTTAGCACAAAGGGTAAATTCTCTAGATAAACTATTAGGTGGAATTTCCCTATATGCAAAACTATCTACTAGCAAGTAAAGAGTGAGTGGAAGAGGAACGGGTAAATCGTAGTGAAGCACGCGGAGACACAGGATTTGTTTGACCACAGTTCCTTCCTTGTTAAGGGAAGTACGTCTGTGTTGGAGGGGTGGGCGGTACTAAGACCACCACGCACAAAAGGCCTCACCCTGTTCTTCGATGGATCCTGCCACCAAAGGCCTGATCCACCTTTCCACTATAGGGACCCTTCGAGGCGAGTACCGATGCCTTTACACAATTAGCGGGGCACAACTCCACAATCAACATGGAGGCTCCCGTAATGACAACAAGCTGCCACAAGAACAAGTTGTCAATAACAAAGAACAAGATCTAGATATTGACAAGAATACTAGATCAGGGTTTTCTCCAAATGAATGGAGAGGAGTTGATGCGCTTGATTTGTGATGACGATGACGATTCTCACCTCCTTAAATTCCCTCAAAGATCAAAGCCTTCAGATGGTTGAAGTGGGAGATCTAGAATGGGAGCTCTTTCAAAGGTTCTGATCAATTTCGAGTGAATCAAGAGTTCTGAACATTGGGGAAGGAGGGTATTTATACCCCCTTCCAAAACCAAGCCGTTGGAGTCTTTGGGGGCTGGATTATCCGTCCCAAGTGAGGGCCTTATTATCTGGCATGGGGAAAACTCCGCCCCAGACTCGGATTATCTAGCAGATAATCCGCCCCCTCTCTGAGTGTCGCGCGAGCATGCCCTCGATCACCTTCTGGGGGCCAAATTATCCGGCCCCATGTGAAGGCCGGATTATCCGGCCAGGGGAGGAAAACCGCCCTAGTTTGGATTTTCCGGGAGAAAATCCGACCGGACTCCGAGTGACGCGCCTTGGTAGGCTTTGGTCAAGTTCTGGGGGCCAGATTATCCGGCCCATGCGAAAGCCAGATTATCCGGCCTGGGGAAGAAAAACCGCCCCGGTTTGGATTTTCCGGGAGATAATCTGACTGGACTCCAAGCGACGCGCCTTGGCAGCCTTTGATTCATGAGGTAGGTTGGATTTTCTGGCCCTTTGTGGGGCGGATAATCCCCCCCAAACTCCTACACACTTAGCGCACATGAGAAAACTCCACAATATTTTTATCCAACACACAAAACACAGGAAAACATGAAATGTTCTTTCATGTGGCTGTAGCTGCGATGGCATGGTGATGGGCCTTCTCCTGACGAGACAAACCTATCATGCTTTATGGAGAGGTGGGAGATGTGCCTCAGCCCTACCTGGTGCGCCAACTATTGGAGATTGTCCCTGTAGGGGACCTCTCAAAGTAGGATGGAATCGAACGCTGTTGGCTGAACACGATCTCTCCAAACCTCCCTAAAGCCTGGCGAGGAAACTGCAGAGAAAACACAATAGAGAGACATAGAGATATACCCAGGTTCAAGCCACCGAGCAGTGTAAAACCCTATTCCTGCTTGTTTGTATTGCTTCCACTGCTTGGCAAGTTTTACAGTACAAGTGATGATCGTCTGATCAGATCTAGGGTTTCTAGAAGTGTAAGAAGTTCCCTTTTATAGGCGCCCTGGTCCTCTTCCTGCCCTAGGGTTTTAGACATGGCGATCTAGGCGGGAGCAGATAGGGCACAATTGTCATCCCTGTGGGCCCACTCTACCACCAGGCGCCATGAGCACCTTTTTCTCTACATCCTGCATGCTCCTCTGATGCGGTCAGCCAGGGTGGACTCCACCGGACACAAGACTTGTTGGCTACTCCGGTCTTGAGGAAGAAAAGACCCTTTCCTTGGGCAAGGGGTGGATTAGTGGTACCTTCCTGCCTTCGCTTCAACGCGAGAGCGCCATATCCTAAGTGTGTGCGGTGACCTAGCATACCACTACATGATGTAGTACATTATAGTCATTGACATAACACCAATGAAACACCGTTCTCTAGTATTACATCCCTCAGAGTGGTACAACAGAAACACAGTAGATCCAATACATGACTATAGATTACAACTCGACTATTTACAAAAGATCCAGAGAACACTCTAGGTTAAAGAGAGAGAAAGAAACTTCTTACAAAGAAGAACCAGAAATAATAACTCAGAACTATCTAGCTAATAAGACCAGCATCTAAACTATCTGGCTTGCAATTGTTGCTAGTGCAATGCTCTACAGAAGTAGGTGTTATGGCTAGAGTATCTACTCCTATCTAATAAAGAACTTCGTCTTCACTTCGGTTTATGTATATGTTGACTTCATTGACTTTATTGAAGAACTTGAGCTATCGATGATGGTTTCTTGAGCATAAGTTGGTGTTGATGTCGTCTTCAACAACTTCAGAATCTAGCAAGGGTTAAGAAGGTACAGTTGAGTACGAGCATACTCAGCAAGTTCACTAAAAAGGAGTGTATGATGCACTAGCTCTACAGCCACAGACCAAAGGTCATAGGCAATGAAGGTTTTCGTAAACATTTCTTCATATGTTGCTTTTATTCTGAAAACTATGTCCGACAGCCTTAACAGGTTGACCAGAAGTTTCGTGGAGTTCCTTTCCTACCGTGTTCGTAGCTCCTTCCCGGAATAGGGAGTAACATGTCACAATTCTTACACTCTGCAGAGGTGCACTACTTTACCCATGAGAGACCTTAGCTTTGATGCACATCCGAGTTATAGGCTCATTCACACTTCCTTGGTATGAGGCCCAGACTAAGATCCAAGCCAATCACTGCCCCTTCTCCATGACCCTGCATGAAGACACGATCCCCCAAGAAGGACTACCACGGTTACTCTTCGGGTAGCCTCTCGAAGACTCTGTAAGCAGCTCTGTCTAGCAGCCACCATCAGCTATGGTGAACCTTCACAAAGACAGCTATGCATAAATAATCTAGACACCAATATCACGGGGAACTAAGGGGTCCCACTCATGTGCTAAGTTCTCAACAAGAAATCACTAGCCTCACGATAATTTCATCCGTCCATGTGAAAGGAAGAAGATCCAGCTGACTTCTCCGTCCCATTCCAAATCTCGTGGTTAACGCGTAATATACGCCACTAGAATCATTGGCGACATTGGTTGTTAAGTCCTAGATGATATATTCCTAGACAATGGTATCCCAATTGCCAGACTTAATAGATTAGCTGATCACCCTGGATCAGTAACCAATATTATACATTAATATTGAAAATAGTGTTTTCTAACCTTTTTGAAATGCAGGTGAGGACAACGTTTGAGTTACAAGCATAGAAAATAATCAAAGGACATGAGAAAGTGTGAACTTGCCTTTTGTGCTTGCAAGATTATGCACTCACGGTCTTCAAGACAATAGAAGATCCAAAATCTATAAATAGCATCATTGGTCCGGTAAGGACTAATGTTTAAAGAAGCAATATGATGTGATGCATAAGTAATGTAATGCATTTTGTAAAACCCTGTGAAAATTCCCTAATAATGAGAAAGGTTAAACTTAGGTGATTTCTTTAAGATTTGGTTTATCTTCAGGTTTACTTCACAAGCAAACATGTGTATACAAGAATCTTAGGACTAACATGTATGATACGAAAGTAAGTATAACCACAACACATGATTAAGGTTAATTGATATCATGTAACCCTTATGAAAGTCCATGTTTTAGGTTGACAAGATTTGAAGAACTTATTATGAGACTTTTGTTTGAAGTGGCAAAACAAATAACTTTTGAAAGAAAGATTTCTTTGATAAGATTTAAACAATCTTGATGGTTAATAGAATACAATCATTGACTTTTGAGTTAGTTCGATAAGCTTGGTCTTGAGATGGCTCATGATTTAATTTGAAACAGACCAAAGTTAACTATGAAAACATAATTAGACTTTATATATTGTGTTTATACTTGATGGACCAAAGTTAATTTTAAAACATAAATAAATTAAGGTTGTGATGTATCTAAATTATTATTAAGTTCTAGGGTTAAGATAAGGTTGATTAAGAGTGTGAATTCATTCAAATTCAATTTAAGTGAATGATGTGTTTGAATGTGATTTACTATTATGACAATGATTTGCATATTAAGAAAGCAAATTTAGATGATCTCATTAATGTGTTAGGGTTTTAAAATCATGTTAGGCATGGTTAAGAGATAAAGAGTATTCACCATCCATATAGGTGAATGATATTGATAATTTACTTTAATTGTTGATTTAACTTAGGTAAAAGGTCTAATAGAGTTAATTGCTTACACTTAAGTTTCATTATTGTCGTGGTAGTGCCGACGAGTACGCCATGGAGGGGTCCTCATAATGTGTGTTTAGAGACGTGGGGTAAGGAGGAGAGTTAGCGGGTACGAGGTAACACAGCTTACCCAGGTTGAAGTCCCACAATGGTGGCGGAACTCTACTTCTGCTATAAATCACTATAATGGCAATACGCCGACTTACAGAGATAGGTTCACTATGTGAGGTGTTCCGCGTTGTACGCAACAATCTATTGTGTTCTTCCCTAAAGGTGAAGGAAATATGCCCTGAGAGGCAATCATAAAGTTGTTATTATGTATTCCTTGTATATGATAGATGTTTATTTTGCATGTTATAATTGTATTGAGAGGAAACATCAATACATGTGTGTTTAATACACAAAAAGGGTTCCTAGTTATGCCTCTCTTATAAACTAGCTTGTTCATTAACAAGATGATCAAGGTTTCCTGATCATGGACATTGGATGTTGTTAATAACAAGGTCACAGCATTTGTGAAATGATGTGATGAACATTCATCCGAAGTATAGCATTACGATCAAGTCATTATGTTTATATTGCTATAACATCATACAAAGTAGTCTTAGTCCTTAGACCATGAGATCATGTTAATTGCTAACACCGGAAGAGTATCTTGATAACATCAAACGTCACACCGTAACAGGGTGACCATAAAGGTGGGTTCAGTGCTATGAAGGTGTTATGTTGAGGCTCATGGATCAAGAGTGGAATTTGTCAATCCCGATGACGGATAGATATACTCTGGGCCCTCTCGGTGATATCACATTAAGATAGCTTTCAAGCAAGTGATGTGATCACTAGAATGTTATATCACGGGAACGAGAAAAGAGTGCACGTCGGTAACGAGATCAAACTAGGTATTTGGATACCGATGATCGAGCCTCAGACATGTATTATATCATGAGACAAAGGGATTAAATTGCTGACGTTATTGGTTCTCACGATCACAGAAGTCATCGTTGAATATGCAGGAGTCGGTATGGATCTCCAGGTCCCGCTTCTGATTATTGATCTGAGAGGAGTCTCAATCATGTCTGCATTATTCGCGAACCATAGGGTGACACACTTAAGGGTTGCCGGACACCATTTAGGAGCACATATTTCCATACAAAAGGTTTGCAAAGCGCAGGAAATGTTTCGATAGAAACAGGAATTGTTTCGATAGAAACCAGAATTGTTTTGGGTGAAATTGCAGAAAGTGGTTCTGCATGTGATATTGAAATGTTGCAAGGGGTTTTATGTGAATGTTTGTTAATTAAAGTAATTAACAAAATTCTGAATAAAATAAATAAAAGAGTTTTATTAATTGAGAGTTGCATTTAATTTGGTGGAAATTAAATACATGTGAGTGGGATTTTGGGTGGAGGCCATGTTTATGTGAGTGGAAGTTCACCACATGAATGAAGGAGGGGAGGAGTCCCCCCCTCATGCGCCGGCTATGGGAGGGGAGGGGTCTCCCTCCCTCCTATATAAAGCCCCCCTCTCCCCTCTCACAAAATACACCTCCTCGTGAAGGATCTCTCTCCCCCTCTAGATATTCCCCCATGGTCTCGGATTAGCGAGATACATGTTCCCGGTGGCCTTGTGTCTGGAAGGAGTTGCTGCTTCCGCTGATTCGCTGGAGCGAGGAGGTGGAGGTTGTCCGGTGACTTGAACGTGTGTGCGAGGACGGATGCGCTGCTGATTTGTGGCGCTCGGACTTCCACACGATCTTGAGATCGGCAAGCATACGACTACATCAACCACGAGTTCCTACTCGTTAACAAAACTCGTTGTCTTCGAGGGTAAGTTCTCCATGGATGTATGACCACCCGTTGCTCTGTATCTAGTAGATAGATCTTGGCGTATAGTTCTCATCATAGGAAAATTTTGTTTTCTATGCCGCGGACCCAACAGTGGTATCAGAGCCTGATCTATGCGTAGTTTCTTTGCACGGGTAGTACACATATGTTTATATGTGGGCGATGATGATCATGTTATTGCATCTTCTATGTACTTTGGATATTGGTGGCATAGTGGGATGAAGCGGCCCGGACCAACCTTACATGTCATCGTACATGAGACCGGTTCCACGACTGACATGCAACTTGTTTTGCATAAGTGGCTGGCGGGTGTCTGTCTCTCCTACTATAGTCAATATCTGATTTACAACGAGTTGCTAATAACTTGGTTATCCTCGTTGTGGTTCATGTTTGTAGGTAAGACCGATTCTATCTCCGAAAGCCCTAAGCCACGTAAAACTTGCAATTGATAAATTAGAGGCGTCTAGTTTAGATCGTTGCTGGGCTAGTGTCTTGATATGGTATTGTTGTAAGTAGATGTATGATAGATACACTTACAACTCACTTAACGTGTAAATTCCATAGACCTTGGCCTTACACATAAAGGAATGATAGAGATCATACAACGATGCAAATGATAGAGATCAAATGCATGGACCATATCACCTCACTTCACACATTAGATGTTAGCATCTTATATTGCTAGTTTGGCGCTTTTGGTAGCATTATAAGATGATCCCTCATTTAGATATCAAGATAAAATGTGTTCTTCCTTAAGTATGCACCGTTTTGTGGATCATGTTTTGAGGCATCATGTGATGATCAGGTGTTCTCAACTCTACGCTTTCATACAACGGGTGTAAGACAGTTTTACACACACGAATACTAAGGTTCTTACTTGATGAGCCTAGCATGTACAGACATGGCCTCGGAACACGGACCGAAAGGTTAAGCATGAGTCATATAGTTGATATGATGCCCATATAGATGCTCGCCTTTGAAGCTACACCGACTCACGTGATGATCGGACTTGGTGTAGTGGATTTGGTTCATGTAATCACCAAAAGGACATGAGGGATGTTGTTTTTGAGTGGGAGTTCATTAGTAATTTGGATTAGTTGAACTCAATCTATCATAAACTTAGTCTAAATATATTTTACAAATTCTATTGTAGATGGCACCACCTGCTTTTAATTTCAATATGTTCATGGAGAAAGAGAAACTTGCTGCGAATGGTAGCAACTTCACCAAATGGGCTATGAATTTGAGGATTCTCCTCACTGCTACACAAAAGCAATATGTGCTAGAGGCACGACTAGGCCCCCCACCAGCTCCTGATGCCCCTGACGAGGAAAATAACGTCTATATAACTCGTCAGGAGGACCACAACTTAGTTCATTGCGGCATACTGTATGGGCTAGAGCCAGAACTTCGAAAACGTTTCGAAAATGGCAATGCCTTTGATACCATGGGAGAATTGAAAATCATTTTCGATACCCATGCTGCCGTAGAGAGTTATAATGCTTCTGAAAAGTTCTTTAGCTACATGATGAAAGAGAACAGCTCCGTTAGCAAGCACGTACTCAAAATGTCTGGGTACGCCGATAAGCTTGTGTCCTTGGGAATAACGATTCCCAATGACTTAGGCATACATCGTGTTCTCCAATCTCTGCCACCTAGCTACAAGAGCTTCGTGATGAACTATAATATGCAGGGCATGAAGAAGTCTCTTCCCGAGCTTCTGTCAATGCCTAAGACTACAGAAGTGGAGATTAGGAAAGAACATCAAGTGTTGATGATCAATAAGACCACCGGTTTCAAGAAGGACAAGAAAGGCAAGCAGAAGGGAAAGAAGGGCGGCAAATCTGTTGCCGCGCCTGAAAAGAAACCCCGAGCTGGCCCTAAGTCTGACACCGAGTGCTACTATTGCAAGGGGACTGGCCATTGGAAGTGCAACTGCCCCAAGTATTTGGCGGACAAGAAGGCCGGCAAGGCAAACAAAGGTATTTGTGATATACATGTTATTGATGTGTACTTGACTAGTACTCGCAGTAGCACCTGGGTATTTGATACGGGATCGGTTGCTAATATATGTAACTCGGTTCAGGGGCTGCGGAACAAGCGACAACTAGCAAGGGATGAGGTCACGATGCGGGTCGGCAATGGATCAAGAGTTGATGTGATCGCCGTCGGAACGCTGCCTCTCCATATGCCGTCGGGATTAGTTATAAACTTGAATAATTGTTATTTGGTGCCTGCACTGAGCATGAACATTGTATCCGGATCATGTTTGATGCAAAGTGGTTATTCGTTTAAGTCTGAAAACAATGGTTGTTCGATTTATATGAATAATATCTTTTATGGTCATGCACCTGTGTTGAATGGTTTATTTCTATTGGATCTCGATAGTAGTATTACGCATATTCATAATGTTGATGCTAAAAGGATTAAACTTGATAATGATATATCTGCATATATGTGGCACTGCCGTCTAGGTCATATTGGCGTTAAACGCATGAAGAAACTCCATTCTGATGGACTTTTGGAATCACTTGATTTTGAATCATTTGATACATGTGAGCCATGCCTTATGGGAAAGATGACTAGAACGCCATTTTTCGGTTCAATGGAACGGGCGACAGATTTATTGGAAATCATACATACTGATGTGTGTGGACCAATGAGTGTGTTGGTGCAAGGTGTATATCGTTATTTTGTTACTTTCACGGATGATTTGAGTAGATACGGGTATATCTATTTGATGAAACATAAGTCTGAAACCTTTGAAAAGTTCAAAGAATTTCAGAATGAAGTGGAAAATCATCGTAACAAAAAGATCAAATTTCTGCGGTCCGACCATGGAGAGTATCTTAGTTACGAGTTTAGCACACATATGAAAGACTGTGGAATAGTTTCACAACTCACGCCTGCCGGAACACCACAACGTAATGGTGTGTCAGAACGTCGTAATCGTACTTTATTGGATATGGTTCGATCTATGATGTCTCTGACTGACTTGCCACTGTCTTTTTGGGGTTATGCATTGGAAACCGCTGCATTCACTTTAAATAGGGCACCATCTAAATCCGTTGAAAAGACACCGTATGAATTATGGTTTGGAAACAAACCTAAGCTGTCATTTCTTAAAGTTTGGGGATGCGATGTTTATGTGAAGAAACTTCAACCAGATAAACTCGAACCCAAAGCGGAAAAATGCGTCTTCATAGGATACCCTAAGGAAACGATTGGGTATACCTTCTATCACAGATCCGAGGGCAAGGTCTTTGTTGCCAAGAATGGATCCTTTCTTGAGAAGGAGTTTCTCGCGAAAGGTGTGAGTAGTCGGAAGGTAGAACTCGAAGAGGTTACTGAACCTTCTCTTCATGAAATGGCGAGTAGCGCAGCACCGGAAGTTGTTTCGGAGTTGACTTCACCTAATGAAGAGAGAGCTAATGATATTGATCATGAAACTCCGAAAGAGGACACTACCGAACCTCGCAGGTCAAGCAGGACACGTGCAGCTCCTGAACTGTACGGCAATCCTGTTATGAATTTCATGATTGATGAAATCGATGACCCTGCGATGTATGAAGAAGCGATGATGAGCCCTGATTCCAACAAATGGCTAGAAGCCATGAAATCCGAGATGGAATCCATGTACGAAAACCAGGTTTGGACCTTAGTGGACTTACCTCACGATCGAAAGGCCGTTGAGAATAAATGGATTTTCAAAAGAAAAACTGATGCTGATGGTAATGTAACCATCTATAAGGCTCGACTTGTCGCAAAGGGGTTTCGACAAATTCATGGAGTTGACTATGCTGAGACATTCTCTCCCGTAGCGATGCTTAAGTCGGTTAGGATTATGTTAGCAATTGTTGCATATTTCGATTATGAAATATGGTAGATGGATGTCAAAACTGCATTCCTCAATGGTAATATTAAAGAAGAGTTGTATATGATACAACCTAAGGGTTTTGTCGATCCTAAGGAGTGCACACTTCAGCGATCCATCTATGGACTGAAGCAAGCATCCCGGAGTTGGAATCTCCGCTTTGATGAGGTGATCAAAGAGTTTGGATTTGTCCAAACTTATGGAGAGGCTTGTATTTACAAGAAAGTGAGTGGGAGTAATGTGGAATTTCTGATATTATATGTGGAAGACATATTATTGATTGGAAATGATATAGATCTTTTAAACAGTGTTAAAAGTTATCTAAACAGCAAATTTTCGATGAAGGACCTTGGTGAAGCTTCATATATATTAGGCATTAAAATCTATAGAGATAGATCAAGACGCCTAATTGGGCTATCGTAGAGTACATACCTTGATAAGATATTAAAGAAGTTTAATATGGGCGGAAGTAAGAAGGTATTCTTACCTATGCTGCAAGGCAAGACATTGACTAAGACTCAAAGTCCGGCTACGGCGGAAGAAAGAGAGATAATGGATAAGATCCCCTATGCCTCAGCCATAGGCTCTATAATGTATGCCATGCTATGTACAAGACCGGATGTGGCACATGCTATTAGTTTGACTAGTAGGTACCAATCTGATCCAGGTTCGGAACACTGGATAGCGGTCAAGAATATCCTTAAGTACTTGAGAAGAACTAAGGATATGTTTCTGTATACGGAGGTGAAGAAGAGCTAGTCGCTAAGTGTTATGTCGATGCTAGCTTTGACACTGATCCGGATGACTCTAAGTCTCAATCCAGATACGTATTTCTCTTGAACGGAGCAGCAGTTAGTTGGAGGAGCTCCAAACAACCTGTGGTAGCTGGATCAACGACGGAGGCGGAATATGTTGCTGCTTCAGAAGCGGCACAGGAAGCGGTTTGGATGAAGGAGTTCATAACTGAACTAGGTGTGGTTCCTAGTGCGTTGGACCCAATGGTGATCTATTGTGACAACAATGGAGCCATAGCCAACGCCAAGGAACCAAGGTCTCACAAGAATTGCAAACATATTAAGCGCCGGTTTCACTCCATCCGCGAGCATGTCAAGGATGGAGATATAAAGAATTGTAAAGTGCACACGGACCTGAATGTAGCAGATCCGTTGACTAAAGTACTCCCTAGGGAAAAACATGATCAACACCAGAACTCCATGGGTGTTAGATTTATCACTATGTGAACTAGATTATTGTCTCTAGTGCAAGTGGGAGACTGAAGGAAATATGCCCTGAGAGGCAATAATAAAGTTGTTATTATGTATTCCTTGTATATGATAGATGTTTATTTTGCATGCTATAATTTTATTGAGAGGAAACATCAATACATGTGTGTTTAATAAACAAAAAGGGTTCCTAGTTATGCCTCTCTTATAAACTAGCTTGTTGATTAACAAGATGATCAAGGTTTCCTGATCATGGACATTGGATGTTGTTAATAACAAGGTCACAGCATTTGTGAAATGATGTGATGAACATTCATCCAAAGTATAGCATTACGATCAAGTCATTATGTTTATATTGCTATAACATCATACAAAGTAGTCTTAGTCCTTAGACCATGAGATCATGTTAATTTCTAACACCGGAAGAGTATCTTGATAACATCAAACGTCACACCGTAACAGGGTGACCATAAAGGTGGGTTCAGTGCTATGAAGGTGTTATGTTGAGGCTCATGGATCAAGAGTGGAATTTGTCAATCCCGATGACGGATAGATATACTCTGGGCCCTCCCGGTGATATCACATTAAGATAGCTTGCAAGCAAGTGATGTGATCACTAGAATGTTATATCACGGGAACGAGAAAAGAGTGCACGTCGGTAACGAGATCAAACTAGGTATTTGGATACCGATAATCGAGTCTCGGACATGTATTATATCATGAGACAAAGGGATTAAATTGCTGATGTTAAAGGTTCTCACGATCACAGAAGTCATCGTTGAATATGCAGGAGTCAGTATGGATCTCCAGGTCCCGCTTCTGATTATTGATCTGAGAGGAGTCTCAATCATGTCTGCATTATTCGTGAACCGTAGGGTGACACACTTAAGGGTTGCCGGACACCATTTAGGAGCACATATGTTCCAGACAAAAGGTATGCAAAGTGCAGGAAATGTTTCGATAGAAACAGTAATTGTTTCGATAGAAACCGGAATTGTTTTGGGTGAAATTGCAGAAAGTGGTTCTGCATGTGATATTGAAATGTTGCAAGGGGTTTTATGTGAATGTTTGTTAATTAAAGTAATTAACACAATTCTAAATAAAATAAATAAAAGAGTTTTATTAATCGAGAGTTGCATTTAATTTGGTGGAAATTAAATACATGTGAGTGGGATTTTGGGTGGAGGCCATGTTTATGTGAGTGGAAGTTCACCACATGAATGAAGGAGGGGAGGAGTCCCCCCCTCATGCGCCGGTTATGGGAGGGGAGGGGTCTCCCTCCCTCCTATATAAAGCCCCCCTCTTCCCTCTCACAAAATACACCTCCTCGTGAAGGATCTCTCTCCCCCTCTAGATATTCCCCCATGGTCTCGGATTAGCGAGATACATGTTCCTGGTGGCCTTGCGTCTGGAAGGAGTTGCTGCTTCCGCTGATTCGCTGGAGCGAGGAGGTGGAGGTTGTCCGGTGACTTGAACATGTGTGCGAGGACGGATGCGCTGCTGATTTGTGGCGCTCGGACTTCCACACGATCTTGAGATCGTCAAGCGTACGACTACATCAACCACGAGTTCCTACTCGTTAACAAAACTCGTTGTCTTCGAGGGTAAGTTCTCCATGGATGTATGTCCACCTGTTCCTCTGTATCTAGTAGATAGATCTTGGCGTATAGTTCTCATCGTAGGAAAATTTTGTTTTCTATGCTGCCGACCCAACAAAAGGCTCCCTCAGGCCGACTTATAAAGATGCCAAGACCTAGGGTTTACAGGGAAAGGTCCTTGACAGACTAGGTAAAGAGTCCTACACCTACACGAACTAGTCTTCCGTGTCTTGTACTCCAAGGCTCCGAGTATGTCGGTGACTCCTGCGTAGCCTTCCTTTATCCGGCATGGGCCTCCCTTCAGGATCCGTCTAACTGGGCCTCCCAGCAGGCGATAGGCCTTGCTACCAACTTTGGGCCACCCAGGTTAGGCAGATTGGTGACATGCTATGAGGATACCCATATAGCATATCCCAAACAGTAGCCCCTAGAGGACTTTCAAATCTTGCGCCGTCTTGCTCGTTGATCTCTGAATATCCCGTCTAAGTGATATCGGCAATTCGTCAAGCAATATCTCAAAAGTCTCCCAAAGAACCCTACAATTCTCTCTGGCTTCGCAATGTAACTGGAGATTCCTTGAGTCTTCGTTTCCAGAGTGGGATGATCCCTGTCTTCGATGGAATCTTCGGGACGTGACCCTTCACTGCAACTGTCAGGAGGATGACGTAGGGTACAGCCTACGCTACCTTGAAACTCATGGAAGCAGAGAATTAATCATCAGCTATTTTCACGCGCGCGAAATCTGAAATGGTGGAGCGGCAAAAGATGGAGGACGTGGCGAAATTACAGCACATGTTCACTTCCACGCCGGCAACATTGCATCCATTAGATCCTTTTGCATGAATCTTGATGCGAGGCTTATATATTTCCACCGCGGTCAATTTATTTCTTTTTACCCGCATTCGCTTCCCAGTCTTCGTCTTCCTCCAACCGCACGACCGTTCGAGCTCTCCTGTGAAAACCCTAACCAGAGCCCTTTCTTCCTCCACACTTCTCCTCATCGTAATGGCCTCTAGCAGCTCCGCTCCTTCCATGGTGGTGATTTCCAAGGCTACAACGGAGCCATCACAAGGAGTGATCGTTCCGCCTGAGGGGGTGGTCGTTCCCGTCTCCGCCGTGACAGAATCCATCGGCGATGACCAAGAACGAGTGACGCCTGAAGCCACTGAAGAAAAAGCGACTCCCACAAGGGGGTGTGGAGAGGCTCTGATCTCTCCGCCGAAGATCTTCAAGAGATGGACGACGAGGGGTATCTCCCTGTGGCGGAGAAGTTTGTCTGGCGGGTAGTGTCGGCCGGCGAGGTGGTCCCTTCTCCCCAACCCGAAGAGAAGGTGTACCTCAAATCTCAGCTGGTACATGGCGTAAGCCTGCCAGTCTCTGACTTCTTCCTAGATGTTCTTCGACACTTCCGGATACTCCCCCACAACCTTTCTCCCAACAATATTCTAGTCCTTAGCAATTTTGTAGCTCTGTGCGAAGGATACCTAGGTATTAAGCCTAGATTAGATCTGTTTGTATACTTTTTTACTGTCAAGAGAGAGTCCATAGAGTCCAAGGATGAATTGCGGACCCGCGGAACCATTAGCTTTAAGATCCGGCCTAGCCGGCGCTTCCCCGACATCGTAGTGCACGAGTCTTGCAAGAACTGGCAGCGCACGTATTTCTATGGGCCAGATGTCCCTCTGTCAGACCGCCTTGAGACCTACCCCGACTTCGTCGATGGAGCTGCCACTGAAGTGCCCGCATGGCGGACCCCAGCCTCTCTTCCTTCCGACGACAAAGCAATTCGTGCCGTAAGGCAGATCGAATGGCTCGTAGACAGAGGCCTGACGGGCTTGGACCTTGCCATGTGCTGGTACGTTAGGCGGATCCATCCTCTGCAGCACCGCGCCGAGCTGATGTGCAAGTAAAACCAAGACATGAGGGATCCCATGCAAATTTCACGGGATAAGTTCTCTACTGACTCCATCAAGCTCTGGCTCAAGGACATCGTTAAGGTGAAGGACAAGAATCGTGGCTTCAAGATCACCTTCGACATGTTCGAGTGCAGCAAGTGCCCAGAGGTAGCTACTATTTCCTTTGTTGCTCGTTATATACTCTAAGGTTTTTTCAACTTTGAAGTTGTATGTGTAACACTCCTCTGTAACCCAGCTGGTGACATTGGCGGCGGATCAAATGGCCTCCCAGGTCTATGATCCAAAGCTGAAGGATATCCAGGTGGTGTCCAACTCCGGCAGCACGAAAGCGGAAGAGCTCCACCTCTAACGTTGTTCCCGAGGCCAAGAAGAAGAAATCGAAGAGTGGAGTCTCTAGATGTTCCACTGCCACCTTAGAGGCGGAGAAGAAGAAGAAATCCACCGGCATTCCCCTCGCCAAGTCTCCTGCCGTGGAGTAAGTATTTTCATTCTCTGGCTTTTATTTTTCAACTCACACCTTTTTTCAACTCTTGTACTTATACTTTGTATGTTTTAGGAGGAAAGCCGGTGTTAGTCTAAAGCGAGCCTTCAAAGATGTTCGAGGGTCAAAAACATTCACGGTATGCTGACCGAGGGTCCATCCGCCAAGACCTCTCCCGCCACCGCTCCCCCTACTCCTACCGCCAAACCCTCTTCTGGTCCCGCTGAGCCGTCATCCACCGTTATCCCTGAGACCCCCGCCATGGAGACAGATATCAATCCAATTCTTGAAGTCTCTGGCTCTGTCGAGGCAGATGTTGCTCCCAACGGACAGGCGATGCAGGAGAGCACCTCCTCGAAAGTGGCTGAAGCTCCGGCTAAGGATGCCACTGAAAAAGGGAAGGAAGTGGTGGAAGAGGTGGACGTGGAAGCAACGATTGAGGTGGGTGCCTCCAAGCCATCGTCTGCCTTGAAGGTGTAGGAGGCAGCTAGGGCTTCATCCATGCCTCCGGCTTCGACCTCTCCATTTGTTGTGACTCCTCCGACATTGAGCCTAGATGACCTAATCAAGCAGGCCGACGCAATCTATAAGAATGCCTGGACCTTCCATGATTCCTATGCTCATCTGGCCAATAATCTTAGGATCATTGCCATTGTAAGTTTTTGGAACTTCACTTGCTTTACTTTGCGTAGTATATCCCACTGTAGCCCCCGAGCTCTTAGGCAGATAATCCAATAGTTATTGACCTGAGTGCTCCGAAGAACTAAGTGCAGAATTTGTCCGTGTAGCCCCCGAGCGCTTAGTTGAAACTGGATAGTTCCGACTAGATGCTCTAGTGAAACTAGCTTACTTTAAAATCATGTACTATAGCCCCCGACCATTTAGTTGAAACTGAATAGTTCCAACTAGATGCTCTAGAGAAACTAAGCATGTTTACATCATGTGCAGAATGAGAATAAACGGAGGATAGCTGCCAATGAGAGGTTTGCTGCTCTTCGGAAGGAGATGGACCTTGAATAGGGTAAAACCTAAGTCCTGAAGGAACAAATCAAAAATAGCCAGAGTCTGTTTCCTACAACAGCTCCTTTCCTTCTCATTGAATCATTTCTTCCATCTTCTGATAGCACTTTGTGATTTCCGTCTTATAGAAGCCATTGCCAAGGTCAAGAGCATTGTTGAGCAATCCAAGCATATTCAGGAGCTCGATGATGAAAATAAAATTCTGAAGAAGGATCTGGCCGAGGCCGTCAAGCGCCATGAGGCAACGATGAAGGCTACACAAGAGTCTGCAGACATCGAGATACAGCGCATGAAGGATGAGATTGCACAGCTCAAAGACCAGAACCAAGCTGCCAAAGAGCAGAATGCTAGGAGTCTTGAGATGTTCAAGTCAGTCCAGAAGGAGCACGATGACTTGGCGGAGACATGCAAGCAAGCGAAAACGAGCATCTTCGGTAACCTTTCTCCGTCTTGGTCTTTTTCTGTAAGTTGGATAACCATTTGACTTGTTTATACTCATGGTCCTTGTATGTTTGTGCAAACCACAGCTCCCATTGGCTTAGCCAACTTGGGTGAGGGTGCTCCAAGTCCCAAGGAACACATGATTCTTGCCGGCAACTTCGTCAGCACTGCCATCGCCCAAACCAAGAAGATAGCTCAACCTCTGGGCATCAATATCAAGGCAGCAGACTCAGTGGCCAAGTATGCGGAAATACTACGTCGAGCCCCTGAGAAAATCAAAGACTGGAAAGCCTCTTGTATTCGGGCTAATGCTAGGATGACCCTGTCCTTGGTCAAGGCTCACTATGACAATGCCGACATCGACTTGGTGACGTCCGGTATGCCCAAGATGGACAAGGAAGGACAGGACATCGAAAACGATGCTATTTGGAACTCTCTTGCCGGCTTTGATACCAGGGTTGCCAAGATGGTCAAGGTTGATGTCTTCATGCCTGCTGAGATCCTAGATGACGATATGGCCTGTTCTGAATTTAGCCCCTCTCCTTCAGAGTTTGATGAGCTCTCCCGGCATGGCTCTCCTGATGATGCCACCACGAAGCCCCCTGTAGAAGATCCATGAAAAACAATGTCTGTATTAAATGTGTCTCTGCAAAATGTATGCAGAAAAAACTTATGTTTGTCCAACGCAGAAAAACTTGTATTCAAGCTTCCTGCAACTTATCTATTTCCAGCATGTGTATATATTTTTTAAGCAAGTGCTGGCTTATCCATTATTCTAGTTCGTATGCTTAACCTTTCGTGAGACGGAAGACTCACAGCACAGAACTATGCTCTCAGGTGATGATTCTTAATAGCATCGTCAAAAACCTAAGAACAAAATCGCCGGCTTTGAGTGCCGAAAAGTCACTACTCTGGAATCCACATAAAAATATCAGAAAACATGTAGACCAGAAAACTTAAGCTAACGCCCGTAGGCGGAATTTTCACAAGGGCAAATGCAACCTTGTGCATAAAGGGTTTATATGATCAAAAAATGAACAACTAAAGGAGGTAAAAGACTCAGAGAATATGAGTGAACCAGATGCTTTGTTTGATTGATCATATAAGAAACTTATTATATAATATAAATGTGCTAAGTGTAAAAGGGACATATCTGCGCTATGTTTCATGGCCGATCTGTCTCCGAGTAATCATCATCGGAGTCATGTTGCTTGCTCTTGCGAATTTTTGGCCTATCTTTCAACTCGCGAATATCGACGAGGTAATAGGAACCATTGAGCAATGCTTTGCTTATGACGAATGGTCCTTCCCAAGGTGGGGATAATTTGTGTGATTTCTCCTGCTTGAGTCTAAGCACCAGATCCCCTTTTTTAAACGAGTGATGCTTTACACGACAACTATGGTAGCCGCACAGCTTCTACTAGTAGACGACGGATCTCTAGCATGCCAGCACGTGCTCATCTTCAAGTAGGTCCACATATAGTCATCTGGATTCTTCAGTGTCATCTTCCTTGCAGGCGGAAACTCTTGGTGCGTCGTGGAGGATGTCAGATGGAGAACTGCTTCTGCTTCATAAACCATGAAGAAAGTAGTTAAGCCGGTGGATCCGTTGGGTGTTGTTCGTAAACTCCACAAGACAGATGGTAATTCCTCTGCCCAGGATCCGGCTGCTCTACGTAGCGGTGCCTCTAAGCGTGGCTTGATTCCTTGCAGAATTAGTCCATTGGCCCTTTCAACTTTCCCATTTGACTATCGATGTGCCACAGATGCTAGGTCAAGGCGGATTCCTTTCTCATGACAGTACTCCTCAACTTCTCCGAGAGATAAATTTCTGACATTGTTGGTGATGATGCTATGTGGGAGACCAAATGTCACCACTAGATCCCAGACAAACTTTAGGGTTGTTTCCCCCATCAAGCTTTCTAATGGGTTTAGCTTCAATCCATTTCGTGAATTTGTCCACTGCTACTAGCAAGTGTGTGAATCCACAGGGTGCTTTCTACAAAGGTCCCACCATGTCCAGCCCCTAGACTACAAACGGCCAAGTTATTGGTATTGTTCGCAATTCTTCAGCTGGAACATTTGGTTGTCTTGCATAAAATTGACACCCAAGGCATGTTTGTACCAACTTGTCAGTGTTAGCCTTGGCAGTTATCTAGTAGAATCCTTGTCAGAAGGCCTTGGCCACCAATGATTGGGGATCAGCGTGATGCCCGCAATCTTGGAGATGTATCTCTCTAAGGATTTCAATACCTTGTTTCTAGGAGATGCACCGTAGGAAAACTCCTGTGGTACTCCTTTTGTATAGCTGGCTGTCAATGATGACCGCCTTTTGCTCTGTGTACTATTTGCCGGCTTTCGACTTCGTCGGTGGGCAAAGTTCCGTCTTGTAGATAATCCATGAACGGCTTTGTACAAGCCAGAGATGTCATTGTTACTATGTTAACAAATGAGTCCACTATATCCGAGTTATCGGGGTCCGCTCCCTTCATGGATGGACTCTGTAAATGTTCTAGGAAAATGCCTGGCAGAATTGGTCGACGAGCTGATCCAAGTTTTGACAGTAGATCTGCCGCCTCATTATCCTCCCTTTTGACGTATTTCACTTTGTATCCATCGAAGCACTTGGCTATTTCGTCTACTTCGTCTCGATATGCCGCCATCATAGGGTTCCGTGCGTTCTAGGTGCCAGCTACTTGCTGGGCAACCAAGTCGGAATCTCCACAGCAAACTATGCGCTTGATGCCAATATCCTTGGCTATGTGAAGTCGTCAATGAGGGCCTCATACTCCGCCATGTTATTTGTAGCGTTGAAGTGGATCTGAAGGACGTATTGCAACTTATCTCCTGTTGGCGATTGCAATAATACGCCAGCTCCCGATCCATTGAGTAACTTCGATCCGTCAAAGTGCATGACCCAATACTCTGGCTCTGGTACAGGAGTGTCTTCTAGCATTTCTGTCCAATTTACAAGAAAATCCGCCAATGCTTGCGATTTGATAGCCTCGCGTCGCTTGTAGGTGATGTTGAAGGCAGCAAGTTCAATGCCCCACTTTGCCACTCTCCCTGTAACGTCGATGTTTTTGATGATGTCGGACAGTGGAGCTTTGCTCACTACTGTGATGGGGTGCTCCTGGAAATAATGCCTTAGCTTACGTGAAGCAAGGAAAACTCCATAAGCTATCTTCTGGTAGAGCGGGTAATGTTGCTTGGATTCCGTCAAGATCTCGCTTACATAGTAAACGGGGCACTGAACTCCGTATTCGTGCATTGGTTCCTTCGCTCCACCATGATGACGATGTTGATTACTCGGTTAGTCGCCGCCATGTATACTAACATAGGCACCCTTGGCACCGGTGCTATAAGTATAGGTGGGGAGGAGAGTATTCTCTTCAACATCTGAAGTGCTGCGTCAGATTCGTCCGTCCATGTGAATTTGTCCGCCTTCTTGAGCAACTTGTAGAGCGGCATAGCCTTCTCACCAAGTCGGCTGATGAACCGGCTTACTACTGCAACGCAGCCTGTGAGCCTTTGTATGTCCTTCAGGGATGTCAGGCGTTTAATGTCGAGGATGGACTTGATTTTCCCTGGGTTCACCTTGATTCCGTGATGCGAAACGATGAAGCCCAATAGTTTGCCGGATGGTACCCTAAATACGCACTTCTTTGGGTTCAGTATCATGTTGTATTTCCGGAGATTGTCGAAGGTTTCCTGCAAGTCAGCGATAAGATCACTTGATTTCTTTGACATTACCGTGATGTCATCCACGTAAGTGTGTACATTGCGACCTATTTGGTCATGCAGGCAACATTTCATCGTCTGCTGGTACGTGGCACCAGCGTTTTTCAACCCAAAGGGCATCGTGACATATCAATACATGCTGAAAGTGGCCAATTGGTCTGACTTTCGCATCCGGATCTGGTGGTATCCTAAATAGGCATCTCGAAAACACAGAAGTTCCTTCAGACACGCTTTGTTCAGACACGGATCCTTCAGACACGCTTTGTTCGAGCCGGTGTAATCAACGCCCATTCTTAATTCATTGGTTCCCTTTTTGGGGACAAGTACAGGATTTGCCACCCAGCGGGTGTGAATAACTTCTCGGATAAAGCTAGCCTTAAGTAACCTAGCTATTTCTTTGCCTATAGCCCTTCGTCTTTCATCACCAAAGCATCGTAGAGGTTGTTTCACCGGTTTGGCATTAGGACCAATATTCAATCTGCGCTCGGCAAGTTCCCTAGGTACACCTTTCATGTCGGCAGGTTGCTAGGCAAAGATGTCACTATTCTCACAGAGGAACTCGACGAGCACTTTCCTATTTGGGATCTAGGTCTGTGCCAATGGTAGTGGTCTTGGAGGAATCACCTTCGACAAGCTCCACCTGCTTGGTCTTGATGGCGGCCTTGAAGGCGGGTTCGGTAGCAGTGATCTGCTTCTTCAAAGCTGGCATCTCCGAGGCATCGACCTGGTTCTGGATCTCCTTGAACTCCTCACCGTAGAGGACTGCTTCGCCGAGGGCGGCTTCACTGAGCTCGCACTCCCCTGCCTTGGTGAAGCTTCCTTCAACGGTGATGACGCCATTTGGTCCGAGAATCTTGAGTTTATTGTAGACAAAGCATGGCCTTGCAAGGAAGGAGTGGAAGATGCCACGTCCGAAGATGACATGGTACACGCTCTTGAAAGGCACCAATTCAAAGGTCATGCATTCTTGGCGGTAATTGTTTACATCGCCAAAAGCGACCGGAAGGGTGATGCAGCCCAAGGAATTTGCTTGTCGGCCAGGGACAACCCCATGGAACACGGTGTTGCTCTTCCTTAGCTGGGGCTCCGTCAAGTCCATCTTGTGCAGTGTATCTAGGTACATGATGTTGATGCTGCTTCCACTGTCCAGGAGGCACTTAGTGAACTATGTGCCATCAATCAAAGGGTTGATGACCATGGCATACTAGTTCTTTGTTGGGATGAGTTCTGGATGATCCTTCCTATCCCAAGTAATTGGAAATTCCAACCACCTGACGTACTAGGGAACCGGAGGGAGGGTTGCCATCAGTATCCTCAGAGAGGTTTTTTGGGCCTAGACGGTTGGGGTGCCAAGGAAGGTGTGGTAACATGGAGCCTTCTTTTTGAAGGGATTTTTCTCTTTATCCTCTCCCTTGTCGGAAGATTTTGGGTCCATGTCCTCATCCATATCACTTGATTCCTTGGGTTCTTCCTCCTTCTTCCCTTTGCCCTTTCCGGGGGGTCTGTTTTTTCGACTTTGCTTGTAGCCGGACTCAGGATCCACCTTAAGATCATTGACAAACTTGCACTAGCGATTGGTGTGGGTGGATTTTCCATTAGCGTCGAGATGGACAAAACACGGCATATCACGGTACACTTCGTATGTTTGGGGAACACGGGGTGCTGAGGGTGTAGTGTCACTCCTCTGCTGGCCACTGCTAGCTCCCCGACAACATCCACGTTTGTCCGCCATTGCCTCTGCTAGTGAATGTTGCGGCGACCATGTTAGCTACTTGCTTCTCTTCGGGCGGATTCTTTCGCCTGTTATTGTTGTTCTTATTGTCCTGGGTAGGGATTGATATCGCCGACAATGATCCACACGCATCGTCATCAGTAGCGGCGAATTTGCTAGCCATGGCGATCATTGCACTAAGGTTGAGGTCATTGTTGTCTTGCTTGCGCTTCAACGTGTGCCGAAGCAAAGTTCCCTTTTCCAGACCATCAATGAAGGCAGCCATAGCAGACTGTTCGTGCATCCTTACGCAGGAATTTTTCATATCCAGCTAGCAAGAGAGGTAGGCACGGGAGGTTTCATCATTTTCTTGCACACACCACTATAGGTCTCCGACAGTGTAGGGACGTTTATACGTACCCTCGAAATTCTTGGTGAATGCTTCATGCATTTCCAACCAATTGCATATTGATTTCTTCGGTAAGTCGTCGATCCATTGTCGGGCAGTGCCGGTCAACATGCGTGGGAGGTACTTGACGACGACATTGGGGTTTCCCCCTCCGATGTGGATCGCTTTGTTGTAGTCCTGCAACCACGTTGCTGGCTTGACGGTGCCATTGTATGGCTTGATGGTATTGTCTATCCGGAGGCCCTTGGGGTAGGTTGTGTCATGTATGACTGGTCCAAAACAATGTGGCCCAATGTATGGGAGCTCACGAGCTTCTTGGATCTTGTCCAGCCATGTATGTGCATCGTATGGCTCTGGCTGCTTCCATTTTCCATCATGGGGAGGGGAATTGTGGCATGATCTATGAGATCCACCGTCTCCTCCGCCATGATGGCTGCTAGGTGGCGATGGCGGCGGTGGAGGCGGTGGGTTAGCTCTCTTGCTATGCCCCTCCTGCGATTCCTCACGCATGTCACGGTTTCTTGTCGCACGTGGTGGTTCCTTGTGGGACCTGCTTCTGTGTCCGCCATGGCCGTTGTGCTCTTCGGCATGCCGAGGCTGTTCGCGTTGATCACGTATAACGATGCCGGGCTGGGACCGCCTTGGATGTGGCATGCTTGTGCAGTGGTGTGGTGTGGCTCTGGTTCCTCGTGACGTCGAGATGGCGGTGGAGGTGGCAAGCGACGGGGACGAGCCTTTTCTCCGTGGCCGGAGGATATGGGGATAGCGTCAGTCCTGTTGCGTGCTTCTCTCCGTCTTCGCTCTATAGAGTGTAACACCCTCGAATCGGCCCTATGCAAGTTTTAGCGCTTCCCGCCAAACCCGCATAGAAACGATTCAAGGACGCCCACCAGGCACTTGCGTGCGGGTGGAGAACGAAGTAATACCATTACACATTAGTCCACGATGGAACCCACAGAACATATATATGCAACAACGACTCCATGAGTCAAGAATACAGATATACTATACAAAGATCCAAATCACCTTGAAAACGATAGAGCGTCCGACTACGGACAAGATGCAAATGGGGCTAAGATCCCTGAAGAATAACCAATGGCGTCCATAACCCTGCCCAGGCCAAGCCGGAAGGGTAACCCTGCTAACGACGTCGATCTCAAACCTGCTAAATCAAAAGGGGTGCCGACAAAGGGCAAAGGAAAAAGAGGAGCGTCAGTACTGAGGCCAGTACATGGCGAGGCTAGAATTCGGCGGCTCTCGCCTACATAGGTATGGTGGACTGAAGCGGCAGCGCAGCATGCACTAAACAACCTATAGAGACTAGATTAACTGTCGGCTATTAGAGAGAGAGAGATAAGAAAGACCTATTCAGGACCAACCTGATACTAACACCGATCATACCTATCCTGGTATTTTCGCCTCGAGACCAAACAAGGAAGTCAAACCAAGGAACTCACACAGTTGGCAGTTTTATTCATTCCATTATAGTTGCAGCACTTACTAGTCAAATATAGATAGCACGAGTCATCTTGATAGCATAAGTAGTGGGCAGTTTTAGTTAACCATTCAGTTGTAATTGTAGTACTTACTAGTCAGATACAATTAGCATGTGACATCCCAAACCCAGCAGTTCTTGGCAATTTTATTATCCATTGGAGTTGCAATACTTACTAAGCAGGTATAACATGACACGATACACCCCAGTTCCACCAGTTGTTGGCACTTTTATTATCCATTCCATTAAAATGAAGCTGATTACTAGTCACATATTAAGTCAAATTTATAGCACTACTTTAGTTATGCTTGTCTATGATCGAGATACTGTGCTCCAAGTCGTCCATAACACGGACACGACTTTCAGAAGGATTTACCCTACAGGGGTGCACAAATAGCAACACACACGATCAACCTCGGAAAAACCAAATCAAAACCCAACGAGGCTTTCACGACAAAGCAATCACAGGATTCATAAATCATTTCAAGGGGCCACCCCACTAAGCTACCCGCAACAAAGTTGGCCGGCTCCGAGACGGACCTAGGGTTTGTGTCAATGGCTGTAAACGACTGGGAACCCAAAAGTGTGACTGGGCTTGTCGATATCGCGAAAACATTCCACGTTCCAAAACAGTACAGGTGCTCCACGCACCATTGTAAATAAAGCAGTAAAGCATGGCATAAGTATAGGATAGTAATAAAGCCCCGAACTACTTTGTGGCCCCAAGAAATAAGAAATGAATCAAGCTCTGGCTAAGGGGCATCCATAGGTCTCCCGGATATGGATAGTGCGAATAATCAAGGAATAGGTATCAAGTACTCAGGGCCTACGGGACACAAGTGGACATGAAAAACCAAATAGCATATATTGCCCACCGGTGCCTCTTTCATTAGTTATCCCAACAGTTTAATAGTTGTATTTAAAGTCATGATCCTCTCCACCATAAAGCATATCACAACATTCCAACAGATGTGTGGTACTTCACGACACGGGATCGCACCTGAGAAAGCGACTACGACTCGCAAGGCCATCTATCTACCAAATAACAGGTAATAGGAGGTGTCCAAGGCAATATAAAGGCTACAGGGAATATATCTGGTATGGAACACTAAAGCATCAGGACACGGATAACAATAGATCAACAGGAGGAAATAAAGACTATAAATGCAAAATAGGTAGAAAGGGGGAGAATGCTCGCCTGGAAAACACCGTCGAAGATACATTATCCGAAGAACTTGTCGATACTCGCATCCACTCAACGGCCTAATCTGCGAAGAAGCAAATCACTAAAAGAAACACCGGATACACTATTTAATACTACGGCAGAAGATCCGGCATGATTATGATATGATGCATGGCATGGCAAGATGCGGTGCAATTAGGCAATATTAAGCGGAACCGGGGTCCCGACAATTAATAGAAGGTTCAAATTATTTAGCTACCCCGCAGTTAAATGTTGTATTAACAAGGAAAAACATGGCATCAGTTTGCTACACAAATTTAAATGGAGGCGATATAAGACTAGAAAAGCCCGCATATGCGCTCCATATTTAATTTATGTGAATCATCGAAATAGCCCCAAACACCCACAATATGCATGCAAGTCTAAACAATTTACATCCAACAAGCAGATATAGCATTTATAAAAAAGAGAGGCTCGGGAAGGTTCACACATGTCAGATTGACGATCTTGGGGTCTCGGAGGGTTCGGGGTTCAACATGTTCGGCTTCGAACTCCGGGATCGGTCTTTAGGGTTTCGTCTTTGGAGTCTCGGCCATCGGATCCGCGATGGAGATGGTTCCGGCTTCGGGTACCATGAAGGAGAACCTGTTGTGCCGCGTCTTCTGGTGATTCCATGTAGGAGACCTTCCGTTCCGTGTATTAGTTTGTGTGTTTCTTCCTAGACTCCATCGGCTACACCTTCTATTATCTTCGGATTGACAACGGCCTTGGTGCTCGCACTTGGTATGTGCCGGGAGAGGCATGTCCGGTCGGGCATTTGAGTTAACACCCTGCAGGCTTGACGACAGGGATACAGGGCATGACGACAGGGACTTCGCGGGGCGGCGGTACTCGCGGCAGAGGCTGGTCGAGAGCTAGTAGACACGGCGAGGGGTGGGGTCGCTGGGCAGTGACGCATCAGCGACCGGTGGTGGCCAAGGTGGCAAAGGAACAACGTTCACGGACAGAGCCTCGTGGGGGGAGAGGGGATCGGTCATGGGGGAGGTCGGGGAAGAGGAAGGCGGGGCCCTGGCGGGCCTAGGGCCGAGCGACGGGCAGCCGACGAGGAGGTCGTCACGGCCAGTGGGAACGAAGGATGGCGGTCGGCGAGCTTGAGGGCCAGGTCGCAGGAGAGGCAAGGTGAGGCGTGGGGTCGGGGCTGGCACAGGCGACGATGGAGCTCACGCGGAGAGGGAGGAGAGGAGGCCGGGGTGGAGATCATCGCCGGTAGAGAAGACCCATGGCGGTGGCTCGGTGAGGAATCGGAGGTCGTGGCGTCCCGCGGACGAGCTCGGGCCCGGGAGGCGGTCGAGGAAGGGCGGCCAGCAAGGAACGTGTTGTGGCTGCGGCGGCTCACGGGTGAAGTGCGGCCAGGCGTTGGAGGGCGGCGTTGCGTGAGGGAGGAGGCGAGCGATGCGGGCGAGAGAGGTGAGAGGAAGGTAACGCGTCTGGGTGGGGCTAGGGACACGGGATGGACACGGGGTGCGGGAGCGGGGATTGAGCAGCGTTGTCGCTAGCGGGGTGGGTGGTCACGAGTCACGACTCACGACTCGCGAGCGTGAGGGAGGCGCGTCGGGGTGGGCTTCGCGGTTAGTGTGTGCGCCGTAGCATGTACCATGGGGCGCTAGCGAGGCGTGAGGGTGGGGCCGCGGTGCGGGGCACGTTTTGCGTGCAATGGATCTGGGGTGTGGGGTAGATTAGGATAGGGTTAGGGCAGGTTAGGGTTTGGAGGTGGCCGGCTGGGCTTTTGGACCTAACTGGCTGCCTCCTAAAAAATAATATAAGTTTTTATTTATTTATTTTAAAAGGCTTTTGTAATCTGTTTTTAGACAAATAAAATACCCGGAAGAGACCGGGGTTTTAGATTTGAATAAAGCAGGGTATTTAGAAAACAAAGATAGCCTTTTTGGAAAATAGTTTAGGCAAACCATGCATTATGACACGACGATGCTCAAATGCAATTTGGCATGATAACATGAACATGCAGTCATGATGATGCATAACATAAAAACAACATGTGATTTTCTAGTAGTGGTTTTACCGGGGTGCTACAATTCGACACCACTAACAATGGATCTCGCCCTCGAGATCCGCCTCATGGTACGGGGAAGGAGACAATCTGAATCTTCTTGTTTCGTGTAGATCTTCGCGACACCACTAAAAAAGGATTCTTTCTTCATCTTGAAATCGGCTACGCCACCAACAAGGGGTCGTTGCCCACATTCGTCGAGGGAACACTCCGGAGAAACAAGGACGAAGGTAGAGGCATCAAAAGGTAAGGCCACCTTTAACTTCAGTGGAAGGAGTAATTGTAGATCCACCGATTCAATGTACAAGAGTGAATGGTAAGAGTAGTGGTATGGTCATGACTCCATCCCGCACTCAAAACATTACTATGTACATGAATAGTAGAATTATGCAATCAACCCTCGAAATCAGACTGAAGATCTCGACAAACGAGGTTCGAAAACAAAGGAGTGATGTAGGGTTTCATTGGATCTGATGTAGAGGAGGTCGTCGTGTTGGAAAACACCAGAAGGCACAAGAAGGAACAAAGAGAAGTCCAACAGATGAAGGATTCCTCAGATAGCATGAAGACCGGATGTAGAAGCACCGTTACCAAAGGAGGAAGCGAAACCCTTAAGGTACGACGAAAACCCAACCACGAGAATTCTTGGACTCGAAGAGAAGATAAGAGTAGATTCAAAACACGCGAAGGTAAGAGGAGAATAACACAGAGGTAAGGAGTAAAAGCAGACCTAATCAGATATATCCAACCGATTTTTCAAAATAGTTTTGACACTCTACAACGTCCGTTAGCTAGGTTATCCTACATGCTGGACCAGTGGTGTATCGCAACTACTGAGCTCTGATACCACTTTGTAACACCCTCGAATCGACCCTATGCAAGTTTTAGCGCTTCCCACCAAACCCGCATAGAAACGATTCAAGGACGCTGATACGTCCATTTTGCATCACTATTTTATGTCTTAATTCACTATTATTCATTGATATATTTCGTATTGAGAGGTGATACTTATGTTATTTCATTTGTTTTTGCATGGTTGATGACTTTTGGAGCATGGACCGCTGCAGTCAGGATTCTGATGGAAAAGGTGATGTTTGGAGGCAAAATTCGCGAAGATCAGAAAATCCGGGAAAATATAAAGAAAATTATATTTTTCCAGAAGACTCAAGATGCCAGAATATGGAGTGGAGGTGGGCCACAGGGGGCCCACACCACCCCATGGCGCGGGGAGGCCTAGGCCGCGCCAGGGAGTGGTGTGGCCACCCTGGCCCACTCCAGCCTCTCCCCTCTGGCGTATATCTTCCTCCCGAAACCCTAAGACTCGGGGAGCGACCACAGTAAGATTCCGCCGCCTCTGCGGGGCGGAAAACACTGAGAGAGAAATATCTCTCCAGCAGACAGAATTCTGCCGGGGGAATTCCTTCCCGGAGAGGGGAGATCGTCGCCATCAACACCATCATCAAGCTGGGCTTCATCGGGATCACCATCATCATCATCACCACCATCATCATCATCAGCACCCTCATCACCATCTCCATATTGCTGTAACAATTGCGTTGAATCTTGCATAGTTCATAGGGGAAACTTTCCCGGTGTTGATTACTCTTTGTAGTTGATGCTATTGAGTGAACCATTGAATTATTGTTTATGTTCAGATTGTTATACATCATTATTCCATTCTAATCATGATCCATATGATGTCTTGTGAGTAGTTCATTTTGTTCTTGAGGACATGGGAGAAGTCTTGTTGTTAGTAGTGGAGTTGCGTTGAGAAAGATTCAATAGATTGTTATTTAAGTTGTGGTGTACTTCTTCTAGTGGTGTCATGTGAACGTCGACTACATGACACTTCACCTATATGGGACTAGGGGAATGCATTGTGTATTTGGCTACTAATCGTAGGGGTTGCCGGAGTGACAGAAACCTGAACCCCTGTTAGGAAACCATTGCACAAGGGACGTAAGGGTCTTAGAGTTTAAAGTTGTGGTTAGGTTTCTACCTTAATTACTTTCTTGTACTTACGGATGTTTGCAAGGGGGTTTAATCACAAGTATGTATTAAGTCTTGGATGGGATGGTACATTAGCACAGGTTCACCCACACAATACTTAGCAAGCTAGAGAAGATTAATCAGCTATATGAAGCGAAAGCACTTGACAGTCTTTCCATGTGTCCTCGAGAACGTTTGGTCATCTATAGAAATACAACCGGCTTGTCCTTTGCTCCATAAAGGATTGGGCCACTTGCTGCATTCATTCTTACTGTCTTTTATTTACTCGTACTTTGTTTACTTGCTTTATCAGAAACCCCTAAAAATCCGTTTGCTAAGTATTTGCAGAGAATTCCTGATCCATACCACTAGCTAGCACCTTCTGCTCCTCGTTGGGTTCGACACTCTTACTTATCGAAAATACTACGATACACCCTTACTTGTGGGTCATCAAGACTATTTTCTGGCGCCGTTGCCGGGGAGTGAAGCGCTATTGGAGAGTGGAACTGGTAAAGGAAACTTCTACTGTGAGTATTGTTTACTTCTGCTAGTTGCTTTATTTTTGTTATGGATAGTTCGCTGAGTTTCTTATTTGGTAATGCTACTACCACTGCTAAGGTAGTAGATAAGCCACCACCTGCTGAGAAAGATGTTTTCAAAATACCTACAAGAATTATTGATCGTGTTATGGATAACTACTATGTTGGGGATGGAACTGTCCATCCCAGTGATTATTTACTCTTTATACACGAATTATGCGGGTTGTTCAAGTGTGCAGGTATTACTACAGATCAAGTTAAGAAGAAGTTATTCTCATTATCACTGAAAGGAAGAGCTGGGGAATGGTATAAGCTGCTGAAGAATGGGAAAGCTCTGGAATGGGAGGAAATAGTGCCTCTCTTTTATTCAAAGTTTTATCCTCCTAGTGAAATTCATAAAGATCGGAATCAAATATACAACTTTTGGCCTCTTGATGGAGAGAGTACTGCTCAAGCTTGGGGGAGATTGAAGTTACTAATGCTCAAATGTCCCATTCATGAGCTCCCCAACAATATTATTATCAATAACTTTTATGCAAGGCTCCCTCTACATGATAAAGATTTATTGGATGCTTCTTGTGCTGGATCATTCACTCGTATGGAAGAAGAAGTTAAATGGGACCTACTAGACCGTATTCAAGACAATGCTGAAGCTTGGAAGAACGACAAAGGTAGAAAGTCAGGTATAAATTATGATTATGAATGCATTGAATCTTTTATGGCAACTGATGACTTTCAAAATATTAAAAATGCTTATGGTTTAGACTCTCAAGCTATTGCTTCTTATTTTAAGGCCTTTGCTTCTTATATTGAAGTGCCTAAAAGGAAGTGGAATATGTATCATGAACCTTATAAAGATATTGCTAAGAGTGTTCCTGCTAGAAGTACTGAAGTTTATACTACTAATCATGTTTTACCTGAACCTTATATTGAGAAAATGACTTTCCCAGTTAAGGTAAAAGAACATTCTATGATGGCTAGTATGGTAGATGAAAGTATGAATAAAGATGTTGAACCTGATAAACAAAGGGTTGATGAACCTATTGTAGCAAATGTGAAAGGCTTTGTTACCAAGTATGAAAAAGAGGGACACCCTATCCTTGGTAAGGATACCTCTAATATTGTTTCACATAGTAGTGTTATGAGAGCTAGTATTCCTGTGTTTTCTGTTAGAATAAGTGATCATTGCTATGATAGTCCTTGTGATAACTATATTGTTAAGTTTATGCATGATGCTGAAAGTTACTATGAGAGAGGGAAAAGTGTTATTATGCATCTCACTAATATCAAGTTTACCCGCTTTATGCTGAAAGCTTTTATGTTGCACTTCTTTTGCCTTCTTATGCAAGTTGCCTCCGGTTTCAATAACTTGTTTGTTTACAAAATCCCCTTGCATAGGAAGTGGGTTAGACTTAAATGAGTTTGTGTTTTTGCTTCTTAATGCTCTCTTTCACTTCAATTCATATCCCTATGAGAGCTTCTTCAAAATTATCATGCCCATCTTAATGGCTATAAAGAAAGAGCTTTATGGGATACAACCCAATTTATTTTTGCTTTAGTTTGTTTTTGTTTCTTTGAGTCTTGGAAGTTATTACTTCGGTAAGAACCGCTCCTTATACGTTTTGTTTCGTTTTTGTGTCAAGATCAACCTCTAATGAGAGAGAAGTAATATTTGGGGAAGTTGCTGTCCCGAAACAGATTTTTGTGCTTCACCGTAAAAATTCGTGAGAGATCTCTGTATGTCGGATTAAGCTGTAATTTTTTGTGCTTCTGCCCTAGGTTGTTATTTAACTTTCGTTACTATTGCACTTTTTGATTTGAGCAACAAAAGATTTTCGAAAAAAATTGATCTTTACTTGTTGGTCTGTTTTGACAGATTTTGCCAATCTTGCATTTGCTTCTTTATTCGATTTCCTTTTTGAATTCTTTTTGGGTTTTCGAAAGGAGTTGCTACAGTAGCTTTTGTTTTGATGGTTTTCAGTTGAAAGTTGAACTCAAAAGGTTTTGTCACTTCACTTATACTAATGTTGCTAATGAGAACTGTGTGAAGTTTTGTGTGAAAGAAATTTCCAGGAAGTGGAGATAATGGTGTAATAAGGAAGAGAAAGGTTTTATGACTCAAGTAATGAGTGTATGAAGATGAAGATATTGATAATTCAAGTGATGACTCCGTAAGGATCCACTAAATACCAACTTCAGAGACCTGAAGAGTCCATTTCCAACTAGGTAACAGTTCTGGTAAGAAAAGCTCCGTGAAAATACAATCCAACTATATTTTTGCAGTTTTTAGTCAATAAGGGAAACTACGAAGCGAAAAAGGGACGGAAACGGGCCACAGGGGGCCCACACCACCCCATGGCACGGGCCCACCCCTGGCCACGCCACCAGGTGGTGAGGCCACCCAGGACTCCGTCTCCGACCCGTTTTCTCCCAGTACCTTCCTTTTGATATGAAGCTTCGTAATATATAACCCCCCAGATCTTCCGTGGTTCGTATATCATGTTTTCGTCGTGTTTTTGTTTCGATCTATTTCTACCAGGACATACTCTTTGAAAGCTTAGAAGCACAATGGTGTCTGCCAAGGATAAAGGGAAGGAACCCATGGAGGAAGACCTCCAAGACACCAGGAAGGAGAAGGAGATCAAGAGTGAAAGTGAAGAGGAGGCAAAGCACACCGGCACTACCATTGCAAGCATCGGAGTGGTGGCAAATCCAGCCATTGGAAGGAATCCTCCTCATCACCGTTCAGATCCCTGGTCACTTCCTCCATGCACCAAGAATCCTTTCCATACCCTTATCCATAAGCATCAATACCAGAATTTGCCCAAGGAGAAATTACCCTCCAGTTGGGATTTGCCTCGTTCAAGCCATGTAGGAAAAGAAGACTTCAAGGAGGAAGAGTGGGGAAAGAATAGCAAGAGCTGGGATTCTCAACACGACATGATCATGAGCCGCATTGAGCAAAACTCACAGCTGATTCGTAATCTCACCTTCGAGATTGAGGACTTTGGGAAACTGATCAAGGAGCTCATCAAAAGGATACCACCACCACCAAAGGAGTAATTTGTCATTAGGTTTGGCATCCCCTTTGTTTGTTCCAAGCGTGGGGGAGTGCCACGGTATCATATCACTATCTTCTATCTTTTTACCTTATTAGTAGAGTCATATCATGAATAGAGGAGTTATTTTGTAGTATGGTTTGCATTATGGAAGTGTCCCCTCTCTCGTTAGATTTGTATCCCTTGGTGTGAGTTTCCGTTATGGAGTACTAATGAGAAGTTCTATCATTTACTCTTTTGCATAAGCTTATGTTAGTTTTCAGTTCGTGGTTATATGATTGATCTTGTTGTTAGTATTGGTATCACTTTGGGATCATTGAGTTAATTTAGTTGGTTTTGGCAAACCTAGCTCGGTCAGTAGCAACACCTTTTTGAGAGTTGAAAAGAAAAAGATAGAAGTACTCTAGAGAAAAATAATTTCATCATCTTTCTTTCTTGATTTGCTCATAAGTCTAGTATTCTCTAGTTAAGATCTTTTGTGCTTCCAAGGAAGATTGCATGTTTGTTTTCATCACTTGTATGTTTGTTTGTTTCCTTCAACTCTTGTACTTGCTACCCAGCCTTGCTAGCCAAAAACCTGTACTGAGAGGGTATTCTTCTCGTGCATCCACCTCCTTTAAACCAAAACCTTTGCCATTTGTGTCCACCATACCTACCTAGTAGCATTATTGCTATTCCAAGTAAATTCTTGTTTTATCTACCTCCCAAATTAAACTTGTTATGTGAAAATTAGTGATTAAAGCTCTCACGAACTTGATGGCACACTTTATTTTCCGCACATAATAAACTTGAACCATTGGGTCCTTCTTTGTTGCGTATATGCTTGCGCTTTATGAGTTGAAGTTAGCCGAACCATGTATCATGGGTACCGCTTTCAACACTTCATTGGTACTTGTGCCTAGTTGATATCATGTTCTTTTGCTTATGGATCCCGGCGGTGTGAAATAAAAGTGGAACTTGTAAGATCATGGAGTTTATATGTGTGTTAGAGAAACGCCTGGGCCGCTAGCCTAAGCCATGCCTAATCATGGTGGAAACTTGCAGCATAACTATAGTGAGCATTCTATGAAGCATCTTCAATAAAAACCTATGCAAATAGCAAATAAAAAGATCGCTGAGATGCTCACTGTCTGCTTGCCTTGTCATTTTGATTATGGGATAGCTCCTATGTCATGTGCAAGGGGTACCCCGTTGGCGGTTCTCGATGATACGCATGTATTTACAATGACAAGAGCTTGCTCGTGACTGAAGTTAAGTAGCATGAGGATCGGTACTCATAAGTAAGGGGCCTGAGATTTCAACCTATAACTTGTCAAGCATATCCTCTTAGTTGTGTCACTTTAACCTTAATCACCTAAAGATGCCTATGATAGGGGCAATGAGAGCTGAAAGCTAGTAAGTATCATAATTTTTGGGAGCTCTTTATGAGAATTGCAATCCCTACTTCCCTCTGCGAAGGGCCTTTCTTGTACTTTGTAGTTGACTCAGTAAACCTATTCCCTTCTATCTCAGCAAGTATTTTGAGTTGTTGTGTTTCATTCATTCATATGATGATTTATTCAATCATGTTTCCTATGTTCCTTGTTTTGCACATTGCTCTTATCTTGAAGTTTACTACTTTGAAAGCTTTCTTTGAAAACCAGCTATTTGTGAACTCCAGCAAATTATCAACTATTCTTCGACCAAGAGCTAAGTTTGCCATTACCAATTATGATTCACTTTATGTATCTTTATTGTGTTTCCTTTACTCATTGCAAGTTGAGTTGTATAATAGTGAGTTGTCTTCTATTATGATCTATGTATTTGATGAATGTGATGCTTCTTGTCCGTATTCTTTTATCGACTCTTCACTCCATAAACTTGAGGTCATGTTTATTGAGCTCAGTTTCGGTTGGGGACAAGCGAAGTCTAAGCTTGGGGGAGTTGATACGTCCATTTTGCATCACTATTCTATGTCTTAATTCACTATTATTCATTGATATATTTCGTATTGAGAGGTGATACTTATGTTATTTCATTTGTTTTTGCATGGTTGATGAATTTTGGAGCATGGACCGCTGCGGTCAGGATTCTGATGGAAAATGTGATGTTTGGAGGCAAAATTCGTGAAGATCAGAAAATCCGAGAAAATATACGGAAAAATATTTTTCCAGAAGACTCAAGATGCCAGAATATGGAGTGGAGGTGGGCCACAGGGGGCCCACACCACCCCATGGCGCGGGCAGGCCTAGGTCGCGCTAGGGAGTGGTGTGGCCACCCTGGCCCACTCCAGCCTCTCCACTCTAGCGTATATATTCCTCCCTAAACCCTAAGACTCGGGGAGCGACCACAGAAAGATTCCGCCGCCTCTGCAGGGCGGAAAACACCGAGAGAGAAAGATCTCTCCGGCAGACAGAATTCTGCCAGGGGAATTCCTTTCGGAGAGGGGAGATCGTCGCCATCAACACCATCATCAAGCTAGGCTACATCGGGATCACCATCATCATCATCACCACCATCATCATCATCAGCACCCTCATCACCATCTCCATATTGCTGTAACAATTGCGTTGAATCTTGCATAGTTCATAGGGGAAACTTTCCCGGTGTTGATTACTCTTTGTAGTTGATGCTATTGAGTGAACCATTGAATTATTGTTTATGTTCAGATTTTTATACATCATTATTCCATCTCTGATCATGATCCATATGATGTCTTGTGAGTAGTTCGTTTTGTTCTTGAGGACATGGGAGAAGTCTTGTTGTTAGTAGTGGAGTTGCGTTGAGAAAGATTCAATAGATTGTTATTTAAGTTGTGGTGTACTTCTTCTAGTGGTGTCATGTGAACGTCGACTACATGACACTTAACCTATATGGGCCTAGGGGAATGCATTGTGTATTTGGCTACTAATCGTAGGGGCTGCCGGAGTGACAGAAACCTGAACCCCCGTTAGGAAACCATTGCACAAGGGACGTAAGGGTCTTAGAGTTTAAAGATGTGGTTAGGTTTCTACCTTAATTACTTCCTTGTACTTACGGATGTTTGCAAGGGGGTTTAATCACAAGTATGTATTAAGTCTTGGATGGGACGGTACATTAGCACAGGTTCACCCACACAACACTTAGCGAGCTAGAGAAGATTAATCAGCTATATGAAGCGAAAGCACTTGACAGTCTTCCCATGTGTCCTCGAGAACGTTTGGTCATCTATAGAAATACAACCGGCTTGTCCTTTGCTGCATAAAGGATTGGGCCACTTGCTGCATTCATTCTTACTGTCTTTTATTTACTCGTACTTTGTTTACTTGCTTTATCGAAAACCCCTAAAAATTCGTTTGCTAAGTATTTGCAGAGAATTCCTGATCCATACCACTAGCCAGCACCTTCTACTCCTCGTTGGGTTCGACACTCTTACTTATCGAAAATACTACGATACACCCCCTATACTTGTGGGTCATCAGACGCCCACCAGGCACTTGCGTGCGGGTGGAGAACGAAGTAATACCATTACACATTAGTCCACGATGGAACCGACAGAACATATATATGCAACAACGACTCCATGAGTCAAGAATGCAGATCTACTATACAAAGATCCAAATCACCTTGAAAACGATAGAGCGTCCGACTACGGATAAGATGCAAATGGGGCTAAGAGCCCTGAAGAATAACCAATGGCGTCCATAACCCTGCCCAGGCCAAGCCGGAAGGGTAACCCTGCTAACGACGTCGATCTCAAACCTGCTAAAACAAAAGGGGTGCCGACAAAGGGCAAAGGAAAAAAAGGAGTGTCAGTACTGAGGCCAGTACACGGCGAGGCTAGAATTTGGCGGCTCTCGCCTACATAGGTATGGTGGACTGAAGCGGCAACGCAACATGCACTAAACAACCTATAGAGACTAGATTAACTGTCGGCTATTAGAGAGAGATAAGAAAGAACTATTCGGGACCAACCTGATACTAACACCGATCATACCTATCCTGGTATTTCCCCCTCGAGACCATACGAGGAAGTCAAACCAAGGAACTCACACAGTTGGCAGTTTTATTCATTCCATTATAGTTGCAGCACTTACTAGTCAAATATAGATAGCATGAGTCATCTTGATAGCATAAGTAGTGGGCAGTTTTAGTTAACCATTCAGTTGTAGTTGTAGTACTTACTAGTCAGATACAATTAGCATGTGACATCCCAAACCCAGCAGTTGTTGGCACTTTTATTATCCATTGGAGTTGCAATACTTACTGGGCAGGTATAACATGACACGATACACCCCAGTTCCACCAGTTGTTGGCACTTTTATTATCCATTCCATTAAAGTGAAGCTGATTACTAGTCACATATTAAGTCAAATTTATAGCACTACGTTAGTTATGCTTGTCTATGATCGAGATATTGTGCTCCAAGTCGTCCATAACCGCGGACACGGCTTTCAAAAGATTTACCCTGCAGGGGTGCACAAATAGCAACATACACGATCAACCTCGGAAAAACCAAATCAAAACCCAATGAGGCTTTCACAACAAAGCAATCACAAGATTCATAAATCATTTCAGGGGGCCACCCCACTAAGCTACCCGCAACGAAGTTGGCCGGCTCCGAGATGGACCTAGGGTTTGTGTCAATGGTTGTAAACGACTGGGAACCCGAAAGTGTGACTGGGCTTGTCGATACCGTGAAAACATTCCATGCTCCAAAACAGTGCAGGTGCTCCACGCATAATCGTAAATAAAGCAGTAAAGCATGGCCTAAGTACAGGATAGTAATAAAGCCCCAAACTACTTTGTGGCCCCAAGAAATAAGAAATGAATCAAGCTCTGGCTAAGGGGTATCCATAGGTCTCTTGGATGTGGATAGTGCGAATAATCAAGGAACAGGTATCAAGTACTCGGGGCCTGCGGGTCACAAGTGGACATGAAAAACCAAATAACATATATTGCCCACTGGTGCCTCTTTCATTAGTTATCCCAACAGTTTAATAGTTGTATTTAAAGTCATGATCCTCTCCACCGTAAAACATATGACAACATTCCAACAGATGTGTGGTACTTCACGACACGGGATCGCACCTAAGCAAGCGACTATGACTCGCAAGGCCATCTATCTACCAAACAACAGGTAATAGGAGGTGTCCAAGGCAATATAAAGGCTACACGGAATATATCTAGTACGAAACACTAAAGCATCACGACTCGGATAGCAATAGATCAACAGGAGGAAATAAAGACTATAAATGCAAAATAGGTAGAAAGGGGGAGAATGCTCGCCTGGAAAACACCGTCGAAGATACATTATCCGAAGAACTTGTCGATACTCGCATCCACTCAACGGCCTAATCCGCGAAGAAGCAAATCACTAAAAGAAACATCGGATACACTATTTAATACTACGGCAGAAGATCCGGCATGATTATGATATGATGCATGGCATGGCAAGATGCGGTGCAATTAGGCAATATTAAGCGGAACCGGGGTCCCGACAATTAATAGAAGGTTCAAATTATTTAGATACCCCGCAATTAAATGTTGTATTAACAAGGCAAAGCATGGCATCAGTTCGCTACACAAATTTAAATGGAGGCGATATAAGACTAGAAAAGCCCGCATATGCGCTCCATATTTAATTTAGGTGAATCATCGAAATAGCCCCAAACACCCACAATATGCATGCAAGTCTAAACAATTTAAATGCAACAAGTAGATATAGCATTTATAAAAAATAGAGGCTCGGGAAGGTTCACACATGTCGGATTGACGATCTTGGGGTCTCGGAGGGTTCGGGGTTCGACAGGTTCGGCTTCGAACTCCGAGATCGGTCTTCAGGGTCTCGGCCATCGGATCCGCGATGGAGATGGTTCCGGCTTCGGGTACCGTGAAGGAGAACTTGTTGTGCCGCATCTTCTAGTGATTCCATGTAGGAGACCTTCCGTTCCGTGTAGTATTTTATGTGTTTCTTCCTAGACTCCATCGGCTACACCTTCTATTATCTTCGGATTGGCAATGGCCTTGGTGCTCGCACTTGCTATGTGCCGGGAGAGGCATGTCCGGTCGGGCATTTGAGTGAACACCCTGCAGGCTTGACGACAGGGATGCAGGGCACGATGACTGGGACCTCGCGGGGCGGCGCTACTCGAGGCAGAGGCTGGTCGACAGGTAGCAGATGCAGCGAGGGGTAGGGTCGCTGGGCAGCGACGCATCAGTGAGGGGTGGTGGCCAAGGCGGCAGAGGAACGGCGTTCACGGACAAAGCCTTGCGGGGGGAGAGGGGATTGGTCATCGGGGAGGTCGGGGAAGAGGAAGGCGGGGCCCTAGCGGGCCTAGGGCCGAGCAACAGGCGGCCGACAAGGAGGTCATCACGGCCAGTGGGAACGAAGGATGGCGGCCGGCGAGCTTGAGGGCCAAGTCGCAGGAGAGGCAAGGTGAGGCGTGGGGCCAGGGCTGGCACATGCGACGATGGAGCTCGCGCGGAGAGGGAGGAGAGGAGGCCGGGGTGGAGATCATCGTAGGTAGAGAATACCCATGGCGGCGGCTCGGTGAGGAATCGGAGGTCGTAGCGTCCCACGGACGAGCTCGGGCCCGGGAGGCGGTCGAGGAAGGGCGGCCAGCAAGGAACGTGTTGTGGCGGCGGCGGCTCGCGGGTGAAGTGCGGCCAGGCGTTGGAGGGCGGCGTTGCGTGAGGGAGGAGGCGAGCGATGCGGGCGAGAGAGGGGAGAGGAAGGTAACGCGTCTGGGTGGGGCTGGGGACACGGGATGGACACGGGGTGCGGGAGCAGGGATTGAGCGGTGTTGTCGCTAGCGGGGTGGGTGGTCACGAGTCACGACTCACGACTCGCGAGCGTGAGGGAGGCGCGTCGGGGTGGGCTTCGCGTTGAGTGTGTGCGCCGTAGCGTGTACCATGGGGCACTGGCGAGGCGTGAGGGTGGGGCCACGGTGCGGGGCACGTTTTGCGTGCAACGGATCTGGGGTGTGGGGTAGATTAGGATAGGGTTAGGGCAGGTTAGGGTTTGGAGGTGGCCGGCTGGGCTTTTGGACCTGACTGGCTGCCTCCTAAAAAATAATATAAGTTTTTATTTATTTATTTTAAAAGGCTTTTGTAATCTGTTTTTAGACAAATAAAATATCCAGAAGAGACCGGGGTTTTAGATTTGAATAAAGACAGGGTATTTAGAAAACAAAGATAGCCTTTTTGGAAAATAGTTTAGGCAAACCATGAATTATGACACGACGATGCTCAAATGCAATGTGGCATGATGACATGAACATGAAGTCATGATGATGCATAAAATAAAAACAACACACGATTTTCTAGTAGTGGTTTTACCGGGGTGCTACATAGAGCCTGTGCGCGATCCTTCGTCACGCGGAGATTTTGGCCTTCTGCGGCTGTTTAGGGTCGACTGGCACAGCTCCAGGTTGGACTCAAGCTACTGCGAGGCTGCCTTTTCCTGTTGCTTGCATGCCTTAGCGACAAGGTCGTAGACCTGAGCAACTGCTTCTGGCGACCTATCCTACTCCAAGAGGGTCTTGGTGACGGCAATGTTGAGAGCGGGAGTTGGCATGACCTACCTCCCCTCTGAATCTATGTAAGGGGTGGCTTTTGTCGGCTTAGACCCATCAAATCCAAAGCCTCGCCGAATGTCGGGATCTTGGACGATGTGAGCTAGTACCTTCTTTGTTTTATGCTTTAACAACAATTTCTTATATTTGGCCTCCATAGCTCTTGCCACCTTGATGGATTGTTGCATCTTAGCCATGACTTTGTCCAGCTTAGCGCCTTGCTCCGCGATGCACTTGGCCTCCACCAAGATTTCCCCATGCTTCTCATCAAGCTCCATAACGCTCCGGATATGGGCGACGGTGATTGGTTCAACGAGAAGTGCAACGTATATCGCTTTGTCGGTGGGAGTGGCTAGTGGGTTGCCAGTTGTAGACGTTGACAGTGGCATTGATGGTGCTTGCTCAAAATGTAGAGCTCGTTGGGCAACCCCAAGAGGAAGGTATGATGAGCACATCAGTAAGTTTTCCCTCAGTTATGAAACCAAGGTTATCGAACTAGTAGGAGCAAGGAAACACCTCCAAAGTGTTGTTTCCAACTTGGAATCCTGCACGACACAACCATAGAACTTTGTCCCCAACTTACAGTGAGGTTGTCAGTCTCACCAGTTTTGCTGAAAACAAAGGATTAAACGTATTGTGTGGAAGATAGTAATTGGTCGCAGAAAGTAAACAGAAAATAGTAAATAGTTTGTAGATTGATGGTAAAAGAATGGACCAGGGTCCATAGTTCACTAGTGGTAATTCTCCTTAAGATAGATGACATGTTGGGTGAACAAATTATAGCGGGGCAATTGACAAACATCGAGAAAGCATACATGCATATACTAATCATCTTGACTCCTTTGAGATTTGATTGGGCATTACAACATTATACATAGACCGTAATCCAATTTCATCTATGACTAATAATCCACCTTCAGGTTATCATCCGAACCCCCTCCAGTATTAAGTTGCAAGCAACAGATAATTGCATTAAGCAAAGTGTGTAAAGTAAACTATGATTGTTCTATGAACAAAGGATTGTTGTTTTCTCCCTAGTAGCAACAGCACAACTAGTACCTTAGAGATTTCTGTCACTTCCCCTCCCTCTTGGAGTTGCTAACATCTACTTGGCCAAGATAACTACTAACAACGGAAAGCATGCAAGATCACAAATAACAAAGACATGATAGAATCAATAATCAATCTGAAATAGCATCTCAATATCCATCAAATCCCTACAAACACAACATGTAAGATTACAAATAGATGATCTTGATCATGAATGGAGGTCACAAGATCTAAACATGCTAGCACAAAGGAGAAGAACCAACCATCTAGATACTACATGGACCCGTAGTCAAGGGATGAAATACTCATGCATCACACCGGAGGCAGGCATGGTGACGAAGAAGGCCTCTAGGGCGATCTCTCCCCTCTGGCAGGGTGCTAGGAAGAGCTTCAGATCCCTCCCGGTCTAGGGATGGAGATGACGACGACTACAGACTCTTTCGTGGAATTTTATCGAGTACTTAGGGTTTTCATCCCGAGGGTAATATATAGGCAAAGGGGCAAGGTCGGTGGAGAGCTAGGGGGCCCACACCCCCTGGTGGCGCGACTAGGGCTGGCCGTGCCACCATCAGGTGTGGTCGGCCTAGTTCCCCTCTTCGTCTCCCCTCCGGACTCTGTGTTCCTTCTGGTGAAATATTGACTTGGGATTTTGTCCGGTCCAATTTCGAGAATATTTCCTTACTAGCTTTTTGGAAACCAAAAACAGCAGAAAACAGGCAACTGACACTATGGCATCTTGTTAATAGCTTAGTTCTAGAAAATGTGTAAAAATACTCCAAAGTGTGGACAAAACATAAGAAAGTAGATATAAAACAAGCATGGAACATAAAAAATTAGAGATACGTTGGCAACGTATCAACATCCCCAAGCTTAACTCCTGCTCGTCCTCGAGTAGATAAGTGATAAAAAGAAAGAATAATTTTTGAGGTGACATGCACCATCATAATCTTTATCAAGGTATTTATAACATTGATAGCTGGGATCATAGTACTTTAACATGGCATGAAAGATATAGTTCTAACAATAAGACATAGCAACAATGTTAACATAAAAAGGTACAAACAAAAGATTCTTGAATAACAATGCTTTGAAAGACGTTTGTTTATTTCACATAAAGAAAACATAATGAGAATTGTATTCAGCTTGTCCCTCATAGTGTAGCAAAACATAAATGCATAGGACACCTTCAAAGTTCATAAGGGTGACTAGATACAAATACACTACAAGGAATCTGGCTATATATGCCCCTCCATTTTCATCACAGAATCGTCATAATAGTCTGTTTATGACGATTCTATTATGATTTTAAGATCGTCGAAAGTTGGGCGTCGCAAATGTACTATAACGACGATTTTGGGGAAATCATCATAACTGTCTATGACGATATTGGATCGTCATAACCGTTATGACGATCCGATATCGTCATGGACAAACTGGCCTCGCCAAGTCAGATCCTATGTGGCCAATCCAACGTGGCAAGGAATCATCCCAGTCTAGGTCTATTGTTTATATGGGCCAAGCCCAATAATTCATTGCAATGTGTTCTCTTGTCAATTCTGATAAGTTACATGGGCCAAACCCAACATGTTATTCCATTTATTTTATTTTTATTTTCGACCTTTTATTTATTTTTATATCGTACCTTTTATTTCAGCTGGTCCCACAAGTCAGGTTCCATTTCCGTACTATTCCCAGTTATTTGGTTTTAATTTCTCACGATTGACAGTAATTAAATAGTAAATCATTTAACCAGAATTGCATACACAAAATTCTTTTGATCACAAAGTCTATTACAATGTTTCCATAGTTGTAATCACATATATATACATTAGTAACCACCAGCTATCGAAATACAACACTAAAAGAACTTCTCAGATTCAAAGCTGCAACTAAATCTAGTCCAGAATGTAAACCACGACCATATCCCTACAGCAGGCAACATCCAACATCAGTCGACATATGAAGAGAGTCGTATCTTCCCGCCAGCAAAACTCGGTTCCCAAGCTCCAAGTCCCCTTATTGATGCTGCTGCATCAGGATGTCTTCTCTACACCAACACCATGGCAACCCGCGGACTGCTCCTAGCATGGGCAGCTCCCTCCGGCTACTGCATCATAAAGGATAGACCACCAAGGAGTTCAACAAGATAAATTATAGCCCATCAAGCAGCTGAACACAATTATCCTTGGCTCATGAAATAGTTTTATTTAGAGTTTCTCCATGCACATCATAACTATAAAACATGAGAAAACAGTGTACAAGGAAAGCATTCAAGAACGGAAGTACTACACATATCAGCTTACAACGCCTGATGTTGATGTTGTCGTAACTGATTCAAGCATACATCTTGACAAATCAGTTTGCCTGATGTTGTCATAACTGATTCATGATGATACAGAACAATCAAGCTAAAATAGAGCAGAAATTAATATATTACAGCCATGAAACATAATTGTTGCACACTAGTTTTTAAACAACTTAAACAAACCACGATTTCCAAATCAGAATAGTGGTACATGGTGAACTAGATTGTTAAAGGCTAAGGAACATATACTTCAATGCATCACCTCATGCAGCTTAAGAGAGAAGCTCGATAAAACTGTGAATGGTAGCATGGTATCCCCACAAGATACTCGTCCATGCAGAAGTCCGCCCTGCGCTCCCAAGACATGACAATATACGTATAGCGCAGTTAGAAAAGCTTATGATTAATGCAAATAAGTAATTGAGGATTTGGTGAGGATTTGTGATACCAAATTGATCTCAGAAATGAAAAAATTTATACAGGTCCTATGCCTTTATGGTTATACATAAACCAGTAGTAGTAGTACTGCTACTACTAGATGAAAAGATCATGTATAATGAATCTCTTGCCTTCTATTTAGAAAAGGAAGGGAATACAAAGAGGGAGAGACACACACGCTCGCACGGACATTTCATTCTTTGAGGAACCATGGCATATTTCTCCAGCCAGAACAATATGACAATACATGCATCCACCATCATGTGTGAACTATTCTGCATATCTCAGTCTTTTAGTATTATAGCAGACAAACAAGCAGTCATGTGATCATGTATCCAGCCTAAGTCAGGTCATGTCAGATCATATCGAAAAACAGGGCTACTAATCATCCTCAATTGATTATCAAACTATAACTTCAAGCTAGCATCTCACTTGGGTAAATTAACAAGGACAATAAGGGAGTGGGAAAGACCAAAGACTTACTTGAATCAAAGCACGGTGACAGAGACGGTGAGGGTAAGGGGGCGTGACGTTAATGATAAAGAGTGGCTTAATTGTCTTCCACTTTGGACTTCTTCTGATAAGCATATCCTGGTTTGAAGGTATGAAAACTGATACAATGTTATGCCAATATGGTTTCCACTCGAGGAAAATCAGTACAACAAATAATGCCAAGTAGGAGATTCCGTACTAACTCGGCCTAGGAAGTTTCAAGAATAAACCAACTTCAGCAAATTTCTTTTATTTGCGTAACATCTACTTCCTGTACATTTAATAAACAGGAGAGAACTTCTAGTTTCAAGTTCCCTTGATACACCAGATGGAGCACCATCTCCATCTACCTCTGTCACTAGTAAAGAAGCAGTTTGTGGGGAAATATCAAATAAATATTCGCTGAAGAATTCTCCGATGAGATGGTCAATGCTCCTATGCAATTCTAATATTACTACTAAAATTACGCAAATGTACTACAAACCAATTATGCATTTTATTTTCTACACTATATAACTACTTTCAAAGCAGTATTATGCAATGTTTATTTTCTACACTATATAGTACCATGTTTGGCACAACTACTGAAAGTTTTTCTTAGTGAATTGATCCGATGTCTAGTAAGCAAAAAAGATCATGTTAGTTTTATAGTTTTGGTTTCAAGAACTATTGAATTGACATGATAATATCCAGACATACATGCTAAGAATAGATGCAGCCATGAATAACATTACTAGACACAACAGTTTCTTCCGGCTCCAAACTCACAAGAATTTTCTAATATTTTCTACAAGAACCATGAAAATAAAATGTTCTTCCAGTTCAGCAACAGGAAGCCATGGACTATCCAATAACTACACTAGGGTGTGCAGCTTCTGGTATGAGGGTTGTCAGTTCTACGCCGGAAACCCTAGGAAGGGGGAGAGAGGGGAAGAGGCAGGGGACTCACTCATCGAAGATAAGGGATTGCGGTAGTCGCAACAGGTTTTCGTCGGCAACATCCCTAGGTCGGTGTCCACGCCGTCGCCTCTGGTCCCTGCCCTGCCGCCGCCTCCGCCCTCGATACGCGCCTCCCGCTGAGTTCTGGCAACCGGCGAGTTGACCTACTCTGGTTGCAGCCTTGGTGTCCGCGAGAAGGACCTCAGCATCCTCTTCGCCTCCCAGACGGCTGTGGCGGCCGTTGAGTCGAGGTGGATCTTGTCCTCCTATCGGCGGGAGGAAGCACCGGCCATGGCGGCTCTTCCTGTGCTTGCGACGGTAGATCTGAAGAACGAGGGGAACGGGGAGGGAAGTGCGTGGGGGTTGGCGGTTGGGTGGGAAGTGCGTGGAGGGAGCACGGTGACGGGGTTGCGAGCAGGGAGGTGATGGCAGCAAGGATCGAGGGGTGGCGGCGGCGCACACAAAGGAGAGCGCTAGGGTTTGGAGGTAGGGTGCCGTGTGCCTAGACGCAAGTTGAGGCTCTACGGGGAGATCGGCGGTGCACGGGGAGGCGATATGGAGGATGCAGGTCGTTGTGTGAGGTTAGGGTTCGGCTGGAGGCGATCTGGAGAGGTGGTGATGGCTCGATCTGCGGCTGGGCCTAGGGTTAGTAGCCAGGAAGAGTGGGCGGGTGTGTTTGTTTGCGCAAAGGACATCCCTTGGGTTTGAACGATCCAGATTAGGCCCAGATGGCCGATCCGTGGAAGTCAGATTCTTGCGATTTCATTGGACACAAAATAAAAACCACTTTCTGAGTGCCAAAAAATGGTTGTTTTGTAAAGCTACCACCAAATAAAAGTTCCAAGTTGCTACCACCCTATTTTTCAAAAATACTAGACCAACTTACATGTACAACATGGCAACCGGGGAATCTCAAACCTTTCCGTCCAACTTTGGCAAAAGGACAAATTAATGTCAAATCGGTAGGAAGTGGGTCTGATTTGAACTACTTGTACATTATCCGATGCTTGTGATTTTTGCAAAAATGATTTTTAGACTCACAATTTGCTATTTATTCAGAGATCCAATGCAAGTTTAGTGAGGATCATCGCCTAGCTAAGAACCTTCATGCCCACTGTTTTGATCATATTTTGAAATGGGGCATTAGGAATTCAAAAATGGTCCAAACAATATAAATCCTTCGCGTGGTGTCATGTTATGTTACATAGTTGCAAGGAAAAATATCAAACTTGGTAAAATTATTACGTCTCGAAAAAACCTTCTCAGAAAAGACCAATCATGTTCGAGGTTTCATGACTTTCGGGCCAAATGACGAGTTTCTTGGCTAGAATCAGGGCATAGTTTGTCATAATGTGCTTGTATTGTGCACACGTGTGCATCTTGGGATGCCGAACAATGTTGCAGGAGGAAGTTTTCCTTTTCATCCCACGGAAAATCCATTTTCCATTTTCCGAGCGCAAAAAACGGGCGTTTTGTGAAGCAACCACCAAATGATAGTTTTAGAATGCGACTACCCCATTTTTTAAAAATAGTAGACCACCTTACATGGAAAATGTCCCAACCGGGGTATCTCAAACCTTTCTATCCACCCATGGCGAAAAAGACAAATTCCTGCCGAATCGATAGGAAGTGGGTCCGTTTTGAACTACAGGTACATTATCTGATGCCCATGATTTTTTGAAAAATTATTTTTAGACTCACAATATGTTGTTTATTCAGAGATCCAATGCAAGTTTAGCGAGGCTCGGCCCCTAGCTAAGAACCTTCATGCCCGCCGTTTTGACCATTGTTTGAAACTGGCATAAAAATTCAAAAATTGTCTAAACTATGTGAATCCTTCGTGTGGCATCATATTATGTGACATACTTGCAAGTAAAAATATCAAACTTGGTAAATTTATTGCGTCTCGAAAAAACCTTCTCAGAAAAGACCTATCATGTTCGAGGTTTCATGACTTTCAAGCCAAACGACAAGTGTTTTGACTAGAATCAGGGCATAGTTTGTCATAATGTGCTCATATTGTGCATACGTCTGCATCTAGGGATGGTGAACAATGTTGCAGGAGTAAGTTTTCCTTTTTGTCCCACAGAAAATTCATTTTCCATTTTCCGAGCGCAAAAAAAGGGGCATTTTGTGAAGCAACCACCAAATGATAGTTTTAGAATGCGACCAACCCATTTTTAAAAAGTAGTAGACCACCTTATATGGACAATGTCCTAACCGGGGTATCTCAAACCTTTTTGTCCACCCATGACGAAAAAGACAAATTCCTGCCGAATCGGTAGGAAGTGGGTCCGTTTTGAACTATAGGTACATTATCTGATGCCCATGATTTTTCGAAAAAAATCATTTTTAGACTCTCAATATGTTGTTTATTCAGAGATCCAATGCAAATTTAGTGAGGCTCGACCACTAGCTAAGAACCTTCATGCCCGTCGTTTGGACCATTGCTTGAAATTGGCATAAAAAATTCAAAAACTGTCCGAACTATGTGAATCCTTCGTGTAGCGTCATTTTATGTTACATAGTTGCAAGGAAAAATATCAAACTTGGTAAATTTATTGCGTCTTGAAAAAACCTTCTCAGAAAAGACCTATCATGTTCGAGGTTTCATGACTTTCGGGCCAAACGACGTGTTTTGGCTAGAATCAGGGCATAGTTTTTCATAATGTGCTCGTATTGTGCACACGTGTGCATTTTGAGATGGCGAACAATGTTGCAGGAGGAAGTTTTCCTTTTCGTCCCACAGAAAATTCATTTTCCATTTTCCGAGCGCAAAAAACGGGGCGTTTCGTGATCCAACCACCAAATGATAGTTTTAGAATGCTACCACCCTATTTTTCAAAAATAGTAGACCACCTTACATGGATAATGTCCCCACCGTAGTATCTCAAACCTTTCTGTCCACCCATGGCCAAAAAGACAAATTCCTGCCGAATCGATAGGAAGTGGGTCCGTTTTGAACTACATGTACATTATCTGATGCCCATAATTTTTTGAAAAAATCATTTTTAGACTCGCAATATGTTGTTTATTCAGAGATCCAATGCAAGTTTAGCGAGGCTCGGCCCGTAGCTAAGAACCTTCATGCCCGCCGTTTTGACTCGCAATTTTTAAACTCACAACATGATCTAGTGCTCATGATTTTTTGTAAATAATTTTTAGGTTCACAATATGTTGTTTCTTCAGATATCCACTACAAGTTTAACGAGGCTCAGCATCGAGCTAAGAATATTCATGCCCGCCGTTTTGGCCACTGTTTGGAACCATATTTTGAATTATGATATTATCGCTACTATGGACTAATGTGGGATTAGGAAATCCATTATTTTTTAATAATCAAAGTATTTATAATTAACATACTATTATGATCTACTGAATATTATAAAAAAATAGAGACAAAAATCAATTATTTTGAATTTCATATGAAGAAGATACAAAATAATTAAGAAAAAACCTATCCTAATTGGACCAGCCGAGCCAACACAGACCTATTCTACCACGTCCAAAGCCTAGGTCGGCCCAATAAGTCACCACAACCCATCTCATTTTTCGAACGAGACCCATTCCTAGCGATGAAGGCATGCATATAAATACCGTACCTAAATTTATAGGTCAACAAGTAACGTAAGTTGTGGTGGTCATGTTCCTTTGGAAGCTCCTACAGTCTCAGGTTCGATCCCCCTCTTCCATTTTTCTTTATTTTATTATTTACCAATACGGACATGAACTAGATAAAAAGGTCAAGTGCAGCATTGATCACAACCTGTCCTCTGGCCCTTTGGTTCATAGCACCACGAGGGTTCTATTTCCTATGGGTTGTTGGTTCGAATCCTCGTCGTCCAAATTTTTTAGTAAATTTTACTGATTTATATGTACATGCAAGGGAGAATTCACACATAAGATGATACGTAGGCATCAAACCCGATGTGACTGCCACATCATTTAAACATTTCGCAAATTAAAAGTTATGACGATCTAAAATCGCCGTAATCCTTACAAATAAGTTCCTAAGCTTTTGCGTCCACGTTATGACGATTTCGTATAAGACAATTATGACGATTTTTGTCGAAATCATCGTAATTATGTAGGGTTTTGTCCTCTCTAAATGGCTTACGACAATTTTGTGTAAAATCGTCATAAATGTATGACGATTTCATCTAGGGTCACTAACAAAACGTCATAGATTAACATATTTCTTGTAGTGATAGTTTAGGAACAAGCAATATCAAAGTTATGCATCAATCAACAAGTTTTGGGACAATGCACATTACACTAAGAATGGCCACTATGCTCTCTCAATAGGTGCATAAAGATAGAATATGGAGACTCAACATAAAAGTAAAAGAAAGGCCTTCATAGAAGGAAGCAGTGATTCAAGTCTCATAAAGAGCTTCCAAAAATTATGGTACTTATTAGCTTTCAGCTCTCATTGCCCCAATCATAAGCATCTTGAAGTGATTAAATTTAAAGTGAACAAACTATGGAGTATATGCTTGACAAAGTATAAGTTGGCAATCTCATGTCCCTTGAATACGAGGGCCGCTCCTCATGTTACTCAAGTTTAGTTATCAGTAAGTTCTTGTCATAGTAAGTACATGTGTATCATAGAGAACCGCCAACGGGGTACCCCTTGCCCAATGATACGGAAGAATCCTCATATCAAAATGACAAGGCAAGCAGACAATAAGTATCTCAGCATCTTCTTATTTACCATGGGAAAATGGCGTTTTTTTATCTTTCCTCTTTTCTCATCTTTTTTTCTTTTTTTCTCAATCTCTATCTCTCTTTTTATAAGAAGAATTCTTCATAGATTGCTCATTATGGTTACGCTGCAGGTTTCCACCATGATTAGGCTTGGATTAGACCAGTCGCCCAGTCGTTTCTTTAACACACACACATAACTCCATGGACTTACAAGATCCCCTTTCATTTCACACTCACGACATCCATAAACAAAAGAGCATGATATCAACTAGGTACAATGTACAAGTGCAATGTTGAAAGAGTTCCCCATGACAACATGGTTCTACTAATCGCAACGTATAAGTGCAAGCATATACAACATAGATGACACAATGGTTCAAGTTTATTAGGGGCAAGAAAAGTAAAGTGTGCCATCAAGTTCGTGAGAGTTTTAATCACTAATTTTCACATAACAAGTTTCATTCGGAAGGTAGATAAAAACATGAATATACTTGGAATAGCAAATGCTAATAGGTAGGTATGGTGGACTCTTTGGAATAACTTGGTTTTATTTAGAGTTGGATGCATGAGTGGAACTCATACTTGGTATGGAGGCTAGCAAAAGACTGGGGGCGACCAACCAAGAGAGCAATAATGGCCATAATCATGCAAAACGACAAAACATCATTAATTAAAGCATAAAGTGATATTATAAGTCAAAAACTAAATGATCATAGAGGCTATAGAGACTTGATATAGTCTTAACATGGTGTGAGCATGCGCCAAGTCAACCCAAATAAAGCATCAAAGGAGAATACCACAATACTATGCTTTAATATGCTAAAACAATGCATGATTCTTTCAAGGCACATTAAGCAATTTCAATTATTTGTAACAAGTCATGCTATAGAAATAATCACTAAGAATAAAGCCAAAACAATATCAAGCATGACAAGACAAAGCCTAAGGCACAGTAAAAAACAAGACCCTTTTTTATACCACTTAAGCATGAACTTTTCCTACTCTTTTCCAATCCAAACAAACTTATTTAAAAACTAATATATGAATACGGGGGTCCAACCAATTTATTAAAGCAAACTAGGCAAACTAAGCAAATGATAACTAAAAACAAAACAAAGAAGCTCCAAGAACAACACAACTGTGCATGAAACAATAAAAATGAAGTGTTTCGAAGAAACCTAAGATTTTTATGGATGAAGAAGGGGATGCCTTGGGCACCCCCAAGCTTTGACGCTTGTACTTCTTGGATATTTCTTAGGGTGACACGGGTGGCATCCCCAAGCTTGAGCTTTTGTCCATACTTCATCTTATCACATTACTCTTCCCTACACTTTAAAATTTCTTTCATACATAACTTCACACAATCTTCATTAGCAACATTAGTGTACTCAAGATAATAAGTCTTTTAGTTTAGTTTCAACACAAGTAAAACTTTCATTAAAACACAAGCTACTATAGCACTTCCTTTAAAAAGTTCAAGTGATCAAAGAGAACTCAAAGACAAAGAGATTAAGAGGCAAATGCAAATAATGGCAGAAATCTGTCAAAACAGACCAGAAGGTAAAAACGATTTTTTTGAAGACCTTCTATTGCTCAAATCGAAAATTATTGAACTAACAAAAGTTGTATAACAACATGGGGCAGAAGCACAAAACATTACAGCTCAAACCGACGTATAGAGATTTTTCACGAATTTTTACAACGAAGCGCAAAAATCTGTTTCGGGACAACAACTTTCCCAAGCATTACTTCTCTCTCATTAGCGGTTACTCTTGGCACAAAAACCACACAAAAATGATAAGGAGTGGTTATTACATAGGTAATAACTTCCAAGACTCACACAAAAAGGTTCCTAATGAAATTTGGGTTATCTCCCAATAAGTGCTTTTCTTTAACGCCTTTGAGCTAGGCATAAGAAGCAAGAAAAGAATCAAGTATTCTCAAATGAAGAAGCATTAAGAGAAAATTTTGTTTTAATAGGAGAGGCAAAAGGAATCTTTTCTATCTTCTTAGGGAAATGTTCTATACCTTTCTTGAGTGGAAATTGATATTTAATGGTGCCTTCTTTCATATCAATAATGGCACCAACAGTTCTAAGAAAAGGTCTTACCAAAATAATAGGACAAGAAGCATTGCATTCAACATCCAGAACATAGAAATAAATAGGGACATAGGCATTGTTAACCATAATAAGAACATCATTAATACTCCCCATGAATTTCTTTTCAGCATTATCATCAAGTTGGACATTTAAATAACAATCTTCCAATGGTGCCAAATCAAGCATTTCATAAATCCTTCTAGGCATAATAGAAACACTACTATTAAGATCACATAAAGCTTTGAGATCAGAAGCATTTATTTTCATATTAATGATGGGTTCCCAACCATCTTCTAATTTCATAGGAATAGAAGCTTTATGTTTCATCTTTTCTTCTTTAATTTTTATGAGAGCGTCAGTAATGTGTTTTGTGAAGGCCATATTCATAGCACTAGCATTAGGACTTTTAGCAAGCTTTTGTAGGAACATAATTACTTCAGAGATATTGCAACCATCAAGATCAAAATCATAATTATCATCTAAAGTAGTAGAGCTATTGTTTCCCATATTTCAAAGGATTTCAGCATTTTTATTAGAAAAGGTTCCATTGGGTTTACTAGCTTCAACATTAGTGGTAGTGATAGTAGAAATACTAATATTTCTAGCAATTTCATAATATCTCTCCCACTTAGCATGCAATTCAGCTAACAGTCTAACATTTTCATCAATTCTAACGTGTATGGCATTAGTAGCAGCAAAGGGATTTTCAATAGTTTTAGGTTTAGCAGCCATTTTATTCAAAGAAGATTGTGCTTCAGACAATGATGTTATATTTCTTTCAGCATTAGAGAGTTTTCCTCAATAGTTTTATTGAAAGCAGTTTGTTTACTAATAAAATCTTTAAGCGTGACTTCAAGCTCAGAGGGTGCACTTCTATTATTGTTGTAGGGATTTCCATAGACATTACCATTGTTGGGAGGATATGGCATGTAATTATTATTACCAAAATTATTCCTGTAGGCATTGTTGCTGAAATTATTATTTCTATTAAAGTTCACATCAACTTGCTCTTCTTGAGCAACCAAAGAAGCGAAGGGAACATGATTTGGATCAATATGAGCTTTCCCATTAACAACCATAGACATAATAACATCAATTTTATCACTCAAGGAGGGGGTTTCTTCAACAGAGTTTACCTTCTTACCTTGTGGAGCTCTCTTAGTGTGCCATTCAAAAATAGTTAACCATCATATTATCTAGAAGCTTTGTTGCAGCACCCAAAGTAATGGTCATAAAGGTACCTCTGGCAGCTGAATCCAGCAGATTTCTTGAAGAATAATTCAGTCCTGCATAAAAGGTTTGGATAATCATCCAAGCAGTCAGTCCATGAGTGGGACAATTCTTTACCAAAGATTTCATTCTTTCCCAAGCTTGAGCAACATGTTCATTATCAGATTGTTTAAATTTTATTATTTCACTTCTCATAGATATAATCTTAGCAGGAGGATAGTATTTTCCAATGAAAGCATCTTTGCATTTAGTCCAGGAATCAATACTATTTCTAGTTAGGGATAGCAACCATTCTTTAGCTTTTCCTCTCGAAGAGAAAGGAAACAATTTAAGCTTAATAATATATCCATCTATATCCCTATGCTTTTGCATCTCACAAAGTTCAACAAAGTTATTAAGGTGAGCAGTAGCATCTTCAGTACCAATACCAGAAAATTGTTCTTTCATAACAAGATTGAGCAAAGTGGGTTTAATTTCAAAGAAAGTAGCTTTAGGAACAGGTGGAGCAATAGGTGTGCACATGAAATCATTGTTGTTGGTGCTAGTGAAGTCACACAACTTAGTGTTTTCAAGAGTAGTCATTTTTTTGTGTTTTTAATAAAGAAGCAAACTAGTACAACTATTTTTTGTGTGTTTTTGATAAAAGAAACAAGAAAACAAAGCAGAAATAAACTAAGCAAAACAAATAAAACAAAGTAAAGAGATTGTTTATGAGGGACTCCCCTTGTGAAGATGTCCTTGACTCCCTGGCAACGGCGCCAGAAAAAGTCTTGCTTGCTCAAAATGTAGAGCTCGTTGGGGAACCCCAAGAGGAAGGTATGACGAGCACAGTAGTAAGTTTTCCCTCAGTTAAGAAACCAAGGTTATCGAACTAGTAGGAGCAACGAAACACCTCCAAGGTGTTATTTCCAACTAGGAATCCTACACGACACAACCACAGAACTTTGTTCCCAACTTACAGTGAGGTTGTCAATCTCACCGGTTTTGCTGAAACAAAGGATTAAACGTATTGTGTGGAAGATAGTAATTGTTTGCAGAAACTAAACAAAAAACAATAAATAGATTGTAGATTTATGGTAAAAGAATTGACCGGGGTCCATAGTTCACTAGTGGTGATTCTCCTTAAGATAGATGACATGTTGGGTGAACAAATTACAGCGGGGCAATTGACAAACATCGAGAAAGCATACGTGCATATAATAATCATCTTGACTCTTTTGAGATTTGATTGGGCATTACAACATTATACATAGACCGTAATCCAACTGCGTGTATGACTAATAATCCACCTTCAGGTTATAATCCGAACCCCCTCTAGTATTAAGTTGCAACCAACAGATAATTGCATTAAGCAAAGTGTGTAAAGTAAACAATACGATTGTTCTATGAACAAAGGATTGTTGTTTTCTCCCTAGTAGCAATAGCACATCTAGTACCTTAGAGATTTATGTCACTTCCCCTGATTCCTGGAGACATGAACCCACAATCGAGCATAAATACTCCCTCTTGGAGTTGCTAGCATCTACTTGGACAAGATAGCTATTAACAACGGAAAGCATGCAAGATCACAAATAACAAAGACATGATAGAATCAAAAATCAATCTGAAATAGTATCTCAATATCCATCGGATCCCCGCAAACACAACATGTAAGACTACAAATAGATGATCTTGATCATGAACAGAGCTCACAAGATCTAAACATGGTAGCACAAAGGAGAAGAACCAACCATCTAGCTATTACATGGACCCATAGTCCAGGGATGAACTACTCACGCATCACACCGGAGGCAGGCATGGTGATGAAGAAGGCCTCCAGGGTGATATCTCCCCTCTGGCAGGGTGCTGGGAAGAGCTTCAGATCCCTCCCGATCAAGGGATGGAGATGACAGCAGCTACATACTCTTTCGTGGAATTTTGATCGGGTACTTAGGGTTTTTGTCCCGAGGGAAATATATAGGTGAAGGGGCAAGGTCGGTGGATATCTAGGGGGCCCACACCCCCTGGTGGCATGGCTAGGGCTGGCTGTGCCACCACCAGGTGTGGCCGGCCTGGTTCCCCTCTTCGTCTCCCCTCCGGACTCTGTGTTCCTTCTGGTGAAATATTGACTTGGGCTTTTGTCCGGTCCAATTCCGAGAATATTTCCTTACTAGCTTTTCTGAAACGAAAAACAACAGAAAACAGGCAACTAGCACTATGGCATCTTGTTAATAGGTTAGTTCCAGAAAATGTGTAAAAATACTCCAAAGTGTGGACAAAACATAAGAAAGTAGATATAAAACAAGCATGGAACATCAAATATTATAGATACGTTTGCAATGTATTAGGCGGCTGATTCGATTGTCGGGCCGCATTAGGGGCCGTGGTAAGTTCCTGTGCCGGTGGCGGGCGGGTAACCAGAGGAGGCAGAGCCTTGACCGGAGCCGGAGGCTCGACGGCTTTTTTAGCTACTACTGCTCTAGTGACCACTGGCATGGGCGGAGCTCTCTCACATTCTCGTTCCTGTCCGTCTTCTTCTATCATGCTCCCAATAGCGACTAGCACCTCGTGGGAAGTGTTGGTCTTCTCGGCGCGCTCCTCCTTCTCGATCTCCTGCTTGATCTCTCTCATAATAGCGTTGTATTCCTCCGAGTTAGCGTCCGAGCCCCTGGCATCCATATTGATGTCGGCATAAAGCGCGTCGAGGACGGAGTCGAAGTTGGCCTCGATGTTGGCGATGGCGGATGTGGGGGGTGATGGAGGTTGGCCGTTGTTGTTCTTTCCTCCTCTGGCTACGATGGCGATTGCCGCCATGGGCTCTTCATTGGCATCCGCGTATTCATTGACGATGGCAACCATCTCACCAAGGGTGAGGGGGCCTGCCGCCTTTGGAGGGTATGTTGCAGGAGTGTTCCAGGCGTGAGCCCTTCCACAAGTGGTACACGAGCTCGTCGGTGCGGTCGCCCTCTAGGGTTTCCCTCACCCTCATCCATCTGGCAAGGTATTCGCGGGGAGGTTCTCCATCCCTTTGAACGCATCTGGCCAGATCGAAGATGGTGACGACACCGACAAAGTGTGACATGCGCATCTCTAACGCTCGGGGAAGCCAAGCGCATTTGCGGGGTCCTTCCACCTTTATATCCTGCATAGGGGCGGTTTGGGTGGGCCTTGAAATTTCCTGATCCGATCCACCATACTCCAAAGAGAGGTATGGCCTAGATCCTTCTGCGAACGTATCCTGCTCATAGGCAGTCCGTGCGGGGCTTGATGAGTTTCCGACTTCCTAGGAGCCAGGACCCGAGTCAGTTTTGCCGATGAAGATGCGGATGTCTCCGAAGGGGATGACGGAGCATCGCGTGGGGTTCGTCTTCGCCGGCACCCAAAACTTGTCTAGAGGGATGATCGGGACATTGCCAGAGAAGAGAACGCGACCGATGGCTACGGTATCACCGATTCTCGTGAAGAGATTGGACCTCGCCCAGTGTAGAGCTCGAAGCGCCTCTTGCCCCACGGTGGGCGCCAACTGTCGTGGTATTGCCGACGAGTACGCAATGGAGGGGTCCTCATAGTGCATGTTTAGAGATGTGGTGTAAGGCGGAGAGTTGGCAGCTACGAGGTAACACAGCTTACCCAGGTTCAAGTCCCACAACGGTGGCGGAACTCTACTCCTGCTATGAATCACTATAATGACAATACTCTGAGTTACAGAGATAGGTTCGCTGTGCAAGGTGTTGCGTGTTGTACGCATCAATCTATTGTGTTCTGCCATAAAGGCTCCCGCAGGCTGGCTTATAAAGACGCCAAGACCTAGGGTTTATAGGGAAAGGTCATTGCGGGACAAGGTAAAGAGTCCTACACCTACATGAACTAGTCTTCTGTGTCTTATACTCCAACACTCCGAGTATGTCAGTCACTCATGCGTAGCCTTCCTTTATCCGGCATGGGCCTCCCTTCAGGATCCGTCTAACTAGGCCGCCCAGCAGGCCATATGCATTGCTACCAACTATGGGCCACCCGGGTTAGGCGGATTGGTGACATGCTATGAGGATACCCATATAGCATATCCCCAACAATTATAGATCCAAGTTAGGATTTTGGAAGTAGTATTTAAATGTAAAAGATTTAAGGTTTCACATAGAATTGTGATTATTTCTTACTTAAGATTTTATTTTTAAGAATTTACGAAGAAGGTATTTTATAAAATAGATAGGTATTTATTACTTTAAAATCTTGGGAACCTTTGGAATAATATATTGAGTATTTTTCTAGTAAATTATACTTATTTAAGATCTTAAAAATGATTGTTATGTAGTTTTAGGTATTGCGTTTATTTTTATAAAATTCCACAAAGGATTATATGTCTTTAAATATTTTCTTCAAGTTTTATTTGTAAAAAAATAACTTAGCATTTTTATAAAATAGTATATTTATTTTCATATGTTAAAATGATTTTTTAGTCATTTTTAGGACTTTTCCTTAATTTATGAAATTTCACTTAGGATTTTAATGGTGTTAATATTTGTTTGCCTTTTATTTAACTCAAACAAGTAATATTATATTTTTCCCAGGTAGATATTATGATTATGCTCTTTTTGATATATTATAAATTTTCTTAGGATTTTTTTCTATATTTTTCTAGAGTGTAAATTATGTATAAGGGTATTTTGGTCATTTAATATTTGGGATTAATTTATTTTGTAAAAAGATTTTGGAATTGGGCCTAGCCCATAGGCTGGCCTAACTTAGGCCCGACTCGGTCCAATCCACTAGTCCTGGCTTGGGGTCACCTTGACCCGGGCCCATTCCCCCTCTCCACGCACGCCACCGACACACGCACGCACACAGAGCCTTATCCCTCTCGCGGTCCTCTCTCTGTTGCGCTCGATACGTTGCCGCCTGCGTCCCCCTCGGTTGCCACCGCCTACACCCACCGTTGGCGCCTATCGGTGTTGCGCTGCCCAGTTTCTTTCTTCTGTTCCCCAACGTCTTGATGCCCTTTAGCTCCCGCACGTGTCCCTATCCCGGCTAAACCTAGCCATGAGGTACAAGTGTGCTAGCATGGTAGAATCCATGTGCCATGTCTACTATTCGCGGCACTGGTTGATGCTGACCATCCCGGCTCGGCCACCATGGCAGTCTGCCACCCGTGTTCCTTGTTTCCACCCGCAGGTCGCCCCCTTCTAGACGATGCCGGTGGGACGACGCTGAAAATGCAACCCCGGTGTCTCTGGTGCTTCCTCTGATGTAGCGATGGTGTTAGACCAGATCTGCTCCTTGCCTCCTTCAAGCTTACGATCCAGGTGCTCGGCACCCTCGGTAAGTTTTGCCCCTTTGTGACTAGCCTTTGCGCTGATGTGCTGCCCTAGGTTCAAACTAGGGTTCAATGGTGATGTAGCTATAAGCCATGGGTTTGTGCAACTTGGTGATGATGATTTGCTCCTAGTGTATGTGTTGTACTTATTGTGATATGTTGATGTATGCCCTGTTTTGATACATTCCATATTGATTATCTGATTAGTGTTTTGATCTATAGTTTCTTGCTTATGTATGCATTTTAGTCCTGCCTAGTAGATATCCATGTACATATCTGGCATACATGATTTAAAAAAAAGAATTTATAGGTGGTATTCTTAAAGCAAGATGAAAGAGTGTGAAAAAAATATGCTTGAGCTAATAGTTGTGTAATGTCGGGGCTTATCAATTTGTGATAAAACATGCTTCTGTTTAGTTGATTTCATTATAGTCAAATGCTTCCTTGAATCATTAGTTCACTGCTAGCCTTATAGAATGCAGTGACATGGCGTAATTCTATGTGCTACTACACTATGGTACTCCATATTCTTAACTGAACCTTCTACTTAGGGTTGCCTGTTATTTGGTATAATTTACATGATAGAGGAAGCTGATAGAAATGATCCCTAGTACATACGATGATGTTGTTGTGCTCTTGAATGAATACTTATCCTAGCTAGATGATTTTCTAATTATAAATACTAAGTATGTCTAGCTAGGTTGTAGCCGTAGCTTTATGAATAATGTCTTCCCTAATTGCATAGAATCCTAGAGGATTTCATTAAGATGTGTACCTTCACTTCTACATATGGTTTTGAGTGTTATCAATTGCTGGTTTGATGTGTGTTCAGGTGATTGCTCTAGTGGTTCCCTTTTTTAAAGATATACATGCTATTGTAAGCCTGCAGTATTTTATTCCTGAGTTGAGTTCTACTATTCCAGGTGATCTTGTGGTCACCAAGATGCATGTGAGATGTTCCTGATCATGGATATACTTTGTTATAGGACTCTTGGTGTAGATGATGTGATATGGTGATTTCAATTGGTAGGATACTGCTACTGTGTTAAATAATTTAGTGGATTCTGCTATCATTAGATCTACTGCTGTGGCGCCCCTTCAGGTGAGTGCATTGCAGTGGATCTAATAAGAATGACCTACTGCTATGACCCTGCCAATGATGCATAGGCTGAGGCCCGAATTTGTCATTAAGAACAGATGCTATTGTTGTCCCAAAAAGCTCTAGGATGAAATGGGCATAGCACCACTATGCTAAACTGAGAGCTCTCTCACCCCCAAAACCATTTTCTAATGCAACTGGTAAGAACATATTCTAGGTCTAATTTATTACCTGCAGATGTGTGGCCTTTGTATTGTAGCTTGGCTTCTTATTCTACTTGCCATTAGATTGAGAATCTTCTGAGGTGTATCTGCTCCTCCTGGTATTGCTGTGTTACCCCTGATCATCTTGTTCATGAAATTCTTGTTCAACTACTACTGCTCTGGTGGCTTTCTCCCTTTTGCCTTCAGCTCTAAACTCCTACTGCTGACTCCATCTTATTCTCCTGGTAACTATATATGCCTTTGCTTCCTTCTAAGAAATCATAGGAATGGTAGTGGTTTCCTTGGAAGAATTGGTGTTCTTAACTATAGTAAACTAAGGACTAGAGGTGATTTGGTTTGAGGGTCTAAGTGAAGTGTTCTTGTGTTTCAGTAAAGAACTATGGTGAGGTGGTACTTGGTTGTGAAAAATGAGTAGGGAGAGAAGGCTACGGCTATCTATTATTATCCACCCATTCTTAGACTACTTCCTTGTGTTGACAGCACACGACATGCAGTCAAGTGCGTGTGTTGTGTGCTTGCTTACTTTAGCGATGTCTGGATGAGATCAAGTAAATCCTAGATGTTTTGGTGACTATTTTACCTTTTATGATCTACTTGCCCGGTGAAATTCGCCCCTCGATATATTGCCAGTGATGCTGTGCTGAGGCAAACTATGCATTGATAAGAACAAATTCACACATTGGTGAAACTTGCCACTATAAGATTAGCTCGGTGATGAAATGATTATAGTGCATTACACTATTCATTCTGAGAGCAATCCAATCTTTAACACCTACTATTTTATTTTGTTGTTATGCAGGGACAAAAGAATAAGAAAAGCAATGAAAAGATCTGATAGGAAATTTAGTTTAGGCTTTGCCTTTATACTTTTGTAATCTTTCTTTTCCATTTGGGACAACTGTAAATATATTGTAATATTTGTTTTGATTAATAGAGTTAGTATTTTCCTTCAATTCCGATTTGTACATTGTTGTTTATTCCTTTATTATAAAGGACAATTTAATATCTGTATTCATTTTATATTTAATTTTTTTCTTTTATTTCATTATTGTAATACCATGATTTGTTTATTACTTGTTTATTATTATAATGTCATATATTATTATCCAATGTTCAAATTTTTGACTTATATAACCTTTGTATATATTTAGTTATACTTTTAGTATTATAGAATTTTGTAGTTTGAATTCAAATTGAAATCCCAAAAGAAAATTTGAATTACTTCCCCTCAAAACACAAAGAATGCTTCGAGGGCATGTTGAAATCCATCGCACTTGTGCTGACGTTTCCATCAGGACAAGAGAGATCCTGATCCCTCTATAGCTCTTTAGTTTTGCGCAAAAATTTCCCGGAATTTCTTATGCGTGAACGCAATGCACACACCTGTGTCCTCTCTATTTCTAAGTGCTAATCCTGGGATGTTACAGTCTCTCCCCCCGCTTAAACCCAACTTCGTCCCCAAAGTTTGTACTCTCTTACGTTTTGGGAGGTAGGACTGACTTCTTCAGACCTCAGGTAGTCCTGTAAATCCGTTATGAAGATAATTGTTGTATCTTCGTTCAAGCTTTTCCTGGAATCCTCTTCTGATTTGAAATGAGCCAACTACTAATCCCATTTGATATAGGGACTACTGTTGAACCTAGCACTTCTACTCTGATCAGGTTCTTTTGAGTATCTTTGGGTTAGAACATCTATGTAAGGAGTGTTTGAGTTCTAGAAAGTCTATACTAGGATAAAATTTTGTTTTATACTTTGGCTAACTATAGTTTTGGTGCTAATATTAGCCTATCTGGGGTATATTTAGTTCTTATGGCTTGCTATAAGAATGTTTTGGGCTCATTTAGTCCAGACCATTCCTACTTCCCTATTCCTCGTTATTGGTCTAAGTTGGTATTCTTTACCCAAAGTTAAGAGTATTTTGATTCTGGTTTACCTTCTGTTTGGGGTTTTCGAGGTTAAACTACCCAATCTATTCCGAGCGTGTAATCTTATTAAGATTCAAAAGGTATCTTAACTCCATCTTTATTACTCTTCCAACTTCCTTTGATTGCTAAGCCGAAGGTCTTCTTCTTTCTGTACTGAGGTATGAACCTCAATTTCTTCAAGGTCATACTCACTACCTTCTTAGAGACAACTTAGGAGTTGTTTCCCTTTAGAACTAGGTTGTTAGGTGAACCTATTTTACCTTCTTCAATCTTCCATCATACATACTCTCGAGAGTACTTTTTCAATGATGACTTCTTATAACCGTATGAAAGTAAGGCTTAACATTGTCAAAATTTAGGATTTCTCCTTAACTTTATATATAGAATCTTGATACTTCCTTCTTGTTTAATCTCCCCCTTAGGGTGGTCTAATGGTCTCTAAACTGCATGTATAATACTCATTGACTCTATATCTAGTACATTCGTCTCTATCCAACTTATACTTTACCTCTACAAGGTCTCATGAAAGAATCTGCGGTATACCCACACAAATGTGGATCTCCGAAATGAATCTTCCAACGTTACTTATCTTACTTTTATCTTCTTAGACATTATTTCTCACTGATAAACCCGATTTCGCGAAACGTCACGAAGGTTGTTCACTTATATTTTATACTTATTTATGCTTTACTTAAATTTGGCCAAGTTTTATACTCTTTAAGTCATACAAAGATGACATGGTTAACTAAACTAAAAGGATACCACTTGCGGATCCTACTAAGTGTATGGATTCTCCTATGGATTTTCTACTTCTTACTGGCATTTTGATGTCTACGCACGCTTCTATTCTTGTAGACAGTGTTGGGCCTCCAAGTGCAGAGGTTTGTAGAACAGCAGCAAGTTTCCCTTAAGTGGATCACCCAAGGTTTATCGAACTTAGGGAGGAAGTGGTCAAAGGTGTCCCTCTCAAGCAACCCTGCAATCAAGATACAAGAAGTCTCTTGTGTCCCCAACATACCCAATACACTTGTCAGGTGTATAGGTGCACTTGTTCGGCGAAGAGATAGTGGAATACAAGTAATATGGATGATTATAAGTGGTAATTGCAATCTGAAATAAGAGTGGTAGCAAGCAAACATGTAACAGGACTGATTGTAAACGGTGTTTCAATGCTTATAAACAAGGCCTAGGGATCATACTTTCACTAGTGGACACTCTCATATAAATATCTTATCTTCATTATGCTACCCTGAACTACTCTCCGGTTGGACGATGTAGGGCTATAACATCGCACCTTAAAGTTTGCATTCCCCATCTAGATAACCCCTCACTGCCACCTTGAGCGCTAGATGGTTACAACAAACACCACAATCTCATAGAGACATCCAACTCAAATTATACTCATGATAAGTATTTTTGTAACCTTAGCCTAAGTGCCACATGGTGTGCACACTGTGAACTTCACACACGTGGGGATAAGTAGAGATTAATTAAAGCACTTGAGTAGCATAATAGATCTACTTATTCAACTATATTACAAAGCTCATTATCTCAATAAGATCACGCATAGATGAGAGAGATGAACACATAGCTATCGGTAGAGCCCTTAGCCCCGAGAGAGGACTACTCCCTCCTCATCATGGGAGTCAGCAACGACGATGAAGATGGCGGTGGAGTCGATGGAGATGGCTCCGGGGGCACTTTCCCATCCCGTTAGGGTACCGGAATAGACACTTATGTCCCCTGAATCTCCTCTTTAGTGGCGGCGGCGCTGTGGAACTTTTCGTGGAATTCTGATCTGGTACTTAGGGTTTTCGGCTCGGGGGGTTTATATAGGTGAAAGGAGAGGCCGAGGCTGAGACTGAGGTGGCCACACCACCCCTGGTGTGGCCTGGCCTGGCCCGCGCCACCAGGTGGTGTGGGCCCCTCTCCGTCTCGTCTTCTGGTAAAATAGGAACTTCGGCTTTTGTTTCGTCAAATTCCGAGAATATTTCTTTACTAGCTTTTCTCAAACCAAATATAGTAGAAAACAGGCAACTGGCACTGCGGCAACTTGTTAATAGGTTAGTTCCAGAAGATGTATAAAAATACCTCAAAGTGTAAACAAAGCATAAGAAAGTTGATACAAAACAAGCATGGAGCATCAAAAATTATAGATACGTTTACGACGTATCACATTCTCCATGAGTTGTCAGAGCTTGAATACCACATTTGTTCCCAAGACTTCTTCTGTGCACCTGTTTCAAGTTACTTCCATGAACTTGGTACAACTACTTCCTTAGCTTCTGAGCAACATCACCTACTTTAAGTGAACTTAATTCATCCTTTAATGTTGCTCCATGCCCTTTTCAACACTAATATTCCTTCTTATTGCTAGCTCATAGTGAGTTGGGATTGATCCATCCTTCAAAATAGTGTTGATACTCCTTATATTTGGCTTCACTCTTCATGTAAGTCTTCATCTTGATCTTCGGAACTCGTCACTCCCTTACATGAATTCCCTTTTCTATCTAGGTCTATAACATCAAGTAATAACTTGATGATGCAACATGCATTTGCGCACCAAGTCAAACTTCATGTACATATCTAGTCAATCAAGAAGATCCAAGAAAAACAAGAAATCCAAATGTGGTACATATAACACACATTATTCCAAGCTCGTAACATAGTAGTTGAGTAAAACATCTCTAGAATTCAGGCTTAGTTGTGTAGTATATCACACCCCCTAATATAGATTTACCTCGTGATACTTAGCACTTAGGGGTTAAACTACTCTTTGTCTCAATATTTACCCAAATTGCTGAATTGCAATTGGATAATTTTGAGCAAAGTGGTCTCAAACTGGTTTTGATTAACTGCTTTCCTTTCTTGTGGGACTACTAAAGACTACCAACTTGCTAGTATATCATAAATTATCCTCACATGATATCTCAAAATTACTAACAAAATTGTAAATTCTACCTTAATCTAAAAAATATCGTAATGTTATGACACCTATGACTTCTATCATAGACCTACACTATCCTTTATTTACTGTTGTTAGAAGATCATTTACTTTGTACTAGTCCTAATTACAAACATATCATGGTCTCGGAGCTAATCTCACCATGATAACTCTTCTTTTTATCTAATATTGTTGATTCTAAACCAAATCCTACTTCATCACATAGAATTCTCAAGTGAATCCCACATGGTTTACTTCCCATTTCATGTATACATGTTCTAATGGTCTTCCCTATGTGGTATAGTGGTATCAACTAGTGATAAGGTTCTTCGAATTTACAGGGATTATAAATATAGACTCCATCACTAATACTACTCCACAAGATATTCTAATCTTAGTCATAATCTTCTTTGATATTTTAACTTACTTAAGATATCTTAGTGGTGTTATACCTATTTAGAGCTACTCTAAAATGGCATTTCTCTAGAGAAGATAGATAACTAATCTTTAAGAAAGATGACACAAGCATCCGACTTAAAGGTGACAAAGCTATCCTCAAGTAGATACCCATCACAATTATTGGTTTAGATAGGATGGCTTCCTATAGTCACTATCCAACCTACAAATCTCCTAAAAGGGTTTTAATCCTGAGGTCAAAGCGTATGCTCTGATACCAGCTGCAGTGACCCAGCATACCACTGCATGATGTAGTATACTATAGTTGTTGACATAACACCAATGAAACACCCCTTCACTAGTATTACATCCCTCAGAGTGGTACAATAGAAACACAGCAGCTCCAAGACATGACTATAGATTACAACTTGACTCTTTACAAAAGATCCAGAGAACACTCTAGGTTAAAGAGAGAGAAAGAACCTTCTTACAAAGAAGAACTAGAAATAATAACTCAGAACAATCTAGCTAATAAGACTAGCATCTAAACTATCTGGCTTGCAATTGCTGCTAGTGCAATGCTCTACAGAAGTAGGTGTTTGATACGTCCGAACATATCGACTTTCCCGAACATTTTTGCTATTGTTTCTCCTCTAAACTTGTGTTATTTGGATACAACTAACATGGACTGACACTGTTTTCAGAAGAATTACCTTGGTGTCTAGTTTTTGTGCAGAAAATCAACTATCGGGAAAAATCCCAGAAAATATGCCAAAAATCCTATTTCACCAGAAGACTCATGGAGCTAGAAGACGAGACAGAGGAGGGCCATGAGGGGCCCATACCACCTGGCCATGCGGGCCAGGCCTGGCCATGCCAGGGGGTGGTGTGGCCGCCTCGGCTACCCCCTTGGCCTCCCTCTTCGCCTATAAGATGCCTCTTGACCTAAAAACCGAGGGGGTTCGATGTTTTTCCAGAAAGAGTTCCGCTTCGCGGCCACCACTAGATTCTGCAAATCAGCACGAGAAACTCCGTTCTGGCACCCTGCCGGGACAAGGAATTGGAGGAGATCATCACCATCATCGTCACCATCGCTTCTCCATCGACCATCCATGTTTCTTCCATCTATGAGTGAGTAATCCCCTATTGTAGGCTATGGGGATGGTAGGGATTGGATGAGATCGTTCATGTAATGGCATCAGATTGTTAGGGCATGGTGCCTAATATCTATCATCAGTGCTTTTTGACTTTGTTGCGACTTGTTATCCTTAATGCTTGTCACTAGGGCCCGAGTGCCATGATTTCAGATCTGAACATGTTATTGATTAATTATGATAGTATTTTTTATGGTCTTACCTACAAGTTGTATACACATATTATTGTCCGGAACCAAAGGCCCCGAAGTGACAATAATCGGGATAACCAGAGGGAATGGTTTTGATGTGAGGATCACATGTGTTCACGAAGTGTTAATGCTTTGCTCCGGTGCTCTATCAAAAGGAGCACCTTAATTGCTAGTACTTCCCTTTGAGGCCCCGCTGCAAACGGGCTGGCAGGACAAAAGATGTTGTGCAAGTTCTCATTGTGAGCATGTATGACTATATATGGAACACATGCCTATGATTATTTAGTACTTGGATGCTTTATCTTATTTGTCTGCAAATGCCCTATTGAAAAGGATACAGATGCCGCCTAGAGGAGGGGTGAATAGGCGGTTTAAAACTTTTACGAGAAGGGCTTAACAAAGGCGGAATAAAACTAGCGTTTACTTTGTTAAGCACAAAACCTATATAAACTACGATTCACCTATGTGCACCAACAACTTATGCAAAGCAAAACAAGCAACTATGTGATAGCTAGATATAAGACTTCAAGCACGAAGGCTATCACGAAGTAAAGTGCATAAGTAAATAGCTTGGGTATAGAGATAACCAAGGCACATGGAGACGATGATTTATTACCGAGTTCCTCCCATAAAGAGAGTATGTCTCGTTGGAGGGGTGGGCGGTACTAAGACCACCATGCCACAAAAGGCCTCACCCTATTCTCCTGTGAACCTCGCCACAAGAGGTCTGGTTCACTTCTTCACTATCGGTGCACTTGTCGGTGGCAATCCGTAACCTCTCACAAAGATTGGGGCACTTATCCACAACTCAATTGGAGGCTCCCAACAAACAAACTCGGGGAAAGCTCCACAACTTAATTGGAGGCCCCAAGTAATCCACAAACCTGCAAAACAACTAAACCGTCTAGGGTTCCAAGAACCCAAGAGTAAAAAGCTTCTCGCCTTTCACCCAATCGAATCCTCACCGAGAACTCAAACCGATGCACAAAATGCAATGGCAAGAACACAAAACATGCTCAAGTCCTTCTTTCCCAAATTCCACCAAAGCTACACAAGCTAGTGGGAGAATAAGAGAAGAAGAACACAAGAGGAAATCCACAAAAGAAACCCTAAGATCTAGATCCCAATATGTTCCCCTCACATAGAGGATGGATGGATTGGTGGAGTTGTAGATCTAGATCCCCTTTCAAATCCCCCAAAAAGATTCAAGAAATATGGGAGGGATTGAGAGAATTTGTAAGCTCTTGAAGGTCAAAACAATGGAGGAGAGAGAGAATCCAAGCTGTTGAAGGTCAAAACAATGGAGGAGAGAGAGAATGCAAGCTACCAGCCTAAGGAGGAAGAAGGGGTCTATTTATACCCCTCCCCAACGAAATACGACCGTTTGGGACCTCCCAGGCCAGATAATCCGCCCCTCCCCGGATATTCCGGGTTCCCCGGGCCAAAATATGGCTAAGGATTTCGCGGCGCAACCCTGTGTATAGGGGCGGATATTTGGGCCGGATAATCCGCCCTCGGAGGCCCGGATAATCCGCCCCTGTTACAGAGAGCGACGCCTCAAATTCCTTAGCCGTTTCCCAAAAATTGGGCCGGATAATTCTCCCCCATGGCCGGATAATCCGCCCCCTGAAAACTGGCAGCAACAGCAAAACTGAAACAATCATAACTTTTGCATCCGGACTTCGTTTTTGATGATCTTAGGATCGTTTTAAAGAGGACAATGATCTCTAAAATTTCATCCAGAGAAACATCATAGTCCAGCAATGTAGGATATAACCAAATGACGAAAGGTTTGACCTCTCCCAAAAAGACGAACCGATAAAACCTTCAACATCGAAAATGCAATAGAGAATGCATATGAAATTCGTTTTCGATGAACTTGAGCTTGTCATGGAGATTAACACAAGATCTAAATACTCACATGAGTAAGACCCAAATAAGAACCAATAAACATGATGCCAAGTATGCAAAGGTTTGAGCTCTCTCCGAGGGATATGATCAAGTTACTCACTCGAGAGCCCCTCTTGATAGTACGGTTATCTATCATATAAACCGGTCTCCCCACCTAACACCACAAGACCGGTAAGAAAGAAACCCTATCAAGATCAAACAATTGCCTTGTGTATATTCCACTTGATGTTGATGATGACGATCTTCTGTACCTCAAGATGGAACACCTTTCTTGATTGCGCTAGCTTGGTGAAGACTTGGAATTTGCTCCCCCATACTCCACTATGGAAGAACCTCTCTTTTAGGCATATCTTCACATATCCATGATCACCATATGGATGGCAATGTACACTTGAGATCATATTATTATTCAAGACACACTTGCCATACGCTCAACTTCTACTTGACCAATCTCCGGATCATTCCTTCAAACCTTGATCAACACTTGATCTTCTTCACTTTCTTCTTCTTCCAACCTTGAAGCCAACATATGGTTGAAGCATTGCCTATGGACAAATCCTACAAGTAAAACTCAATGCAAACATAAGTCCATAAAGATTCTCATTAATTACCAAAACCACACATGGGGCACACATGTTCTTTCACCTATGTCTTGATTGCTATGTGAATTGTCTTGTCCATGCAACGCCCGTCCATCCATCCCTATGCCTACCGTGCTTGAATCCTACTGTTTACTACTATTGTCACTATTGTCTTTACTTTTACTACTGCTGTTACTTTGATATTGCTTTTAGAAAACTGTTATTACTGATAAACTGTTGTGAGCAAGATTGTTTCTAGGTGCAGCTGAATTGACAACTCTGTTGTTAAGGCTTATAAATATTCATTGGCTCCCCTTGTGTCGAATCAATAAATTGGGTTTCACTTCCCTCGAAAATACTGTGATACACCGCCTATACTTGTGGGTCATCAAAACTATTTTCTGGCGCCGTTGCCGGGGAGCATGGCTCTATTTATCAAGTCCACTTGGAATCACTATTGTTCGCTGCCATCCATCCATCATGGGTAAGTCTCGTGATGGCAAGGTCCCTATTTTACCATGCACTACAAGGAGAGGTATGGTTCTGAACACCTTTGTTTCTCTTGATTCACCATGTGTGATGAGTAAGCTCCTTACACCACCACATACACATGCTACACATACTGCTACTACTACTGAATCTGAAACTGCTGATACTTATGATGCTTCTTCTACTGTGCTTGATAAGAGTGGTTCATTAGGTCCTTTCCTAGATGCTACAATTGCTAGAACTATAGATGGAAATACTAAAACTCCTAATGAAGACACTACTACACCTGTCAGTTCACCTGAGTCTAGAGAAAGCTATGATATTGAAGACGGTTATATAGAGATGACTGATGAATTTATTAAAGAATGTCAATCCCCTAATGATAAGTTTGCTACATCTCCCATAAACATTAAAGATAAGGATTATGATTTCTATCTTGATTTATCTTACATAACTAATGTTGAGAAAGAACCTTTTTATGGAACTAAGAATGAAAGTGTTGTAGCACATATGGCTGAGCTTTCTACCATGAGTGGCCTATTTTCTGATGATATTAAGATGCGCACCTAGTTTGTTGCTAAAATTTTCCCTTTTTCACTGAAAGGAGAAGCTAAGACTTGGTTTAATAATTTACCTCCTAGATCTATTGATAGCCCTGATTGCTTGATTAGTACCTTCCTTTAGACATATTTCCCTCCTAGTGCTAGACATGCCATTTTGCAGGAACTTTTTGATTTTAAACAGGGAGAAAAGGAGGTATTGCCTGAATCATGGGCAAGATTCTGTGCTTTGATTCACACACAAGCTGGATGTCCATTACCAAAGAATGAGCTTCTTCATATATATTATAATGCACTAACTGAAGAATCTAGGACATACCTAGATAGTTGTGCTAATTGTGTTTTTAGGAATATAACTCCCGAAGAAGCTGAGGAATTAATGGCTAAAATAAGAAAAAATTATGATGACTGGACTTCACCAGAGTCAACTACGCCAGAGACAGCTACACCTCAGTTAACTATGCCTGAGCCAACACCAACATTAAAGAAGAGGGGAGTTATTGAACTAAATGATGAAGTGATGAAGGAAGCTAAGAAATGTCTTACGGAGAAGCGAATTAAAGCCGAACATGTGAAGAATTTACCTCCTATAGAAGAATTATGTAAGCCAATCTCCCACTCATCCACTATTGCGGTACACTATCTCCAACATTTTGATGAAGGTGATATTCCTTACTCTAAACCTCCTGATCGATGCTTAGAAGAATTTGATGTTTTTATTGTTAAGCAAGATAATTTCAATAAGAGTGCAAAATCATCTAATGGAAAACTCTAGAGCTATTATTGAGTTAAAAGATATTGTGGAAAGAACTTCTAATGATGTTAAAATGCTTGTTAAACATTTCCAAATGGTTCAAACTCAAATTGATCAGCTTATTAAAGTACAAAAAGATTTTCTAGTTAATGCTGCTAAAGAAAAACATGCTTATGAAATTAGAACTAGAAGTGGTGCTGCCACCCAGGATCCTCTATATCCTGAGGGGCAACCTAAAAGAATTGAGCAAGATTCCTAGCAAATTGAAAATAGTGGTACTTCTCCAAAGAAAAGGAAAAAGAAACGTAAAACTATTGTAGAATCTCCTGAACCTGCTGTAGATCCTAATATATCTGTCTCTGATGCTGAAACTGAAAGTGGTAATGAGGAAAATAATGATCTTGATAAAGAAAAAGTTGAAGAAGAACCTGAAAGGCACACTAAGAATACTAAATACACTAAAGAAGATTTTGTTGCTAAGAAACATGGTAGTGAAAGAGAGCCTTGGGTCCAAAAACCTATGCCTTTCCCTGATAATAAACACAAGTCAAAGGAAGATGAACACTATAATAAGTTTTGTGAGTGGATGAAACCTTCATTCTTGCAAATTCCTTTGACTGATGCTATTAAATTGCCTTCTTATTCAAAGTATATGAAGGATATTGTCTCTAATAAAAGTAAGATCCCTAATGAAGAAATTTCTACTTTGCTTGCTAATTATTCCTTCAATGGTAAGGTTCCAAAGAAACTTGGAGACCCAGGGATCCCAACTATTCCATGCTCTATTAAAAACAATTATGTTAGAACTGCTTTGTGTGATTTGAGAGCAGGAGTTAGTGTTATGCCTTTTTCTCTCTACAAGAGACTTCAATTGGAAAAATTAATACCAACTGATATATCTTTGCAAATGGCTGATAAATCTACTACTAATCCTGTTGGTATATGTGAGGATGTACCAGTTCAAGTGGATCATAATTGCTTGATATTAACTGACTTTGTTGTGCTTGAAATTCCTGAAGATGACAATATGTCTATTATTCTCGGGAGACCTTTTTTTAATACTTTAGGAGTTGTTATTAATTGTAATCAAGGAAAGGTGACTTTTAATGTTAATGACAAGGAGCATACTGTCTATTTCCCCAAGAAGATTGATAAGATTTATGGTTTAAATTCAATTGAACATGTTGAGGGCATCCAAGTTGGAGAAATATATTGTCCCATAACAAGAGAAAAATATGAAATTATTATGATTGGGACCAGTGCTATCAAGGTTGAGGTAACATAATCATTGAGTGGAATACAAAGTTTTGTTTCATATAAAATTGTTTTGGTAACAAGACCCGATCAACCTTGTTCACAAAGGGATTTTAATGAACAAAACAATATTTTCACCATGATTATCTTCGCTTACTTTTATTTTATCCATTTTAGTTTTTGCCTTTGCTTAGTTTACTTTTCTTTTGCTAGTTGTTTGCATATTAGAGTATCTTAGAACTTCTGAAGTTTAGGTTTCATTTTGTTATTGCATCATTTGAAAATCATCTTTCTGCAGAAAAGTCATTCACCAATACCTGAAAATTGCTCAAAATGAAAGTGTCTCAAAAAATTCTAGAAAATTCATATTAAATTTTTACGTGAAAAAAGGGGCAGAGAAGTGCCTGGGGAGTACCAGGGTATCCCACCTGGCAGGCACACCACCTGGTGGCGCGGCCACACCAGGGGTGCGCCTGGCCATGGTGTGGGACACCCCTAGCCCTCCACTCACTCTCTCACTTGCCACTGCTCCCTGTCTCTCTCGAGAAAACATCAGCTCATTGCTCAAACTCGCGTTCTTTCTGTTCTTGCTCGCGATTTTTCGATCTCCTTGCTCAGCCCATCTTTGCTGCTGAAATTTGGAGCATTTGTTCTCCGGTATGTGACTCCTCCGCTTATCCAAGTAGATTTGTGTTTAGTGGATTATATCTTGAGTATTTTGCTACTATAGGTGACAGATTTTGTGAGCTTGTAAGATTGTTCAATGCTTAGAGAAATTATTTTGATGCATGTTTAGGCCTCTTACAAGTCCCTATTAGTAGTTCCTTTCATTATGTAATCACTTTGCAATCACTTGTATGATGGTTGTCTAAAATTTCAGAATAGAAGAAGATGAACAACCACACTTTTGGAGAGATATTTGGGAGAGACACACCTAGGAGGGCAAGGCCTTCAAGATCGGCCTCTCAATTTAGGCCATCATATAATGAAGATCTTATTGCACCACGCTTTGGCAACGAAGGAGATGAGGGAGATGCTCACCCATCTACTTTCCCTTTGTTTTACCTTTTTGCAAGCTGCAGGGATCCTCGACGAGTTCTTACTCCTCGTTCAGAGGGTTGGGCTGACTACTTACATGGAAGATGAGAGTGAGCAATATGATGCGCTCACCGAAACTTTTGTTGAGAGTTTCGCTTTCACTAACACCCTTGTTTCGTTCAAAATTTATAATCTCCCTATTACCATGCCATTGGAGAGATTTTGTAGCATTATAGGCATAGGCATGACTGGGACAGTGAAGAAGATCTAAGGTCGACCCGCTGATTTGCTGGAGCTCTACCGAAGTGTGACAAATGATGATGACCGCGCAGCTCAACGCGGGAAGATAAGGAACATTCAACTCCTAGCTCTTAGATATTTTGCTTACTATCTTGCCACTAGCATTATTCGTAGGGAGAACACTAGTAATATTTCTAATTATCGTTTAGCCTTCCTCGCTACTGTACTTAATAATGGTACCAAGTATAATCTTGGTTCTCTCATTGATCGCCGCCTAGCCGCTAGAGGACCTATTTATGGAGGCATTATTGCCTCACGCATGGTGGTTGCTTTGGAACTTTCTGTGGATCCTAATGACACTGTGTTGACTCCACAAAGGCTTGATCTTGCTGCTATGAAAATGCATCACTTTGTTACTATTGACTCTAGTACCTAGAATCTAGTATACAGGATGTTGTTTACTGATGGAGACGAGAGGGAAATTCCTTTGCCACAATCCACTTTGTTCAGTATTCACAGGAGGCCATGGTCGCGTTCCGAGGAGGAGGTGGACGAGAAACTCTGCTTGCTGGGTTTCCACAGGTAGCACCAGGAAGATGTAACCTCTTACGACTATTCCGCGCATTATGATGGGGCATCCTCGAGCTTGTACCAGGACGAGGGCACCTCCTCGTCATACCGCGGAGGCGCTCCATCTTGGCCAGCTTGGGATTGATACCCACTTAGGCCAAAAGCCTAAGCTTGGGGGAGGTACTCCGATAGCACACTCATTTACATATCATGTTCACTCGGTACTTTGTATATCCATGTTTCGCTTTCTTTTTACTTTTTGTTCTTGCTTTGTTTCTGCTTTCCAAAACACAAAAAGACCAAAAATATTTTTATTGCTTCTCTTTGTTTGCTTCTTTTTCTTTTTGCCTTGGTTTTCCTTTTTCCTTTTAGCTTTGTTTTGATTATTCAAAAACCCAAAAAGATTTTGCTTTGCTTGTTCTTTCTTTCAGTTCTTACCTTTAAAAATCGAAAACCCAAAAATATTTGTTGTTCTTCTTTGGTTTTGTGAAGTTTGTTGCAGGGTTCAGCAGTCCTCAGTGGTGATTGGTTTCATGTTATTATTCAAGCCACACAAGTGAAGGGCAATAATGAAGATTAATGACAACTTGAGGTATGGTAAGAGGCTGGTAACGAACTCTATCTGTTTTCATTTTTGTACATATACTCATCATTGTGGGCATGCTTAGTCTGTTCATGTAAGGTGTATGTTATTTATGGATGCTTAGTAGTTCTTGCTTTCTTATGGTTAGCTCCAGCTTGCTAATAGTTTGTAGCATGGCATATGAATGTTTGCTTGCATTGTTCTATTCATAACTTGGTATGACACTATGGTATCCTCCTCTGAAAGTTTCACTTGAATTAACTTGGCACATGCTCACGCAATGCATATGACTGAAACAATCAGTTAAGCCTCAATGAATTATTTTGCCTCGGGGTTCTTGAATCACTTTCATGCCATAATTAGTCATGTTTTGTTGCAAGCATGATTATGATAGTTATTGCTCTCTCGTTTGTCGCTCCCTCTCTATTGCTAGCCTTCACTTGTGCTGAGTATAAGTTACTCGTGCATCCAACTCCCCAAAACCAATATTGCCAAAAGAGTCCACCATATCTACCTATTAGCATCATTTCTACTCCTTGCATATTTAGTATGCTCTATTTTCTTCCGAATAAAATGTTTGCTTGTCATGAGAAAATTAGTTAGTAAAGCTCTCACGAACTTGATGGCACACTTTACTTCTTGCACTTAATAAACCTGAACTATTGAGACTGTCCATGAAAGTTATATGCTTGCAAATTATAGGCTGGGGATTAGCAGAATCATGCTGTCATGGGGAATGCTTTCAACACCTATAAATATATACCCAGTTGATATCATGCTCGTTTGCTTACGGATGTCGTCGGTGTGAAATAAAAGGGGAGCTTGTAAGTCCATGGAGTTATGTATATGTGTTAGAGAAACGCCTAGGCCACTGGTCTAATCCATGCCTAATCATGGTGGAAACCTACAGCATAACCATAATGAGCAATCTATGAAGCATTCTTCTTATAAAAAAGAGACCGAGATTGAGAGAAAAGAGAAAAAGAGGAAAAAAAGGGATATGAGAAAAGAGAAAAGAGAGAAAAAGCACCATTTTCCCATGGTAAATAAGAAGATTGCTGAGATGCTCGTTGTCTGCTTGCCTTGTCATTTTGATATGGGGATTCTTCCGTATCATTGGGCAAGGGGTACCCCGTTGGCGGTTCTCCATGATACGCATGTATTTACTATGACAAGAACTTACTAGTAACTAAAGTTGAGTAGCAAGAGGAGCGGCCCTCGTATTCAAGGGACATGAGATTTCCAGTTTATGGTTTGTCAAGCATAGAACTCGTATTGGAAATCACTTTCACCTTAACCATTTAAAGATTCTTATGATAGGGGCAATGAGAGCTCAAAGCTAATGAGTACCATACTTTCAGCATTTGGAAGCCTTTCAAACTTTTCAAAACCTTTTCACTTCCTTGTTGAGTCACCACTTATTCTATGAGCACTTTATTGAGAGCATAGTTGTCATTCTTAGTGTAATATGCTTGTTTCAAAATTTGATTAATTGTGTCATGAATTTTATGCTTGTATCTCTGATATCTTTATTTCTATTCTTCACTTAAACTTCCGAGGTGCCTTGGCATTCACAATCGAAGGCAAGCGAGATACCACTCTATCATACCTTTTTATGAGCATTGCAATGTTGATTATGTTTATGTTTCATGCTACTTATTATTTTTGAGTTGGAATCTCTTCATAGCTTGCAATGATTATTGAGCAGCCTTATTTGCATACTCCTTATTATGAGTTGTCTAAGTACTTGATCATATGCTGAGAATATATACATCATATGAAGCAAATGTGTTTGTGAAAGTTTCTTTTATCACACTTAGTTTTCAACTAAATTGCTTGAGGACAAGCAATAAGCTAAGCTTGGGGGAGTTGATACGTCCAAAACGTATCTACTTTCCCGAACACTTTTGCTATTGTTTCTCCTCTAAACTTGTGTGATTTGGATACAACTAACACGGACTGACGCTGTTTTCAGCAGAATTACCTTGGTGTCTAGTTTTTGTGCAGAAAATCAACTATCAGGAAAAATCCCGGAAAATGTGCCAAAAATCCTATTTCACTAGAAGACTCACGGAGCCAGAAGACGAGACGGAGGAGGGCCACGAGGGGCCCACACCACCTAGCCACGCAGGCCAGGCCTGGCCGTGCCAGGGGGTGGTGTGTCCGCCTCGGCTACCCCCTCGGCCTCCCTCTTCGCCTATAAGATGCCTCTTGACCTAAAAACCAAGGGGAGTTCGACGTTTTTCCAGAAAGAGTTCCGCTTTGCCGCCACCACCAGATTCCGCAAAATAGCACCAGAAACTCCATTCTGGCACCCTGCCGGGACGGGGAATTGGAGGAGATCATCACCATCATCGTCACCATCGCTTCTCCATCGACCATCCATGTTTCCCCCATCTATGAGTGAGTAATCCCCTGATGTAGGTTATGGGGATGGTAGGGATTGGATGAGATCGTTCATGTAATGGCATCAGATTGTTAGGGCATGGTGCCTAGTATCTATTATTAGTGCTTTTTGACTTTGGTGCGACTTGTTATGCTTAATGCTTGTCATTAGGGCCCGAGTTCCATGATTTCAGATCTGAACATGTTATTGATTCATTATGATAGTATTGTTTATGGTCTTACCTACAAGTTGTATACACATATTATTGTCCGGAACAAAAGGCCCCAAAGTGACAATAATCGGGATAACCGGAGGGACTGGTTTTGATGTGAGGATCACATGTGTTCACAAAGTGTTAATGCTTTGCACCGGTGCTCTATTAAAATGAGCACCTTAATTGCCAGTAGTTCCCTTGTGGCCCCGCTACAAACAGGCTGGTAGGATAAAAGATGTTGTGCAAGTTCTCATTGCGAGCATGTATGACTATATATGGAACACATGCCTATGATTATTTAGTACTTGGATGCTTTATCTTATTTATCTACAAATGCCCTGTGTCTTGATTGCTATGTGAATTGTCTTGTACATGCAACGCTCGTCCATCCATCCCTATGCCTACCGCGCTTTAACCCTACTGTTTACTGCTATTGTCACTACTGTCTTTACTTTTACTACTGCTGTTACTTTGCTATTGCTTTTACAAAACTGTTGTTACTGATAAACTACTGTGAGCAAGATTGTTTCCAAGTGCAGCTGAATTGACAACTTAGTTGTTAAGGCTTATAAATATTCTTTGACTCCCCTTGTGTCGAATCAATAAATTGGGTTTCCCTTCCCTCGAAAATACTGCGATACACCCCCTATACGTGTGGGTCATCAGTGTTATGGCTAGAGTATCTACTCCTATCTAATCAAGAACTTCGTCTTCACTTTAGTTGATGTATATGTTGACTTCATTGACTTTATTGAAGAACTTGAGCTGTCGATGATGGTTTCTTGAGCATAAGTTGGTGTTGACATCGTCTTCAACAGCTTCAGAATCTAGCAAGGGTTAAGAAGGTATGGTTGAGTACGAGCGTACTCACCAAGTTCACTTAAAAGGAGTGTGTAATGCACTATCTCTATAGCCACATACCAAAGGTCGTAGGCAATGAAGGTTTTCATAAACATTTCTTCAAATGTTGCTTTTATTCTGAAAACTATGTCCGACAGCCTTCACCGGTTGACCAGAACTTTCATGGAGTTCCTTTCCTGTCGTTCGTAGCTCCTTCTAGGAATAGGGAGTAACATGTCACAATTCTTACACTCTGCAGAGGTGCGCTACTTTACCCATGAGAGACCTTAGCTTTGTTGCACATTGATACATTGCAAATGTATCTATAATTTTTGATATTCCATGCTTGGTTTTATCTACTTTCTTATGTTTTGTCCACACTTTGGAGTACTTTTCATATGATTTCTTGGACTAACCTATTAACAAGATGCCACAGTGCCAGTTGCCTGTTTTCTGCTGTTTTTGGTTCCAGGAAGTCAGAAAATCAATATTCTCGGAATTGGATAGGACAAAAGCCAAAGTTCCTATTTTACCGGAAGACTCACGGAGCCAGAATACGAGATGGAGGAGGGCTAGGGCCTGGCCACACCCCCCACCCCCCCAGGCGCGGGCTAGCCTTACCCGCGCCACCAGGTGGTGTGGGGCCCCCTGGCACCCCCTCGGTCTCCCCTCTCGCCTATAAGAGCCTCCCGATACCAAAACCCTAAAAAATCAAGCCTCCAGCCATGAAAAGTTCCGCAGCGCCGCCACCACTGAAAAGGAGATTCGGGGACAGAAAGTCTCTGTTCCGGCACCCTGCCAGGACGGGGAAGTGCCCCGGGAGCCATCTCCATCGATCTCCACCGCCATCTCCATCACCAATGCTGATTCCCATGATGAGGAGGGAGTAGTTCTCTCTCGAGGCTAAGGGTTCTACCGGTAGCTATGTGTTCATCTCTCTATCTATGCATGATCTTGTTGTGGTCATGAGCTTTGTAATCTAGTAGATCTACCTTGCTACTCAAGTGCTTTATTAGATCTCTGCTCTCCCCATGTGTGTGAAAGTGATAGCGTGCTCACCATGGTGGCACTTAGGCTAGAGATTACAAATACTTGTTATGAGTTATATTTGGAGTTGGATGTCTTTATGAAATTGTGGTGTTTGTTGGACTCATCTAGTACTCAAGGTGACAGTGTGGGGTTTTCTAGATGGGAAAGGCTTACTTTGGGGTGTGCTATTATAGCCCTACCATCGATTAGAGTGTTCCAACGGAGAGTAGTTAAGAGTAGTATCATAAAGAGAATATATTTATGAGAGAGTGTTCACTAGTGAAAGTATGATCCCTAGGCCTTGTTTCTAAGCATTGATACACCGTTTGCAATTAGATATGTTACATGTTTGCTTGCTTCCTTCTTTATTTCAATTTGCCTTTAGTCTTTTTCCACATCAACCACACGCCATCAAGTTATTTTCTATCACCGTTACCACTTATAATTATCCATACCACTTGTATTTCACTATCTCTTCGCCGAACTAGTGCACCTATACACCTGCCAAGTGTATTGGGTGTGTTGGGGACACAAGAGACTTCTTGTATCTTGATTGCAGGGTTGCTTGAGAGGGAATACCTTTGACCACTTCCTCCCTGAGTTTGATAAACCTTGGGTGATCCACTTAAGGAAACCTTGCTGCTGTTCTACAAACCTCTGCACTTGGAGGCCCAACAACTGTCTACAAGAATAGAAGTGCGTAGACATCAAGCTATTTTCTGGCGCCATTGCCGGGGAGGTAAGGTAAAAGGTACTCACATCCTACAGTGTGAGTGCTCGAAGTTATTTCCTTTAGATTCTGCAGTTTTGTCTTTTTTGTTTCTTGGTTTCACTAGTTAGGTGATACATTGCAAATGTATCTATAATTTTTGATGTTCCATGCTTGGTTTTATCCACTTTCTTGTGTTTTGTTCCAACTTTGGAGTACTTTTATTATGATTTCTTGGACTAACCTATTAACAAGAGCCACAGTGCCAACTGCCTGTTTTCTGTTGTTTTTGGTTCCCAAAAAAGTCAGAAAATGAATATTCTCGGAATTGGATGGGACAAAAGCCAAAGTGCCTATTTTTCCGAAAGGGATCAAGTGCCAGAATACGAGACGGAGAAGGGCTGGGGCCCGGCCACACCACCTGGCCGCGTGGCCAGGTCTGGCCCGCGCCAGGGGGTGGTATGGCCGCCCCCAGCACCCCCTCGGCCTCTCCTTCTGCCTATAAGTTGCCCTTGGGACGAAAACCCTAGGTACCCGATCAAAAATCCACGAAAGAGTCTGTAGCCGCCGTCGTCTCTGTCCCTAGATCGGGGGGATCTGAAGCTCTTCCCTGCACCCTGCCGGAGAGGGGAATTCACCCTGGAGGCCTTCTTCATCACCATGCAAGCCTCCGGTGTGATGCGTGAGTAGTTCATCCTTGGACTACGGATCCATGTAGTAGCTAGATGGCTGGTTTCTCCTCCTTTGTGCTTTCATGTTTAGATCTTGTGAGCTCCGTTCATGATCAAGATCATCTATTTGTAATTCATACATGTTGTGTTTGCGGGGATCCGATGGATATTGAGATGCTATTTTAAATTGATTATTGATTCTATCATGTCTTTGTTATTTGAGATCTTGCATGCTTTCCATTGTTAGTAGCTATCTTGTCCAAGTAGATGCTAGCAACTCCAAGAGTTAGTATTTATGCTCGATAGTGGGTTCATGCCTCTGGTAATCTAGGGAAGTGATAGAAATCTCTAAGGTACTAGATGTGATGTTGCTACTAGGGAGAAAACAACGATCTTTTGTTCATAGAACAATTGTATTGTTTACTTTACACACAGTTCGTAAAGCAATAATCTGTTGCTTGCAACTTAATACTGGAGGGGGTTCATATGATAACCTGAAGGTGGATTATTAGTCATAGATGCAGTTGGATGGCGGTCTATGTATTATGTTGTAATGCCCAATCAAGTCTCAAAGGAGTCAAGATGATTAGTATATGCATGTATTTCTTTCTCAGTGTTTGTCAATTGCCCCGCTGTAATTTGTTCACCCAGCATGTTATCTATCTAAGGAGAGCCACCTCTAGTGAACTATGGATCCCGGTCCTTTTTCTTTACATACAATCTACAACTGTTTACTGCTTTGTGTTTACTTTCTGCAAACTTTTACTTCTTTCCATTCGATACGTTTAATCCTTTGTTTTCTACAAAACACGGTGAGATTGACAACCTCATCGCAAGTTGGGGACAAAGTTATGTGGTTGTGTTGTGCATGTCTCCACGTTGCTACTAGCACCGGTAGTGCGTCCTGCCAAAAGCTCAACTAGTAACACCTTTGAGGTGTTTCCTTGCTCCTACTGGTTCGATTAAACCTTGGTTTCATAACTGAGGGAAACTTGTTGCTGTGCTCATCATACCTTCCTCTTGGGGTTCCCAACGAGCTCTACATCAACACCACGCACCAAGCACTTTTCTGGGCGCCATGTATTGAGCCATCATTAGGATTAATGGAAAACAACAACAAAATTAGAGAGCTTTTTATTCTTTTTCCTAAGTTAGAACTCTAATTCTTCGAAAAGAAAATTAAAAAAACCTTGGAACCTTCCTTGCATGCTAATAGCAATGTTATTAGTATGAATCTTTTGAACACCTTTGTTACTAATGCTATGGAAACTTCTAAGCTTGGGGAAGTTGGTTTTTATGAAAATGATCTTTTTAGTTCCCCAGCTTTAAGGAAGAAAGTTTGCTCTGATGATACTTTATCTCCCATATGTGGTAATTCTAATGATGCTTGTGATATTTTAAATCCACATACTGAAAGCATCCCTTTTAAAGTACGTATAAAGATTGTTGAACGTGTTATGAACAACTCTTATTTTGGAGATGGAACTGTCCACCCTGGTAATCATTTACTCTTTATACATGAATTATGCGAGTTGTTCAAGTGTGCAGGTATTTCAATGAACCAAGTTAATAGGAAGCTATTCTCTTTATCACTTAAGGGAAAAGCAAGGGAGTGGTATGAGCTACTAGATGATCCTCATCATTTGGAGTGGAAGGAACTTGAATCTCTCTCTTACTCTAAATTTTATCCTCCTCATGAAATTCATAAAGATAGGAATTATATTTATAATTTTAATCCTCATGATGGAGAAAGTATTGCCCAAGCATGGGGGAGATTGAAGTCACTAATGCTCAAATGTCCCATTCATGAGCTCCCCAGGAATATTGTCCTTAATAATTTCTATGCAAGGCTTTCAAGACATTACAAGGACTATCTAGATACTTGTTTAGAGGGATCCTTCACGAGTAAGGAGGTCAAAGATAAGTGGGATCTTCTTGAAACAATTCAAAGCAATACCGAAGATTGGGATAACAACAAAGGTAAAGAACCAGGTATATACTATGAGTATGATTGCATTAAGTCTTTAGCTGAAACTGCTGATTTTCAAGAGCTTAGTGCTAAATATGGTCTTTATCCTCAAATTCTTATTGATAGTTTTAAAGCCTTTGCTTCTCACATTAATGCTCCTAACGAAAAGTGGGACATGTATCATGAGCCTTTTAAAGGCACTTGCATGGAAAATGAAATTGTTATTAATGATAGCAATAAACATGCTCAAACCTCTGAAAGTACTATTTCTTATAAGCATGTTAATTTTTGTGGAATACATAGGACTTGTGAGAATAATCAAATTGAAGAAGAATATTGTATCACCCACAGGAATGAAAAAACTAGAATGTGGTATAGGGCTCTAAATGATCTTGGTAAAAAGGTTTGTGCCCTCTATCCTTTTATTTGTGAACTTTGCTTTGAAGTGGGTCATTTCAATTTCCAATGCTCAGACCATAATAATAGCCCTTCTAATCCAATGAGTTCTACAAGTTTGTATTGTGATGACATGATCACTCCTAATCAGCATATGAACTTACATTATTTCTGGGGTGTGAAGAGTTATCAAGAAAAACTTCTTTGGTAGATATGGGTGCTTTTGATATGAATAGTGTCCTGCATGGTTGTCATCTTTATTGTGTTGACAATTGTCACACAAATACTTACATACAAAATATTATAGAAGATGAGATTTTACCAAAATATGATAGGACTAATATGTGTTTTCATCTTATTAATGAAAAGAAGGAATCCTCCAAAGTTTCTTCTATTGTCTCTAGCAATGAACCAGGGTATATGGAGAAGATTCCTTTCAAGCCTCTCCCTCCTAAAGAGAAGAATATAAAGAAGAAAAGGAGGAGTAAAAGAAGAGATGAAACGGTATTTTCCCCTAAGCCTGTTGCTCCTATTATAGTTTTTGATGAGTCTGAACTCGATGATGTTCCTATGCCTGTTACCTATAGTAGTGATCATGATTGGGAAAATCACACTTCTTTTGATATTGAAAATCTCTTTGGTACCAATTCTGAAAATGATGATATTAATAATTGTTATACTATTAGTGCTATCCATGATACTTCCAATGATGATATGTTTACAAATGAACAGACTTGGGAAGATAACTATTATATTGCTTATGAGGATGCTATACCTCCAATATATGATGATTGCAATGATGATTATGATATTTTCAGTCCACCTACTATTGAGGAGGAAATTAATTATGATTACAATATGCCTCCTATATTTGATGATTATGGTGATGAAAATAATAATGATTAGCTATTTTGTTGAATTTGCTCCCACTACAATCAATAAGAATGACTATGTTTATGTGGAGAGTATTAATTCTTTTATGCATGTGGCTCATGATAAGAATGTTTCTTGTGATAGTTATATTGTTACTTTTATTCATGATGCTACTGAAAGTTATTATGAGAGAGGAAAACATGGTTTTATGCATCTCCATAATATTAAGTTTCCCCTCTTTATGTTGAAAGTCTTGAAGTCGCACTTGTTTTTCATTACTATGCTGGTTGTTTTGTGCTTTCATGACTTGTTTCTTTACAAGATTCCTATGCATAGGAAGTGGGTTAGACTTAAATGTGTTTTGAATTTGCTTCTTGATGCTCTCTTTTACTTCAATTCATATGTCTTATGTGAGCATCTTCTCAACCTATCATGTCTAACTTAAAGGCGTTAAAGAAAAGTACTTATTGGGAGATAACCCAAAAGTTTTATATGAGTCTTGGAAGTTATTACCTCTGTAATAAACGCTCCTTATCCTTTTTATTTGCTTTTTGTGCCAAGAGTAACCTCTAATGAGAGTGAACTAATGATTGGGAAAGTTGCTGTCCCGAAACAGATTTTTGTGCTTCACCATAAAAATTCATGAGAGAGCTCTGTATTTCGGATTGAGCTGTAATTTTTTGTGCTTCTGGACCAGGTTGTTATATAACTTTCGTTAGTTCAACACTTTTTTAGTTGAGCAATATAAGGTCTTCGCACAAATTCTTCTTTACCTGCTGGTCTGTTTTGACAGATTTCTGCCATTTTCTGCATTTGCTTCTTGTTGGTTCCTTCTTGAGTTCTTTTGGGGAATTGAGCTTTTTGAGGGAAGTGCTACAGTATCTGGTGTTCTAATGGAAGTTTATTTGGTGTTAGAACTGAACCTTGAGACTTATTTATCTTGAGTGCACTAATGTTGCTAATGAGATTGTGTGAAGTTTTGTATGAAAGAAAAATTTCAGGTGTATGGAAGGAATGAGTAATGAGATGAAGGATGGACTAAAGCTCAAGCTTGGGGATGCCACACGTGTCACCCCAAGAAATATCCAAGAAATACAAGCGTCAAAGCTTGGAGATGCCCAAGGCATCCACCTCTTCATCAATAAAAAAATCCCAGGTTTCTTCCGGACACTTCATTTTTATTGCTTCATGCACAGTTGTTTTGTTCTTGGAGCGTCTTCTTTTTCGTTTTGGTTTTTAGTTTGCTTGGTTTGCTTAGTTTTCTGAATAAATTGGTTGGACCCCCCTCTTTCATACATTGGCTTTCAAATAGTTTGGTTTGGTTTGGAAAAGAGTAGGAAAGTTCATGCTTATGTGGTAAAAAGAGCTTGTTTTTGACTGTGGCCTATGCTTTGTCATGCCATGCTTGATATTTTTTTGGCTTTATTCTTAGTATTCTTTACTGTATCATGACTTGTTATAAACAATTGAGATTGCTTAATGTGCCTTGGATGAATCATGCGTTGTTTTAGCATATTAAAGCATAGTATAGTGCTATTCTCCTTTGATGCTTTATTTGGGTTGACTTGGCGCATGCTCACACCATGTTATGACTATCTCAAGTCACCATAGCCTTTATGATCCTTTAGTTTTCATCTTGTAGTATCACTTTATGCTTTGATCAATGATGTTTTGTCACTCTGCATGATTATGGCCATTATTGCTCTCTTAGTTTGTCGCTCCCAGTCTTTTGCTAGCCTCCACCACCAAGTATGAGTTCCACTCATGCATCCAACTCCCTAAACCAAGTTATTCCAAAGAGTCCACTATACCTACCTACTAGCTTATGCTATTCCAAGTATATTCATGCTTTGTTTATCTTCCACTTGTTATGAGAAAACTAGTGATAAAAGCTCTCACGAACTTGATGGCACACTTTACTTTATTGCCTCTAATAAACTTGAACCATTGGGTCCTTCTTTGTTGCGTATATGCTTGCGCTTTATAAGTTGAAATTAGCAGAACCATGTACCATGGGGAACGCTTTCAACATTGCACTTGTACTTTGTACCCCGTTGATATCATGTTCTTTTGCTTACCGATCCTGGCGGTGTGAAATAAAAGTGGAACTTGTAAGATCATGGAGTTTGTATGTGTGTTAGAGAAACGCCTGGGCCGCTAGCCTAAGCCATTCCTAATCATGGTGGAAACTTGCAGCATCACCATAATGAGCACTCTATGAAGCATCCTCAATAAAAACCTATGCAAATAGCAAATAAAAAGATCGCTGAGATGCTCATTGTCTGCTTGCCTTGTCATTTTGATTATGGGAAAGCTCCTGTATCATGTGCAAGGGGTACCCCGTTGGAGGTTCTTAATGATACACATATACTTACAATGACAAGATCTTACTCGTGACTGAAGTTGAGTAGCATGAGGATCGGTCTTCGTAAGTAAGGGGCATGAGATTTCGGTTTATAACTTGTCAAGCATATCCTCTTAGTTGTGTCACTTTAACCTTAATCACCTTCAAGATGCTTATGATAGGGGCAATGAGAGCTGAAAGCTTTAAGTACCATAATTTTTGGAAGCTCTTTATGAGACTTGAATCCCTACTTCCTTTTACAAAAGGCCTTTCTTCCACCATTATATTGAGTCTCCATCTTCTATCTTTATGCACTACTTTGAGAGCATAGTGGCCATTCTTAGTTCTATGTGCATTGTCCCAAGACTAGTTGATTGATGCATAACTTGTTATTGCTTGTTTGAAACTATTGTATCTAGTCACTCTTATGAACTTTGAAGGTGTCCTATGCATTTATATTTGCTACTCTATTGAGGTACAAGTTGAATACTTTTATGCTACGTTTTCTTTATGTGAAACAAACAAACGTCTTGCAAAGCATTGTTATTCATGAATCTTTTGTTTGTGCCTTTTCATGTTGCATCATAGTTTCTTTGCTTATTGCTATAACTTTGTCTTTCATGTGATGATTGAAGTACTATGATCCTAGCTTTGAATGTTTTGCAAATACTTTGATCAAGTCTTTGATGGTGCATGTCACCTCAAAGATTATTCTTTCTTTTTATCACTTACCTACTCGAGGACGAGCAGGAGTTAAGCTTGGGGATGTCACATCCAAGTTATAGGCTCGTTCACACTTCCTTGGTATGAGGCCTAGACTAAGATCCAAGCCAATCACTGCCCTTCTCCATGACCCCGTATGAAGACATGATCCCCCAAAAAGGACTACCACGATTACTCTTCTGGTAGCCTCTCGAAGACTCTGTAAGCAGCTCTGTTTGGCAGCCACCATCAGCTATGGTGAACCTTCACTAAGACAGCTATGCACAGGTAATCTAGACACCAATATCACGAGGAACTAAGGTTTCCCACCCATATGCTAAGTTCTCAATGATAAATCACTAGCCTCACGATAAGGTCATCCGTCCATGTGAAAGGAAGAAGATCCAGCTGACTTCTCTGTCCCATTCCAAATCTCATGGTTAACGCGTAATATACGGCGCTAGAATCACTGGCGACATTGGTTGTTAAGTCCTAGATGATATATTCCTGGATAATGGTATCCCCATTGCTAGACTTAATAGATTAGCTGATCACCCTGGATCAGTAACCAATATTTTACATTATTATTAAAAATAGTGTTTTCTGACCTTTTTGAAATGCAGGTGAGGACAATGTTTGAGTTACAAGCATAGAAAATAATCAAAGGACATGAGCAAGTGTGAACTTGCCTTTTGTGATTGCAAGATTATGCACTCACGGTCTTCAAGACAATAGAAGATCCAAAATCTGTAAATAGCATCATTAGTCTGGTAAGGACTAATGTTTAAAGAAGCAATATGATGTGATGCATAAGTAATGTAATGCATTTTGTAAAACCCCATGAAAAATCCCTAATAACGTGGAAAGGTTAAACTTAGGTGATTTGTTTATGATTTGGTTTATCTTCAGGTTTATTTCACAAGCAAACATGTGTATACGAGAATCCTAGGACTAACATGTATGATACGAAAGTAAGTATAAGCACAACACATGATTAAGGTTAATTGATATCATGTAACCCTTATGAAAGTCCATGTTTTAGGTTGGCAAGAGTTGAAGAACTTATTATGAGATTGTTGTTTGAAGTGGCAAAACAAATAACTTTTGAAGGAAAGATTTCTTTGATAAGGTTTAAACAATCTTGATGGTTAACAGAATGCGATCATTGACTTTTGCGTTTGTTCGATAAGCTTGGTATTGAGATGGCTCATGATTTAATTTGAAACAAACCAAAGTTAACTATCAAAACATAATTAGACTTTATATATTGTGTTTATACTTGATGGACCAAAGTTAATTTTAAAACATAAATAGATTTAGGTTGTGATGTATCTAAATTATTATTAAGTTCTAGGGTTAAGATAAGGTTGATTAAGAGTGTGAATTCATTTATATTGAATTTAAGTGAATGATGTGTTTGAATGTGATTTACTATTACGAAAATGATTTGTCTTATTAAAGAAAGCAAATTTAGATGATCTCATTAATGTGTTAGGGTTTTAAAATCATGTTAAGCATGGTTAAGAGATAAAGAGTATTCACCATCCATATAGGTGAATGATGTTGATATTTACTTGAATTGTTGATTTAACTAAGATTTATGGTTTTAAAAGATTTTATAGAGTTAATTGCTTACAAGTTTCATCATAGATCCAAGTTAGGGTTTTGGAAGTAGTATTAAAATGTAAAAGATTTAAGGTTTCACAAAGAATTGTGATTATTTCTTACTTAAGAATTTGTTTTAAAGAATTTACAAAATAGGTATTTTATAAAATAGATGGGGATTTATTACTTTAAAATCTTGGGAGTATTTTTCTAGTAAAGTTTATTTATTTAAGATCTTAAAAATGATTTTTATGTAATTTTAAGTATTGTGTTTATTTTTATAAAATTCCACAAAGGATTATATGTCTTTAAATATTTGCTTCAAGTTTTATTCATAAAAAAATTACTTAGCATTTTTATAAAATAGTAGATTTATTTTCATATGTTAAAATGATTTTTATTCATTTTTAGGACTTTTCCTTAATTTATGACATTTCACTTAGGATATTAATGGTGTTAATATTTGTTTGCCTTTTATTTAACTCAAACAAGTAATATTATATTTTTCTGGGTAGATATTATTCTTGTTATCTTTTTGATATATTATAATATAAATTTTCTTAGGATATTTTCCATATTTTTCTAGAGTGTAAATTATGTGCAGGGGTATTTTGGTCATTTATTATTTGGGATTAATTTATTTTGTAAAAAGCTTTTGGAATTGGGCCTAGCCCACAGGCTGGCCTAACTTAGGCCTGACTTGGTCCAGCCCACTAGTCCTGGCTTGGGGACACCTTGACCCCGGCCCATTCCCCCTCTCCACGCACGCCAAAGATGCACGCACGCACACAGTGCCTTATCCCTCTCACGTTTCTCTCTCCGATGTGCTCGATGTGCTGCCGCCTGCATCCCCCTCCCCCCCCTCGGTCACCACCACCTGCACCCACCGCCCACGCCTGTCGACACTCTGTTGCCAAGTTTCTTTCTTTCGTTCCCCAACGTCTTGATGCCCTTTAGCTCCCGCACGTGTCCCTGTCCCGGCTAACCCTAGCCATGAGGTACAAGTGTGCCGGCGTGGTAGAATCCTTGAGCCATGTCTACTGTTCGCGGCACTCGTTGATGTTGATTGTCCCGGCTCGGTCGCCATGGCGGTCTGCCACTCGTGTTCCTTGTTTCCACCATTAGGTCGCCCCCTTCTCGATGATGCCGGTGGGATGGTGCTGACAACGCAACCCCGGTGTCTCAATGGTTATGTAATGGCTATAAGCCATGGGTTTGTGCAACTTGGTGATGATGATTTTCTCCTAGTGTATGTGTTGTACTGATTATTGTGATATGCTGATGTATGCCTGTTTTGATACATTCCATATTGATTATCGGATTAGTGTTTTGATCTATAGTTTCTTGCTTATGTATGCATTTTAGTCCTGCCTAGTAGATACCGATGTACATCTCTGGCATACATGATTTTAAAAAAGAATTTATAGGTGGTATTCTTCAAGTAAGATGTAAGAGTGTGAAAAAATATGATTGAGCTAATAGTTGTGTAATGCCAGGGCTTATCAATTTGTGATAAAACATGCTTCTATTTAGTTGATTTAATTATAGTCAAATGCTTCCTTGAATCATTAGTTCACTGCTAGCCTTATAGAATGCAGTGGCATGGATTAATTCTATGTGTTAATGCACTGTGGTACTACATATTCTTAACTGAACCTTCTACTTAGGGCTGCTTATTATTTGGTATAATTTACATGATACAGGAAGCTGGTAGAAATGATCCCTAGTACATATGATGATGTTGTTGTGCTCTTGAATGAATACTTATCCTAGCTAGATGGTTTTCTTATTATAAATACTAAGTATTTCTAGCTAGGTTGTAGATGTAGATATAGCTTTATGAATAATGGCTTCCCTAATTGCATAGAATCCTAGAGGATTTCATTAAGATGTGTACCTTCACTTTTACATAAGGTTTTGAGTGTTACCAATTGCTGGTTTGATGTGTGTTCAGGTGATTGCTCTAGTGGTTCCCTTTTTTAAAGATATACATGCTATTGTAAGCCTGCAGTATTTTATTCCCGAGTTGAGTTATACTATTCCAGGTGATCTTGTGGTCACCAAGATGCTTGTGAGATGTTCCTAATCATGGATATACTATGTTAGAGGACTCTTGGTGTAGATGAGTGATATGGTGATTTAAATTGCTAGGATCCTGCTACTTTGTTAAATAATTTAGTTGCTTCTGCTGTCATTAGATCTACTGCTGTGGTGCCCCTTGAGGTGCATGCATAGCAGTGGATCTAATAAGAATGACCTACTGCTACGACCCTACCAATGATGCATAGGCTGAGGCCCGAATTTGTCATTAAGAACAGATGCTATTGTTGTCCCAAAAAGCTCTAGGATGAAATGGGCATAGCACCACTATGCTAAACTGAGAGCTCTCTCACCCCAAAACCATTTTCTAATGCAACTGGTAAGAAAAGATTCTAGGTTTAATTTATTACCTGCAGATGTGTGGCCTTTGTATTGTATCTTGGTTTCTTATTCTACTTGCCATTAGATTGAGAATATTCTGAGGTGTATCTGCTCCTCCTGGTATTGTTGTGTTACCCCTGATCAGCTTGTTCATGAAATTCTTGTTCAGCTACTACTGCTCTGGTGTCTTTTTCCCTTTTGCCTTCAGCTCTCAACTCCTACTACTAACTCCATCTTATTCTCCTGGTAACTATATATTCCTTTGCTTCCTTCTCAGAAATCATAGGAATGGTAGTGGTTTCCTTGGAAGAATTGGTGTTCTTAACTATAGTAAACTAAGGACTGGAGTTGATTTGGTTTGAGGGTCTAAGTGAAGTGTTCTTGTGTTTCACTAAAGAACTATGGTGAGGTGGTACTTGGTTGTGAAAATGAGCAGGGAGAGAAGGCTACCGTTGTCTCTTCTTATCCACCCATTCTTGGACTACTTCCTTGTGTTGACAGCACATGACATGCAGTCAAGTGCATGTGTTGTGTGCTTGCTTACTTCAGAGATGTCTGGATGAGATCAAGTAAATCGTAAATATTTTGGTGACTATTTACATTTTATGATCTACTTGCCTGGTGAAACTTTCCCCTCGATATATTACTAGTGATGTTGTGCTGAGGCAAACTATGCACTGATAAGAACGAATTCACACATTGGTGAAACTTGCCCCTATAAGATTAGCTCAGTGATGAAATGATTATAGTGCATTACACTATTAATTCTGAGAGCAATCCGATCTTTAACACCTACTATTTTATTTTGTTATGTTATGCGGGGACAAAAGAATAAGAAAAGAAATGAAAAGATCTGATAGGAAATTTAGTTTAGGTTTTTCCTTTATACTTTTGTAATCTTTCTTTTCTATTTGGGACAATTGTAAATACATTGTAATATTTGTTTTGATTAATAGAGTTAATATTTTCCTTCAATTCCGATTTGTACATTGTTGTTTATTCCTTTATTATAAAGGACAATGTAATATTTGTATTCATTTTATATTTAAAAATTATCTTTTATTTCATTATTATAATACTATGATTTTTGTATTACTTGTTTATTATTATTATGTCATACATTATTATCCAATATTCAAATTTGTGACTTATATAACATTTGTATATATTTAGTTATACTTTGAATATTATAGAATTTTGCAGTTTGAATTCAAATTGAAATCCATAAAATCAAATTTGAATTACTTCCCCTCAAAACACAAAGAATGCTTCGAGGTCATGTTGAAATCCATCGCACTTGTGCTGACGTTTCCATCAGAACAAGAGAAATCTTGATCCCTCTATAGCTCTTTAGTTTTACGCGAAAATTCCCCGGATTTTCTTATGCATGAATGCAATGCACACACATGTGTCCTCTCTATTTCTAGGTGCTAATCCTAGGATGTTACAGTGTGCTTCAAGTGGTTCCATCGTGAGATGCCTCTCCTTCTATAGGGGCCCTCTCTTGGAGAGTCCTTGGAGAGATTGCATGATGCCTTTTTCTTGAAGAGATATGTCTTGTGGAGATGATCAGTAGAAGGTGGGCCATGGTTCCCTGGTAGCCACTGGCCCAACATCGTATTGTCTTCTATGCGATGACATTATCACCGTTGTATACTCCATCCCGAGCGCTGGCATGCACTGGCGAACTGGAGAGCACATCTCTAGAACCACTTGTCTTTGTGATCCTTTATGGGAGAGCGCGAATAAGGTTTTTAGGAAGTGTCCAGTGAGACTGCTGAAGTTCATCATCATGAGTCATCTTCCTGGTCGTTCTGCTAGAATACCTATGCACCGCCATCTTCTTCGACTAGTCTCCGCAAGCTCTGCACCAATGGCTTCTCCATCTACAAACTATTATTTGTTCTTTTACTATCTCTAATTATACAGTTTGCACTACTACTATTCATGTTGATTAGTACAGCTAGTATGTTAGAGTTGCACATGAGCATAGCAGCTATAGTCATGAATTATATTCTAGAATTAATTGTGAAAATGTTGCCTAATAATCCAGCAATCTAAAAACCTTATTATAAGCAATTTTTGAGTTAAACATGGTAACTTGGCCAATGCACTGAAGCCGGATAGGTTTCATGGAGTGCACTTTAAGAGGTGGCAGTACAAGGCCATGCTCTGGCTTCGAGCTCTGAAAATATACGAGGCTAGTAAAGGCTTAACTAAAGGAACTATCTCTAATGAGGATTAGAACAAGTTTGAGGAAGTGACACGGTCCTGGGTAACTAGGTAACCAGAAAAGCATAAATATTGGAAAGGTACCTAGCCAGTTTGCAGCTAGCTAGTGGTCTCGTGTGAAGCAAGGCCAAGCGAAGCCAGCACCTGCTGATATTATCTCCCAGCTTCTTTTTGGATTAGTCGTCTATGAAGCTACGAGGGCTCACGACACAAAAGTCCATGCATGCATCATAAGCATGATGTATGGGTGAAAGACCCCACGACCCTCCGTCTGGGTAGGCACGTAGGCAACAAGGATGATCGCATCCTATGCCTGGTCACATCCCCACTCTTCGGCTGGCAAAATTGAACTTGACGGCTTGGAGGTCATAGCAACGTCAGCACCATAGGGTGGTTCCAGAAGATCGGACGATAGAGGGGGAAACGGGAGGACCAAGGCATGGAGAACTGCTGACTTGTGTACTAACGAGCTCGTTGGGGAACCCCAAGAGGAAGGTATGATGAGCACAGCAGTAAGTTTCCCTCAGTTATGAAACCAAGGTTATCGAACCAGTAGGAGCAAGGAAACACCTCCAAGGTGTTGTTGCCAACTTGGAATCCTGCACAACACAACCACAGAACTTTGCCCCCAACTTATAGTGAGGTTGTCAATCTCACCGGTTTTACTGAAAACAAAGGATTAAACATATTGTGTGGAAGAAAGTAAAAGCCTGCAGAAAGTAAACAGAAAATAGTAAATAGTTGTACATTGATTGTAAAAGAAAGGATTAGGGTCCATAGTTCACTAGTGGTGGTTCTCCTTAAGATAGATAACATGTTGGGTGAACAAATTACAGCGGGGCAATTGACAAACATCGAGAAAGCATACATGCATATACTAATCATCTTGACTCCTTTGAGATTCGATTGGGCATTACAACATTATACATAGACCGTAATCCAACTGCATCTATGACTAATAATCCACCTTCAGGTTATCATCTGAACCCCCTCCAGTATTAAGTTGCAAGCAACAGATAATTACATTATGCATTGCGTGTAAAGTAAACAATACGATTGTTCTATGAACAAAGGATTGATGTTTTCTCCCTAGTAGCAATATCACATCTAGTACCTTAGAGATTTATCTCACTTCCCTAGATTACTAGAGGCATGAACCCACTATTGAGCATAAATACAAACTCTTGGAGTTGCTAGCATCTACTTGGCCAAGATAGCTACTAACAACGGAAAGCATGCAAGATCACAAATAACAAAGACATGATAGAATCAATAATCAATCTGAAATAGCATCTCAATATCCATCGGATCCCCGCAAACACAACATGTAGGATTACAAATAGATGATCTTGATCATGAACGGAGCTCACAAGATCTAAACATGATAGCACAAAGGAGAAGAACCAACCATCTAGCTACTACATGGACCCGTAGTCCAAGGATGAACAACTCACGCATCACACCGGAGGCTTGCATGTTCATGAAGAAGGCCTCCAGGGTGAATTCCCCTCTCCGGCAGGGTGCCGAGAAGAGCTTCAGATCCCTGCCGATCTAGGGATGGAGATGACAGCGGCTACAAACTCTTTCATGGAATTTTGATCGGGTACTTAGGGTTTCTGTATCAGAGGCATCTTATAGTTGGAAGGGGAGGCCGAGGGGGTGCCCTGGGTGGGCGCACCACCCCCTGGAATGGGCCAAGCCTGGTCACGCGCCCAGGTGGTGTGGCCGCCCCTGGCCCCTCTCCGTCTCGTATTCTGGCTCCATGTCCCCCTCGGTGAAAAACTGACTTTGGCTTTTGTCCCGTCCAATTCTGAGAATATTCATTTTCTGACTTTCCTAGAACCAAAAACAGCAGAAAACAGGCAGCTGGCACTTTGGCATCTTGTTAATAGGTTAGTCCAAGAAAGTGTATAAAAATACTCCAAAGTTGGAACAATATATAAGAAAGTAGATAAAAACCAAGCATGGAACATCAAAAATTATAGATACATTAGCAACGTATCAACATCCCCAAGCTTAACTCCTGCTCGTCCTCGAGTAGGTAAGTGATAAAAAGAAAGAATAATTTTTGAGGTGACATGCACCATCATAAACTTGATCAAAGTATTTGTAAAACATTGGAAGCTAGGATCATAGTACTTCAACATAGCATGAAAGATAAAGTTCTAACAATAAGACATAGTAACTATGTTGCAACATGAAAAGGCACAAAAGATTCATGAATAACAATGCTTTTCTCTCATTGCCCCTATCATAATCATGTTTAAGTGATTAAGGTTAAAGTGACACAACTAAGAGGATATGCTTAACAAGTTATAAGCCAAAATCTCATGCCCCTTACTTACAAAGACCGAACCTCATGCTACTAAACTTTAGTCACAAGTAAGCTCTTGTCATTGTAAGTATAAATGTATCATAGAGAACAGCCAATGGGGTACCCCTTGCACATGATACAGGATCTATCCCATAATCAAAATGACAAGGCAAGCAGACAATGAGCATCTCAGCAATCTTTTTATTTGCTATTTGCATAGGTTTTTATTGAGGATGCTTCATAGAGTGCTCATTATGGTTATTCTGCAAGTTTCCACCATGATTAGGCATGGCTTAGGCTAGCGGCCCTAGCGTTTCTCTAACGCACATACAAACTCCATGATCTTACAAGTTCCACTTTTATTTCACATCGCCGGGACCCATAAGCAAAAGAACATGATATCAATAGGGTACAATGTACAAGTGTAATGTTGAAAGCGTTCCCCATGATACATGGTTCTACTAATTTCAACTTATAAAACGCAAGCATATACGCAACAAAGATGGACACAATGGTTCAAGTTTATTAAATGCAAGAAAGTAAAGTGTGCCATCAAGTTCGTGAGAGCTTTAATCACTAATTTTCACATAACAAGTTTAATTCGGAAGGTAGATAAAAACATGAATATACTTGGAATAGCAAATGCTAATAGGTAGGTATGGTGGACTCTTTGGAATAACTTGGTTTTAGGAGTTGAATGCATGAGTGGAACTCATACTTGGTTATGGAGGCTAACAAAAGACTGGGAGCGACCAACTAAGAGAGAAATAATGGCCATAATCATACAAAGCGACAAAACATCATTCATTAAAGCATAAAGTGATATTACAAGTCGGAAACTAAAGGATCATCAAGGCTATGGTGACATGGGATAGTCATAACATGGTGTGAGCATGCACCAAGTCAACCCAAATAAAGCATCAAAGGAGAATACCACAATACTATGCTTTAATATGCTAAAACAACGCATGATTCTTCCAAGGCACATTAAGCAATCTCAATTGCTTATAACATGTCATGCTACAGAAAAGATCACTAAGCATAAAGCCAAAACAATATCAAGCATGGCATGACAAAGCATAGGCCACAGTCAAAAACAAGCTCTCTTTACCACTTAAGCATGAACTTTCCTACTCTTTTCCAATCCAAACCAAACTATTTGAAAACCAATGTATGAAAGAGGGGGTCTAATCAATTTATTCAAGCAAACTAAGCAAACCAAGCAAACACAAAAAAAACGAAAATGAAAAAGAAGACGCTCCAAGAACAAAACAACTGTGCATGAAACAATAAAAATGAAGTTTTTGGAAGAAACCTGGGATTTTTATTGATGAAGAAGGGGATGCCTTGGGCATCCCCAAGCTTTGATGCTTGTACTTCTTGGATATTTTTTGGGGTGACACGGGGTGGCATCCCCAAGCTTGAGCTTTAGTCCATTCTTCATCTCATTACATCATTCTGTCCATACACCTGAAAATTTTCCTTCATACACAACTTCACACAATCTTTATTAACAACATTAGTGCACTCAAGATAATAAGTCTTTAGGTTCAGTTTCAACACCAATAAAACGTCCATTAAAACACAAGCTACTGTAGGACTTCCCTCAAAAAGCTCAATTCCCCAAAAGAACTAAAAAAGGAACCAAAAAGAAGCAAATGCAAATAATGATAGAAATCTGTCAAAACAGACCAGCAGGTAAAAACGAATTTTTTTGAAGACCTTCTGTTGCTCAAATCAAAAAGTGTTGATCTAATGGAAGTTAGATAACAACCTGGGGTAGAAGCACAAACATTCATGCCTCAAACCGATGTACAGAGATTTTACACGAATTTTTATGGTGAAGAACAAAAATCTTTTTCGGGACAACAACTTTCCCAAGCATTACTTCTCTCATTAGAGGTTACTCTTGGCACAAAAAGCAAATAAAAAGGATATGGAGCGGTAATTACAGAGGTAATAACTTCCAAGACTCATCTAAAACTTTTGGGTTATCTCCCAACAAGTACTTTTCTTTAATGCCTTTAAGTTAGGCATAAGAAGCAAGAAAAAGAATCAAGTATTCTCCAATGAAGAAGCATTAAAACCATATTTCTTGCCCTTACCTCTCTTACTTTTATTCTTAACCTTGGAGAACATATGATTGTTTCGTGGAGAAGCAAAGTGCATGGTGCCCTTTCCCACATCTATTATTGCTCCAATGAGCTTCAATAGGGATCTTCCAAGTGTAATTTATCCTTTTCCTACACATTCAATAACAAGATAATCAGTAGAAACCATTTTCCCTAGGATCTTTGTAAACACTCCTTCAGCTATTCCAATGGATAATATTGTTGCATTATTAGCAAGAAATATTTCTTTTCCTCCTTCAGAAAGCCCCCAAAGATTCAAAGATTCATAGATATCTTTGAGCATAAGAAAAAATTCAGACATGGTATCACAGCGAGCATGAAAAGTTTCATTATTTCTAACAATCTTTACTGTGGGGAGCCACTTTGAGGGTTCGGAATTTATTGGCACATAATCATGATGCTCTCTAAGCGTGTTATAGTAATCCTTTAAACTAGTGGCATGGGTCTCAAGAGTGTTCAATCTAGCAAATATGTTTATAAAGGAAGAATCAGATTTGCTAGGCAAGTTGTAAGTAAAGACCAACTTCTTTATGGCATTAACAACATCATCCTCATTGCATTGGAGGAAATCTCCTCCCACAAAAGCATTCAAAGCATATCTATAGCAAAGAGCAATTGCAAGGTAAAAACTACTAAGGAACAAGCTTTGAGTTATTTTAGGTTCAGTTTTTCATGTAGATCAGAGATTCTAGACTAAGCTTCTTTGAAACTCTCTTCAATTCCTTGTATAAAAGTGAAAATCATTTCCTCGGGTGACATAGTGATTGGAGCAATGCTAGACATAATGGCAACTTAAGATAGGAACTAAAAATTTGTGTGTTTTTAATAAAGAAAGCAAACTAGTAAAACTAATTTTTTGTATTTTTGATAAAGAAACAAGCAAACAAAGCAGAAAATAAACTAAGCAAAACAAAAACAACAAAGTAAAGAGATTGGTTATGACGGACTCCCCTTGTGAAGATGTCCTTGACTCCCCAGCAACGGCGCCAGAAAAATACTTGATGACTCGTGTACTAATGAACTCGTTGGAGAACCCCAAGAGGAAGGTATGATGAGCACAACATTAAGTTTCCCTCAGTTATGAAACCAAGGTTATCGAACCAGTAGGAGCAAGGAAACACCTCCAAGGTGTTGTTGCCAACTTGGAATCCTGCACAACACAACCACATAACTTTTCCCCCAACTTAGAGTAAGGTTGTCAATCTCACCGGTTTTGCTGAAAACAAAGAATTAAACGTATTGTGTGGAAGAAAGTAAAAGCTTGCAGAAAGTAAACAGAAAACAGTAAACCATTGTAGATTGATTATAAAAGAAAGGACTGGGGTCCATAGTTCACTAGTGGTGGTTCTCCTTAAGATAGATAAAATGTTGGGTGAACAAATTACAGCGGGGCAATTGACAAACATCGAGAAAGCATACATGCATATACTAATCATCCTTTGAGACTCGATTGGGCATTACAACATTATACATAGACCATAATACAACTCCATCTATGACTAATAATCCACCTTCAGGTTATCATCCGAACCCCCTCCAGTATTAAGTTGCAAGCAACAGATAATTGCATTACGCATTGTGTGTAAAGTAAACAATACGATTGTTCTATGAACAAAGGATTGTTGTTTTCTCCCTAGTAGCAACAACACATCTAGTACCTTAGAGATTTCTATCACTTCCCCAGATTACTAGAGGCATGAACCCACTATCGAGCATAAATACTAATTCTTGGAGTTGCTAGTATCTACTTGGCCAAGATAGCTACTAACAACGGAAAGCATGCAAGATCACAAATAACAAAGACATGATAGGATCAATAATCAATCTGAAATAGCATCTCAATATCCATCGGATCCCCACAAACACAACATGTAGGATTACAAATAGATGATCTTGATCATGAACGGAGCTCAAAAGATCTAAACATGATAGCATATAGGAGAAGAACCAACCATCTAGCTACTACATGGACCCGTAGTCCAAGGATGAACTACTCACGCATCACACCGGAGGCTTGCATGGTGATGAAGAAGGCCTCCAGGGTGAATTCCCCTCTCCGGCAGGGTGCCGGGAAGAGCTTTAGATCCCTCTCGGCCTAGGGATGGAGACAACGACAGCTACAGACTCTTTCGTGGAATTTTGACCGGGTACTTAGGGTTTCTGTATCGGAGGCATCTTATAGTCAGAAGGGGAGGCCGAGAGGGTGCCCTGGGTGGCCGCACCACCCCCTGGCGTAGGCCTGGCCGCGTGGCCAGGTGGTGTGGCTGCCCCCTGGCCCCTCTATGTCTCGTATTCTGGCTCCGTGTCCCCCTCGGTGAAAAACTGACTTTGGCTTTTGTCCCGTCCAATTCCGAGAACATTCATTTTCTGACTTTCCTAGAACCAAAAATAGCAGAAAACGGGCAACTGGCACTATGGCATCTTGTTAATAGGTTAGTCCAAGAAAGTGTATAAAAATACTCCAAAGTTGGAACAAAACATAAGAAAGTAGATAAAAACCAAGTATGAACATCAAAAATTATAGATACGTTAGCACCGTATCAAGAACCACCCTATCCCATTGATAGTGGCAATAACTCCATGGCCATACCGCCATGACCATGGAGGAGGCTATATAAGGAGAGGACCAATCATAGAGGGAAGGGTGATTCATTCAAGGGTGATTCATCCTCACTCTTACCATACACATTCACTCATCCATCCATGTTCATCCATCTACCACCACCGTATAAGAAGAAGAACTCCAGCGAGAAGCTCACCGGAGCTATAATACTTCATAGGTTTTGTAGCTAGGCTCTTAGAGCACCCCATCGGTTGCACTCTACCCGGAGCCATTTAATACTTGGTAGAGGCATCGTCCGCCAGCTAGACTCCCTAGCCTTCGTCCACCATAGTTCTTAGGTAGCCCAGCAGGTTGCTATCCGAAACACCCCACTTTGTATTATCTGAGCACCTCACACGCTCCTTGTAAAAATATAGCCAACACAAGATGAAGGGTCTTTACCAGATCATCACCCGGGGCCTAAACCTATATAAATATTGTGTGCCTTGAGGTTGTTAGCCCATCGTATAGTGATCACAAGCCCTTACACCTACAAATATGTTTGCTGGGAATCAAAACCCCGAAAATTGGCACGCCAGGTAGGGGCTTTGTGCCTTACTTTAAAGTATCTCGATGTGTCTCCCTTTCATCTCCAGCAACACCACCGTCTCTGAGAGCTGTCCTAGCGGCACCCTGTGCCTAGCTGGAATCTACAGGTGACTCCATCCACGTCAGCATGTTGGAGCTCATCACCAACCACTTCAGCAACATTGACATTCATGAGTGGGTGCCCGTGACCGGATAAGGTTAGGCCATGGATGGCATGACCATCTTGGGGGGATCCCCTGTTTCCCCAAGGAGGAGCCTTGTGCGGAATTTGCTCATCATTGTGGTCTCTCTCTGATGTCGGTGGTGAGGATTATCTTGGTTCCGAGTGCGACGTTGTTTCCTCTTCAGGTGTTGCTCAATGCGCTCATGGTAGGATGTCCCAAATCAGGCGGCACGGCATTGGCGTCATCAGGATACCTAGTCCTAGCCACGTCATGTGGCCATGCCGGAGGGTGAAGGATAGCTTTCTCCGCATCTGCAGTGACATTGTCTTGGCAGCACGCCTCCCCCATGGGCGATAGAGAAGGAGGCCCACAACTGGATCGAGTGTTGTGAGAGATGATATGCTCGACAACTGTCCCTCGAGCCAGGACCATCAAAGCTATGGTGGGGACCAAGTTACCCACCGCAGCGCATCGTTTGTTGCAATATCGATGGAAAACCAAGTCCTGAGGAGCGCTTCTTTGTTAGTAGCACCAGGAAACCTTGCCCCCCACATGGGAGGGAAGTGAACCACCTAGCTGGAGACTATAATCTCATTCATCCTCAACTTTCTGATATTCTTAGCTTGAGGTCCAGGAGGATTATACATCGACCTTCTCTTCTTGGAGCCTCCCTGGGTGGAAACGAGGACCATAGCATAAACATGATCTTTGGTGCACCCATGCACCAGCGGGGTAGGTATTGGACTCCTGCAAGGGAATTTGTACTAGTCCCATTAGCGGTGGCTAGGCGAGGCCAAGCAGATGTCTAGCGGGAGCCTTTCGGCTCTCGGCCTCGCAGGTCTCGGGGTCCCAAGTTGTGGAGGAGTCTACATCAACCTTCTCCACTCGAGGACAAGTTGGACAACTCCACGGACCTTACCGTCAATGTCGTAATCAAATAGCCATGTTGCCAGCACAACCTATGCTGGCCTCTCACATCGAAAGGCCAGCCAAAGAAGCCGAATCCAGTTCCCCAATGTTGCATGTTGATAACAAATTCCTGGGTGGCTGGGTCCCGATGATAGCTCCGAATTTTCACACTTTCTATCAAGGATTTTCCATTGGTTTTCACTTGGTTTCATTGATTTTGACCTTTTAACTAACGCTAATATCGCAAGTTAGCAAAACCTTGTTCTTTTCTAATGACTTTTAGGCACTAGACATTTTTGGAAAGATCCGAGAGCATCTATGGGTTAATCACACCTAAAGGAGAAAATATGCAATTGAAGACAATTCCATCATAGGCCTACTGAGGCTTTAACGACCTGCAGTACATCTAGAGGCTGCTCGTACTGTACCGTCTGCCCGTACCACACGGCATCGCCTTCTTTACATCAATACAAGTATCTTCCGTGAAGGCGGGGAGGGAAAAATACGTACACAACCACCACACACCATCCTAGAAGAGAGGAGATCAGATCTGAAGAAGAAGAAGAACAAGAAGACCTCACCTCATTCTTCGAAGATCTCTTGCCACTTGACCATCAACTCCACCATACGCTCGAGGATTGTGTCATACACTTTGCTATATGAGGCAATTCAGACTTTTTTGCTTTTCTAAAAATGCGCTAATACCTATTTTATGGCTTATACTTTTGACACATGGGTGTATCCTGATATGTTCTTTTGGACAAGTCAGGTCATCGTCTTATACTTCATGCAAAAAGAATAGACGAAGTGTAGGTAGGAATTATTCACACAAAAACAAAAGAAGAAGTATAGGTAAGAACAAGTTATAACGCTGAATATTTAGAGTATGGTCAACTTTCCATGTTTAGAGTGTTTTAACTTACTGTACCATCTAGGTGTTCATGTTTAGGAGTGGGGATGGTAGCGATTGCGATGGATAGGAGTGGAGATGTTTATGATTGGACGCCATGCACTAGGTGCAAAGAGGACATGCATCAGTTGCTGGAGCTAGACAGTGGCTTAGCGTCACCAGTGAAGCAGCAGGAGTCATTTTAGCAGTTTGATAGATTCTTAATCTTCTTTTCATGGGCTTATGTGGATCTTTTAGTGAGCAAAAGCAAGAAAGGTACCGTAATACATTCTACTCCTTTAAATCAATAAAATTTGTTTGTTGGTCTTCGAGCACAAATATCATACGCTTTTCCTGCATATGTGTCTATTGAACATTATGCCTAACTTCTTAGTGACTTAGACCCGTTCAAACAACTTTTCTCTCCTTAATGCCTACACTCTCCGTGCCTATGTAATTGTGTCTACTCTTAGTGTGTAACTGATTGTGTATGACTAGCATGCTCTTGCATTTGGAACGTGACATGAAGCGAGTTGCATAACCATTTGTGTTATGATGTTTCCTCGAAAATGCTATCAAAATTTTTGTATCCGCAATGTCTTTAGATGTTTCTGGGAATCTTTTTAGATTAATCAACCAACGTTTATTCTAACATCGTGCCCCGTAGGGGGCAGAGAGAAGTCTAGTTCAAAATAAATGATTGATCGGAGTTAACCCATCTTTGAATAAAGGTAGTGTACCTATTTTGTTTTAGTTTAGTTGTTCTAATAAAACTCTTGTAGCCAAAGTTTTGCAAGGAAAATAGGCGGATAAGAAGCTGTGTCCAAGTTCGAAGGAAGGAATTGAAACAAAAATAAGGAGGTCTTTAGAGCCTTTAATGACCACCGGTACGACCGGAGGGCACCGTACCGCACGCCCGTACCGAAGACCCAAAAGAAGCAGAATTTACTCTGTCGAGACAGAGCCTTTAACAAGCTACAGTATGACTAGACACGCCCATACCGCGTGCCCCTACTATGTCTTGACGAAGCAAGCAAGGTTTTCTTCCAGGTTAATCCATGGATAACGACTAGCAGTACGACCAGACGCACCCATACCACACACCCATACCAAGGCTCAGGTTCGATCTCAAACCCTAACTGACATATCCAATGATGATGACCACCAATACGGGTGGGACGCGCATGTACCGAGTGCGTTGCCACTCAAAAACGATGGCGGCTGGCTAGGCAACCCAACCAGCCATCTTCTTCCTCTCTTATCTCTCTTTCTCTCTCAAACTCAAACCCTAACCTCCAATCATCCTAGATTCATCACTGATTTCATTCATTTGAGTTGGGGAATCTTCACATCGGTAAGTTTCTCACCCGATCCATGCTTTATTTTTGAAATCCATAGTTGAATCCCTCACATTGGTTATCTAGATAAGTTCTAAATTGTTTTTAGATTCTTGTTGATTCCTCATCATAAGATTCGATGTTTTCACCTATAATCGTTTGTTTACACGATAGAAACCGTATGCCTATAGTTTTGTTTTAAAAAAAATTCAGTGCAATGAATATTGGAAGGCTTTTCCATACTGGAAGGAACTCGGGAGGCTCGGGAGCCTCTAGAAGCTCCACCGCGTCGGGCTCGAAGAAGAGGCACCAATATGGGGATGCTCTAAAGTCCACCATGAACAAGTACTATGCGAGAGTGAGTGCTCGCGATGTGCTGCCCACCAAGTGGGTGTGCATTCCTCTCTCGCTATGGTTTGAAGGAGGACTTCGGCATGATGTATGAGAACATCGTTATGACCGCCTTCTCCACCCTCGCTACTGACATTCGCTGCACATGGGAGTTCCTCTCGACCTTCCACAATGACCTTGCACTCCAACAACATCATTGAACTGTAAGTTTCGTACTTAATGGGCAACCCAAAAGTCTTACTTTCTATGAGTTTTGTGATTGCTTTGGGTTCTCCTATGAGGGAGAGCTCGATATTACTGAAGAAGTCCTCATGGAGGCAATGTTCGCTTGGGAGAAATTTTTTATTTACGGGGATATTGACTACATGAGGAAGAAGAGCGCCACCATCCAAAATCCCATCATTCACTACTGCGCCACCTTCTTGGAAAATTCTATTTTTGGGAAGGGAGACATCAGGGAAATGGCTAGCCCTAAGATATGTGTGCTTTACATGGCTCTCCATCCATAGATGGTACATAAGGTAAACTTCAATGCATTGCTAATCCAACACTTTTGCCACCAAAGGTCGGCCCATTCAGGAGGTATTCATTGTCGTGGTCTAATCACTCAAATTGCCTATTCTAGGGAGTTCATCCTACTCCAAGCAATACTAGTGCCAGGTAGTAAATACTTGGATGGGGTTCACATGGCAAGCACCAAATACATGGGAGTGTATAGGTCTCACCATCCTTCCCGTGCATACAAATTTTATTATGAACCTAACGGTGAATTTCACCAAATTAAGCTTCCTGTTTTCAAGCTTTTGGTTTGCTAGGAAGGCAGAGTTGGGTCCTCAACGAGGAGGAGTTCCAACAAGCAATAATCATCTTGGGTAGGATTGCACCCCAGGAGGAAACCTCACTTGGGAAAATGCGAGTGTGGACCAAGAGCAGCACCAACAGGAGGAACAGCAAGGATGGAACACCATGGGATGGTATGACTATGTTCAGTAGCACCAGCATTAGCAACATCACTTCCCCCAATACTAGCAGCAGCAGAACATGCCACCACCTCAGCCGGGATACAACTATGTCCCAAGAGGTGAGTATGATCACTTGGTGTCTCGTGTCGGTAGTGTGGAGAACACACTGCATTATGTGAATGCCAATGTCACTACCCTCACTCAAAATTTCACCCATTTCATGTCTGAATTCCCATACTACTATCTGTATAATCAGTAGCAGCCGCCGCCCAACAATGGCGATGGTAATTGATCCAAGATAGGCTAAGAGTCTAAGCTTGGGGAGGTGGAAATCCTCCCCACTTTTTACATTCATATTTTGTCTTCTTATTTTAATTTGTTTACCTTTCTTTAGTTGCATGTTTACTTTCAGTTTGCATTGATAAAAATAAAACACAAAAAATTATACTAGCTTTTATCTTGTTTTGTGTAAAGCTCTCTCTGTTTTATTTTTGATTTTTCAGCAGATTATTCACTTCAAGTGACTTAGCGATGGAGAAGAACGTGAGGGGTCGATTTAAGTGTGAAATGAGCAAGCAAGAGGAGGTACCACATTCTTATTCTTCCCTCTTCTTGTAAGTTTATTCATGAACACTTTATTTTTGTTCGGTTGCACTTGAGTCTCGTTCCCCATTGAGCGTGTTATATTTTGGAACTTACTCTCAAAGGTAGTGTCACTACATTGGTTTTGACTTATGAAAATTACTCTTAGTTTGAAAAACAACCGCATTGGATCAATTCCAGTATTTTTAAGAACAAGAGAAAGTGTCTTTGATCCAACTTTGGTGCCATGTTTTTGTCTTAAGGGTTTAATCTTAGCAGCACTCAACCCCAAATCTTAAAGATTCTGACTTGATAACACTTTCTGAAAAAGATTTGTTTCAAGGAATGGAAATTTCGTGGTGGTTGTGACGATAACAAACTTCTCTTGATAAGTTGAAAGGCAATGTTTTAAGTTGAAATAAATTGTGAAAGTACCAAAACTTCATGGAGCTAACAACTTCGATGGACTATGAATGATCTTGAGTTCATCTCAGATTTTAGCTATATGTTGGCTAGACATTTGTAGCAATGCTACAGTGTGTAAAATTTTAGTCCATGGGCTGAAGTACTAAAGCGAAAGTGAATTCTTATCAAGGTTTGTGCTAAAGTTATTTGATTCAATTGAAGTCTTGGCATCACCTCACCACTAAAGAATTAAAAGTTCTTGAAAGTCAAGGAAAAGATTGGGTGTTAGAAGGCCATGAATTTTGAAGTGGGTGTTAATGAAAATCTCTAAGTTTATCCTTCTTTGGACATTTACTAGTGCACCCTTAATTTGACTGAAGCATTGTTGCTAAAAATAATTTTATTCTCATAAGAAGACAGGTGCTGAAATAATTGATTCGCAAGCCTAAACCAAATTCTTGATAATCCCTTTTGAGTTTAAGATTTATTAGCTAGCAAATTACACGTGGTTAGGAAGCAAACTTAAGTGCAACTGTTCAAATATAGTATCCTCATGTTTAAGGTTGCAGGATTTGTGATGATCGAATATGATACCACCTTGGACTGGTGAGTTTACCTACCTAAGTTTATTTCTCGCTATTATTATTTTTTTTCTTTGTCACTCGAGGGCGAGTAACAGCTAAGCTTGGAGAGGTTGATAGCTCCAAAATTTGACACTTTTTATCAAGGATTTTCCATTGGTTTTCACTTTGTTTCATTGATTTTGACCTTTCAACTAACGCTAATATCGCAAGTTAGCGAAACCTTGTTCTTTTGTGATGAGCTTCAGGTACTGGACTTTTTGGAAAGGTCTGAGAGCATTTATGGGCTAATCACACCTAAATGAGCAAATATCTAATTGAAGACAATTCCATCAGAGGTCTAGTGAGGCTTTAACAACCTGTAGTATGATCGGAGGCCGCCTGTATCGTCCGCCCATACCACACAAGATTTTATTCATTATATCAATACAAGCAACTTTCGTGAAGGTGGGGAGGGCAAAATACGTACACAGCCGCCACATACCATCCCAGAAGAGAGGAGATCAGATCTTAAGGAGAAGAAGAACCTCACCTCATTCTTCGAAGATATCTAGCCTCTTGATCATCAACTCCACCATAATTCCCCACTTGTACTGAGATAGAGAGAGAGAGATTTACATGTAAGATTAGGAGTTTGAACCTCTATTCCTACTTTGGTTTGTATTTTATTTGATCTTCAACTTCATTGTGGTTTGCTATGGTAACAATTGAGATAATTTCCATTTGCAATATGATTATGTCTTTGATCTATTCTCCTCTAATGTGTGAGTAAATCCCCATAGGAGTGGGAGATGTACGGAATTGGTGAGATGTGATGTGCCTCCTTTATTTCCATCCATTTGTGATTATTGTCGTGATTATTATATTGTGAGAATGATTATCTATGTATGCCTAACGCTTGTTATCCAATTTAATGGCCCAGGTAACATGATCCAGAGATCTCATAGATATGAACTTGTTTACTAGTGAATCGGTGATCCCTGAGTGACACAGCCGATATCAAATAGGAGCTAGTATAACTCGAGGAAAACTAGTCGAAAGAACTTTATTAATGTGATGACCATGACTTTGGTAATAGGCAGAAGGATCATTGGAATCGAGAAGATCTACCAAGAGGACTCTTGATTGGTATATGGGTTGCTTGCCTACTCACATATGAATAAGAAGTACTATACTCACTTATCCCATTTATTCCATTTGGCACATTCACTATCACCATGAACCATTTCTCTCCACTCCTAACTTTTCATCTGCAGGAAACCTTAAACAACCTCCGTGCTATTTTAATTTTATGGTATTTACTTTAAGTACCGTTCAATACTCAAAACCACTTCATTTACACTCATTTGTTTCCACCTCAACTCTTGTAGTCAATTCACTCGTGATAAGTGACACCTTGAGTGCGACAAAAACACCACAGATAAACATCTTTCTAAGCTCCTTATTGGGATTGATATAAAAACTAGAACTAATACTCCCACGAAAACATGTTCTGATGAACCATTTCTCTTGTAGGCCATCACCCGGCTGACAAGTGTGATGGTGGATGGAGGGAGGGGCATGACCTAATTTACGGTCGCACTCTCCAATGCATGCACATACCATGCGTTTGGGCCAGCTTGTGATACTTGCATTTTGTATCATCATAATATCCACATATAGGACTAGTTTATATTGTTATTTGCATTGTTATATCTTTGTTTATGCATATTTTAGATGATTTACAGGACTTTCCTACAAAGTCCTTTGTTTTGGTATTTAGTTTATGGGAGATAGAAAACCTCCTTTTTCGTATTTTGCTATTTCAGGGACTTTCTGGGCACCAGTTAATTCTAGGAAAAATACCACAGAAGTTTTTAATCACGAGAAGTACATTGGGCACTGGAACTACGTGAGGGGAGCCACGAGGTACAAAAGAGCCTAGGTGGCATGGCCACCTTACTAGGTCATTCCACCCAGGCCCGTCGGGGCCTCGAGCGTCTCCTCAGCTCTCCCTTTTATAGACGCCTTTATTTCGCCCAAAAACCTATGTCATATTTTCTGACGAATTACAAAGGCGATGATGTAGGCGAAAGTCCTCTTCTACTTCGGAAGAGGGCAGATCCTAGTGCTCCGAGGGCTCTAGAGAGAGGTAAATCGAAGCCATCTTCATAAACACTCCTCCTTGGCATAGGGGGAGGCTTCTCCATCACCATCTCTATCATCCCCGACATTAACAGCATCTCCATATCGAAGATCCACATCACCCCTCATAGTTCGTGATAAGATCAAACCTGGATATAGTTTTAGTGCCTTGTGCATGATTGTGCTTGGTAACTTGTCATTATTTGGAGGTGAAGTTATATTTTCAGATTGTATTGTATTCCATATGCCACTGATCCATATTGATATCATGTTTCGCCATTGTGAGTAGTTCCCCATGTTCCTGAGGGAATATGATGAATTGGCTATGATTTTTACATAGTATGCAATGAGTATTTGGTTAACTTTTAATGTTTTATCTAGTTCTATGATGGTAATATGCGAATGTCGACTTCATAATACTTCACCTATAAGGGATCATAGGGTTGCACCTTAGTGTAATGAAGAGAGCAGGGAGGGACGGAATGACAGAAACCGTGTCCTGAGTCTTTGAGTTGTATTAAGGGAGTTCTAGATCAGGGACCTTGGAACTTTATGCTGTGGTTAGACTTTATGTCTTAATGAATCCTTTGTTTGCACATGAAAATGGCCTTAGGACCAATCATAAGGGTTGTACTTGCTCATGTATATGACTGCACCTATTTTAGGCTCCGTCCAAGAGAATAAAACTTGACAATATACTTACCATGTTGTTGTAGAAATCTTTATGCTAAGTAAATCCATGTCACCCTCATGAACATTTGTCACATATAAGAACACACACTTGAGGTTTTCCTCTTGCTGCATAGAGTACTAGGAGTTCACTGAAAAGAGCATCTACTTTATTGCAATTTACTTTACAACAATTTACTTTTCTGCAAACTATAAACCCAAAAACACCAAACCTTTGCATCTTTTATTGTTTTACTCGTCAAACTTTCTAACCAATACCTTCAGCTCCTTGTGGGTTCGATAGCCTTTTCTTTACTTAAATGTACTACAATAGATCTCCTGCACTTTGGACACATCAGCATGCTAGCCGGTCCAAAAGCTACATGCCCGGGTTAGGGACCAAAGGAGCCGGTAGAAGCGTATGTATGCGGGTCACCGCTAAGGCTAACTGGATGGTGTGTGGGATGGAATGGCCGATCATTCAGAATTCAGGCAAGGGTTGTGTAATCATGGTGCCATATGATTCTTCTCGGATCCGAAGCCTTAGACCGTGCAAGAGGTCTGCGCACGGTCTGACAACCTCGCGAGCCATCGATGAGCCAAGGAGGCATCTCCCAGAGGTTGGCGGGTGAAGGCCCGCAAAGGGATTTAGGAGCAAACCCGGGTGAGCAGATTTGACTTCCTCGATCCTTCTTTGGGAGAGGAAGCAAGTGGCGCTGATCACTCTGACTTAAAGTGGTGGCCACTTAGGAAGATCCAATAGGATACTAGGGAGAGGGTTGAGTTGGTGCTGGACTATCCGTGAAACACTGACGAAAGGAAGCCGAGAAGGAGAAAGAAGTGATGGCTCGGTGTTGATGTAGAGCTCGTTCGGAACCCCAAGAGGAAGGTATGATGAGCACAGCAGCAAGTTTCCCTCAGTTATGAAACCAAGGTTTAATCGAACAAGTAGGAGCAAGGAAACACCCCAAAGGTGTTGCTAGCTGAGCCTTGGCAGGGCGCACTACCAGTGCTAGTAGCAACGTGGAGACCTGCACAACATAACCATAGAACTTTGTCCCCAACTTGCGATGAGGTTGTCAATCTCACCATGTTTTGTTGAAAACAAAGGATTAAACGTATTGAATGGAAGGAAGTAAAAGTTTGCAGAAAGTAAACACGAAGCAGTAAACAGTTTGTAGATTGTATGTAAAGAAAATGGACCGGGATCCATAGTTCACTAGAGGTGGCTCTCCTTAAGATAGATAACATGCTGGGTGAACAAATTACAGCGGGTCAATTGACAAACATCGAGAAAGCAATACATGCATATACTAATCATCTTGACTCCTTTGGAACTTGATTGGGCATTACAACATTATACATAGACCGCCATCCAACTGCATCTATGACTAATAATCCACCTTCAGGTTATCATCTGAACCCCCTCCAGTATTAAGTTGCAAGCAACAGATTATTGCTTTACGAATTGCGTGTAATGTAAACAATAAGATTGTTCTATGAACAAAGGATTGTTGTTTTCTCCCTAGTAGCAACATCACATCTAGTACCTTAGAGATTTCTGTCACTTCCCTAGATTACCAGAGGCATGAACCCACTATCGAGCATAAATACTAACTCTTGGAGTTGCTAGCATCTAATTGGCCAAGATAGCTACTAACAACGGAAAGCATGCAAGATCACAAATAACAAAGACATGATAAAATCAATAATCAATCTGAAATAGCATCTCAATATCCATCGGATCCCCACAAACACAACATGCAGAATTACAAATAGATGATCTTGATCATGAATGGAGCTCACAAGATCCAGACATGAAAGCACAAAGGAGGAGAACCAGCCATCTAGCTACTACATGGATCTATAGTCCAAGGATAAACTACTCACGCATCACACCGGAGGCTTGCATGGTGATGAAGAAGGCCTCCAGGGTGAATTCCCCTCTCCGGCAGGGTGCTGGGAAGAGCTTCCGATCCCTCCCGATCTAGGGATGGAAATGACGGCGGATACAAACTCTTTCGTGGATTTTTGATAGGGCCCTTAGGGTTTTCGTTCCGAGGGCATCTTATAGGCAGAAGGAGAGGCCGAGGGGGTGCCTGGGCTGGCCACACCACCCCCTGGCGTGGCCAGGCCTGGCCGCGCGGCCAGGTGGTGTGGTGCCCCTGGCTCCTCTCCGTCTCGTATTTTGGCATCTGATGACTTCCAGAAAAATAGACACTTTGGCTTTTGTCCCGTCCAATTCCGAGAATATTCATTTTCTGACTTTCCTGGAACCAAAAATAGCAGAAAACAGGCAGCTAGCACTGTGGCTCTTGTTAATAGGTTAGTCCAAGAAATCATATGAAAAGTACTCCAAAGTGTGGACAAAACACAAGAAAGTGGATAAAACCAAGCACGGAACATAAAAAGTTATAGATACATTTGCAATGTATCAAGAAGTTGGGTCAAATCACACCAACAGACCCCAGCTCATAGAGTCATCTCCTGAGCCAAACCCAGAGGCAGGCGGCCAGAGAACGGGAGTCACTCGGGGGCTATGTTTGGCGCCTCCTCATCGAATCCAACTAGCATGATGGAGATACTGAGCCATCCATTACCGCGAAGTTCTTCTTTGGCATACATGATAAGTTCTTTCTTGGGAGGTTCGCTAGAGCTAGGCCCCAAAATATTAGTGACCTTTGCTTCGTAGTTGACAACATCGTACTTCGTTCGGCTATAGAGTAGTCTAAGGCAAAGGAACTCATCAGGTGATACACAAAAGACCCTGGTGGCCCGTAGCCAGGAGGGCCGACCATCGGGCCTAAAGCCAGAGGATGGGAGAGGAAGGAGTGGAGCGACCTTGACAAGGTGCACTACCATGGTACAACCAGCTCCGGCAAGAAGGACAACACCGACATAATGTGCATCACTTGAGTAAGATCTAGAGGCTTCACCCTAGGTAGGCGGGGATTCGATTCCCACGAGTATCAAGATCAAGGAGGAACCTGGGGCTTCACTGCGGGTCAGAAGGGATTTGACTCCCACATGAACTAGGAGCCAGAAAAAGCCTGAAGCTTCACTCCAAGCAAGCTAGCAGTCAATGGCCCAAGCACTTTTATTATTCTTTTAACAAGTGTTTATTTTGTAGCTGATCAACCACCAGGTTCCTGGACCATGCCATTCTTGTAACCTTGATGTATCAAGGTACCTAAGGTAATACAGGAAAATGTCCTAGTTCATATTTTAGTGCACTAGCACATTTTTTCCTGCATAAAAGCTAAAAATGTTCCCGGGTGATTGCTTCTCGCCAAATAGTGTACGTGCCCTAACTGGCACCTCCCACAACAACACGAATAATATGTGAAATTAAAGACTAAGCTCGGGGATAAGCAGCATAAAAGGTCTCAGTTAGGGTCATTCCCCTGCTTGTTTGCCTCTTCATGGAGGATGGTCGAACTCTTTTCTACACTTGCATGGTCTGGCTTCAATTATAACTAATCATGTACCTGGCATTCTGGGTAACTAATTCCTTTGGCTACATGTGCAAGGAGATGGAGTGCTTCACTACAGGTAAACCAATCCCATTAGGTGGTCCACCTTGGAGCGCACCAGCGAAGGAGAAGGGAGAACCTGTATAGAAGAGTCGGGCAACAACAACCGTTGTGCCCCTATCATCCAAAAGAACCTAGGTACTTCATAGACACCATATAGTTTGTAGAGCACCTAATGTAGTTCTTGATATGTGTTCCTCTTTGGGCCACGCTAGAGTTAAGTAGAATGCTTGTCGTGGGCCACGCATGCCCAATGTACAGCTCAAACCCATGATTTGCTCATGTAAAAATACAAGGGAGTGGCTATAAAATTATGTAGTTTAAGAGACTCAAAAATGGGTAGATTATATTTGTGTGCATTGTATCCATGCATATAAAATCCGGTAGAACTAAAATCTTTTTGATAGAACTTGTCAAAGTGATTTAAGTTCCACTTGAGCTGGTAATTTAGGACAAGTTCATCATGCTAAGTGTTCATACTTTGAAACAATCTTTGGTAAACTTCTATGTTAGGAAGTGTAGATATATAACTCGTGAAGAAAAGTGAACCAACAACACACACTCTCAAAGAACAAATAATAATTTGATGCTTAACTTATCTTCTCTGATCATCAATTAACACATCTGCAGAATAATTCTTAGCACATGATCACTCCACCAAGACAAAGTCAAATCTATTCTTATCTTATCTTATTGTATCTTATCTTAAACCCCATCTCATCTACCAACACATGTGAATGACAAGAGTAATGTAACAAGCAAATCATCCAAGTATACAAACCAAATCTTGATCTATCTAAACCTAGACTAAATTGTTCTTCTCTATCCAAAAACTTCCTATAAGCACCAGGATGAGATATGTACTTAATACTATGTCTTAAGTAACATTCTGAATTCCGTCTTAGTGAATACGCTGGATAAACAAGTATCCATTTCAAAGACTTACCAAGTATGAGCAATATGAACAAAATAAATTATTTACTAAAACTATGGAGGAACAATCTACCATTTTGAAGAATATTAGTCATCAACTTGAGAGTTTGAATAGGGAAATTCCTAGTTTGCAATTGAAACTTTCTAATGCTAAAAGAAATATATCATCTTTGTCTGAAGCACAATCCTCTTTGATTAATAAAATGGCTGCTAAACCTGAAACTATTGAGAATCCCTTTGCTTCTACTAATGCCATACAAGTTAGAATTGATGAAAATGTTAGACTATTAGCTGAATTGCATGCTAAGTGGGAAAGAGCAGATGAAATTGCTAGAAACATTAGTGTTTCTACTATCACTGCCACTAGTGTTGAGGCTAGTAATAGCTCTACTACTTTAGATGATAATTATGATTTTGATCTTGATGGTTGCAATATCTCTGAAGTTATTAAGTTCCTACAAAATCTTGCTAAAAGTCCTAATGCTAGTGATATGAATATGGCCTTTACAAAACACATTACTGATGCTCTCATAAAGATTAAAGAAGAAAAGATGAAACATAAAGCTTCTATTCCTATAAAACAAGAAGATGGTTGGGAACCCATCATTAATATGAAAGTGAATGATTTTGATTTTAAAGCTTTATGTGATCTTGATAGTAGTGTTTCTATTATGCCTAGAAAGATTTATGATATGCTTGATTTGCCACCATTGGAAGATTGTTATTTGAATGTCCCACTTGATGATAATGCTAAAAAGAAACTCATGGGGAGTATTAATGATGTTCTTATTATGGTTAAAAATGCCTATGTCCCCGCTGATTTCTATGTTTTGGATGTTGAATGCAATGCTTCTTGTCCTATTACTTTGGGAAGACCTTTTCTTAGAACTGTTGGTGTCATTATTGATATAAAAGAAGGCACCATTAAATATCAACTCTCACTCAAGAAAGGTATAGAACACTTCCCTAAGAAGAGAGAGAATATCCCTTTTGTTTCTCCTATGAAAACAAAATTTGCTTTTAATGCTTCTTCATTTGAGAACACTTGATGCTTTTCTTGCTTCTTATGCCTAACTTAAAGGCGTTAAAGAAAAGTACTTATAGGGAGATAACCAAAAAGTTTTAGATGAGTCTTGGAAGTTATTCCTTATCCTTTTTATTTGCTTTTTGTGCCAAGAGTAACCTCTAATGAGAGAGAAGTAATGACTGAGAAAGTTGTTGTCTCGAAACAGATTTTTGTGCTTCACCGTAAAAATTCGTGTAAAATCTCTGTATGTCATTTCGAGGCGTAAAATTTTGTGCTTCTGCCCCAGGTTGTTATCTAACTTTCGTTAGTTCAACACTTTTTGATTTGAGCAACACAAGGTCTTCGGAAAAATTCGTCTTTACATGCTGGTCTGTTTTGACAGATTTCTGCCATTATTTGGATTTGCTTCTTGTTGGTTTCTTTTTGAGTTCTTTTGGGGAATTGAGCTTTTTGAGGGAAGTGCTACAGTAGATTGTGTTTTAATGGAAGTTTTATTGGCGTTGAAACTGAACCTAAAGACTTATTATCTTGAGTGCACTAATGTTGCTAATAAAGATTGTGCGAAGTTTTATATGAAGGAAAAATTTCAGGTGTATGGAAGGAATGAGTGATGAGATGAAGGATGGACTAAATCTCAAGCTTGGGGATGCCACGCGTGTCAACCCAAGAAATATCCAAGGAGTACAAGCGTCAAAGCTTGGGGATGCCCAAGGCATCCCCTTCTTCATTAATAAAAATCTCAGGTTTCTTCCAAACACTTCATTTTTATTGTTTCATCCACAGTTGTGCTGTTCTTGGAGCGTCTTCTTTTTCGTTTTCGTTTTTCATTTTCTTGGTTTTATTAGTTTTCTGAATAAATTGGTTGGACCCCCTTTTTCATACATTGGCTTTCAAATAGTTTGGTTTGGATTGGAAAAGAAGAGGAAAGTGCATGCTTAAGTGGTAAAGAGAGCTTGTTTTTAACTGTGGCCTATGCTTTGTCATGCCATGCTTGATATTGTTTTGCCTTTATGCTTATTATTCTTTGTTGTAGCATGACTTGTTATAAACAATTGAGATTGCTTAATGTGCCTTTGAAGAATCATGCGTTTTTTAGCATATTAAAGCATAGTATTGTGGTATTCTCCTTTGATGCTTTATTTGGGTTGACTTGGCACATGCTCACGCCATGTTATTACTATCCCAAGTCATCATAAGCCTTTATGATCCTTTAGTTTTCAACTTGTAGTATCACTTTATGCTTTGATTAATGACGTTTTGTCGCTCTGCATGATTATGGCTATTATTGATCTCTTAGTTGGTCGCTCCCAGTCTTTTGCAAGCCTCCAAAACCAAGTATGAGTTCCACTCATGCATCCAACTCCTAAAACCAAGTTATTCCAAAGAGTCCACCATACCTACCTATTAGCATATGATATTCCAAGTATATTCCTGCTTTTGTTTACCTTTCGAATTAAAGTTTTTATGAGAAAACTAGTGATTAAAGCTCTCACGAACTTGATGGCACACTTTACTTTTCTTTCCCTTAATAAACTTGAACCATTGTGTCGTCTATGTTGTATATTCTTGCACTTATATGTTGGGGATTAGCAGAACCATGCTGTCATGGGGAATGCTTTCAACGCACTTGTACTTTGTACCTAGTTGGTATCATGCTCTTTTGTCTATGGATGTCGTCGGTGTGAAATGAAAGGGGAGCTTGTAAGTCCATGGAGTTATGTATGTGTGTTAGAGAAATGCCTGGGCCGCTGGTCTAATCCATGCTGTCATGGTGGAAACCTGCAGCGTAACCATAATGAGTTGTCTATGAAGCATTCTTCTTATAAAAAAAGAGTCAGATATTGAGAAAAAAGAGAAAAAGAAAAAAAAGATATGAGAAAAGAGGAAAGAGAGAAAAAAGCACCATATTCCCATGGTAAATAAGAAGATTGTTGAGATGCTCGTTGTCTGCTTGACTTGTCATTTTGATATGGGGATTCTTCCGTATCATCGGGCAAGGGGTACCCTGTTGGCGGTTCTCTATGATACACATGTACTTACTATGACAAGAACTTACCGGTGACTAAACTTGAGTAGCATGAGGAGCGGCCCTCGTATTCAAGAGACATGAGATTTCCAACTTATACTTCGTCAAGCATATACACCATAGTTTGTTCACTTTAACCTTAATCACTTCAAGATGCTTATGATAGGGCAATGAGAGCTGAAAGCTAATAAGTACCATAATTTTTGGAAGCTCTTTATGAGACTTGAATCCCTACTTCCTTCTATGAAGGCCTTTCTGTTACTTTTATGTTTAGTCTCCACCTTCTATCTTTATGCACCTACTTTGAGAGCATAGTGGCCATTCTTAGTTCTATGTGCATTGTCCCAAGACTTCTTGATTGATGCATAATTTTGATATTGCTTGTTCTTAAACTATTTGTATCTAGTCACTCTTATGAACTTTGAAGGTGTCCTATGCATTTATGTTTGCTACTCTATGAGGGACAAGCTAAATGCCACTATGCTATGTTTTTCTTTATGTGAAACAAACAAACGTCTTGCAAAGCATTGTTATTCATGAATCTTTTGTTTGTGCCTTTTCATGTTACAACATAGTTGCTTTGTCTTATTGCTAGAATTTTATCTTTCATGTTATGATTGAAGTACTATGATCCCAGCTATCAATGTTTTACAAATACTTTGATCAAGTCTATGATGGTGCATGTCACCTCAAAAATTATTATTTCTTTTTATCACTTACCTACTCGAGGACGAGCAGGAGTTAAGCTTGGGAATGTTGATACGTTGCTAACGTATCCATAATTTTTGATGTTTAATGCTTGGTTTTATCTACTTTCTTGTGTTTTGTTCCCACTTTAGAGTACTTTCTATACACTTTCTTGGACTAACCTATTAATAATAGCCACAGTGCCAGTTGCTTGTTTTCTGCTATTTTTGGTTCCAGGAAAGTCAGAAAATGAATATTCTCGGAATTGGACGGGACAAAAGCCGAAGTCAGTTTTCCACCGAGGGACACAAGGAGCCAGAATACGAGACGGAGAGGGGCCAGGAGGCCGCCACACCACCTGGCCGTGCGGCCCAGCCTGGCCCGTGCCAGGGGGTGGTCTGGCCGCCTCCGGCACCCCCTTAGCCTCCCCTTTCGCCTATAAGATGCCTCCGATACAGAAACCCTAAGTACCCGATCAAAATTCCACAAAAGAGTCTATAGCCGCCGTCATCTCCATCCCTAGATCGGGAGGGATCTGAAGCTCTTCCCGACACCCTGCCGGAGAGGGGAATTCACCCTGGAGGCCTTCTTCATCATCATGCAAGCCTCCGGTGTGATGCGTGAGTAGTTCATCTCTGGACTACGGGTCCATGTAGTAGCTAGATGGCTGGTTCTCCTCCTTTGTGCTATCATGTTTAGATCTTATGAGCTCCGTTCATGATCAAGATCATTTATTTGTATTCCTACATGTTGTGTTTGCGGGGATCCGATGGATATTGAGATGCTATTTCAGATTGATTATTGATTCTATCATGTCTTTGTTATTTGTTATCTTGCATGCTTTCCGTTGTTAGTAGCTATCTTGGCCAAGTAGATGCTAGCAACTCCAAGAGTTAGTATTTATGCTCGATAGTGGGTTCATGCCTCTAGTAATCTGGGGAAGTGACAAAAATCTCTAAGGTACTAGATGTGTTGTTGCTACTAGGGAGAAAACAACAATCCTTTGTTCATAGAACAATCATATTGTTTACTTTACACGCAATGCGTAATGCAATTATCTGTTGCTTGCAACTTAATACTAGAGGGGGTTCATATGATAACCTGAAGGTGGATTATTAGTCATAGATGCAGTTGGATTACGGTCTATGTATAATGTTGTAATGCCCAATCGAATCTCAAAGGAGTCAAGATGAGTAGTATATGCTTATTTCTTTCTCGATGTTTGTCAATTGCCCTGCTGTAATTTGTTCACCCAACATGTCATCTATCTTAAGGAGAGCCACCACTAGTGAACTATAGACCCCGCTCCTTTCTTTTACTATCAATATACAATCAAATGTTTACTGTTTTCTGTTTACTTTCTGCAAACTATTACTTTCTTCCACTTGATACGTTTAATCCTTTGTTTTCAGCAAAATCGGTGAGATTGACAACCTCATCGCAAGTTGGGGCAAAGTTATGTGGTTGTATTGTGCAGGTCTCCATGTTGCCGCTGACGCCGGTAGTGTGCCCTACCAAAGTCCAGCTAGCAACACCTTTGGGGTGTTTCCTTGCTCCTACTGGATTGATAACCTTGGTTTCATAACTGAGGGAAAACTTGCTGCTGTGCTCATCATACCTTCCTCTTGGGGTTCCCCAACGGGCTCAATATATTTTGGGCTAAGCAATGTACTTTGTGATAGCCCAAATAAGCGTCTTGATCTATCTCTATAGATTTTGATGCCTAATATATATGATGCTTTACCAAGGACCTTCATCAAAAAACTGCTATTGAGATTACTTTTAACACTACTTAAAAGATCTATATCATTTCCAATCAATAATATGTCATCCACATATAATATTAGACATGCTACAGAGCTCCCTCTCACGTTATTGTAAATACAAGCTTCTTTGTAAGTTTGGACAAATCCAAACCCATTGATCACCTCATCAAAGCGGAGATTCCAACTCCGGAATGCTTGTTTCATTCCATAAATGGATAATTGAAGTTTGTGTACCTTGTCAGCATCCTTAGGATCGACAAAACCCTTGGGTTGTACCATATACAACTCTTCCTCAATGTTACCATTACGGAATAATGTTTTTACATCCATTTGCCAAATTTCGTAATGAAAAAATGCAGCAATTGCTAACATAATCCTAACTAACTTTTGCATCACTATGGGAGAGAAAGTATCATCATAGTCAACTCCTAGAATTTGTCAAAACCCCTTTATGACAAGTCGAGCTTTATAGATGGTCACATTATGTACCATCAGGTTAGTTTTATTCTTGAAAATCCATTTGTTCTCAACAGCCTTATGGTCGTGAGGTAGGTCCACCAAAGTCCATACTTGATTTTCGTACATGGATCCCATTTCATATTGCATGACTTCTAGCCATATGTTGGAATCTGGGATCATAGTCGCTTCTTCATACATCGCAGGGTCATCATTTCCATCTACCATGAAATTCATGATAGGATCACCATATAGTTCAGGACCTGCACGTGTCCTTGGTGACCTACGAGGTTCAGTAGTATCCTATTTTAGAGTTTCATGATATTTATCGTTAGTTTCCTCTTCATTTGGTGAAGTCAACTACGGAACAACTTCCGGTGCTACGCCACCCGCCATTCCATCAAGAGAAGATTCAACAACCTCGTTGAGTTCTACCTTCCGACTACACACACCTTTCACGAGAAACTCCTTCTCTAGAAAGGATCCATACTTGGCAACGAAAACCTTGCCTTCAAATATGTGATAGAAGGAATACCCAATTGTTTCATGACAACCAAGTATGGACCTTGGTGGATATTCCTGAAGGCTGCAAAGCTAGACTGTAGAGAATAAATGGATCTTCAAGAAAAAGACTAATGATGACGGCAACATCACTGTCTACAAAGCTCAACTTGTTGCAAAAGGTTTCCGACAAATTCAAGGAGTTGACTATGATGAGACATTCTATCGTAGCAAAGCTTAAGTCTATTTAGGTTTTACTAGTAGTTGCTGCACATTTTGATTGTGAAATATCGCACATGGATGTGAAGACCGCTTTCCTGAATGGTAACCTTGAGGAAGAGTTGTATATAATGCAACTGTAAGGTTTTGTTAATCCAAAGGATGTTGGGAAAGTGTGCAAGCTTCAGTGTTCCATTTATGGACCGAAGCAAGCATCTCAGAGCTGGAATCTTCGATTTGATCAAGTTATCAAAGGTTTTGGATTTCTCCAAAACGAGAAACAAGACTGTATTTATAAGAAAATGAGTGGGAGATCAATGACATTCCTAGTACTATATGTGGATAACATATTTCTAATAGGGAATGATCTGAATCTTCTGAATAGCGTAAAAGATTATTTAAACAGTAAATTCTCTATGAAGGACATGGGTGAAGCTGCATATATATTAGGCATTAAGATCTATAGAGATAGATTGAAGCGCTTACTAGAACTAGGTTAGAGTACTTACATAGAGAAAGTTCTGAAATGGTTCAGAATGGGTGAGGTCGAGAAAGGGTTCTTGCCCATCATGAAAGGTAAACCGTTGAGTGCGATTCAATGCCCAAAAACGGAACATGATAAGGAAACAATGAAAGGTGTTACCTATGCGTCAGCCATAGGTTCCATCATGTATACCATGATGAGCACTTGACCAGATGTAGCCCTAGCTCTTAGTTTGAATAGTCGCTTCCAAAGAAACCATGTGATGGTTCATTGGACTATAGTTAAGAACATCCTCAAGTATTAGAAAAGAACTAAGGATATGGTTCTTGTATTTGGACGACATGATGAAGAACTTGTCGTAACGGGTTACGTGGATGCAAGCTCCAACACTGATCCAAACTACTCGAAATCTCAAACATGGTATGTGTTTTTGGTAAACGGTGGCGCGGTCAGCTTGAGGAGCGGGAAGAAATCCTCCGTAGCACAATCTACAATGGAATCGAAGTACATTACTGCCTTGGAAGTGGCAAATGAAGCTGGCTAGCTGAGTATGTTCATGACCAAATTTAGAGTGTTCCCAAGCGTGCAAGACCCTATGTGCATCTACTGCGACAACATTGGGGCCATTGCAAACACGAAGGATCAGAGGTTCCACTCCACTACCAAGCACATACTCCGATATTACCATGTAATAAGAGACTTGGTTAGCAAGGGTAACATTAGAGTTTGCAAAGTACATACATATGTGAATGTAGCAGATCCATTCACAAATCCTCTACCACGAGCTAAGCATGATCAACATCAGGATGCTATTTGTGTTAGATTGTTGCCAAATGTAAACTAGTTTATTTGTACTCTAGTGCAAGTGGGAGACTGAAGAAGATATGCCCTAGAGGCCAATAATAAAGTTGTTTTTATTGATATATCTCATATGTTCATAATAGTTTTGTATCATGCTATAACTGTATTAAGTGGAAACATTAATACACGTGTGATATATAAACAAACCAAGTCCCTAGTATCCTCTAGAAGACTAGTTCGTTGGGCAGCCGATGATTGAAGTTTCCCGATTATTGACTTTTTATGTCAACTGACAACAAGGTCACTTCATTAGATGAATGATGTGATGGACACACACCCAAACGTAGTATTACAATGCGATCCAGTCACAAAGTTCAGCATTGCAATATCTAGCAAAGCGTAGTAACTCAGTCTTTTGACCGTGAGATCATGTTTAATCACTATAACCCGTGGCTGCTTTGATCACATGAACCGTCAGACCATAACATGGTGATCATAAAGTGTGTATTGGGTATTCCAAAGGGATATGTTGAGGCGTATGTATTAAGATCGGGATTTGCCTATCCGGGTGATGCACAGATACTCTGGGCCCACTCGGTGAGATTACATCAATGAGCTTGCAATCATGTGACTGGGTCAAGGTGATGTTATATCACATGAATGAATAAATATGTTTTTCGATAACAAATCGAACTAGGTATGTCGATACTAGACATCAGATCTTGGACAAACCAGGTATCGTAGTGTAAAAGGAATGGGACTCAACATTTAAGGTTCAAGCAATCAATTAATTCGTGGAATGCAAAGGGGCCATCATGAGTTTCCAGACACTGCTGTTGGTCATTGATCAGAGAGAGGTCTCGATCATGTATGAGCATTCCTAAACTATAAGGGTGTCACGCTTAAGGGTGGAGACGCTTAGGGTTGATATGTGGTCATAAGAGAAATAGTAGAGAGAGTACCGGAATTGTTTCGTGGAAATACCGAAGATGTTCGGAGGGCCTCGAAAGGTGTTTTGAAGTGTAAGGAATGAATTAATATGTATTTATTATTAACTAAACTAAATTAATTAATTAATATGTATTTAATTATTAAAAAGGAGCAAAGCCCACCTAATGGGCCTTTTGATACGTTGCTAACGTATCCATAATTTTTGATGTTCCATGCTTGGTTTTATCTACTTTCTTATGTTTTGTCTATACTTTGGAGTACTTTTCATATGATTTTTTAGACTAACCTATTAACAAGAGCCAGAGTGCCAGCTGCCTATTTTCTGCTATTTTTGGTTCCAGGAAAGTCAGAAAATGAATATTCTCGGAATTGGACGGGACAAAAGTCCAAGTCAGTTTTTCACCGAGGGACACCGGGAGCCAGAATACGAGACGGAGAGGGGCTGGGGCCCGGCCACACCACCTGGCCGCGCGGCCAGGTCTGGCCAGCGCCAGGGGGTGGTCTGGCCGCCCAGGCACCCCCTCGGCCTCTCCTTTCGCCTATATATTGCCTCTGATACAGAAACCCTAAGTACTCGATCAAAATTCCACGAAAGAGTATGTAGCCGCCGTCATCTCCATCCCTAGATCAGGAGGGATCTGAAGCTCTTCCCGGCACCCTGTCGGAGGGGAGAATTCACCCTGGAGGCCTTCTTCATCATCATGCAAGCCTCTAGTGTGATGCGTGAGTAGTTCATCTCTGGACTACGGGTCCATGTAGTAGGTAGATGGATGGTTCTTCTCCTTTGTGCTATCGTGTTTAGATCTTGTGAGCTCCGTTCATGATCAAGATCATCTATTTGTAATTCTACATGTTCTGTTTACGGGGATCCGATGGATATTGAGATGCTATTTCAGATTGATTATTGATTCTATCATGTATTTGTTATTTGTGATCTTGCATGCTTTCCGTTGTTAGTAGATATCTTGGCCAAGTAGATGCTAGCAAGTCCAAGAGTTAGTATTTATGCTCGATAGTGGGTTCATGCCTCTAGTAATCTGGGGAAGTGACAGAAATCTCTAAGGTATTAGATGTGTTGTTGCTACTAGGGAAAAAACAACAATCCTTTGTTCATAGAACAATCGTATTTTTACTTTACACACAATGCATAATGCAATTATCCGTTGCTTGCAACTTAATGCTGGAGGGGTTTCGGATGATAACCTGAAGGTGGATTATTAGTCATAGATGCAGTTGGATGGCGGTCTATGTATAATGTTGTAATTCCCAATCAAGTCTCAAAGGAGTCAAGATGAGTAGTATATGCTTGTATTCTTTCTCGATGTTTGTCAATTGCCCCGCTGTAATTTGTTCACCCAACATGTTATCTATCTTAAGGAGAGCCACCACTAGTGAACTATGGACCCCGGTCATTTCTTTTACCATCAATCTACAATCAAGTATTGACGGCTTTCTGTTTATTTTCTGCAAACTATTACTTTCTTCCACTCGATACGTTTAATCCTTTGTTTTCAGAAAAACCGGTGAGATTGACAACCTCATCGTAAGTTGGGGACAGAGTTCTATGGTTGTGTTGTGCAGGTCTCCACGTTGCTGCTGACACCGGTAGTGCGCCTGCCAAAGTCTAGCTAGCAACACCTTTGAGGTGTTTTCTTGCTCCTACTGGATTGATAACCTTGGTTTCATAACCGAGGGAAACTTACTGCTGTGCTCATCATACCTTTCTCTCGGGGTTCCCCAACGAGCTCGTTATTACACGAGTCAGGAAGTGATTTTATGGCACTGTTGCCGGGGAATGAAGAAGAAGAAGCTCCTACGTCAACCACGCGCCATCAGCGATTTTCTGGCGCCGTTGCCGGGGGGTCAAGGACATCTTCACAAGGGGAGTCCCTCATAACCAATCTCTTTACTTTGTTGTTTTCGTTTTGCTTAGTTTATTTTTGCTTTGTTTGCTTGTTTCTTTTTATCAAAAATACCAAAAAAATAGTTCCTACTATAGTTGTTATTTTTGTTGGCCTGTTATTAGCTTGCTTTATCATGCTTTCTATAAATGGTTGGTTTCTTTGAAAATGAATCTAATTGGCAAGGTGGGTTCACGAAATAACAAAAATATGATTATAAGGAACACCGCTTGTCACAAAAAGGGAAACACTTATGGGAACAAATTGATAAATTGTATACCATTGCTAGAAACGTGTGCTCTACTTATAATGTTACTTATTGCTTTGATAAATCTTGTTGCTATAAGAGGTATAAACACCTCCCTTTTCAATGTGAGTATAAGGATAATGTTACCATATCTTCTTATGTTAAATGAAATTATGACTTTTATGATGTGGAACAAATTGAAGAATTTATTGCTTGGAAGGGTGCATTTGAACCTGCTAGTTTGCTTGAAAATACTGATGAGTCACCTTATAAATATGAGGTTTATGATATACTTAAAATTTGCTTTGATAATTATAAGGAAGAAAATGGCTATATTCTTGAATATATTAATAGATGCTTTCCACAAATGGAAGAGACTAATGCCTTGCAGGAGCTTATGGAAGAAGAAATTGCTGAAATAGGAAGCTTATTAGATGAAAAAGAGGAGGAGAGTGATGAACAAAAGGAGGAAGAATGGATCTACCCATGCCTACCTTCTAATGAGAGTAACTCTTTATCCCTTACATTATTTGATTGTCCCCCATGCTTACCAAAGGAGGATGAATGTTATGCTCATGTTATCTGTGATAATCCTTTATTTGTGCCTAACTTCGAGATGCATGGTACTAAAGAGTTTTTCTTTGAAAATATTTATAATAAAGCTCTAGATTATGGTCCTATATTGGTTGATAATATTAATTGTACTACTATTGAAAATAAGATTGATCAGTCATCTTGTTATAAAATTGTTAAAAGTGAGTTTGAAGGTTTTAATCCCACTATTTTTGAGCTTGATAAAAATTATGTGTTTGTAGATCATGAAAGCATGCTTTATGTGATAGTTATATTGTTGAGTTTATTCATGAGGCTACTGAAAATTATTATGAGAGAGGAAAAAATGGTTGTAGAAGTTTTGATGGTACTGAAACACCTCTCTATGTGCTGAAAGTTTTGAAGTTGCTCTTATTTTATCTACCCATTCTTGTTACTATGTGCTTCTTTGATTTATTTTCTTACAAGATTCCTATGCATAGGAAGTGGTTAGAATTAAATGTGTTTTGAATTTGCTTCTTGATGCTCTCTTTTACTTCAATTCATATTTCTTATGTGAGCATCTTCTCAAACTATCAAGCCTAACTTAAAGGAGTTAAAAAAAGTACTTATTGGGAGATAACCCAAAAGTTTTAGATGAGTCTTGGAAGTTATTACTTCAGTAATAACTGCTCCTTATCCTTTTTATTTGCTTTTTGTGTCAAGAGTAACCTCTAATGAGAGAGAAGTAATGATTGGGAAAGTTGATGTCCCGAAACAGATTTCTGTGCTTCACCGTAAAAATTCGTGTACAATCTTTGTACATCATTTTGAAGCGTGAATTTTTGTACTCCTGCCCCAGGTTGTTATCTAACTTTCCTTAGTTCAGAACTTTTCGATTTGAGGAACATAAGGTCTTCTAAAAAATTCATCTTTATCTGCTGGTCTTTTTGACAGATTTCTGCTTTTATTTGCATTTGCTTCTTTTTGACTTCTTTTGGGGAATTGAGCTTTTTGAGAGAAGTGCTACAGTAGCTTGTATTTTAATGAAAGTTTTATTGGTGTTGGAACTGAACCTAAAGACTTATTATCTTGAGTGCACTAATGTTGCTAATAAAGAATGTGTGAAGGTTTGTATGAAGGAAAAATTTCAGGTGTATGAAAGGAGTGAGTAATGAGATGAAGGATGGACTAAAGCTCAATCTTGGGGATGCCACGCGTGTCACCCCAAGAAATATCCAAGAAGTACAAGCGTCAAAGCTTGGGGATGCCCAAGGCATCCCCTTCTTCATGAATAAAAATTCCAGGTTTCTTCCAAACACTTCATTTTTATTGTTTCATGTACAATTGTGTTGTTCTTGGAGCGTCTTCTTTTTCGTTTTTCGTTTTGGTTTTCGTTTGCTTGGTTTGCTTAGTTTTCTGAATAAATTGGTTGGACCCCCTCTTTCATACATTGATTTTCAAATAGTTTGGTTTGGATTGGAAAAGAGTAGGAAAGTTCATGCTGAAGTGGTAAAGAGAGCTTATTTTTGACTGTGGCCCATGCTTTGTCATGCCATGATTGATATTTTTTTGGCTTTATGCTTAGTATTCTCTGCTGTAGCATGACTTGTTATAAACAATTGAGATTGCTTAATGTGCCTTGGAAGAATCATGCGTTGTTTTAGCATATTAAAGCATAGTATTGTGGTATTCTCCTTTGATGCTTCATTTGGGTTGACTTGGCGCATGCTCACACCATGTTATGACTATACCAAGTCACCATATCCTTTATGATCCTTTAGTTTCCAACTTGTAGTATCACTTTATGCTTTGATCAATGATGTTTTGTTGCTCTGCATGATTATGGCCATTATTGCTCTCTTAGTTTGTCGCTCCCAGTCTTTTGCTAGCCTCCGTAACCAAGTATGAGTTCCACTCATGCATCCAACTCCTAAAACCAAGTTATTCCAAAGAGTCCACCATACCTACCTATTAGCATATGCTATTCCAAGTATATTCATGTTTTTGTCTACCTTCCGAATTAAACTTGTTATGAGAAAACTAGTGATTAAAGCTCTCACGAACTTGATGGCACACTTTACTTTCTTGCATTAAATAAACTTGAACCATTGCATCCATCTTTGTTGCGTATATGCATGCGCTTTATAAGTTGAAGTTAGAAGAACCATGTATCATGGGGAACGCTTTCAACATTGCACCTGTACTTTGTACCCCGTTGATATCATGTTATTTTGCTTATGGATCCCGGCGGTGTGAAATAAAAGGGGAACTTGTAAGATCATGGAGTTTGTATTTGTGTTAGAGAAACGCCTGGGCCGCTAGCCTAAGCCATGCCTAATCATGGTGGAAACTTGTAGCATAATCATAATGAGCACTCTATGAAGCATCCTCAATAAAAACCTATGCAAATAGAAAATAAAAATATCGCTGAGATGCTCATTGTCTGCTTGCCTTGTCATTTTGATTATGGGATCGCTCCTGTATCATGTGCAAGGGGTACCCCGTTGGCGGTTCTCTATGATACATATGTACTTACAATGACAAGAGCTTACTTGTGACTAAAGTTGAGTAGCATGATGTTCGGTCTTCGTAAGTAAGGGGCATAAGATTTCAGCTTATAACCTGTCAAGTGTATCCTCTTAGTTGTGTCACTTTAACCTTAATTACCTTCAAGATTCTTATGATAGGGGCAATAAGAGTTGAAAGCTAATAAGTACCATAATTTTTGGAAGCTCTTTATGAGACTTGAATCCCTACTTCCTTCTATGAATGCCTTTTCTTTTACTTTTATGTTGAGTCTCCACCTTCTATCTTTATTCACCTACTTTGAGAGCATAGTGGCCATTCTTAGTTCTATGTGCATTGTCCCAAGACTTGTTTATTGATGCATATCTTTGATATTTCTTGTTTTAAACTATTTGTATCTAGTCACTCTTATGAACTTTGAAGGTGTCCTATGCATTTATGTTTGCTACTCTATGAGGGACAAGCTGAATGCCACTATGCTATGTTTTCTTTATGTGAAATAAACAAACGTCTTGCAAAGCATTGTTATTCATGAATCTATTGTTTGTGCCTTTTCATGTTGTAACATAGTTGCTTTGTCTTATTGTTAGAACTTTGTCTTTCATGCTATGCTGAAGTACTATGATCCTAGCTATCAATGTTTTCCAAGTACTTTGATCAAGTTTATGATGGTGCATGTCACCTCAAAAATTATTCTTTCTTTTTATCACTTACCTACTCGAGGACAAGCAGGAGTTAAGCTTGGGGATGTTGATACATTGCTAACGTATCCATAATTTTTGATGTTCCATGCTTGGTTTTATCTACTTTCTTATGTTTTGTCCACACTTTGGAGTACTTTTCATATGATTTCTTGGACTAACCTATTAATAAGAACCACAGTGCCAGCTGCCTGTTTTCTGCTGTTTTTGGTTCAAGGAAAGTCAGAAAATGAATATTCTCGGAATTGGACGGGACAAAAGCCCAAGTCAGCTTTTCACCGAGTGACACCAGGAGCTAGAATACGAGACGGAGAGGGGCTGTGGCCCGACCACACCACCTGGCCACGCGGCCAGGTCTGGCCCATGCCAGGGGTTGGTTTGGCCGCCCCAGGCACCCCCTCGGCCTCTCCTTTCGCCTATATATTGCCTCCGATACAGAAACCCTAAGTACCCAATCAAAATTCTACGAAAGAGTCTGGAGCCTCCGTCATCTCCATCCATAGATTGGGAGGGATCTGAAGCTCTTCCCGGCACCCTGCCGGAGGGGAGAATTCACCCTGGAGGCCTTCTTCATAATCATGCAAGCCTCTGGTGTGATGCATGAGTAGTTCATCTCTGGACTACGGGTCCATGTAGTAGCTAGATGGCTGGTTCTTCTCCTTTGTGCTATCATGTTTAGATCTTGTGAGCTCCGTTCATGATCAAGATCATCTATTTGTAATTCTGCATGTTGTGTTTGCGGGGATCCGATGGATATTGAGATGCTATTTCAGATTCATTATTGATTCTATCATGTCTTTGTTATTTGTGATCTTGCATGCTTTCCGTTGTTAGTAGCTATCTTGGCCAAGTAGATGCTAGCAACTCCAAGAGTTAGTATTTATGCTCGATAGTGGGTTCATGCCTCTAGTAATCTGGGGAAGTGACAGAAATCTCTAAGGTACTAGATGTGCTGTTGCTACTAGGGAGAAAACAACAATCCTTTATTCATAGAACAATCGTATTGTTTACTTTACACGCAATGCGTAATGCAATTATCCGTTGCTTGCAACTTAATACTGGAGGGGGTTCGGATGATAACCTGAAGGTGGATTATTAGTTATAGATGTAGTTGGATGGCAGTCTATGTATAATGTTGTAATTCCCAATCAAGTCTCAAAGGAGTCAAGATGAGTAGTATATGCTTATATGCTTTCTCGATGTTTGTCAATTGCCCCACTGTAATTTGTTCACCCAACATGTTATCTATCTTAAGGAGAGCCACCACTAGTGAACTATGGACCCCAGTCCTTTCTTTTACCATCAATCTACAATCTACAATCAACTGTTTACTGCTTTCTATTTACTTTCTGCAAACTATTACTTTCTTCCACTCGGTACGTTTAATCCTTTGTTTTCAGCAAAACCGGCGAGATTGACAACCTCATCATAAGTTGGGGACAGAGTTCTGTGGTTCTGTTATGCAGGTCTCCACGTTGCTGCTGACACCGGTAGTGCGCCCTGCCAAAGTCTAGCTAGCAACACCTTTGAGGTGTTTCCTTGCTCCTACTGGATTGATAACCTTGGTTTCATAACTGAGGGAAACTTATTGTTGTGCTCATCATTCCTTCCTCTTGGGGTTCCCCAACGAGCTCGTTATTACATGAGTCAGCACCTTCCTAGAGGGAAGGGCCCAAGAGGCCAAGAGGGGGCGTGCGAGGTGGGGTATCTCCCCACCGCCGGTCGGCACTAGGCCAAGGCGCGCGCAGGGTGGGGCCCACCCACCACCGTCAGCCAAGCCCCTCCTCCTCCCCTTTGTTTAGTCCCACCCCGGGACTTTGAGGGAAGAGTGCTTCCCCTTCCCTACATAAGAAGGTAGATCCCTCTCCCATTCTCAATCCAATTGGCTTTGCCTTCTCTCTCTCCATCTCTCCTCTCTCCCTCTCGTGTGTGTTCCCTAGTTAGGAAAATGCACAACGAGGTATAGATTTCTCCACCATATGCACATCGTCATGCAATTAGAGTCGGCCTAGATCTTCTTCTTCCGCTTCCTTGCTAGACCAGGGCCTAGGGACATCTCTAGATCAGATGTGTATAGTACTTCGGAGGCACTGGCACTTGTAGTGCTGGACACTTGAAGCCTTCTCGACCTTGAGGTCGGCTATGCTTTGACTACATCAACAATGTTTGTGTGGGAGCGTAATCCCTCTTTCGATCTTCAAAATTATGAACATCGGATCCCTCTCGCTACTATACATCTATATAGATAGATCTTAGCTATGGTGTTCGTCGTTAGGTTTTTTGTCTTCTGCCACGGAACCCCTTCACTTACTGCTTTAGACACAACCACTACTGAGTCATAATGGCTGCATGGACTCTTGATGGACTTGCCCGTGGTTGAAAAACTTGTGCCAACAATCCTTTTGAATTGTGATAACAGAACTGTTATTTTTAAAGCGAACATTTCTAAGGATAACACGAAGTCATCAAGACACATGAAGAGACGTTTGAAATCTATCAGGAAATTTAGAAATTCCGGAGTAATAATTGTATATATATTCAAATACACAGAAACCTATCTAGATCCCTTTATAAAGGGACTGTCACGAAATGTGATAGGAAGTGCACCGAGGGATATGAGGGTGTGACCCATGGATGTTACACCATAGTGGTAACCCAACCTATGTGTTCAGAGATCCCATGAATTAGGACTAGGAAGAACAACTAGTGGTTCGGCTGAGGAGAGTATTCTATAAACCTATCCATGTGAAGTTGCATAACTCTCAAAATCTATAAGACAAGTTGACGACATACCTTAATTTGTTTCTTTTGGCTACAACTAGCAAATATGTAGTCCTAGAGTGCATTCTTGAAAGAACACACCTATATGAGCCTGACTCTTAAACATCACAACCTATGAGACTTGGGTGATCTCTAGTAAACTCATGAAGGGACCAGTGAGTACGGCACATATGGTCCACCCGTGGGGTAGGCTACTGGCAGTTAGGTATTTATTATTACTTTGAGGAAACCGGCCTGCTCACGCAAAACTTGCAATTCAAAGCGTAGTCCAGTTCAAGTATGAACGGGTGTAGCTTAAAGCTCTAGGCGAAAGTTCAACTTAACACTCTCTGCTAAAACACTGATATATAAACAAGTAGCAAGGATTAGAAAATATTTAAATGGGAATTTGATATCTGGTGTTTTTTTAGAAATAATGGGCCAATCCCTTTGGTCCATGCTAAATTTTAGATTTTCCCTAAATCTCAAAGGCCATGTGTGTGTAAACCCATATATGTGGCCACCCAATTTGGTGGCAGCTCACATATGACTGGCAAGATAAGTGAGAACTAAGTTTTGTCCACGTAGAAAGTTGGAGGAGAGTTACACCACCTTATAGGATGGAGTGTTTCACAATTTGGTAAGCGAGTGAGAAGAGAAGTGCTACACACACTCCTCCTCCTCCACCTCCACTCGCTCTCCAGCACAATGCACACACCGCGACTTGCAGAATGAGCCTCTCGAGCCTATCTTATCTTTAGATGCTCAAGAAAAATACCGAGGTTTTTGACAAATATGTCAAAATTTAGTCAATTCAGTTTGCTCCCGGATCGTGGGATGCTGTAACCGACCCAAGCGTGTGTGGAATGAACTCGGCCCATGTTGTGTCCGTTAGAGTTTTATAGAGGTGCTCTATATAAGAGTCTTCCTTGCTTCGACCAACATAGATTGAAACTAATCTAGGGTTTTGCCACCTCTCAGCTTGCACCTCTACCGTATTATATTCCATCCCAAGCGTTGGCATCAACCGGTGAATGGGAAAGCATGTCTCCGGAAACACTTTTCTTTGCAAAACTGTACGGAAGAGTGCGAATAAGCTTTTTGGAGTGTACCGCGTGACTATGACTCATCTTCCCGGTCATTCTGTTGGACCACGTGCGCACCTTCTTATACGTTGTCTTCTTTTACTAGTCTCCGCAACCTCTACACCAACAAATTCTCTATCTACAAATGACTAGTACGGCGCTGTGTTCTGATATATTCTTTTACTATAGCTATTGTAGAGTTTGCGCTGGTAGTATTCATGTTGATTAATACATCTAGTATGTTAGAATTTCACATGATCGTAGATGTTGTATTCATGAATTATATTCAAAAATTAATTGTGAAAATATTGCGTAATAATCTAACAAGGAATTGAAGTAACCAAGCAAAATTGCTATCATTACTATAGGAGTATATCTCCCTAAAGAAATTTCACCTCAATCATACAACCTGATTACCTATTTTCTTCAAAAAAACACCTTGGTGGAGCCAGGCATTCACATGCCCCGGGCTCAATTACTGCGAGTACAAATGGCACTAAAATTGTTTTCTCCCAAATGAGGTAGTAAACCAATTTGCTCCCCAGTGAGATAACGACAATAGGTAGGCTGGAACTCGGGTGACATGGGAGGAATGTCAGCGGCCACGATGACAGCGTGACCCTTAGCGGGTTCGATGGGAGAGGTTGGGTAGGCCTCGGCATGAGGATATAGGGGATCACAGTTTTTAGGACATGTACACGCTGAGGAGGAGGGGATTGGGCTGTCGGGACTCGATCCGACGGTTAGATGATAAGGAAGCAGAATTTGATGGAGAAAACTAGCATCCAGGCACTATTTAGCGATGATATGCCCCTGTGCCCAACACATTTATATATGTAACTACAATAGCCATTTTATTTGTTTTGGGTGTAAAAAAAATTAAATCCAATTTTATTTGAATTAACTCAAATGATAAAATACTAAGAATTCATGTATGTATAGGAAATCGGAAATTCCAGTGCCTTCCCTTAACAAAATATCATCGAGAAAATCACTCTATTTGGGAAGGAGGAAGGAAAATTGTATGAGAGGGGTCAAAACACGAAAATAAACATTATTTAGGGGGATGGTCTTAGCATAGAAAACAGGGTTATACTTCTCCTACAACCTCCGGGTCATCGAGCCAAAAGAGAGGCCATTTATTAGCTTCAACACGATCACCTCTGCTTGCTCTACCCCGGTAGTGCTGTAGGGGGTCATGTTCTAGAGCCCCGGAGCATTTACAATGGAGGACCTAATAGCGGCATTGTTTCCAATTTGGGGTCTTATGTGTAAAATTTAAGGACTATGATGTAATTTCCGTTTCCTTTGAGGATTTGTTTGTGATTTTTGATCTTATCAATGAAGAATAATATAGTTTTAGGGCCTTCAGGGCATTTCCTTGTTCAGAAGTAATTGTTGGTGATTTATTTATGAGGTTAATTTGGGTTGCTAAGGTGGAAACGGTAAACATTAATTGTGGATAATCGTCGAGAATCATTCGAAATTTTAGGCACTAATAATTTGGACACAATAATTTGGTAGACATTAATTTGAAAAATGATTTAAAAGACATGCCCGATGCTCTACCACCCCGCCGCCACTCCCCATCTCCCCCTTCGTTGGTTGTTGCTCCGACCACTCTCTTTCACCCACTCATCTAGCTATTGCGACCACTGCTCTCCACCATAGTTGCGTGCTCCGCCCTCATCCGGTGCTTCTCTTATGTGGCCCCGAGTTAAGGACGGTGGGCTCACCATGGACGGCGAGCTCCTGACACGTCGTCGTGCCAGAGAAGACTATGCTCGAGAGTGGATTTTTCCGGTGCTAACCCGGTCTAGCTCTGATGGGCCTCCACCGTGGCGGATTCCTGGATGGCGAGATCGAATTGGCGAAGTTCAGGCCTCTACCACTGACGTGAGAGGTAACGAAACTAGGCTTTTCACATTGTTGTATGCGTTTTCCCAACATGTTTGCTACCACATACGCACCCTGTTGTAATGATTATGGGGACTATGCAAGGGAAGTTTTTTGCAAACACGCCTTCCCTTATCGTTGTCGGCGTTATCCACATCCGCATCATATATTTGTTTTTGATGTTGCATATGCTGCCACCGATTTTCTATACTGTGTTTGTAGTCACGAAAACTAGTTAGAGACGGGTTACAAATCCGCTCAAAAGTAGCAATGCTATGGGACACACACTCCATCGGTCAAGTGGCCTAGACACTAATTAACACGCATATTGATGTTTCCTAAGCGGATTAGGCAACACCATAACTTCAAATTTCACTATTCTCAAATACAGTAGTTAGCCGACAACATGAGTTTGAGATCATGAGATCTGGAAACAATAATGCATTGCTAAGTATCTGATGCTTGCAGCAATGCTTTTCAAGCACTACAGTGGATATTTTGTTTCTAGTTTAACAAGTGCACCACATTATGCATCGGTCTCAACAAATTGCACCATGGAAAAGGTCGTTCGGTCACCGGCGAGGACGTATTAATTGTACCACACGCAAAAATGTTCCTTCCACTCGACCTCTTACGTATACAACTGTTACTGCTATAGGAGTATTTCTCTCCTCAAAAACTTCCACCTCAATCATCCAACCAACCTGGTTATACATTTTCTTCAAAAAACTAGCCGAGCGACAAGCACTGAGCTCAAATACCTTGAGTACAAATGGCACTAAAATAGCTTGCGCTCCAAATAAGGTAGTAAAACGATTTGCTCCCCATAGAGACGATGACGGTAGGTCGGCTAGAACATGGGCAAAATGGGAGGAGGAGTGGCGGCAGTGCGACCGTAGGCGGGTTCCATGGGAGTGGTTGTACACGATGAGGAGGGAAGATATTGGGTTATCGGGACTCGATTCGACGGCTAGAAAGCAAAAACTCTTATCTGGATTTCAAATAAAACCATAAAGACAGAAAAAGACTCCTGCACCCTCGAGAGCATTCTCTTTCGCTTGCATTTCTTCCTAAAGTTGGCTTGAAGATCTGTCTAAGACTGGCTTGATTTTCCTAGTTATTACTTGAGCGTGCAAACTAAGCTTAGGGCAAGGGTAGAAGGTGGTGGAACAACCTGGCATCCGTGCACTATTTAGCACTTGGAAAACGATTTGACCAAACGTCCTCCCACAGGAAACCTTCTCCGGGAAATTAGGGGGAGAGTCGCTGTAAAGAATCGGCTAAACTCGGCGAGATCCCGTTGCCTGCAATGGAAGGAGAAGGAAAATCCGGAGACGTCCGTACTGGCACAGCCACCGAGGCCCAAATCCTCTCCGCATCCGCACGCCAGTCCGAGCCTAACACGTGCACTCCAGAGGCTGGCAGCTCGGCCCCGCTACAGCTGGCCCCCACGGACCAATGAGAGAGACTCCAAGCAGCTAGCGTCGCCGAGCAGCGCACGCAGCCTTCGCACCGCTGGCACTGGAAACATTCATCATCAGCAGCCAGGAAAAAGAAAAGACGCAGAAGTCGTAGCAGTAAAAACTCGGGAAGCATTAGCAACTGTAGCTGCGGGGAGAGACGAAAGCTTAGCAGCAAGGGGGAGGAAGGGGAAAAAATTAAAGTAGAGTTTAAACAGCGAGAGGAGAAGAGGCAGCGGCAGTAGTAGAGGAAGAGGAGTCCCAATCCCACGGCGCCTCGACCGGCTCCCACCCCCCACCGCCGAGCGCGCGCTCGCTCGCTCGCTGACGCCGCGGAACCCTAGGGGCCGCGCTCGAGATCTCTCGCTCGGGGCGCGGCGGCGACGCCCACTGCCCCCAGCTCGCCGGCGGGGCGGGGCGGGCGCCCCCCATGCCTTTGGCGCCCCGATCGGAGCCGATCGGTGGCCGCTTGAGGCGTCAGAGCAGCTCGCAGGCCGCGCAGGGCGCCGGAGAAGCGGAGGCGGCGACCAAGGGGGAGGGAGAACAAGAAGAAGAGGAGGAAGATGGCGCTCTTCCGCAAGTTCTTCCTGAAGAAGACGCCGGATCGGCTGCTCGAGATCTCCGAGCGAGTCTACGGTATAATGCCCGCGTCCCTGGGTCGAGCTGGGCCGGTCGAGTGTGGGATTTGCGGGGGAGTCGCCTTCTCCGACGAGGATTTCGGGGTTTCGTGCTGATTGGGGTTCGGATTCTGGGCGAAGTGCTGTTTTCGGGGGGGTTTAGTTTGAGCTGGAATCCAGTGCATTCGGAAGCCCAGTGAGCTAGATTTGGCAAATTTTCAAGTTAGATGTTGGCTCCTGTAGTTTTGGGTTCTGAGTGCGTGCACGAGCACTTAGATATATAGCTGCATTTGACTTAAATCGGCTTTATTTGTTTCCATTCTCAAATTTTGTGCTGCTATTGTTTGATGTTTGCACTTAGGGTAGCTTTTGGATTTGATTACATTTGGCTTAAACCGACAAGAAAACCTAGCTAGCTATGACATTATGATGGAGTTCTTACTTATCTATTGGAACCATGTGACTGTGATTCTTGGTTGTATCTAGAAATGCGAATTTAACTACACATGCAGTGTAGAAACTAGGAGCCTGTCATGTCAGCATGGATGTGTGTTCTCCATTTTTCTAATATTAGTTGAATGATGATGCAAATGTGATAATGTGATCTTGCTGATATCAGTGTGTATGTGTTTCAGTCTTCGACTGTTGCTTCTCAGCGGAAGCCATGGGTGAGGATGAGTACAGGGACTACTTGGGTGGTATTGTTGCACAGTTGCAGGACTATTTTCCAGATGCGTCGTTCATGGTCTCCAATTTCTGGTCTGGGGACAAAAGGAGTCCGATTTCAGATATATTGTCTGAGTATGACATGACAGTCATGGACTACCCACAGCAATACGAAGGGTGCCCACTCCTTCAGCTTGAGATGATCCATCATTTCTTGAAATCATGTGAAAATTGGTTGTCAGTGGAAGGGCAGCAGAACATGCTTCTAATGCACTGTGAAAGAGGGGGCTGGCCAGTGCTTGCATTCATGTTGGCCGGACTGCTTCTATATCGGAAAACATACACCGGCGAGCAGAAGACCCTAGAGATGGTCTACAAGCAGGCTCGCAGGGACTTTATACAGCAATTCCTTAAGTTGAATCCTCAGCCTTCACATCTTAGATATTTACACTATGTAACAAGACACGGAAGTGGTTCAGAATGGCCTCCTATTAGCCGGACTCTTGTCTTGGATTCAGTTGTTCTACACACTGCTCCTAGATTTGATTCTGAAGGGGGCTGTAGACCGTATTTGCGTGTACACGGGCAAGACTCAAATCCTGGTAACAAGAGTGCAAATGTTCTTTTTGAGATGCCAAAGACCAAGAAACATCTGAGGCGTTATGGGCAGGTAATGATTACTTCTAAGCTGTTGAAATATTTATCACCATCCAAACTCTACTCTGACCGATGGTTACAATGCAGGCCGAAGTTCCGGTGAAAATTAGTGCTTCCTGCCGTGTTCAGGGAGATGTGGTTCTTGAATGCATCCACATTGGTGATAACTTAGATCATGAGGAAACAATGTTCCGTGTCATGTTCAACACTGCATTCATTCAGTCAAATGTCCTTGGACTGAATCGTGATGATATTGACGCTGCTTGGAATGTGAGTAATCAGTTCCCAAGGGACTTCCGAGCAGAGGTACTGAATTCACCCGTCTGCCCTTCTTCTACTTTCTTTTCCATCTGTCTCGTGTGCATCATGAAATCTAAGAATAGAGCTGCAATTCTGATCCAGGTACTCTTTTCGGACCCTGATTCCTTCAAGCCTTCTGCTGCAGTAGAAGAGGTAGGTGATGATGGAGATGAGACTGATGTTGCGTCAGTAGATACAGGAGACGAGTTCTATGAAGCAGAGGAGGATTGGCATGATGCTAGGAAGGACCCAGAATCTCAATCAACTGACGGAAGAATTTCATTAGAAGTTGTCAACACAGAATTGGATGGTGACGCAAGTGAGGAGAACAGTGCCTTGGAGAATCACCTGACTGATGAGGATGTGAAGATTATCATCTCCGAGAATTCAGGTAGCATGACTAACAAAGGGCCAACTGCACCTCCTCCAAGTTTGGAAAATTCGGGAGGTTTACAGAAGTCATGCAAGGTTCTTGAGAAGTCTAAGTTCAGCAACAGAAGTGACCAAGAGGAGCATGCGGTGCAGGACATACAGGTGGTTGCTGCTTCTATAGCTTCAGAAGGGCGCAAGTTTGGATCTAACTGTCAGGAGGATACAAAAGGTGTAATTGCACAAACCTTAGTTACTGCAACAGATCCAAGTTGCAGTGATGAAGTTCAGTGTCACCCAGGTGAATCCACAAAAATATCGAGATACAGTGATTTGGACTATACTGCTTTCAGTCCTCCTAGAACATTATCAAGTATGGTTGAGGATACCCACTTGAGGACATTGCCAAATGAAGGACACCAGAATGGTGACATCAAGATTATTACTGAAAACACAGTAACTGTGGACAGTGAGCTACTGATCTATGAAGAGAAAACAGTAGTTGATAATGGAAACGTAATGCAGGAGGTAAAAAATGTTGTCAAGGAAGAGAGTGTTATTTCAAAGGTAGAAAGAACTGATATGGACTCCCGAGATGACAACAATTACAAAGTAGAAGTGGTCAAGACTGCTGATACAGCTGACAGAAGATTGGATCAAAGTAAATTAAAATCTGGTCTTGGAGATACCATACCTGCAAAGAAAATCAGTCTGCAGGATAATATTGTTGTGTTACCAGCTAATGAAATAGCGACACAAATGAAAGCCAAGCGGGAAGAGCGTGGTGGCAGATGGGATTTTGGCATAGCTCTTCCTCAAAGTAAAATAGATGCTAGGGATAATAGCCCAAAGACTAGTGAAGTCCAAAAGCAAGCACCAGATAAATCTTTTTCCTCAGTATCAAAGAAGATACCAATAGGTAATGCACCCGAACCAGTGTTATTGGAAGCAGTACTTGGGCATAACGGACAGCTGGAAGAACAATCAAAGCTTGCCAAACCAAAAACAATACGCAGATGGGTCTCACCCAAAAAAGAATCTGAAACTGCCTCTGTGCGTAGGCCATCTCACCCTCCATCCAGATATGACAGTTCTCCAGCTGCACTAGCTATCCGTTCCACGCCTACAGATAACAAAGTCAATGGTGTGAAAGGTGCACCCCTATTACTACCTGGAACATTGTATGGCAATCACTTAACACAAGATGCAACACTGTCTCCTCGATTGCCTTCACGACGACCCTTGGTATCAGGTGCACAATCTACGCCAAGAATCCAAGCTCCTGCTCCACCTCCACCACCGCCACCTCCATTCTATGCTTCTTCAAGTTCACCTATGAAGCACCTACCACCACCGGCTTCAGTAGGCTTGTCGAACATACCTCCACCTCCGCCTCCGCCTCCACCTCCACCTATGTCTTTTGGAGCACAAACACGGAACTTTGCACCTCCCCCTCCCCCCCCCACCTCCGCCACCAGGGTTAGGTGCCCGTGGAAACATTTCACCACCACCTCCACCTCCACCTCCTTCAAGGTTAGATGGAAGTGTCATCGCTCCACCTGCGCCTCCACCCCCGCCCCCACCTCCTCCAGTTCAATCCTTCATAACACGTTCAGGTGCTCCTCCTCCTCCACCACCTCCACCACCAATGTCCTGCTCTACTGCTCCTCCTCCACCACCTCCTCCACCAATGGCCCGCTCTACTGCTCCTCCACCACCTCCACCACCTCCACCACCTCCACCACCAATGACACGCTCTACTGCTGCTCCTCCACCACCTCCCCCACTTCCAGCAACACATTCTGGCGCTCCACCTCCACCACCGCCTCCTCCCAGGACATCTACTGCTCCTCCTCCTCCTCCTCCTCCACCACCACCACCACCAATAACCCGTTCAGGAGCACCCCCTCCCCCTCCCCCGCCCCCTCCAGGCGCACATCTAGGAGCACCGCCACCCCCACCCCCACCCCCACCTCCTCCTGGTGCACGTCCTGGACCTCCACCTCCCCCACCGCCTCCAGGTGGCCGTCCTGGACCTCCACCTCCCCCACCGCCTCCAGGTGGCCGTCCAAGTGCTCCACCTCCCCCACCTCCTCCAGGCCGACCAGGAGCTCCACCTCCCCCACCACCTCCGAGCCGACCAGGAGCTCCACCTCCGCCGCCTCCTCCAGGACGACCAGGAGCTCCACCTCCCCCTCCTCCACCAGGCCGACAAGGAGCTCCACCTCCCCCACCTCCACCTGGAGGCGGCGGGAGAGCACCTCCACCACCACCTGCACCTGGGGGAAGGCTTGGTGGGCCTCCTCCACCTCCTCCTCCAGGTGGCCGTGCACCACCTCCTCCTAGAGCACCTGGTGCGCCACCACCACCAGGGGGTAATCCTAGTAGTTTACCTTCAAACTCCTTAGGTAGAGGGCGTGGCGGGGCTGTACGCGCTCCAGGTTTTGGGGCTGCAGCCGCACGCAAATCAACATTAAAGCCGCTGCATTGGGTCAAAGTGACAAGGGCTGTGCAAGGTAGTCTCTGGGAGGAATTACAGCGAAATGATGACTCACAGAGGTAAATTTTTCTGTCCTCTTGATTAAATATATTATTTCATCTCGAGTATGCTTTCTATAATGTTTACCATTTCAATGATGAAAATCGTTATGAGGTTGATCTAGTGTTATTAGTTTTAGTGCTTATGACATCCACTGTACAGTTTATGATGGTAGCATCAACTTAGAAAAACAATTGTTCGATAACTTTTACAGCTCTACGCCATGAGCACATCATGTTTATATGGTTGGCACCTTTTGATATTTTTACCTTAATGTTGGGGAGCTGTTTTCTGCAGTGTATCAGAGTTCGATTTATCAGAACTGGAAAGCCTTTTTCCAGCAGTCGTACCAAAGTCTGATAACACCTCCAAGACTGACCGGAGAAAATCTCTTGGATCAAAGCCAGAGAAAGTTCACCTGGTAAGTAAAATGCTAATACTCCCTCTGTTTCAAAATATAAGATGTTTTAGCTTTTTGAAAGGAGCGTATCTGGACCTCTTTTAGTGTGTAGGTTCATTTAGGTTTGGAGTGAACCTACACACTCAAATGGGTCTAGATACACTTCCTTCACAAAGCTAAAGCATCTTATATTTTGAAACGGAGGGAGTATTTTGGAATGAAGTTTGTATCATTAAATTTAACTCATTTTAGCATTTGCGGCTTGTTAGTACTAGCAGGCAAAGTGAAGATGCATTATGATGCGATTGGCGCCTAGATGCCTTGTAATTTTAATTTGTTACAGTAACTAGATATTCTAGTGCAAAGTGTTTTTTTGCTTGGTTTTGTAATCTCATATGATTGCTACCCTTTACGTAAGTACATTGTTACTTAACCCTTTAGCATAATTAATATTATACTACAGTTTTGAGAAAGAACTACTTCCCCCATGTGATATCTCTTTGTAAGCTTTCATTTAACCTGGTAGCCTATATGAATAGATTGAGTTGAGGAGGGCAAACAACACAGAGATCATGCTGACCAAAGTGAAAATGCCATTGCCAGAGTTGGTGGTAAGAGTTTGAGCAATACAAACAAAAATAATGTTAAACTATGACATGGTAAGATTATCGATATGATCACTAAATTTTCAACAGAATGCGGCCTTGGCACTGGATCAATCTACCTTGGATGTTGATCAAGTGGAGAATCTCATAAAGTTCTGTCCAACAAAAGAGGAAATGGAACTTCTTAAGGTGCATATTAGTGAAATGTTGCTTTGCCTCCTTTGTGATGTCATATTAACACGGCATCACCTTCCTTTTTCTTGTCAGAACTATACTGGAGACAAGGAGCTTCTGGGAAAATGTGAACTGGTAATGACTATCTGCGATCTATGATGTTTTAATTTTGTGTGCTACTTAATACTAGCATTAGAAAGTTTACTGATGTTGCATTTGCTGAATTTGGATGTTCCACTTCTTGAAAAATGAAAGCATAACAACCCCATACTATTTGATTTGTCTTAATTGATAGTTGCGATAATTTAACATCAAAGCACAGCAACAATATTCAAGGACTCTAGGGTTGAGACACCCACTTATGTATGTGAGCCCTTGTTTGACTCAAAGCCAAAAACTCAAGACTGTTACATCTATTCGTCATCGTTACCCCGGGAATTTAAAATAGCCATGTTGGATATGTATATGAGCCTGTTAAATATGAGAGTTAGGCCCAATTTTGCATAAAATGTCATTAGGAGTTATACACGACAGTTCATGCTTACCGTTTTGAGTAGGTCGGTGTTTAAACAGTTGCATTCTTGTTGCAGTTCTTCCTAGAATTGATGAAAGTCCCACGAATGGAATCAAAACTGCGAGTGTTTTCCTTCAAGATCCAGTTTGGTTCACAAGTTGCAGATCTCGGGAAAAGTTTGAAAACAATAGATTCTTCATGTGATGAGGTATGTTGAGAGTTCCGCTTAATGATATGATTCGATCTTCGCTTGTTGTGTACTAAGTGAAATTCTACCGTATCAGATCCGAAATTGTACCAAGTTGAAGGATATAATGAAGAAAATACTCCTCCTTGGAAATACATTGAACCAGGGAACTGCTAGAGGTAATAAGAACTCTTCTTTCTATGTATGAATGAATATTAGAGTTGCTGTAAGCATCTTTATGTTAGCTTCTTTGGTACTCCCTCCGATCCAAATTAGTTGACTTGGTTTTGTCTAGATTCGGATGTATCTAGAACTAAAACAAGTCTAGATACATTCGAATCTAGACAAATCTGAGTCAACTAATTTGAATCGGAGGGAGTAGCATTCTATCCTACTACCTCCGTTTGAAGGAATAAAGCGCACACGCATTCCAAAGCAAAGTTTGACCAAATAAATAGAGTAACTAAAACTTGATTATATTGTGTAAAATTAGTATCGTTGGATTCGTATGAAACACACTTTCCAGTGATGCTAATTTTGTACCAACATTCTTTATATATTTAGAGTAAATCTTGGTCAAAGAAAAAACACGCAAAACGAGGGACCTATCGTTGGATTCGTATTGAAACACAATTTCCAATGATGCTAATTTTGTACCAACATTCTTCATATATTTAGAGTAAATCTTGGTCGAAGAAAAAACACGCAAAACGAGGGCGCCTTATTCCTTGGAACGGAGGTAGTATTAAGGTTCTATTTCTTATTCATCAACTTCCTTAAGAGTAGAAATTAGCACAATACAATGCATGATGTATTGCCAATATGATGCAAAGAGAGTTACACCAGTCGGAATATGTGTGCATATTGTCTTGAGCTTCTAAGTGCAACGGTGGCGAATCAGAAAGTTAGTTTCTTGTCTTTATTACCATTATGTTGAAGATTTTGATAACTCGATACATTCCTCCAGAATGGGCAGTTTGAATCAGAGATCATTAATATTAAGTCATTCTTGCTGACTAGTTGAAGTCATTAATCGGGGATAGAATTACATGTGGAGGAAAAGTACCAGTCATTGGCAGGTTCACATCTGTCTATTTTTTTACAGGTGCTGCAGTTGGCTTCCGGTTGGATAGTCTGCTAAAACTTACAGATACCCGGGCAACAAATAATAAGATGACATTAATGCACTACCTCTGCAAGGTATGCATTTATCTGTCCTGTACTGTTGAGTTCTCATTTGTGTGTTAGTACCCTTCACCAATAGGCAACTTGTATTTGGAAATTATAATCCATGTCTGCGTTGAATTATTTATTCGTTCAGGACCATATGAAGTGTCAAATTCGATTTCGTGGTGGAACTTAAGGTTCACATGATGTATTTAATCAGCGGAATGTCAAATGGCAATTGCCTGGACTGGCAACTGGCATATGTTCCGAGTAGCTTCTGGATTTTTGTGGCATCTTCGCTGTAAAGTGGATGTAGAGATTAGATAAATTATGGTTTGGGGATCATCAGAATCCTTGATGTAAGCGAAGATAAATATGGGAAACTTAATAATAAGCTATGCCCTTCTATCAAGATTCTAATAAACAAATTTTATAAGTTTGTCAGTAATCAGTTTAGGTTTATCTAATAGTTAGAGCAATCGCAGAAATCGAACAACTTTGACAACTTCAGGCTACCTTGAAGTAATAAACCAGTAATAGATTATAATAGTCTCCAGACACCTGCAAGTTTCTGAATGTATGTGTTATTGATTTTAATTTACTGTACATGACAGTAAATACAAACTCCATTTACTTTGCACAATGTATTAGTTCTGTATCGTAGAGCAATCTAAACATTGAGTGTCTGAATATGGTGGCTTTTAATCCTGTCTCTGATTGATTTAACTATAATTAACTTAAAATGATTTGCACATTGCCACATTGGTATCTATCCCCTATATTTGTGCTAACAGAAAAATATCTTACTATCAGGTGCTTGCTGTAAAATCACCAAATCTTTTGAACTTCTATGTGGATCTTATTAGTTTAGAAGCTACATCAAAGGTTCGGGTTTTTTCAGATGCACTTGTACATACTTTCTTCTTATTGATGCTTTTGAACAGAGTTCGGTTAGGATGTACATGCTTTCTTCTAATTGATGCTTTTGAACAGATACAACTGAAAATGTTAGCAGAAGAAATGCAAGCAGTCAGTAAAGGGCTGGAAAAAGTTGAGCATGAATTTAAAGCTTCAGAAAGTGACGGCCCAGTGTCAGAAGTTTTCCATGAGGTAATACACTGTCTCATTTGAATTTCAGGTTTTAAAGTGGTGCGCATATAATATGGACAAACCTGTCATTTGAAGCAACCCTCTTTCGGACAAAATTTCATGATTATGCAACGCCGTGTACATAGCTGCCTGGATAAAATATGCTAGAAGCCTAGATCTTCTGCTTCTTTTCATCTGCTTGTTTAATGCCTGCCCTCTAGATGGAGGGCTCAGAAAGACCTCTTGCATTAAACTAAATTTAGCAGAACAAGTCCAAAGCAAAAAAATAAAATAAAATTGAAGATAGAGGACAAAGCAAAATTCAAAAGATGGATATACAATAGTTCAGGTTCCTTTGTTGGTTACCTGATGTTTTGACTCTCTAAGTATTTCTGTTTCTTATTTTGTAGATCAGTTATCTGATTGTAAATGTGAACCCCATGCCTTAACAGGGTGGTGCTCACATTCAGTTACCATTAATTATATTTGCCAACTCTGTTCAAAAAATTATATATTTTTTTTGAAAGATAATATATATTAAAAGCTAGCAAGCCGCCTCATTAAAAACCTTCCAGCCCCCTTAGGTACCCTGGTAAGGAAAAGAGTGCGTCAGAAACTTGCAGCCCACAAATCACACCAAGTTACAATCAGCCCCAAGGCTGTGAACTAGAAAAGCAGGTGGCTCAGCATCCCAGGAAAACGACCCATCCTGTAGGCTTATATATTTTGCACAAGAATGAGCCGCCTGGTTAGCCTCGCGACGAGCATGAACTAAGCTAAAATTTGTAAACAACAAACTCAGCTCACTAATCTCATCTAAGACCTGCTTGACTACTGAAAGATCATTAGCTCTATTTTGCCAAAGTTGGACCAAATCTTCAGAGTCAACTTCAAAAACAACATTAGTGAAACCCCTGCTTCTTGCATACACAACAGCATCTCTAAAAGCAAGGGACTCCACCGTCAAAGGATCAGACACACCTCGGTAAGTCTTACCCGTAGCACCACGGAAGACCACCCCCTGACGTGCAACAGCACCAGTAGCTGCCAGATTGTCATTGACATTAACAGCACCATCGGAATTAATTTTAACAACTCCATCAGGTGGTCTCTGCCACTTACATTCTGGCCTAGCAGATTTAGGAACACCCTTGTCCCTTGGTAACTCAAGAGTCTGCAAGGTTTCCTTCACCATCTCCATAGTTTTAGTAGGACTAAAACCACTCTCACCATGAGTCAGATTATTTCTCGATGACCAGATCGAGTACATGACTGAAGTTATAATAGCTTTCTCATGTTGGTTGAAAAAAGACTCGCACAGGATATCTTTTGCCCATGTCACTGGATGTAGCTTCGGCAATTTGACTAAAAGAATTTCCTTTGCGGCTTCCCAAAACAATTTCGCATGACTGCATTCAATTAAGGCATGCATCACACTCTCAGATTCTGCTTTACACAGAGCACAGGTGCTGTTATCCATTATATGTCGTCGTGACAAAGTCCTATAGTCAGGAAGAATTCCTCAAAAAATTATATTTGCCAACTCTGTTTGCGCATGCATTTTCACTTGGTGATGTTTTGTTTCACTAAATCTATCTTATATGCCTGTGTTCATTTGAATGTGATTCGTTCTAAACTGGTGTTACTGGGTTGTGTAGAAATTGAAAGAGTTCACTGACAATGCTGGAGCAGATGTGCAGTCATTGTCTTCATTGTTCTCTGAAGTGGTATGTTTCTGTTGTTTGGTTCTACGCAGATCAGTTGACATACATTCTTCTTGTATTTGACTTTCTTGTTTCTTTCTTTTTGCAGGGGAAAAAGGCTGATCAGCTGATCAAATATTTTGGTGAGGACCCTGTCCGTTGCCCATTTGAACAAGGTAAGGAGATCAGATTTATTGATTACTCTTAATGATCAAGGTGACTTATTAATGAGGTTGTGTGCTCGTTATATATTCTTGGAATACCTTTCAAGATATTTCTCTTATGGAATTTCTATACTCGCTTGTATATAGTGCTCGGGCATGCTCCAACACACTTGCCATGACATGATTTATTTTGTGAGGATGCAACTGATTGAAGCATATCTGATCCGTGATTTTTTAAGCATTAAACACGCATGTTCTGTTTATTTGCTTGCCCCCCTACGGTCCTACCTCACCTTTACTGTATGGTGATCATCATCTTGCAGTTATGTCTACCCTGTTGACATTTGTAACAATGTTTCGGAAAGCACACGAGGAGAATGTCAAGCAAGCTGAGCTTGAGAAGAAAAAAACTCAAAAAGAGGCAGCAGAAGCAGAAAAGTCTAAAAGTGCACAGTTGGCCAGTAAAAATGTATTGATCCTTTATTTTACACGTTTCACAGGTTTACTCATTCCCAAGAGTTCCTTTATGTATGTGTTTTAATCTGCTCGTAGGACTCAAAAGCTTCAAATCCAAGCCGACAAGCAAAGCAAACGTTAGAGAAAACAAGATCTACAAGTAGACGAGGAAAAGATACTGGATGATCTGAGATGACCAACTCCAATTTTGTGTTGATCTGCTCGTGGGGCAAATGCATGCCCTGCTCGATGCATGGGAAGGACCAACGATTCACACTGTGTCTTTGATGGCAAGAGATGGTGTGAGAATGGATGCAGTCATGAGCGAAAGTAGCACACGTCGAAGGAACTGCACAGTACTCCCTCTACGGTAGTGTACACAGAACCTCATCTTAAAACAATATTCTGAACTGTGCTAGTCTAACTAATTTCTTGTTTGCAGGTCTCAGTGGCAATGGTCGACTATTTTTTCCCTTCGGCCAGCAGGGTTTTGGTACCAACATCTGACTGCTGTAAAGAACTAACTGTGAAGCTAATTTCATTCTTTGCTATGTTAGTTGTTCTTTCTAACACCGGTGGCCGTACAGCCGTAGCTTTAGGAAAGTACAAGCAGGCAGACAGTACAACAAGGCACAAAGGTACGAATTGTACAAATAGGAGTAGGGGAAAGAGTAGAGAAACAGTGGGACAAAAGAGTATGTGACTGGCAGAGTAAATATGAGATGTAAATGCACTTGTAGTGCGGTCAATCATATTTTTTGTAGCTAGTGTACCACATTTTTCCATGATTGGTTTGTATGATTACTCTTACCAGGAGAGCTGGAGTTGCTGCCACATTTGATGGAGTAATCGCTCTGTATATGTGGGGAAGATAGAGCGATAACCTTTTCTTACCAAGATGAGGCGCTCTATGTCAGTGATAGGGCGATCTGGGTATCTTTTCTGAGTGACTCCAAAATTACTGTTAGCTTTGTTTCATGGAGTTACTTATTTGCAAGCTACTCAATGAAATGCCATGAACATTTTCTAGCGGGCATATTTTGGCGTGTCATAGGAATAACACCGAATTCACTACCGTGCAAATCAGTTATCTGAACGGCTTTCCGCAAAAAAAAAAAAGTTATCTGAACGGCAAGAATTTCTCGAAACTGACGATCATGCATCGACAATAAAGGCTGCATGCTTGCACTCAGCATAAAACGGCAGTGTCAGGGCGGGTCAATGGCCCGATGCTCGTCTCCTCCACCGAGAAGAGGACAATTGCGTAGGTGAAACAAGCAGGGGACCGTGACTCCTTGTCTTGTCAGCCCAAGGCCACGGCCATCCACATCCCATGCATTACCATGCCAAGCCAATGTCCAAATCACGTGCCAACCAAGAAACTTGCTCACCGCAAGAAGTCACAGGGCAACTTTTTTTTATGCCTTTGATCACAGCAACACTCACTCATTTGTCACCCTGACCCTAGTGATCACAAGAGGTATCAGGTATCTTCCCGTCTTGCCAATCACCAAATGCCAACCCCTAAAGACATGTAAAGATACTAGGGGCTAGTAAGGGACACATGTAAGAAGTTAAGTACATGTGCGTAGGGCTATAGCCACCTCAATCCGATTGGGCCTTTTTGGATCACAAGAATATGAAAAACACAGCAATTTGGTAGGATTGTATGTAAAAAAAAGGATCGCAAAACAAAGAAAAACTGCACTAATAGTTATTTGGATAGAACACATGAAAAACACGGGAAAAGTGTGGTCGTACACGATTGAGTGTAAAAAAGAGGTTAGAATGGACGTTTACTTTTTTTATGAGATTGAGGTGCAGCAATGCAATCCATAAAAATATTGGAGGTGTCATTCCTTTGATCCAAATGTCTTTCTTAAAAAAATCGTATCGATTAATATTCCTCCCAAATCCCTTCAATCCAAAGGGCCCCAAAGGGATTGGAGTGGCACAATGAGTGAAAGAAGTGTGTCATTTTATTTCGGACGAGTGTCCCTAGGCACTTTCCTACTTTAGAGGTTCGAGATTTTGAACCTTTTATTTTGTTGAGAAAGCATATGACAAAGTTAAATGGTCTTTCCTCCAGCACACTCTCAGAATGAAAGATTTTTCTAAAAAGTGGTGTGAGTAGTTTGACCATTAAAGTCAATGACGACATTGACAAATACTTCCAGACAAAGAAAGTTCTAAGCAAGATGATCCATTATCGCTGATGCTATTTAATATAGTGACTGATATGCTCGCCGTTATGATTGAGCGTACAAAGACTTATGGCTAAATTGAAGGTGTGATTCCAATCTTGTTGTTGGAGGCTTATATATGGTATGATATGTTGATGATACAATTCTTTTTATGAAACATGACATCGAAAAGCAAAGAATTTAAAATTAATTCTACCAGCTTTCAAGCAATTTTCGAGTCTAAAAATCAATTTCCATAAGAGTGAATTGTTTTGCTTTGGTGCGTTGACCCAACACACAACTGCATATTGTAGTGCGCAATTCGTTGGAGTAGTACAACAGAAACATCGCAAGTCCAAGGCCTGACTATTTTATTCATATCACAGATCTTCATAGAAGATCCTCGGAACTTCCATGACACAATGAGGTTCGTAAGGTAAGTTCCTGTTCAATTCAAAATCTAGAAGAATCAAATTGTAATATATCTAGCACTAGATCTACCTCTAGAACTATCTCTAGAACTCAGGGTTGACTATTGCTTTCTTAGCAATATTCTAAAGGAATGATTTTGACTTCTAGGACTTGGTTCCTAGCTAAGTTTATTTGATATACACTATCACGACTTGTAGCATCTGACTTCTTGATTTCGTTAGACTAACTCCACCTTCTTGTATACGACTTCCTACTTCTTCTAGTTCCATGATTGCAGTCCCATCATTGACTCCATAACCTAAGAAAGGGTTTGAGAAGATAGATCGAGTATGGGCATACTCAGAAAGTTCTACTATATGGTTGTTTGATGCACTATATCTACTACCGTGGATCATAGATCCTAGGCTTATGCAAGTTCTCGGAATCGGATGTTTAGAAAATATAAGTTTTAGTTTAGAAAACTATGTCCGTCAGCCTTCACGGGTTGTTAGAACTTCATGGAGTTACTTTCCATGTTGCATTCACAATCCTGTCCCAGGATAGGGAGTAACATGTCATGTTTAATACACTCTCGAGAGGTGCGCTACTTTACCCACAAACATGTTTAGTCTTGTTACACAACCGGGTAGTTTATTCCTATTAAGACTTCCATGGTCTGAGACCCAGTCTAAAGATTCACCAATCACTAACTTTCTCTACCCCACAATCTAGTCATTGCAAAGAACTTGGTCAATGACCACTGTTCAACTGCATACCCTTTAAGACACTAGGGTCATCATCCTGCCAGACAGAATGGGGATGTTACGGTCTCCTACTCATTGTCATTCCTCGCAAGGAATACAATCCGACCTAGTTATCCGAGGATATATGAAACAAAGAAGATACCAGCTAACTTACCCGTCCCATTCCAGGATTTGTGGTCAGCGTTGTCTATACGGAGCCTTGGAATGGCTGACTACAATTGTTGTTTAATACTAGGTTTTATTTCCAGGTTTAATGAAATCTTTTACCATAAGTATTCTCATTATGGTTTCCATTGTCCATCACAATAGATTATCCGACCATCCTGGGTCGGTAACCCATACTCCATATTCATTATGAAAACAATATTTTGCTTTTGAATGCAAGTCATAATGTAATACTTTTGAAAAGTATTTTTTAAAAAGTAATTCAAAGGACATGCAAGAATGAACTTGCACATGGTATGCAAGCTTGTTCTTATAAGGTTTATGCAAGAGTGAACTTCCATCACGATTGCAAGGTTATGCAATCAACATTTCTTCTAGTCATCGGAAGATCTAGAGTTGAAGAATAGCATCATCGGTCTGATAAGTACTAATGTTTAAAGATTTTCAATTAAGGTGTTGTTTGAGACATTTAAGGCACTTGATTAATTTGACTTTCTTTACTCTAGCAAAAAGAATAACTTTGAAGAACATTATCCTTTAGGTCTAACTCTATTTCCATACCTATATTACTTACTTAAGATTTGGATTTTACGTGGGTTCCCATTGCTAGGTATTTTTATTTACTAAAGTACTAATTCCTTTCAAACTATGTTTTTAATTTGATGCTAAAAGTATTAAAGTAAATGGTTATTTCAATTTATTCTATGTGAGCATGATAATCCCAATTTACTATACTAAATGACACTAATCTTAGCTAATATTTTTAGAGTTGGGGAAAAATACTCCTTCAATCTTATTCTCAAGTAGGGAATAATATTTCTAAAGCATTTTATCCAATTTCATAAATTTCTTTCAGCGTTGTTTTGGAATTATCATTTCCAAAAGTTACTTAGGCATATGTATATTATGGTTGGTAATTATTTGTCTTCAAAGAATAAAATCATTTTATTCTTGAATACAAGATTCTTTTTATTCAATACTTAGAATTAGGGTTTTGTTATTTTTGGATTCATTGTTCCATTTAAATTGCTATTTATGTCACACAAAAATTGTAGCATTTTTCCTTGCTCAAGAAGAAAAATTATGAATTGTTTTCATTTAGAAATTCAATAGCCTATTTGGTTCCCATTTAAAATTTTGATTGGTTTACTAGAATTGTTTAACTTGGAATTTTAAGAAAGTGCATGTGAGGGTTTTATTTATTCTTGGATTTGTATTCTATAGAAGTGTATGAGATTTTGATGTAGATGTGTATAGTTTATTTTTCTGAACATTTTGATATATTATTTATATTTTTTCAAGTTAGGAGAACTAGTTATGATTTTTCTAAGGTCAAATAATTTTTTAAATTTCCTCGAGTAGATAATGGATATACACACATGGACAACAAGTGTCACTAACGTGTGGGTCCAAGTGTCACGTGGATAAGTGAATATTTTAACTCAAGAAGTTCTAGCCCTAATCTATGACAAATGGGTCTAGGGGCTAAGTCATCTACCACATAGGCAGTGAACGAGTCAAACTGACGAGTGGGTCTATAGGGATGACGCCATCGCTGGTGATATTGTGTTAGCGTATTCCGACAACGATGGTGTGGCTGATTTAGTGTATGCCATCATGCGATGCTAGTTGTGTTCCAATCCTTGTGATGCACTGCGTCTAACTATCGTGGTCTCGCGACTAAAGGATCACCAAAATAACTCCAGCGAGCACCTACTGTGGTGGTTTATGAAGACACTCGTCTAAAACTAAGCTATGATTGTATAAACTTTGATCTAAAGGGAACTAAAGGTTCGCAAGCTCACTAGAATTATTAGAAGATGGTCCTCGTTGACGATGATCACCGGACATGAGCGCAAGTTCTAGGTTTCCGATGGTCGGTGTTGGAGAAGAACTTCACGATACCGGGACTCTAGGGGTTCCTAGCATGATTCCCTTTGCCAGGACGTTTCCTGGCCACGACGAAGATCCATATCCACTCAATTGAGAAAGGGGAGATCCTCACCGGTGGCTAGACCGAATTACCTTTCGGCTAGGGTTTTGGGATAGAGAGATACTGAGCGCGAGAGAGAAAGTGAGATCTTGCTCTAAGGTGTGAGGGTACTAGGGCGAGTCTCAGGGTAATTTATAGTCCTCTGCAAGGTCGGTTGTGACGGTTGGCGACTTCGGCGACGGCAAAGATCCAATGTTATAGGTGGTTTGATTCACGGGTTTAGATGCTATGTTTAGAGGTGGTGGGTGTCGAGTCATCGGTGAGAAGGCTCGTAGCCTTAAATAGTAGGCTAGGTTGGTCCGCAACGTCGGTTCCAATGATCGATGACGAGGGTAGCATCGGGCAGCTACTTCGGCATCCCGAGGTTGATGACGTGCAGGTTTTGCAAACAAAAGCTAGGACATGTGGCCTTATGTGAGAATGCGGGAATAGTTTAGTTGGGTTATGTTCATAGGGTAGGTTTCCCAATGGTTATTACACTTGCTTAAAGTTATTGTGGTTACTGGTTAACTATAGGTATGGTTTAATTATAGTGATGTCAAGTTTAGGTCCCACTAATTAAGGTCAAGGATTTGTAATAATCAATTCTCTAGATGAATGGATGATATACTTGTATGATCTTGTTAGTGTAACAAGTTTAGGATTGATAATAAATGAGAGCTATTTTCCTACATAGATGTTACAAGTATAGAGATCAATGAGAGGTAATTTCCATCCCTCCAAAATATTTGAGTGTGGGTTTTGAATCATTTTCTTTCTCACGTAGAAAAAATATGTGATATTCAAATGTATGTGAACCATTTTAAATGGTTTTGTCCACAATAATATTTTGGACTTCCAAACATTATTATGAGATGTTGAATTCAAGTTTGTTGCAATATTTTGTATCCCTTCCTTAAAATAAGATGGTTTTGAGTTAATTCTTTCCCATATAACCAATATGTGGTATTCAAAAATTTCTTAACCAATTCAAAAGAAATTCTTCTCAAGAATATTTTGGAATGGATTAAAGTTCCATTGGTTGTGAAGGTTGGATACAATTGTGTTTCAAGACCTTGTATCATTTTCCCATACAACAAAATGGTAGGAGATACTTTCCTAATAGGAAAGAATTTGGAAATGGAAAATATATTTTAAACCATAAAATGGATGCCTAGTTCAAAATGAAGATTCTGAGCACTCAAACTTTCCATGGTCTCATTATTTTCTTTTCGTGTATATGCCTATCACATGAAGGATTTCTACCTTCATTCCTTGACATGGTTTTGTGTAAAATACAACTAGGTTTTCCATTTGAGAGAAATCTCAAATGAATCCCTTGTATTCTTGGAAGTACTTTATAAGATCTACTATAACTCTAACTTGAGTAAAGATACTTATAAAGAATTTAGTATGTGGTCTCAGTAGATCAACTACTCCTGATAAAAGTGATTTTGGTTAGATGTTCTTATGACGAAAATCATAAGATGTTCTTTGTGTGTTTTACCCAAGACAAGGATAGGAATACTTGTCCTTTAAATCTTTGGACAAGATCTAGGTTTACTTCACATAGGGACTTGTGGTCATAATCACACCTGAAAGGGCATCTATGCCCCCATGTGTGGTTTTGGTAATTAATGACAATCTCTATGGACTAATGTGTAAATTGAGTTTCACTTGTAGGTTTGTCCATTAGCATCGCTTGGACCATGTGTTGGTTTCAAGGTTGAAAAATAAGAAGCAATGTCCAAGGTCTTTGTGCCTATTGGAACCATGTAGAAGAAGAAGAACAAGATCAAGTATGTCTTGAAGAAGAAGAAGATGGAGTTCCTTATGTCCATGTTCAAGACATCATCATGAAATGAACTACAATATTTTTGTTGGATTCTACACAAAAGTTGGGTTCTACACAAAAGTTCGTTATCTTTCCAACAATATTGGGTTCATCTTGTTTGGAGTTCGGTTGCAAAAGTTGTGGCAGTTTTGGTTCTAGAATTTTTCCTGACCAGTAGTTCTGGTGGGCCAATGGTAGTACCGCTAGGGCATTTTGCCGCCGGTAGTACCGGTGTTAATTTCGGCCCAAATTCCGGTAACCCCGATTTCACTTCAGTATGCTCTCTGTTTTGGTCACGTATTTTTGTCATAACTTCGACCGGAATTTCCGGCGGTAGTTCTGGCCCGATTTTTTTTGTTTCCACGTCACCATTTTTTGACCATTGGCTAAGTGCCAGCAGTAGTTCCACCCGCCCGGCGGTAGTACCGACCGTACTCGTTTTGGTGTTCGTTCACTTTGCTATTTTTGGACCGTTGGTTAGGTGCCACCAGTAGTACCGGCCACCCACCGTTACTACCGGTCGTGCACGATTCTGTGGGTAACAGGCAGATCGAGGAGCCATTTAAAAGGAGCTCCCCTTTCCCCTTCAAGCCTAACTTGCCTTTTCTTGGTTTTGCCCTTCTCTCTCTCCTCCATTGTTAACCTTGAAGAGCTTGCCCTCTCCTCTTCCCCCTCCTATGATTCTTGCATCTTTTTGAGGTATTTGAGAGAGGAGATCTAGATCTATAACCCCACCAAACCAAATCCCTTCTTTGTGAAGGAATCCTTGGGATCTAGATCTTGGAGAGTTTTGTGTTCTCCTCTTGTGTTCTTCCTCTCTTATTCCCCCAATAATTTTTTTAGCTTTGGTGGAATTTGAGAGAGAAGGACTTGCCTCTTGCATTTGGTGTATACGTTTGAGTTCTCCTCAGAGATTCGGCGAGTTTAGGCCCTTGGGATTGTTTCTCTTGGGTTCTTGGAACCCTAGATGGTTGTGTGGAGTTGTGGTGTGTTCTTGGGGCCTCCCATTGAGTTGTGGAGATTCCCCAAGCTTGTAGGCCTATTGTGGCATTGTGGAGCCTTTGTGGCATTTCTTGGGAGCCCTCCAATTGAGTTGTCGAGATTGCCCTAAGCCATGTACGGGTTCGGTGACCGCCCTCAAGTATCCCATAGTGGATCGTGAGTAGGCATTTGTGGCGAGCTCACGGGAGAATAGGGTGAGCCTTTTGTGGCGTTGGTGAGTTGTGTGCCTTCGCATCTTGGGGTGAGGCCTTATGTGGTGTTGGGTGAGCATCGAGCCACCACACCTCGAGGTGAACCATTTGTGGCGTTCGAAGTATATTGCACCCCCGCACCTCTCCAATGGAGACATAGCTTCTTTGGAAGTGAACTTCGGGAAACAAATCATCGTCTCTGTGTCCATTGGTTATCCCTCAGCCGAGCCCTTTACTTATGCAATTTACATTGTGATAGCCATCATGCTTGAAGTATTATATCTTGCTATCACCTTGTTGCTTGTCTTGCTTAGCATAGGTTGTTGGTGCACTTAGTTGAACTTAGTTGATATAGGTTTTGGCTTGATAAATTAAACGTTAAGTTTTATACCGCATTTATTAGAGCCTAAACTGTAATAGTTCTAAACACCTATTTCCCCCCCTCTAGGCGGCGTCCATTTCCCTTTCACCAGGGCTACTTCCGGTCATCCTGATTTTGGTTCAGTATTCTCTCTACATGTTGTGATTCTATTTGCCAGAACTTCGATCGTAAGTAGACGAGGTAGTACCGTCCGCAGGTAGAAGTACCAACTAGGCGCCGGAAGTACCGCTCGGGGCGTAATTGCCGCCGACAATACTGCGTGATTTTCTAGCTCTCTTTCCGATCATCCTAGTTTCAATTCAGTAAGCTCTTTGTTTGGTGTGTACTATTTGGCAGATCTTTGATCAGAAGTTTGGGCAGTAGTACCATCCATGGTGGTAGTACCGTTGAACCGTTGGTAGTACTGGCCAGGCTCGCTTTTATGTCTCTCGCATCACTATTCTTTTGACCGTTGGCTAGGTGCCAGCGATAGTACCACCCTCCCCACCGGTACTACCGGCCGTGCACGGATCTGTGCATAACAGGCAGATCTGGGAGCCCTTTAAATGGGGCTCCTCTTCCCCTTCGTGGGCAGCTCTTTTCTTGGTTTTTGTATTTCTCTCTCTCCTCCATTGTTGATCTTGAAGATCTTGCCCTCTCCCCTTCCCCCTCCTATGATTCTTGCATCCTTTTGAGGGATTTGAGAGAGGATATCTAGATCTACAACCCCTACCAAACCAAATCCCTTCTTTGTGAAGGAATCCTTGGGATATAGACCTTGGAGAGTTTTGTGTTCTCCTCTTGTGTTCTTCATCTCTTATTCCCCAATAGACTTTGTAGCTTTGGTGGAATTTGAGAGTGAAGGACTTGCCTCTTGCATTTGGTGCATAGGTTTGAGTTCTCCTTGGAGATTCGACGAGTTCAAGTTCTTGGGCTTGTTTATCTTGGGTTCTTGGAAACCTAGACGGTTGTGTGGAGTTGTGGTGAGTTCTTGGGGCCTCCAATTGAGTTGTGGAGATCCTCAAGCTTGTGGCCTTTTGTGAATTTGTTCTTCGGAGCCTCCAATTAAATTATGGAGATTTCCCCAAGCCTTGTACGGGTTCGGTGACTGCTCTCAAGTGTCCCTTAGTGGATCGAGTGCCCGCCTTTGTGGTACGCACTTGGGAGAATAGGGGGATCCTTTTGTGGCATCGGTGAGTTGTGTGCCTTCGCATCTTGGGGTGAGGCCTTGTGTGGCATTGTGTGAGCATCGAGCCACCACACCTCAAGGTGAGCCATTTGTGGTGTTTAGAGTACATTGCACCATCGCACCTCTCCAATAGAGACGTAGCTTCTTTGGAAGTGAACTTTAGGAAACAAATCATCGTCTCCACATCCATCGATTATCTCTCAACTGAGCCCTCTACTTATGCAATTTACATTGTGATAGCCAGCGTGCTTAAAGTATTATATATTGTTATCACCTTGTTGATTGTCTTGCTTAGCATAGGTTGTTGGTGCACTTAGTGAACCTAGTGGATATAGGTTTTGGCTTGATAAATTAAACATTAAGTTGTATTCCACATTTATTAGAGCCTAAATCGTAATAATTTTAGAAAGCCTATTTACCCCCTCTAGGAAACATACGTTTCCCTTTCAATTGGTATTAGAGCGAGGTCTCTCGCTTCTTAGGCTTCACCACCTCGAGAGTAAAGATGTCTCCTAGGGGTTTACTGCATGATCACCCTTTTATATTTGTTGGCACTAATTATGATAGTTGGTGAATTCGTATGCCTAGTCATTTATAGGTCATTGACCCAATTATAGAGCGAATTCTAGATATGGGTTTGTCTCCTCCTAAGGATCCCAAAAATCTATCTTTGGAGGAGGAGACAAACTCTTATCTCGAAGCTCAAGCATTTAATGTGCTTGTTAATGTTGTGAGCTTTGTAGTTCTCTCCTCAATCATGCATTTTCGGAATTCTCATGATATTTGGACCAAGCTTCAAGCAAAATATGATGTGTCCAAGATTAATGAGGATGATTGTGTTCCCTCCACCTCCGTCCGTGATGAGTTCTCATCTTCCTCCACTTCACATATATGTGAGTTGTCACAAGGTAATGATATGGTAAGTGGTGATATTACTTGCAATGTGGATAGTGAGCTTGCCATTAACGATCCTTCATCTCTATCTCATTGCAATATTTTATCTTTGGGCATGAACACTTGTAGGACTATATGTGATTTATATCCTAGTGTTGATTTCCCTTACATATCATGTAGAAATGCTTTAACTACTCCTCATGATGATATGCCTGCTTTGCCTTATTGCCATGATAAATGTGCTTCTATTTCCTCTAGAACTTATGTTGCTAACCATGTAGAGGAAATCGAAGAATGTGTGGGCCAAGGCGAGGTTGTGATTGGAGCTCCAAGTGTTCCCCCATCATCACCTTCTGCCAACATTCACTTACGCCTCATGGCTAAGGAATCAAAGGTAACTTCTCCTTTGGATCCCAATGCACCTCATGATGATGTGAATGTTAACTTAGATGAAGTACATGATGATGTTGCTTCATTAAAAGAGAAGGGGGAGATAGTCCTTCGTGCTCTGCACAAAAATAAAAATGCTTGCTCTACTTTCATTGAAATCTTGAAATTTGCCATTGAAAGTAAGAAACTAGTTTATGGTGCCGGAACAGAGACTTTCTGTCCCCCGAATCTCCCCTTCGGTGGCGGCGGCGCTGTGGAACTTTTTGTGGCTGGAGGCTGGACGACCTAGGGTTTTTGCATCGGGAGGCAACTTATAGGCGAAGAGGCAAGGTCGGTGGGCGGCCAGGGGGCCCACACCACCTGGTTGCGCGGCTAGGGCTAGCCCGCGCCTAGGAGGGGTGTGTCCAGGCCCTGGCCCTCCTCCGTCTCGTATTCTGGCTCCGTGAGTCTTCCGATAAAATAGGAACTTTGGCTTTTGTCCCGTCCAATTCTGGGAATATTCATTTTCTGACTTTCCTAGAACCAAAAACAGCAGAAAATAGGCAACTGACACTGTGTCATCTTGTTAATAGGTTAGTCCAAGAAATCATATGAAAAGTACTCCAAAGTGTGGACAAAACATAAGAAAGTAGATAAATCCAAGCATGGAACATCAAAAATTATAGATACATTTGCAATGTATCAACATCCCCAAGCTTAACTCATGCTCGTCCTCGAGTAGGTAAGTGATAAAGAGAAAGAATAATTTTTGAGGTGACATGCACCATCATAAACTTGATCAAAGTATTTGTAAAACATTGAAAGCTAGGATCAAAGTACTTCAACATAGCATGAAAGATAAAGTTCTAACAATAATACATAGCAACTATGTTGCAACATGAAAAGGCCCAAACAAAAGATTCATGAATAACAATGCTTTGCAAGACGTTTGTTTGTTTCACATAAAGAAAACATAGCATAGTAGCATTCAGCTTGTCCCTCATAGAGTAGCAAATATAAATGCATAGGACACCTTCAAAGTTCATAAGAGTGACTAGATACAAATAGTTTAAAACAAGCAATATCATGTTATGCATCAATCAACTAGTCTTGGGACAATGCACATAGAACTAAGAATGACCACTATGCTCTCAAAGTAGGTGCATAAAGGTAGAAGGTGGAGACTCAATATAATGGTGGAAGAAAGGCTTTTTTATAAAAGGAAGAAGGGATTCAAGTCTCATAAAGAGCTTCCAAAAATTATGGTACTTATAGCTTTCAACTCTCATTGCCCCTATCATAAGCATCTTGAAGTGATTAAGGTTAAAGTGAATAAACTATGGTGTACATGCTTGACGAAGTATAAGTTAGAAATCTCATGTCCCTTGTATACGAGGGCCGCTCCTGATGCTACTCAAGTTTAGTTACCGATAAGTTCTTGTCATCGTAAGTACATGTGTATCATAGAGAACCGCTAACGGGGTACCCCTTGCCCGATGATATGGAAGAATCCCCATATCAAAATGACAAGGCAAGCAGACAACGAGCATCTCAGCATTCTTCTTATTTACCATTGTAATATGGTGCCTTTTCTCTCTTTCCTCTTTTCATAGTATCTTTTTTTATCTTTTCTCTTTTTTTCTCAATATAGGACTCTTTTTTTATAAGAAGAATGCTTCATAGACAGCTCATTATGGTTACGCTGCAGGTTTCCACCATGTCAGCATGGATTAGACCAGCGGCCCAGGCGTTTCTCTAACACATATACATAACTCCATGGACTTACAAGCTCCCCTTTCATTTCACACCGACGACATCCATATACAAAAGAGCATTATCAACTAGGTACAAGTACCAAGTGTAATGTTGAAAGCGTTCCCCATGAAAGCATGGTTCTGCTAATTCCCAACAAATAAGTGCAAGCATATACAACATAGACGACACAATGGTTCCAATTTATTAAGGGCAAGAAAAATAAAGTGTGCCATCAAGTTCGTGAGAGCTTTAATCACTAGTTTTATCATAACAAGTTTAATTTGGAAGGTAAACAAAAGCATGATTATACTTGGAATAGCGTAAGCTAGTAGGTAGGTATGGTGGACTCTTTGGAATAACTTGGTTTAAGGAGTTGGATGCATGAGTGGAGCTCATACTTGGTTGTGGAGGCTAGCAAAAGACTGGGAGCGACAAACTAAGAGAGCAATAATGGCCATAATCATGCAGAGTGACAAAACATCATTGATCAAAGCATAAAGTGATACTACAAGTTGAAAACTAAAGGATCATAAAGTCTATGGTGACTTTGGATAGTCATAACATGGTGTGAGCATGCGCCTAGTCAACCCAAATAAAGCATCAAAGGAGAATACCACTATACTATGCTTTAATATGCTAAAACAACGCATGATTCATCCAAGGCACATTAAGCAATCTCAATTGATTATAACAAGTCATGCTACAGCAAATAATACTAAGCATAAAGCCAAAACAATATCAAGCATGGCATGATGAAGCATAGGCCACAGTCAAAAACAAACTCTCTTTACCACTTAAGCATGAATGTTCCTACTCTTTTCCAATCCAAACCAAACTATTTGAAAACCAATGCATGAAAGAGGGGGTCCAACCAATTTATTCAGAAAATTAAGCAAACAAAAGAAAACAAAAACCAAAACGAAAACGAAAAAGAAGACGCTCCAAGAACAACACAACTGTGCATGAAACAATAAAAATGAAGCGTTTAGAAGAAACCTGGGATTTTTATTGATGAAGAAGGGGATGCCTTGAGCGTCCCCAAGCTTTGATGCTTGTACTTCTTGGATATTTCTTGGAGTGACACATGTGGCATCCCCAAGCTTGAGCTTTAGTCTATCCTTCATCTCATTACTCATTCCTTCCATACACCTAAATTTTTTCCTTCATACAAAACTTCACACAATCTTTATTAGCAACATTAGTGCACTCAAGATAAATAAGTCTTAAGGTTCAGTGCTAACACCAAATAAACTTCCATTAGAACACTAGCTACTGTAGAACTTCCCTCAAAAAGCTCAATTCCCCAAAAGAACTCAAAAAGGAACCAACAAGAAGCAAATGCAGAAAATGGCAGAAATCTGTCAAAACTGACCAGCAGGTAAAGACGAATTTTTTCGAAGACCTTCTGTTGCTCAAATCAAAAAGTGTTGAACTAATGAAAGTTAGATAACAACCTGGGGGCAGAAGCACAAAAATTCATGCCTCAAAAATACGTTCAGAGATTTTACACGAATTTTTACGGTGAAGCACAGAAATCTGTTTCGGGACAGCAACTTTCCCAATCATTACTTCTCTCTCATTAGAGGTTACTCTTGGCACAAAAAGCAAATAAAAAGGATAAGGAGCAGTTATGACAGAAGTAATAACTTCCAAGACTCATATAAAACTTTTGGGTTATCTCCCAATAAGTACTTTTCTTTAACGCCTTTAAGTTAGGCTTGATAGTTTGAGAAGATGCTCACATAAGAAATATGAATTGAAGTAAAAGAGAGCATCAAGAAGCAATTTCAAAACACATTTAAGGCTAACCCACTTCCTATGCATAGGAATCTTGTAAAGAAACAAGTCATGAAAGCACAAAGCAACAAGCATAGTAAAGCAAAGCAAGTGCAACTTCAAGACTTTCAACATAAAGAGGGGAAACTTAATATTATTGAGATACATAAAACCATGTTTCCCTCTCTCATAATAACTTTCAGTAGCATCATGAATAAAATTAACAATATAACTATCACATAAAACATTCTTATCATGAGCCACATGCTTAAAAGAATTAATACTCTCCACATAAACATAATCATTCTTATTAATCGTAGTGGGAGCAAATTCAACAAAATAGCTATCATTATTATTCTCATCACCATAATCATGAAATATAGGAGGCATATTGTAATCATAATCAATTTTCTCCTCAATAGTAGGTGGACTGAAAATATCATACTCATCATTGTAATCATCATATATTGGAGGTTTGGTAACATCATAAGCAATAGAATAGCTAGCTTCCAAAGCTGGGAACTAAAAAGATCATTTTCATAAAAACTAGCTTCCACAAGCTTAGACTTTTCCATAGCATTAGCAATAATGATGTCCAAAGAATTCATACTAACAACATTGTTATTAGCATGCAAATATAGTTCCATATGTTTTTTAATTTTCTCTTCAAACATTTCATGTCCCAACTCAAGATAAATACTATAAAGCTCTCTAATTTTGTTGTTGTTTTCCATTAAGCCTAACTAGTGAAAACAAGAAACAAAAAGACAAAATTGCAGAATCTAAAGGAAATAACTTCGAGCACTCACACCGGAGGATGTGAGTACCTTTTACCTTACCTCCCCGGCAACGGCGCCAGAAAATAGCTTGATGTCTACGCACTTCTATTCTTGTAGATAGTTGTTGGGCCTCCAAGTGCAGAGGTTTGTAGAACAGCAGCAAGTTTTCCCTTAAGTGGATCACCCAAGGTTTATCAAACTCATGGAGGAAGTGGTCAAAGGTATTCCCTCTCAAGCAACCCTGCAATCAAGATACAAGAAGTCTCTTGTGTCCCCAACACACCCAATACACTTGTCAGGTGTATAGGTGCACTAGTTGGGCGAAGAGATAGTGAAATACTAGTGGTATGGATAATTATAAGTGGTAACGGTGCTAGAAAATAACTTGATGGCGTGGAAAAGACTAAAGGCAAACTGGAATAAAGATGGAAACAAGCAAACATGTAACATATCTAGTTGCAAACGGTGTTTCAATGCTTAGAAACAAGGCCTAGGGATCATACTTTCACTAGTGAAAACTCTCATATAAATATATCATCTTCATGATACTACGCTGAACTACTCTCCGGTTGGACACTCTAATCGATGGTAAGGCTATAACAGCACACCTCAAAGTAAGTCTTTCCCATCTAGAAAACCCCACACTGTCACCTTGAGTACTAGATGAGTCCAACAAACACCACAATTTCATAAAGATATCCAACTCCAAATATAACTCATAACAAGTATTTGTAATCTCTAGCCTAAGTGCCACCATGGTGTGCACGCTGTCACTTTCACACACATGGGGAGAGCAGAGATCTATTAAAGCACTTGAGTAGCAAGGTAGATCTACAGATTACAAGCTCATGATCTAAATAAGATCATGCATAGAGAGAGAGATGAACACATAGCTACCGGTTGAACCCTTAGCCTCGAGAGAGATCTACTCCCTCCTCATCATGGGAATCAGCAATGGTGATGGAGATGGTGCTGGAGATCGATGGAGATGGCTCTAGGGGCACTTCCCCGTCCCGGCAAGGTGCCGGAACAGAGACTTTCTGTCCCCCGAATCTCCCCTTCGGTGGCGGCGGCGCTGTGGAACTTTTCGTGGCTGGAGGCTGGACGACTTAGGGTTTTTGCATCGGGAGGCAACTTATAGGCGAAGAGGCAAGGTCGGTGGGCGGCCAGGGGGCCCACACCACCTGGTTGCGCGGCTAGGGCTAGCCCGCGCCTAGGAGGGGTGTGTCCAGGCCCTGGCCCTCCTCCGTCTCGTATTCTGGCTCCGTGAGTCTTCCGGTAAAATAGGAACTTTGGCTTTTGTCCCGTCCAATTCTGAGAATATTCATTTTCTGACTTTCCTAGAACCAAAAACAGCATAAAACAAGCAACTGGCACTGTGGCATCTTGTTAATAGGTTAGTCCAAGAAAACATATGAAAAGTACTCCAAAGTGTCGATAAAACATAAGAAAGTAGATAAAACCAAGCATGGAACATCAAAAATTATAGATACATTTGCAATGTATCATTGGCTCATGAGGCCATTGTGTCAAAGGTAACATCTAGTGTGCCTCATGTGGACATTAGCACTACATCTACTCCTAGTTTCATATTGCCATATGCTAGTCCTTGTGATTCATCATCTCATAACCATGCTATATCTTGTGATGAATTGCATCCCTTGCCTTAAGCTTGTTGCTCTAACAATGTAGCATCTACTTCCTCTAGTATTGTTTTTGATACTAACCATTTAGAGGAAAACAATAAGCTCAAGGATCAAGTCACTTATTTGAAGAATTACTTGAAGAAGTGTCATGAAGGGAAGACCACACTCAAGAACATCTTGGGTGTGCGAATATCCCCAAATGACAAGAGTGGGCTTGTATTCAACTCCAACATCAAGGACAAGCCCACCAACATGTTGAAGCACAAGGGCAACAAGAAGAATGGCCAAGGTGAAGTGAAGAATCCGACCAACATTGTGTGCTTCAAGTGCAAGGAAGAAGGACAACATGCAAGATGTTGCCCATTGATGAAGAAGCAACAAGGGAAGCGACCTCAAGCTCCACCTCAAGCTAGAAGCGGGCCTCTTCCCAAGACTCAAGCTCTTCCTCAAGGGGTGGCATCTTCCAAGAAGAAAGATAGCAAGATAAGAACTTGCAACATATTCCACGAGAAGTGGCACCTTTCTTCCTCGTGTACCTTGGGTAACTCCTTATCCAATCCTATCTTGATTGATGATGTTTATTCTCTTTGTAAGGATTAGGTGGGCAATGTGTTTGCCAAATTTGTTGGTGCCCAAAGTGGTGTCAAGAAAATAACCATTTGGGTGGCCAAGCCTATTGTGACTAACCTCTTAGGACCCAACTTGGTTGGGGACCAACAAGCTAAAACTAATAGGTATTATTGGAGGGCACTAGAGGGTTGGCTACTTTATGAATAATTGAGGGATCTTCATCATTTATTCTTGTCAAGTCAAGTCATTTTGGATTATCATACTTCTATCTTATACCCAATGTTCCTCCTTGCAGTAACATGTCCTTAACTCATTTACATTGAAAGTTACTTGCTCCCTTGTGCATGTGTTGGTTGTGTACCCTTGCATGTGTTTGTATATGTTGTGCTTCCCTCGTACTTATCTTGAGTTGTCAAGTATGTTTGTGTATGTTGGTTAGCCCTCCACGTATGTGTGTTTATTGGTTAGGAGCCTTTGTTGAATCCATCTGGTATCTTTTGGGCTCTTGGGAGAGATTAATGGACTATCCCATTTTGGGGGAGTGTTATGCTTGGGCATTCCACAATCCTAAAATGTGTGTACATGAGGAATACCACTTAGTATTTATATTGCAAGTTTATCTAGTCTCTATGTGGTATGTATTTCTCATGAGAAATTCAAGTTCCATAATGTCCATTAATCATCTATATTTGGGTGATTTTACCTCTTGTTGAGAATTCTTGGTTTATCACAGTATGGGGGAGTCATATGCTTTGTGCATATTACAAACCTAGAAAATGTGGACACTTGAGGTAGTGCCACATATAATTGATATCAAATATTATCTAGCTCCTATGTGGCACATCTATCTCAAACAAGTTCCAATTCCCATGGATTGCTTATATTGCTCATATTTTGGGTCTTATTTGTGAGAGTTTTTCTTGATATGAGTTTCCTCATATTTTGATCTATATATCCTCATGGAACCATTTTATTCAAGTTACTCTAATCATTAGTGATTGTGTGACTATTTCGAGCTATCAAGAAATCTTTATCTAAGCATCAAGCTTAATTCTTATATTTTGTAATATGCTTCCTTTTGTGAATATGATCTTAGATATACTTGCAAACTACCCCGAGGGGAATTTCGCTATAATTCTTGTCATTGGAAAATACGCCACATGTGGTAGAATTTTTTGATCATATTCACTTTGTCCTTTGTTTACTTTTGCCCTATATTTGGCCAAGAAAATGTTTTCCTTTTACCCCATGTCTTCCTTGTCTCTTGTGGATCATTTTAGTTTATTGGTATTCTCTTGTGTTTTATTTAATGTAGGTAGTAGTGATGATATCATTTATGTGCATTTTACATTCAAGAGCAAAATTCTACATAATGCACCATTCATGGGGGAGCTCTCCTATATTATTGGAACACTCCCTTTTGTGCTTGGAAGTTTGATCTTTTATTTTGGTACTCTGTGCCATCATGAAAAGTGTATAGAGTTTGGTTTGTGTGTTGGAACCTTGCTCTTTTGGGAGTTGGTTTTGTCTCATTCGTTGTTACTTGTTTGATCTTTTAGGATGGTATAAATCCTTGAGCATTGGTGTTTTTATCTACATTTGGCTCTTTGGCGTTTGCCTTGTTCATTTGTTGAATTTGTGTCCTTTCATGTGTTGATTTGGCTCTTTGATACAATTTGGACATATTTTATCATGTCACACTCTTGTGTGCAACTTCTTGGTTTACTTGGTGTTTTTGTTCATATTGTATCTCCGTCTTGGTTCTTGAAAGTCTCGTGCATGCACATTTACTACATGTATATATTATGGCATGCTTTCTTTCTATTATCCAATATATAGGGGAAAGTCCACCAAATCCCATTGGCTAAGATGTGCATGAAATTCAATTTCATATTAATATGCACATATTTATGTGGAGCTTCTCATATTTATTGTAGTTGCACTAACTACTTCGAACCCAATTTGTTTGGGGACCATAGTGTATTAATTTTGTTTTAGGTACATTGGGGTTATTGGTTGGATGCTTGTCTCATCAATTGGGAAGAAGTGGTGCCTACATGTCAATTGGAGGCAATCTAGGATGATCAACTAATTCATATCCTCTACATCGTACCAATTATATCTCGGTAACAAGTATCTCTCTCATGCATACCTATCTTGTTTCCAACCTTTTGTAGGTTGCTTGTTGGCATGAATTTGTGTAGTTACAAATGTTGTGGTCCTTGCTTTGGTTTTGAGGGTTCTCCATATTGCAAATGTGAGTATGATGAGATGAGTGCATATAATAGGGACTATACAAAATCATGTTCATTATTCACCAATCCCATATATGTCAATCTAGCAATTTTATTGCCTATCATTTCCTCATTTACTTTCATGTGCAATAGTGAGTATTTTGCAAAGTCGATTTCTATTTGTGATACTTGTTGCCTTTATCCATATATTCCAACTATTCCCTTGGTAATAGTTGTAATGTATGTAGTGTGTTGGTGTTTGAAGTTCATTGGTGTATAATAAAATATATTTGAGCACTTGGCCATGTTTTCAAGCAAAAATCTTATTGGTATATTCTATGACTTCCTTTTGGTTTTCATGTGCTTTATTGAGTATCTACTTTGTGTGTGCATGTTTCTTTGTGGGCATATGTCTTTGTGATATTTCCACCTAGAAACTTATACACACATGAGAAGATAAATTTTTGATTGTTTTCTTTGGAGTCGACCTTTTATTTCATTTTGACTCTTCGGTGGCTTCCAAATTTATTTGCCAATGAGTGCTTGTATACCATTAGTTTGCATCTTCGGGCACTCATATTTTGATCTCTCTCGCCTTGTATTGATAAATGAGTTTGTAGGAGTGAGGATTCCATATTTGTGCATGATGTATTAAAATTCAATGATTCTATTTTGTGCACAAAGATCGGGGAGCTTCCCTATTTCATTTAAACACTCATTTTCTAGTATCATAATATCTTGTTATTTTCTTTCGGTATCAATTGTTGTCAATTGGTATTTTTGGGTCTTTTGGGTTGCCCGCTTCATTTGTTGAAGCTATTTTCTTTTTCTTTTATTTCTTGCAACCTTTGGTCCTCAATATAGTTTGATTTCCTCCCAAGCATTCATCATAGAATATGTGCATATGCACACCTTTGGAGGAAATCTCACGATATTGGCCGTCTAGAACTTTTCACCCATTTTGGCAATCAATGCTAACGGGGGAGAAGTTTTAGAGGGTTTAAGGAAAGTTGGTTTATGCTTTGAGTTGGTTCTTAAGCATTATCCTTGCATGTTGTCGTTGCTTTGCATGTTTAATATATAGAGGAAACTCCACCAATGAAAATAGTTGGCAATCTATGCAATAAAATTCAAGTTCATCACGCATGCATATATTGTGGGGGAGTTTGCTCTCTATATAGTGGGAGTACCAACATCACATACTTGTGTAGTATTTGATGTTGGCACAACCATTTTGTTTGTTAAATTCCATATTTAAACCCTCTCAAAGGGATTGTCATCAATTACCAAAATGGGGGAGATTGAAAGGGACAGTATTCCCCATGTGTGGTTTGGTAATTAATGACAATCTCTATGGACTAATGTGTAAATGAGTTTCACTTGTAGGTTTTTTCATTGGCATCTCTTGGACCATGTGTTGGTTTCAAGATTGAAAAAGAAGAAGCAATGTCCAAGGGCTTTGTGCATATTAGAATCATGAAGAAGAAGAAGAACAAGATCAAGTATATCTTGGAGAAGAAGAAGATGGAGTTCCTTATGGCTATATTCAAGACATCATCAAGAATTGAAGTGCAAGATCAAGATGTGCCATATCTAGAAGTTCTCATGCTTGAAGCTTGTTATCCTCAGCAATCATGGAGTGATGAAGACAAGTTCAAAGAAGAGGTTTCCCCATGGAGTATGGGGAGCGAGTCGCAAGTCTTCATCAAGCAAAGCACGAGCATGAGCGATCAAGGTCGTCTACACATGAAGCTCAAGTGGGATGCTCAAGGCAAAAGTATGATCTTTATAGGGTTTCTATTTTACCGATCTCTTGTAGTGCTTGGAGACCAGGTTTAGGATAGATAACTGTACTATCAAGAGGGGCTCTCGAGTGAGTAACTCGATCACATCTTTCGAAGAGAGCTCAAATCATTGCATACATATCATCATTTTTCTTGATTTTTATTCGTATCTTGTCCATGAGAGGATATATAGCTTATGGTTATCCTAATAACAAGCTTTAGTTCATCAAAACTGTTTTCCCTTGAATATCTTATTGCGTTTTTTATCTTCGGGTTTTCTGGCTCCACACCTTGGGAAATATCCCACATATATATTGATATTTTATCCCTTGGTGGTATCCATTATTTCACCTTTTGTTGGATTATACTCTTTATTATCTTTCCAACAAAATTGGTTTCATCCCAATTGGAGTTTCCAAGCTCAACTTCTTGCATTTTGTGTTTTGGAGGTTTCACCGGTTCAACGTTTATGAGAGGTGATGGCTCAAAAAGTGATGAGCTTGTTGGGAATCCCAAGAGGAAGGTATGATGAGCACAATAGAAAATTTTCCCTCGATGATGAAACCAAGGTTATCGAACCAGTAGGAGCAAGGAAACAACCCCAAGGTGTTGTCTTCCAACTTGGAATCCTGCACAACACAACCACAGAACTTTGCCCCAACCTACAGTGAGGTTGTCAATCTCACCGGTTTTGCTGAAACAAAGGATTAAACGTATTGTGTGGAAGATAGTAATTGCTTGCAGAAAGTAAACAGAAAACAGTAAATAGATTGTAGATTGATGGTAAAGAATGGACCGGGGTCGGTGATTCTCCTTAAGATAGTTTACATGTTGGGTGAACAAATTACAGCGGGGCAATTGATAGACACCGAGAAAGCTTACATGCATATACTAATCATCTTGACTCCTATGAGATTTGATTGGGCATTACAACATTATACATAGACCATAATCCAACTGCATCTATGACTAATAATCCACCTTCAGGTTATCATATGAACCCCCTATAGTATTAAGTTGCAAGCAACAGATAATTGCATTAAGCAAAGTGTGTAAAGTAAACAATACGATTGTTCTGTGAACAAAGGATTGTTATTTTCTACCTAGTAGCAACAACACATCTAGTACCTTAGAGATTTCTATCACTTCCCCAGACTACTAGATGCATGAACCCACTATCGAGCATAAATACTCCCTCTTGGAGTTGCTAGCATCTACTCGGCCAAGATAGCTACTAACAACGGAAAGCATGCAACATCACAAATAACAAAGACATGATAGAATCAATAATCAATTTGAAATAGCATCTCAATATCCATCGGATCCCCGCAAACACAACATGTAAGATTAAAAATAGATGATCTTGATCATGAACGGAGCTCACAAGATCTAAACATGGTAGCACAAAGGAGGAGAACCAACCATCTAGCTACTACATGGACCTGTAGTCCAGGGATGAACTACTCACGCATCACACCGGCGGCAGGCATGGTGATGAAGAAGGCCTCCAGGGTGATCTCTCCCCTCTGGCAGGGTGCCTGGAAGAGCTTCAGATCCCTCCCGATCTAGGGATGGAGATGGCGGAGGCTACAGACTCTTTCATGGAATTTTGATCGGGTCCTTAGGGTTTTTGTCTCGGGAGGATTATATAGGCGAAGGGGCAAGGTCGGTGGAGTACCAGGGGCCCACACCCCCTGGTGGCACGCCCCCCCTAGGCTGCGCCGCCACCAGGTGTGGCTGCCCTGGTGCGCCACTTCGTCTCCCCTCCGGACTCTGTGTTGCTTCGGGTAAAATATTGACTTTGGCTTTTGTCCGGTCCAATTCCAAGAATATTTCCTTACTTGCTTTTCTAAAATCAAAAACAGCAGAAAACAGGCAACTGGCACTGTGGAATCTTGTTAATAGGTTAGTTCCAGAAAATGTGTAAAAATACTCCAAAGTGTGGACAAAACATAATAAAGTAGATATAAAACAAGCATGGAACATCAAAAATTATAGATACGTTTCCAACGTATCAACATCCCCAAGCTTAACTCCTACTCATCCTCGAGTAGGTAAGTGATATAAAAGAATAATTTTGAGGTGACATGCACCAGCACAATCTTGATCAAGGTATTTATAACATTGATAGTTGGGATCATAGTACTTTAACATAGCATGAAAGATATAGTTCTAACAATAAGACATAGCAACTATGTTATAACATGAAAAGGTACAAACAAAAGATTCATGAATAGCGATGCTTTGAAAGACGTTTGTTTGTTTCACATATAGAAAATATAATGAGAATGGTATTCAGTTTGTCCCTCATAGTGTAGCAAAACATAAATGCACAGGACACCTTCAAAGTTCATAAGGGTGACTAGATACAAATAGTTTAAGAAAAAGCAATATCAAAGTTATGAATCAATCAACAAGTTTTGGGACAATGCACATTAAACTAAGAATAGCCACTATGCTCTCTCAATAGGTGCATAAAGATAGAAGATGGAGACTCAACATAAAAGTAAAAGAAAGGCCTTTCATAGAAGGAAACAGGGATTCAAGTCTCATAAAGAGCTTTGAAAAATTATGGTACTTATTAGCTTTCAGCTCTCATTGCCCCTATCATAAGCATCTTTAGGTGGTTAAGGTTAAAGTGAAAAAATATGAGGATATGTTTGACAAGTTATAAGCTGAAAATCTCATGCCCCTTACTTACGAGTACCGTTCCTCATGATACTCAAGTTTAGTCACAAGTAAGTTCTTGTCATTGTAAGTACATGTGTATCATAGAGAACCGCCAACGGGGTACCCCTTGTCCGATGATACGGAAGAATCCCCATAACAAAATGACAAGGCAAGCAGACAGTGAGCATCTCAGCAATCCTTTTATTTCCTATTTGCATAGGATTTTTTTTCTTTTTTCTCTTTTTCTTTTCTTTCCTATTTGCATAGGCTTGTTTTTTTATAGAGGATGCTTCATAGATTGCTCACTATGGTTACACTGCAGGTTTCCACCATGATTAGGCATGGATTAGACCAGCCACCCAGGCGTTTCTCTAACACATATACGAACTCCATGAGCCTTACAAGCTCCCCTTTCATTTCACACTGCCGGGATCCATAAGCAAAAGAACATGATATCAACTAAATAAAGTGCAATGTTGAAAGCGTTCCCCATGATAGCATGGTTCTGCTAATCCACAACTTACAAAATGCAAGCATATACGCAACATAGATGGGCACAATGGTTCAAGTTTATTAAGTGCAAGAAAAGTAAAGTGTGCCATCAAGTTCGTGAGAGCTTTAATCACTAATTTTCACATAACACGTTTAATTCGGAAGGTAGATAAAAACATGAATATACTTGGAATAGCAAATGATAATAGGTAGGTATGGTGGACTCTTTGGAATAACTTGGTTTTATTTGGAGTTGGATGCATGAGTGGAACTCATACTTGGTATGGAGGCTAGACAAAGACTAGGAGCGACCAACTAAGAGAGCAATAATGGCCATAATCATGCAAAGCGATAAAACATCATTAATTAAAGCATAAAGTGATATTACAAGTCGAAAACTAAATGATCATAGAGGCTATGGTGACTTGGTATAGTCTTAACATGGTGTGAGCATGCGCCAAGTCAACCCAAATAAAGCATTAAAGGAGAATACCACAATATTATGCTTTTATATGCTAAAACAATGCATGATTCTTTCACGGCACATTAAGCAATCTCAATTTTTTATAACATGTCATGCTACAACAATAATCACTAAGCATAAAGCCAAATCAATACCAAGCATGACATGATAAAGCCTAAGTCACGGTAAAAAAAGCTCCGTTTATACCACTTAAGCATGAACTTTCCTACTCCTTTCCAATCCAAATCAACTTATTTGAAAACTATCATATATGAATGAGGGGGTCCAACCAATTTATTTAAGAAAACCAAGCAAACAAAAATTAAAAATTAAAACAAATACGCTCCAAGAACAACACAACTGTGCATGAAACAATAAAAATGAAGTGTTTGGAAGAAACCTGAGATTTTTATTGATGAAGAAGGGGATGCCTTGGGCATCCCCAAGCTTTGACGCTTGTACTTCTTGAATATTTCTTGGGGTGACACGGGTGGCATCCCCAAGCTTGAGATTTTGTCCATACTTCATCTTATCACATTGTTCTTCCCTACACTTTAAAATTTCCTTCATACAAAACTTCACACAATCTTCATTAGCAACATTAGTGTACTTAAGATAATAAGTCTTTTGGTACAGTTCCAACACAAGTAAAAATTCCATTAAAACACAAGCTATTGTATCACTTCCTTCAAAAATTTCAAGTGATCAAAGAGAACTCAAAGAGAAACAGATTAAGAGGCAAATGCAAATAATGACAGAAATCTGTCAAAACAGACCAGCAGGTAAAAAAACAATTTTTTCGAAGACCTTCTGTTGCTCAAATCGAAAAGTGTTGAACTAACGAAAGTTGGATAACAACCTGGGGCAGAAGAAAAAAAATTACATCTCAAACTGACGTACATAGATGTTCCACGAATTTTTACAGCGAAGCACAAAAATCAGTTTCGGGATAGCAACTTTCCCAAATCTTACTTCTATCTCATTAGAGGTTACTCTTGGCACAAAAACCACACAAAAAGGATAAGGAGAGGTTATTACTGAAGCAATAACTTCCAAGACTCAACAAAATATTCCTAAAGAAATTTGGATTATCACCCAATAAGTGCTTTTCTTTAACACTTTTGAGCTAGGCATAAGAAGCAAGAATCAAGTATTCTCAAATAAAGAAGCATTAAGATCAGTACCAGAAATATCTTCAACAAGGCAAGGTATCTCATCCAAATAAGTCTTGGAGGATCCTCTCTCACTACTCTTGGGTTCACTATTTTCATCAAATGGCTTTTTGGGAACAATCCAATCAAAATACTTTTCTAAGGCTTCATGCATTCCTACAAGTTTAAAAGGTATCAGTATTTTAATTTCCTCTCCATTTTTAGGTTTGGTTTTATCCATCTTTTCTCGTGTACCAATAACATCTACACATGAGCCTAGCATATTAAAATGATCAAAGACATTTCTAGCTTCCTTAACAACATCATAGAATTCTTTAAGCAAGGTTTCCAGAATAAAATCTCTCTTTTCAGTGTCCTCAATATCTTTAAGTTTAAAAAACATTACTTGCATTATGGGGTTAAGGTTAACAAACCTAGCTTCCAACATGTAAACTAAAGAAGCTGCAGCAATTTTATAATTTGGAGCAAGTTCTGCTAGGGATCCATCCTCAATATCCTCATGCTTGCTAACATGATTAAAGAATTCTTCAATATTATCTTTCCCAATTATAGAGCCACCCCTATTGAAAGGTCTTTCAGGGTGAACTTAGGGGTCAACATGGTGAGCTAGGAACGAGGTAATAGCTATAGAAAGAACTATTTTTTTGTGGTTTTAATATAAAGAAGCAAACTAGTACAACTATTTTTTTTTGTGTTTTTGATAAAAGAAACAAGCAAACAAAGAAGAAATAAACTAAGCAAAACAAAAAACAAAGTAAAGAGATTGGTTGTGAGGGACTCCCCTTGTGAAGATGTCCTTGACTCCCCGGCAACGGCGCCAGAAAATAGGCTTGATGGCTCAAAAAGTGATGAGCTCGTTGGGAACCCCAAAAGAAGGTATGATGAGCAAAACATCAAATTTCCCCTCAGTGATGAAACCAAGGTTATCGAACTAGTAGGAGCAAGGAAACAACCCCAAGGTGTTGTCTTCCAAGTTGGAATCCTGCACAAAACAACCACATAACTTTGCACCAATGATGGCCCACAATATATCAAGCTCGTTGGGGAACCCCAAGAGGAAGGTATGATGAGAACAGCAGCAAGTTTTCCCTCAGTTATGAAACCAAGGTTATCAATCCAGTAGGATCAAGGAAACACCCCAAAGGTGTAGCTAGCTGAACTTTGGCAGGGTGCACTACCGGTGCTAGCAGGAACGTGGATACCTGCACAACACAACCACAGAACTCTGCCCCCCAACTTGCGATGAGGTTGTCAATCTCACCGGTTTTGCTGAAAACAAAGGATTAAACGTATCGAGTGGAAGAAAGTAATAGTTTGCAGAAAGTAAACACAAAGTAGTAAACAGTTGATTGTAGATTGATAGTAAAAGAAAGGACCGGGGTCCATAGTTCACTAGTGGTGGCTCTCCTTAAGACAGATAACATGTTGGATGAACAAATTATAGCGGGGCAATTGACAAACATCGAGAAAGCATACAAGCATATACTACTCATCTTGACTCCTTTGAGACTTGATTCGGCATTACAAAATTATACATAGACCGCCATCCAACTGCATCTATGACTAATAATCCACCTTCAGGTTATCATCCGAACCCCCTCCAGTATTAAGTTGCAAGCAACGGATAATTGCATTACGAATTTTGTGTAAAGTAAACAATACGATTGTTCTATGAACAAAGGATTGTTGTTTTCTCCCTAGTAGCAACAGCACATCTAGTACCTTAGAGATTTATGTCACTTCCTCAGATTACTAGAGGCATGAACCCACTATCGAGCATAAATACTAACTCTTGGAGTTGCTAGCATCTACTTGGCTAAGATAGCTACTAACAACGGAAAGCATGCAAGATCACAAATAACAAAGACATGATAGAATCAATAATCAATCTAAAATAGCATCTCAATATCCATCGGATCCCCGCAAACACAACATGCAGAATTACAAATAGATGATCTTGATCATGAACGGAGCTCACAAGATCTAAACATGATAGCACAAAGGAGGAGAACCATCCATCTAGCTACTACATGGACCCGTAGTCTAGAGATGAACTACTCACGCATCACACCGGAGGCTTGCATGGTGATGAAGAAGGCCTCTAGGTTGAATTCCCCTCTCCGGCAGGGTGCCGGGAAGAGCTTCAGATCCCTCCCGATCTAGGGATGGAGATGACGGCGGCTATAGACTCTTTCGTGGAATTTTGATCGGGTGCTTAGGGTTTCTGTATCGGAGGCAATATATAGGCGGAAGGAGAGGCCGAGGGGGTGCCTGGGGCAGCCAGACCACCCCCTGGCGCGGGCAGGCCTGGCCGCGTGGCTAGGTGGTGTGGCCGGGACCCATCCCCTCTCCGTCTCGTATTCTGGCTCCAGGTGTCCCTCGGTGAAAACCCGACTTTGGCTTTTGTCTCGTCCAATTCTGAGAATATTCATTTTCTGACTTTCCTGGAACCAAAAACAGCAGAAAACAAGCAGCTGGCAATGTGGCTCTTGTTAATAGGTTAGTCCAAGAAATCATATGAAAAGTACTCCAAAGTGTGGACAAAACATAAGAAAGTAGATAAAACCAAGCATGGAACATCAAAAATTATGGATACGTTAGCAACGTATCAACCAACTTATAGTGAGGTTGTCAATCTCACTGGTTTTGCTGAAACAAAGGATTAAACGTATTGTTGGAAGATAGTAATTGCTTGCAGAAAGTAAACAGAAAATAGTAAATAGATTGTAGATTGATGGTAATGAATGGATCGGGGTCCATAGTTCACTAGAGGTGATTCTCCTTAAGATAGTTGACATGTTGGGTGAACAAATTACAACGGGGCAATTGACAGACACCGAGAAAGCATACATGCATATACTAATCATCTTGACTCCTATGAGATTTGATTGGGCATTACAACATTATACATAGACCGTAATCCAACTACATCTATTACTAATAATCCACCTTTAGGTTATCATCTGAACCCCCTCCAATATTAAGTTGCAAGCAATAGATAATTGCATTAAGCAAAGTGTGTAAAGTAAACAATATGATGGTTCTATGAACAAAGGATTGTTGTTTTGTCCCTAGTAGCAACAACACATCTAGTACCTTAGAGATTTCTGTCACTTCCTCAGATTACTAGAGGCATGAACCCACTATCGAGCATAAATACTCTCTCTTGGAGTTGCTAGCATCTACTCGGCCAAGATAGCTACTAACAACAGAAAGCATGCAAGATCACAAATAACAAAGACATGATAGAATCAATATACAATCTGAAATAGCATCTCAATATCCATCGGATCCCCGCAAACACAACATGTAAGATTACAAATAGATGATCTTGATCATGAACGGAGCTCACAAGATCTAAACATGGTAGCACAAAGGAGGAGAACTAACCATCTAGCTACTACATGGACCTGTAGTCCAAGGATGAACTACTCACGCATCACACCAGAGGCAAGCATGGTGATGAAGAAGACCTCCAGGGTGATCTCTCCCCTCTGGTAGGGTGCCGAGAAGAGCTTCAGATCCCTCCCAATCTAGGGATGGAGATGGCGGCGGCTACAGACTCTTTCATGGAATTTTGATCCGGTCCTTAGGGTTTTCGTCCCGATAGGATTATATAGGCGAAGGGGCAAGGTCGGTGGAGTACCAGGGGGCCCACACCCCCTGGTGGCGCCCCCTAGGCCACGCCACCACCAGGTGTGGCCGCCCTGGAGCGCCACTTCGTCTCCCCTCCGGACTCCGTGTTGCTTTGGGTAAAATATTGACTTTGGATTTTGTCCGGTCCAATTCCGAGAATATTTCCTTACTAGCTTTTCTGAAACCAAAACAATAGAAAACAGGCAACAGACATTGTGGCATCTTGTTAATAGGTTAGTTACAGAAAATGTGTAAAAATACTCCAAAGTGTGGACAAAACATAAGGAAGTAGATATAAAACAAGCATGGAACATCAAAAATTATAGATACGTTTCCAACGTATCAAGAGGTCATACATTTCTCCATTTTATTATTTACTCCCATGTGGGACTATGATTTTTATTTGCATAATCTTGTAGAGCTTGTTGTTCTCTTCAAAATGAGCCCAAGATCATCGAAATCAGAGTCTAGAGTCAAAAGTTATTCAAGTTTTCATGCAATGTTGTCCAACGGTTTTGCTTGAGCGTAGTACCAGCCCAGGTTCTGGTGAAAACTTGTTTTTGTTCAATAACTTGTGTTTTTATTTACCTGTAGTACCGGTGGAGCACCGATAGTTCCGGTGGCGCGCGAATCTGACCCAAACAGTCAGTTTTTCCTTGTCCTATTCAAGGGGGGCTTCTTCCCCAATGGTTCCCCAACTTTGGAGGTCATTTTTGCTAGCTCTTCCACTCTCTATCCTCCATTGTTGACCTTCAAAATCTTACCCTCTCCCCTTCTCCCTCCCATTATTCTTGCATCTCTTTGAGGGATTTGGGAGAGAAGATCTAGATCTACAATCCCACCTAACCAAATATCTTCTTTGTGAAGGAATCCTTGGGATCTAGATCTTGGAGAGTTCTGTGTTCTCCTCTAGTGTTCTTCCTCCCTTATTCCTCCAACAACTTTTGTAGCTTTGGTGGAATTTGAGAGTGGAGGACTTGCCTCTTGTATTTAGTGCATAGGTTTGAGTTCTCCTCGAAGATTCGATGAGTTCAAGCTCTTGGGATTTTTTCTCTTGGGTTCTTGGAACCCTAGACGGTTGTTTGGAGTTGTGGTGAGTTCTTGGGGCCTCCAATTGAGTTTTGGAGATTCCTCAAGCTTGTGGCCTATTGTGGCATTGTTCTTGGGAGCTCCAATTATTGTGGAGTTTCCTCAACCTTGTAGCCTTTGTGGCATTTCTTGGGATCCCTCTAATTGAGTTGTGGATATTTCCCCAAGGCTTGTACGGGTTCGGTGACCGCCCTCAAGTGTCCCATAGTGGATCGTGAGTAGGCCTTTTTGGTGAGCTCACGGGAGAATAGGGTGAGCCTTTTGTGGCGTCGGTGAGTTGCGTGCCTTCGCATCTTGAGGTGAGGCCTTGTGTGGCATTGGGTGAGCATCGAGCCACCACACCTCGAGGTGATCCAGTTGTGGCGTTCGAAGTACATTGTGCCATCGCACCTATCCAATAGAGACATAGCTTCTTTGTAAGTGAACTTTGGGAAATAAATCATCGTATCCGCGTCCATCGGTTATCTCTCAACTGAGCCCTCTACTTATGCAATTTACATTGTGATAGCCATCATGCTTGAAGTATTATAGCTTGTTATCACCTTGTTGTTTGTCTTTCTTAGCATAGGTTGTTGGTTCACTTCGTGAACCTAGTGGATATAGGTTTTGGCTTGATAAGTTAAACATTAAGTTTTATTCCGCATTTATTAGAGGCTAAATCGTAATAATTTTAGAACGCCTATTCACCCCCCTCTAGGCGACATCCGTCTCCCTTTCACTTGCTCAATCTTAACAAAGTTTGAAACTTTGTGAGGACCTGCACTTAGTCCTAAACTAGGAAAAGTGACATTTCATGGTGACAGAAGGTGTAGTTGTTGGACACCGAGTTTCAGGAAGAGGCATTGAAGTAGACTGCACCAAGATAGAAGCCATATAGAAGCTACCATATCCGAAGGATATCAAAGGTATAAGAAGTTTTCTTGGTCATGCAAGTTTTTATAGAATATTTATCGAAGACTTTTCCAAAATATCAAAGCCTCTAACTAACCTTTTGCAAAAATATGTTCCATTCTCTTTTAATGATGATTGTGTAGAGTCTTTTAATGTCTTAAAGAATGCTTTGATAAGTGCTCCTATAATTCAACCTCCTAATTAGAATTTGCCACTATGTTGTAGGTGCTATTTTAGGCCAAAGAGTTGATAAGAAATTGAATGTTATATACTATGCTAGCAAAACTCTTGATGGAGCCCAGAGAAACTATGTTATCACTAAAAAAGAATTCCTAGCTCTGGTCTTTGCATGTGATAAGTTTAGACCCTATATTATAGACTCTAAGTTCATAGTACACTCTGATCACTCTGCTATTAAATATCTTCTAAACAAGAAAGATACTAAGCCTAGACTTATTAAATGGGTTCTCTTACTACAAGAATTCGACTTACACACCGTTGATAGGAAAGGTGAGGACAATCCGGTGGATGATCACTTATCTAGAATGGAGAACATTCCGGTAGATCATATTCCGATTAATGATAGTTGTGCTAATGAACAACTAGCAAACATTAATGTATCTAATGCTAGAGTAGCCTCCCCATGGTTCGCTGATTATGCTAACTTCATTGTTGGGAAAGTTATGCCACCACACTTCACTTCCCAAAAAAGAAAGAAATTCTTTTATGATCTTAGACATTACTTTTGGGATGATCCATTCCTTTATAAGGAAAATGTAGATGGTATTATTAGACATTGTGTGCCTGAATTTGAGAAGTAGGGTATCATAAGAGATTGTCATGACATCCCTTATGGAGGACATCACACAGGAGACCGCACAGCTGTAAAGGTATTACAGTCTGGTTTTTATTGGCCTACTTTATTTAATGATTGTGCTAATTATGTTAAAGCTTGTGACAAATGTCAATGCGTTGGAAACATTGGTAAGAGAAATGAAATGCCTATGAACTATTCACTGCCTCTTGAACCATTTGATGTATGGGGATTTGACTTTATGGGGCCGTTCCCGCCATCAACAACAAAACACACTCACATTTTAGTTGAAGTGGACTATGTTACAAAGTGGGTTGAAGCAATTCCAACAAAAAGTGCAGATCATGCTACATCAATGAAGATGCTTAAGGACATCATCTTTCCTAGGTTCAAAGTACCTAGATTTTTAATTACTGATGGCGGTTCTGACTTTATACCTGGAGTCTTTAGAAAAACTTTAGCTAAGTATGGTGTCAATCAAAGGGTAGAATCCCCATATCACCCTAAAACTAGTGGTCAAGTTGAACTAAGTAATAGGTAAATCAAACTCATTTTGGAAAAGACAGTCTATAGAGCTAGATCTGATTAGGCAACCAAAACCAATGATGCTTTGTGGGCTTATAGAACTTCTTTTAAAAATCCTACGGGTATGTATCCTTATAAAATGGTCTATGGTAAAGAATGTCACCTCCTAGTAGAATTAGAACATGAAGCTAGATGGGCTATTAAACAACTCAACTTTGATTTCAAAACTTCTAGAGAAAAAAGAATTCTATACCTAAACGTTTTAGATGAATGGAGGTATGAAGCTTATGAAAGTTCTAGGTTATTTAAAGAAAAAGTGAAGATTTGGCATGATAGAAAAATAAAGAGAAAGGAATTTAAAGTACGAGATCAAGTATTATTGTTCAACTCTGGTTTTAAGTTTTCTGTAGTGAAGTTAGCATCAAAGTGGCAAGGTCCACTAGTTGTGCATGAGGTGTATCGCTCTGGAGCCATCCGTCTTCATGGAAACTACAAAGGTAAACCTCATGTTGTTAATGGACAACGCCTTAAACATTATATTGCAGGACAAAAATTTGTCGGAAAGGTGAAAGAGTTAAATCTCCAGAGTCCTGAGGCCATAATCGCAAAGAAATATCCCCTGCCAGATATCAGAAATCAATAAAAGTGAAGTTTTAGGTGCGTAACGATCTCGAAATATCTTCATCTTTTAGGAAAGTCATTCTTTTTGGAAAATAAAATCGTGCATCGAAAGAATTGGACGAAATGGAGTCTTGAAGGGGAAAGAGTCCAAGTGGTGAGCCTGCCTACTAGGCGCGCCACCCTGACTCTTTTGCACCCCGAAGTCCGTTTCGCCTCCGTTTCAACTCAACCGCTTCGTCTTACCCTAAAAACTGTCAATATATACCCCTCTCTACCAATCTAATCTCGCATCGAGTATTTTTGAGCAAACATTGTTTTATGTCCCTGTTTTCTATATATCATCTCTATAACTAGTCATGTCTTCGCGGTGGAGCTCCCCAATGGGAGGATTCCTGTGTGCACCCACCAGGACCTCGTGGTGGAGCTTCCCACCAAGGAGTTGGATGCAAAGGGAAGAACAAGACCCTAGGGACAATGGCCTTTGGAGAACTCAACTTGAATATGGAGCAAGGAGGATGAGGGAGGTCGAAGAATCTCAATTCAGGGGCTTGGATGACCCGGATCTTCAAGCACAAATTGACCTCATTCACCGACAAATTGCTAATGAAGATAAGCACTCATCTTGCTCTTGCCATCATATTAAATTGTTGCAGGACTATGAAGAGGCAGTGAACACAAAGTATATTAGGAGCATGCAAACAAACTACACAATTTGCATAGAGACTATTGAAAGGCTGGAGGAAGAGATTATGAGTTACAAGGCCAAGTGGGAGGAGCAAGTTGAAGCCAACAAGAAGTTGCATGCAGCCTTGGTGAAGATCAGAAACACTACTTATGATGAGTTCATGAAAGCCATTGCTTAAGGATCTACATCAACACTCAAGCTTGGGGGAGGTTTATCAAGGCTTTAATGCTTTTTCATTTATCATGTTGCTTTTAGTCGTGATCTTTAGGTTGGTTTTTCTTTTATCTATTAGAGATTTATTTTCTCATGGCTTGAAAAGCTCTTAGAACATTATCATGTATCCTTGGTCGAGTGGTTTTTGAATAAAATATAAAGTATGGTGTCATCCATGATTCTCTTGTTTGGAGATTTATGGGTATAACACTCATGCAGATGTGCGCCTCATATCTAGAAGTTTCAATTACATATTTTCTTGAATTAGATGAAGTTGAGTGTGTTGGACAAGTATAGAACTTATCAAACAAACAAAAACTTGCAACAAAGGAAAGATCCATGCAAGTGATGTTTACAAAAAAAACATAAAGGAATACCTTGAATTTGGAGTAGAGATATGGTTTTGTAGAAAAAATATTTAGGAAGATATGATGACAAGAGGACATGAGATACTCTTGTTCTATTTAGTAATCAACGAGTAAACTGAGGATCATGGATATTTCAATACATATGCTCTATGGAAAAGTGTATGAAAGGCAGGCACCCGAGGATTCGGTTAGCCATGGAAAGTGAAAGGCAAAGGTTGAGTAGAGCATATGACATGATTTAAAGATCCATGAATAAGGTTTATACTAGTTACTAAGAGGCAAGAACGTTAACTGATTCCATTTAAAAAGTGGTGAAAGTGTTTGACAAAGTCAAACTTCATGTTTATCTTGTTTTTTAATAACTCTCTTCTTTTAACTAGTTGTTCTATGAATTCATTGCAAAGGAAAGAGTGAAACCAAAGATATCAAGGTAAAAAACCATGCAAGCTAATATTATCAAAGAGAGAAAAATGAGACTTGTTCAATTATCCAACATACAAGGGTTAGTTTTTTTTTCAAATGCAAGGGGTAGTTACTAGAACTCCTATCTATGTAGCCCACATTTGTATGATTGTTATTCTATAAATCTTGTAATACAAGTGAATATGCATAAGTTGGTGATGTCGTGCTCGTATTTTATTATCAACCATAAGATCATTGCTACATGATATGTTCTATTCGCTTATTTGCCCGAGGACGAATATGTGCATTTTACATCATCAATATAGTGACTTATATGATCTGTTTTGAAAGATATTTGCAGTGTTCTATCATTATTTATGCCTTTTAAGTTGATTTATGCGACTTTCCTACAAAGTCCCTTTCATTGGTATTTAATTTCTGGGAGGCAGAAAACCTCTTTTTCGTATTTGCTATTTCGGGGACCTTCTGGATGCCTAAAAATCACAGAAAAAATACCTAATTAGTTTTTCACCTAGAGAAGGACTGTGAGCAAAAGAATCAAGCGAGAGGAGCTGCTGGGCCCAGAAGAGACCAGGTGGCATGCCCAGCAAGGGAGACCCATGCCCGTTTGGCCCACGAGCGTCGCCTCGGCTCCTCCTTTTTGCATATGCCTCCGTCTCGCTAGAAAACCTACGCCATATTTCCCCCATGATTTATAGAGGCGGTGGCAGAGGCAAAAATTCTCTCCTACTCCGGGAGAGGGCAGATCTTGCAGCACCGGAGCCTCTTATGAGAGGGAAATTGATGCCATCATCATCATCATCATCACTCCTCCTTGGCATAGGGGGAGGCCTCTCCATAAACATCTCCATCAACGCCATTATCATCACCATCTCCATCTCCAAGATCCACCTCGCCCCCCTCATAGTTTGTGATTTATTGAACCCCAGATATTGTTTAAGTGTTATTTTCATGCTTGTGATTGGCAACTTGTCTTTATTTGGCGAAGATATTGTATTTTTAGATTGTGTTGTAATCCATATGCCACTGATCCATATCATGTTTGCCACTTGTGAGTAGATCCCCATGTTCTCGAGGGTATATGATGAATTGGCTATGATTTCCATATAATATGCAATGAGTATTTGGTCAAGTTTTTATCTTTTATGTGGTTCTATGATGGTTTTATGCGAACACCGACTGCATATTACTTCACCTATATGGGCTCTTAGGGCTACACTTTAATGCAATGATGAGACTTGGAAGGGACGGAATGACAGAAGCGTTTTCCAATACTTTGAGTTGCATTAGAGGGATTTCTGTCAGGGGCCAATGAACTAACTACTATGGTGGGGCATTTATGTCTTAATGATTACTATACTTGCTCATGAAAATGGCTCTAGGACCCATCATAAGGGGTGTATTTGCTCATAGCTATGGCTAAACCTAATTTAGGATCCGCCCTAAAGGAATGAAACTTGACAAGATATTCACCATGTTGTGTAGAAATCTAAATGCTAAGTAAATCCATGCCGCCCTCTGGAACGCTTGTCATATATAAGTTCACATACACTTGAGCTTGTCCTATTATTGCATAGAGGATTGGGTTTCTCCCACTGAGAGCATTTATTTGTTAATATTTACTTTTAGTACTTTATTTTACTGCAAACTACAAACCCAAAACACCAAAACCACTTCACCCTTTTATTATTTTACTTGTTGAACTTACTAACCAATACCTTCAGCTCCTCGTGGATTCGCCAACCTTTCTTATTTAAAAGCCCTACAATTGATCGCCTGCACTTGGGAGCCATCATCAGGGAAGTAGGTCATGCCAACACCCATCGCCAAGACACTACTGGAATAAGATAGATCTCCTGTTGCAGTGGAGCAGGTCTATGATCTAGTGGCTAAGGCCATCAAGCAATAGGAAAATTCCACCTCTTAGAGACTCGAGACCAACCCAGAGATTTGTTAGTCTAACACTCACAACAACCGCAGGGCTAGATCTCTAGCATGGTAAATCAACAACCCCTCCGGATGTTGGGTCACGAACAGGTTCCATAGAACAAATACGACAGGACGCCCCACAATATGACCGACGAAATTCCAATTTCCTCCGACCACAGTATAAAGGATCAGCCTTGGAGGTACCTGACACCTGCAGCATCCCCGTCATCACGAGGAGGCCCATCCACGTCACCACACTAGCATGCCACCTCCGGGACATCCACAGGGTGGCATCGTCATACGTGATAATGAAGCACAGGAGGGGCACCACAATGATTGCCACAACAACCATGACAGATGAAGGAGAAACACCCAACAAGGTGCTCAACGTATGCCAAGCAATCGCGATAGCACGGTGGTTCCCAAGACAGAGAAATCAAGAAGGCTAACCCTTCACCACCGCTGCCGCCTTCGCCCCCAAGCATCCACCATGGCGGAGGACCTGCAAATCTCATAACTCATGGCGCAATTCTCCACCACATGGCGGTAATCAATAGAGGAAACAACCGGCACCATATGATGTACGTGGTCGCCTCGATAGCTTCCAGGAGGCTTGTGAGGAACCCTACATGTGGCTACGATGCTTTGATCTAGTTATATGAGCAACGAAATACCCCGTAGGCCTCCGAGTTGACAAAACTAACAAGGCTTATGATGGCTTCGCCAGAGCAGCTATGTGGTTGTAGGACTACCACAAAGTGATCAAAATCGCAGGGAAAACCCCAACATGGTAGTAAGATACCTCCCACTAATGCTCATAGGCACAACTCGCCAGTGGATCGACGACTTGTCGGAAAAGTCTATCTTCAACTGGTTGGACATGCATGAAGCGTCCACCAAAAACTTCGAGGGTACATACAAACATCCTTATGATGTTGGTGACTTAGAACGGTGTGTCCAAGAAAAGAATGAAACATCCCGGAACTATTTCTCCCGTTTGATAGACATTAATAATTCTTTCTCAGGAATACATGATCAAACCACCATGGACACCTTTATCGATGGCTTGGAAAGAGGCTCACTGCTTCGACATACGTTGAAGCTCACTCAGGATAAGGGGAGTTCGATCTCAACTCGATGATCTCCACCGCTAGCAAGTTAGCAGCGGCTAACGACGACGCTCGTTGTGCTCTACTTGCAGTAGCTACTCCCAACCAGGCCAACAAGAACAATAAAAAAAGCAGAAAAATCCGCCTAAAGAAAAGAAAGCCATTGACATGGTCGCCATGACGTTCGCTGGCAGAGGCGATGGTAGACACTATGGGCGTGGCCGAGGAGCAGGCCGTGGGCAACAACGTGTACGCTCATCTGGATGCAAACGACGAATCCACTCATACCAACCGCAATTGTAAGTTTTTCAAAGACCTCAAGGAGGACCCGGAGTTTGGCTACAAGCAAAGCCAGAAGAACACGCCTCGTGGAAAAGGCAAAAGGAAGAACACTCCCAAGATCTAGCCAAGGTAGAATGCCATGAGGATTACCACTAGACACGCATGTGCAGATTACTGCCGAAGAGCTTGTAGCATCCCATCTGTCTAACATATGTAATGCTACATGGTCTAGTAATATAATTGCTACTTCCTACATATAATTGTTGCATCATAATTATATCGTGCTCATGTCATCATGCCACCTTGCATTTGAGCATCATATAAAACCCCTTTCCATTTGGTTCTTCTCTCATATGCATTATTAATTGTATTTGGCTCTTGATATATTGTATTTGATTCTTGATAAATGCTTGATGCCCAAGTTGAGTTGGGGGCATGTCTTTTATTCAACTCCATCACCTTTTCTTTGTCACCACCTTATAATTCCACCATCCTAATTATCCATGAGTTTTTGCATTTCCCTTTGGCATTTAATCTAGCTCATGTGGGATGGAATGGATCCACTTCTACTTTCCACATGCCCTCACAATAGCATCCTATTGTTTCCACATTATTGTCATGTGGAGCCACCTTAGCATGCATTATGAGTGGTACCCCTTTTTCTAGCTTCCATATGGATTATTATGAATGTATGCTCATGTTGGAATATTTTTGAGACTATTAAACATCTAGTGGAATATACACACTAGCAAGTCCCAATTATATTCAAATATGATCATCTCCATCTACTCCACTTGGAACCTTCTTTTAAATTCTTTTAGCTTGGCCTTACTCCATATTTTGGAATGCATATGTATCAATGCCATGATTATTTACTTTGTTTTCACAAGATTAAAACATGGCATTTAATGTTTTTGCATGGGCCATGCAGATCTCATCATCATCCCCTTCTTCTGGTTTTCTTGAATTTTTTGGAGGTGGAGCATGGTTCTTTGTGAATCCCTTCATGTTGAATCTACTCTTTTGCTCTTACCCCAACACCCTCGTCATCTTGATCTTTGTTCTTTGTCATGTGCATCAAGACCTCAACTCCACCCCAACTCCTTTCCACCTTTTACTTGATCTTGTTTTTGGATCCTGTTAAAACCCTCACACCACCTTTTCTCTCAATTCACTCTCCTTAACCATCATCACACCCCTCCACCTTTGCTTGATCTAGTTGGCATGAGGAGAAAATCCTAAAAACCCTAATCAAACCCTAAACCATAGCCTCTCCCTCTAATCCCTCTCTCTCTAAAACCCTAGCCTAATCCACCCCATGCCGAGCTACCACCCCTAATCTTCTAGCTTCGGCTACCCCCAAACCTAGCCCTAGCTACCCCTCTCAAACCCTAACCACCCCTAACCTAACCAAGCCCCAACCCTAGCTCCATGCCGACCCCGCCCTAGCTAACCCGAGCCTCTCCCTTCTCTCTCTCTTTCTCTCTGCCAGCCAGGCCCCTCACCCGGTCCAACCCTCTCCTTGGCCCCACCGTGCAACCTCTCGCCACCTCTCCCATGCCCTGGCCGAGCTGGTCGAGCACGTGAGGGTAGAGGAGAAAAAGGTGGCCGAGCCACCTTTTCCACCCCGAGGCCCACGACATCCCCCTCTCTCTCCCTCGCCTTTATCTCCACCCTCCCTCTCTGCCGTGCCCAGACCTTTCCCTCGCCGCTGCGTCGTTTCCTTCCTCTCCCCTGCACCTCCTCTCCACCCCGGCGATCCACCGTCGGCCTCCACCCTACCTCAGCAAAACACGGCGGCGGGCGGGTGAGCTGGTGTCGAGGAGGACCATGGAGAACCCCTGCATCGCCCTGGCCACGTCACCGAGGAGGAGGAGCCCCCAGACCGCCGCAGATCCGCGACGCTGACCGAAACCCTAGCCGGGCGTGCGTCTGCGTCCTCGCTGCTACGTCGCCCCCCGGCCTGATCCACCACCTCCGACCATCTCGCGGTGAGCCACCCTTCCTCTCTGACGTTCTCTCTCTCGCCGTCGCTGCCTAGCCTCGCCGGACTTTGCGCCGAGCGCTCTCTGTGCGCCGGCGTGCGCGTGCTTCTGCTCGTTGTGCACCGCTTACGCCTTACCTAGCCGTGCCTGCATTTCAGCCAGCCCCAGCGGTCACCGCACCTCTGCGCGCGCACGAGGTCGCGTGTTCGATCCCTCCCGCGCCGCGCTTTGCCGTTGTTGAGCACCAGCCCCTCGTCAGAGAATACAGAGAAGATCCACAATACTTGTTGGCATCTTTGCACATACACCCCCCACCTTTTTACTCTCTCAACCCACGCTCCCCTCCGACCCCACCTGTCAACCTCCCGTGGCAGTTTTGCTAAACGGCTCCCGGGTTTTTGTAAACCTCAGCCCGCAGCCCCTAGATTCCCCACGTGGCACCCCCTGGTTCGCTCGCTATCGTGTGGGCCTGCGAGCCCGCTGGCCCCACCTGTCAGTCGCATGGGCTAGCTCAGCTCGCGGTGCAAAACGTTTCTGCGCGCGGTCTATCGCCAGCTCAGCGCGACCCCACATGTCTGTGACTGTGGCTCAGTTAGGCTGTGTACAAAAATTCTGGCTGTTTTCTGTTTAATTAAAACATTTTCAGAAATAATTTAAATATGATTTCAAATCTGTTTTTAATAACTTTTGAATTCCAATTCCAAATAATACATATGATATATGTTTTTGAATCAGAAAAATGTGAGGAGTTCAAATATGCCTTTCAAAATATTATTTGAGCACTTTAAATTTTCGAGGTGATTTAAATTACAATAAAATGCCCTTTTCTTAATAAATTAATAACTTTAATTCTACAACTCCAAATTTGACAAATAATATGTCTAAATCGATCAGCGCAACGAGCCCGTTCCAACTATGCAGTCCATGTTCTGAATTGAAGCATGCATCATGTCATTATTAAAAATCAGAACTGTTTATGATAATAAAACTTGACTAAATAAATAATAAAATGAATTATACTTGTCCCCACACCTCACCCTTGCCATGCTACATTATTGCCATGTAAATTGCGCATCATTCATCATGGCATGCTTGTTTGCTTGTCGCATTTTATTCATATGCTTGTGCACTTTATTTATGTTGGCCCTTGTTTGTTTGGTTCTTCTTCGATTAGACGCCTAGCAGGAGAATTATAGGAATCACACGAGTTCTACCCAGATCCATCTCTCGCTTCAACTGAGCTACCAGGCAAGCACTACCACATGCTTGCATACATATAGTACCTATTGCCTCTATCTTATTCTTGCACCACTGAGTCGCGATTGCATTAAAGGGAATCCCAAGTACTGCATAGCCTTTACTTTTAAACCCCACCGCAGCTTGTTCCTCCATACCATGAGCCATTACTACAGGAGTTGTTTGAGCCATGCGAGTTGTAGAAAAAAACATGTGTAGGGTATGTGAGTGTCTGATGGATAACGAGGTACCTAAACAACATAACCTGAGTAGTAATGGGATAACTAATGAAAGCGGCACTGGTGAGCAATATCTGCTATTTGGTTTTTCATGCTCACTTGTGTCTCGTAGGACCCCGAGTACTTGATTCCTGTTCCTTGACTATTCGCACTATCCACATCCGGGAGGCCTTATGGACCCCCCCTGAGCCAGAGCTTGATTCGTTTCTATTTCTTGGGGCCACAAAGTAGTTTGGGGTTTTGTTACTATCTTGTACTTATGCCATGCTTTACTGTTTTATTTAAGATTGTGCGAGGAGCACCTGTACTGTTTAAGAATTGCGGTGTGTTTTCGTGGTATCGCCAAGCCCAGTCACATTTTCGGGTTCCTAGTCGTTTACAGCCATTGGCACAAACCTTGAGTCCGTCTCGGAGTCAGCTAGCTTCGTTGCGGGTAGCTTAATGGGGTGGCCCCCTGAAATATTTCTGAATCCTGTGATCGCTTTGTCGTGAATGCCTCGTTGGGTTTTGAGTTGGTTTTTCCGAGGTTGATCGAGTGTGTGTTGCTATTTGTGCATCCCTGCAGGGTAAATCTTTCTGAAAGCCGTGTCCGCGGTTATGGACGACTTGGAGCATAGTTTCTCGATCATAGACAAGTATAACTAAAGTACCGCTTTTAATCTGACTAAGTACCTGATTAGTAAATAGTGCAATACTCATGGAAGGGTTAATAAAACTGCCAACGGATGGGTTGTTCGTCCGCTTTCTCGTTGGTAAGCGAGAAGGAGGATGGATCTGTTAATTATACTGTTATAACTATTGTTTCTAATTAACAGACATCCGTCTATCATTGGTTAGGCGGATGGTTAGCGAGTATCTCTAGGCTTGTTAGTTATTATCTTTTGCTGCAATTGCGTCACTCCAGGTATATGTCCCCTTTAGAGGCATAAAGACTTGCTGAGTACCCCTAGGGTCTCACACGATAAATTGTTTGATTTAGATGAACAGGTGTATTCGCAAGATGGATACTGGGTGGAGGAGACGGATGATGTTGGCAACAATCACTCGGTGTAGAGATTCCGGGAACGGGGATCCGTGAGATCTGTGGGCGGGATGTGTTTATTTATGTGGCATCTTATGCCGATTTGCTTCTTATCCGTACTCGGATCTTGTTTTTCGCTTCCGCCTGATACTCTGATGTTTGATGTATGAGGAGCTATCCTAAACTATTATCTCTATCTAGGATATTTGGATCTTGCCGTATGGTATTGCAATATTTCTATTTTTTTTAGATGGAATGGCTCTGTGAACAGTTGTATGGTGGCTTGCATACATACTCATTTGTGTATGTAGTTAATCCCTTCGCCTGCCGATTACGCCGCTCGTTCTTGTCCCGATGTTCTGGAAGTGGTTAGGACGGCCGAAAGGTCTACCTGTGAGTGGCCCCAGGGTCCCACCATACTATTTTAACCATTTTCGCTCATCCAGGCATGCAACTAAGAGCGTAATTCACCGAGGTAGTTATAGAGCTTCAGTTGATGCAGTGCACTCCCACGATCCGGTATAGTTCCACGATCGTCGAAGTGCTGAATGTACAACACCTCTGTCCGTGTCCACACGTACAAGGAGGAGCTCCAACAACGGACTGCTAGGTCCGGTGCGGCGGCTCGAATGAATGGGGCTAGGGTTTCCAACACATGGAATTGTCTAACTGTGCCCTCTGGGCAACCTGCACACCACTATATATAGGGAGTGTAAGTGGACTCCACAACATTTGCGGCCCAAATACTAAGTCCCTATACATGTCAAATGAGTCAAGACCTTGTCTCAAGACCTTATCTCAAAACCTTGTCTCAAAAACTTGTCTCACTCACTGACCTATTATGTATATGGTTTAGGTCCAACCCGACCATACCTTCTCCTGCTCTTAAGTGTGTAACCCTGCATGCACATGGTGACTTGGACACGGTTGAAGTCCAACTAGCATCAACCAGTAGCGGCTTCTAGCAGAACATGCTGACTCCCAAGTACCAAAGAGTCATGACGACATACCTTCCAATGTGACTTAGGTCTTAGTCCCTTTTTTCTCACGATATAGCTTGTCGACCTATAGGATAATTATCATCATCTCTTAAATAGCTCAACTCTCTTCTCGATCCGTGATATGTGATTCATCCGACTAACTCTTAGTCAATCGTCTCGGTTAACACTTAACCGAGGTGCGCATGGCCATGCTTCCAAATCATATCACACGAGAGGGTCTAAAGCATATCTATCTAGTTGGAGGGGCAAATTCCCATCTTGGTTATCCACATCATGCAACTTTATTCTCATCCAACCCGAACTCTGCCTTTATAACTGCCCTGTGACGGAATAACGTTTGACAAAACCTAGTTGGTGATCCACAACTCGGATTGTGCGATAACCTTAGGTCTAAGGATTACATTGATTGAGGAGTACAAATGATGACTTGTTCGTTGTATCTCAATATAGGCCAGTCCGACTCGGTAAGTTCTTTAGCCGAATCCATGTAAGTCGGAAGAGTATCACCATAGCCATGACATGTGGAACCTAGTCACCAACCTACTTTCACATTACTCTATGTTGTGTGTCCAACACAACCTCAATGACCAAGGACATCTAGTATGAACAACATGAATATATAATTCCACAACCGAACCACATATTCAATGATACATATTATATGTTCATCCTAGGACAAATTAATAACTTTATGAATACATAGGGAATTACATCATACATGATTGCATCTAGGGAATATTCCCAACATGTCATGACCTTAATAGTTAATTGTAGCCACCAGAACCCTTGTTCTTATTTCCACCCTCAATCGTAACATTCGATATGTGAACAGTTGCATAGAGTGTGTCCCAGAAAAGAAAAAATAAGACGAAAAATGGACAAAAGAGAAAAACAATATAGTTACTACCATATAATCTAAATGGGTAAAAAATCATGTCAACCCATATGGCATGGAAACAAATATAGAAAAACAATAATACAGCTAGTAACATCATAAAATAAGCTAGTAGGCTGTATACTAATCTGATAGTGAACTAACAAAAAAAAATCATATTACAAAATAAAAAGAACATGAAAAGGATGTTCACAATAGTGACCAACCTATATACAGTAAAGTTACCAGCCTATATTTAGGAAAGTTATCAGCCAATATACATTAAAGTTACTAGCATAAATGGATTAAAAAGACATCAACACATTTGCATTAAAAATGGGAGTTACCCATACAAACAAAATAAAGCTACCAGCACTAATGCATTAAAGTTACCTGTAATATATGATATATGTTATCCCACCCCATAAAACATAACTAAAACAAGCATGAAAACTTCATGATACCATGAATAAATTATGGTAGATGATTGTGCATTTATAAAAATAGACCATGCAAAAACATATGAAATTGTGTGTTAACATTTGAGGTTAATTCGAGGATTACTTGTGGTAGGAGAAGGTGACCAAGACAAAGGAATTGCCTCCTATGGTTAAAATAAATGGAATAAATCACTAGGACTAGACACAATAATAGGAGGACCAAGGAAAAGAGGTGAGGAACCAGGCGCAACAACATGAGCACCAAGGGCAAGAGGCACTATACCAGGTGGAACGATAGGAGGATCATTGACAAGAGGAGCAGCACCTAGTGCAACAACATGAGGACCACATATAATTGGCATAGCACCAAACACAACAACGGAAGGACCATTGACACTTGGCAGAGAATCCATAGTAGATGTGGCAGACGAAGGAAAACGCACAACAAGCGCATCAGGTGCAGCAACTGAAGGAGCAGCGCAGTTCTCAATGAAACCTTATCAACATGCAGGGATATTGAAATGCTAGGAGCAAGACTCAATTTGGCATAACAAGCCACATAATTATCTTTATTAATCCCCATGACGACATCGGTTGATCTTTAAGGAGCGTCACTTGGAACAACAAGAGCAACTACACTAACAAATGGTGAAGGCACCGCAGAAGGCTCGCACATAGGGGACACATGGGGACTGGCTGTTGAAATTCCACATAGGGTCTTCTCAGTCTATGAGGTTAGCGAATAGCATTTTCGCAATAATAAATTCACCAGAACTATGTTCTTGTCCATTTCCTTGATCACTTGCATCCAAGCTAGACGGCTTTAGATGGATCTTCATCGGAGAAAACATCGTAACTCAAAGGCGCATCATTGGAACTCGTAGGTGCAACTACATTGGTGAATAGCACTGATGCAGGAATGAATAGACTACCATTAGGACCAAAATAACCTCCAGGTGGAAGATTTACAACAACATTGGAAGCCGTAGTGGTGGAAATAATAGCATCAGTACAAATGTGAGCTATGGGTGCCGTCGTATTCACCGCACTGCTTCTACCGACCTAGCCAGAAGATTCTTTGGGAAATGCAACACTTGAATCTAGTTGATCGTCAGAGCTTGCAGCATCCGCAGAAATTCCTGCTGCAGGCACTACAGCAACCGCTATACTGGTCACTGAACATGAACAATAGATCATGATGAGGGTGCATGTGCATCAACTTGGATTATATCATCAGTAGCTATTCCTTGGACATGGGCAGCTGACACTTCTGGTGAGCATTCAACAACAACTATTGTAGAACATTGTTTTACCAAGCATGGGGAAGCCCTCGTAGGTTGCATCATTGGCTTTTTCGATGAACCTAATCCACCCTTGGGGATTTGATCACTAGAAAATAAAGAAGTCAATAATTAGTACATGAAGTTATCAAACAGTAAGACTCTAGAGCTACCCACAGGAAGAATAAAAAGGTATACATACAAAACACAAGTTACACATATATACAAAAGCTTAGAAAACACAAGTTACACTCATTATAACTACAAAAGCACATTGACCCAAAGAGAGAGAAAAAAGATATCCAACCAATTGTACAAAAGTTACCCATAGTGATGAGAAAAAGTTACACTTGCCATTATAAAAAAAGTTACTAATGATTTGCCAAGCATGTGGAAGCCCTCATATATTGCATCATTGGCTTCTTTGGCGAATCTAATCCACCCTTAGGGATTTGATCACTGGAAAATAAATAAGTCAACAATGAGTACATGAAGTATCAAACAGTAAGACACTAGAGCTACCCACAGGAAGAATAAACCGATATACATACAAAACATAAATTACACTCATTATACAAAAACTTAGAAAACACAAGTTACACTCATTATAACTATGAAAGCTTAGAAAACACAGAGACCCACAGATAGATACAAAAGTTATTTAGTCAACTATACAAAATTTACCCATAGTGATGAACAAAAGTTATCCATACCATTATAAAAAGGTTACCCACATGATTAGTAAGAGGTTACCAATGCCTTACTAATGTAGTTACCCACATGTAAACTAAAAATTATCCACCTAAGATATGATCTAAACATTTCATCCATAAGGATACAAATGTTGAGACTAATTAAACAACCCCACCCACCCCCGAATCCTTATATCGTACACACATAAGAAAATTTCTATAAAATGAACCACTAGTATAGCGTCTCGGCTTCGTCGCATGTATGACGCGTGAGTAGCGTACGAGTGACTCAGCCTCGAAAGGCTACTGTGTCAAACAACAACCCTAAATATAAGCTTATTTTGCATACGATATATAAATTGGGGTCCTACACCAGTAAGTCGCAGGGAATAGACAAACACAACCACTATTCTAGTGGCTCGGCTACATCGCCTGCCGCCTCTACCGCGTCCCAACTAACCTACCTCATAGCTCACATTTAATTAACTAAACTAAAAAATACACGGTCAACCAGGGTTGTATGAGGTGTGCAAAAAATGAGTACAAAAGTTACCCACATGAGAATGAAGAAGTTACCAAGTCTAACAAACTAAAGTTGTTCATAGTAATAAAGTAAAGTTTTCTAGTACTTAACAAAAGAATGCAGAAAAATAAAAATGGCTGGTAAGTAGTAGTGTACCTCTTACACAATGCAACACGCATCAATCTGGGCGTGATGCCAATCTCTTTACCGATAATAGCTTTGATTTCATCCTCCATCCACCTCACAGGCTAAAACTTCTTCTTTTTACCCCTTTTGTACACACGAAGAACGGGTTGTTCAAAACCAACCGTCATAGCAGGAACCTCACTACCGAGATTTAGATCAGTGTGATTAGGAACATTGTTGAGGTTTGCATGGATACCTATATCAAGATCACGAGTAGAGGTGCCAACTAGAGGTGTACACTGATCTGCAACTGATGACGCTAGCTCCGAAACCGGTGATCAATGTGGTGAAGGTGACCTCTGATATGCAAGAGCTGACATTGCCATTCCATCTGAAAGAGGTGACCTCTCTTGTGAAGCTGACCTATAATCTCCAGCAGGAGATCTCCGCTTAGAACTATTGCCCTTGTCTTGAGTGAACCCTAGACAAGTGAGGGAAATAATGGGATCACGGCACCAAGTGTTGCCTTGAACTGCCATCCCTTTCGTGTATATAAAAACATACTTGTTAAAATTTTCCTCACTACTGTCAGAATGAGGACCAACATGGGGCTCATCGTCATAGCTGCTGTTATCCGAGTCCCCCAAAAGTGTGTTATCAGATGGAATATCTGGAGAGATTTCTTCACTGGTACGTGCTCCCTTCCTTCCACGGGTGCATGCACGAGTAGCCCTCGTAGTAGCACTTGCACCAGCAGCAACACTTGATCTTGGCCCACCCCTAATAATTCCTTGAGTGAGTTGGCCACCAAATTGTCTAGCAAATTGATTCACCGTGTCAACACCGACATTTCCTTGCAACATTGTCCAACCTTGCATAAGAGTCTCCATTGACCCAACAATTTCAAAAGTCAAATTGACCATCTTATTAGCAACTTGGGCCTTTTGATGCACAATAAAAATTAGGAATAACAAACAATCAGATAAGATGACCAACAAAAATAATTAACGACGGGCGAAACAGATGCAATAACAAAAGGACAAAAGTTCAAACAAATGTCTCTAAGATAACAATACCTGATTTGGGTAACTAGAATGAGCACGAGTGTCAAACCATTTATTGGACCCTTGAGCACCGCCAAAAGGATCATAGTTGATCCCAAACCGAGGTTTAAGCTGCTTGAAGAAATTTAAAATAAATTACACATAAGATCACAGCAACCAAGTTACCTACTGTTTATGCTACTAGTTATCCACCAATAAACTCAATAGTTGCCCACAATTTAGGATACTAGTTATCCACTAGTAAACATAGTAATTACCCACTATTTATGCTACTAGTTATCCACCGGTAACCTCAATAGTTACCCACTGTTTAAGCTACTAGTAAAAACCACATGTTAGTAAAGAAGAAACAAGCCACATAGATTACCTCAAGTTTGCCATAAGTCTTCCCATCATACTGAAGATTAGCCTTCAATATGGTGTTAATATCTTCTTTAGACCAGATATTTACTGCAAATCGCCCTTCCGACAACACAAGCTTTAGCCCACTTACATCAAACGAGTCAACATAAAGCAGCTGAGAAACATAAAAAACCATGAATGGAATATATCAAGAAATTAAATAAACATACACAACATATAAGTATGGAAAATGTAACCTTAGTGCAAAAAAGAAAAAGAAAATGTACACCTGTAAGAGGAATAAGCATGCATGAGTATGTGTGCCCTTAGAGAGATCCACATGTAGTTGGTCATCCACAAACTTGCACCATTGAAACTTGTCCATATTTGCAATATTGTTCTATGTAAAGAATGGGATGAAAAGTGTAAACACAATAACACACATAGAAAACCAAACATGTTACCCCCCACCACACCAAACTATAGATGTTACCAACATGATAGCACAATAGTTATTCACATGGAAACATAAAAGTTACCCAGCTAGAGTCATAGAAAGATAACAACTAAAATGGTAAGAAAAACAAACTATGATAGGATAACACTTATTGTTAACATGGTTACTCGTGGTGGGCAATAGTAGCGTTGAGACAAGGTATATCATATAAGTATGCTTGAGTGGATCTTCATGATTTGACATAGCCTTACGAATCTCGAAAACTCGAGTGGTCAACAGGGTACCACCATCTGTAGAAAATAGGATAGGAGCAAGTGCAGCTTGGACCGTAGGATCGGCATGATATGGTACCGACTCAATCCCGTACGACAATCCAAGTGAAAAATAGACCGAGTATTCATTCAGTGGGATCCTTCCTCATCCTGAGATAACAAACTCGCGTGTGTGCTTGTCGTATAAGCCGCAAGCCAGTCGATAACAGGGTTATGCGGGGTGTGGCACTTGATGTCAGCGTACTATCTAGTTCCATATCTCTAATTGCTTTATACCAATCTTCTGATAAGAAATTGTAAAGCTTAACTACAACACAAGGGGATGCTCTATTCCGCACACGTTTATGAACACAAGGTTCATCATCCTCAATGCTAGCATTGGCAGCCTTCTATTTCCTCGCCATCATGGCCCCTACAGAAAAAACAAGAAAATCATCATCATGAGCGCAAGTACAATGGAAACAACAAAACACCAAACATATAGGAGGATACACATGGAAAATAACAAGTAACCAGTGTAGGAAAAATCACCTATGAAAACTACAAAACAAAGTTGCACTACACATCAAGAACATTTCAACAAATAGGATGGACTCTACCTAATCAAACAACACAAAAACACTGAAAATGTGAATTCTGATCCGTGATTACTGACTAACTGCATGACTACCTAATAGGTACACATTACCCACCAACTAACACTATGGTTACCTTTATTGACACGAGTCTGTTGGAACACTAGTTATCCACCCTTTCCCTCTAAAGTTACCCATGCCATCAGAGGGGAGGGTGACCCACTAAGTTAATATTGAAGTTCACACAACCCTAGTGCTTTCAATTGAGATACATCAGTTACACAACAAAAAACAAAGAGCCATGACTACTGACTGCATTCAAAATTACACAACAAAATACACGGGAAAACCTAAACCCGACAACATCCAACCATACACAACCAGAGAATGTGACAAACATATAGCAGACGAGAAAAGTCGAACAACATCAACATAAAATCCTACGGAAAATGAGGATTAAACACATCATAGCAAGCACATGCAGAAGATCCGACAACCATGTCAAAAACTTAGGACCCTAGGGCTGTATACCGGGGGGCTTGATGTCACCGACTACTACTAACTAACAATAGCTTACATGGGAGCGCGTAGCAATGGCGGCAGCCGGACTCGCGGGGAGCGAGACAGAGGAGAAGATGGATAAGAGAGGCGTGTGTGCAAGATATAAGGAGAAAGACCTCACCTGAAACCGCTCCACGTGATGACGGCAACGAGGAGGAACCACTCCACTAGGAACCACCATGGGATGCACCGAGATGGAACGACCGAGGAGGAGAAAATGGAGCGGAGAAGCGGAGGAAGAGGGCGAGTGGGGGATTTCGAAATGGTCAAGAGAGAAGAAGAGGGATGGGCAAGCGAGGGTAAGGCTGACGAGTGGACACAGGTGGGAGAATGTCCGGGGATCAGGTGTAAACCGACCCCAATTATGGGGGCAACATCCCAGCAGCCAATCTCCGGTCCAACGCACGAGAATAGTCTGCTAGGATTTGCAATTTTCAGACCGATCTAGATTTAGATTTTTAGAAACAAAAGCCTACCAGCGATAATACAAGCATCGGATAGTACTCCCTTCGTCCAAAAGTAACTGACTTGGCTTTGATATATCTATACACTAAAACATGTCTAGATACATGCGAATCTACAAATCCAAGTCACTTATTTCTGGACGAAAGAAGTAGAACAAATAGACGACATATGACCATACCATGTTTGGATGATCTCAAAGTCGCATGAAATTTGGCTTAAAAACTTGGTCACCATAACTTTGGATAGAAAAACATGGCAAAGATAAAATTCAATAAAAAATGTGACAAACTGCTACTTTCTCCGTTTAGAAATATAAAACGTTTTAATTTTGTGAAACGAATATATATAACTAATTTTGTATATAGATTCGGAGTAAAACTATACAACATCTAAATAGTTCGTTTCACCGGGCTAAAATGTTTTATATGTCTAAACCGAGGGAGTAGAAAATTGCTGCTGTGGCAACCGTGTGCGAGTGAAACAAACAGCTATCAACCAAACGCCACTGGGAACGGCCGTCCCGTTGAGCCCCACCGTGCCAGACAGGCAGTCAGGTCCAGCATACAGATACAGGGTCTCCCTGCTACTGCCACAGTCCTCCCCATGGAGTGACGAGCTAGCTAGCTGCTAGCTTCACGTGAGCGCCCAAAGGAAACCAACCAGCCTTCCCTCGCTCGCTGCTTGATTTGCTTCGCTCTCCCCTGGTAAATCTGAGCAGCGCCGCACTTAATGCCGCTTCTCCCCTCTGGTCTCCTTCCCAAACCCCTCCTCCTTCCTCCCCTCCCCTCCCACAGATCAAATCCAGGCCATGCGCCGGCCGGCCGCGCCAGTTCTTGATTCCTGGAAAGGCCTGTCCTTTCCCCCTCTCGCACTGATCGGCGACGCCCTTTGATGCGATAAGAAGAAGGAAGGGAAGGAGGGTTCCGTCCTGCGTTTCTCCCGTCTTCTTTCAGCCGTGCTGGTTGTCCCGGGGCGACGGCGATGAGGCGCCATGGGTGGCAGCTCCCTTACCACCCTCTCCAGGTCTGTTCCTGCCTGCCTCTTAGTGGTGAAATTTTGTTCCGTTGCTTCTTCTTTACTGCGGTGAGGGACTGATGGATGCTTGCTTTCTACAGGTGGTCGCCGTGTCCGTGTTCTTGGCGCTGGCATTCGCGTTCTATGTGTTCTTCGCGCCCTTCGTTGGGAGGAAAGTGTTCCAGGATGCCGCCGTGGGGCTCTACACTCCTCTGGTAATTAGCTTCTTGGCTGCCCCCCTCTCCTTGCTGTCATGGTGAATGATTCACATTCTGACAGAGTGAGTGAGTGCCCTGTGGTTTGGCACATTTTGGATCCCAATCTTGGTGCTGCATGGTGGGCCCATTGAGTAGTGGTTGCTGGAACTTGGGGAAGTGCCAAATCAAGCAGGTCTTGCCTTGAAATGAGCTATTTACCACACTTGCATATGCGGTTAGGTTTTTGTTTGTTTGTTTGTTTGTTTGTTTGTTTGTTGGAAGGCGTTACAAGCTGCTTCGACTTTGAGGGTAGTCTTCCGGCCAATTCTGGTATTGCCATGTGACATGGCTAACTCTGCAAGTCATCGTGCAGTTTGTTCAGCAGCTTTGCTCCTGCATTCATAGTTGGTAAATTTGGCTCTGTTCTCAAGGTTAAGAACAATCTATGCGGGCTATTTTCTGTATGTGATGGCAATGTGAATATTTTCGTATTATTAAGGGCAAGCAGGAACAATACATTCTAAACTCACAGTGCTTCTTCAGATAATTTTTACATTGTTTGGTAGTAGGATTTTGTAACTCTGTTTAAATGGATAGTGATGTGCCATAAGTTTTATCTATTGCACTAATCGTTGTTTCTTACGGTCCTATCCTTCTGATACAATGGTATCGTTTTTGGTGCTGCCTTGATGTTATAATCTTATAGACTTATTATAGTAATGCCAAGTTGAGAAAGGAGTTTCCTTGAGTTGGTAATGTTATTTCCTGCAAATGGGTTATCCCTGCGTTATTATTGATTCTTTGTAGTTCATAGAGTGACAAGAACATGGTCGTCATACTTAACATTTCTATCTGTTCTTCTGACAGTTTTCTTAACATTTGTATGAAGTATTACAATTTGGCATGTACCACATGCCAGCGCACTTTTTGTCTCCTCATGATTAACCACGTGTAGTTTGTTTTTTCTTCTTCTGAACTAAAATTAAACATGTGTTGTCACACTCAGGATCAGGCAGGCATAGTTTGCTTACATTTTTTTTACTGAATCTTTTTTATTTAAAATGTCACATGATTGACTTCTCAACTGCAACTTTGTTGTGACGGTGGAAGGCACTAGAGCATGATTTCATCGCAGAGATAAATTTATTTAGCACACTCATCCTATAACTGCACCTTGCCTTATTATTTTCCCAACAACACTTTTTTAACAGGTAAATGTAGATTTATAATAAGGTAATTTATTGTGAATATATGGTGAACATTCTATTTAAGAATTTGCTTTGCAGTGCTATGGTCGAAGTTGCTGTTAGTTGCCACATTTATGATAAAGTCTGTAATCTGTTTTGTTAGGTTTTATGTGTATTCTTTCTGTACATCTGGTGTGCTGCGGCGGATCCAGCAGACCCAGGGGTCTTCAAATCAAAGAAGTACCTAAGATTGTATGCAAGCTGCAAGCATAGGCATCTGAAGGAGTCCAGACAAGGTGTTTCAGATGTTGGGTTACAACTAGGGGAAACTGGAGAAAAGAAAGAACGTGAGGTTGCTGAGGCTAGTGAAAAAATAGTGACTCAACAGAAGAACTCATCTTGCTGCAATGCAACTTTCTCTGCACTTCTCCTTATATTCTACCCTCTCTCTTTTGTTTTCTCCTGCTGCCAATCACGTGAGTGGTCCTCTGAGCAGCAAGACAGCGAGGAAGGAATGTTTTTCTGCAGCCTCTGTGAAGTTGAGGTATGTTTCTTTCATCTGTTGGTGTTGATGTATGCTTTTTTATGCAAGTAATATTTAACTAGATATTTTTTCCCCACAGGTGCTGAAGTACAGTAAGCATTGCCGAGTTTGTGACAAATGTGTTGATGGTTTTGATCACCACTGCAGGGTAACATACTCTTTAATAAATTTCTCTCTTTTTTATATGATAATGAGCAATTCTCTTCTAATTTCCGTTTAGTGAGTACATAATTACTCACTTGATTCCATAATCTCAACAGTGGCTCAACAATTGTATTGGAAAAAGAAACTATAGGAGGTTTTTTCTTCTAATGATAACAGCCCTTTTCTTGGTAAGCTCATGTTCTCTATCACGCTTTTAATGATTGTATCTACAGAAATACTGCAGGTAGCTCTGATCTTAGTATAGTTGCATTAGCATGTACCCAGTATCAACTGAATTCTAGAAATAGTACTCTCTCTGTTCCGTTTTAGATGTCACAGATTTGTCTAGATTCGCATGTATCTATACACTAAAACGCGTCTAGATACATGCGTATCTAGACAAATCTGTGACAAGTAATTCGGGACAGAGGGAGTATTTCATGCATTTGAAATTGGTCATCATCATTGAGAGTGCATTTTATTCCTGGTTGTTGTCATCCTAGTTGATCATTGACAGGTCTCCATGATTTGTGCACTTTGGGCCAGCTTATCTTGCAATCGGCAACTGGAGTATTGGTGCTAGTTCTCTGCTTTGTTGAGCGAAAGGAATTTACTATGCAAATTGTGTCAAAGCTAGGAAGCAGCTTCTCTTTAGTGCCTTTCATCATTGTGGTGGTATGTTCAATCGTCCTCTTCTTTCTAATAGTGGCGTTCAAGTGTTTTACTGAATCTTTCGAATTATTACTAAAATCGTTGATCTTCGTCCACGCAGGCATCCTGTACCATCCTAGCTATGCTTGCTTTACTGCCAATTGCTCAACTTCTCTTTTTCCACATCCTTCTCATCCAGAAGGCGAGTCCTGACACCATGCGGGTTTATGTAACCATTTTATACAAGCAATTCCATTACTACGCATGTGCTATTGGGAAGTAGCTTATATATGAAATTGTCTGACCGCCACATTGAAATTGTCAGAGCACAACAACTGTTATATCACTCGTCCATGGTATTTTTTCCTTATAATATTACTGAACTGCAAAGAGTGCAGTGAAAAACTAAAAATGAAAAAGCTACTACCTCCGATCCAAATTAATATTCTCAAATTTGTCTAGATTCGGATGTATTTAGCACTAAAACATGACTAGATACATCCGAATTTAGACAAATCTAAGAACAATAATTTGGATCGGAGGGAGTACTTGTTTTTCTCTGAATTAGGAAACATAGAGATACGTGGATAGTTTGCGTTGTTGCCTTTCAAGGTTTGAAAATTCTAAGCACCATTTTGTCAACTTCATGCAGGGAATCAGTACATATGACTACATCATTGCCCTTAGAGAGCAAGAACAAGAAGAGGTCAGTGGGCAGCAGAGTCCGCAGATGTCTCATGTAAGCTCCTATACTGGTGGGCTTAGCAGTACTAGTTCCTTTGGTGCACTCCGTCGTGGTTCATGGTGCACTCCTCCAAGACTCTTTCTTGAAGATCAGGTGAGAACTCTACATCGTCAATTTTGATGAACAATAATGAGACAGGTAAGTCAACGTTAGAACTGGCCCTGTTGCTGGCAAAGTGAAGGTGGTTGCTTCTACATCATGTGTTAGATTGCTAGTCTTAGTAACTCATGTGAATTGAAGTCATCAAATTAAGCTGTTTGATTCTTCTTAAAATTTAAATAATCATGCTGATCGTTGATATGCCTTGGACCTCTTGAACTTTCCCGAACCATTATTTGCATTTTGTTAATAAGAATAAATGCACTTAGGCGTTACCATGAGTTTTCCGCACATGGCTATAGAGGTGTGTGACCTTTTCGCATTCAGCATTTTCCCACCAGCTCGTAAGTAATTTGAAGTTACTCAAATTCCGCAGTTCGATGTTATTCCATCAGAGGCCGGGTCTTCACATAATTCTGCTACCAAGAGAAAAGAAGATGAAGTAAGGAAAAAGAAAACCTCGGGGGCTGTGAAAATTAGTCCATGGGCACTGGCTCGTCTTAATGCAGAAGAAGTTTCTCGAGTTGCTGCCGAGGCACGGAAGAAGTCCAAAGTTTTATTGCCCATCAGGAAAGATGATTATCCACTTGGTCATGAAACAGATAGTAGCTATGGACGCATGAGCAGCATGATTGATCTAGGGCCTGATAACACAAGGAGAACAAACAGGAGAGGAAGGCCCCATGGTGATCTCTCTCTTAAACCTGTTGCGAAAATATCATCAGATGTTATTGGTAGTAATGGCAGTGACATGGGCCCTGAAGCATTATCCAGTTTAGCACCATTGCAACTTGAGGCGCGGAGTGCGTTTCATCCAAGTAGAGCTGCGTCTTCTGCTAATGCTGACGGGTCATCTCCAGATAGCAGTTTGGACTCGCCTGATCTTCACCTGTACCGATTCTCAGCTGTCTCCTCATCTGCAACTGAAGACTTGCAGCTGGCAGCTCCCACTGCCCCAGGGAGTACTCCACATCAAGGGATCCTGTTGTCTAGATCAACCAGCGATGGCTACGAAGCATCAGGGGGTGAAGACAGTGACCGTATCCCGTCGAGGATAGTGCACCGCTCCTCAAACTGGGCAAGCATCATCCTCAGCACTGATCAGAATGTCTCCTCATCAGGCATTCTTGTGCCGATGAACAGATCGTCTTGACTTGAGACCAAATCCGTGCTCAACAGAGGAAATGAGAATGCAAATGACCCGTAGAGACTCCAGTGTCCTGCCTCACTTGTCATCGCCTTCTGTTCCATGATTTAAGATCTTATCTAAGCGGTCTGTAAGCTGTTATTTTCGGAATTGGTAGGCAGGGGACAAGAATTGTTTCATCCGCGGAGGGCTCAAATTCTTGTAGTTTTTGCTATCAGATGACAAATGTACATTTGACTAGTGCCTCATTTTCCTGGTTGCCAACTGTTGTGTTTTTTAAGAGTATATTCATGAGGTTGACTTGGTAGCTTCGTACCGTGTGATGTGTGTAAAAACAAGGGCATGTTATGCAACTAGGCTGTCTAGGCATTAACAAATGCTATGGCATGTGCAAATCCATCCATATGGAGCATCTGAGGAAGTCATAAGTAGTTTGATTAAGCCTTGAAGTGCACAGCCGAGTCAAACATGTTCCGAATACTGGATCTGAAACTAAATAACACATTATTATATAGGACGGCACATGATGATGTGATGGCCAGTCAACTGAATCGGTTTTGCTTTGTCCAGTGCAAATTCTCTGCTACCTACAAAGGGCTGAGTCATCCATTATCGAAAGTAAGTATTTACAGGGTAAGAGATATTTTTTCAGTTTAGTGAGTTAGCACTATTGTTGTTCGATTTTTTTCTTGGCACATAATAATAAGTACGCAAGGGATATTTTAAATGTATTACAGTAAATTTGTAACAAACTGTGTAATGTAGTTACCAACAGAAAGGAAATGCAAGAAAGATCGAGTGTAGTTTCGGTGTCAATTATCAACTGATAGCTTACAGACAGAAATCTAAATCTTGCAGCAGTCTTGGTTCATTCGCTTCTCTGGTAAACACTTGACAAAGTTGAATACTCGCATGGTTCAATGAATATTGCAAGTTCCATCTTGGGGACAATGCATGACCAGTACTAAATGGAAGTCAACGTGATTTGTTCTTGGTGTAAGGTACGAGAAGCGTACATCTGATATAGTAGAAAAAAGAGTTGAAGTCCCGCCCCCAAGAAAGCATCAGGAGTAATAAAGAAGATAAAAGACAGAAAGATGCTTCATATGCGAGATTCTAAGCTTCAGATTTGGGAAATTTACCAGAAGATCCAGCAACGGAAAGAGAACTCTGGAATCAATGAAGGCTTCTTCTTTGCTCCATATATGAATAATATGTCTATCAATGGAGAACTCCGGTCTCTGCTGAAAAGAAAGGAATCATCTACATATCCTGTAAATTATCTCCACTTATTTTCTCGGAGAACTAGGAATAACAGAAATATAGACATATCAGACTTCTGCACTAAAAGAAGTAAGAGAAAACAAACATGAAACTAAAACTGAGCACAACATTTAGCATTGGTTAGCAGTACTTATGTCATTGCCAGAAAAGCATCATTCAGAATACAAGCTTGGAAGCCACTGAAAAGTAAATTTGGATTAAGTGACACTTCAAGAATCAAGTTCAGAGTAATCAGTGTCTCGGTAGTACAATATGTTTCATTCTGTATAACCAAAAAGGTATTAAGATGAAAAAAAACTCTATTGCAATTGAATTGATATATAGTTACATCATTCCAAAAGAATGCTACACACATTGTCTGCTCTCAGATTGCTGTCGACGAAAACACCAAATCTAAGATTTCTCCTGGCTTCTCTTTTGCATCCGCGCCATTACATGAGTTTGAAGACCCCAAATGACTGCAAAAGACTTCATTTGCCATGACAATGAACCAGTCAATCATGCGCATAAAGCATATAGTCATGGCGCCACAACCCCCACCATTCAATCTTCAGAAAACAGGACATTGCCCAACCTCAATTATTTCCATGAGAATATGAACAGATAAACCTTGGCTCCTATCTTCATCACCTGACTTCATCTGACTTGCCATCCACCATCATCTCAAGCTCCGCAACCGAGGCGCCTTCCTCATCCAGAATCTCCAAGCTCGATGACCGGCAAGTGAAGTAGAACACAGCGCTCATCATCGAATCTATCAGCATCACGAAAGAGTACATGAGGATAAGCAATGGCCCCTCCCAGAGCCGTGACGAGCCATCCCCATAGCTCAGCGTCTTAACCCTGTGCTCAAACAGCCCCTCGACGAAGGCCAGACCAATGGTGGACAGAAGGAAGATGAGCAGCCCCACATGGGTTTGCCCGCGCATCAGCTGCACCGACCGGCGCAGCGCGCTGACTCCGGCCACGTCCTCAAGAACAGCAATGACCCCGGCGAGGTTGGATATTATGATGGTGTGCGCGTACACCACGGAGAAAACCAGAACCGTGAGGAGCCCAGCGCTGACGACAATGTCCGGCGGGTAGAACATGGACCTGAGCGTGGAGCAGACGGCGACGAGGAGGGCGAGGAAGGCGGCGAGGCATGCGACGACGGCGGCGCACGAAAGGCTGTAGGTGGCGGCGAGGCGTGGCCACGCGCGGCGCGCGAGGAGGGAGAGGTCGGCGGCCGGGAGGGGCTTCCCCGCGTACACGGCAGCCACGGTGTACGCGACGGCCGCCCGGGCGGCGAGGAGGAGCGTGAGGAGCGCCGGGAAGGAGACGACGGCCGCGACGAGCGTGGCGGCGAGGTGGTGCGCGAGCTGCTTGACGAAATGCGTGACGGGGAGGCCCGAGTCCGCGGCGGCGACGAGGAGCCGGCGCGCGAGCGGCAGCACGACCGCGCCCTCCAGCGCGGCGGCGGAGAGGAGGAGGAACCCGGAGGCCGGGCAGAGCAGGAGGAAGAGCACGTAGGTGAATGCGTGCGGGTCCGCGCGCAGCACGCGCACCGTCTCCCGCAGGACCTCCAGCGCGTTCATCGGCGGCAGCCGCACCACGGCCCCGCCCCCATTCCGGGGCTGCGCCATCCCTTCTCCTTCCCGCGCTTCTCTGAACTCGAACGCCTTGGCCGCCGGGTCAGATCCGAGGCGAGATCAGATTCTTGGGACGGCACCAGTCCGCAATGCGCGGCCCCCTGCTGCGACGCCGACGTGTAATGGGTGTAAAGTAGCGGCACGGGGTGGGATCTCGTGGGACGGGACGGGAATGGCGTGGGAGGTGGGGGTGGAAGTGGTGGAGGGAGAAGCTTCTTTGGAGTAGAGATCGAGGTTGTTGAAGAGGGAGGAGATGACGCGAGGGAGGTCAGGGGTGTGAGACTACCGACAGTTCACTGGTGGCTGCGACACGCGGACGCGGGGCCCACTGGGGGGAGTTAGTTTTCATGTGGCACAGAGTATGTCACGTGGGGCCGGCGAAGTCTGAACTCCAGTGAAGCTTCCTGGCACCCCCGTCGTGGTCTATGTGTCTTGCAATTTGATCCGTAGGATTTGAAGTCAAGTGAGGAAAGTGACTGCAGAAATAGAACCGATATCATCATTTAAACAAGTTCATTTCTAAAGAGGTTAAACTAAAATGTAACTACAACGGCTCCCCGAAAAGATTACGACCCCCGCAAACATCGTCGTCGTTGGGGGGCGAAACACAGAGGTTTCATCCGAAAAAACCTTTGCACATGCCTGATATCTTGTACTGCCATTGTCCCCAAGTCCGGCCTCTAGAGCATGGTCTGGGAGCTACCTTTGCAGAAGCGCCACCAAACCGAAGATCCTCCACAAACCGCTTCTCGCTATCCATATAGCCAAAGAGAAAGACCATCACCACATCCATGTCGCTCGCCGTAGAGACGCATGTAGTCCAACTTCTGGGGCTGTGATGACTGCAAGAGCACAAATCGATTATAGCTAGTTTCAAAATAAGAGTATCGAACCCACAGAGAGTTATTTGGTTAAGGTCTTTTCCCTCGTCACTATCTACCAAAGGTTACCTGTAAGTTGCCTTTGATTTTAAGTAAAGCGTGTTTGAAAGATTTTATAAAAGCGTGCGAGAAAGTAATAAAAGTAAATCGAGAAATGGTGTTCGAACTCAATAAGGCTGAAGCGTTCTTGGGGATGTAGGATACACCACTAGCATATGGTAATTATTCGTGATTAGGATAATCTATTTCTTTATCATGAATCATGACATGTGTGAAGAGAGCTCAATAATAAGATGTTCACTACAAGACTCGTGAGCAGTCGTTTCTTAAATCAGGTATTGAGATCATCTCTAAATAACCACTGCGATGCCCGAGAACAATCACTCGTACATGCCACCATAATTAAGGTTTTGCTTATGTATATCGTAATAAGCTTAGTGAGTCCCTCTTAGTTTCCTCTTTTGACCGTGTAGGTTATAAGCCAATGCCTAATATCACCACTTTGCACTGGACATACTCTCATACACGTTCAAAGGGTATCTCCCTCTCCTTAGTCCCAGAGGTGAATGATATATGGACAACTTCACATACCATTTAAAAAGAGAGATCTAACACATTATCATAGATCAATGAATCATGGACAAAAGTATTAGATCATCTTTATTTCATTTCATAATAAAGATAAGGTTTCTCCATCTCCCCAAGAACAAAGGGAACTACTCACATATGGAACCTTTTAACAACATCATAATATTGATGATCTGATCTGGGAAGAGGAGGTGCCCGATCTTTCAAGATATGACGAAAGCAATGTTCGGGTTATTTCTAAATTCCAGTGGTAGACGAAGGATCTCAATCAGAAATGGAAGAAGGAATTGAAAGACCTAACTCTTCTGGATCCTTTTCGAGTTTTCATTTCTTCATTTGGAATCTGGGCTCTTCTATCTTCGACTTATTTTTTTGCTTTATTCTTTATTTATTTTATTTCTATTTTTCCCATATGGATGGGTAAAATGTGTTAAGATATATCTAATGCAAACAACAATTGTATTTGGAATTACAACAAGATCTAATGTATGGAAGAGGGGAATAGTAATGGTGATGGAGATGTAGCGGTTGATGATGAAAGGGATGATGTTATGGCCTCTGATGATCCGTGAAGCACCAAGGATTCACCCTTCTCCTAGTTCCTCCTCCAGATCTCTCTCTGATGTGGTGTTTTGAGGTTGGAAGTTTCTGTGAATCTCGGATCTGTCATCCGTCTTCGTGAGGTGATAGTATTTGACGAGGCGGATGCGCTGACAGGTGGTACGGGCAGACGATACAGGCAAGCTCCGACCACAGGTCGTTAAACCCTCTATAGCCTTTCTTTGCATCCTCTCTTCTCCCATGTGCGTGGAAAAATCATTTAAATGACATTTATCACTTAGAAATATCATATTATTGCAGAACATGGTAGTCCCAATTGATATATTCACAAAAGACATAATAATTTAGAATCATGTTGGAACAAGGACAAAAGGTGTGAGCGAGCGTAGTAAAATACCAAAAATTCTACTCTACTTGTGCAAAAACATAAGGTAAACATGCTTCAAAAATGGACTCATCAGGTTGCCACCCCAAAGTCCATGAGCTCAGAACCAGGAAGCGATAGACATATCACATCGAGACCGACGGGTAGGCCAAGGTAAGCCGACGATAGAAACTCACGCGAGTAGTAGGAGTGCAGTCGCACTCCATAGCCAGGGATAACCAAATCTAGGGACTCACGTCCGGATCTAGCCTTCGTCCGTGCCGCAGCCAGTAGGAGGATATATTTCATCCCCCACCGCCAAAGGCTGTTGCTAACCGAACGCAGCATCATGGCCTATCAGGTCTAGAACACCAGTCTAGCCTCGCAAGTCCCTATAGCACCATGTATGCTGCCACCATTCACCTGGAAGTCCACGCCGACACTACCCTGCCATCCTCGCTAGTACCCCGTTGTCGTACCGTCGTCGGGCAACAAAAGGTCCATGGCCGCCCTGGTCCAAAGCTGGCCAACCAACCCATGGACGCGCTCAGGCAGAGAAACGCGCCCCACCCAAGCCAAGTCCCATGTGACCCAGATCAACCTCGAAAGGGCCCATATCTTGGCCTATAGACTCACACCCCCATGGAGGTCACCATCCCACACCACTAACTTCTCCCTCTCCGGTCGCCCTCGCATGAGCACCGCCATCGTCGCTAGCGTCATCATCGCACACGTCTGGACCGAGCTCGACATGATCAATAGCACACTGCCACCAGGAAGCTCCGCCATGCACAAAACTCTACCCCCTGCGAGAGGGAAGGCCACCACTACCAGCACCGCCCGGGCTTCGCCTGACGGTATCCGTCGGTGGTGGTGGAGGGGAGGGAGCGTGGAAGGAGGGAAGAAGGCGATGTTGTATATCACCCATGTGTCGCCCGCATGGGCGAGCATAGGGGTACCCCTCCAACATAATTCTAAGGCAGGCACTAATTTTAGTGAACAATTTTTTAGGCTAATGCTCATATACTTAAACGTTTACTTAGTGTAAATTTAAAAAAAACATTGGACGGACTATGGCCTTCTAACCATGCATAACAAACTCATGGCCACGACACTTAAAACCTGACCCAACCCTAGACGACCGTCGGGTCACCTTAGGCGACTCCGGAGGCTTCCTCATGCTACCACCAAGAGCCTCCTCTCCCATTTGGCGTGCCATGGGCCGGTTTTGCTTCAACATAGTGTAACACCCCAGCATTAGAGCTTAGAAATAAGCTAAACACAGGTGTGCATTGCATTCATGCATAGAAAATCCGAATAATTTTCACGCTTTTCAATAAAACTTGCCAAAGTGATTGAAGCTTCTCTTAACTTGGTGGAACTGAAGTAGAACATCAAGTTGACTGCTGATGTCTACACACTTCTATTCTTGTAGACAGTTTTTGGGCCTCCAAGTGCAGAGGTTTATAGAATAGCAGCAAGTTTTTCCTTAAGTGGATCACCCAAGGTTTATCGAACTCAGGGAGAAAGTGGTCAAAGGTATCCCCTCTCAAGCAATCCTGCAATCAAGATACAAGAAGTCTCTTGTGTCCCCAACACACCCAATACACTTGTTAGGTGTATAGGTGTATTAGTTCGGCGAAGAGATAATGAAATACAAGTGGTATGGATAATTATAAGTGGTAACGGTGATAGAAAATAGCTTGATGGCGTGTGGTTGACGTGAGAAAAGACTAAAGGAAAACTGAAATAAAGATGGAAGCAAGCAAACATATAACAGATCTAATTGCAAACGGTGTTTCAATGCTTAGAAACAAGGCCTAGGGATAATACTTTCGCTAGTGAACACTCTCATATAAATATCTTCTCTTTATGATACTACTCTTAACTACTCTCTGGTTGGACACTCTAATCCATGGTAGGGCTATAACAACACACCTCAAAGTTCACTTTCCCCATCTAGGTAACTCCACACTGTCACCTTGAGCACTAGATGGTTCCAACAAACACCACAATTTCACAGAGACATCCAACTCCAAATATAACTCATAACAAGTATTTGTAATCTCTAGCCTAAGTGCCACCATGGTGTGCACACTGTCACTTTCACACACATGGGGAGAGCAGAGATCTATTAAAGCACTTGAGTAGCAAGGTAGATCTACTTCATTATAAAGCTCATGATCACAATATGATCATGCATAGAGAGAGAGATGAACACATAGCTACCGGTAGAACCCTTAGCCTCGAGAGAGAACTACTCCCTCCTCATCATGGGAATCAGCAACGGTGATGGAGATCGATGGAGATGACTCCGGGGGCACTTCCCCGTACCGGCAGGGTGCCGGAACAGAGACTTTCTGTCCCCCGAATCTCCCCTTCAGTGGCGGTGGCGCAGCGGAACTTTTCGTGGATTTCTGATTTATGATTTAGGGTTTATGCATCAAGAGGCTCTTATAGGCAAGAGGGGAGACCGAGGGGATGCCGGAGGGGCCTACACCACCCCCTGGCGCGGCCTGGCCTGGCCCACTCCACCAGGTGGTGTGGCCAGCCCCTGCCCCCTCTCCGTCTCGTCTTCTGGCTCCGTGAGTCTTCCGGTAAAACATCGACTTTGGCTTTTGTCTGGCCCAATTCCGAGAATATTGATTTTTTGACTTTCCTGGAACCAAAAACAGCAGAAAACAGGCAACTGGCACTGTGGTATCTTGTTAATAGTTAGTTCCATAAAATGTGTAAAAGTACTCCAAAGTGTGGACAAAACATAAGAAAGTAGGTAAAACCAGATGTCTTCCGGTAAAATAGTGACTTTGGGTTTTGTCCCATCTAATTCCGAGAATATTCATTTTCTGACTTCCTGGAACCAAAAACAGCAAAAAACAGGCAGTTGGCACTGTGGCTCTTGTTAATAGGTTAGTCCAAGAAATCATATGAAAAGTACTCCAAAGTGTGGACAAAACACAAGAAAGTAGATAAAACCAAGCATGGAACATCAAAAATTATAGATACATTTGCAATGTATCAACATCCCCAAGCTTAACTCTTGCTCGTCCTCGAGTAGGTAAGTGATAAAAAGAAAGAAATTTTTTTAGGTGACATGCACCATCATAAACTTGATCAAAGTATTTGTAAAACATTCAAATATGGGATCATAGTACTTCAATCATAACATGAAATACAAAGTTCTATCAATAAGACAAAGCAACTATGTTGCAACATGAAAAGGCACAAACAAAATATTCATGAATAACAATGCTTTGCAAGACGTTTGTTTGTTTCACATAAAGAAAACATAGCATAGTAGCATTCAGCTTGTCCCTCATAGAGTAGCAAATATAAATGCGTAGGACACCTTCAAAGTTCATAAGTGTGACTAGATACAAATAGTTTAAAACAAGCAATATCAAGTTATGCATCAATCAACTAGTCTTGGGACAATGCATATAGAACTAAGAATGGCCACTATGCTCTCAAAGTAGGTGCATAAAGGTAGAAGGTGGAGACTCAATATAATTCATAGAAGGAAGCAGAGATTCAAGTTTCATAAAGAGCTTCCAAAAATTATGGTACTTATTAGCTTTGAGTTTTCATTGCCCCTATCATAAGCATCTTGAAGGTGATTAAGGTTAAAGTGAACAAACTATGGTGTACATGCTTGACGAAGTATAAGTTAGAAATCTCATGTCCCTTGAATATGAGGGTCGCTCCTCATGCTACTCAAGTTTAGTCACCTGTAAGTTCTTGTCATCGTAAGTACATGTGTATCATAGAGAACCGCCAACGGGGTACCCCTTGCCTGATGATATGGAAGAATCCCCATATCAAAATGACAAGGCAAGCAGACAACGAGCATCTCAGTAATCTTCTTATTTACCATGGGAATATGGTGCTTTTCTCTCTCTTTCCTCTTTTCATAATATCTTTTTTTTCTTTTTCTCTTTTTTCTCAATATAGGACTCTTTTTTATAAGAAGAATGCTTCATAGACAGCTCATTATGGTTACGCTGCAGGTTTCCACCATGTCAGCATGGATTAGACCAGCGGCCCAGGCGTTTCTCTAACACATATACATAACTCCATAGGCTTACAAGCTCCCCTTTCATTTCACACCGACGACATCCATAGACAAAAGAGCATGATATCAACTAGGTACAAACTACCAGTGCAATGTTGAAAGCGTTCCCCATGACATCATGGTTCTGCTAATCCCCAACAAATAAGTGCAAGCATATACAACATAGACGACACAATGGTTCAAGTTTATTAAGGGCAATAAAAGTAAAGTGTGCCATCAAGTTCGTGAGAGCTTTAATCACTAGTTTTCTCATAACAAGTTTAATTTGGAAGGTAAACAAAAGCATGAATATACTTGGAATAGCATATGCTAGTAGGTAGGTATGGTGGACTCTTTGGAATAACTTGGTTTAGGGAGTTGGATGCATGAGTGGAACTCATACTTGGTTACGGAGGCTAGCAAAAGACTGGGAGCGACAAACTAAGAGAGCAATAATGGCCATAATCATGCATAGCGACAAAACATCATTGATTAAAGCATAAAGTGATACTACAAGTTGAAAACTAAAGGTTTATAAAGGCTATGGTGACTTTGGATAGTCATAACATGGTGTGAGCATGCGCCAAGTCAACCCAAATAAAGCATCAAAGGAGAATACCACAATACTATGCTTTAATATGCTAAAACAACGCATGATTCTTTCAAGGCGCATTAAGAAATCTCAATTGTTTATAACATGTCGTCCTACATCAAAGAATACTAATCATAAAGCCAAAACAATATCAATCATGGCATGACAAAGCATAGGCCACAGTCAAAAACAAGCTCTCTTTACCACTTAAGCATGAACTTTCCTACTCTTTTCCAATCCAAACCAAACTATTTGAAAACCAATGTATGAAAGAGGGGGTCCAACCAATTTATTCAGCAAACTAAGAAAACCAAGCGAACGAAAAACCAAAACGAAAAAGAAAAAGAAGACGCTCTAAGAACAACACAATTGTGCATGAAACAATAAAAATAAAGTGTTTGGAAGAAACGTGAGATTTTTATTGATGAAGAAGGGGATGCCTTGGGCATTCCCAAGCTTTGACGCTTGTACTTCTTGGATATTTCTTGGGGTGACACGCGTGGCATCCCCAAGCTTGAGCTTTAGTCTATACTTCATCTCATTACTCATTCCTTCCATACATCTGAAAATTTTCCTTCATACAAAACTTCACACAATCTTTATTAGCAACATTAGTGCACTCAAGATAATAAGTATTTAGGTTCAGTTTCAACACCAATAAAACTTCTATTAAAACACAAGCTACTGTAGCACTTCCCTCAAAAAGCTCAATTCCCCAAAGAGAACCCAAAAAGGAACCAACAAGAAGCAAATGCAAATAAAGGCAGAAATCTATCAAAACAGGTCAGCAGGTAAAGACGAATTTTTTCGAAGACCTTCTGTTGCTCAAATCGAAAAGTGTTGAACTAACGAAAGTTATATAATAACCTGTGGCAGAAGGACAAAAATTCACGCCTCAAAAGGACGTACAGAGATTTTAGACGAGTTTTTACGGTGAAGCGGAGAAATCTGTTTCGGGACAGCAACTTTCCCAATCATTACTTCTCTCTTATTGGAGGTTACTCTTGGCACAAAAAGCAAATAAAAAGGATAAGGAACGGTTATTATAGAATTAATAACTTCCAAGACTCATCTAAAACTTTTGGGTTATCTACCAATAAGTACTTTTCTTTAACGCCTTTAAGTTAGGCATGATAGTTTGAGAAGATGTTCACATAAGAAATATGAATTGAAGTAAAAGAGAGCATCAAGAAGCAAATTCAAAGAACATTTAAGTCTAACCCACTTTCTATGCATAGGAATCTTGTAAAGAAACAAGTCATTAAAGAACAAAGCAACAAGCATAGTAAAGAAAAACAAGTGCAACTTCAAGACTTTCAACATAAAGAAGGGGAACTTAATATTATTGAGATGCATAAAACCATGTTTCTCTCTCTCATAATATCTTTCAGTAGCATCATGAATAAAATTAACAATATAAAAATCACATGAAACATTATTATCATGAGCCACATGCTTAAAAGAATTAATACTCTCCACATAAACATAGTCATTCTTATTAATTGTAGTGGGAGAAAATTCAACAAAATAGCTATCATTATTATTCTCATCACCATAATCATAAAATATAGGAGGCATATTGTAATCATAATTAATTTCCTCCTCAATAGTAGGTGGACTAAAAATAACATATTTATCATTGTAATCATCATATATTGGAGGCATAGTATCATCAAAGTAAATTTTCTCCTCCGTGCTTGGGGGACTAAAAAGATCATTTTCATCAAAACCAGCTTCCCCAAGCTTAGACTTTTCCATAGCATTAGCAATAATGGCGTTCAAAGAATTCATACTAATAATATTGCTATTAGCATGCAAATAAAGTTCCAAAGGTTTTTTAATTTTCTCTTCAAACACTTCATGTCCTAACTCAAGATAAATACTATAAAGCTCTCTAATTTTGTTGTTGTTTTCCATTAAGCCTAACTAGTGAAAACAAGAAACAAAAAGACAAAATTGCAGAATCTAAAGGAAATAACTTCGAGCACTCACACCGGAGGATCTTCTAGTTTCCCATGGTAGGCTAAAGTTGGCTGATGTCTACGCACTTCTATTCTTGTAGACAGTTGTTGGGCCTCCAAGTGCAGAGGTTTGTAGAACAGCAGCAAGTTTTCCCTTAAGTGGATCACCCAAGGTTTATCGAACTCAGGAAGGAAGTGGTCAAAGGTATCCCCTCTCAAGCAATCCTGCAATCAAGATACAAGAAGTCTCTTGTGTCCCCAACACACCCAATACACTTGTCAGGTGTATAGGTGCACTAGTTCGGCGAAGAGATAGTGAAATACAAGTGGTATGGATAATTATAAGTGGTAACGGTGATAGAAAATAACTTGCTGGCATGTGGTTGACGTGAGAAAAGACTAAAGGAAAACTGAAATAAAGATGGAAGCAAGCAAACATATAACAGATCTAATTGCAAATGGTGTTTCAATGCTTAGAAACAAGGCCTAGGGATAATACTTTCGCTAGTGAACACTCTCATATAAATATCTTCTCTTTATGATACTACTCTTAACTACTCTTTGGTTGGACACTCTAATCCATGGTAGGGCTATAACAGTACACCTCAAAGTTCACTTTCCCCATCTAAGTAACCCCACACTCTCACCTTGAGCACTAGATGGTTCCAACAAACACCACAATTTCATAGAGACATCCAACTCCAAATATAACTCCTAACAAGTATTTGTAATCTCTAGCCTAAGTGCCACCATGGTGTGCACGCTGTCACTTTCACACACATGGGGAGAGCAGAGATCTATTAAAGCACTTGAGTAGCAAGGTAGATCTTGATTACAAAGCTCATGATCACAATATGATCATGCATAGAGAGAGAGATGAACTCATAGCTACCGGTAGAACCCTTAGCCTCGAGAGAGAACTACTCCCTCCTCATCATGGGAATCAGCAACGGTGATGGAGATGGTGGTGGAGATCGATGGAGATGACTCCGGGGGCACTTCCCCGTACCGGCAGGGTGCTGGAACAGAGACTTTCTGTCCCCCGAATCTCCCCTTCGGTGGCGGTGGCGCAGCGGAACTTTTCATGGATTTCTGATTTACGATTTAGGGTTTATGCATCGGGAGACTCTTATAGGCGAGAGGGGGGACCGAGGGGGTGCCGGAGGGGCCCACACCACCCCCTGGAGCGGCTTGTCTTGGCCCACTCCACCAGGTGGTGTGGCCTAATACATTGCAAATGTATCTATAATTTTTGATGTTCCATGCTTGGTTTTATGTACTTTCTTGTGTTTTGTTCCAACTTTGGAGTACTTTTCATCTGATTTCTTGGACTAACCTATTAACAAGAGCCACGGTGCCAGCTGCCTGTTTTCTGCTGTTTTTGGTTCCAGGAAAGTCAGAAAATGAATATTCTCGGAATTGGACGGGACAAAAGCCAAAATGCCTATTTTTCCGGAAGGGATCAAGTGCCAGAATACGAGACGGAGAAGGGCTAGGGAGCCACCACACCATCTGGCTGCACGGCCAGGCCTGGCGCGCGCCAGGGGGTGGTGTGGCCGCTCCTGGCACCCCCTCGGCCTCTCCTTCCGCCTATATATTGCCCTCTGGATGAAAACCCTAAGTACCCGATCAAAAATCCACGAAAGAGTCTGTAGCCGCCGTCATCTCCATCCCTATATCGGGAGGGATCTGAAGCTCTTCCCGGCACCCTGCCGGAGAGGGGAATTCACCCTGGAGGCCTTCTTCATCACCATGCAAGCCTCCGGTATGATGCGTGAGTAGTTCATCCTTGGACTACGGATCCAAGTAGTAGCTAGATGGCTGGTTCTCCTCCTTTGTGCTTTCATGTTTAGATCTTGTGAGCTCCGTTCATGATCAAGATCATCTATTTGTAATTCTCCATGTTGTGTTTGCGGGGATCCGATGGATATTGAGATGCTATTTCAGATTGATTATTGATTCTATCATGTCTTTGTTATATGTGATCTTGCATGCTTTCCGTTGTTAGTAGCTATCTTGGCCAAGTAGATGCTAGCAACTCCAAGAGTTAGTATTTATGCTCGATAGTGGGTTCATGCCTCTGGTAATCTGGGGAAGTGACAGAAATCTCTAAGGTACTAGATGTGTTGTTGCTACTAGGGAGAAAACAACAATCCTTTGTTCATAGAACAATCATATTGTTTACTTTACACGCAGTTCGTAAAGCAATAATCTGTTGCTTGCAACTTAATACTAGAGGGGGTTTGGATGATAACCTGAAGGTGGATTATTAGTCATAGATGAAGTTGGATGGCGGTTTATGTATTATGTTGTAATGCCAATCAAGTCTCAAAGGAGTCAAGATGATTAGTATATGCATGTATTGCTTTCTCGGTGTTTGTCAATTGCCCCGCTGTAATTTGTTCACCCAGCATGTTATCTATCTTAAGGAGAGCCACCTCTAGTGAACTATGGATCCCGGTCCTTGTCTTTTACATACAATCTACAATCTTTTACTTCTTTGTGTTTACTTTCTATAAACTTTTACTTCTTTCCATTTGATACGTTTAATCCTTTGTTTTCCGCAAAACACGGTGAGATTGACAACCTCATCGCAAGTTGGGGACAAAGTTCTGTGGTTGTGTTGTGCAGGTCTCCACGTTGCTACTAGTACCGGTAGTGCGCCCTGCCAAAGCTCAGCTAGTAACACATTTGGGGTGTTTCCTTGCTCCTACTGGTTCGATTAAACCTTGGTTTCATAACTGAGGGAAAACTTACTGCTGTGCTCAACGTACCTTCCTCTTGGGGTTCCCAACGAGCTCTACGTCGAATGCCGAGCACATCAAGATTTTTCTGGCACCGTTGCCGGGGAGTCAAGGACATCTTCACAAGGGGAGTCCCTCACAACCAATCTCTTTACTTTGTTGTTTTTATTTTGCTTAGTTTTCTTTTTGCTTTGTTTGCTTGTTTTGTTCTTCAAAAACAAAAAAAAATTAGTTTTGCAAGTTTGCTTTCTTATTTGAAAAACACAAAAAAATTAGTTCCTATCCTAGTTGCCTTTATGTCTAGCCTTGATCCAGTCACTATGTCACCCGAGGAAATGATTTTCACTTTTAAACAAGGAATTGAGGAAAGTTTTAAGGAAGCTTGGTCTAGAATCTCCGATCTACATAAAAAACTGAGCCTAAAATGACTCAAAGCTTGTTCCTTAGCAGTTTTTACCTTGGAATTGCTCTTTTCTATGGATATGCTTTAGATGCTGTTGTGGGAGGAGATTTCCTCCATTGTAATGAGGATGATGCTATTAATTTATAAAGAAATTGATCCTCACTTACAACTTGCCTAGCCAAACTGATACTTCTTTCGCAAAAATATTTGCTAGGTTGGACACTCTTGAGGCTAGCACTACTAGATTAGAAAGTTGCTATAATACGCTTAGGGAGCATCATGATTATGTTCCAATAAACTCTGAACCATCAAAGTGGTTCCCTACAGTAAAGATTGAGATGAACACTGAAACTTTTCAAGCTCGCTGTGATATCATGTCTGAATTTTGCCTTATGCACAAAGATATTTATAAATCTCTGAATACTTGGGGGCTCATTGAGCGAGGAAAAGAAATATCTCTTACTAATAATACTACCATATTACCTCTTGGAATTGTTGAAGGAGTGTTTACAAAGATCCTTGGGAAAACGATTTCTATTGATTATCTTGTTATTGAATGTGCAGGAAAAGGACAAATTACACTTGGAAGGTCCCTATTAGAACTCCTTGGAGCAATAATAGATGTGGGAAAGGGGACCATGCACCTTTATTCTCCACCAAACAATCATATTTTCCCCAAGGTTAAGAATAAAAGTAAGAGAGGTAAGGGTAAGAAATTTGGTTTTAATGCTTCTTCATTTGAGAACACTTGATTCTTTTTCTTGCTTCTTATGCCTAACTTAAAGGCGTTAAACAAAAGTACTTATTGGGAGATAACCCAAAAGTTTTAGATGAGTCTTGGAAGTTATTACCTCTGTAATAATCTCTCCTTATCCTTTTTATTTGCTTTTTGTGCCAAGAGTAACCTCTAATGAGAGAGAAGTAATGATTGCAAAAGTTGCTGTCCCGAAACAGATTTCTGTGCTTCACCGTACAAATTCGTGAGACAGCTCTGTATGTCGGATTGAGCTGTAATGTTTTGTGTTTCCGCCCCGCGTTGTTATCTAACTTTAGTTAGTTCAACCCTTTTTGATTAGAGCAACAGAAGGTCTTCGAAAAAATTCATCTTTACCTGCTGGTCTGTTTTGACAGATTTTTGCCATTTTCTGCATTTGCTTCTTGTTGGTTCCTTCTTGAGTTCTTTTGGGGAATTGAGCTTTCTGAGGGAAGTGCTACAGTAGCTAGTGTTCTAATGGAAGTTTATTTGGTGTTATAACTGAACCTTGAGACTTATTTATCTTAAGTGCACTAATGTTGCTAATGAGATTGTGTGAAGTTTTGTATGAAGGAAAATTTTCAGGTGTATGGAAGGAATGAGTAATGAGATGAAGGATGGACTAAATCTCAAGCTTGGGGATGCCACACGTGTCATTCCAAGAAATATCCAAGAAGTACAAGCGTTAAAGCTTGGGGATGCCCAAGGCATCCCCTTCTTCATCAATAAAAATCCCAGGTTTCTTCCAAACGCTTCATTTTTATTGTTTCATGCACATTTGTGTTTTTCTTGGAGCGTCTACTTTTTCGTTTTCATTTTGGTTTTTCATTTTCTTTGGTTTTCTTAGTTTGCTGAATAAATTGGTTGGACCCCCTCTTTCATACATTGGTTTGCAAATAGTTTGGTTTGGTTTGGAAAAGAGTAGGAAAGTTCATGCTTATGTCGTAAAAAGAGCTGGTTTTTGACTGTGACCTATGCTTTGTCATGCCATGCTTGATATTGTTTTGGCTTTATGCTTAGTATTCTTTGCTGTAGCATGACTTGTTATAAACAATTGAGATTGCTTAATGTGCCTTGGATGAATCATGCGTTGTTTTAGCATATTAAAGCATAGTATAGTGGTATTCTCCTTTGATGCTTTATTTGGGTTGACTTGGCGCATTCTCACACCATGTTATGACTATCTCAAGTCACCATAGCCTTTATGATCCTTTAGTTTTCAACTTATAGTATCACTTTATGCTTTGATCAATGATGTTTTGTCGCTCTGCATGATTATGGCCATTATTGCTCTCTTAGTTTGTCGCTCCCAGTCTTTTGCTAGCCTCCACAACCAAGTATGAGTTCCACTCATGCATCGAACTCCCTAAACCAAGTTATTCCAAAGAGTCCGCCATACCTACCTACTAGCTTATGATATTCCAAGTATATTCATGCTTTTGTTTACCTTCCACTTGTTATGAGAAAACTAGTGATTAAAGCTCTCACGAACTTGATGGCACACTTTACTTTATTGCCTCTAATAAACTTGAACCATTGTGTATTCTATGTTGTATATTGTTGCACTTATTTGTTGGGAATTAGCAGAACCATGCTTTCATGGGGAACGCTTTCAACATTGCACTTGGTACTTGTACCTAGTTGATATCATGCTCTTTTGTATATGAATGTCGTCGGTGTGAAATGAAAGGGGAGCTTGTAAGTCCATGGAGTTATGTATATGTGTTAGAGAAACGCCTGGGCTGCTGGTCTAATCCATGCTGACATGGTGGAAACCTGCAGCGTAACCATAATGAGCTGTCTATGAAGCATTCTTATTATAAAAAAAGAGTCCTATATTGAGAAAAAAGAGAAAAAGAAAAAAAGAGATTATGAAAAGAGGAAAGAGAGAAAAAACACAATATTCCCATGGTAAATAAGAAGAATGGTGAGATGCTCGTTGTCTGCTTGCCTTGTCATTTTGATATGGGGATTCTTTCATATCATCGGGCAAGGGCTACCCCGTTGGCGGTTCTCTATGATACACATGTATTCACGATGACAAGAACTTACCGATGACTAAACTTGAGTAGCATGAGGAGCGGCCCTCGTATACAAGGGACATGAGATTTCTGACTTATACTTCGTCAAGCATGTACACCATAGTTTGTTCACTTTAACCTTAATCACTTCAAGATGCTTATGATAGGGGCAATGAGAGCTGAAAGCTATAAGTACCATAATTTTTGGAAGCTCTTTATGAGACTTGAATCCCTACTTCCTTTTACAAAGGCCTTTCTTCCACCATTATATTGTGTCTCCACCTTCTATCTTTATGCACCTACTTTGAGAGCATAGTGGCCTTTTTTAGTTCTATGTGCATTGTCCCAAGACTAGTTGATTGATGCATAACTTGTTATTACTTGTTTTAAACTATTGTATCTAGTCACTCTTATTAACTTTGAAGGTGTCCTATGCATTTATATTTGCTACTCTATTGAGGGACAAGCTGAATACTATTATGCTATGTTTTCTTTATGTGAAACAAACAAACGTCTTGCAAAGCATTGTTATTCATGAATCTTTTGTTTGTGCCTTTTCATGTTGCATTATAGTTTCTTTGCTTATTGCTAGAACTTTGTCTTTCATGTTATGATTGAAGTACTATGATCCCAGCTTTGAATGTTTTGCAAATACTTTGATCAAGTCTTTGATGGTGCATGTCACCTCAAAAATTATTCTTTCTTTTTATCACTTACCTACTCGAGGACGAGCAGGAGTTAAGCTTGGGGATGTTGATACATTGCAAATGTATCTATAATTTTTGATGTTCCATGCTTGGTTTTATCCACTTTCTTGTGTTTGGTTCCAACTTTGGAGTACTTTTCATATGATTTCTTGGACTAACCTATTAACAAGAGCCACAGTGCCAACTGCCTTTTTTCTGCTGTTTTTGGTTCCAGGAAAGTCAAAAAATGAATATTCTCGGAATTGGACGGGACAAAAGCCAAAGTGCCTATTTTTCCGAAAGGGATCAAGTGCCAGAATACGAGACGGAGAAGGGCCAGGGAGCCACCACACCACCTGGCCGCGCGACCAGGCCTGGCCCGCGCCAGGGGGTGGTGTGGCCGCTGCCGGCACCCCCTCGGCCTCTCCTTCCGCCTATATATTGCCCTCGGGATGAAAACCCTAAGTACCCGATCAAAAATCCACGAAAGAGTCTGTAGCCGCCGTCATCTCCATCCCTAGATCGGGAGGGATCTGAAGCTCTTCCCGGCACCCTGCCGGAGAGGGGAATTCACCCTGGAGGCCTTCTTCATCACCATGCAAGCCTCCGGTGTGATGCGTGAGTAGTTCATCCTTGGACTACGGATCCATGTAGTAGCTAGATGGCTGGTTCTCCTCCTTTGTGCTTTCATGTTTAGATCTTGTGAGCTCCGTTCATGATCAAGATCATCTATTTGTAATTATGCATGTTGTGTTTGCGGGGATCCGATGGATATTTAGATGCTATTTCAGATTGATTATTGATTCTATCATGTCTTTGTTATTTGTGATCTTGCATGCTTTCCGTTGTTAGTAGCTATCTTGGCCAAGTAGATTCTAGCAACTCCAAGAGTTAGTATTTATGCTCGATAGTGGGTTCATGCCTCTGGTAATCTGGGGAAGTGACGGAAATCTCTAAGGTACTAGATGTGTTGTTGCTACTAGGGAGAAAACAACAATCCTTAGTTCATAGAACAATCGTATTGTTTACTTTACACGCAGTTCGTAAAGCAATAATCTGTTGCTTGCAACTTAATACTGGAGGGGGTTCGGATGATAACTTGAAGGCGGATTATTAGTCATAGATGCAGTTGGATGGTGGTCTATGTATTATGTTGTAATGCCCAATAAAGTCTCAAAGGAGTCAAGATGATTAGTATATGCATGTATTGCGTTCTCGGTGTTTGTCAATTGCCCCGCTGTAATTTGTTCACCCAACATGTTATCTATCTTAGGAGAGCCACCTCTAGTGAACTATGGATACCGGTCCTTGTCTTTTACATACAGTCTACAATCTTTTACTGCTTTGTGTTTACTTTCTGCAAAATTTTACTTCTTTCCATTCGATACGTTTAATCCTTTGTTTTCCGCAAAAAAACGGTGAGATTGACAACCTCATCGCAAGTTGGGGACAAAGTTCTGTGGTTGTGTTGTGCAGGTCTCCACGTTGCTACTAGCACCGGTAGTGCGCCCTGCCAAAGCTCAGCTAGTAACACCTTTGGGGTGTTTCCTTGCTTCTACTGGTTCGATTAAACCTTGGTTTCATAACTGAGGGAAAACTTATTGTTGTGCTCATCGTACCTTCCTCTTGGGGTTCCCAACGAGCTCTACGTCGAACGCCGAGCACATCATGGCTAGCCCCTGGCCCCTCTCCGTCTTGTCTTCTGGCTCCGTGAGTCTTCCGGTAAAATATTGACTTTGGCTTTTGTCCGGTCCAATTCTGAGAATATTGATTTTTTTGACTTTCCTGGAACAAAAAACAGCAGAAATTAGGCAACTAGCAATGTGGCATCTTGTTAATAGGTTAGTTCTAGAAAATGTGTAAAAGTACTCCAAAGTGTGGATAAAACATAAGAAAGTAGATAAAACCAAGCATGGAACATCAAAAATTATAGATACATTTGCAATGTATCAACTGTGATAAATTTCAACATGACCTTTGCCAAAACCTTATCTTTGGGTAATATAATTTGATCTAAGGGTAGATCAAATGTAATAAAACTAAGTCACAACATACTACTTTATTAGGAGTACTTGATCTTATAGAGATCATTACATGGTATTCCATACCACAACTCAAGGATGAATACTTATTATTCTAAAGATGTTATCAAGGTATTATCTACCACAAACCCTAAATACCAAGTTAAGCATATCACTTAAGTAAAGAAACTCTATAACTAAATCTTGATACACTTGTTTGCCATAGTTATTCCTACCATGGGTCTCATGGTAGTTTTTAAACATTAACTCTTATTACAAATAGAGTAGAAAGGGAAGTCAAGCGAAGACCATCTGTCACATACCCTTAGTGTCATTTTAATAGATGACAATCCTATTTAACCAAGTCCTAGTGTCAATTAATCATCAATATTGGGTGATCAATTTCTGATCTAGAACTTATTGACTCATAGCCTTTGACCTATTATATTAACCTTCCAAAGGCCTGAAGTAATTTAATAAGAAGGAGGAACTAGATATGGTTGAGTGTACCATCATCAATGGAATGTGATCCTTAGTGGAGATCAAACCATTGGATGTTGGAGGAGTTAACTCACTCATGAGTTATCTAGAAGAAGTATTTAAACCCAAGAGTTTAGATAGTAATTATGGAGATACAAGGAAGCTAGTAGTATTAGAATATCCAATGATAATCTTGTTAAGTCAAGTAGGTATAAACTTAAAAGTAAGTTGCCTTAACAAGATAACTCCTATAGAGAGATGGTACAATTCTATTACTTAGTGTTAATGGATCTCGATCAAACAATTATAAGCTTAAGCTAAGCATGATCAAGGATTGGTGATCATCATTCTCAAGTCAACTGAGTATGGATGCTCAGGTGTTGAAGTAGGGTTGTGAGTATACTAAATTAGGCAAGCCCTAGTAAACTGAATCATCTAGCTAGATCATGAGAGGTCAAGCTAGAGTTTGATGGAGTATATAACATGAGTTGTATGGAGTAGCTGGAGGTATAGTAGTTCAATCAAGCTAATACAAGAACAAACTTGTATAATGGGAGTAGCACCATACCTATTCTAGAGGATTGTTATCACATGTGATGTAGAGAGAACTAAAAGCTTGCAAGCCTTGGAAGTAGTAGCAAGATGAAGTTAAGGAAGTTAATAGATGGAGTTAGCAGTAGCTACATTGATAGGTGCATCAATGGTAGTTAATTAAGAGGAGTTATATACTAGGAGTAAGAATGGAGTATTGTTGAAGTGACATGACCATGTCATCATGTGATGATAGATATGGTGGAGTCATATGATTGTCTTATTCAGGAAGATGTGATCTTTGTGAATAAGATAAGAAAGATATATGGAGTATATTTAGGAAAGGAATTCCTTATCCCAAGATAACTTTGGTGAGGTATTAAGATAAGGATTCTTTAGAAGCCTTAACCAAGATCATATCAAGCCATGACAAGACCATGTCTACCTCTTTGTTCTAAACTCTTGAATGAAGAGGGTAGTTAAACCAATTCCTAGTTTTAGGCAGCCAAAGAATAGTAGCTCTTAGTCAAGTAAAGTTTACAAGAGATAAATAGAATATCAGTTGAGAGTGTATTGGTAAAAGCCTTGTCCATCTGATTGTCTCAAAACCCATATACCTATATTTGAATAAATCTTAGTATTTCTCTGCCAATGATTATTATTGAATCATTATTACCTAACCAAAAGTTCTGTGGTAATTCTAAACTCTACCCAACCAAGTAGAATTGGATTTGGGCAAATCCCCAAATATGGAGAACCATGAACATCAAATCATCATATTATGAACCACAAGGATTAATACCTTATATTATATATATAATTCATTTATGAGGTTGAGTATTAATAAGATTTTATACACATAAATCATTAGCCTCTTGAACCACTACTAATACATTATTTTAGTGGTAATACAAATCATTTCTATAAGATTTTCTTATAGGAAGTAAACCCTAAAATCCTAAGTTATATTTACTTTATTAAATAAAAGAACCTTGCATATAATAACAGATTTTGTATACACAACAAGAAATATAGAGAAATTGGTTATAATTAACCCTATCATAATATCCATGTATTACAAAATTCTAGATATTTAAAATATTAAAGAAATTCAAATTTGAAATGTTTTATAAAAATAGAAAATAGAAATAGAGAAAGAAAGGAGGAGAACTGTCGGCTGAACCGGCCCAAGGCCCATCTTCCTATTCCACGCATGCGAGCAGCAGGCAGCCCAAAGTGCACGCTCAGCCGTGGCTCAGGAGAAGCCCAACATCAGCCCGTCTCACTTTCTCTCTCTCACTGACAAGTGGGATAGAAGTTGGACTATGGGTTAATTCCTAGAAACTGTAGGGGTTTTCTGAAAATTTGCTGTCGTCGTCATCCTCACGCACACAGGCAGCTGCGTGTGCTCGCCGATGACCGTCTGCCGCCGTCAGCAAACTTCGACCGCCACGATGCTCGTCGCCGCTTCTGGAGGAGGGGATAAGGACGCCCGCACTCTCCTCTATCCACTCGTACCCATCTCACTCTCTCTCGTGCTCTCTCCCATTTTTCCCCTTCGAGCCGAAACCCTAGCTAGAACGGAGCCATGGAAACCCTAGTTCTAGACCTCACCGAGCTCCGTCGAGGTGCCTGGAAGCTTCCTCTTGTCGTCCTGGATCATCTGGCAGAAGGAATCGATCTCTCTCGCGCACTATCTTCGCCAGAGACCACCTCTGTCCATCGCTTGCCATCGACCATGGCGACGCCGTCCGAGCTCTCCTCTCCTCGTCGTCGCCTCTACAAGCTTCCAGGTGAGCTCCTGGTTCCGATGGTCCTCTCCAATTCGTCTCTAGCCCTTCGTAGCTTCGCCTCCATGAGCACCTACTTGCGCCACCGCTACGCTGCCACTGCTAGGATCGCCGCGCACTCCTCTTTCCAGCGCATTCTACCACGTGTGCTGGGGCGCTATATTTCGCCGCCGGCGACCACAAACCGGCGGTGATGGTCGTGCTTGCGTCAGCACGATGTCACGCCCACGTCATCCTGGTCCCGCCAGCCAGTTTGACCGGTCCACGGCCATGTGGCATGCCGACGTGGCCATGACCCCACGGGTCAGTGGCTCTGGCTAGGTTAGTACTCAGTAATAAAAGTATGTACCTATTTAGAAAATAGATAAAATATTATAAATTTAAGTCTAATTAGTTTCCAGAAATTTAATAAAAGGATTAAATCTTATAAATTCAATATCTTTTATTTTACAATTTAGAAAAAAGAAAAATTCTTCTTACTCCCGGGTATAACTACATCCACATCTCATATACTACCTTACGGAAGTATTTATAATACTTTATCTATTTGAGTATGTTCATATACTATATCTAAGATACTTACAAGCAAGTTAGATGAAAAAATTGCAAGTGCACCCATAGTTTACACTATATATGTAAAATACCGTCATATTTGTACGTACAAAAGAAGTATGTGAATAAAAATTACATAATACCAAAAAATAGTATATATACTGTCCAAATATTCTTATATACTTCATACTACGCATACATATCTTCCGGTATGGTAGTATGGTAGATACTGCCTATATAGTGTGAAACACGTATGGGTGTAACTACAACCGGACGTAGTATGAATATGTCCTTTAGAAAAATATATGTAATATATCAAAATGTTTAGAAAAATAAAATCTATAATATAAACCTATTATTATAATTACTTTCCCACTTAAATAAAATCATTAGTATTTATTAGTAAATAATCTATTAGAGATAAATCTTAATAAATACATTCTATTACTTAAAATTCATAAAAATAAGTATAAAATATCAAAAATCTTAGAAAAACAAAATAAAGAGTTATAAATTTGTTTTATATATTTTCTATCACTTAACTAATATTTATTATTTATTAAGTATTTATAAAGTGATAAAACTTATAAAAATCATATCTTATTATTTAAAAATCACAAAAATACTTATAATATACCAAATTGATCACAAAAATAAATTCTACACATAAAAAATATCAACTCTCACTTTTGAAGTAAAATAAAAGGTAAATGTCTAATAAATCTTATTTTAACCCTTTTATTTTATTTTTAATTCCTTAAAATATATAAATCTTTACTATTGCCTTTAGTATTATTTGTTTAAAGTCTAAAAATATAATAACAAGTCAATTAATGTTTAAGTAAAGATAAATTAGGTCAAACAATTGTAAAATATACCTACTAAGACTATCATCTCAAATAAGGGTATTTTAATTTTCCTAAAAAGATTTTATCAATTATAAAATCAACTAAAATAGTATATTGTTAATCACAAGAATCCTATGCACTTATAAAATCACAAAACTCTTGTTTACTAATCTCATTCACTTATAGCTTTAGTAAAACCCCACCTCATTCAAGTAATAATACTTAAACTCTAACTTTGTGAAATGTTAAGAAATCAACCATCTACAATGTGGTGCCTTATTCAACACATGCAAATCTCCACCACTTATGTTGTGATTGTTTAATGTAGTAATATTTTTTCCCTTTGATAATCTTAGTTAAATAAGAAATCTTTAAGGTAATTCTTAAGCATTTACATATAAAAGCTCTCGTTGATTAATAATCTGCTTAAGTAATCTTTTAGATACCATGCTCCATTTGAATGCTTTAGTATTGTATACTACTTGTTGTAGTTACATATTGTCTCACATACTCTCACAAGCCTTAATAAGAAGCACAAGTGTGAAACTGGTATAAAAGTGCAACACATTTCTAAGAACTCATCACAAACTCCAAACCCTAGATCAGATGCGACTATTCCGAGGATTCGCGTTTATCAAATTGCATTACAATACTTATGCATCATTGCATCTTGCTTCTTTAAACATTAGTCCTTACCGGACCAATGATATTATTTACAGAATTTGGATCTTCTATTGTCTTGAAGACCGTGAGTGCATAATCTTGCAATCACAAAAGGCAAGTTCACAACTTGCTCATGTCCTTTGATTATTTTCTATCAAATGCTTGTAACTCAAATGTTGTCATCACCTGCATTCCAAAAAGTTTAGAAAACACTATTTTCATAATAATATGATTATGGATTATTTACCAGATGGTAATAATCTACTGATACAGTTCTAGTGGTAAAGGAACATAATATCTAGGACTTAACAACCAATGTCGCTAGTGATTCTAGCACCGTATATTACTCGTCAACCATGAGATTTGGAATGGGACGGAGAAGTCAGCTAGATCTTCTTCCTTTCACATGGACGGATGACCTTATCGTGAAGCTATTGATTTCTCGTGGAGTTCTAGAGAATCAAGCACATGGGTGGGACCCCTTAGTTCCCAGTGAGCTAGGTGTCTAGATTATCTGTGTATCTCTGACTGGGTCTGAGTTCACCATAACTGATGGTGACCACCAGACAGAGCTGCGTACGGACTCTCCGAGAGGCTACCCAAAGAGTAACCGTGGTAGTTGTCTCGGGGGATCGTGTCTCATATGGGGTCGCGGAGAAGGGCAACGATTGGCTTGGATATTAGACTGGGCCCCACACCAAGGAAGTGTGGACGAGAATGCACCTCGGTTGTACAACAAAGCTAAGGTCTCTTGTGGGAAAAGTGACGCACCTCTGCAGAGTATAAGAATTGTGACATGTTACTCCCTGTTCTGGGAAGGAGCTACGAACGCGATAGGAAAGGAACCCCATGAAGGTTCTGGTCAACCTGTGAAGGCTGTCGGACATAGTTTTTAGAATAAAAGCAACCTTTGAAGAAATGTTTATGAAAACTTGCATTGCCTATGACCTATGGTCTGTGGCTGTAGAGATAGTGCATAATACACTCCTTTTTAGTGAACTTGCTGAGTATGCTCGTACTCAACCATACCTTCTTAACCCTTGCTAGGTTTTAAGCCGTTGAAGACGACGCCAACATCAATTTCTGCTCAAGAAACCATCATCGACAACTCAAGTTCTTCAACAGAGTCAATGAAGTCCACATATCCGTCAACCGAAGCGAAGACAGTTCTTAAGTAGATGGAAGTAGATTCTCTAGCCATAAAACCTACTTATGTAGAGCATTGCAATAGCAGCAATGGCAAGCCAAATAGTTTATATACTAGTCGTAGTTACTAGATAGTTCAGAGTTATTACTTTTGGTTCTTCTTTGTAAGAAGTTTATTTCTCTCTCTTTAACCTAGAGTGTTCTCTAGATCTTTTGTAAAGAGTCGAGTTGTAATCTATAGTCATGTCTTGGACCTGCTGTGTTTCTGTTGTACCACTCTAAGGGATGTAATACTAGTGAACGGTGTTTCATTGGTGTTATGTCAATGACTATAGTGTACTACATCATGCAGTGGTATGCTGGGTCACCGCACATAGCTTCGCCTTTGCTTGTAACCATGCTATTGAATCAAAATATATGCACAGTCTAAAACAATCAAGAATACCTTGTTAGAGATATCAAGTCAAATCTGAGTAAATAAGAAATATCAAATGTTTTGGCTCATTCCGTTATCCACGCCCCCCATTCTTTCTGGCCATCGAATGGAGATCGGGGAGGACATGTGTCGACATTGCAGCGGAGCCCCCTCTCCTCGGGAGATGGTCCCACCATGGATTTGGTCTCGAGATTCCCCATGCGGCTAGCCTGTCCTACCCCGCGTTGCTGGACGGTAGACCGCGCCCACACCCTAGGCCCTGTGTCATCGACCACGAGTTAGAGTGTGTTCTGTGAGAGGTGTTTGGAGCGTGGAAGTACTCCGCACCCTCCGGGTGGTGGGACCAACACATGGTGAGGTGGAGTTTAGTCAGATAGTTTCATGTGACTTGGCTTCAATCTTGCACTGTTTGTACCATTACAACCATAATGAAAATTGCATGAGCTACACTATACATGAATGGGTTGTGAGACACATGAATGATACTCCTATAAGATTAGTATAAAATTTCCTGTAAGATTAGTAACCTTTTGTTGTCCTAGGGCGGTGGTTTCATCATGTCACTTGCTTCCTTGGTAGATCACTTGCTAGTTAGTTTGAGGTACATGAGACAAAGAAAAACAATTGACATGATTTATTTAATCATACTTAGGATTATCTACCTGACTTACCAAGTACTTCCCTCCTCAACATCTTTATTGGTTGCTTTAGGGTCTGAAGGATTGAAAAATCATCAAGTTAGTAACAAAGTTGAAATTTTAATTCTACTATTCACTATTAGAAAGGTTTACCCGCAACCTTTAGCCAATCTTGGAGGTATATCAACGCCTCGACCATGTCACTCTTTAGCATGTTCATATGAGTTTTGATTATTCTTCCACCAATGCTAAAAGAAGACTCTGATGCCACAATTGATGCTTGAATAGCAAGCACATCATGAGCGATGCGACATATAAATGGGTACTTAGGACTGTGCCTTTCCCACCATTCCAAGATGTCAATTTCCCCCTAGGGAACAGTTCTTCACTCAGATACCTATCAAGCTCACTTGTTGCTTGTTTCTTCTACACTCTCAAATGAGCTTCTCAATCAACCATTGGATTATCAATCTTGTTATAAACGCGCCAAGCAAATAACGAAGAACGAAAAAGAAATCGCAACAAGTGGACACAGATTGAACGTGGAAAAACCTCTGCAACAAAGAGAGGAAAAAACCACGGGCGCCAGCCAGCGAAACTTCACTATATTGGGGAGTCTTTATACAACATCGGGGATTTTACAGATGCAACTCATCCCAGCCGACATCTTACAAGAGGTATATATAATAGTGGAAACCTAGGTCTTCAACGATCAACCCCTCCGCACCCCCAGGCATCCCTGTTGGGCATTGTTACGGGCTAACTTCTAACTCCCTCTGCTTTGTCCCAAGCCTACTGGTGACCGGTCTCGCTCCGCTCGCCAGAAGTTAGCCTCCTTAATTGAATTTGGATCATACTTGAACAAATCTCCGCAACCTCAACAACATCAACTTCTTCTGAATGATCAACAAAAGAATTCTCCCTTTCACGGGAGTATTCTTAAAAGAGACTCTTGATAATCATTTTCACCTTTTCAAGGTATTCTTCTGCATTCTCCAAATGCTTGCTTGATGCAAAGTTTAACAAACTCAAAATTGACCTTGGATTGAGGACCACTAGTATGAAGTTCGCTAAATATAACTTCTTTAGTACTTGTCAAACTTTTCCTGCATTTCGCTCACCATGGCTTCAATGATAGACTTTCTTTAGGTGCCCATGAATATGGTTACTTCAGGAAGTTTCTGAGGCTGGAAAGACTTCATTGCAATGTTTGCACTGACCTTTCGCAAATTTTCCATTTTCATATATAGGAATGAAGTCTTTAGATTTCAATTTCCATGGTCGACATCGGGTGAAGTCAGCCTCAAAACATGTAAGGTTTAGAGATTTGAATGTGCAATAACGTTTGGTACTGAAGGTGATTCTGATTTCCTCCATTGTGCTTGAGGGGACATTTCCTCCCTTAATGATGTTACTCTCGTAAACCTTCTAATTGTGATCTCACAAATTTTGCTTGAGGCGGTCTCATCATTTTCTTATTTACTTCCTTTATCGTGTCTTGGTTCTCCGTCCTTAGTTCATCTGTTCTCTCCAATTCTAATCAGGTCTTCAACCTCTCCCTATTCTTCTCATCTCTCATCCTTTTCTTTGTTTTACGCGTAGTGATGGTCAGCAAAGGCGGATCCTCTTTAGATTGAAGAATGCGCTCACCAATCTCAACCTTGTGGCAAGGGAACTCAAATGCTATTCCCGGATAGATCAATATTCTTTCCTTGAGGTAATATGCATCGATGATCATTTCGTCGGCGTCATGAAGAACGCCGCGGTTCACCTATTCGGCATCGAGCCCTTGTACAACCTCGTCTGACGTTTGCAGAGCACAATGGAGTAGGAGGCACACCACCTCTAAGGACAACATGCCCCGCTTGGTGGCTCCTCTGTGTCAGTCGGCACCTGTGTCTTCTCGGCACCATCCAACTGCTCTGTTGCCCACCTAATGGCCTTCCAGCGGAGGTAATATGTAATAACATTAACATGAATTTATTAAACATATGAAAACATGAATTCGAGGTGAAACAGTACTTGGACTAGCTGGGTTACTGATAGATAGTACGTACTATGTACCTCTGTATAGCAGTGTTGGTCCATGCAGGCATGAGAACTAGAAAACCTGACTAGTTATTTATATCTAGAACCGGCACTTGCATCAATATAAAATTAGTACAAAAGAGATTAGTAGACTAGGCTACTGATATGATAGATAGTGCTGAACAAGGGCGAGCAATGGACCATCGAAGTGAATAATGTGCAAACACAAAAAAGGCCAGATTTAATTTCCCCGAATTGGAATGTGCAAACATTAAAAGAGGCCACCATGGTGCGACCCAACTCAGCACCGCTGTCGCCACGCCAATGGTCTGCAGCCCAAGAGTTTATTACAGGTGGCATCCTCAAACTGAATAATAAATAAAAAACATATAAACTGGCTAAATATTACAAAGGGAGTACCCTGTCACGTACTACTGCACCAAAATTTAACTAAATGAGGCATGCAAATTTTAGGCACTTTAACTCAGAGTTTCAAACTGAATTAAAGTATGTTTGCAGAGTGTTAGTAAAAATACTAGGCCATTCATAAACGTTTGAGAATAACAGGAAGATTCAGCAGTTTTTATGTGTGTTCCATTTTTACAGAGAGAGACAGTACAGTAGTCCTCACATAGTCCAGTGTTGATCTGGATACAAACATGGTGGATCAATACTTAATTATCGTGCTAGGAAAGGACAAACGTCCCAAACAAATAAAGCTTTTGAACAGAAGTTATGGCACTAAATTTGATATGTCAGAGCACCTAGTATTCAGTAGCAAGAAATTGCATAACAAGCATTGATCAGACATTTTTACGAGTTTCGTTCACGTACAGTTTTTTTTGCAGGTTCGTCATTAGTTAATAATAGGCTTCTAGCATGCCAAATGATGAACTGTGCTATAGTTTGCGAGAGGTATGTACATTCTCAACACCTAGCTTTTATTTTAGAAGTTTATCCATTCATCTCAGGCATACAACAATATATATACTACTTTTAAAACATGGATGAGTCAAGATTTACTGAGGACAAACTAGCTAGGCATTAACACATTCCACAATGCTGCAGCACCAACCAAGGAACCCAGCCATAAAACAAACCAAACAGAGAGTGCAGAATTATGTTTATCCAAGGTTCAGCCACTGACTCGTAGGTGACAGATTCAGGCCAACACTATGTAGCAACGCGATTCAGTGGAGACAATGAACACCGGCAACAGCCGTAACAGAACGAACGCGAGAGAGATTTTGCGACGCCTTAACTGCGTCTTTTCTAGGTCTATCCTTTTTATTCAGAACGGATCAATCCCTAACAGACTGTCCGAGTTGCTTGCCCACGATCCTCCTATCACGCGCCGTCCCACGCGACCAGATCGTGGCCAAAACTAACAGCACATAAAAGGCTAAAACACCGCAGCGTGGACAGAGCACGCCTCTGGGTTCAACTCGAAAGAGAGGAACTGAACCTGAACTTTATGTGACACTAAACCCTGCACTTTGACACTAGCTAAAAGTCCAGAAATTACAAATAGGAGAAACAAACAGCAAGACTAAAAACAACATTCACCTCCTTAGGCTTGATGTGATTACTTCACTATCTGAACACCAATGCGGTCTCTCATCTCAATGAACTTGTTCTTACTGAGAGCCTTGGTCAGAATATCTGCTAGTTGATTTTCAGTGCCCACATGCTCAACAACAATTGAGCCATTTTCAACACATTCTCGAATATAGTGAAAACGAATATCTATGTGTTTGCTTCTGTCATGGTGAACTGGATTTTTGCATAGGGATATTGCTGACTGGTTGTCAACTCTGAGGATTACCTTGCTCACCTCTTTCTTCTGAATATTTGACAACAACCTTCCAAGCCAAACTCCCTGGCATGCCGCAGCACTAGCAGCGATGTACTCTGCCTCGCATGAGGATAGAGCAACTACCTTTTGCTTCTGCGACAACCAGCTCACAGGACTACCACCAAGATTGAAGATGACTCCAGTAGTACTCTTCCGATCATTGACATCCCCGGCCAAATCACTATCACTGAACCCATGCAGCTGTGCACCGAGTTCACTGCTCTTGTAAACACATCCATGGTTCAGAGTGCCTTTCACATACCTTAGTATCTGTTTGACAGCTCCCATGTGATTAGTTTTAGGTGACTCCATGAATCTGCTAACAATCCCAACAGAAAATGCAATGTCAGGACGGGTGTGGACTAGATAGCGTAAGCTACCTACGATGCTGCGATACAGTGTTGCATCCACGGGAGAATTCTCACTCAGCTTGCTCAGTTTCTGTCTTGGTTCCATGGGCACCTTAGTGGGATTACAGTTTGCCATTCCACACTTTTCAAGGATCCGAGATGCATAAGCTGACTGGTTAATTGTGATTGCCGTTTGAGTCTGATTTACTTCTATGCCAAGATAGTAACTCAGTAGACCCAAATCACTCATACAAATTTTTTCTTTCATCTGTTCTTTGACCGCAGCTATCTCATTGCTGCTTCCTCCCGTGATGATCAGATCGTCCACATAAACTCTGATCAGCAAAGTTGAGCTACTACTGCAACTACACTTCTTGTAAACAGCATGCTCTAATGGGCATTTTTCAAATCCCATTGCCACGAGTGTCTGATCCAATTTGGCATTCCAGGCGCGGGGCGCTTGACGCAAGCCATATAGAGCCTTGCTCAACTTCAGTACCTTTTCCTCCCTACCTTTATCTTCATATCCAGGTGGCTGTGACACATACACCTTCTCGGAGAGATCCCCGTTCAAGAATGCAGACTTAACACCCATATGATGTAGCTCCCATTTCTCTTGTGCTGCTAGTGCAATCAGTAGACGCACAGTCTCAAGCCTTGCTACTGGCGCAAAGACTTCCTCGAAATCAATCCCTGGACGTTGCACGTATCCTTTCGCCACTAGGCGAGCTTTGTACTTCACAATTTTTCCAGCTGAGTCCTTCTTCAATTTATAAACCCATTTGAGACCTATGGGCTTTTGTCCAGGTGGTAGTGTGGTAAGCTGCCAAGTCTTGTTGCTTCTGATTGACTCAAGTTCCTCCTGCATAGCACATCGCCACTTGTTCTCTTTGATGGCTTCCCTGTGATCAGCTGGCTCCTCTGCACCAAAAAAACAGAGCTCTCAACTTGCTTCGACTTCGACAACATCTTCGTACACATCATCAAGAAGTCGATATCTCCTCTGTCCCTCGGTTGGCGTTGGTAGAGATGCTCCTGTTGGAGGGGACACAAAGTTGGGGAATGCCGCAATAGGAGTGCACACTGACAACTCTGGTGTGCTCAACGTTGCAGGTGTGTTCGCAGTGGTTCTGTACTTTCCACCTCCAGAAGCTGGTGTCTGTGGCTCAACAGATTCAGGTCCAGACTGTCTTTTAACTTCAGAAACGGCTGGCATATACTGAATAGTGAAGGTACCTAGTGGCTCAGCTGCTTTCCCTGCTACACTGAATCCCACTCCCATTTTTCATCCTCTGCAAACACCACATCACGTGATACATGCAGTGTTCTGGTCCGTGGATCATACATACGGTACGCCTTGGACTTGGCCTCATATCCTATGAATATCATGGCCGCACTGCGATCTGCGAGTTTTGGGAGATGACCACCTATTTTCTTCACATACCCAACGCAACCAAATGTCCTCAAATGATCAACACTGGGCTTTTTACCGTACATTGCTTCGTACGGCGTCTTTCCGACCAAACTCTTGGTGGGAGCTCGGTTTAGGAGATACACTACAGTGGCAACTGCCTCTCCCCAAAAAGCTCCAGGCAAATCCTTGCTCTTCATCATACTTCTCGCCATATTGACTACAGTCTGATTTCTCCGCTCGACACACCGTTTTGTTGTGGTGAGTATGGCGCAGTGAGGTAATGAGTGATGCCGAGCTCATCACAATAATGTTCAAATTCCTTTGAATTAAACTCACCACCTCTATCTGTCCTGAGAGCTCTGAGTTTCACCTTGCTTCTCAGTTCTGCTGCTACCTTCACTTTCTTCATAGCAGCAAAGGCCTCATGCTTGTTCCGGATCAGCTCCACCCACATGAATCAAGAGTGATCATCAACCAATAAAAGAAAGTATTGTTTTCCTGCAAATGTTGGTGGTGAAATTGGCCCACACAAGTCTCCATGTACTAATTCCAGTGGATCTTCAGCTCTGAACTTTGTTGCTGCAGGAAAAGGTGTTCGACGTTGCTTTCCGAGCATGCAGCCATCACAAATTCTGTCTGGTTGATCCATAGCAGGCAAACTACGCACCAATCCCTTTGATGTGAGCTCCTTTAATGCATGGAAATTTATGTGGCCGTACCTAGCATGCCAGAGCCAAGCTAGATCTTTGCTCTTTGACAGGAGACACTCAGGATGTGCCAAGTTGACATTCAGAATGTACAGTCGATTCCGCGACCTGTTCACTCTGGCCAGCAGCCGGTCTTGGCCATCAAGGATGGTCATCACTCCATGCTTAATCTTTGTGCTACATCCGATTTCATCCAGTTGTCCAACACTGATAATGTTACTCTTCAATCTAGGGATGAAATACACCTCAGTCAACAGCCTATGCTTTCCTGTCTGAGACTCGAACAGAATGGAACCTCGGCCGCAAATGTTCACGGTTGAACCATCACCGCATTTCACTGTACCCTTCACAGAAGTGTCAAGCTCGGAGAACCTGCTCTGGTCACCAGTCGTATGATTGCTGGCTCCCGTATCGAGATACCACGACATGTTCTGGGTTCCTGTCAGCTTTGGCACCACTTTCTCCTCATGTAGCATGACATATTCAGTTGGCTCGGTCTCACTTTCAGCAAGCTCACATGTCAGGGACAACAGTAGCGCTGGAGCATCGTCTTCTTCTTTCTCCGCGAGGTTTGCCTTCGCGCGTTTTGGCTCTGGGCAGTCAGACTGAAAGTGTCCCTTCTCATTGCAGTTATAACACCGAACTTTGGAGATATCGAATTTACCTTTCTTCTTTTGCTTTCCCTGGTCCTTGCCAGACTTGCCGCGGTCACCGCGGTCATTGTTTTTCTTCCTGGCGGGGCTGCTTGAGCTTCCAGCACCATCTCCACCCTTCTTCCCCTTCATGAGCTGTTCCAACGCCTTCGTGACGAGCATGAGCTGCTCATCCTTGCCACCACCACTGTGGTGGCGCCCACGGTGGTTCTCCTCATGCGAGGCAAGTCGGCCGATGGCCTCGGTGACCGACATAGTGGATAGGTCGCCCCACTGCTCAATTGTGTTCACCACATCAGCGAACCTGCTGGGCACCGCGCTGAAGAGCCGATCAATTACTGCCTCATCAGTAATCTTTTCCCCTAGCGAGCGGATCTCGGCAACGAGGTTGGTCAGCTTCTGGGAGAAAGCAGTGATGGTGTCTCCATCATCCATCTCCAGCCGATCCAACTGCCTCTTCAACTGCTTGACATGGGCCTTCTTCACGCGATCCTCACCAACGCGCATGCGCCGGATTGCTTCCCAAGCCTCTGCCGCGGTGTCATACTCCGCGAGCGTCATCACAATGGAGTCTGGGACAGACTAGGACAGGGCCGCTAGTGCATCCTCGTCCTTCCCCGAATCGTAGTCACCCTTTCCCTCGATTGCGCTCCAGCATCGGAGGGAGCGGAGGATGATCTTCATCTTGACAGCCCACAGACCGTAGTTCGAGTCAGTGAGCTGCGGGTACTGGATCGGCACACCTCCCCTTGATGACGACGAGTGCGCCACAATGGCGCCCTCACTGGCTGCGGCATCAGTGCCCAGCTTCTTGTCGCCCTTCGCAGGATGCTTGTCGCCCATCTTCGTTCACCGCCACCAACGACACCGCCGCCACAGATCGCCACCTAGAACCCTAAAAGCTCTGATACCAAATGACAGATTCAGGCCAACACTCTGTAGCTATTTCTGTGGAAACACAACGCGATTTAGTGGAGACAATGAACACCGGCAACAGCCGTAACAGAGACGAACGCGAGAGAGATTTTGCGACGCCTTAACTGCGTCTTTTCTGGGTCTATCCTTTTTATTCAGAACGGATCAATCCCTAACAAACTGTCCGAGTTGCTTGCCCACGATCCTCCTATCACGCGCTGTCCCACGCGACCAGATCGTGGCCAAAACTAACAGCACATAAAAGGCTAAAACACCGCAGCGTGGACAGAGCACGCCTCTGGCTTACACGACTTGGTTCAGCTCGAAACAGAGGAACTGAACCTGAACTTTATGTGACACTAAACCCTGAACTTTGACACTAGCTAAAAGTCCAGAAATTACAAATAGGAGAAACAAACAGCAAGACTAAAAACAACAGTAGGGCCCTGCTCTGAAACAAGAGATCGGACATGCCGAGGCGCCTGAGGGAGGAGGGGCGGCACACCGAAGTTCAGCGCACCAAGCATTTTCTTCCCGACGCACTAGATTTTCCAGCACGACCTGGACCAATACTGGTCCTCCAACCAATTTTCCACCTGGCAAATTGTCCGATGATCTTACCTGTGATAGGCTGACACGCCTGACAGTCTATGTTCTTCAGGTTGCTGTGCGACAGTGGCATCCCAAGATATCTGCAAGGGAAGAAGCCAAGAGGGCAACCGCGCTATGCAACGGCTGCTGATCGATTTCCTCACAACGTATCGGAATCAGGCTCCAAATGCAGAACTGCACGCAGCCTCTCTTTTGAATAACACGAGCTGCACGGCCTTCCGTGTCTTTCAAATGGATTGACCGAAAGCAGGGCTGAGCTTCTCGTTCGGTTCATGTCCGCCGGTAAGAATTCTGCTGTATTCTTACAAGGATTCTCAGTTCCCTCGTCGAAAGATGGTGGAAGACGTGGCAGTAAGAAATATTATATATATAAGCTATCACGATTTTTTAAACAAAAGCTGGAATAGCTCAGTTGGCCAGAGCGTGTGGCTGTTAACCACAAGGTCGGAGGTTCGAGCCCTCCTTCTAGCGATTTTTTGAGTACTTTTTTTCAAGAATTTGTCAAGAAACATTTACTGCTTATATGTACATGTTGGTTTATGATTTTTTTTGTTTTGACTTTCCCCACACGTTTCCTGTTCCTGTCAATTTTAATTATTCTTTCCATTCACTACGTTTCCTGTTCCTGTCAATTTTAATTATTCTTTCCATTCACTATTATAGAATAAAATGGTTTTAACAAACTAAATTGGTGAATTTATTCTTTCCATTCACTATTATTAAATAAAATGGTTTTGACAAACTAAATTTGTGAATTATTCTTTCCATTCACTATTATAAAATAAAATGGTTTTAACAAACTAAATTGGTGAATACTTCCAGCGTATTTTTAGTATTTTTTCAAGAATTTGTTAAGAAACCATTTACTGTTTATATGTACATGTTGTTTTATGATTTTTTTTGATTTAAGTATTCCCACACGTTTCATGTTCCTGTTAAATTTTAATTATTTTTTCCATTCACTAATATTTTTTTTTTGGTTCCGACAAACTAAATTGGTGAACGGATGGAGTATCTATCTTCTCTTCTATTTGACTTCTAGCGTTTTTCTTTCAAGAGTTTGTTAAGAAACCACTAACAGTTTGTTTATATGTACATGTTGTTTTATGATTTTGATTTAACTTCCTACACATTTCATGTTCCTGTTAATTTTAATTACTATTTCTCATTAATATAAAACGGTTTTGACAAACTAAATTAGTGAACGCATGGATAATTCATCTTATTTCTATTTGATTGGCTTCAATTTAGCAACCCATTGAACATGTTTTCGTTGCAATATTTTATTATGTGCAAACATATTCACCCTCAAGGGGAAACCACTACCCCATACCCTGACGCGCTCTCGCCCTCGTCACCTCCCCGCGGGCGGCCGAGGCGCCCCCGCTGCTCCCACCTTAGGCCAGCCTCTTACCTCCCCCCCGCCGCCGGGCAAAGCCCGGGCGGCACTGGCTACGACGGCCTCCCCCCTTCCCCCGCGGCTAGAGGGCCTGACGGGTGCGAGGCCGCCTCGCGTATGGTGTGGCGCTGCCTGACTTGGTCGCACTTGGGCTACCGGTGGCTATGTCAGGTTCGGCCGGGCTAGGCCCGGTGCCTCAGCGGGACTTCAGCGGGGCTGCTATGGGGTGGGGGGGGGTCGCCTGGGTGGCGCCCCCACCACCAGAGCTACAGGGAGATGGTGGCGGCGGCCAGATCTGGATCTGGGCATGCGGGCCTAAATCTAGGCCTGTTAGGCTCGGAGGTTGGTGGCTAGATCTAGGTTCGTGGGCCTAGGTCTGGGCCGGGTTAGGCCCGGTCGCGGCCCCTGTGCCCCCACCCTGCTCTCGACGCTCTGTAGTTCTGGGTGGGCTACGGTTATTCGTCAACTGTCGGGTGTCGTTCTTGTCGGTTCTCCGAGAGGGGTTCCCGGGGTCGGCACACGCTTTCCGGGGTAGGCAGCATGCTCTCCCTCCGACCAGCAGGTAGGTCAGTGGTGCGGTAGTGATCTCTGCTAGGTCCACTCTACGGCCTCGTGTCGGCGTCCGGTTTTGGGTTCGGGCTAGATCTCGGCGAAAGCTACGCTTGGATTTGGCTAATGCCGGTGACGGCATCACCTCCGGGTGTCGTTCCCTTGTTGAAGGCGTCCCGATGATGAACCCCTAGGACGGCTACTGGATTCCGACCCTCCGCCCCAAGTCTGTTCCTTTGGGTGGCCTCGCTTCGGACTAGCCTCTCTAGCAGTGTCATGTGGATCACCCTGTGACCTCCTGCTGGTGTCCCAGCCCTCGCATACCGCCGGCCTGGCGGAATTACACGGTAGGGCTGCGGTAGCTGACGTCTCCTCTAGTTCCTTGGGGGGCTCTGCTAGGGGGGCGTCTGGTCGTAGCCGTTGAAAGAACAATTCATGATTTCCTAGGGTTTGTGTGTTAGATAACAATACCATGGATAATTCTAATGTGCACTAAGTGTTGCAGGAAGTTTTGAGAGTTTTGGGGGCCGGATTATCCGCCCCTATCGTGGGCCGGATAATCCGGCCAGACCACCTTGGGCAAAGATGGCTCTACGCAAGTCTCTGTCTGGGGGCGGATTTTCCCCCGGAAAATTCCGGCTCTAGGGCGGATTTTCTCCCTAGACCGGATAATCTGGCCCTCTGGTTGGGGCGGATAATCCGGCCCCAGGGAAATCGCCCAAGTGAGCTCCTGCGCAAGCTTCTATCTGGGGGTGGAATTTGCCCCGGATATTCCGTGGCTGGGGCGGATTTTTCTAGCAGCCGGATAATCCGGCCTTTTCCTAGGCCGGATAATCTGGTCCCTAGAAGAAAGTGTGAAGGGCAAGTCTGCGTGAGGTTCTGTCCGTTACCGGTTTTTGTGCCGGATAATCCGAGTCTGGGGCGGAGTTTTCCTCAGGCCGGATAATCCGGCCCCCACTTGGGATGGATAATCCGGCCCTCGAAAGCTTCAACGGCTTGGTTTTGGAAGGGGTATAAATATCCCTTCTTCCCCAACGAGTAGAACTCTTGATTCATTTGAAATTGTTCAGACCCTTTGCAAGAGCTCCCATTCTAGATCTCCCACTTCAACCACCCGAAGGCTTCGATCTTTGGGGGAATTGAAGGAGGAGAGAATCATCATCGTCATCACAAATCAAGCGCATCGACTCCTCTCCATTCATTTGGAGAAATCCTTGATCTAGTATTCTTGTCAATATCTAGATCTTGTTCCTTGTTATTGATAACTTGTTCTTGTGGCAGCTTGTTGTCATTTCGGGAGCCTCCAAGTTGATTGTGGAGTTGTGCCCCGCTAGTTGTGTAAAGGCGCCGGTACCCGCCTCGAAGGGTCCCTATAGTGGAAAGGTGGATCAGGCCTTTGGTGGCGGGATCCATCAAAGAACAGGGTGAGGCCTATTGTGGTGTGGTGGTCTTAGTACCGCCCACCCCTCCAACGCAGACGTACTTCCCTTAACAAGGAAGGAACTGCGGTAAAACAAATCCTGTGTCTCCGTGTGCTTCACTACGGTTTACCCGTTCCTCTTCCACTCGCTCTTTACTCGCTAGTAGATAGGTTTGCATATAGGGAAATTCCACCTAATATTTTATCTAGAGAATTTACCCTTTGTGTTAAGCCTAAAATTGAAAAAAGCATTAAAATTTGAAGTAACACCTATTCACCCCTCTAGGTGCCCATACGATCCATTTCAATTGGTATCAGAGCCCCGACTCTTGATTCAGGCTTAACCGCCTAAGAGTAGTATGGGTACCAAGGGATATGGGAATGAGGCTGTGGATAAGGTCACAATGGATGACCTCAAGACGTTGGAAACAACCTTGTTGAAATCCTTTGAGGCCAAGATGGAGGAGATGAATCAAATGATTGCTCGTCTCACATCATCCATAGCCCCATATCCATCCTCCTCTGAGGCAGCCACACCATCGTCCAAGGAAAAGGCTAACACCGGATCCAAGGATGATGATGTGGAAGGTGAAAAACTTAATGGTTCCACCTCCAAGAAGGGAAGTGGCAAGGAGGAATATAGTGAGGTTCGTCACGTATATTCTCCCGACCCACCTATCCATCATCCTCATATAAACAATAGGGGTGATCCACCCAAGCTTACTGCATCCTCTTTCAGTCAATGGAAATTCTTAATGAAGTCTCATGTTTGCAGCTCCTCTATTGAACTTTGGAGGATTATAGAAGAGGGTCTTCATATTGGAGATCATACCAACCTGACAAGAAGAGAAGTTGTGGACAGCCAATTGAATGCCACTGCTCTTCACATGATACAACTCGGTGTGGGTCCCAAGGACATGCCCCACATTGAACATCTCAACACTGCTAAAGAAGCTTGGGATGCCCTCACTGATCTCTTTGTTGGGAATGAAAGCATGAGAAGGAATAGGTATGATGCCCTTAGTAATGAAGCTGAGGGATTCTACATGTTGGATGGTGAAAACCATGAAGAGATGTATAGAAGACTCAAGGGCATCGCAACAACATTTAGAAAGCATGGAGCCACTCACATTGATGATGAGTGGATAAAAAGAAAATATGTGAGTTCCTTAATGCCTTTCGAGCCAATGGACTTGAAGAGCTTGCAAGGTAGACACAACTACCATCAAATGACATCAAATGAAGTCATGCAAGAAATGGCGTCATTCAAAGTTGCTGCAAAGAACGCTGAAGATGCCCATGCTCGTGCCATTGGAATGCAAAAGGGTGTCAATGTTGCTCTAAAAGCTAATGTTGTTGAGCAAAAGGAGGATGAAAGAGCTTTTGAGGGGGCCTCCATGGACTGCCCTGATGAAGTCAAACGTGCTCATGGTGAGTACATGGAGTTTTACGCAAGGAACTTTTAGAAGGATCCTGCCAAGGCCAAGTCAGAACTCGAGCACAAGAATGGGTTGAGTTGAAGAAGAGAAAGCGGCCCAAAACTGAGAACATGCTACAACTGTGGAGATAGGCTGCACTTTGTAGCCGAGTGTCCTTATCAAAATAGAGAAGACAATGGTGGCAGGCTCATTCTTAAAGAAAAATCCAAAGCACCTAAGAAGAAGCCATTTATTAAAAAGAATGGCCCCTAAAAGAAGCAACCCAAGATCGTCTTAGTGGCGCAAGAAGAATACTCCTCTGCAAGTGAAGATGAAGAGGATGAATATAGTTCGCGCGAGGTGGCTGCTATAGCCACCACATCGACTCCATCATCTCTCTTAGACTCACCAAACGAGAATGTCGTCAACAACAATGCCACTTGCCTTATGGCAAGAGGGTCCGAGGTATCAAGTTCTAGCTCTTCATTTCCTAAGACTAACATAATTTTGGATATGGATGATCATGATAGTCTTAAAATGAAAGAAGAAGTTATTGGTTTGGACAACTTTTTCACTAACCTACAAGGTGAGCACAAACTCCATTTTGATGCTCTTATGAGTCAACTTGCTCAAGCCGAAGATCTTCGTGAAGAAAAGGGCATAATCGAAAGAGAAGATGCCTTGGAGATAGCTTCTTTAAAGAATGCCTTGGAAGAAGAAGAGGAAGATCGAGTATCTTTGGAAGAGAGACTCGAATCCATTGAGGAGTCACATGAAGAAGTTGTGGCTCAGCTCATCAAAGAACGTGACAATGCTCTTGCCAAGGTAAAGAAACTAAAGAAAGAAAAGATTGAATTTGGGGCTACTCATGCTAGACTCTCGGAGAAGTTTGATAAACTTGAAAGTGCTCACAAGGCATTGAAGAGTGATCACTCTACTCTAAATGAGTCTCATGACCAGCTCCAAACTCAATTGAAGCTGTATGATGTGCCAAGTACCTCCACATCATCTTATGGAAAAGAAGATCATGCAAGAGGTTCTCAACACAAAGGTAAAGAGGTTCTTGATGAGATACTGAGCAAGAAAAGGACAAACAATAGAAAAGAAGGTCTTGGTTACATTCCCAAGACAAAGAACAAGAAAAACAAGAAGAACAAGACTGCTCAACCAAAGACTAGCAACATCACCAATGACAAGTCTAATATGATGGTTTTGCAGGGGCTAACAATCCTAACTTTGAGTTATATTGCGATTTTTATGGTGATGTTTATGCTAGTTATGTAGGATCTTATGATTGTTACATTCCTTGGTCTATTTGGGTCCACAAGACCCTTGTCACTAACATGAGAGGACCCATTGAAAAATGGGTACCTAAAACTAAGAAGTAACTTTCTTGCAGGGCTATGCTTCCGGTGGGTCTAAATGGGTACTCGATAGCGGATGCACGAGTCATATGACCGGAAGCAAGGAGATCATCACGGAGATGCGGCCAAATCATGATCATATAACTGTCTCCTATGGTGACAAGTCAAAATCTGAGGTATTGGGTCTCGGCAAAGTTGTGATGGCCCATGATATCTCTCTCGTGGACGTCATGCTTGTTGAGACCCTCGGGTACAACTTACTTTCAGTTCGCGCCCTTGGTAAGATGGTCTTTGTAGTTTATATTGATGCTGACTTGGTGGTACTCTTGTGGAGCAAGTCTCTAAAAGTCACTTTTGTGGGATATGTCAAAAATGACCTGTACGTGGTGGACTTTTCGGGGAAAACCACTACAGGCCCGATGTGTCTTTTCAGAAAGGCTGACGTGGGTTGGGTATGGCATCGCCGACTAGCCCACGTCAATATGAGAACTTTGCAAAGTCTCCGCAAGGGTGGCCACATCCTTGGACTAAAAGAAAATGTCTCCTTTGCAAAAGATCGTGTTTGCAGGGCTTGTGTTGAAGGGAAAATGCATGACTCTCTTCATCGTAGGAAGACTATTATCTCGTCAAAAAGGATCTTAAAGCTCCTACATGTGGACCTCTTCGGACCTCCATCTCATGCAAGGCTCGGTGGGAAGAAGTACTGCCTTGTGATCGTTGATGATTACTCAAGATACACTTGGGTTTATTTCTTAAGGTTGAAGAGTGCAACTCAACAAACAGTCATTGACGAGGGTTTAACTCATGAATGCCCATTGTTATGGACTTGGGTTTTGGAGAAGGAGGGAGCGCTGGAGACATCTATCGGCTATCAAACAAGCACACAGGGGGCAAAGGATTTACCTAGGTTCAGGCCTCGTAGAGGTCCCTACTCCTGCTTGTCTGCTCGTGGAATTATCGAAGGAGTCGAAAGTTACAATGGTGCGCAGATGCAATCTGGCGAGGGTTGTGGAAACTAGGGTTGCGTGTGTCCTCCTCGCCGCCCCCTCCTATCCTTTATATAGATAGGCTAGGTCTCGGGTAGCAGGTCGAGTCGGTTACAAGTTAGGGTTTTCCTCTTCAAACTTTCTATCTTTAGCTTGTTCTTGTTCTTCAAACAATCGAGAGTCCGCAGGTTACTCGAGTCCTTTCGTCCGGGCCTTGGCGACACCGTGGGCCTGTATGTATTTGGACCGTATATACCAAGCTCGAGTACCTGTAGGGTATACCCATGTCAGTAGCCCTCGAGTGTCCAGTGGAATCGCAAATTCGATTGGGGACCTTTTGAAGTCTTCGAGTGCCTGAATGAGTACATTTTGACTGCTTTATTTGTGTCATAGGGATTGTTGAAGTACGTGCCTGATATAACCGAAGTATCGGTATCAGTTAACCACCTTAGGGTGAAACAACGCAATCTACTCGAACTCAAGTCCCCGGACTCGAATCCGGAAAAGTGCTGGCGTAATTCGACTCAGGCCGCGGAGGTCTTACAGGAGTCGAATTCCAGTTATACGGGTGTGAGCACTCGATGCGTCCGTTAAGGCATATTCATCGTGCCTGTAGGCACGGATATATTTTTGGTAGTGCGCAGCTAAATGCGTTGCCAGGCCTTATTCAGGTCTTACCTTCACGCTGTAAGCGCGACATCCGAATTTTATCATCGCGGAGACGATTCGGGCGACCCAGGAGACGTAATTTCTTTGTAGGGAAAAATTATGAGGCGGTGTCGCCATGAGCTGCCAGTGCGGACATTATCAACACACATTATTCTGTATAAATAATCATAGGGTGCGCGACCAACGCTCCCTATGGGAGTAGCCCCCGAGTGCCTGGTTGAGTCGAAGACTGAGGTAGGGACTAAATAACATTTGCGACTGCCGTCGTCTTTTGGTTGCTTGTTTCAGTCGAAATTTTCCAGCGCTCCCTATGGGAGTAACCTATGTCCATAGTCGAATTGTATTTCGAATGGTTTGGGTTTGCTTTTGATTGTCCTTGTTCCTGCAAAAAGTAAAGAAAATTGTAGGGTGCGCGACCAGCGCTCCCTATGGAGTAGCCCCCGAGTGCTTGGTGGAGTCGAAGACTCGAGCAAGGACTAAAGTAGTCGAATTTTTCCACTGTGTAGCTTTGATGACATCAGTGCTGACGCTTGTATGACCTCAGTTGCCCGCGTGAGCGAGTTTGACGGGACGTGACGAGCAGTGGGTCCCACTTCCTGACTTTGATTTGACTGGGCGTGCGTAATCTTTATTTTAACTACGCCTCCTCGATTTCTGCGCATAATGGGAGTAGTGGAGGGACGGTTCGCGCTTCCCCCTCTCCACGTGTCCAACACGATGTGTGCCACGCGTCTAGTAGGGTTTTTTTGAGCCGTTGGATTGCATCTTCTAGGGGTTAAGTAGCGATGCTACGGTGGTAATTTCCCATCTGCGCTCTTTCTTCCTTGCTGCCATCGCCATTGTTGCTGCTCTTCTGCCTTTTGTTGCGCTCGTTTCCTCCATGACGCTGGACCACCTCCGCTCGTTTCTGAGCTACTTTCTGCGCTCGCACCGCCGCCGTTCAATGGGGAAGAAGAAAGGAGGCGATGTTGCTGATTCCGTGGCCACCGTCGCCGTGGCGAAGAAGAAGGGTGGCTCCGCTGCTGCGGGCACCAGTGCTACCGCGGCGGGAAGAAGAAGGTCACGGGCACCCGCGTGACAAATGGTGCATGGCGCCCTTCGATCACCAAGGCGTCGGATCTCCGTCTTCTTCGCCAAGACGGTGTTATCTCCGCAGCAGTCGCCGATGCGCGCGTCCCCAGTGGTGAGACCATTCCTGCTCCTCCCGCTGGTTTCCGATGGATGTTTCTTGCATTCGTCATTCATGGTCTTTCCTTTCCTCTCCACCCCTTGCTTAGGGGTCTTCTTTGTTTCTACGGGCTCCAGCTCCATCAGCTGTCCCCAAATTCGATCCTCCACATCACCTGCTTCATCACTCTTTGCGGGTGCTGGCTCGGAATCTAGCCACACTTTGGTCTTTTCAAGCGCATATTTAAATTGAAGCGTCAGTCCGCATCTGGCTCTTTAGTTTACGATGTAGGTGGCTGCGGAATCCACGTCGACCCATCCGCCACCTACTTCGACATCAAGCTCACCAAGTCCATCTAGGGATGGAGGGACAAATGGTTCTATGTCCGCGATCAGAAGTCCAAAGATGAGCACTTTGGACTTGCGCCCTTCGATCCCGTGACTCCCTGCAAGAAGATGCGTTCCTGGAAGAACGTAGTTATGCCTGCCGAACTCGCGGAGACAGACGTATTGTATCAACGCGTCTGCGACCTTGAGAGTCGCATAGGCGCAGAAGAGGGAGGCTGCACCCTTATCCGAACCTGGCTGCGTCGTCGCGTCCAGCCCATTCAAGCCATTGCTCATCCCATGTTTCAGTGGGCTGGCGCTGATGATGCCACCCGCGTGTCTGTTGATGGCATGTCCGCGAGTGAGGTGGATAAGAGGGTTCGACTGGTCACAAAGTACACTGGCAAGGATGTGCTTCAGTGAGCCAGTTGTTCCTCCTTTTGATGCTTCGAATCCTCCTCCTGAGGTATAGTTGTGCTACGCAGTAGCTTATTTTCTCGATTGCTTTTCTGTTGCTTACTTGTTCTTTTTGCTGATCTTCACTGTCTGTACACAGGATTGGGCGGTGTCGCCTTGTATGCCTCCTCTCCCTGAGGGGATTATCCCTGGCGAAGCTTTGGAAGAGGATGAGTCTGATTCGACTGTTCCTTCTGATGTGGAAGAGGAAGAAGCCCCTGAGTCCGAGAGTCCGGACACTCGCAAGCCTTTTCTCAAGGTGAGTTTTGTCTTGTAGTCAAGAGGCATCGTCATCTTCTGGCGACGTCGAATTTTTGAAGGAATCTAGAGTCGCGACCTCAAAGGCCAAGGAAGAGGTCGAGCGCGCTCCTTCCCCTCCAGTAGCGGCCCACTCCGGGCACAACTCTTCCATCTCTCCTCACGCAGGGGAACATCGAATAGTTGCCCGGATGACGGCACAACAAACATCCTCGGAGTCATTGGAGGACCATGTAAGTATAGTTGGTTCCTCCTTTGTAGTGTTGCAGTCGATGTTATATATTTCCTCTGATGGTTCTTTGTTTGTGCGACAGCTCCTTGTAAAGGAAGCCACGCACTTGGCAGAGCAAGTGATGGCGATGGGCCACCAGCATGCAATGCTGGAGACGCGTCACTGCGTTGTTGAAAGTGAGTGTTCGACACTTACCCTTCTTCGTCTTATCTTTTTGGTGTAGTCGACTGATAGTCAACTTTTGTTTGTCGTGTAGCTGAGCATAATGCTCTATTGCGTGACGCCGCCACCTTGGAGAAGACACTGGATGCGGCTGTGAAGGGTCGCGACAAGGCGATCATAGCGCGTGACGAGGCGCTGAAGCGTGAAGAGGATCTGCGTGCCTCCTTTGCTGCCAGGGAAAAGTTGTTCGAAGAACAACCGCTCTCAGTCGCCAAGGCTCTCTCAGGTACATTTGCTTGTGGATATTGTTGTCCTTCTCTTGATCGAATGTTTTTGCTGGTGGCAATGAAGTTTTGATCCATGTGTGGGTTCATGTACAGATGCTGGCGATTTGAGCTTTGACCCGCAGGCCCTTCGTCGCGATGACGCTCTGGCAGGTGTGGTGGATGTAGTCGAGGACCGTAGCACCGCCGTCCAAGATACACTTTCTAAGGCCAAGGTCGCCCTCAGTCGCCTCCAGGAGGAGTTGATGCCGAAGGCGGAGCTGGTCGATAATATGGACGAGCTGGTGGAGTCACTCGCCGGGGGTGTGCCTACTACCTACAAGAACTCCCTCCGCGCGGCTGGCGCGACCATGTCACTTGCCATGGTGCAGGCCCACGGAGTCGAGATAGTTCCCTCTGCGGTGTCGAAGGCGATGCCTGTCGGCGCAGACGGTCAGCAGGTAGTCTTTGCTCCTTTCGCGACTGCCTGTGGCAAATATGGGCATCACTTGATAAATACTATCGCGAAGTACTCGGAGGAGCTCCAACGTGCCAAGAAGGCGGCGAAGGCTTCGGCCTCAGGGGCTGGCGGAAAGTCAATGGCGTCTGACACCGCCACGGACTTGATGAAGCCCCCGAAGCCGTCGAAGTCGAAGAAGGCTTCGTGACCGCGTGAAGCAGCTGGAGCGTGAGTTGCCCGTGATCCGCGGTAGCGCAGACGTGTGGAAGTCGAAGGCGGAAAAAGCTGCCGCCCACGAGTAATATCTGCTTGGCGAGGTGACGCAGCTGGGCGACCAGTTTAAGTGTTAGTTTGCCCGTGCTCATCTTTTCCTTTGTAGTTAGTCGCAGCGGTACGTTGTACTCATGCTATTGATGCTGCTTCGTGTAGTTGTTAGCGCGCGCCATCCGCAGGAGGAGAAGGATAGAATTGCCATTCGCCTTCATGATCTCACCCAGGAGCAACTTTAAGAGAGTGGATACTTCTGGGTAGATCATGATCGTGCGACTGTGTTGGCGACCCTGTAGGATCGCGCATCGCGAGTGCTTCTCTTCCTGAAGAAGTCCCAGTCGTGCTTGAAGAACGTTTATCGGGCGATGTTCCTGTTGGACGACACTCCGTCAAGCCTGCTGGCTCTTCTTGCCAAATTTCAAGATCTATCCGCAGTTCACGATTGCGTGGGGCAGCAGTTGGTGGCTGGTGCCAAGGCTGCCCTCTCAATGGTGCGATTGCACAGGCCTGCCGTGGATGTTGCCGCCATTGCCTCTGGGCCGCCAGCGCCACCACCATGATCTGCCTGGAATATGGTACCGCACTATCAGGCGGTGGACCGTCCAGCAGAGGAAATCGTCGACTTCTTCAAGGAACAAACCAACGTTCTTCTGCTGCAACAGTAGCCATATTTGTATCCTGCACATAAGTGTACTTGTGTTGTAAAGTTCATATAGATGTTGTAGATAACTTATTGTCGAATGTGTGTAAAGATTTTTGTGAGCGTGAGGTGCGTTGCACTATGCGAGTCCTTTTTGTTAGCTTGGCCATCTTTTATCTCAGTCCCTTGTCAACCTGTCAGGTGCGTTGCAGCTGGGTTGAGTTTGTGTTAAGGGTTTCGATTGATGTGCCAGCTACTCAGGATATCTCGTTTTTGGTTCGAAGAACAGATGTATGTAGGGTGGCGCGGCCCCCGAGTATAAAAATTGACAAAGTGATAGAGAACACGGAGTTTTTGGGGCACTTAGCTTTTATTTATTCGAAGAATAGTGCGAGGAACAATGTGCGGCTAAGTAGCCTTGGCTGAGTAGCCTTATTTTGCAATGTAAAAGTAAAAACGACTAGGGGTAGAAGCATCGCAGTTGTGCGACGTTCCAAGGGTTGGAGTATGCGACTCCTGTCTCTAAAACTTGAAGGCGATAGGCGCCACCTAGGATTACTTCAGTAATCACGTACGGTCCTTCCCAGGGGGACTCGAGCTTGAGATGCCCCTGCTGCTTCAATCGCAGGACCAGGTCACCTTCGACGAAGGATCTGGGGTGAAGCCTTCTACTATGGTAGTTGCGCAGGTTCTGCTGGTAGATCGTGGATCTTTCTGCGGCGATTTCTCTTGCTTCGTCAAGGACGTCAACGGAGTCTTCGAGTGCAAGGGATGACTCTTGTTCGCTGTAAGTGACCACGCGCGGCGCCTTGTACCGTACTTCGGCGGGTAGTACTGCTTCTGCTCCGTGCACCATAAAGAATGGTGCGTAGCCCATGGCGCTGTTTGGAGTTGTACGTAGGCTCCAGAGTATGGATTGCAGCTCGTCTGGCCAGCAACCCACGACTTGTTCGAGTGGTCAGAGGAGTCGCTTCTTTATGCCGCTGCAGACGAGTCCGTTTGCTTTTTCCACCTGACCGTTGGTCTGTGGATGCACTACTGAGGCGTAGCTGATGTTGATCCCCAGATTCTTGCAGAATTCTTGGAACTCCTTTGATGTGAAGTTCATCCCGTTGTCGGTGATGATACTGTGCGGCACTCTGAAGCGGTAGACGATGGACTCGAAGAACTTGACTACGTTGCGCTCTGATTGGTTGGTCACTGGCATGGCCTCAATCCACTTGGTGAATTTGTCGACTGCGACTAAGAGGTAGACGTAGCCTCCTTGTGAGGACCTTGGTAGCTTTCCGACCATGTCGAGCCCCCATTGTGCGAAGGGCCAGGCCAATGGAATTGGCCGTAACTCTGCGCCTGGTGCGTACGGCTTGTCCGCGAATCGCTGGTAAGCATTGCACTTTTGGACGATGTCCTTCGCATCGCGCATGGCCGTAGGCCAGTAGAATCCAGCTCGCGGAGCTTTGGCAATGAGGGCGCGACTGTCGGCGTGGTGCCCGCAGGTCCCTTCATGGATATCAAGGAGAACTAGTTTTCCATCAGCCAGGGAGACGCATCGCTGGAGTACCCCTATGATGATGCGCTTGTACAGTTCGCCGTTGATAACGGCGAATGCCTTGGATCGCCGCGCGATGTGCCGTGCATCTGTCGGATCATCCGGTAGTTTCTTGCTGAGGAGGTACGTAATGTACGGTTATGTCAAGGATTGCTCTATCATCATGACGCTCATTGGTCCTTCGAGTCCTGTGTCTAGCTCCACGTCGTCGAGTGCCATTGGCTCATTGGGTGGTGCAGCCCCCGAGTCCGTTGCTGCTTGTTTTCTTCTCTACGGCCTTTGGCTTGATGGAGCGTTCGCATATGCGCTCGAGAAATACCCCAGGTGGTATGGGGGCGCAGGTAGAGCCTATGTTGGCGAGTGCGTCTGCCTCCTCGTTGCTTTCGCGACCTACGTGTCACAACTCGCAACCATCAAAGTCTCCTTCGAGTGTATCGTAGAGGTCGCGGTACACGATCATGTTGTCGTTCAGTGCGTCGCACTCATGCATTGTTTGGTTGACGACCAACTTGGAGTCGCCATATATGATGAGCCTCTTGGCGCCGCAAGCTTTTTCCATCCTCATCCCGTGCAACAGGGCCTCGTATTCAGCCTCATTATTTGAGGCTGTGAACTGCATTCGCAAGATATAATTCAGCTTGTCCCCTTGAGGTGATGTCAGTATGACACCTGCGCCTGCTCCGTCTTTCCGCTTGGACCCATCTAAGTGCATTGTCCAGAGGTAGGACATATCTGGCTTATCAGGGAGCTGGTTCTCCATCAAGTGCACGAGAAAGTCAGGGAGCAGTTGCGACTTGATTGCGTCGCATTTTTCGTATGTGATGTCTCGTGGAGACAGCTCTATTCCCCAAAGCGCGACTCGCCCCGTGGCGTCGGGGTTATTAAGGATATGTCCCAATGGGGTGTCGTTGACTACCATGATTGGGTGTTCCTGGAAGTAGTGGCGCAGTCGCTGGGCGGTCATAAAGATGCCGTACGCCAGCTTCTGGTAGTGCGGGTACCGCTGTTTTGTTGGCGTGAGGACCTCGCTGAATTAGTATACCGGGCGTTGTACACCGTGGACCTTATTTTCCTCAGCTCGCTCGACGACGAGCACTATGCTGACCACCTGGTTGGGGGCGGAGATGTACAGCAACAGTGGTTCCCTTTCTCGTGGAGTCACCAGCACTGGCGAAGTGGATAGCAGGCGCTTGAGATCTTCGAATGCTTCTTGCGCTTCACTGGTCCACTCAAAATTTTCAGCTTTGCGGAGGAGCTAGTAGAAGGGCAGTGCCTTTTCACCCATCCGACTGATAAATCGGCTGAGGGACGCGATTCGTCCGGCCAGTTGCTGGACGCCTCTTATGTTCTTCGGCTTCTCCATGGCCAGTATGGCTTTTATCTTCTTCGGGTTCGCCTTGATTCCCCTCGCGGAGATGAGATATCCGAGTAGCTGCCCAGATGGTACGCCGAAGGCGCATTTGTCCGGATTGAGCTTGATCCGGTAGCGATCGAGGTTGGCGAAGGTTTCACGCAAATCGTCGATTAGAGAGGCTTCCTCCTTGGTCTTGATTACTATGTCGTCGACATAGACTTGGATGTTGTGACCCAGTTTTTCCTAGAGGCAAGCCTGCATGCACCGCTTGTAGGTGGATCCCGCGTTTTTTAGCCCGGAGGGCATTGTGTTGTAGCAGAACACACCAAAGGGCATTGTAAATGCTGTTTTTTCCTGGTTTTCCTCCTTCATTCGAATTTGATTATAGCCTGAGTAGGCGTCGAGGAAGCAGTGGCGCTCACATCCAGCTGTGGAGTCGATGATCTGGTTGATTAGTGGCAACGGGAAGTGATCTTTTGGGAAGTGCTTGTTTAAAGAAGCAAAGTCCACGCACATCCGTAGGATATCCGTGTCCTTTTTTGGTACCAGCACCGTATTGGCGAGCCAAGTGCTTTCCTTGATCTCGCGTATGAACTTGGCCTCGAGGAGTCTGTTGATCTCCATTCCGACTGCTTGTGCTCGTGGCTCAAACAGTCGCCTGATTGTTTGCTTGACTGGCCTTGCATCGGGGTTGACGTTGAGTGCGTGCTCGGCGAATTCCCTGGGAACTCCTCGCATGTCCGTTGGACACCAGGCAAAAATTTCCCAGTGCTCATGGAGGAATTCGACGAGCGCGAGTTCCTATGCGGGACTCAAGTTGTTGGCGATGAGGGCCGTCTTGGCGGGATCCGATGGATGGACCTGCACCTTCTTTGTGTGCACAGATGAGTCGAACGAGAGGTCAGGTGAGCTTGGCCTACTCAGGGGAGGCAGACTGTTGTCTGTCGTCTCTTTCAGTCTTGCGAGTTCCTCCTACATGCCGAAGGACTGGGAGATTCTATTGAATTCCCTGTCGCAACTGTCAGATCGCTCAAAGCTCCCGTTGATCGTTATGAAGCCATTGGGACCTGGCATTTTCATCTGCAGGTAGGCGTAGTGGGGCACTGCCATGAACCTAGCGAATGCGACGTGCCCAAGGATGCAATGGTATTGTGAGGGCCAGTCGACGACCTCAAAGTCGATGCGCTCGCGCCGGAAGTTCTTCGGCGTGCCGAAGATGACGTCGAGGTTGATTTTGCCCAGGGGTACACGCATTTCCCTAGGACGATGCCGTGGAACATTGTGTCCGATGCTTCCAGGCAGGTTAGAGGGATCCTCATTGCTCACAAGGTACTCACGAATATGAGGTTGATGCCGCTTCCACCATCCATGAAGACGCGGCTCATGTCGAAACCTCCAATTTGCGCCTCGAGTACGAGGGGGAAATGACTTGGGCGAGGTATCTGAGGCAGGTGGTACTCAGTGATGCACGACTCGCTTCCACTGAGGTACTCAATGGTGGATGGTGGCAAGTGCGTGGCCAAGTTGACTTGGCGAGTGATGGCCTTCTGCACCCTGTTGGAGGGGCACCCCTTTTGGATCATCATGGTACCCATGGCCCATGGGTACGGTCGCCCCTGTGGTGCTGGTCTGGTGCGGCTCCGTTCGGGGGTGGCCCAGGTGGTGGTGGTGGTGCGCCATGTGCCACGGCGCCTGGAGCGGCTCCGTAGCCTATTTCGACTGCATTGCGGTTCATCCGAACCAATCCCTCGTGTAGCTTGAGGAACTCGCGGCAGTCCTTGAGGAGGTGGCTGGACTTTCTCTTGCCGTCATGCTTGTCGATGTAGAAGTGTACCGTGCATGGCCCGGACAATTTGTCCTCGATGGAGGTCGCGGGTGCTTCATCGCGAGTGCGGCGTTGCCATACTTGCGTGGTTTTCCTAGAGTCGCGGTATCCGCCGCTGCGGTATCCGCTATTGCGGTTATCGTCACGTCTATCGGCGTAGATGCGCATGCGGCGCTTGCCTCGGCGATCGCACCTGCGTTCGAGTTCTGCCTCGTCGTCGGAGTGAGCGTGATTTTTTACTGAATCTTCTCCATCGGCCCACCGATTCACGATCTCCATTAGGTGGTCGATGGTCTGGGGCTTTGAGTGGCCCAGATCCTCCCTGAGTTCTAGGCGGCAGACACCACCGTTGAATGCATCAATCGCGCGGTCTTCTGAGATGTTTTCCACGGAATTCTTGATGATGGACCACCTTTGGATGTAGGAGCGCAGCGATTCACCAGATCTTTGCTAGCAGCATCTCAGCTCTTCGATTGATGCGGGTCGTTTGTACGTGCCCTTAAAGTTGCGCACGAAGCTGTAAACTAGCTCATCCCAACTGCGAATGGATCCACGTGGGAGGTTATTGAGCCATGCCCGGGCGGCGCCCTGCAGCTGTAGCTGCAAGCATTGCATGGTAGTACTTCGACTGCCTCCGTGTAGCCTGACGGAGGAGATGTGGTCCTCCAGCCAGATCTTGGGGTCCTGCAGACCGTCAAATTTCGGGTTCTCCGATGGGAGTTTAAACCCTTTAGGCATTCGCTTTTGCCTAATGGATCTGCTGAAGCATCGGGCGCCGCAGAGCTCCCCATCTTCTTCTTCCGTGTTAGTCGACCGAGCACGTCGTGCCCTTGATTTGTCGATCTTGCGCTGCGTGAGGTCGTCGCACGCATCGGCGGCGTCGATACAGGTCGTGACTGTCATCGCTGGATGAGGGTGAGGAGTGGCGCTTTGCTAGCGCTTTGCCCTTTTTTGGGTCTGATACTGGCTCCTTGTCGAGGGCGGCCTCGATTAACCCCAAACCCGCGATCGTAGATCGGTGCATGGCAGTTCGGGGATCTCCAGCTGGCGGCTAGTTATTGAGGAGGTACATGGTGGCTGCCGTCACCGCAGCCTGCGGCGTCCTGGGAACCACGTTACCTCTTGTGTCGACTGTCATAGAGCCGAAGTCGAGGACTTTCGCGGCCTCTATGCGCTCTTGTTCGGTGAGGTGAGCCATCCGCGACTGCCTCTTCTTGGCGAGGTATTCGTTGCCTCTTGAGGAGGATCCTTCGTAGGAGGAGAGCCCAGCACGACGAAGGCTCGATTCGTCCGCTGCCTTTTTACGCGCCTGAAGTTGCGCGATTGTTTGCTTTTGGAGCTTGAATTCTTGTTTTAGAAGAAAGTGATAGCCCATCATCAGTTCCTGCGGGGACCCAAAGGGTAGAGGTGCACCCCGTAGGGCTTCACGGCAGCGATCCCACTCTTGCTCGTTGAGCTTGATTACGACGCGTTTGCCGGTTTGCTCATTGATCATGCTGGGAGGTTCGACTGCTCCTCCATTGTTGACAGGAGCGTGATTGCCACAGTTACCTCCGTTGCCACCGTTACCACCGTTGCCGGCGTTGGGTGGATCGGTGCCGTTACCGGTGTTACCACCGTTGTTGCGATTGGCGGAGGTGTCGCCTGCGTTGATGACGGCGCACATGAAGTGATTGGGGAAGCTGTTGCTTCCACAACTTTCAGATCCAGAACCGTAGGTTCCATCTTTAGTGGCCAGATCGCTCAGATCGGAATCTCGACTGCTGTCGCTGACCGTGTTCTCGACTACCACCGGGGCGTTGAGCTCGCTGAGGGTGCCGATCGATGGAGGGAACCATGATGCCGGGGCAATTGACGGTGCTGTCGGCTAATCAGGCATGCGAAGCGTGCCCATCTGACCAACTTGGAAGCAGAAGCTCCCAATCGCCAGGCTGATTCCGTTGCCCACAGACTCGAAGGCCAGGCGGGTGGCCGGGGTGTGGACGGTGAAGTCGAAGGCGCCGAAGAGCTGGCGAATCTCCGCTGTTGCGGAGTTGTAGATCGCAGTTGATGGGGCCGAAGAAGCCGCAACATTAGCACTCCCAATTCCCACAGACGGCGCCAATTGACGAGGGTTTAACTCATCATTGCCCATTGTTATGGACTTGGGTTTTGGAGAAGGAGGGAGCGCTGGAGACATCTATCGGCTAGCAAACAAGCACACAGGGGGCAAAGGATTTACCCAGGTTCAGGCCTCGTAGAGGTCCCTACTCCTTCTTGTCTGCTCATGGAATTATCGAAGGAGTCGAAAGTTACAATGGTGCACAGATGCAATCTGGCGAGGGTTGTGGAAACTAGGGTTGCGTGTGCCACCCCTCCTAGCCTTTATATAGATAGTCTAGGTCTCGGGTAGCAGGTCGAGTCGGTTACAAGTTAGGGTTTTCCTCTTCAAACTTTCTATCTTTAGCTTGTTCTTGTTCTTCAAGCAATCGAGAGTCCGCAGGTTACTCGAGTCCTTTCGTCTGGGCCTTGGCGACACCGTGGGCCTGTACGTATTTGGACCATATATACCAAGCTCGAGTACCTGTAGGGTATACCCATGTTAGTCATCGACTTCGCCAACGAGGTTCAACGTCAACACAACGTCTCTATTTTGGCTATAAGAAGTGATAACGGCTCTGAGTTCAAGAACTACACCTTAAATGAGTTTCTAAGTGAAGAAGGGATTAGACATCAATATTCCGCTGCGTACACCCCTTAACAAAATGGTGTAGCCGAGAGGAAGAATCGGACTCTAATGGACATGGCAAGGTCAATGCTAGCCGAATTCAAGTCTCCATATAACTTCTGGGCTGAAGCAATCTCTACCGCTTGTCATTCATCCAACCGGTTATTCCTCCGTAAGATCTTGGAGAAGACTCCGTATGAAATACTTACCGGTAACAAGCCAAACATCTCATACTTTTGGGTATTCGGGTGTAAGTATTTCTTTCTCATCAAGGGAGTTCGTTTATCTAAGTTTGAATCTAAGGCTCTAGAAGGTATTTTTGTTGGTTATGGTGCCGCATCCCACACTTGTAGAGTCTACAATAAGCTCTCCGGAACTGTTGTAGAATCTTGTAGTGTGGTGTTCGAGGAAAATGATGGTTCCCGTGCGGAGCAAGTTGGTGTTTGTGATGCAGATGTTGAAATACCCCCAAGATGCCATAAGAAGAATGGGTGTAGGATTTTTCCGCCCCATTGAGGAACCCCTTGTGGCGGATTGGGAATGACAATGCTCTACTCATGTAGAGCCCTCATCTACACATACTCAACATGTTCCAACCATAGGAGCAACTTCTACACCATCTCCATCAACTGCTAAAGGTCAAGATGTTCTAGAAAGCTCCAGGCTAGATTATCCGGTTGACACCGGATTATCCGGCTACCCCGCTCCTGACGACCAAATTGCTCCTAGTGCTGAAGAAATCGCTGCAAGCTCCATGCCGGATTTTCTGGGTGACCCCGGATTATCCGGCACCTCGCCAGTTCAAGCAAGTACCAGGCAGCCAGATGAAGCTGCTACAAGTTCTCCCAGGACGGATTTTCTACCCACTCCATCGACCGGATTATCCGGCCCTGACTCACCTGTTTGATGACCCACAAGTATAGGGGGTGTATCGCAGTATTTTCGAGAAGTAAGAGTGTCGAACCCAACGAGGAGCAGAAGGTGCTGGCTAGTGGTATGGATCAGGAATTCTCTGCAAATACTTAGCAAACAGATTTTTAGGGGTTTTCGATAAAGCAAGTAAACGAAGTACGAGTAAACAAAAGACAGTAAGAATAAATGCAGCAAGTGGCCCAATCCTTTATGCAGCAAAGGACAAGCCGGTTGTATTTCTATAGATGACCAAACGTTCTCGAGGACACATGGGAAGACTGTCAAGTGCTTTCGCTTCATATAGTCGATTAATCTTCTTTAGCTTGCTAAGTGTTGTGTGGGTGAACCTGTGCTAATGTACTGCCCCATCCAAGACTAATACATACTTGTGATTATACCCCTTGCAAACATCCGTAAGTACAAGAAAGTAATTAAGGTAGAAACCTAACCACAACTTTAAACTCTAAGACCCTTACGTCCCTTGTGCAATGGTTTCCTAACGGGAGTTTAGGTTTCTGTCACTCCGACAACCCCTACGATTAGTAGCCAAATACACAATGCATTCCCCTAGGCCCATATAGGTGAAGTGTCATGTAGTCGACGTTCACATGACACCACTAGAAGAAGTTCACCACAACTTAAATAACAATCTATTGAATCTTTCTCAACACAACTCCACTACTAACAACAAGATTTCTCCCATGTCCTCAAGAACAAAACGAACTACTCACAAGACATCATATGGATCATGATTAGAGATGGAATAATGATGTATAACAATCTAAACATAAACAATAATTCAACGGTTCACTCAATAGCATCAACTACAAAGAGTAATCAACACCGGGAAAGTTTCCCCTATGAACTATAGCAAGATTCAACGCAATTGTTACATCAATATGGAGATGGTGATGAGGGTGCTGATGGTGATGATGGTGGTGATGATGATGACCCTGATGAAGTCTAGCTTGATGGTGGTGTGGATGGCGACGATCTCCCCTCTCCGGGAAGGAATTCCCCCCGGCAAAAATCTGTCTGCCAGAGAGATCTTTCTCTCTCGGTGTTTTCTGCCCTATAGAGGCGGCGTAATCTTTCTGTGGCCGCTCCCTGAGTATTAGGGTTTCGTAAGGATGATATACGCCAGAGGAGAGAGGCTGGAGTGGGCCAGGGCGGCCACACCACTCCCAGGCGTGGCCTAGGCCTGCCCGCGCCATGGGGTGGTGTGGGCCCCCTATGGCCCACCTCCACTCCATCTTCTGGCATCCTGAGTCTTCTGGAAAAATAGGATTTTCTGTATATTTTCCCGGATTTTCTGATCTTCGCGAATTTTGCCTCCAAACAACACTTTTTCCATCAGAATCCTGACTGCAGCGGTCCATGCTCCAAAAGTCATCAACCATGCAAAAATAGATGAAATAACATAAGTATCACATCTCAATACGAAATATATCAATGAATAATAGTGAATTAAGACATAGAATAGTGATGCAAAATGGACGTATCAACTCCCCCCAAGCTTAGACTTCGCTTGTCCCCAAGCGAAACTGAGCTCAATAAACATGGCCTCAGGTTTATGGAGTGAAGAGTCGATAAAATAATACGGACAAGAAGCATCACATTCATCAAATATATAGATCATAATAGAAGACAACTCACTATTATATAACTCAACTTGCAATGAGTAAAGGAAACACAAAAAAGATACAAAGAGTGAATCAGAAAAACTTAGCTCTTGGTCGAAGAATAGTTGATAATATGCTGGAGTTCACAAATAGCTGGTTTTCAATGAAAGCTTTCAAAGTAGTAAACATCAAGATAAGAGCAATGTGCAAAACAAGGAACATAAGAAACATGATTGAATAAATCATCATATGAATGGATGAAACACATCAACTCAAAATACTTGCTGAGATAGAAGGGAATAGGTTTATTGACTCAATCTACAAAGTAAAAGAAAGGCCCTTCGCAAAGGGAAGCATGGATTGCCAGTCTCGTAAAGAGCTCCCAAAAATAATGATACTTACTAGCTTTCAGCTCTCATTGCCCCTATCATAGGCATCTTTAATGTGGTTAAGGTGAAAGTGAGGTCCAATCTGAGTTATATGCTTGACAGACTATAAACTGAAAATCCCAAGTCCCTTGAGTACGAGGGCCGCTCCTCATGCTACTCAACTTTAGTTACCGGTAAGTTCTTGTCATCGTAAGTATGTGCGTATCATTGAGAACCGCCAATGGGGTACCCCTTGCCCGATGATACGGAAGAATCCCCATATCAAAATGACATGGCAAGAAGACAATGAGTATCTCAGCAATCTTCTTATTTACCATGGGAAAATGGTGCTTTTTTCTCTCTTTCCTATTTTCATAGTATCTTTTTTTTAATAGCTATCTCTCTCTTTTTTCTAAGAAGAATGCTTCATAGATATCATTATGGTTACGCTGCAGGTTTCCACCATGTCAGCATGGATTAGACCAGCGGCCCAGGCGTTTCTCTAACACACATACATAACTCCATGGACTTACAAGCTCCCCTTTTATTTCACACCGAAGACATCCGCAAACAAAAGAGCAAGGTATCAACTGGGTATATATTTACAAGTGTTGAAAGTGCTCCCCGTGACAGCATGGTTCTGCTAATCCCCAGCCTATAATTTGCAAGCATATAACTTTCATGGAGAGTTCACAATGGTTCAGGTTTATTAAGTGGAGGAAATAAAGTGTGCCATCAAGTTCGTGAGAGCTTTAATCACTAATTTTCGCATAACAAGTTTAATTTGGGAGGTAGACAAAACAAGAATTTACTTGGAATAGCAATAATGCTACTAGGTAGGTATGGTGGACTCAAATGGCAAAGGTTTTGGTTTAAAGGAGTGGACGCACGAGAAGAAATCCCTCTCAGTAAAAGGTTTTTGGCTAGCAAGGCTGGGTAGCAAGTACAAGAGTTGAAGGAAACAAACAAACACAAGTGATAAAAACAAACATGCAATATTCCTTGGAAGCACAAAAGATCTCAACTGGAGAATACTAGACTTATGAGCAAATCAAGAAAGAAAGATGATGAAATTATTTTTTCTTTAGAGTAGTTCTATATTTTTCTTTTCAACTCTCAAAAAGGTGTTGCTACTGACCGAGCCAGGTTTGCCAAAACCAACTAAATTAACTCAATGATCCCAAAGTGCTACCAATACTAACAACAAGATCAATCATATAACCATGAATTGAAAACTAACATAAGCTATGCAAAAGGAAGAATGATAGAACTTCTCATTAATATTCCATAACAGAAACTCACACCAAGGGATACACATCTAACGAGAGAGGTGCCACTTCCATAATGCAAACCATACTACATAATAACTCCTCTATTCATGATATGACTCTACTAATAAGGTAAAAAGATAAAAGATAGTGATATGATACCGCGGCACTCCCCCAAGCTTGGAACAAACCAAGGGGATGCCAAACCTGATGAAGAATTACTCCTTAGGTGGTGGTGGTAATATTTTCTTAGTTGACGTGAGGAAATCTTCCAGCATATTGTGAAGCCTATTATTCTCCCATTGAAGCATGTCCACCTTCCTCCTCAAGTCTCGGTTCTTATTGCAGAACTCTTTAGTGACTCACAGGGTTTCCGTTGATACAGGGCAAGAGACTAAAGGTACCAGCCCCTGCTCAGGGTCTTGGAGGTCTTCCTCCATGGGTTCCTTCCCTTTATCCTTGGCGGACACCATTGTGCTTCAAAGCTTCAAGAATAGTTCCTGGCAGAAATAGATCGGATTTTCTAGCCACTCCATCAACCGGATTATCCGGCCCTGACTCACCTGTTTGATGACCCACAAGTATAGGGGGTGTATCACAGTATTTTCGATAAGTAAGAGTGTCGAACCCAACAAGGAGCAGAAGGTGCTGGCTAGTGGTATGGATCATGAATTCTCTGCAAATACTTAGCAAACGGATTTTTAGGGGTTTTCGATAAAGCAAGTAAAAAAAGTACGAGTAAACAAAAGACAGTAAGAATAAATGCAGCAAGTGGCCCAATCCTTTATGCAGCAAAGGACAAGCCGTTTGTACTTCTATAGATGACCAAACATTCTCGAGGACACATGGGAAGACTGTCAAGTGCTTTCGCTTCATATAGTCGATTAATCTTCTTTAGCTTGCTAAGTGTTGTGTGGGTGAACCTGTGCTAATGTACCCCCATCCAAGACTAATACATACTTGTGATTATACCCCTTGCAAACATCCGTAAGTACAAGAAAGTAATTAAGGTAGAAACCTAACCACAACTTCAAACTCTAAGACCCTTACGTCCCTTGTGCAATGGTTTCCTAACGGGGGTTCAGGTTTCTGTCACTCCGACAACCCCTACGATTAGTAGCCAAATACACAATGCATTTCCTTGGGCCCATATATGTGAAGTGTCATGTAGTTGACATTCACATGACACCACTATAAGAAGTACACCACAATTTAAATAACAATCTATTGAATATTTCTCAATGCAACTCCACTACTAACAACAAGACTTCTCCCATGTCCTCAAGAACAAAACGAACTACTCACAAGACATCATATGGATCATGATCAGAGATGGAAGCATGATGTATAACAATCTGAACATAAACAATAATTCAACGGTTCACTCAATAGCATCAACTACAAAGAATAATCAACACCGGGAAAGTTTCCCTTGTGAACTAATGCAAGATTCAACCAATTTTTACAACAATATGGAGATGGTGATGAGGGTGCTGATGGTGGTGATGATGATGATGATGATCCCGATGAAGTCCAGCTTGATGATGGTATTGATGGCGACGATCTTCCCTCTCCGGGAAGGAATTCCCCTGACAGAAATCTGTCTGCCGGAGAGATCTTTCTCTCTCGGTGTTTTACACCCCGCAGAGGCAGCGGAATCTTTCTGTGGTCACCCCCCGAGTCTTAGGGTTTCGGGAGGATGATATACGCCAGAGGGGAGAGGCTGGAGTGGGCCAGGGTGGCCACACCACCTCCTGGCGCGGCCTAGGGCTGCCCGCGGCAGGGAGTGGTGTGGGCCCCCTATGGCCCATCTCCACTCCGTCTTTTGGCATCCTTAGTCTTCTGGAAAAATAGGATTTTCCGTATATTTTCCCGAATTTTCTGATCTTCGTGAATTTTGCCTCCAAACAACACCTTTTCCATCAGAATCCTGACTGCAGCGGTCCATGCTCTAAAAGTCATCAACCATGAAAAAACAGATGAAATAACATAAGTATCACCTCTCAATATGAAATATATCAATGAATAATAGTGAATTAAGACATAGAATAGTGATGCAAAATGGACGTATCAATGTCGTCGGTTTGAGGACAAGTACGGCATGAGGGGGTCCTCGAGGCGTGCGGTAGAGAGGGGTGTGAGACGTACGGTGTTCCGGGATGGTGAGCACACAAGTTTACCTAGGTTCGAATCCGCCGGCTTTGGACGGACCCTACTCCTGCTAGCAATCCAGTAATATGGCAGAGCCGGAATATGGGTTACAAGGGTTTCGCCTGTGCGAGTTGAGATTGTAGACTATTGAGGTGTCTGGTCTTCTGCCCTAAAGGATCTCCCTAGGACGGCTTATATATATATCCGGCCTAGGGTTTACAGGAGAGATCAATCCGGCTATGACTAAGAGTTGGTTATAGAGTACATCTTGAACTACAAGTAACATTATGGGCCTAAGCCGGTAAGTCTTCTAGGCCTCCCCATAGTCGGATTGGACTCCGTCTTCTCTCCCTAACTGGGCCGCCCGTGAAGCAAAGCTCTAACCCGAAGTGGGCCACCCTTGTCAGTGAGGATCTGTGAGGATACCCGAAAAGTATATCCCGAACAGTAGCCCCCGGAGGCCTCCAAGATCCAAAGTCGGATTTTATCATCGTCCAGCTTGATCTTCGGCTTGCAGAATCTTGAAGGGTTCCTGAAACTTTACAACAAAAAATACGATCCGGGTCTTAAAATAAGTCGGACCTTTCAATTAGTTACTCGGATTTTCCAGCTTGCTTTTAAACTAAGCCGGAACTTGGTCTCTAACGCCACCTGACACAAGCATGGTCAAGTCACGTCATCTGACAGACGTTCCGTCAGCACGACCGTTGGTGGGTCCGTGGTTCACGGAACCGAGGCGCCGTTTCAATGCGTGCGTGCAGATCGAGGCGACGCAATCATCGCGTGGGCCCTTCCCAGTTCTTTCCTCGACGCGTGGTAGTTACACTGTAGCGTTTGCACGAATCTTGATGCAGGTAGGTGGATATAAGGGGTTTAGATTTCTTCTTCTCCTCTCCACCAGTCCTTCACCGTTCCTTTCTTCCCAATCCTCCAGCGCGCCCAGAGCCTTTTCATCCTCTTCCCACAGAGCTCCTAGCGCCGCCACTTTAAGGCACCTTTTCCATCGGAGAGAAAAATGGCTTCATCCTCTTCTTCCTCTCTGGCGGCGGCGGCGGCGGAAGCAGCTGCGGAGAAAGAGAGCTTCCGGGGAATCTGGATCCCCTGCGCCCTCGATGACGACGGCCTTAAAAACATGGAGAAGGAGGGGCTTCTCGTCGCCGGCAACTGGCGGAACGGTTTCGGCGAAACCGTCCCCAATCCACGCGAGGGCGAGCGCGTCCACTTTGGCACCCATTTGGACCGAGGTTTGTCCTTTCCTCCCTTTGAGTTCTTCTCCGAGGTGATTGACCACTATGGAGTTCAACTCCATAATCTTCCTCCCAATTCTCTTCTAGAGATGAGCGCATATGCTGCGCTTTGCGAGGGCTTTCTCGGCATTAGGCTGAGTTTGCTTCTCTTCCGGTACTATTTCCATATCCGGAGAAATTCCATTACTGCCGGTGTTCCTTATATCACCGATACCATTAGTTTTTATGTTAGACGAGACTGGGCATATCCCAAAATTTCTGTCAGTGACTCGGTCAAACAATGGCCAGCCACTTTTTTCTATCATAGGGATATTCCGGCTCCCGACAAAGCTACTACTTTGCCGGCTTTTGTCGACGGAGCCGCCACAGCCCAGCCTTCCTGGGATGAGGCCGCTCCGGCTCTCACCGACGATCTGACCCTCGCTAAGAGGCGGATCAAATATCTTATCAAGCACAAGGGTCTGAAAGGATCTGACTTAGTCTAGTGCTGGGTCGCACGTCGGATCCAGCCACTTCAGTACCACGGAGATAGACTGATGCACTCCATCACGTCTTCCAAAAAAGACTCTCTCCGTATCAGCCCCAAAGCCTACACCATCCAAGGTTACATAAGCCAGATCAAATGGCTGATCAAGGAGCGGATCGAGAGGAAAATTCCGGAGATTTCTCTGGACATGCACACGGCGGAAAACCCCGTGGTAGCGGTAAGCTTCCATCAGTACACCTTTTACGTGTTTCAATCTTTAAGTACTACAATGCTGATATGTTTTCTTGTTTTCAGCTTGCTAATCTCCCCGAGTCGGAGCTTGCTCCACTCGAAGGATATCCTCCTGACTTTCCTCAGGAGACTGAAGTGGTCCCATTGCCGGACCTTGCGCTCAAGAAGCGCAAAGCTCCTACAGTGGCTGTTGGCCCAAAGGAAGTGCCCATTGTGAAGAGGTAACTTTCATTCACAATTTCCGCCTTTGTACCTTTCTCGAATTTCTTTCTAAGATGTAATGTTTCCGACTTTACTACATTCTCAGAGCAAAGCCTCTCATCAAGGGTAAGGGGAAAGGGATTCCTGCAAAACCCCTACGACAGACGAAGCTTTCCATAGCTTCCCCTGCCACGGCTCCTCCGACTCCTGCCCCTCAACCTTCTGCAACACCGGCGATTACTCCTTCTCCGGTTGTTGCAGAAGATCCGGCTCCTCCTACGGCGCCCGTGATCCTTGGATCACACACTGACGTCACCGTGGGTGCGTCAGCTCAAGATAAGGGTGAACCCTCTGCGGGTAATGATCCCTTGGCTGAAGTCTTCGCCGACAACCTCCTCAGTAACCCCGGACTTGCCAAATTTGGCTTATCCCAGAAATCTGCAGAGGAGATCCAGCGGATGGCCAGGCAAGTCCTGGAAAAAGCCATCTATCTCCCGAAGAGGAAGCGCAAGAAACAGAGGACGTCAAGTTCTCTGAACTTCTCGCTCAAGTCCGCCTTCGCAACGAGAGGATCAGGACTGGCGAGCTTCCAACAGCCCCAGTAATTCCTCTTACCCTCGCCGAGAAGGTGGCGGCTGAAGTGAATGCGGGGTTAGACAAACTCACCCGCGAGCAATATGTAAGTCGGAATTCCAACTCTTGTTTTTTACCTTATGTTATATCATATCCTCTAGCCCCCAAGCATGAAGTAGGATATAGAAATCCGGGTTTATGCTTTCATTAGGATGCCAAAGAACGAACTAGTGTAGCCCCCAAGGCTCGTGCTGATATTTAGCAAAAATATTAGCCCGAGTCTTAAGTAGCTTTCTGACTTTGGGTATTCTGACTTACAGAAAGTGTATTCCTATAACCAGGAATTGTTAAAAATGTATGTGATAAGCGGGGAGAAATCAAAGCTCTCCGACTTAAAAATGCTGAGCTCAAGTTAGCCAAGGATGAAGCTGAAGGTAAACATTTCGAGATTCAAACCTTGTTTTTTTGCTTTTTTCGATGCCGAATTTTTCTGAACTTTTGTTCTTTTTTTCTTACAGCGTTGGTGAAACAATCCATCGCGATGATTGAAGAGGCTGAGAACCTCAAGACCTTGGTGGTGGAGAACAAGGGACTTCGCCAAGAGCTGGATAAGCTCAAGGCGGATCATGAAAGGAGCATATCTCAAGTCCTTGAGTCCTCCTCCATGGCCACTGAAGAGCACGATCTCAAGATTGCCGCTCAAGATAAAGTTATCTCAGACCTCAAGAATGAGGTTGGCAGAGAGAAAGATCTCTCCGAAGCGCTTCGGGCTGAACTCCAGAGTCTCCAGGAGGAGAAGGCCAAGATTGACGACGTCATTCTTGGTATGTTCCATCTATCTGACTTATCATTTCTTCGACTTTCATCAATATCGGAATTTCATTGACTTGTTTTGTGTATAGGTCCTCTGAACTTGATGGACTCTTCCTCGTCCGAGCCCCACACTCACCGGCTTACCCAAGTCGGTGATCTTCTTCATGACTACCGCCAGTCTCTTGAGGACATTGGCGAGTCTCTCAGGATTCCGGACATGCCAAGCATGTTAGACTTCCAGGTGCGGGAGAAGGCCAAGGAGATGCCGCAGCTTGTTCGGGACTGGAACATGTCCTACGCGCGGACTGCTGCGCAGAACGCTCTCACCATGGTCATGAGCCACCATGGAAACATGGAGATATGGCAAGTGACCAGAGGGTACTGCAAGGTAGATGAAGATGGCCAGGAGCAAGACCTTGAAGCCATCATGCACTCTTGTGCCGGATATGGGTGCCACGCAGCTGATCTGACCAGCTACGAGACGCCCTTCTTCACCCGCGTGGATACTCCGCCACCTCCTCCAGAAGACGCCGAAGAAGTTTCCGATGATGAACGGACCACCTCGGATCCGGACATCTCGGCACGATATCAAGGCGGAGTAACCAGAGATCCGACGGTTCCTTCATCTCCTCCTGCATCATAGATCAGAAAACTATGCATTATTCTGGAAAGACATGATGCGTTTTGTAAATATTAAGTACTATGACTTTTGCTAGTGCTAAGTTTTTTATCTATTCAGCACTTTTGTCTTAGATTATTTGCATGCCTGAAATGTTTTCATAAGCACTTAGAATTTTCCGCCTCTACTTATCGTTTATCTGGCTTTCCGCCTCGTCCCTTTCGTGAGCCGGCTAAACCTTCAGCCGGAAACTTTGCCGAGCAACGGAGCTCAATTGCTAAACCAGTTTAAACTCGGAAACAAAGCCGGCTTCCAGTACCAACAATTCATTACTCGGAAGATACCCACATCCAGCAATCAGACAAATAACCCAAGTAAAGACTAGAATTTTTTAGAGTTATACGCGAAGGTAGCAGTTTTAGAATCGAAAATCTAAACCAGAACGAACATGAGCATAAAGTACTTTTAAGCATTCTGGGATTTTCGACTATGACATGATCACTAGGAAATAAGATGGTAAAAACTTCTCAGGAAAACTTTGAGGTAACCAAAACATTTATTTCTCACAGAGCATGTACATATGTATAATTACAAAGAAACATAAACCAAGAATAAAAGGGACGTAGCTCAGCAATATTCCACGGTCTATCTAACTAATCCGGATTTGTACTGCCTCCAGCTCTCTTTCTCTTCTTAGTAGCAGGTCTTTCTTTGACTGGCCTCATGTCAGTTAAGTAGTATGACCCATTGTGCAATACTCGACTAACTAAAAAGGGCCCTTCCCATATTGGGGAAAGTTTGTGCTTTCTTTGTTGCACAAACCGGAGAACCAAATCACCTTTATTGAAGGATCTAGTTCGGACTCTCTGGCTATGATACTTGCGTAACTTCTGCTGATAGGCTGTGGATCTCATTTCAGCAATGACGCGAACTTCTTCGACTAAGTCGAGATCATTTTGTCGAGAAATCTCGGCATCCTCTTCGATATACACGACCACTCTAGGAGAAGTATGAATGAAATCACTAGGAAGAACAACTTCTGCGCCATATACCAAGAAGAAAGGTGTATATCCTGTTGACCTATTCGGAGTTGTTCGCAAACTCCAAATTACAGAGGGTAGTTCCTCTGCCCAAGCCCCCGCAGCACGTCTCAGTGGTGCTTCGAGTCTTGGTTTCAAGCCTTGTAGAATTAAACCATTTGCTCTTTCAACTTGTCCGTTAGCATGTGGATGTGCGACTGACGCAATGTCAAGCCGGTTATTTTGCTCATCGTAGAATTCAGCCAACTCCCCCATGGAAAAATTACTCCCGTTGTCCGTGATAATGCTATGCGGATAAACATACCAAATTATAACATCCTCGACAAATCTTTTGGCTGTTGCTCCATCACAACTAGTGACAGGTTTAGCCTCGATCCATTTCGTGAATTTATCCACCATCACTAAGAGGTGAGTAAATCCACTTGGAGCTCGTTTAAAAGGTCCTACCATATCAAGCCCCCAGACCGCAAAAGGCCATGTTATAGGTATTGTTCGTAGCTGATCAACCGGAACATGAGCTTGCTTGGCGTACTTTTGGCAGCCTTTGCATGTCTTGACTAATCATTCGGCATCTGCCTGAGCTGTAAGCCAGAAAAAACCATGTCGAAAAGCTTTTGCGACTAAAGGCTTGGCTGCAGCGTGGTGACCACACTCGCCTTCGTGGATTTCTCTTAAGATTTCCACTCCTTCTTCCGGAGATACACAGCGCTGAAAAACCCCAGAAACACTCCGTTTATAGAGCTCACCTTTAACAATAGTATAGGATTTTGCTCGTCGAATAATCTGCCGGCTCAACACCTTGTCTTCGGGTAATTTGCCATCTACCAAGTAATCAAGGTAGGGTCGAGTCCAGTTGGGAATTACAGCCAGAACTGGATTTGGTCGGATAATCCTCATCTACTCCCTTTATCGAGGGAACTTTGAGGTGCTCTAAAAATGCGCCATCCGGAACCTCTTTCCGCGCAGAGCCTATTCAAGATAGTGCATCTGCTTCCTCGTTTTCTGCTCGAGGGATGTGTTGAACTTCAAACCCCTCGAACGATTTAGATAGATCATCCACGACAGCTTTATATGCTGCCATGTGCTTATTTGCATTACAAATATCCGAGACTTGCTGAGCAACAAGATCCAAATCTCTGTAACACATCAAACGTCGGATGCCAATATCCTTAGCAATCCGGATTCCATGCAGCAGTGCTTCATACTCGGCAATGTTGTTTGTCGCTGTGAAGTGGATCTGCAACACCTATAAAAGTTTATCTCCTTGGGGTGATTTGAGCACCACACCAGCCCCCGAGCCCCCTCGAGCCTGAGACCCGTCGAAAAAGAGGGTCCAATATTCCGACTCGGGGAGGACCGTGTTCTCCTTGGTCTCTGTCCAATCAGTGACAAAGTCGGCAAGGATCTGGGATTTGATTGCTGTCCGGGGTTTGTACTCAATATCGAAAGCTGCAAGCTCTATGCCCCATTTGGCGACACATCCTGTGGCATCGCTATTGTTGATTATATCTCTCATGGGAGCTTTGCTCACCACGGTAATTGGGTGCTCCTGAAAATAGTGTCGTAACTTACGAGATGCTAGAAAAACACCATAAGCCAACTTTTGATAGTGCAGATACCGCTGTTTTGATTCTGTCAGGACCTCGCTGACAAAGTAAGTCGGACGCTGCACCAGGTGTTCCTGATTTTCTTCTGGTCTCTCCACTACCATAACTATACTGACAACCCTATTTGTCGCAGCAATGTAAAGCAACATTGGTTCCTGAGGTTCCGGCGCTGCCAGGATAGGAGAAGATGAGAGTACTTTCTTCAGGTCTTGTAATGCAGCTTCAGCTTCGTCAGTCCAGACAAAATCCTTAGTCTTCTTCAGGAGTTTATATAATGGTGCGGCTCTTTCACCGAGCCGGCTTACAAATCTACTGACCGCAGCAATGCAACCAGTTAATCTTTGTACGTCCTTCAGGCGAGTTGGCCTGGAAATATTAAGAATAGCCTTGATCTTGCCACGGTTCACCTCTATGCCTCGTTGAGACAAGATAAAACCTAACAATTTTCCGGCTGGTATTCCAAAGAAGCATTTCTTCGGGTTAAGCATGATGTTGTATTTTCGTAAATTGGCGAACGTCTCCTCTAAGTCGGAAATCAATGTTTCCTTCTTTTTGGACATGGCTGTGATATCATCCACGTATGCATGTACATTGCATCCGAGTTGATCATGGAGGCAAAGCTGCATCGTTCACTGGTACATAGCTCCTGCGTTCTTCAGCCCAAAGGGCATCGTAACATAGCAGAAGGTTCCGAAAGGGGTTATGAATGAAGTTTTGATTTTGTCAAATTCCTTCATTCAGATTTGGTGATAACCGGAATATGCGTCGAGAAAACAGAGGAGTTCCGAGCCTGCCGTAGAATCGATAACTTGATCAATTCTAGGCAGAGCGAACGGATCTTTTGGACAAGCCTTGTTCACGGCAGTATAATCAACACACATCCTTAAATCAGTGGTGTCCTTTTTAGGGACCATTACAGGGTTGGCCGACCAATCAGTATGGATGACCTCTTCTATGAGTCCGGCTAACTCGAGCCGCGCTAGTTCCTTAGCTATTGCCTTACACTTTTCATCACCAAACCGTCGTAAGGACTGTTTGACGGGTTTAGCTTTTGGGTTTACATTTAGAGAGTGCTCGGCAAGTTCCCTAGGTACTCCGGTCATGTCAGATGGCTGCCATGCGAAGATATCTTGATTTGCTCGGAGGAACTTGACGAGCGCGTTTTCCTATGCGCTACTTAGGCCTACGCCTATCTGGGTCACCTTGGAGGGGTCATCATCCTTCAACGGCGTCGTCTTCGTCTCTTTTGATGCCTTGAACTCCGGATTTGGCTTTGTCACCTCTTTCTTTGTTGCGGGCATCTCGGACGGATCTATGCTCTTCTTGATCTCCTGGTACTCCTGGGCGTGCAGCACGGCTTCAGCAAAGGCGGCATTTCCATCCTCGCACTCTCGCGCTTTCTTTGGGTCTCCCCTGATGGTGATCACGCCGTTGGGACCTGGAATTTTCATCATATTTTAAATGTAACACGGACGAGCCATAAAAGCCCAGTAAGCCGGACGTCCGAATATAGCGTGGTATGCGCTCTTGAATGGGACCACTTCGAAGGAAAGTGCCTCCGTTCGATAATTTTTTGGTGTTCCAAAAGTAACATCCAAAGTGATCTCTCCCAGGGAATTGGCTTGTCTTCCTGGGACAACTCCATGAAAAATCACAGAGCTATGGTTTAGCTGTGTTTCCGAGATCTTCATCTGGCGTAGCGTTTCTACATAGAGAATATTGATGCTGCTACCACCGTCCATGAGGGTCTTGGAAAAACCTTAACCGCCAATAAGTGGATTGACGATTAAGGCGTATTTTCCTCGCCTGTGTAGCTTAGGCGGATGATCAGCGCGGTCAAACGTAATTGCCACTTTTGACCAGTCCAGATACTGAGGGACAGCCGGAACTGTTGCATTGAGCTTGTGGAGAACCGCTTTCTTGACCTTCGCTGGTTGAGATCCGAGGAAGGTGACGTAAGTGTCCTTCTTGGTAGGAAAAGATTTCTTCCCTTCCGGCTTGGGATTTGAAGCATCGGCTTCCTCCATGTCGGAATCTTCCTTGGTCTCTTTGTCTTTTTCGGGATTTTTCTTTCCCTTCTTCCGTTTAGCTTTGTAGCCCGCGGTATCATCTCTCTTGGTGTCGTCGTTAAAACGACATTCAGCGTTGGTGTGGGACGAGCCCCCATTGGCGTCCAAGCGATGCACACATGGGTTATTGGCGATGTCGGCCCAAGTGTAGGTTTTACCTGGTTGTTGCTCTCCTCTACCTTGGACCCTTGATGTCCCACGGCCACGCCCGCGGCCTCCGCCGTGCCCTCCTCGTCCTCCAGACCCGGAGACAGTAGTGACTACTGTCGTCTCTGCGTTGGGTTTTTCTTCCGAGGTGTTTTTGCGCTTCTGAGCCTGTTGCTTTGTCTTTGCTGACTGAGGTACAACCAGGACGTTGAGTAATCCCTCTGCATCATCGTCAGTGTCTGCATACCTTCTCGCTGTTTCTATCATCTCTCCCAGATTAGTAACCTTGTCACACTTCAAGCGATGGCGCAGTAAACCAATTGGGAGACCTGAAATGAAAGCTTCAATCGCAGTTTGATCATTTACTCCCTCGCAGGAGTTCTTGGTGTCAATCCATCGTCTGAGATAATCTCGGCAAGTTTCTCCGGCTTTCTGGGTGCAACGCTGTAGGTCTCCAACCGTACAGGGCCTCTGATATGTGCCTTCGAAATTCCGAAAGAACGCACTTTGTAAGTCATACCAGTTGTGGATGGTGTTCGCCGAAAGTTCATTGAGCCATGATCGTGCCGTCTTCCGCAACATAAGTGGGAGATATCGGGTTGCGACCAGGATGTTTCCGCCTTTGGCGATGCAGCAAGCTTGGAAGAAATCCTGTAACCAGGTGTCTGGCCGAGCAATGCCGTCGTAGGCTTGAATGTGTCTTGAGATAGCAAATCCTTCTAGGAATTTTGTAGCTCTGATGCATGGTCCGAAGCACTTTGGGCCCACGTACACGTCATCGTTTTCGTAGCGCCGAGCCTCTATGTTGGAGTTGATCCTGTGCCTTGCGTCGTTCGGGGATAGGGATCGTCCCGAATATCGGCTGTGGCTGCGGTGCCTTGGAGCCGAACTTCGGCTTCTGCCACCACCTCCTCCGCCATGTCGTCCTCCTTGACCTCCTTGGGGGCCGTTGTGATAACTGTGCTATGGAGAGGGTGGTGCAGCTGGGTTGTTTCCGGCTGATCGTCGGCCTCCGTCCGGAGTGTCATTATTCCAGTTCCGGGGAGGTTCTTGACTGTGACGAGCCCCCTGCCGGTTTGTGCCAGCGTGGTTTCCGTCGTTCCTTCGTCCATCGTTCCCACCATGGTAAGGCTCAGCCGGACGGTTTTCATGTCTAGGAGGTGGCATTCTCTGACGATCCTCCTCCCGACGTTTCTCTTTATCTTCTCCCTTTCGGGGAGGATTCCTCGGATTCAGTGCAGCGATCGCGTCGTTCTCGGCTACTGGAGCGACGTTGCTCCAGTTATGTGTAGCTCTGTGGTGCTGCCCCGACGATCCGGTTCTTGAATAATTGTCTTCCCTGCGTTCGGGGTGACGATACTGCGCCCGAACGTAGTGGGATCTTACGCCAGCCCATGCCGGATCTGTGCGACATTGGTCGAAATCCGAGACCAGCTTTTGGCTTCCAGACAGGGCGACCTTTTGCTGCTCCAGTCCCTTATTGAGTAGCTTGACACCCAAACATATCTCTTTTGGTCCTGGATTAGCCGATAGAATTTCGCGAGCTACCACGGTATTTTGCACTGGTGTTGGGTAAACCCAATCTCCATTGCTGTCCTTCCGTGGCTTTCCCATCTCATCTCCAAAAAGGACGGCACGGACACGTGGGAATTGGTTGTCATCTATGTGACGCTTCCGTGTCTTCTGATGTAGACGGGACATATACTCCTTGTTTGACATGCGCTTCTTCTCCACCTTGATGTTTTTGGCTTCATCAAGGAGTTGTTGACGACGTGCTTCTAGGGCTTCGGCCCTTTCGTCCAGCTCATCTGCAGTAAGTTCTGCAGCTGTAGGGATAGGTGTGGTTAATGCGACATCGATGAGTTTACACGCACCTTCAGTGATCACGTGTCCATCCACCGATGCTTCTTTTTTCGGCTCGTCTGGGATAAGTGCTCCATCTGAGTCTTCCTCGTATTCCTCGGCGATCACCTCCTCTGTCAGAGGGTCTTTTGCTGGGGTCTTGTTCTTCTTGCTGCTCTTCTTTGCCTTCTTGGCAGCGCCGGTAGCAAAGACGGCTTTTGGTCCGTTTCCCGGAGTCAAGCTCTGATCGGTACTTTCGGACATCTGGACTTCAGGATTGTCTCCGACTTCCATATCATCCTGCGCTTTGGGAGACTGTTCCCCGAATCCTTCGTCCATGGCTTCTCCCTCTTCTGCAGCTTTGGAGTTGTACTCCTCGTCATATTTCACGGAGAACTTTTGGAAATCTGCCAACGTCATGGATTCATCTGAGGATGCGGGAACGTCGGCGTTTGTTCCAATTGCCTCCAGCACCGAGTCGGTGTTTTCTCCAGCATCGGCAGAGCCGGATCCGGATCCAACATATCCGATGAAGTGCGATGCGTGCTTCCTGAGGTACCTGCGGCTTTCGCGATCAGCCATATCGAAACTTTTAATGGTTTCGAGGATTGCATCTGCGCTAGCGCCTTGCAGTATCATACGCCTTAGTGTGTACCTGAGGAAAGGCATGTCTGTCCCGACATCGTCAGAGTCGGAATCAGTGCCGTTAATGTGCTTCTCCTGGATTTCGACTTCCACGGGTGGGTCGATCTGGGATCCGGCTTCTCCAGGGAGATCCACTCCAGATTCGACTTGGACCGTGAGGTCTTCTTCAGGCTCGAATTTCTCCACTATCTCCACAACTGGTGTGGGCTGGGTGGGATTAGGGTTTTCTGAGATCCGAAACTCTGCCGCCTCCGTGGACAAAGGGGATCCAGAAGATTCTTCTGCCTCTATCATCACCACTGGGGTGGGTTGGGCAGGTTCAGCGAAACCGATGTATACATCGATCTCGCCGAAAGACATGATTGTATAGGCAGTCACGGCTTCCCTAGCCAGAATCCAAGTCTCGTTGAGAACGATGAGAGGGACGTCGCTCGCGTAGAGGATGCGACCGACGGCGATGGTCTCGCCGATTCCGATTCTTGCAGATTTAGCTCGGAACGCAGATCCGAAGCTCACTTGCCCCACGGTGGGCGCCAACTGTCGTCGGTTTGAGGACAAGTACGCCATGAGGGGGTCCTCGAGGCGTGCAGGAGAGAGGGGTGTGAGACGTACGGTGTTCCGGGACGGTGAGCACACAAGTTTACCCAGGTTCGAATCCGCCGGCTTTGGACGGACCCTACTCCTGCTAGCAATCCAGTAATACGGCAGAGCCGGAATATGGGTTACAAGGGTTTCGCCTGTGCGAGTTGAGATTGTAGACTATTGAGGTGTCTGGTCTTCTGCCCTAAAGGCTCTCCCTAGGACGGCTTATATAGATATCCGGCCTAGGGTTTACAGGAGAGATCAATCCGGCTATGACTAAGAGTTGGTTATAGAGTACATCTTGAACTACAAGTAACATTATCGGCCTAAGTCGGTAAGTCTTCTAGGCCTCCCCATAGTCAGATTGGACTCCGTCTTCTCTCCCTAACTAGGCCGCCCGTGAAGCAAAGCTCTAACCCGAAGTGGGCCACCCTGGTCAGTGAGGATCTGTGAGGATACTCGGAAAGTATATCCCCAACAATCAACCCCCCAATCTTAGACTTTGCTTGTCCCCAAGAAAAACTGAGCTCAATAAACATGACCTCAGGTTTATGGAGTGAAGAGTTGATAAAAGAATACGGACAAGAAGCATCACATTCATCAAATAGCATAGATCATAATAGAAGACAACTCACTATTATATAACTCAACTTGCAATAGGTAAAGGAAACACAATAAAGATACATAAAGTGAATCATAATTGGTAATGGCAAACTTAGCTCTTGGTCGAAGAATAGTTGATAATTTGCTGGAGTTCACAAATAGCTGGTTTTCAATGATAGCTTTCAAAGTAGTAAACATCAAGATAAGAGCAATGTGCAAAACAAGGAACATAAGACATGATTACATAAATCATCATATGAATGAATGAAACACATCAACTCAAAATACTTGCTGAGGTAGAAGGGAGTAAGTTTACTGACTCAACTACAAAGTAAAAGAAAGGGCCCTTCGCAGAGGGAAGCAGGGATTGCAAGTCTCATAAGGAGCTCCCAAAAATTACGATACTTACTAGCTTTCAGCTCTCATTGCCCCTATCATAGGCATCTTTTGGTGGTTAAGGTTAAAGTGACACAACTAAGAGGATATGCGTGACAAGTTATAAGTTGAAATCTCATGCCCCTTACTCATGAGTACTGATCCTCATGCTACTCAACTTCAGTCACGAGCAAGCTCTTGTCATTGTAAATACATGCGTATCATTGAGAACTGCCAACATGGTACCCCTTGCACATGCATAGCAGCTATCCCATAATCAAAATGACAAGGCAAGCAGACAGTGAGCATCTTAGCGATCTTTTTATTTGCTATTTGCATAGGTTTTTATTGAGGATGCTTCATAGAATGCTCACTATAGTTATGCGGCAAGTTTCCACCATGATTAAGCATGGCTTAGGCTAGCGGCCCAAGCGTTTCTCTAACACACATATAAACTCCATGATCTTACAAGTTCCACTTTTATTTCACACCGCCAGGATCCATAAGCAAAAGAACATGATACCAACTAGGTACAAGTACAATTGAAGTGTTGAAAGCGGTCCCCATGATACATGGTTCTGCTAACTTCAACTCATAAAGCGCAAGCATATACGCAACAAAGAAGGACCCAATGGTTCAAGTTTATTAAATGCAAGAAAGTAAAGTGTGCCATCAAGTTCGTGAGAGCTTTAAGCACTAATTTTCGCATAACAAGTTTAATTTAGGAGGTAGATAAAACAAGAATTTACTTGGAATAGTAATAATGCTACTAGGTAGGTATGGTGGACACAAATGACAGAGGTTTTGGTTTAAAGGAGGTGGATGCACGAGAAGAATACCCTCTCAGTACAGGTTTTTGGCTAGCAAGGCTAGTAGCAAGTATAAGAGTTGAAGGAAACAAACAAACATACAAGCGATAAAGACAAACATGCAATCTCCCTTGGAAGTACAAAAGATCTTAACTAGAGAATACTAGACTTATGAGCAAATCAAGAAAGAAAGATGATGAAATTATTTTTCTCTAGAGTACTTTTATCTTTTCTTTCAACTCTCAAAAATAGTGTGCTACTGACCGAGCCAGGTTTGCCAAAACCAACTAAATCAACTCAATGATCCCAAAGTGATACCAATACTAACAACAAGATCAATCATATAACCACGAATTGAAAACTAATATAAGCTATGCAAAAGAGTGAATGATAGAACTTTTCATTAATATTTCATAACGGCAACTCACACCAAGGGATACATATCTAACGAGAGAGGGGACACTTCCATAATGCAAACCATCCTACATAATAACTCCTCTATTCATGATATGACTCTACTAAAAAGGTAGAAAGATAGAAGATAGTGATGTGATACTGCGGCACTCCCCCAAGCTTGGAACAAACCAAGGGGATGCCAAACCTGATGACGAATTACTCCTTTGGTGGTGGTGGTATCCTCTCGATGAGCTCTCTGATCAATTTCCCCAAGTCCTCAATCTCAAAGGTGAGATTATGAATCAGCTGTGCGTTTTGCTCAATGCGGCTCATGATCATGTCGTGTTGAGAATTCCATCTCTTGCTATTCTTTCCCCACTCTACCTTCTTGGAGTCTTCTTTTCCTGCATGGTTATGGACAAAGGTATGGAAGGGGTTCTTGGTGTGTGGAGGAAGTGACCATGGAGCCAAACTGTGACGGGGAGCTTTCCCCCCTGTCTACATCCGTGCCGTCCTTCTAACCTGACAGGTTTCGTCACCACTCCAATGCTTGCAATGGTAGTGCCAGCATGTGGATGTTGGCCTTGCTCCTCTTCACCTTTACTCTTGATCTCCTTCTCCTGCCCGGGGTCTTGGAGGTCTTCCTCCATAGGCTCCTTTCCTTTATCCTTGGCGGACACCATTGTGCTTCTAAACTTTCAAAGAGTATGTCCTGGCAGAAACAGATCGAAACAAAAACACGACGAAAACACGATATACAAACCTCGATGGATCCGGGGGGTTATATATTACAAAGTTTCATATCAAAAGGAAGGTACTGGGAGAAAATGAGTCAAAGGCGGAGTCTGAGGTGGACTCACCACCTGGTGGCGCGGCTAGGGGAGGGCCCGTGCCACAGGGTGGTGTGGGCCACCCAGGCTCTGTTTCCGTCCCTTTTTCACTTCGTAGCTTTCCTTATTGAATAAAAACTGCAAAAATATAGTTGGATTATGTTTTCGCGGAACTTTTTTTACGAGAACTATTACCTATTTGAAAACGGACTCTACAGGTCTCTGAATTTGGTATCTAGTAGATTCTTTCGGAGTCACCACTTGAATAACATCAATATGTTCATCATCATACACTTATTACTTGAGTCATAAAACCCTTTCTCTTCCTCATTACACCATTATCTCCACTTCCTGGAAATTTCTTTCACACAAAACTTCACACAGTTCTCATTAGCAACATTAGTATAAGTAAGGTGATAAATGTTGGAGATATGCCCAAGAGGCAATAATAAAGTGGTTATTATTATATCTTTATGTTTATGATAAATGTTTACATCCGATGCTATAATTGTATTATTAGGAAACACTAATACATGTGTGTTTTGTAAACATAAAAGAGTCCCTAGTAAGCCTCTTGTTGAACTAGCTTGTTGATTAATTGATGATCATGGTTTCCTGATCATGGACATTGGATGTGATTAATAACAAGGTTATATCATTAGGAGAATGATGTAATGGACACACACCCATAGTAAGCGTAGCATAAAGATCAAGTCATTAAGTTCGTATTGCTATAAGCTTTCAAATGCATAGTAACCTAATCCTTCGACCATGAGGTTATGTTAATCACCATCACCAGATGGATACTTTGATGACATCAAACACCGCTTCGTAACTGGGTGGTCATAAAGGTGTCATTGGGTATTCTGAAAGTATGTGTTGAGGCGCATGGACCAAGATTGGGATTTGTCCATCCATATGACGGATAGATATGCTCTGGGCCCTCTCGGTGGAATGTCATCTAGTTAGCTTGCAAGCATGTGACTGGGTCACAAGGGATGACATAGCACGGAACGAGTAAAGAGTACTTATCAGTAACGAGGTAGAACTAGGTATGGAGATGCTGACGATCAAACCTCGGATAAGTATAGTATCGCGTGACAAAGGGAATTGGTTTCGTATGTAAATGGTTCAATCGATCACGAAGTCATCGTTGAGTATGTGGGAGCCATTATGGATCTCCAGGTCCCGCTGATGGTTATTGATAGGAGATGTGTCTCTATCATGTCTGTAGTAACTCCTTCCGAAAACCCAAAAAGAATTCAAAAAGGAAATCGAATAAAGAAGCAAATGCAAGAGTGGCAAAATCTGTCAAAACAGACCAGCATGTAAAGATCAATTTTTTCGAAACTCTTCTGTTGCTCAAATCAAAAAGTGCAAAACTAATGGAAGTTAAATAACAACCTGGGGCAGAAGAAAAAAAATTACAGCTCGATCCGACATACATATATCTCTCACGAATTTTTACGGTGAAGCAAAAAAAATCTGTTTCGGGACGGCAACTTCCCCAAATCTTACTTCCCTCTCATTAGAGGTTGACCTTGACACAAAAACCAAACAAAACGGGTAAGGAGCAGTTATTACCGAAGTAATAACTTCCAAGATTCAAAGAAACAAAAACAAACTGAAAGCAAAAACAAATTGGGTTGTCTCCGATAAAGCTCTTTCTTTATAGCCATTAAGATGGGCATGATAATTTTGAACAAGCTCTCATAGGGATATGAATTGAAGTGAAAGAGAGCATTAAGAAGCAAAAACACACACATTTAAGTCCAACCCACTTCCTATGCAAGGAAATTTTGTAAACAGACAAGTTGTTGAAATCAGAGGCTACTAGCATAGGAAGGCAAAAGAAGTGCAACATAAAAACTTTCAGCATAAAACGAGGAAACTTGATATTATTGAGATGCATAAGAACGATTTTTTCTCTCTCATAGTAACTTTCAGTATCATGCATAAACTTAACAATATAACTATCACAAGGACCATCGTAAAAATGATCACTTATCCTAACAGAAAACACATGAATACTAGCTCTCATAACACTACTTTGTGAAACAAAATTAGAGGTATCCTTACAAAGGATAGTGTGTCCCTCTTTTTCATATTTAGTAACAAAGTCTTTCACATTTGCTATTATTGGTTCATAAACCATTTGTTTATCAGGTTCAACATCTTTATTTGTACTTTCATTAACCATACTAGCTATCATAGAATGTTCCTTTACCTTAACTGGGAAAGGCATTTTCTCAATGTAAGGTTTAGGCAAAACATGATTAGCAGTATAAACTTCAGTATTTCTTGCAGGAACACTCTTAGCAATATCTTTATAAGGTTCATGATACTTATTCCAGTTCTTTTTAGGCACTTCAATGTAAGAAGCAAAAGCCTTAAAATAAGAAGCAATAGCTTGAGAGTCTAGACCATAAGCATTTTTAATATTTTGAAAGTCATCAGTTCCCATAAAAGATTTAATGCATTCATAATCATAATTTATACCTGACTTTCTACCTTTGTCATTCTCCCAAGCTTCAACATTGTCTTAAATACGGTCCAGAAGGTCCCATTTAGCTTCTTCTTCCATACGAGTGAATGATCCAGCACAAGAAGCGTCCAATAAATCCTTGTCATGTAGAGGGAGCCTTGCATAAAAGTTATTGATTATAATATTGTTGGGGAGCTCATGAATGGGACATTTGAGCATTAGTAACTTCAATCTCCCCCAAGCTTGGGCTGTACTCTCTCCATCAAGAGGCCAAAAGTTGTATATTTGATTCCGATCTTTATGAATCTCACTAGGAGGATAAAACTTTGAATAAAAGAGAGGCACTATTTCCTCCCATTCTAGAGCTTGACCATTCTTTAGTACCTTATACCATTCCTCAACTCTTCCTTTTAGTGATAATGAGAATAACTTCTTCTTACCTTGATCTGTAGTAATACCTGCACACTTGAACAACTCGCATAATTCGTGTATAAAGAGCAAATAATCACCGGGATGGACAGTTCCATCCCCAACATAGTAGTTATCCATAACACAATCAATAATTCTTGTAGGTATTTTGAAAACATCATTCTTAGCAGGTGGTGGCTTATCTACTACCTTAGTAGTGGTAGTAGCATTAGCAAATAAGAAACTCAGTGAATTATCCATAACAAAAATAAAGCAACTAGCAGAAGTAAACAATACTCACAGTAGAAGTTTCCTTTACCAGTTCCACTCTCCAATAGCGCTTCACACCCCGGCAACGGCGCCAGAAAATAGTTGTATTGCAGTATTTTCGATAAGTAAGAGTGTCGAACCCAACGAGGAGCAGAACGTGCTGGCTAGTGGTATGGATCAAGAATTCTCTGCAAATACTTAGCAAACAGATTTTTAGGGGTTTTCGATAAAGCAAGTAAACAAAGTACGAGTAAATAAAAGACAGTAGGAATAAATGCAGCAAGTGGCCCAATCCTTTATGCAGCAAAGGACAAGCCGGTTATATTACTTAAGATGACCAAACGTTCTCGAGGACACATGGGAATACTGTCAAGTGCTTTCGCTTCATATAGTTGATTAATCTTCTTTAGCTTGCTAAGTGTTGTGTGGGTGAACCTGTGATAATGTACCGCCCCATCCAAGACTAATATATACTTGTGATTATACCCCTTGCAAACATCCGTAAGTACAAGAAAGTAATTAAGGTAGAAACCTAACCACATCTTTAAACTCTAAGACCCTTACGTCCCTTGTGCAATGGTTTCCTAACGGGGGTTCAGGTTTCTGTCACTCCGGCAACCCCTACGATTAGTAGCCCAATACACAATGCATTCCCCTAGGCCCATATATGTGAAGTGTCATGTAGTCGATGTTCACATGACACCACTAGAATAAGTACACCACAACTTAAATATCAAACTATTGAATCTTTCTCAACACAACTCCACTACTAACAACATGACTTCTCCCATGTCCTCAAGAACGAAACGAACTACTCACAAGACATCATATGGATCATGATCAGAGATGGAATAATGATGTATAACAATCTGAACATAAACAATAATTCAACAGTTCACTCAATAGCATCAACTACAAAGAGTAATCAACACCGGGAAAGTTTCCGCTATGAACTAATGCAAGATTCAACCAATTGTTACAGCAATATGGAGATGGTGATGAGGGTGCTGATGGTGATGATGGTGGTGATGATGATGATGATCCCGATGAAGTCCAACTTAATGATGGTGTTGATGGCAACGATCTTCCCTCTCCGAGAAGGAATTCCCCCGGTAGAAATCTGTCTGCTAGAGAGATCTTTCTCTCTCGGTGTTTTCCGCCCCGCAGAGGCGGCGGAATCTTTCTGTGGTCGCCCCCCGAGTCTTAGGGTTTCGGGAGGATGATATACGCCAGAGGGGAGAGGCTGGAGTGGGCCAGGGTGGCCACACCACCTCTTGGCGCGTCCTAGGGCTGCCCGCGCCAGGGGGTGGTGTGGGCCCCCTATGGCTCATCTCCACTCCGTCTTCTGGCATCCTTAGTCTTCAGGAAAAATAGGATTTTCCGTATATTTTCCCCAATTTTCTGATCTTCGCGAATTTTGCCTCCAAACAGCACCTTTTCCATCAGAATCCTGACTGCAGGGGTCCATGCTCCAAAGTCATCAACCATGCAAAAACAGATGAAATAACATAAGTATCACCTCTCAATATGAAATATATCAATGAATAATAGTGAATTAAGACATAGAATAGTGATGCAAATGGACGTATCAATCTGCGACGAAGGGTTTCTACAAGAAGGGAATTGGCAAGTTTTGCTGAGAATTAAGCTCACATCTCAATGGTAGAAGCCACAAAAGTTTTTGAAGCTCTTGAAGATCCAGACTGGGTTGTTGCTATGCATGAAGAATTGAATAATTTCGAGCGCAACAAGGTCTAGAAACTCGTGGAGAAACCCAAAGATTGCCGCAATGTTATCGGCACCAAATGGATATTTAAAAACAAGCAAGATGAGAATGGCATTGTTGTGAGGAACAAGGCTACTCTCAAGTTTAGGGCATTGACTTCAATGAGACCTATGCTCTAGTGGCTCAACTTGAGTCCATCTGTATCCTTCTTGCTTATGCTGCCCATAACAATTTTAAATTGCAGCAAATGGACGTAAAGAGTGCTTTCCTTAATGGTCCTCTACATGAGTTGGTATATGTAAAGCAACCCCCGAGATTTGAGGATCCTAACTTCCCGAACCATGTCTACAAACTCGATAAGGCACTCTATGGCCTTAAACAAGCCCCATGTGCGTGGTATGAGCACCTTAAAGAGCTTTTGCTAGACCGTGGCTTCGAAGTTGGGCAAATCGATCCCACTCTTTTTACTAAGAAGGTTAAGGGGGAGCTCTTCGTATGCCAACTATATGTAGATGCTATCATCTTTGATTCTACTAATAAACCTTTTAATGATGAATTTTCAAAGCTTATGACTGACATGTTTGAGATGTTTGTGATGGGTGAATTACGGTTCTCTTGGATTCGAGATCAAGCAACTTAGAGAAGGAACCTTCATCAATTAAGCAAAGTACATCCAAGACATGCTCAAGAGATTCAGGATGACGGATGATGGCTCGTGGTTGATGTAGAGCTCGTTCGGAACCCCAAGAGGAAGGTATGATGAGCACAACAGCAAGTTTCCCTCAGTTATGAAACCAAGGTTTAATCGAACAAGTAGGAGCAAGGAAACACCCCAAAGGTGTTGCTAGCTGAGCCTTGGTAGGGCGCACTACCAGTTCTAGTAGCAACATGGAGACCTGCACAACACAATCACAGAACTCTGTCCCCAACTTGCGATGAGGTTGTCAATCTCACCGTGTTTTGCTGAAAATAAAGGACTAAATGTATCAAATGGAAAAAAGTAATAGTTTGCAGAAACTAAACACAAAGTAGTAAACAATTTATAGATTGTATGTAAAGAAAAGGACCGGGATCCATAGTTCACTAGAGGTGGCTCTCCTTAAGATAGATAACATGCTGGGTGAACAAATTACAGCGGGGCAATTGACAAACATCAAGAAAGCAATACATGCGTATACTAATCATCTTGACTCCTTTGGAACTTGATTGGGCATTACAGCATTATACATAGACCGCCATCCAACTGCATCTATGACTAATAATCCACCTTCAGGTTATCATCCGAACCCCCTCCAGTATTAAGTTGTAAGCAACATATTATTGCTTTACGAATTGCGTGTAAAGTAAACAATACGACTGTTCTATGAACACAGGATTGTTGTTTTCTCCCTAGTAGCAACATCACATCTAGTACCTTAGAGATTTCTGTCACTTCCCCAGATTACCATAGGCATGAACCAACTATCGAGCATAAATACTAACTCTTGGAGTTGCTAGCATCTACTTGGCCAAGATAGCTACTAACAACGGAAAGCATGCAAGATCACAAATAACAAAGACATGATAGAATCAATAATCAATCTGAAATAGCATCTCAATATCCATCGGATCCCCGCAAACACAACATGCAGAATTACAAATAGATGATATTGATCATGAACGGAGCTCACAAGATCTAGACATGAAAGCACAAAGGAGGAGAACCAGCCATCTAGCTACTACATGGATCCGTAGTCCAAGGATGAACTACTCACGCATCACACCGGAGGCTTGCATGATGATGAAGAAGGCCTCCAGGGTGAATTCCCCTCTCCGGCAGGGTGCCGGGAAGAGCTTCAGATTCCTCTCGATCTAGGGATGGCGATGACGGCGGCTACAGACTCTTTCGTGGATTTTTGATCGGGTACTTAGGGTTTTCGTCCCGAGGGCATCTTATAGGCAGAAGGGAAGGCCGAGGGGGTGCCGGAGGCGGCCAGACCACCCCCTGGCGTGGGCTAGGCTGGGCCACGCGGCCAGGTGGTGTGGTGGCCCCTCTCTGTCTCGTACTCTGGCATCTGATGACTTCCGGAAAAATAGGCACTTTGGCTTTTGTCCCGTCCAATTCCGAGAATATTCATTTTCTGACTTTCTTGGAACCAAAAACAGCAGAAAACAGGCAGCTGGCACTGTGGCTCTTGTTAATAGGTTAGTCCAAGAAATCATATGAAAAGTACTCCAAAGTGTGGACAAAACACAAGAAAGTGGATAAAACCAAGCATGTAACATCAAAAATTATAGATACATTTGCAATGTATCAACATCCCCAAGCTTAACTCCTGCTCGTCCTCGAGTAGGTAAGTGATAAAAAGAAAGAATAATTATTGAGGTGACATGCACCATCAAAGACTTGATCAAAGTATTTGTAAAACATTCAAAGCTGGGATCATAGTACTTCAATCATAGCATGAAAGATAAAGTTCTAGCAATAAGACAAAGAAACTATGATGCAACATGAAAAGGCACAAACAAAAGATTCATGAATAATAATGCTTTGCAAGATGTTTGTTTGTTTCACATAAAGAAAACATAGCATAATAGTATTCACCTTGTCCCTCATAAGTAGAAAAACATAAATGCATAGGACACCTTCAAAGTTCATAAGAGTGACTAGATACAAATAGTTTAAAACAAGCAATATCAAGTTATGCATCAATCAACTAGTCTTGGGACAATGCACATAGAACTAAGAATGGCCACTATGCTCTCAAAGTAGGTGCATAAAGGTAGAAGGTGGAGACTCAATATATAATGGTGGAAGAAAGGCCTTCATAAAAGGAAGTAGGGATTGTCTCATAAAGAGCTTCCAAAAATTATGGAACTTATAGCTTTCAGCTCTCATTGCCCCTATCATAAGCATCTTTAAGGTGATTAAGGTTAAAGTGACACAACTAAGAGGATATGCTTGACAAGTTATAAACCGAAATCTCATGCCCCTTACTTACGAAGACCGATCCTCATGCTACTCAACTTTAGTCACGAGTAAGCTCTTGTCATTGTAACTACATGTGTATCATAAAGAACCGCCAACGGGTCATCAAGACTATTTTCTGGTGCCGTTGCCGGGGTGTGAAGCGCTATTGGAGAGTGGAACTGGTAAAGGAAACTTCTACTGTGAGTATTGTTTACTTCTGCTAGTTGCTTTATTTTTGTTATGGATAATTCGCTGAGTTTCTTATTTGGTAATGCTACTACCACTGCTAAGGTAGTAGATAAGCCACCACCTGCTAAGAATGATGTTTTCAAAATACCTACAAGAATTATTGATTGTGTTATGGATAACTACTATGTTGGGGATGGAACTGTCCATCCCGGTGATCATTTGCTCTTTATACACGAATTATGCGAGTTGTTCAAGTGTGCAGGTATTACTACAGATCAAGGTAAGAAGAAGTTATTCTCATTATCACTGAAAGGAAGAGTTGAGGAATGGTATAAGGTACTGAAGAATGGTCAAGCTCTAGAATGGGAGGAAATAGTGCCTCTCTTTTATTCAAAGTTTTATCCTCCTAGTGAGATTCATAAAGATCGGAATCAAATATACAACTTTTGGCCTCTTGATGGAGAGAGTACAACCCAAGCTTGGGGGAGATTGAAGTTACTAATGCTCAAATGTCCCATTCATGAGCTCCCCAACAATATTATAATCAATAACTTTTATGCAAGGCTCCCTCTACATGACAAGGATTTATTGGATGCTTCTTGTGCTAGATCGTTCACTCGCATGGAAGAAGAAGCTAAATGGGATCTTCTGGACCGTATTCAAGACAATGCTAAAGCTTGGGAGAATGACAAAGGTTGAAAGTCAAGTATGAATTATGATTATGAATGCATTGACTCTTTTATGGGAACTGATGACTTTCAAAATATTAAAAATGCTTATGGTCTAGACTCTCAAGCTATTGCTTCTTATTTTAAGGCTTTTGCTTCCTATATTGAAGTGCCTAAAAATAAGTGGAATAAGTATCATGAACCTTATAAATATGTTGCTAAGTGTGTTCCTGCAAGAAATACTGAAGTTTATACTGCTAATCATGTCTTGCCTGAACTTTATATTGAGAAAATGCCTTTCCCAGTTAAGGTAAAGGAACATTCTATGATAGCTAGTATGGTTAATAAAAGTGCAAATAAAGTTGTTGAACCTGATAAACAAATGGTTGATGAACCTATAATAGAAAATGAGAAAGGCTTTGTTACTAAATATGAAGAAGAGGGTCACACTATCCTTTGTAAGGATACCTCTAATATTGTTTCACATAGTAGTGCTATGAGAGCTAGTATCCCTATGCTTTCTGTTAGAATAAGTGATCATTTCTACGATAGTCCATATGATAGCTATGTTGTCAAATTTATGCATGATACTGAAAGTTATTATGAGAGAGGGAAAAGTGTTCTTGTGTATCTCAATAATATCAAGTTTCCTCGTTTTATGCTGAAAGTTTTTATGTTGCACTTCTTTTGCCTTCCTATGCAAGTAGCTTCTGGTTTCAACAACTTGTTTGTTTACAAAATTCATTTGCATAGGAAGTGGGTTAGACTTAAATGTGTGTATTTTTGCTTCTTAATGCTCTCTTTCACCTCAATTCATATTCTTATGTGTGCATCTTCAAAATTATCATGCCCATCTTAATGGCTATAAAGAAAGAGCTTTTTGGGAGGCAACCCGATTTGTTTTTTCTTTCCGTTTGTTTTTGTTTCTTTGAGTCTTGGAAGTTATTACTTCGGTAATAACCTCTCCTTATCCTTTTTTGTTTGGTTTTTGTGTCAAGATAAACCTCTAATGAGAGAAGTAATATTTGGGGAAGTTGCTGTCCCGAAACAGATTTTTGTGCTTCACCGTAAAAATTCGTGAGAGATCTCTGTATGTCGGATTAAGCTGTAATTGTTTGTGCTTCTGGCCCATGTTGTTATTTAACTTTCGTTAGTTTTGCACTTTTTTATTTGAGCAACAGAAGATTTTTGAAAAAATTGATCTTTACCTGCTGGTCTGTTTTGACAGATTTTGTCACTCTTGCATTTGCTTCTTTATTCGATTTCCTTTTTGAATTATTTTTGGGTTTTTGAAAGGAGTTGCTACAGTAGCTTATGTTTTGATGGTTTTCAGTTGAAGTTGGACTCAAAAGGTTTTATCACTTCATATATACTAATGTTGCGAATGAGAACTGTGTGGAGTTTTGTGTGAAAGAAAATTCCAGGTAGTGGAGATAATGGTGTAATAAGGAAGAGAAGGGTTTTATGACTCAAGTAATAAGTGTATGAAGATGAGATATTGATGTTATTCAAGTGGTGACTCTGGAAGAACTACTAGATACCAAATTCAGAGACCTGCATAGTACGCTTTCAAATAGGTAACAGTTCTGGTAAGAAAAGTTCTGTGAAAATACTATCCAACTATACTTTTGCAGTTTTTAGACAATAAGGAAAGCTACGAAGCGAAAGAGGGACGGAAACGGAGCCTGGGTGGCTCACACAACCCTGTGGCGCGGGCCCTCCCATGGTCGCGCCACCAGGTGGTGAGTCCACCCTGGACTCCGCCTCTGACTCGTTTTCTCCCAGTGCCTTCCTTTTGATATGAAACTTCGTAATATATAATCCCCCAGATCCCCCAAGGTTCATATATCGTGTTTTCGTCATGTTTTTTGTTTCGATCTATTTCTGCGAGGACATACTCTTTGAAGGTTTAGAAGCACAATGGTTTCCGCCAAGGACAAAGGGAAGGAGCCTATGGAAGAAGACCTCCAAGACCCCGGGAAGGAGAAGGAGATCAAGAGTGAAGGTGAAGAGGAGGCAAAGCACACCGGCACTACCGTTGTAAGCATTGGAGTGGTGGCGAACCCTGTCAGGATCAGAAGGACTGCACGGATGTCAACTGGAGGGAAACCTCCGTGTTACTGTTTGGCTCCAAGGAAACCTTCTCCAAGCACCAAGAGTCCCTTCCATACCTTTATCCATAACCATGCAGGAAAAGAAGACTCCAAGAGGGAAGAACGGAAAAAGAATCACAAGAGCTGGGATCCACAATCTGACATGATCATGCACCGCATCAAGCATAACTCGGAGTTGATTCATACCCTCACTTTCGAGATTGAGGACTTGGGGAAATTGATCAAAGAGCTCATCAAGAGGATACCACCACCACCGAAGGAGTATTTCGTCATCAGGTTTGGCATCCCCTTGGTTTGTTCCAAGCTTGGGGGAGTGCCGCGGTATCACATCACTATCTCCTGTCTTTTACCTTTTTAGTAGAGTCATATCATGAATAGAGAATTTATTATGTAGGATGGTTTGCATTATGGAAGTGTCCCCTCTCTCGTTAGATATGTATCCCTTGGTGTGAGTTACCGTTATGGAATATTAATGAGAAGTTCTATCATTTACTCTTTTGCATAGCTTATATTAGTTTTCAATTCGTGGTTATATGATTGATCTTGTTGTTAGTATTGGTATCACTTTGGGATCATTGAGTTAATTTAGTTGGTTTTGGCAAACCTAGCTCGGTCCGTAGCACACTATTTTTGAGAGTTGAATGAAAAAGATAAAAGTACTCTAAAGAAAAAATAAATTTCATCATCTTTCTTTCTTGATTTGCTCATAAGTCTAGTATTCTCTAGTTAAGATCTTTTGTGCTTCCAAGGAAGATTGCATTTTTGTTTTTATCACTTATATGTTTGTTTCCTTCAACTCTTGTACTTGCTACCCAGCCTTGCTAGCCAAAAACCTGTACTGAGAGGGAATTCTTCTCGTGCATCCACTCCTTAAACCAAAACCTTTGCCATTTGTGTCCACCATACCTACCTATTAGCATTATTGCTATTCCAAGTAAATTCTTGTTTTGTCTACCTCCCAAAATAAACTTGTTATGTGAAAATTAGTGATTAAAGCTCTCACAAACTTGATGGCACACATTTAGTTTCTCGCATCTAATAAACTTGAACCATTGTGCTCATCTATGTTGCGTATATGCTTGCGCTCTGTGAGTTGTGAATTAGCAGAACCATGCTGTCACGGGGAATGCTTTCAACATTGCACTGGTACTCTGTACCTAGTTGATATCATGTTCTTTTTTCTATGGATGTCGTTGGTGTCAAATGAAAGGGGAGCTTGTAAGTCCATGGAGTTATGCATGTGTGTTAGAGAAACGCCTGGGCCGCTGGTCTAATCCATGCCGACATGGTGGAAACCTGCAGCGTAACCATAATGAGCATCTATGAAGCATTCTTCTTATAAAAAAGAGTCCGATATTGAGAAAAAGAGAAAAAGAGAAAAAGGAGATTATGAAAAGAGGAAAGAGAGAAAAAAGCACCATATTCCCATGGTAAATAAGAAGATTGCTGAGATGCTTGTTGTCTGCTAGCCTTGTCATCTTGATATGGGGATTCTTCCGTATCATCGGGCAAGGGGTACCCCGTTGGTGGTTCTCTATGATACACATATGCTTACGATGACAAGAACTTACCGGTGACTAAACTTGAGTAGCATGAGGAGCGACCCTCGTATTCAAGGGACATGAGATTCTCAATTTACAACTTGTCAATGCATATCCTCGTATTTGATCACTTTAACCTTAATCACCTAAAGATGCCTATGATAGGGGCAATGAGATATGAAATCTAGTAAATATCATAATTTTTGGGAGCTCTTTATGAGACTTGCAATGCCTGCTTCCCTCTGCGAAGGGCCTTTCTTTTTTACTTTGTAGTTGAGTCAGTAAACCTTTTCCCTTCTATCTCAGCAAGTATTTTGAGTTGTTGTGTTTCATTCATTCATATGATGATTTATTCAATCATGTTTCTTATGTTCCTTGTTTTGCACATTGCTGTTATCTTGATGTTTACTACTTTGAAAGCTATCATTGAAAACCAGTTATTTGTGAACTCCAGCAAATTATCAACTATTCTTCGAACAAGAGCTAAGTTTGCCATTACCAATTATGATTCACTTTATGTATCTTTATTGTGATTCCTTTACTCATTGCAAGTTAAGTTATATAATAGTGAGTTGTCTTCTATTATGATCTATGTATTGATGAATGTGATGCTTCTTGTCCGTATTATTTTATCGACTCTTCACTCCATAAACCTCAGGTCATGTTTATTGAGTTCAGTTTCGCTTGGGGACAAGTGAAGTCTAAGCTTGGGGGAGTTGATACGTCCATTTTGCATCACTATTCTATGTCATAATTCACTGTTATTCATTGATATATTTCGTATTGAGAGGTGATACTTATGTTATTTCATCTGTTTTTGCATGGTTGATGACTTTTGGAGCATGGACCGCTGCAGTCAGGATTCTGATGGAAAAGGTGTTGTTTGGAGGCAAAATTCGCGAAGATCAGAAAATCTGGGAAAATATACGGAAAATCCTATTTTTCCAAAAGACGAAGGAAGCCAGAAGGGGGGCTGGAGATGGGCCATAGGGGGCCCACACTACCCCCTGGCGCGAGCCAGCCTAGGCCGCACCACCTGGTGGTGTGGCCACCCCAGTCCACCCCTGGCACTCCCCTCTGGCGTATATATTCCTCCCGAAACCCTAAGACTAGGGGAGTGACCACAGAAAGATTCCGCCACCTATGTGGGGCGGAAAACACCGAGAGAGAAAGATCTCTTCGACAGACAGATTTCTGCTAGGGGAATTCCTTCCTGGAGAGGGGAGATCGTCGCCATCAACACCACCATCAAGCTGGACTTCTTCGGGATCATCATCATCATCATCACCACCATCATCACCATCAACACCCTCATCACCATCTCCATATTGCTGTAACAATTGAGTTGAATCTTGCATAGTTCATAGGGGAAACTTTCCCGGTGTTGATTACTCTTTGTAGTTGATGCTATTGAGTGAACCATTGAATTATTGTTTATGTTCAGATTATTATACATCATTATTCTATCTCTGATCATGATCCATATGATGTCTTGTGAGTAGTTCATTTTGTTCTTGAGGACATGGGAGAAGTCATGTTGTTAGTAGTGGAGTTGTGTTGAGAAAGATTCAATGGTTTGATATTTAAGTTGTGGTGTACTTCTTCTAGTGGTTTCATGTGAATGTCGACTACATGACACTTCACCTATATGGGCCTAGGGGAATGCATTGTGTATTTAGCTACTAATCGTAGGGGTTGCCAGAGTGGCAGAAACCTGAACTCCCGTTAGGAAACCATTGCACAAGGGACGTAAGGGTCTTAGAGTTTAAAGCTGTGGTTAGGTTTCTACCTTAATTACTTTCTTGTACTTACGGATGTTTGCAAGGGGTATAATCACAAGTATGCATTAGTCCTAGGAAGGTCGGTACATTAGCACAGGTTCACCCACACAACACTTAGCAAGCTAAAGAAGATTAATCAACTATATGAAGCGAAAGCACTTGACAGTCTTCCCATGTGTCCTCGAGAACATTTGGTCATCTTAAGTAATACAACCGGCTTGTCCTTTGCTGCATAAAGGATTGGGCCACTTGCTGCATTCATTCCTATTGTCTTTTGTTTACTCGTACTTTGTTTACTTGCTTTATCAAAAAAAACCTAAAAATCCGTTTGCTAAGTATTTGCAGAGAATTCCTGATCCATACCACTAGCCGGCACCTTCTGCTCCTCGTTGGGTTCGACACTCTTACTTATCGAAAATACTGCGATACACCCCCTATACTTGTGGGTCATCATGAACGCATGGCGGAACAGGAGAAGCGGGAGAGATCCAGGAGGGGTGTGTCCAAGAGGAAGGGCAAAGAGCCCAAGATCAACTATAAGGCTATGGACCCTGTCACTTATTCCTCTATCCGTCACCGTGATTTGTTTGCAGAGCTGCCAGGTGATTCTGAGCTGGGGGATTCTCGCTTTTGGTGTGCTGAACATAAAGGGATCTATGAAGATGTGTATGCCAGGCTGAACATTAGGCCTACGCACCCGCTGGTTCTTGCTGAGGCTCTGGAGAAGCCCCACCTTGTGGATGCAATGTTTGTGGCTGAGCGGATGGGGCTGCACCATCTCATGGATCTTCAGTGCTCATATTACTCTAAGGTGGTAAAGAAGTTCTTTTCCACGTTGGTTATTTGTGGAGATGAGCATCGCACTATGAAGTGGATGACTAATGACCGGCCTATGACTGCTGATTTCCATGTGTTTGGTGAGGTTCTTGGATACTCTTTCCGCAGCAGGGATAGGGCCAGTGGCCACCGCATCATCACACAGCTGAAGCCCAACAAAGATGCAGCTCTCTCTCCTTGCACAGTAGACAATGGCATTGTGGGCACTCTTGATGGTCTTCCTCCTACCTATGCTGCCTTAGTGGGCCTCTTCCATGACTCCATCACTCCGAGTGGAGGCAACAATGATAGCATCCGTGGTCACCTTGTCCAGCTCCTTCAATTCTCTCATGAGGTTGCCTCGTGCGAGGATGAGTCTGTGCAGTACAAGCTGGATGTGATGGACTTCATCTACCATGAATTGACTGATGCTATGTTCAACCGTCTGTCCATTCCCTATGCACCCTATATTATGATGCTCATCAGGCACCTGCTTCCCTCTGAAGATTTCAACATTGATGTTGTGCATAAGGTGAAGAATATCTACAACAAGGCTCGGAAGACCTCTCACCCCTCTTCTGCTCCTGAGGCTCTTATGAGGGATGCTCGCAGGCCTCCGGTGCCTCCCAATGCTCGTGAGATCAAGCAGCTGAACTGGTTTTAGCGCCACAATCTTTGCATGGGCGTGGACACACGCAAGGGACAGTATGAGGCCTACAAGCAGTGCCATGAGTTGGCTCACTCTCAGCAGCTCATCCTTCACCATGTGACTGGTGCCTTTGGTGACCCCCCGGCTCGTACTCCTCCCACACCATATGCCCGGTGGAACTCCTCTTCAGGGCTGAACTATGGAGAGCTAGAGCGTCACTTGTTTCCTTCTGCGCCCACCGCTGATGATGAGGACGATGACACTGAGGAGCTTGAGGATGAAGATGATGATGGGAACGAGGACAAGGACGAGGACGAGGACTTCGAGTGATTCCTTGGGGCGCTAGCATCGCTCTTCTTCCTTTTTGGCGTCTCGATGCCAAAGGGGGAGAAATAGTTCTATTAGGATTTCGAGGATTTGCATGGGTCGGGCACAAGCATTTGCACTTTTCGTTTGTCGTTTTCTTTGTTGTGTCCATTTAGCGTTAGACTTTATTTGTGGTTTGTGGTGTGTTTGGGACTTTATGTTGGTGGACGTCTAGATTTATCTCATGGTTTATGCCTATGGATTCATTTACTCATATCCTATTGTGCTGGTAATCTATCTCAAGGAAGTCGCATATATTGGTTATCACGTTGATAATTGTGAATATTTCAAGGACACCTCTCTCATTATCTTGGTGGTATAATTATGGTATTTATATTTCAATGGAATAGACTTTCACCTACTTGTGTGCATTTGTATTCAAATGCAAATCTCTAATATGCACACATTGAGGGGGAGTCTCTTCCATGTTTTGTTGGTGGTCTTTTAATTCTTCTTGCAAATCCTAGTATTGTCATCTAACACCAAAAAGGGGGAGATTGAAAGAACAATTCATGATTTCCCAGGTTTTGTGTGTTAGATAACAATACCATGGATAATTCTAATGTGCACTAAGTGTTGAAGGAAGTTTTGAGAGTTTTGGGGGCCGGATTATCCGCCCCCATCATGGGACGGATAATCTGGCCAGACCACCTTGGGCAAAGATGGCTCTGCGCAAGTCTCTGTCTGGGGGCAGATTTTCCCCCGGAAAATTCCGACTCTGGGGCGGATTTTCTCCCTGGACCGGATAATCCGGCCCTCTGGTTGGGGTGGATAATCTGGCCTCAGGGAAATCGGCCAAGTGAGCTCCTGCGCAAGCTTCTGTCTGGGGGCGGAATTTCCCCCGGATATTTCGTGGCTATGGCAGATTTTTCTAGCAGCCGGATAATCCGGCCTTTCCCTAGGCCGAATAATCTAGTCCCCAGAAGAAAGTGTGAAGGGCAAGTCTGCGTGAGCTTCTGTCCGTGGCCGGTTTTTGTGCCGGATAATCCGAGTCTAGGGCGGAGTTTTCCTCAAGCCGGATAATCCGGCCCTCGAAAGCTTCAACGGCTAGGTTTTGGAAGGGGTATAAATATCCCTTGTTCCCCAACAAGCAGAACTCTTGATTCATTTGAAATTGTTCAAACCCTTTGCAAGAGCTCCCATTCTAGATCTCCCACTTCAACCACCCGAAGGCTTTGATCTTTGGGGGAATTGAAGGAGGAGAGAATCATCATCGTCATCACGAATCAATTGCATCAACTCCTCTCCATTAATTTGGAGAAATCCCGGATCTAGTATTCTTGTCAATATCTAGATCTTGTTCCTTGTTATTGATAACTTGTTCTTGTGGCAGCTTGTTGTCATTTCGGGAGCCTCCAAGTTGATTGTGGAGTTGTGCCCCGCTAGTTGTGTAAAGGCGCCGGTACCCACCTCGAAGGGTCCCTATAGTGGAAAGGTGGATCAGGCCTTTGGTGGCGGGATCCATCAGAGAACAGGGTGAGGCCTATTGTGGCGTGGTGGTCTTAGTACCGCCCACCCCTCCAACGCAGACGTACTTCCCTTGACAAGGAAGAACTGCGGTAAAACAAATCATGCGTCTCCGCGTGTGAAATGATATTATTTTCTCCTTATGTTTTTGGTGCTGATGACAACTCCTTTTGTGGTTTAACCGTCTGTCCATGTTTCAGGGCTTATCTTCGGTCATGCTTGTGGATGGACTTTTCTCGAGGAAGATCTTGTAGTCAATATCGCTTATTTTCACTTTCTCTTGCTTTATATTTTAGGCTACCATACTATCAAGAGGGAGTCCATCTAGGAAGGTTGTGGGAAATCAACATTTCATGCACAGACCATATATGCACCTCCACAGCCATCCCAGTTTTCTCGTGAGAGAGTGTTTCCTGCAGAGTTGGTGGTTTTTCTGCCCTGACCGGTTGTACCGGCTAGGCGGTGGTAGTACCACCCAAGGGGTTTTCCCAGGGCTATTCGGGCAGAACTTCCGACTGAAGTTCCAGTCCTAATTCCGACGAGGCAATTTTCGGTTCAGTAAGACTTCTGTCTAACTTTTCCTATTTGTCGGAACTAGGACCGGTTTTTGGCTCGGTAGTACCGGCCCGACCAGCGTCTGCCCCCTGAGCGGTAGTACCGCCATTCCTGACTGGTAGTTCCGGCCACCCTCGGTCACCGGTAGTTCCGGGGTCCAGTTCCGGACCCAGTTCCAACGCTGGGCAGTGCGGGTCAGATGTCCTTCTGCCTCGCACTGTCTATTTGTTGGTAATAGGGGCAGAACTAGGACCGGTACTTCCGGCCAGCCCTATGGGTCCACCACAGGTCTTTCTGACCGTTGCGTGGCCTTTGCTGGGCCGCTGGTGGCTCGCCCACCCGGTCCGCCACCGGTAGTACCGATGGTGTCGGGGCTGGGCAGAATATGCCCGTTTGAAGGTGGCCTATTTAAGGCCCCTTCTTCCTCCTCCCACCTTATCTCTTCATTTTCTCTCTCCACCATTTTCACAAGAGCTTGCTTGCCTAGATCTCTCTCCCCACCCACTTAAATCTCTTGATCTTTTGAGGATTGGGAGAGGTGACCTAGATCTACACCTCCACCAAAGGAATCTTGATTTCCCCCACTCATCCTTCGTGGATTTTGTTACTCTTGGGTTCTCGGAACCCTAGACGGTGTAGGGCATCCTTGGAGCTGGGGCATTTGTTGTGAAGCTCCGTGGTGTCCTTGAGGGCCTTCAATTGAGTTGTGAAGCTTCCCCTCAAACTCGTTGTAAAGGTTTCGGTTGGCGCCTTCAAGGTCACCGGTTAGTGGATTGTGAGGCCACCTTTGTGGTGGTGCTCACCGAAGAAGAAGGTGAGGCCTTTGTGGCGCTTGGGTGACCTTGTGTGGCCCCGACACCTCTCCAACATAGACGTAGCTTCCTTGGAAGTGAACTACGGGAATTACATCTCCGTGTCCCCTTGCCGGTTCTTTCGCTCCACTCCTTTACTTCCTGCAATTACTCTCTCGTGCACTTGTTGTGTTGCTTGCAATTTAGGATTTTCACGTAGTTGCATCTAGAGTGAATTTTACTTTGCTAAGCCTTAAAAGTGCGATAAAAGATTAAAATTGGTAGTCTCCTATTCACCCCCCTCTAGTCGACCTAAGTTGGGCCTTTCAATTGGTATCAGAGCCTCGACTCTTTCTTCAGGCTTAACCGCCTAAGAGACAATGGCCGACGAAGAGGGAAGTGTGGGTGCAGCCACCATGAACTTGGCCTCCATGGATGACCTCAATCGATTGGAGACATCTATGATGACCAAGTTTGAGGAAATGATGACCCTTTTGCAATCCCTGAAGCCTACCCCCATGCTAGAAACCCCTCATGATGCATCTCTTGCTGCCGAAGCCCCCTCCGCTCCCGTGCAAGTGGTTGCCCCTGGGGTGATTCCCGCGGCAACCCCAAAATACTTGGGCTTAGCCTTTGTGGCTCAAACCACCAAGCCCCAAGTGAGAGCACCGATGGGCTAGGTGACTCCTCCTCCAAAGAGGACGAAAGGGAAAAGGATTACTCGGCGGTACCACCACCGTTCAAGTACGCACCGGACCCTCCCATTCTCGTGCCGCACATCATACCACAAGGAGCACCTCCCATGCTAGATACTTCTAACTTTTCCAATTGGCAATATCTAATGCAATCTCATATTTCCAGCTCTTCTATTGAATTGATGAGGATTGTGGAGGAAGGTTTCTCTCCATATGATGCTAAGAACTTGACTCAGGCCGAGGTCGTGGACAAGCAACTCAATGCCACTGCTTTGGGTATGATTCAAAAGGCATTGACCCCCAAGGACTTTGCTCACATTCGCCAATTCTCCACCGCCAAAGAAGCTTGGGATCATCTCACTGAGTTGTATATTGGGAATGCGAGCATTCAAAGCTCCAAGTTTGATGAAGTCAACAATGAGTCCGATGGCTTTGCAATGCAAGATGATGAGACACCCGAAGACATGTATCATCGGCTCAAGGTTCTTTGTTGTACCATGAGGGACCTCAGAGCCACCTATGTTGATGACAAGTTCATGAAGAGGAAGTTTGTTCAAGCTCTTCTTCCCTTTGAGGAACAAAAACTCAACTCTATCAAGGGGAGAAGTAACTACCATACCATGTCCTCTCAAGAGGTGCTGAGTGAAGTTATTGCCATGACCATTGCCAAGAAGAATGCGGAGTCAACTCGTGCTCGTGCTTATGTGTCTCAAAAGTTGAACCTTGCCTTGAAATCTCAAGTGGTGGAAGTTGATGAAGGCGACAACTCAAGTGAGTGGTCTCAAGAGGACATCAAATATGCTTTCAATGAGAACTTGGCTCTAGCATCAAGGGCATTTTGGAACAAACCGGGCATGAAGTCAAGGTCAAGGGACAACCCAAGATTCAACTCAACCATGAAGGTTCCAAAGGCTAGATCTTGCTACAATTGCAACGACAAGAGTCACTTTGTAGCTCAATTCCCCTTCGAGAATAGAGAAGACAATGTAGGCCGCCTTATTCGCAAGAGCAAGCCAAGACCTCCTCATCCCTTGAACAAGAACTTCCACAACAAGAACCTTCCTAACAAGGAAAGGGCGATGGTGGTCCATGAAGAGTACTTCTCGGGCGATGATGATGATGTTGAGAATGAAGGTCAAGGTGGAGAGATCATGGGGGTTGCCGCTATTGCTACTTCATCTACTCCACGAGTGTCTCTCTTCAACTCTCCAAATGAGAACATCACCAACCGCAACCAAAAGTGTCTCATGGCTAAGGCCACCGAGGTAACTCCCTCTTAAAAGTCCTCCCCAAATGAACTTCCCTTGCATGATCTAGAAGGTTTAGAAGTTAAGAAAGAGATGGTAAGCATGTGTGAATCCATGAAGCATCTAGATGAAGATACTAGAATTTTCTTTGAAACACTTGTAAACCAACTTGACCATGCTAGAGAAATGCTAGATGAGAAAGAAGAAGTTATTGACATGTTAGGTAAAAATGAGAGAGAGGCCGCCGATGAGATTGCCTCTCTATCTCAATCCCTTGAAGATGAACATAACATGAGAATAACTCTTGAGGAAAGTGTGGCTAAACTTGTTTATGACCATAATGCCTTCATATCGCAACTTGTTGAAGAACAAGACTCCATATGAAGTTTTCACCGGTCGCAAGCCAAATGCCAAGTATTTCCGGGTGTTTGGATGTAGATGCTTCCTTCTCAAGAAAGGTGTCCTCTTATCAAAGTTTGAATCTAGGGCTCAAGAAGGGATCTTTGTTGGGTACTCAAATCAATCCCATGCCTATCGAGTCTACAACAAAGCAACGGGAAGGGTTGAAGAATCTAGCAATGTTGAGTTTGATGAAGACCATGAGTCTCTTGTGCGGCAAGATGGTGTTCGTGATCCAAGTGATGAAATTCCTCCCCAAGCCATAAGAAGAATGGGTGTGGGTTTCTTCCACCCCATTGAGGATCCCCTTGTGGCCGAAGGAGAAGGACCAAGCTCCACTCCAGCGGAGCCTTCACTCTCACAAGACCATCTTGCACCTCAAGGTAAACTTATTGCTTCTCAAGATTCTCCAAGCTCTTCTCGAGATCTTCATGTTCATGACTCTCCAAGATCAAGTCTACTTCAAGTCGATCAAGCTCCACCCCTCCAAGGTAGTGAAGCTCCGCATGTCAATGACACTCAAGGTCAAGTTGAAGAAGGTCAAGTTGACAATGACCAAGGCCAAGCAAATGTCTCTCTGCCAAATGATGTTGTCTCTCCCTCAGTTGATGTTGATGAAGATAGTGATCAAGTTCGTACATATAGTCAAGGAGGGGACTCGAACCGTGGTGATGATCAAGTGGTTGCTCAAGAATCTCGTCTTGAGACCCAAGCTCGCCGTCAAGCATACCGTCTTGCCAAGCTCATCAAAGATGTCCATATCCTTGATAATGTTTATGAATATTTCAATAGGGGCTCCACTACTAGGAGACAACTAACCTCTTTTAGTTCTCATCATGCGTTTATTTCTCATGTTGAGCCCCAAAAGGTCTTCGAAGCTCTTGAAGATGATGATTGGCTCGATGCTATGAATGAAGAACTCCACAACTTCAAGAGAAACAAGGTGTGGACACTTGTGAAGAGACCCAAAGATTGTCAAAATGTGATAGGGACCAAGTGGATCTTCAAGAACAAGAGAGAGGCAAATGGTATAGTTGTCCACAACAAAGCAAGGTTAGTTGCCCAAGGATACTCTCAAGTTGAGGGCATAGACTATGGTGAAAATTATGCTCCCGTTGCTCGTCTAGAATCCATTCGCATGCTTCTTGCTTATGCTACCCATCATAACTTCAAGTTGCAACAAATGGATGTTAAGAGTGCATTTCTTAATGGTCCCTTAAAAGAATTGGTGTATGTCAAGCAACCTCCGGGCTTTGAGGACCCCCTCTTCCCAGACCATGTCTACAAACTCGATAAGGCACTATATGGTCTCAAGCAAGCCCCACGTGCATGGTATGAGTGCCTTAGAGAGCTCTTGTTAGACTGTGGTTTCAAAGTAGGCCTCATTGATCCCACTCTTTTTACTAAGAAAGTTGGAGGAAACTTGTTCATTTGCCAAATCTATGTTGATGACATTATTTTTGGGTCTACTAACAAAGCTTTCAATGAGGATTTTGCTAAGCTCATGACCGACCGCTTTGAGATGTCTATGATGGGAGAGTTGGAATTCTTTCTTGGCTTCGAAGTTAAACAGTTGAGGAATGGGACTTTCATCAACCAAGCTAAATATGCCCAAGATATGCTCAAGAAGCTCAACCTTGATCAAGTAAATGGAGTCAAAACTCCCATGCCCACAAAGGTTAATCTTGATCTTGATCCCAAGGGTAAGGATGTGGATCAAAAGCTTTATCGCTCGATGATTGGTTCTCTACTCTATCTTTGTGCATCTCGACCGGATATTATGTTGAGTGTGGGTATGTGTGCAAAATTCCAAGCTGCGCCAAAGGAAAGCCTCATGGTGGCGGTCAAGAGAATCTTTCGATATTTGGTTCATACCCCTAACTTTGGGCTGTGGTACCCAAAGGGGGCCAGCTTTGACCTCATTGGTTACACGGATCCGGATTGGGCAGGAGACAAAGTGGAGAGGAAGTATACCTCCGGTGCTTGTCAATTTCTTGGGAGGTATTTGGTGAGTTGGTCCTCGAAGAAGCAAAACTACGTGTCTTTGTCCACTGCCGAAGCTGAGTACATCTCCGCCACGAGTTGTTGTGCTCAATTGCTATGGATGAAGCAAACCTTGAAGGATCTTGGACTCTCTTTCATCAAGGTGCCACTTCTTTGTGACAACGAGAGTGTTATTGCTATTGCTCACAACCTGGTTCAACACAACAAGACCAAGCACATTGAGATTTGTCATCATTTCATTCGGGATCATGTTGCTAGAGGAGACATTTATTTGGAGTATGTTCCCACCAAGGCCAATCTTGCGGATCTTTTCCCAAAGACACTTGATGAAGCAAGGTTCCGGGAGTTGAAGCATGGGCTAAATATCATTGATTCAAGCAACGTGGCTTGAGTATCTTGCGCACCTACCCAGATCTCAAAGAATATCTTGTTTGGGTGTACGCATGGTTTTAGGGGGAGTGTGGTTCCTCATATGAACCAACACTCCTCCTATTATGCACAAACTAATGTATTCATTCTCTATGGTCTCTCAAGGAGACAAAATGAGCTTAAATGATGAGTTTTGGTAATGAATCCAAGATACATCTTCACGGTTTCAAGCCAAATATACTCATATATGGTGGCCTAGGCCACCGACATTGTTTTGTTTGGCTCGTAGTCCTTTTGAGTTTTATTCTTTTTGTTGGATCTGTTTTTGTCGTTTCTTCACAGTTTGTGTCTTTTTCTCCAAGTTTTTCTTTCTCCTTCCCTAGACCATCTTTTGCACAAGGTCATTTCCTCTTGGCAATCAAAATATGGAGCTCGTTTTTTGGGAATCATCGGTAGTTCCGGTCGGAACTGGTACTACCGGTCAGGGCCAAATCTCTCAGAAATTTCGCCCTGATCAAAATTACCACTCTCTCCTGAACATCCGATGCCGTCGGTAGTTCCGGCCCCTGGCCGGTACTACCGGTCGAGCGGGGCCCCTTTAAGTGACGGGCCAGGGAGGCACATGGTCTTCTTCCCCATTTGCTTCTCCCTGACCCCATCTTAACAACCCTCTTCCCCAAGAAGCACTCCACGGTGTCGCTCCGGCCACACCGATTCCAGCCGTCCCTCCTAAGATCGGCTCCGTGGGATTCTTCCCCTCCTCGATTCCCCGCCATGGACCCTGGTGTTTGCTCCTCTCATACTCCATTCATGGATATCTGGACACTTTTTGTGCTTGAGTAGGACATGCCATGTCTAGGGCCCTTCTTTGGCTAGAACTGCTATGGGAGATCTTGGTAGGGCTAGGATTAGACTTTAGACTTGTTTGCCTCAGTACGTTATCAAGTTTTCATCAATTCGTGCATCAAGTTTCGTAGATCTGTGATTTCCAGTCGAACTGCCCTGCTCGTGCCCTGACCGGTACTACCAGTGCAGCTCCGTCGGTACTACCGGCGTGGTCCTCTCACCGGTACTACCGCTGAGGGCATGACCGGTACTTCCGGTGCGCCCCGTGCCACCGGTAGTTCCGGCCACCAGGTGGAACTTCCGATGCACCAGTTGTTTGATGTTTGCCTATGTACTGTGTCAATCCAGTCTAGCTATTTTCTTTTTTTGTTCGACCTTGTGCACTTATCCTCGATTTCCTCCTTTCTATTTGCTTTTCTCTCAGGGCAAGGGGTTCCCGTGGCAGATCCAAGCAGTCTCGTGCTCCCTCTCGTGGACCGTCAAAGATTGATGAGGATGATATGGAGGTTATGCGCCCTCCCAGTCAGACTGCTCGTCAGAAGGCTGCAGCTGAGCGTCGTGCTGCTGCTGCGGAAGGTAAAAGGCCTGTTCTGGCAAGTCAAAATAAGACCACCTCTGGACCTGATTCAAGCAAGAAGAAGATCTCCTCTTGGCCGTAGCTTGCTTATGAGGAGTTTCGCAAGATTGATCCCTACATTGTTCCATGTGACCGCCTGGCTCAGGATCCTTTCTTCCACACCATGCGTCAAGTTGAGATCTATTATGAGGTTTATGCTACCAAGAAGAAACATGTCTGTGCCCCTCAGAAACACATCAACATTGCAAAGATGGAGAGCAACCCTGAGTACTTTGGTGAAGCACTCGATATGTGCAGGACGTTTGGGCTAATCAAGCTTATGCAACACCATGAGAACTTTGATGAGATGGCCATTGCTCAGTTCTATTCAACCCTCTACTTTGATACTGACCCTGTTGATCGAACCATGAAGTGGATGACTCATAACAAGTATATGTCTGCTAAATGGTCTGAGTTTTCCACCCTTCTTGGCTAACCTATTCAGGAAGGCCATCGTGCCAATGGGTGGTGGGTGCATAGGGGGAAGGCCTCCGTGCCGGAAGTTCTTGAGCCACTTTACATTGAGGGCTGGGGCGTAAATGGAAATGTTGCCCATCTCCTTCCCACCTATGACATCATGAGCAAGGTCTATCAGAACACTATTGCTCCCAAGGCTGGTAACTTCGATCAGCTTCATGCTTTCTAGATTGATCTCCTATATCAGACTTACCGCCACAGAAACTCTCATGAGCCCCTTGATGTTATGGATTATATGTTTGAAGAAATCTGGTCCACAATGATTGATAAGAGGTCTTGTCCATATGCTCCATACATCTAGACTCTCATCAATGCCAAATGGAGGGAGGCAACAGACTCTATCTACCCTCAGGATGCTCTCACTATCCATGAGGAAAAGACTCTCCGTGTGATGAAGCACAAGATACCTCGCTCTCAGGCTGAAAAAGAAGTTGCTGCTGCAAGGGCTGCTAGTGATGCTAGTGATGGGGACTGTGCTGAGGCTTCTCCTCCACCCCATCTTGTGAGACAGCCCTCTTGGGTAAAGAAGCTGCTGAAGAAGGTTAAGAAGGCTTTCTGCTTCATTCAGGACCGTGAGTATCAGTCCTATGTTGCTCAGAGGTACAGTGTTCGCCGAGAGAAGGCCATCATGAGGAAGCTTGACATTGTTGTGTCACCAGAGTCCAGCTCCGTCACCGCACCCAAGGATGAGTGGGTCAACACACATTGCAGGTGGACTGATAGTGATGACGAGCCCGAGATATCCAGTCAGTTTCCGCCCGCTTGGAACAATGCCTCTTGGGACCCCGAGCCGCCTCCTCCGTTCGTTGGTGGGTGGGGCGCGTAATTTTTCTACTTTATCCCTTTTTGGCATCTTGATGCCAAAGGGGGGGAGAAAGTGCTCCGTTAGGATCACGGGATTTGCATGGGTTGTGCCACGAGCTCGCTCTTTCTTTGATCTTTTTATGCTCGTGCACACTTTATTCCGTTATGTATGTTTGTGGACCTCCGTTATTGTCTGTGGACCTCTTGTATGGTTGCTACTTTGTTGGTGAGTCTATGTGTTAAGGTATCTTTGTGGTATTCTTATGAGGATTTATGGTGGACTATTCTCAGTTATCCAATCTTTGTTTCACCACCATAGTTTTGTGCAAGGTATGAGTTCCACTCTTTTCTCATTTACTTCCTTACACCCTTGATTGGACTATCTCGTTTGGGAGAGCTCTCTCCCATGTCTTTAGGGGGAGCCTCTCTCTCTCCTTTTTTTTGTTTTACTTCCTGTTATCCTCTGTGCAAATCTTGTGGGGTTGTCACCAAGCACCAAAAAGGGGGAGATTGAAAGGATATTATTTTCTCCTTATGTTTTTGGTGCTGATGATAACTCCTTTTGTGGTTTAACCGTCTGTCCAAGTTTCAGGGCTTATCTTTGGTCGTGCTTGTGGATGGACTTTTCTCGAGGAAGTTCTTGTAGTCGATAGCGCTTATTTTCACTTCCTCTTGCTTTATATTTTAGGCTACCGTACTATCAAGAGGGAGTCCATCTAGGAAGGTTGTGGGAAATCAACATTTCATGCACATACCATATATGCACCTCCACAACCATCCCAGTTTTCTCGTGAGAGAGTGTTTCCTGCAGAGTTGGTGGGTTTTCTGCCCTGACCGGTAGTACCGCCCAAGGGGTTTTCCCAGGGCTATTCGGGCGGAACTTCCGGCTGAAGTTCCGGTCCTAATTCCGACGAGGCAATTTTCGGTTCAGTAAGACTTCTGTCTAACTTTGCCTATTTGTCAGAACTAGGACCGGTTTTTGGCTCGGTAGTACCGGCCCGACTAGCGTCTGGCCCCCTAAGCGGTAGTACCGCCATTCCTGACCGGTAGTTCCGGCCACCCTCGGTCACCGGTAGTTTCGGGTCCAGTTCCGGACCCAGTTCCGACGCTGGGCAGTGCGGGTCAGATGTCCTTCTACCTTGCACTGTCTAGTTATCGGTAATAGGGGCGGAACTGGGACCGGTACTTCCGGCCAGCCCTATGGGTCCACCAACAGGTCTTTCTGACTGTTGTGTGGCCTTTGCTGGGCCGTTGGTGGCTCGCCCACCGGTACTACCGGTCCGCCACCGGTAGTACCGATGGTGTTGGGGCTGGGCAGAATATGCCCATTTGAAGGTGGCCTATTTAAGGCCCCTTCTTCCTCCTCCCACCTTATCTCCTCGTTTTCTCTCTCCACCATTTTCACAAGAGCTTGACTTGCCTAGATCTCTCTCCCCACCCACTCAAATCTCTTGATATTTTGAGGATTGGGAGAGGTGACCTAGATCTACACCTCCACCAAAGGAATCTTGATTTCCCCCACTCATCCTTCGTGGATTTTGTTACTCTAGGGTTCTTGGAAGCCTAGACGGTGTAGGGCATTCTCGGAGCTGGGGCATTTGTTGTGAAGCTCCGTGGTGTCATTGAGGGCTTTCAATTGAGTTGTGAAGCCTCCCCTCAACCTCGTTGTAAAGGTTTCGGTTGGTGCCTTTAAGGTCACCGGTTAGTGGATTGTGAGGCCACCTTTGTGGTGGTGCTCACCTGAGAAGAAGGTGAGGCCTTTGTGGCGCTCGGGTGACCTTGTGTGGCCCCGACACCTCTCCAACGTAGACGTAGCTTCCTTGGAAGTGAACTACGGGAATTACATCTCCGTGTCCCCTCGCCGGTTTTTTCGCTCCACTCCTTTACTTCTTGCAATTACTCTCTCGTTCACTTGTTGTGTTGCTTGCCATTTAGGATTTTCACGTAGTTGCATCTCTAGTGAATTTTTCTTTGTGCTAAGCCTTAAAAGTGCGATAAAAGATTAAAATTGGTAGTCTCCTATTCACCCCCCTCTAGTCGACCTAAGTTGGGCCTTTCAGCATGCTTCACTTCGATTTACCCATTTCTCTTCCACTCGCTCTTTACTCGCTAGTAGATAGGTTTGCATATAGGGAAATTCCACCTAATATTTTATCTAGAGAATTTACCCTTTGTGTTAAGCCTAAAATTGAAAAAGCATTAAAATTTGAAGTAACACCTATTCACCCCCCTCTATGTGCCCATCGATCCATTTCAGCCGTTGCTTGTTGGCTATTCCCAATGCCAGGGGAAGATGCTATGTTTTAGGTCTGGCTCTAGCCCGAGCTCCAGGGGTGGTGGTTTCCGGTCTGGGTGAAAGCTTTGCAGGACCTCGGTCCCTGCCAACGATGATGACGCGTTCTTGCGCCATTCACCTTCTTGGAGGCGTCGCTGCAAGACCCCCCTCCTTTGGCTCCTTAGGTTCTACTAGGTTGTTGATCTGGCGTTGAGTTCTCCATGGGTTACAGTCTCGATGTGGTGGAGGCATGTTGGTGCGGACTTGGTCAAGATTTCTCCGGTGCATCTTAGACCAAGCTGGCGCTCTGGCTTGACGCTTTCTGTGCTGTCTTTTGTTGTGTTCTGTGGTAGGCACTCTGGGCGCGTGTGTTGTAACTCGTGTTGTAACTCCTAGCCGGTTGTTGGCTTCGTTAATTCAAAGCCGGGCTCATTTCGAGCCTTCTGTCTAAAAAAACTACACCCTCCTCCCCCCGCAGCCACCGCCACCAAATTCAACTGAACTGTTAGTGCAACGTGTTTCCTTTTTTGTGTAAAAGATCTGTTGATATATTAGTAATAATCAACGATAGTACAGAGTGCCTCAAAATAATAAAACTTACAGATAGGTTTCTAGACCACCTAGCGACGATTACATGCACCGGAGCGAGCCGAAGGCACGCCGTCCTTGCTCCACTATTGCCTGAGCCAGACAAAACTTGTCGTACTAAGCAAACGGGAAATCATTGTGTTAAATTCTCAAAGGACCAACGTACAATAGCAATAACCATCATCAAACACGAAAATCAACACGAACACAGGGCCATACCTGAAACTACAATAATGAACAGAAAAATCAACTAGATCCCAGGAAATCCACCATAGCGATAATAGGACATGAAGAACTTCATTTTGCCTTCAGAATGACGATATGCTACACCATCTCAAAGAAGACACACAAAAATTTAAAGCAAGATACGGTAACCCTCCAGCCAACAAGAAGCAGATACGCCGTGTCACCACCAGAAGAAGATACCGGAAAAATTACGGAGTACAACAAAAAAGAGAGACCCTTCCATCAGCAGGAGGCTAAGATCCATCGCACCTCCGAGGGGATTGAAGGGCTAAGGGCTATTTGTAATTTTTATTACTTTTGGGTCTATTTGTACTATTATTGATAGTTATTAATAGATTTGTGGAATTTCGGAAAAAAAAAGGCTATGAATCTAGCAAATCCCTGTACTGAAATCCTCTATAAATACGCTGCAAAAGTTGGAGCTCACCAGCAAGAAAGAAAAACATAAAACACAAAAGAATAAGAGCCGATAGGCGCACTCATGGAGGCATCTAATCTTGCCCTTCTGGTCGTCCTAGCGATGGCAGCCGTCATGCTTGAAACATCCAATGCCCAGAACTCGCCGCAAGACTACGTCATTGCTCACAACCCCGTTCGCGCCGCCGTCGGCGTGGGCCCCGTGGCCTGGGACGCAGCCGTGGCGTCCTACGCTGCGAGCTACGCCAGGCAACGCTCCGGCGACTGCAAGCTGGTGCACTCAAATTCACAGTACGGAGAGAACCTCTTCTGGGGCTCCGGCAAGGACTGGACGGCGGCGCAGGCGGTGAAGAAATGGGCCGACGAGAAGCCCGACTACAGCTATGCCTCCAACAGCTGCATCAACGGCAAGATGTGCGGGCACTACACGCAGATAGTGTGGCGCAACTCCACCCGTATAGGCTGCGCACGCGTGCTCTGCGACCACGACGCCGGCGTCTTCATCACCTGCAACTACAGTCCGCCCGGCAACTACATCGGGCAGAGGCCTTATTGATTAATTTAGTTGTCCGTCACCCGATTTAGATCGGCATTTCTTGTTTCCAGTGCTCTGCAAATTGTGCTTGCGTGCATTTTTTTTGTATGGTATAAGAACCATAGATTTACATCTAAGAAATTTCAATGAAATAGAAACTTCCCCCCGCAAAAAAAAAAAAAAAAAAAATAGAAACTTTTACCTTTTGGTACTACTCGTACTAGTTACGTGCACTGCGTCCCTAGGGAGACCACTCGATTAAGACCCTCCACAACATGTGTTTTTATCGGTGCCATATTCACTTTTGGATTTGGCACCAAAGCCTTACCAGCCGGTGTCAAACAAAAAATTTAGGCATCATGTCCGTACGAAGACCACCCGATTAAGCATCTTGTGTCCCTACACAACGTATGTTTTTATCGGTGTTCACTTTAGGGAATTTGGCACCGGAGCCCTAAGCTGCCTGGCCGGTGGCCAACAAAAAATTCTAGGCATAGGATCACATAGTTGCTCCGATGCCACCAATGCAGCCACAATTAAAATATGGGCAGCGCTAGGGATCGGAAGCCGTTCCCATCAGACTCCTTCTGTGACGTTGAATTTGTTTCGCCTCAACCATCTGATGCCTACTCCCTCCGTTTTAAAATATAACATGTTTTAGTTTTGTAAAAAGAGTATATCTCAATTTTTAGTGCGTAGATGAACTTACACACTAAAAGGAGTCTAGATATACTCCTTTCATAAAATTAAAACATCTTATATTTTGAAACGGAGGGAGTAGAAGATAATGTGAGCCTCCAGTTTGCATTTAAGCAACGCTAGTTTCCTGGGATTCGGCATTAACTCATGATTTATTTCTGGCAACTAATTATAATTAGGATATTTGATTTCTCTTGTATTTCGGAAATAAATTCCGGATTTTGTTAGGAAGCAGATCTAGTGCTAATGAAGTGCATCCAAATTGTGCTTTCATTGTGGATTAAATTTTATGTGATTTAATGGAAATGTGTGTCTTATGCAAAAAGAATGTTTCGGAAGCATGTAGTACCTTTCTAAAAAAAAGCATGTAGTATCCCTTCCATCGGCCAAACCTCCACGACCAAACCTGTTTCCAACATAACATGAACATGTTTCTTTAAAAAAGAAGTATATTCAATGTCATAACTACATGCTTCAAATGAACTAGGATATGCGTCTAAAGAAATCAATATTTGCTCCTATCAAATGGAGATTTGCTTCCACCGACAAACATATATTAATTCAAAATTACATGTTCTACAATGATGAGTAATGCCAAATGTCTAATTGCTTGCCGCACCAGCACTATGCTTCGTTCTATATGCATGCCGCTGCCTCAACGGATCACATACTCTCCGTGTTTGCGTTCATATATAAAAAAGTGGATCTCGGTTTTTTTTAATCAAATATGCGGATTTATTTAAGCATTACCAAAGTCATGCTCTAACGAGCTTACAACGTAACCCGGAGGTATGGAAAACCAAGTTTTACATAACTTATTGCCGCATCCATCCTTAGCTAACAGGTGTGCCACCTCGTTGCACGAGCGCCGCACATACTTGATCGCGTGATAGTCGAACTCCCGTAGAAGCATCTTGATATCATCGACCAGAGGCCCATCGATAGACCTCTCCAACTCCTTGCTATCCAGCTTTGACATTGCACTAATGCAGTCCGTTTCCAAGATGAGCTTCTGCACCCCAGCCTCCTTAGCCAGTAGCGTCACACGATGACAAAGAGGGGAAAAATGGCAGGCCCCCGCCACAAAGCCACCATGGTGATCCCTAAGAACCACACCGCCACCTCCAAAGGAATCCTTAATGGGTTTCGCTCCATCCGTATTTGCCTTCATCCAACCGATCACCGGGGGAGACCAAGGCACCACCAATCTCACCGGAGTAGTCACAAAAGCAGGCTTCTGCGCACTCCACTCCTCCACCAGGAAAATAACACGCCTTATCGTCTCATCTGGGTTTTCAACACACCCGGCCTCTCTAGCTTCATTGCGAGCATACCATAAATTGGTCAGCAACATCATCACAACAGCCAGTTCCTTTGCATCTATATCACAGAACCACCGCAGTAGCCACTGTTCGAAATCCGCATGGCGACGAAGATCACCAGGAGAGAAACTGAATGGGAAACCCGCCCGCTGTCAGACTAGCTCCTATGCCCAGCTACCTTGAGGGAAGCCCCAAAACCTGTGTTGTAGGGACTCATTTCTATTGCAGACAATACAATAAACCCCCTCTTTGATCTTCTGTATCTGCAAATCATCGCCAACCGCGAGCCCATTCTTTGCTACTCTCCACCAATGCACCTTGATTTTATCGGCACATCCAATCCCCAGATGGTCAGCCAACCCTTATGATCGTCGCAAGAACTAGACGAACTCGGCCTACAAATCTTCACTCTTTTAATGTCAACCGCAAGATGATATGCAGACCAAACACTGAAGATACCTTTTTGGTGTAATTCCAAGCGATATAGTCTTCACTTCCAGCTCTACCAACCGGTATCCTCAAAATGTCTGCAACATCCATCTCATAGAAATTCTCATTGAGCTTTTCTACATCCCATCCTAAACCATCTGGGAGCAAAAATTCACTCACCTTCTCCACCTCCATGTCAGGCCGGGGACCCAAGGGTCTTTTAACACTATCTCTAGGTATCCAATTCTCGGACAACACCCTATCTTCTGGCCATCGCTGATCCTCCACAACAGGCCCTCCCTAAGCATCTCTTTCCCATGCACAATACTTCTCCACGTGTACGAACCACCCTTTGGGCATTTAGCATCCAAAAGTTCCCATCCTTAAAATACCGAGCCTTTAGGACTCTAGAGCAGAGGGAATCTGGGTTTTAGTGATCATCATCCACGACTGCTTCGCAAGAAGAGCTTGATTAAACTCTCAGTATCGACGGAACCCCACGCCACCGGTGCGTTTGCTTGCGCACATACGGTCCCAACTAACCCAATGAACCTTTCTTTTACCATCAGCTGCACCCCACCAGAGCCTCAAGGCTGTTGACGAGAGTCTAGAGCATTGGCCATCAGCTGCATCTAGGTTTAGGTTTTGTACCATCTACGAAAAATGTAGGCATCACCAGGGGATGGTGATGATATGCTTCCTTCTGATGGAGTGATGGTTGTTGTGCTTCAGTCTGATTGGGGCACACGTCCTTGCAGCAATGGTCGTGCTTCCTTCATATGCATGGTGGTCATGCTAGATGCTACTTTCCAATGCTGGTCCTGCTTCCTTAATATTGTGGTTGTGCTTCTTCAGACTCAACCGACCAATTTTGACTGTACTTCCTTTTGGTCGTGCTTCATTAATATGTGGTCATGATTCCTACATATGGTGGTCGTACTTCCTAGTTCAACTTAAAGGTATATGGATCAGATCGACATGGACGGAGTAAAGCTGTAGCATGGATTCAAACGTTCAGGAGAAGAATTTTAAACTACTAAAGTCAAACTCTATTTCAAACTAAAGTCAAACTCCGTTTCAAACTAAATTCAAACTCCGGTTTCAAAGCTCAAGACTTATTTTTTCCAAAAGTCAAACTACGTAAAGTTTGACAATTTTTTTAGAGAAAATATTAATATTTACAATACAAACACTACAGGAATTCTGGTCTGTTGCAACAAAATCTATTACCGCAGCTATCTTTTCTTGCAATAAAATGCAATGTTGCCACAAAATTTAAATCTACGGCAATATGACCTACATGTTGCCACAATTTTGTTTTGTCACGCAAAATGCCCTTTTTGTTACAATAGAGGCCACGTATTGCAACAAACCGCATTGTTGTTGTAATATGGTGGCGGTATTGCTACATTCATGTTTTGTCGCAGGAATTCGGCATTTTGTTACAATAGAGACTAGGTATTGCAACAAAGCAAACCTCTGTGGTAATATTTGGTAAGATATTGCAAAAAAATTGTCATGCCATGCTAGTTAGAAATATTGTTACAAAAGATGGCTTCGTATTGCAACAAAATGTGTTTGGTTGTAATACTAGACTTTTTACCATGGTTTCATTGTGTTGCAATATCTATTACATATTGCGACAAGTTTACATCCATGGTAATATGTACTAGCGGCATGCCCGTGCGTTGCTACGAAACAAAATAATAAATTAATACATTATAGACAACACGCTAATTCCATTGAAGATCGTTTAGTTGTAATAAGTTTTAGCTCGCAACCTCTTTCTGGAACTAAGAAAATTGCTCATAGATGATATTCATTGTCTTAGGTTTCCGTGCAAGATAAGATTGAATAATGGATGATGGGCACATATTCCTCCTCTTCATTAAAAAGCAAATAGCCATTTAATATTCATGTAGTAACACTTAAATACAGTACAATTATAAAATTATGATCATCACATGAATGGTTCGTAGATGCAGAAGACACATATCATAGGTAACCAAATGCTAGCGGACAGCTGAAATTTGCCTGGCCGAGCATCCCTGCATTCTTTGTAGATACAGTTTAGTTGAGGATGTGAGAATAAATAGCTAGGAGGGCTTCCTGGCGTGAAAGAAATTGGCTACTGTTTATGTTGGACTCATAGTTTAAAACCAGACATGTCATAACGACATGTCGTGGCGATAACCTATTATCATGTGTCCTGTCACAACGGCTGACAACAAACGACATATCGTGGCGATAGGTACTTATTGCAACAAATTGGTACTTATTGTGACAAATAATTTTGTTGCAATAGACCGAGATCCTTGTAGTGAAAATCCATACCTTTTGATACATCATAAAACATATTTTCACATGGTATCTATGTAATATCATAATTCTTGATAGTTTTTCTAAAATTTTGGTCAAACATTTCGTCGCTTGACTTTAAAAAAAAAGCCTTAGAGCACCTCCACTAGCATTCCCAAGAGGGCCTCCCTAGGACTTTTTCATCTGGACGACAATTTTTCACCCACTCACGTTCCTAACACCCCTTTTTGCCGAATTTGGCCCAACTTTCATCCGGCATTCCCAAGCCTAACCAGGCGCGCTGGGTGTCACCTAGGAACGCTAGACGAAGCACCAAATTGGGTGGGCCAGAGTTGTCAGTGACGGACGGACGAGTTCCCTCCCCTTTTCCCCATTCCCTCATTTCTTCCCCTTCCCTCCATTTCTTCCCCATTCCCCACCTATCGGCCACCGCTCCTGCCATTTCCTCTGATCTCCACCCACCATGCCGCCCAAGAAATTTCCCAACCCTCGCACCACCGTCGGCGATCCTATGCAGTCAAAGCAGAGAAAGCCGAGAGCGTCGCAGCCGAAGCCAGAGGGCTAGACCGATGAAGCCGTGCGAAGGATTTCTAGTGAAGGCAAACCGAAACAGAGGGCCAGCGCGAGAGGGAGGCAAAGCTGAAGAACAAGCTAGAAGCTGAGCATGAGGCACAGGCGCAAGCGGCCATGGAGGCCCAATCAACGATCGAGCGCAACATGGCGGCTACTCAAGCGGCCATGGGCCATCCGCCCGTCCATGCCATGCAGTACGTGATGGAGATATGCCCTAGAGGCAAATAATAAATGGATTTTATTATCATATCTCAAATAATTCCTAATAGTTTCATATTTTGCTATAATGGTATCAAGCAAAAATATTGATACATGTGTGGTATGAAACAAACCAAGTTCCTAGTAGCCTCTATTTATACTAGTTCGTTGGGCAACCGATGATCCAGGTTTTCTAATCATTACTCAAAGATAGGTATTGCGACACGATCAAGTCACATGGTTTATCGCTGCAATAGTTAGAAACATTGTATCATTCTCCTTAGACCGGAGATCATATTAATCACTGTCTCTCGAGGCTGTTTTGATTGCATAAAACATCATGTCCGCAACTGGGTGACTGTAACGATGAATGTTGGGTATTCCAGAGGAACTTTTGAGGCCTATGTATCAAGATCGGGATTTTTTCACCCGCGTGATGGGAAGATATACGCGGCCTACTTGGTGAGATACATCCATGATATTGCAACATGTGACTAGGTCACGGGGATGGAATATCATGAGAACAAGTAAAATAGAACTTGTCATTAACGATGTTGAACATGGTATGTGATACCGATGATCAGATCTCGGAAAAGTCGTATCAAAGTAACAAAGGGAATTGGACTCGATGTTTCACAGTTCAAACGACATTACATCATGGAATGCACATGGGTCAATATGGGCATTCTTGTCCCGCTATTGATCATTGATAGAGATCATGTATGTGTCATTCCAAGCCATTAGGGTAACACACTTAAGGATACGATAACGCTAGGAGATCGTTCTGTAATATGGAATCACAGAAGAGAGAGAAAACAAAAAGGTTCTAAAGAGAATTCGAAGTTATTCAGAGGAATAGAAAAGAAAAGACCGAAAGGTGTTTAAGATAAATAGCAATTTATAATATGCATTTATTATATATTAATTGTTAATTAATACATACTGAATAATATTTAAATTAATACTTATAGGACAACTTCCTCAAAAGGGCCAAAACCCTAGGAGGAATCGTCCCATGAGAAAGCCACCCAAAAAGGCAGCTCAAAGCACACTACCGTAGGGCCTAGGCCGACCCATGTGAGCAAGTGGGTGATGGCTCTAAAATATAGCCATCTACGTCCAAATTTAAACTAGATATTAATCATATTTTTGATGAAATATCTCTCTAAACCCTTCCACTAATGCTAACATTTAGAGAGGTATGCAATCCTTTGTTCTTGTATTTTTCATGCGCAGATAATATCGTTTAAATGAGGGGATCACTATATTAAAGTCGAAGATACGAGATTTCCTTCAACCAGAAGAAACCAGGAGCCGTCCAACGAAGGCATCCGTCGTAACGACCAACTATACAGCTGGAGCAAAATTTCCGACTGTACAACTCCGGTCGTATAGTTGGCGCCACCACCGTTAGGTCAAACAGAACAACTTTCGTGAAGGGACCCCTATATAAAGAAGCCCTAGGCGACGGGAAAACAACGCTCACCTCGCCCCAAAGAAGCCAGACTTCGCCAAAAATCCGCCTAAGATCTCCAAACCCTTCTCCATCTCCATAGCCATCTTCCACCACTTGTAATAGTAGATCTCTTCTCCAATTAGCGACATTTTAAGACTATTGCTATCAATCTTATGATTTTCATTACAATGTTTGTGATTGTTGATCTCATCTCTATGTGTGAGTAATTGTCCTTGGGCTAAGGGCTTCGGCCTAGCCATGTAGCAATTGTGCATGTGATTTATCATAGATGGGATCGTGTATTAGTTTGTATGACATGATGATTATTGTATCCTATCTTGCCTCAATCTAAGGACTTGTCAGGTACCCAAGACCTCGAGGGTTGATCCAGGTATAGGGAGTATGAGTGATGTCTGATCTGCAGGTTGGGAACCCTAGTGATAGAAGGGGTAGTACGGTTGTATGTGAGGGATTTGCTTAGGATTAACGGTGACATCACTATGCATATCATTAGTTCTCTTTCTTCTATGGATGAAGACTAGTAGGTTATTGCTATAAGCGGTTGCGGAGACAATAAAAATTATGGATGCACTACCCACATATAATCTATCTTGCTCTAACAAGTACACACATACTTTATTTCTATCTTTTATTTCCATCAGATTTTTTCGCACAGCTATAGGTGAAACCGAACGCCCTAGTCCCTCTCTCTCCATCATCGACATCAACAAAAATACGCAAGCTACTAGTCCGGTAAAAACATAAAAGGAATTCTAAAACTCCCAAAGGTCCGTTAAAGTAACTTCACTACGCATTCTCTTCCCGTGGATTCGATAACCTGGGTCTACTAGGAAAAAAGAGCTATACTACATCCGTAATCCAGATCGAAGGTATCAAACCTTTTTCTAGCGCTGTTGCCGGGAAAGCAATAGCTACCTGGTGAGGTTATTAGGAACCTTGCTAGTTTTAATTCTTGTTTTTAATTTTGTTAGTTTTCTTTTAGTCTTTATTTAATAAACCCAAAAAATTAGTTAGTCTTTAAATTCTTGTTTTTACTGGTATAATTTTTAATCTAAGAAAACCAAAAAACATAGGAAGTATGGCTGAAAAGAAGCTTGGGGAGTTTGCTACTCCCAATAATGATTATTTGCGTACTCCTATTACTCAGCCAGTAATTGTTGCTGATGATTATGAAATTAAGCCCCATTACTTAAGTTTGGTTCAACAGAATCAATTTGGAGGCTCTGCTGTTGAAGACACATGTATGCACTTAAATAATTTCATTGAAATATGTGATATGATGCATATAAAAGATGTTGACCCTGATGCGGTCAAATTACGTCTATTTCCTTTCTCTCTAAGAGGAAGAGCTAAAGAATGGTTGCTAACTTTTACTAAAAATACTATTACATCATGGGTGGGATGTACTTCTTTATTTATGACTAAATTTTTCCCACCTGCAAAGACTATGCAACTCGGATCTAATATTATTGGTTTTAGACAGGAAGAGTGTGAGCCACTAGCGCTTACATGAGAGAGGATGAAAAATGCCTAAGAAACTGTCCTAGTCATGGGATGGAAGATTAGTTAATCCTCCATTTATTTTATAATGCTCTTAATCCCGTGTCAAAGTATATGCTTGATACCAGAGCTGGAGAAACATTTATGGGTAAACATATTACCGAAGCAAAGCAGCTGCTAGACAATATGCAAGACAATCATGCCCAATGACATGTGGAAAGATCAAACACGAAGAAGGTGAACTCTGTCTCGCCACAAGAGAACGAAGATCTCAATGCTAAGTTGGATAAGCTCATACTAGCCATAAAAGTTAAGGAAACTCAGGTAAGAGCCACCCCTGAAACAAATATAGAAGAAATAGACTTCGTAGCTCGTAATGATTACAATTCTGCTTGGAAGAAGAGTTACAATCCTAATTTTCAGAAACATTATGCTAGTCCTACAAATAACTCTAATAATAATATGGGAGCTAGTAATGGTAGTCTCCAAGAAACGTTTAAGTCTTTCATAGACTCACAAAATGAACAAAATAATATTCTAGTCAAAATTATAGAGAACCATGATGTTATGCTTGGTAAATTATCTAACCAAGCTGTTAGTTTGAGAAATGATTTGTAGGCCCTTCAAGAAAGCACAAGGATCGTTGAGGCACAACTAGGTAAGATAACCGAGAGTCACACTCTCATTCTAGATAAATTTACAGGTAAAGCTAAGCCCAATCCTGTTGAAGAACTCAAAATGATGAGGATCCAAAGGGAGGAGCCTGAAGAACTTGATTATAGTAATGCCGTTTCACCAAGCTACACCATCGAAGATCTCGTAAAGAAGATCAATGTCAAAATTCCGGTAAGTGAAGGTAACAATGAAGCCATGTATCAACACTTTGTTGATCAAGTAGCAATTAAGGTATGCGAGCTTGAATAAGAATACAAGAAAATCACTGAAAAGTTACCTGTTAAACTAGATGACATATTTGAGCCTACTATTAAGATAAAGATTGGAACCAATGAGATAGCTGCACTTTGTGATCTAGGTGCAAGCGTCTCAACAATTTCAAAGAGTCTTTTTAACAAGTTAAATCTTGGCTCCTTTGAAATTATTGAATTAAAATTGCATCTAGAAGATTCTACCTAGAAACAAGCTGTAGGGATTAAGGAGAACACTTTAGTTTATATCAAAGGTTGTCCTGCTCTCATTGATTTTATTATAGTTGACATGCCTAAAGATATAGTTGCTCCTATAATATTAGGCCGTCCTTTCTTGAGAACTACAGAGGCTTTAATTAACCTTCATGAAGGGAACGTGAAGTTGCAATTTCCTTCGCGGGATCCTTTTGTTATTCATTTCCTCGGGAAGAAGAAATCCAAACATGACGAGAAGGAGGCCATCACTTTGAAGGCCAATTACTTTGAAGTGGGTGTTCCACTCATATGGCCCAAGTGAGTATTATCAAGGTCAAGCTATTAGACCATAAAAGAGCGCTCCATGGAAGGCAAACCATGTTAAATTAAGGTTTGAGTTAAGTTTTTAGTTTTAGTTTAAGGTCATGTTCAATAAAGAGTGCTAGAAAACTCCATTTGAGGAGAAGAAATTTGGTAGTACTTGAAATTCTGCATTATTCATGCTATTGTTGGTCGACAATATTTTCTGTCAAAAACAAGGTATATCGCTAAGTTACAGGAAAAGAAATAGTTTATGAAGAAATAATTTTTTTGATGCATACAGACGGTTTAACGACCAACTATATGGCTGAAATAAAAATTCTGGCCATATAGTTCCGGTCATATAGTTATCTTTGCCATCGAATTTTTTTCTGCAATATGTACTGAGATTTTAACGATCAACTATACATCGGGAATAAAAATTCCGGCCGTATAGTTCTGGCCGTATAGTTCCGGCCGTATAGATATCAATGCCTCCGTACAATTTCTTTTCTTATGTACTGAGAGTTTAACGACCAACTATACGACGGAAATAAAAATTCCGGCTGTATAGATATCAATGCGTCCGTACAATTACTTTTCATATATACTGAGAGTCTAACGACCAACTATATGATGGGAATAAAAATTCCGGTCGTATAGATATCAATGACTCCGTACAATTTCTTTTCATATATACTGAGAGTTTAACGACCAACTATACGGGGGGAATAAAAAATCCCAGCCGTATAGCTCCGGTCGTATAGATATCTATGCCTTTGCAGAAAAAATCGCAGGGACAGACAGTTTAACGACCAACTATACGGCCGGAATATTTTGTTCCGCCCGTATAGTTGCATCCGTATAGTTGCGCCGCTAGGAGGAAGACCTAATATTTTGACAAGACGCCAACTATACGGCTAGAATGCATGTTCCGCCCATATAGTTGCGCCTGTATAGTTGTGTTCGACCATAAAAACGCACGGGAAGGTACTCCCAACTTCAAAACTTCAATCTTTTTTCCTTCTTCTGCCTCCAAACTCTCCCAAAACCTCAAAGGATCTTTATCTCTATTACATTTCGTTCGATTTCTTCGCACACAAGTGATCTATGGTATGTTTCTCCTCCGATCCTCCAATTACTTTTTGCAAATTCATCTTCGATCTATTGTCATTATCAATCTAGGGTGAGACCTACTATGAACCAATTGCCATGATTTTCTTGCCTAGATTATTATCTTGACGAGATTATTTAGTGTGTTTAGATGAGGAACATATTATACTTACTGTTGTTGGATCAAAAAGTTTCATTTTTGCCTTTCTTCAATGTTTTAGAAGATGAACACAAGGAGCCAAACTCGTGCTCATGCCACCGCTAGCGCTTCTCGGGCGATCACCCAGGAACGCATGCAGATACGGTTCAGGGATGTGGCTCATCATGAACACTTCAACAAGATCAAGAACCGCGAAGTGAAGGACACCAAGTGGGCTTGCCCCATTATATTGAACCAACTCGGTATTTCTGATGACTTTAATTTACTTTGCAATAGAGCTGGTCTGCAAAACTTTGTGTACAACGATGTACCTACTTATCGCCACTTAACCATTGAATTCCTAAGTTTGTTGCAAAGCACCGTTGAACTGTGGCAAGGAGAGGATACTATTTCTTTCCGTCTAATGAACAACAACTACACTTTAACATTAGATGAATGGTGTGCATTCTTTAATTTTCCAAACAATGAAGTTCATGCTTTACGCGCATCCTTTACTAGCTTAATTCCTTCCCCCGATCAATACTATAATGGAATGAGTTTTACTAGTAGAGTGAACAAGGGTAAGAATATTCAACATCCTGCAATTCGCTATTTGTTCTATGTTATTACTAACACCTTGCAGACACGTAATGAGTTCACAAGACTCAATGAGGAGGACATCCTAGTCCTTGCAAATGATGCTTACATCAACTGCAACTTGTCACTCAACTTGGGTGCCATCCTTGTGCGCTACCTGGAGAACCAAGCCTCCCAAAGCCAAGGGCCAATCACAGGAAGAGGCGTCATCACCGTGCTTGCCACTGCCCTAGACATTGATCTAGGTGAGTTGCAACCCGTACTAGGTGAGACACGTGTTGGTTTATCCACCTTGAGGTCCTGTGGAATGCTCACTAGGAGAGGTGGTGTTTATTACCTGCATATTGCTGGAGCTAGGCGTATCTACCCCGCTCCTTTTCCTAATGGTCTTTTCTCTATCGAGGAAGGACGTTTGCTATATGATGTGCAGGTTGAGCAGCACCAACTCGAGGAGGAGATTCCTGAAGAGGATGAGGACCAAGAGGAGGAGCAAGAAGTTCCTCATCAAGAGGAGCAGCCACAAACCCGGTTCGCCACATACCAAGATTTCCAAGGACTTGGAGAGACTGTGGAGAGGATGCACAACCTCTCTTTGAACCTCCGAGAATCAACGAGTAACCTCTCAACTCAATTCACAAATTGGAGTAACTTTTTCCCGCCACCACAATGATTTGAAGGGCTTGCAAAATCCTAAGCTTGGGGAAGTTTCCTCATGTATCTTTATTTGGTGTTCATTTTCTTTTATTTTATTTCGAGGTTATGTTTTTATTTGAGTTTATAAGCACTCGTGTTGGTTTCCCCAACACTTTATTTTTAGTTCTTTTTTCTAGCCGAGCTTTGCTGCCAATTTTCTATTCTTTTAATTCCCTCTCTTAGAAAAATCACAAAAATATTTCTCCATTTTTCCTTATCTTCCCCCTTTCTTTTCTTTCTGCCTCGAGGTCTTTATATATTTGCAGGAGAGTGATCGACTTCGAGTTTCCAAGAAACAAAGAAAAAAGGAAGAGAGAAGTGGAACCACACATAAAAGGTATGCCTTATGACTCCCCACTCTTAAAGTTTGAGAAGCCTATGCTAGTTAGTAGTGAATGTTGAGATATTATATTGATGGAGTGAGTCTTTGTATCATAGTGACGAGGGTTTAACTCGTCAATGCCCATTGTTATGGACTTGGGTTTTGGAGAACGAGGGAGCGCTAGAGGCATTAGTCAGCCAGCAAACAAGCACACAGGGAGACTAGAAGATTTACCTAGGTTCAGGCCTCGTAGAGGTCCCTACTCCTGCTTATCTGCTCTTGGAATTAACGAAGGAATCGAATATTACAGGGTCCGCAGATGCAATCTGGCGAGAGTTGTGGAAACTAGGGTTGCGTGTGTCCTCCTTGCCGCCCCCTCCTAGCCTTTATATAGATAGGATAGGTCTCGGGTAGCAGGTCGAGTCAGTTACAGATTAGGGTTTTCCCTTTGAACTTTCTATCTTAAGCTTCTTCTTGACTTGCAAGCAATCGAGAGTCCCTGGCTCCATTGGGCCTTGGCAATGCCGTGGGCTTCTGCCGTATCTAGACTGTATATACCAAGCTCGAGTACCCATAGGGTATACCCATGTCACATAGTAAGGTTGTCGTTTGCACGGGTATTTAATTTGGCTCATTTTGTTCAAGCTCTCATAATTAACCAAGCCTTGCCTAAAAATTGCTAAACAATTGTAATAAGAAAAAGTCTCACAATTTAAAGCTCGGGTGTTGTAGTGCTTAGTCTTGAAGGTTTATTTCTAGAGACACTCGACACCATTGAAAATGTTGATTGACTTGATAGCTCCCTTTGAAAGGATTTGTTCGATTGAATTAATGTTTAGCGGTTTTTGTGAGCATGCAAAAATTTGACTTGTTAATCACAATAATGATATAGCTTTACGCGTGTCAAACTTCATGGGATGCCAACAACTCCGCTGGCCTACGAACAATCTTAATGGAGGAAACTCCTAGATTTCGGCTATGAGTTGATTAAACACTTGTAGCACAAATGCTATAGTGGATAAGATTCTTGGCACTCCTGGCTAGCTGTAATCATGATGGAATCACTCCTCTGGATATTATGAGTAATCATTATGCAAAAGGAACAAAAACCTTAGTGATGCCACGAGTGTCCATCACATCCTGATAAACTAATATTTTTTTTGGCATGCTCTCAATTACTTAAAAACTGAAATTCTTGAAGGACAATGAATAGAAAAATAGTGCTTGCAAAGTCTTGATTCATTGATGTGGGAGAATTGAGATACTCTACTATATATGCTTTTCATGACAACTCTCACACTCTTAATTTACATGATTATACTTTACTATTCAAAGGCAAGCCTATGAGTTGATTACTTGACATGGAATAAAGTTTACTCATTTGAATCATCCATGTTTACAATAATTTTGCTGCGCTACAAGGATGCATGAAACCCGTATGATATGCTTGCCATTACTCTATCTATGCTGAAGTTTTTCAGATTTATGAAGTGGAGGAAACATGAGACTATTAATCATGAGTAAGATCACCATCTCGTTATTTCAATTTAAATGTTGAGTTCCATTTTGATTTTGGTTTTCTTGCTAGGGATGATCAAGTTTAAGCTTGGGAAGGTTGATGGCTCTGAAATATAGCCATCTACGTCCACATTTAAACTAGATATTAATCATATTTTTGATGAAATATCTCTCTAAACCCTACCGCTAATGCTAATATTCAGAGGGGCATGCAATCCTTTGTTCTTGTATTTTTCCTATGCAGATAATGTCGTTTAAAGGAGGCAATCACTACATTAAAGTTGAAGATACAAGATTTCCTTCAACCAGAAGAAACCAGGAGCCGTCCAATGAAGGCAGACGCAGTAACGACCAACTATACAGCCGGAGCAAAATTTCCGACCGTATAGCTCCGGTCGTATAGTTGGGTATAACAGAACAACTTTCATGAAGGGACCCCTATATAAAGAAGCCTCGGGCAACAGGAAAACAACGCTCAGCTCGCCTCGAAGAAGCCAGACTCCACCAAAAAGCCGCCTCAGGTCTCCAAACCCTTCTCCATCTCCATAGCCATCTTCCACCACTTGTAATAGTAGATCTCTTCTCCGATTGGCGACATTGTAAGACTATTGCTATCAATCTTGTGATTTTCATTACAATGTTTGTGATTGTTGATCTCATCTCTATGTGTGAGTAATTCTCCTTGGGCTAAGGGCTTCGGCCTAGCCATGTAGCTATTGTGCATGTGATTTATCATGGAGGGGATAGTGTATTAGTTTGTATGACATATTGATTATTGTATCCTCTCTTGCCTCAATCTAAGGACTTGTCAGGTACCCAAGACCCTGAGTGTTGAGCCAGGTATAGGGAGTATAAGTGATGACTGATCTGCAAGTTGGGAACCCCAGTGATAGAAGGGGTAGTACGGCTGTATGTGAGGGATTTGCTTGGAATTAACGGTGACATCACTATGCATATCATTAGTTCTCTTTCTTCTATGGATGAGAGTAGTAGGTTATTGCTATAAGCGTTTGTGGAGGAAATAGCAATTATGGATGCACTGCCCACATATAATCTATCTTGCTCTAACAAGTACACACATACTTTATTTCTATCTTTTATTTCCGTCAGATGTTTTTGCACAGCTACAGGTGAAACCGAACGCCCTAGGCCCTCTCTCTCCATCATAGACAAAAACGAAAAGACGCAAGCTACTAATCTGGTAAAACACAAAAGGAATTCTAAAAATCTTGAAGGTCCGTTAAAGTAACTTCACTATGCATTCGCTTCCCATGATTCGATAACCTAGATCTACTAGGGAAAAAGAGCTATACTACATCCGTAATCCGGATCGAAGGTATCAGTGGGCGAGTAGGCGCTAGGCGCCGTGCAGGTGGCAGGAAGCCAAACACTGCTCACGGACCACTCCTAGTCGGCCCACTCGGCCATGAGGGCGTGCACCACGTGGGGCGCTTGCGAGCCGTCTGCGGTGGGCCGCACCAAGGCCCACTCGGCTGTTGTGCTGGCTGCGCTGCTATTGATGTTGCTGTCAAAACGGGTCGCCGCACGTGTAGAAGACCGGCCCACACTGGCCGCACGATCTACCCCTGCCAGGCACCGCTGGGACGGCGTGGGCGGGTGGCCCACCTTGCCACCGCCATGAGCCCAGCCGACGGCCGCCCCTCCTCTATTTCCTTTGCCTAGTTTAGTCCCACATGGGACACACTTTGGGAAAGGTACACCTCCCTTCGCCTACATAAAGGGGTGCCCATGGGTGGGAATAAGCACACAAATAATTCTCTAAGGCATTTTCCTTAGAGAATAAATCTCTCTCTCTCTCTTATTGTCTCCTTGTGTTGGCACGATCCCTAGAAATGACTATGCGCGCAAGAGATGACGCACCTGTAGCACACAGTTGCACTGCGAGGATTCTAGCTAGATGATCTACTTCCGCACTATCGGAAGGGATCAGAGAACCGCAGATTACCGTCATACACCATATGTGTGCGAAAACCCGAGAGTGCTGCCATCAGTGACACCTTGGATGTCGTGAGCGGGCTACCACATAATGGAGCAAGGGGTGACTTGTGAGGAGCTTCACGAGCTTGAGGTCGGCTACGAGCACCACTACATCAACAACATTCCTCAAAACATTAACCGCTTTTAGACTACAAGGATATGTATCTAAAACCTCGATTGTTACTGCATTACTCCTAGATAGATCCTTGCATTAGGTTAACCAGGGGCCAGGGAGGAGTGGGCATCAGAGCTACCCGCGCATGCCACTCCACCAACTTGGGAGCTGCGAGCTGGTGACGATGCTGAAGAAATCTTTGAGAGCGGCATCGCCGCCCGATTCGCTCTCAGAAGGGTTCGCAACATAGAAAACCATTTTTTCCTACAATAAGAACACCAAATAGATCTAATCTAGTAGATGTTAGTAACAAGTGAGAGGGTAACCAGAATAACTTACCCTCGAAGACTGAAAGCTTTTACGAAATCTAAATTCCTTTGGTGATGTAGTCGTTCGCTTGCTGATCTCAAGATCGAGTAGAAGAACTTGATGGCTCAAAATATATTCGAGCTTATTGGGGAACCCTAAGAGGAAGGTATGATGAGCACAACAACAAGTTTTCCCTCAGTTATGAAACCAAGGTTATCGAACCAGTAGGATCAAGGAAACACCTCCAGGTGTTGTTTCCAACTTGGAATCCTGCACAACACAACCACGGAACTTTGCCTCCAACTTATAGTGAGGTTGTCAATCTCACCAGTTTTCCTGATAACAAAGGATTAAACATATTGTGTGGAAGATAGTAATAGCTTGCAGAAAGTAAACAGAAAATAGTAAATAGCTTTGTAGATTGATAGTAAAAGAATGGACCGAGGTCCATAGTTCACTAGAGGTGATTCTCCTTAAGATAGATGACATGTTGGGTGAACAAATTACAACGGGTCAATTTACAAACATCGAGAAATCATACATGCACATACTAATCATCTTGACTCCTATGAGATTTGATTAGGAATTACAACATTATACATAGACCATAATCCAACCACAACTATGACTAATAATCCACCTTCAGGTTATCATCCGAGCCCCCTCCAGTATTAAGTTGTAAGCAACAGATAATTGCATTAAGCAAAGTGTGTAAGTAAACAATATGATTGTTCTATGAACAAAGGATTGCTGTTTTCTCCCTAGTAGCAACAACACATCTAGTACCTTAGAGATTTCTGTCACTTCCCCAGATTCCTAGAGGCATGAACCCACTATCGAGCATAAATACTCCCTCTTGGAGTTGCTAGCATCTACTTGGCCAAGATAGCTACTAACAACAGAGAGAATGCAAGATCACAAATAACAAAGACATGATAGAATCAATAATCAATCTGAAATAGTATCTCAATATCCATCAGATCCTCGCAAACACAACATGTAGGATTACAAATAGATGATCTTGATTATGAATGAAGCTCACAAGATCTAAACATGGTAGCACAAAGGAGAAGAACCAACCATCTAGCTACTATATGGACCCGTAGTCCAGGGATGAACTACTCACGCATCACACCGGAGGCAGGCATGCTTGCAGGAGGTGGACGTGCCTCAGCGTCTTTCCATTGACAACCGCGTGGACGATGATGGGGAAGGATGCAGGCAACGTGAAGTCCCACAAGAGTTGGTGTAGCTTGAGACCGAGATGGCACCGTGCTCGTCGACCTGGCGTGCTCGGCTAGACCCTCTGACACCCACTTCCATTTGTGGCTGGGAAGATTTGCCACGGCGACGTCTCCTAGCAGCGTAGCATCTTGGAATCTGGTGCAGTAGATGCCGAGGTGGAGTTGTAGGCCTGGATCAGAGGACATGGAGAGACAATTTAAGCCATTGTGGCGGTCGCGGTGTAGGAAGCAGAGCGATGTGTGGATGCAAGGCGAGGTATCTTATCGCTTAAGAGCAAGTACAATAGGGTGATATTTGCTGGTTATAAGCTATTAAATAGTATATTTGTGCTGAGTTGGAGGAGAGAGAAGAGGAGAGAGAATGAGAGTGGGCTCTCGTGCAAGAGCTAGCTCTTGAACGTGCTTCTAAGCACTTTGTAAGAGTGAATGGTGGACTAAGTATTGATTAACTAGTATATTTCTATAGCTTGCTATTGTACATATTGGCTATTGAGTTGACTATAGATGACATGGCACCACCTTATAGCCAGCAGTTGGCTGTACTATTGTTCTTTCTCTAATTAGAGGAGCCATTTTGCGGTAGACGTTGTGGAATCAACATACCTAATTATGGGGAAAAGATGCACATCTAATCGCTGGATTGAGATGAGATCAATGGTACACTGGAGTTGTATCAGTTGGTTTCTAATTGGATCCCGATAGGTAGTGTTTACCATAAATATCGGTTCCATGGTCCATAGGAGAATGCAATTAAAGTACTACTTCTGTTTCACAATATAAGTCTTTTTAAGAAGCTAAAACAGTTTCCTAAAAAAACTTATACCATGGAACAAAGGGAGTATTTATTATGCATGTGGGCAGTTACTTGAAGCTTTGCCAATTTAACCATGTTGTCTAGCCGATGCCAAACTCTTTTCATACTCCATCCCTGACAACATGGAGCACTTTTAGTGAATGTGGTATCGCACATGGTGTGGAAGGCCTAAAGATCGTAAAGTGTAGAAGTCTTAATTTAGGGCATGTTTGATTCGTAGGATTCCAGAACACATGAATAGGAAAAACATAGTATTAGAGTGTCATGTCAAGTCGAATCCTATGGAATTTAGAACCTATAGGAATTTTCTTCTAGAAGTATCTAAATCACAGGAAAAACAAAGAAATTGAAACATGAGGTTTGAGTGGATGAAAAAATTCCTACAAAACAAAGTGCAATGCAACCCTCGGGAAACATTCCTAAGGATCTAATCCTAAAAATCAAGGGAAAAATTCCCAAGGATAAAAATTCTTATGGGATTCCTTTGAATCAAACGAGCCCTTAATGTACCCGTACACATTGGCATCCGATCTAGCCTTCATCTTGAACAAATAGAAAAGATACTATAACGACAATGTAACCTCCTAGGAGGTAGGGACGTGATGGTGCGACGCGTCGACTACTGATGGAATAGGATCGTTTGTACCGGGCGAAGGAGATGAAGGATGAGATTGCCTTGACTAAACAAAGGAGGTGCTCACGTAGGATAGGACTAAGAGAAACGGTATTCCAAGAAGGCTAGAGAGGAACTTTCCCTCGAGGTAGAGCTGCTCGCGGAGGATAGAACAACTCTTCAGCATGAGCGTTCCTCCAAGAGCATCAAACTTGGCCCGACTTAGGAAGAAAAGGATAGAACAATCCTCCACCGAATGGCTTAAATAGAATGTAGGCATGTGGTGCATTCGTAATCCTTCTTAGTTAGAGTAACCTTAGGTCGTGTTTCTAGAGCTTTCCACCATGTATTTTTGGAAGTGCTCATTCTCACTCTTTCATGTATCTCTTTGTACTGCTATGTTATAAAGCTTTAGTCATTATATTTATGTATTATTTGTATGTCTTTTGTCTAACGTCCTACTTAGGTAGGTTTTTAAGTAGTGTGTCGCACATACGATGAAATCTTACACGTTAATATTATCAGACTATTTGCCTCAATGCTGCGTCCTGGGGGTGCAAAGAGGGATCTAGTAGATCATGTATTAGTATAGAAAACACATTCGACAATTGCTTACCATGCCACGAGATCACTTGATCCCACTTGGTATATCATGTATGCTTTGGGTGTTGATCAATTAGAATCCAGTCTTTGTAATTTATCTTGATCAATCTTGGATCATTTGTTCTTTGTTCATTATGCTGATGTCTTAAAGGTAAACATGAATGATCACTCAATCATCTTCGTCAAGACATACTTGCAATAGACTCAACTGTCACATGACTATTCTTTGGATTCTCAAATATCACCTTCATCATCACTTGATCCTTTTCTTTGATTTCAAACATGAAACCAACATATGATCTTCAAGCATTGCTTATGGACAAACCCTTCAACTATAACTCAATGTAAACATTAGTGTCCATATGGATTGCTATTAATTACCAAAACCACACATGGGGTTCCATGCACTTCCCGCAGTGAAGTAGGGATCCAAAAAATATTGGGCGGAAGGGTATCAACGACCCCACTGACGCTGCAATTTTTCATAATTGTATGATAAGAGCAACTGGATTTGATAAATTTTAGTTTGAGCATTCTACAAGGGAAGCTATATGGACGACGCATGAGGTATCTAGGTCAATTTCTTTTTCATTTGTATCTTGTACTTGGGCCGATGAATCCCGAACTTTCTTTCCTTTGTTTTTGAATGATGTAATTGTGTTTAATAATCAATAAAGTGCGTTTAATGAATAAAGTGCGCCTAATGGCTTTCCCTCAAAAACTCTCGCACTAATGAGTATAGGTGATTGGTACGAGGATTACCATTTTCATGCTCCCACTAATCGGATAGCAGGATTGTAAACACCGTTTGTAATTAATGGGCAAATGTTGAATCCCAACTCGCCACTTTATGAACCCGAACTTGCACCTGAGTTAAAAGTTTAGAGAGTTCCTACTAATGAAAAACATGAGCGCTGTACAGGGATTCCCGAGTTCATGTCCACTCCACTGAAATTAAAACTGACATGATAGATTCTCGAGTTCAGGTTCACAAAGTTCCCGCTGCTGAAAAACATATTCACGTTCACAAAGTTTCCACCATGAAAAAACATGGCTCAAGCGTGCCAAATGGGGTGTCTCACGTTGGGTATGCGCATTGTGAAAAGGGCACAATTCTTTTCGCTCGTCTTTTGTATTGCCAACCGATAATACAGCAGCCCGACCCAGATTAGTATCGTCCAAATAATTTTGTTTGAACATTTCAGAGATACGAACATATATATTTATACAAGGATGAGCTGATATTTAGATAAGTAAATAAATCTATAAAGATATTCCTCCCAGTTGCATGACATGGCAATAAAGTCGTACACATCGCGACTAAAGTGTGAAGCACAGAACCCTTGTGTGGTTTCTGATATGTGCCACGAGGAGAGTTAATAGCATAAAATTATCACTTTTCTGCAAAATGTTTGAAAAATCACCACTATTAGAAAATTTCGCAAAAAGTGACCACTTTCTGCAATTTTTTTGCAATTCACACTAAACTCAGATTGAGAGCGAATTACACTGTTTCTTTCTGATTAGTGGGACCCACTTGTCCGAGCCAATTTACTGAATTGGACCGGGTCCCACCTATCAGCCCAATAAAAAAGGCAAAAAATACTAAATGAATTAAAAAGGGGGGAGTGCGTCCACCGCTGCCCCAGCCCCAGCTAGCGTTCCCCCGCACCGGCCATGGCAAGCACCGCCCTGTCCCGGCCAACGCTCCCCCACCCTAGCCCGACAAGCACCGCCCCGGCTAGGCCCCACCCCGGCCAGCACCGGTGCCTCGCCGCTCCGGCCAGCTCCGCCTCGCCCCGCCCCATTCCGGCCAGCGTCGTCCTGCCCCGGACCTGATCGCGCCCCTGCGCCCCCGTGCACCCATGCTCACAAGCCAGGCCATGGCCGCCGCCCATGTTCCCCCGTGCAAGCCATGGCCGCCGCCCCCGTGCCCTGTGTTGCGCCGCCCCATGCTCACTGTTTCTGTGCTGCTCGCAGCCATGCTGTGCTGCACCACCCCATGATATGCGCTACCTCTAGAGCCTTGGCCGACGACGCTGGAGTGGAGGCGAGGTGGCCGGCAGCAGGAGTCGACGAGATGGCCGCCGGTGCCCTTGTCATCGTCGATACCAGACACCCTGTGATCTACCGACGGACGGTGGAGATGAAGCTCACCTGGCGACGCCATGTCACTCCTCTATTTACTATGTTGCTTTAACTTTTATCCATTGTAATAATTGAACCGGCTATTAACCCTCCCAGCTGGGAACTGACAGACAGGGCTATCTAATGAAATATCCCCTAATGCTATCTCTTGTTTTTATCTTCTCGCATTAGGGTTCTAGCTGTAGAAATCCCCAATTCATCGAGGGGTCTCCGAATCGGGAGTTTAGGTTGGATCCTGACTAGCGGGATCTGACAAACTGGTATCAGAGCAAGCGCTCCTCGGCAAAAAAAATTCCAATCGCGATCTGAGAGCAAGAGAAATCCCGAATTGTGGAGGCGTGCCGAATTGGGGCGCGAGGGTGGTTGGGATCTCTCATAAAATCCCACCCTCCCCTCCCCCTTCGCGGTGGCGGGGTGTGGTCGACGGCGGCATAGGCGGCGGTGATGTCCCTCTTGACATAGTCGATGGCGGCGGCTTGACGGCGGCGGCATAGCTCGGGCACAAATCAAGGAACAAGTCAAGGTTGCTGGAGAATACCTCCTTCGGTGGTAAAATCCCTGTGACCGTCCTGGTTCGTGTGCCAGAGAATTACACGGCGGCGGTAGAATTGGCTACAGCTTCCTCATCGGATGGGGAAATCCAAGACCACAGAGAGCTCGGAGGTCGCGGAACTGGCATCACTGAAGCTGGACATGGAACACGTCAACACGAGGACGGAATAAATTGGAGCTAAGATGGATGGAGTGGAAGAAAAAGTCAAAGCCTTGAGCGACCAACTCGCCAGACTCGAAGCTCTCCTCACTGCTGATCGGGGAAAGCTTGTCGAACAGGCAACTGACATGTCCAACACTGCTCCAGAAGCACCAACCAATAGTGAACCTGTCAAAGGACATTCTCAGCCTCCACATTGGCGACGCAGGAGTACTGTTCCTGAACCACAAAGGTATGACTACCAATTCAATGAGCAAGAGGATCATGCCCAGGAACAAAATGAATACTACCATATGTGACAACACCAGCAGCAATACCCAGATGTCTAGTACAATTACCAGCCAAATACATACCAGCCTTACCAAGCATACACTTACCCTCCACAACAACCCCAACCCATTTACCCAGAAACCTTTCCTCCTTGACACCAAACCTAGTTCCACCAACTAGCTCAAAATCCCCCTTACCAACACCCATTTTACCATGAGCCATACAATCCACCAAAACCACCATACTACCAAAAACACCCAACACCAAATTGGCAAAACCAATAGCACCAAAACCAACCCATTCCATTACCATACCCTCCACAGACCCAACAACCACAACACTACCAGCAACAAGGTAGACAATATGATCCCAATGATAAAGGGAACCAGTACAGAGGCAATCGAAACAATGAGTTGGACAGAGATGCTCAATTTTACAAATCAATTGCCATAACACCCAAGATGGATTTCCCTAAGTTTGATGGTAAAAAATCCCCAGGAATGGTTGAGAACAACTGAGAAGTATTTTGCTATGGTCTATGTTCCATAAGAGGCAAAATTTGACTATGCCCAGATGTATATCACCGGTAAAGCTGATACTTGGCTCAGAAACTCTGGTGTCCTTGATGAGGAACTATCTTGGACACAATTCTGCAAGGTCTTGGTCCAGCAATTCACTAAAATTAGTGCATACAATGTGGTGGATGAGTTTAATACCATCAAGCAGTGAAGACAAACTGTCAATGAATACACTGACAGATTCGAAGAGAAGAGAGCAAAATACAAAAAAGGAAAACCCAGATGTGAAAGAAGCATACTTTGTTAAATGCTACATCAATGGGTTAAGACCTGAGATCAAACACTACCTCAAACCTCTTAAACCAACCACAATATATGATGAAGTGGAACATGCCAGAGACATGGAGAAAGCAGTATCTGCAACCAACCAGCAAAACAATAGGAAATTGTCTCCTACAAGCAACTACTAGAAGAGCAGTTTCTCTAGCCAACCACAGTACAAACCCAAACCTGCTGCTGACCCTGTTCCCAAGAGAGAAGGGGGAAAAGCATTCGAAAACCTGAAGCTAAATTCAAGGAACCCAATCAATGCAGATACTGTGGGCAGAAATGGTTCTTTGGGCACAGATGCCAACAGTACAAGTCTGTCAACCTCATGACTGCTGATAACAATGAAGAACTAGAGGAGGAGGTGTTACTAGCAAAGGAGACAAAAGAAGCACATGAACATCCTACTACAAGCCCTACAGAACAAGAACAGCTCATGCACATATCATTGCAGGCAGTAAAAGGGAAAAGCTCCAAGAACAAATTCACACTATCAGTCAACATTGCTGGAAAAACAACAATAACACTAGTTGACACTAGAAGCACCCATACCTTCATTAATCTCAAGTTTACAACCAAGATCAACTGCAAAACCACCAGTGATACATTGGAAAAAGTGTTAATTGCTGGAGGTGGTGAACTTCAAATAGGGGCACATGTGGACAATCTAGAATATACAATCCAAGGGAATAAATTCAAAAACTCTTTCAAGGTGCTCCCCTTGAAAGGATATGATATAGTCCTAGGAGGATAATGGATGTGTACACATAATCCAGTCAAGTTTGACTACTTATCCAAACAGCTAAAAATAAAGCTGAATGGAGAGAAGAAGCTCAAGGATGAATCCCTCAGGAAAGGTGTGCAGTTGATGTCCATTGAAAAGATGCACAAAGCAATCTCAAAAGGTGCAACAGGCTACTGATTATTCCCTATATCTGAGGCTGAACCTGTTCCTGATCAAGAATACAAGGAACTCCAAGAACTGCTAGCAGATTTCTTGGATGGTTTTGAAGAACCAACTACCTTACCCCCCACCAGGGACTGTGACCACTCAATCCCATTAAAAGATGGATCTGAACCACCAAGAGTAAGACCTTACAGAGTTCCTCACAAATAAAAGGAAGAAATGGAACAACAAATCAAGCAATTGCTAGAGAACTCTGTCATCAAAACAAGCAAGAGTCCATATGCATCCCTACCAATCTTGGTTAGGAAAAAGGATGGCTCTTGGTCTCTATGTATTGATTACAGGAAATAGAACTTGTAGACTATAAAGGACAAGTTCCCTATACCTGTAATTGAGGATCTCCTTGATGAGTTAAATGGATCAAAATACTTCACCAAGTTAGACCTTAGGTCTGCCTACCACCAAATCAATGAGGGAGGAAGATGTGCACAAAACAACATTTAGAACATATTTTGGACATTATGAGTACCTGGTAATGCCATTTGGACTCATAAATGCACCTGCCACCTTCCAATCTCTGATGAACAAGGTGTTTTCAGGCTTAATGAGAAAATTCATGCTTGTGTTCTTTGATGACATACTCATTTATAGCAAAACAAAAGAGGAACACCTACAACATATCAAGATTGTCCTAGAGGTGATGAGAAAGAACAAATTGTTTGCCAAGGAAAGCAAATGCACATTTGCAACAAAACAAGTGGAATATTTAGGACATGTGATTTCAGCAGCTGGTGCATGATGGCCCAAAATATATCGAGCTCGTTGGGGAACCCCAAGAGGAAGGTATGATGAGCACAACAACAAGTTTTCCCTCAGTACGAAACCAAGGTTATCAATCCAGTAGGAGCAAGGAAACACCCCAATGGTGTAGCTAGCTAAACGTTAGCAGGGCGCACTACCGGTGCCAGCAGCAACATGGAGACCTGCACAACACAACCACAGAACTTTGTCCCCAACTTATGATGCGGTTGTCAATCTCACCGTTTTTGCTGAAAACAAAGGATTAAACATATCGAATGGAAGGAAGTAATAGTTTGCAGAAAGTAAACACAAAGCAGTAAACAGTTTCTAGATTAAATGTAAAAGAAAGGACCAGGGTCCATAGTTCACTAGAGGTGGCTCTCCTTAAGATAGATAACATGCTGGGTGAACAAATTATAGCGTGGCAATTGACAAACATCGAGAATCATACACGCATATACTAATCATATTGACTCCTTTGAGAATTGATTAGGCATTACAACATTATACATAGACCGCCATCCAACTCCATCTATGACTAATAATCCACCTTAAGGTTATCATCCGAACCCCCTCCAGTATTAAGTTGCAAGCAACAGATTATTGCTTTACGAACTGCGTGTAAAGTAAACAATACAATTGTTCTATGCACAAAGGATCGTTGTTTTCTCCCTAGTAGCAACAAAACATCTAGTACCTTAGAGATTTATGTCACTTCCCCAGATTACCAGAGGCATGAACCCACTATCGAGCATAAATACCAACTCTTGGAGTTGCTAGCATCTACTTGGCCAAGATAGCTACTAACAACGGAAAGCATGCAAGATCACAAATAACAAAGACATGATAGAATCAATAATCAATCTAAAATAGCATCTCAATATCCATCGGATCCCTGCAAACACAACATGCAGAATTACAAATAGATGATCTTGATCATGAACGGAGCTCACAAGATCTAGACATGAAAGCACAAAGGAGGAGAACCAACCATCTAGCTACTACATGGACCCGTAGTACAGAGATGAACTACTCGCGCATCACACCGGAGGCTTGCATGGTGATGAAGAAGGCCTCCAGGGTGAATTCCCCTCTCCGGTAGGGTGCCGGGAAGAGCTTCAGATCCCTCCTGATCTAGGGACATAGACGATGGCGGCTACAGACTCTTTCATAGAATTTTGATCGGGTACTTAGGGTTTCTATATCGGAGGTAGCTTATAGGCGGAAGGAGAGGCCGAGGGGGTGCTGGAGGCGGCCACACCACCCCCTGGCGCGGGCCAGGCCTGGCCGCGCGGCCAGGTGGTGTGGCGGCCCCTGGGACCCTCTCCGTCTCGTATTCTGGCTCCGTGTGTCCCTCGGTGAAATACTGACTTTGGCTTTTGTCCCGTCCAATTCCGAGAATATTCATTTTCTGACTTCCTAGAACCAAAAACAGCAGAAAACAGGCAGCTGGCACTGTGGCTCTTGTTAATAGGTTAGTCCAAAAAATCATATGAAAAGTACTCCAAAGTGTGGACAAAACATAAGAAAGTAGATAAAACCAAGCATGGAACATCAAAAATTATAGATACATTTGCAATGTATCAACATCCCCAAGCTTAACTCCTGCTCGTCCTCAAGTAGGTAAGTGATAAAAAGAAAGAATAATTTTTGAGGTGACATGCACCATCATAAACTTGATCAAAGTATTTGTAAAACATTCAAAGCTAGGATCATAGTACTTCAATCATAACATGAAAGACAAAGTTTGTAGCAATAGGACAAAGAAACTATGTTGCAACATGAAAAGGCAGAAACAAAAGATTCATGAATAACAATGCTTTGCAAGACGTTTGTTTGTTTCACATAAAGAAAACATATCATAGTAGCATTCAACTTGTCCCTCATAGAGTAACAAATATAAATGCATAGGACACCTTCAAAGTTTACAAGAGTGACTAGATACAAATAATTTAAAACAAGCAATATCAAGTTATGCATCAATCAACTAGTCTTGGGACAATGCACACAGAACTAAGAATGGCCACTATGCTCTCAAAGTAGGTGCATAAAGAAAGAAGGTGAAGACTCAATATAATGGTGGAAGAAAGGCCTTCATAGAAGGAAGTAGGGATTCAAGTCTCATAAAGAGCTTCCAAAAATTATGGTACTTGTTAGCTTTCATCTCTCATTGCCCCTATCATAAGCATCTTTAAGGTGATTAAGGTTAAAGTGACACAACTAAGAGAATATGCTTGACAAGTTATAAGCCGAAATCTTATGCCCCTTACTTACAAAGACCCAACCTCATGCTACTCAACTTTAGTCACGAGTAAGCTCTTGTCATTGTAAGTACATATGTATCACCAAGAACCGCCAACGGGGTACCCCTTGCACATGATACATGAGCTATCCCATAATCAAAATGACAAGGCAAGCAAACAATGAGCATCTCAACGATCTTTTTATTTGCTATTTGCATAGGTTTTTATTGAGGATGCTTCATAGAGTGCTCATTATGGTGATGCTACAAGTTTCCACCATGATTAGGCATGGCTTAGGCTAGCGGCCCAGGCGTTTCTCTAACACACATACAAACTCTATGATCTTACTAGTTCCACTTTTATTTCACACCGCCGGGATCCATAAGCAAAAGAACATGATATCAATGGGGTACAAAGTACAAGTGCAATGTTGAAAGCGTTCCCCATGATACATGGTTCTGCTAATTTCAACTTATAAAGTGCAAGCATATACGCAACAAAGAAGGACCCAATGGTTCAAGTTTATTAAATGCAAAAAAGTAAAGTGTGCCATCAAGTTCGTGAGAGCTTTGATCACTAGTTTTCTCATAACAAGTTTTATTTGGAAGGTAGACAAAAACAAGAATATACTTGGAATAGCATATGCTAGTAGGTAGGTATGGTGGACTCTTTGTAATTACTTGGTTTAGGGAGTTGGATGCATGAGTGGAACTCATACTTGGTTGTGGAGGCTAGCAAAAGACTGGGAGCGACAAACTAAGAGAGCAATAATGGCCATAATCATGCAGAGCGACAAAACGTCATTGATCAAAGCATAAAGTGATACTACAAGTTTAAAACTAAAGGATCATAAAGGCTATGGTGACTTGAGATAGTCATAAAATTGTGTGAGGATGCGCCAAGTCAACCCAAATAAAGCATCAAAGGAGAATACCACTGTACTATGCTTTAATATGCTAAAACAACGCATGATTCATCCAAGGCACATTAAGCAATATCAATTGTTTATAACAAGTCATGCTACAGCAAAGAATACTAAGCATAAAGCCAAAACAATATCAAGCATGGCATGCCAAAGCATAGGCCACAGTCAAAAACAAGCTCTCTTTACCACTTAAGCATGGACTTTCCTACTCTTTTCCAATCCAAACCAAACTATTTGAAAACCAATGTATGAAAGAGGGGGTCCAACCAATTTATTTAGCAAACTAAGAAAACAAAGCAAACAAAAAACTAAAACGAAAAGGAAAAAGAAGACGCTCCAAGAACAATACAACTGTGCATGAAATAATAAAAATGAAGCGTTCGGAAGAAACCTGGGATTTTTATTGATGAAGAGGGGGATGCCTTGGGCATCCCCAAGCTTTGACGCTTGTACTTATTGGATATTTCTTGGGGTGACACACGTGGCATCCCCAAGCTTGAGCTTTAGTCCATCCTTCATCGCATTACTCATTACTTCCATACACCTGAAAATTTTCCTTTATACAAAACTTCACACAATCTTTATTAGCAACTTTAGTGCACTCAAGACAATAGGTCTTTAGGTTCAGTTCAAACACCAATAAAACTTCCATTAAAACAATAGCTACTGTAGCACTTCCCTCAAAAAGCTCAATTCCCTAATAGAACTCAAAAAGGAAACAACAAGAAGCAAATGCAGAAAATGGCAGAAATCTGTCAAAACAGACCAGCAGGTAAACACGAATTTTTTTGAAGACCTTATGTTGCTCAAATAAAAATGAGTTGAACTAACGAAAGTTAGATAACAACCTGGGGCATAAGAACAAAAATGCACGCCTCAAAAGGACGTACAGAGATTTTACACGAATTTTTACGGTGAAGCACAGAAATCTGTTTCGGGACAGCAACTTTCCCAATCATTACTTCTCTCTCATTAGAGGTTACTCTTGGCACAAAAAGCAAATAAAAAGGATAAGGAGCGGTTATTACAGAGGTAATAACTTCCAATAATCATCTAAAACTTTTGGTTATCTCCCAATAAGCACTTTTCTTTAACGCCTTTAAGTTAGGCATAAGAAGCAAGAAAAATAATCAAGTGTTCTCAAATGAAGAAGCATTAAGAGAAAATTTTGTTTTCATAGGAGAGGCAAAAAAAATCTTCTCTCTCTTCTTAGGTAAGTGTTCTATACCTTTATTGAGTGGGAGTTGATATTAATGGTGCCATATTTCATATCAATAATGGCACCAACAGTTCTAAGAAAAGGTCTTCCCAAAGTAATAGGACAAGAAGCATTGCATTCAACATCCAAAACATAGAAATCAACAGGGACATAAGCATTGTTGACCATAACAAGAACATCATTAAGACTCCCCATGAGTTTATTTTTAGCATTGTCATCAAGTGGGACATTCAAATAACAATCTTCAAGTGGTGGCAAATCAAGCATATCATAAATCCTTCTAGGCATAATAGAAACACTATTATCAAGATCACATAAAGCTTTGAAATCAAAATCATTCACTTTCATATTAATGATGGGTTCCCAACCATCTTCTTGTTTTATAGGAATAGAAGCTTTATGTTTCATCTTTTCTTCTTTAATCTTTATGAGAGCATCAGTAATGTGTTTTGTAAAGGCCATGTTCATAGCACTAGCATTAGGACTTTTAGCAAGCTTTTGTAGGAACTTAATAACTTCGGAGATATTGCAACCATCAAGACCAAAACCATAATTATCATCTAAGGTAGTAGAGCTATTACTAGCCTCAATACTAGTGGTGGTGATAGTGGAAACACAAATGTTTCTAGCAATTTCATCTTCTCTTTCCCACTTAGCATGTATTTCAGCTAATAGTCTAACATTTTCATCAGTTCTAACTTGTATGGCATTAGTAGCTGCAAAGGGATGATACATTGCAAATGTATCTATAATTTTTGATGCTCCATGCTTGGTTTTATCAACTTTCTTGTGTTTTATCCACACTTTGGAGTACTTTTCATATGATTTCTTGGACTAACCTATTAACAAGAGCCACGGTGCCAACTGCCTGTTTTCTTCTGTTTTTGGTTCCAGGAAAGTCAGAAAATGAATATTCTCGGAATTGGACGGGACAAAACCAAAGTGCCTATTTTTCCAGAAGACTCCAGGAGCCAGAATACGAGACGGAGGAGGGCCAGGGGCTGGCCACACCACCCCTAGGCGCGGGCTAGGCCTAGCCGCGCCAGGGCATGGTGTGGTGGCCTCAGGCACCCCCTCGGTCTCCCTCTTCGCCTATAAGAAGCCTTCTCACCTAAAAACTTCGGGGGGTTCGACGTTTTTCCAGATGGAGTTCCGCTCCGCTGCCACCACCAGATTCCACGAAACAGCACCAGAAACTCCGTTCTGGCACCCTGCCGGGACGGGGAATTGGAGGAGATCATCGCCATCATCATCACCATCGCTTCTCCATCGACCATCCATGTTTCCCCCATCTATGAGTGAGTAATCCCCTGCTGTAGGCTATGGGGATGGTAGGGATTGGATGAGATTGTTCATGTAATGGCATCAGATTGTTAGGGCATGGTGCATAGTATCTTTTATTCGTGCTTTATGACTTTGTTGCGACTTGTTGTGCTTAATGCTTGTCACTAGGGCCCGAGTGCCATGATTTCAGATCTGAACATGTTATTGATTCATTATGATAGTATTGTTTTTGGTCTTATCTACAAGTTGTTTACACACGTTGTTGTCCGGAACCTATGGCCCCGAAGTGACAGAAATCGGGATAACCGGAAGCGAATGGCTTCGATGTGAGGATCACATGTGTTCACGGAGTGTTAATGCTTTGCTCCGGTGCTCTATTAAAAGGAGCACCTTAATTGCCAGTAGTTCCCTAGAGGCCCCGCTGCAAACGGGCTGGCAGGACAAAAGATGTTGTGCAAGTTCTCATTGCGAGCACGTATGACTATATATGGAACGCATGCCTAGGATTGTCTAGTACTTGGATGCTTAATCTTATTTATCTGCAATTGCCATATGTTCTGATTGATATGTAAATTGTCTTGTCCATCCCTATGCCTACCGCACTCGAATCCCACTGTTTACTGCTTTTGTTACTACTGTCTTTGCTTTACTACTGTTGTTACTTTACTATTCCTACTACAAAACTGTTGCTACTGATAAATTGCTGTGAGCAAGATTGTTTCCAGGTGCAGATGAATTGACAACTCAGTTGTTAAGGCTTATAAATATTCTTTGGCTCCCCTTGTGTCGAATCAATAAATTGGGTTTCACTTCCGTCGAAAATACTGCGATACACCCCCTATACTTGTGGGTCATCAAGACTATTTTCTGGCGCCGTTGTCGGGGAGCATAGCTTTATTTATCAAGTTCACTTGGATTCACTATTGTTCAAGCTAAGTTTATTTTCTACTTGTTTGCTTGTTTCTTTATCAAAAATACAAAAAAAGTAGTTCCTTCTCTAGTTGTTATTTTCGTTGGTCTATTATTGTCTTGCTTTATCATGCTTGATGTCAATGGTTGGTTTCTTTGAAACTGAATCTTATTGGCAAGGTGGGTTCACGGAAGATCAAAAATATTGTTATAAGGAACACCGCTTGTCACAAAAGGGGAAGCACTTATGGGAACAAATTGATAATTTGTATACCATTGCTAGAAACGTGTGCTCTACTTATAATGTTACTTATTGCCTTGATAAATCTTGTTGCTGCAGGAGGTACAAACACCTCCCTTTTCAATGTGAGTATAATGATAATGTTACCATATCTTCTTATGTTAAAGGGAATTATGACTTTTATGATGTGGAACAAATTGAGGAATTTATTGCTTAGAAGGGTGCATTTGAACTTGCTAGTTTTCTTGAAAATATTGATGATTCACCTTATAAGTATGAGGTTTATGGTATACTTAAATTTTGCTTTGATAATTACAAGGATGAAAATGGCTACATTCTTGAATATTTTAATAGATGCTTTCCACAAATGGAAGAGACTAATGCCTTGCAGGATCATATGGAAAAAGAAATTGATGAACCTGAAATCTCATTAGATGAAAAATAGAAGGAGAGTGATGAACAAAAGGAGGAAGAATGGATTAGCTACCCATGCCTACCTTCGTATGAGAGTAACTCTTTATCCCTTACATTATTTGATTGACCCCCTTGCTTACTAAAAGAGAATGCATGTTATGTTCCTGAGGTTTCTCTTGAAAATGTTTATAATAAAGCTCTAGTGCTTGTAGATCATGAAGAGCATGCTTTATGTGATAGTTATATTGTTGAGTTTCTTCATGAGGCTACTGAAAATTATTATGAGAGAGGAAAATATGGTTGTGGAAGTTTTCATGGTATTGAAACACCTCTCTTTGTGCTGAAAGTTTTGAAATTACTCTTGTTTTATCTTCCTATGCTTGTCACTTTGTTCTTTGTGAATTTATTTGCATACACAATTCCTATGCATAGGAAGTGGGTTAGACTTAAATGTGTTTTGAAATTGCTTCTTGATGCTCTCTTTTACTTCAACTCTTATTTCTTATGAGAGCATCCTCTCAAACTATTATGCCTGAAGATGATATTATGTCTATTATTCTTGGGAGACCTTTTCTTAAATACTGCAGGAGCTATTATTAATTGTAATCAAGAGAAGGTGACCTTCAATGTCAATGACAAGGAACATACTATCTATTTCCCCAAGAATATTGAAAGGACTTATGGTTTAAATTCAATTGAACATGTTGAGGGCATTCAAGTTGGAGATATATATTGTCCCATACCAAGAGAAAAAATTGAAACTATTATGATTGGGACCATTGCTATCAAGGTTGAGGTAACATAATCATTAGTGGAATGCAAAGTTTTGTCTCATATGAAATTGTTTTGGTAGCAAGACTTGATCAACCTTGTTAACAAAAGGATTTCATTGAACAAAGCAATGTTTTCACCATGATTATCTCCACTTACTTCTATTCTATCCATTTTTAGTTTTTGCTTATGCCTAACTTAAAGGCGTTAAAGAAAAGTACTTATTGGGAGATAACCCAAAAAGTTTTAGATGAGTCTTGGGAGTTATTACTTCAGTAATAACTGCTCCTTATCCTTTTCATTTGCTTTTTGTGCCAAGAGTAACCTCTAATGAGAGAGAAGTAATGATTGGGAAAGTTGCTGTCTTGAAACAGATTTCTATGCTTCACCGTAAAAATTCGTGTAAAATATCTGAACGTCTTTTTGAGGCGTGAATTTTTGTGCTTCTACCCAAGGTTGTTATCTAACTTTTATTTAGTTCAACACTTTTTGATTTGAGCAACAGAAGGTCTTCGAAAAAATTCGTCTTTACCTGCTGGTCTGTTTTGACAGATTTCTGCCATTTTCTGCATTTGCTTCTTGTTGGTTCCTTCTTGAGTTCTTTTGGGGAATTGAGATTTTTGAGGGAAGTGCTACAGTATCTAGTGTTATAATGGAAGTTTATTTGGTGTTAGAACTGAACCTTAAGACTTATTTATCTTGAGTGCACTAATGTTTCTAATAAAGATTGTGTGAAGTTTTGTATGAAGGAAAAATTTCAGGTGTATGGAAGGAATGAGTAATGAGATGAAGGATGGACTAAAGCTCAAGATTGGGTATGCCACGCGTGTCACCCCAAGAAATATCCAAGAAGTACAAGCGTCAAATCTTGGGGATGCCCAAGGCATCCCCTTCTTCATCAATAAAAATCTCATGTTTCTTCCAAACACTTCATTTTTATTGTTATATACACAGTTGTGTTGTTCTTGGAGCATCTTCTTTTTTGTTTTTGTTTTGGTTTTTAGTTTGCGTGGTTTGCTTAGTTTGCTGAATAAATTGGTTGGACCTTCCCTTTCATACTTTGGTATTCAAATAGTCTGGTTTGGATTGGAAAAGAGTAGGAAAGCTCATGCTTAAGTGGTAAAGAGAGCTTGTTTTTGACTGTGGCCTATGCTTTGTCATGTCATGCTTGATATTGTTTTGGCTTTATGCTTAGTATTATTTGCTGTAGCATGACTTGTTTTAAACGATTGAGATTGCTTAATGTGCCTTGGATGAATCATGCGTTGTTTTAGCATATTAAAGCATAGTATAGTGGTATTCTCCTTTGATGCTTTATTTGGGTTGACTTGGCGCATGCTCACACCATGTTATGACTATCTCAAGTCACCATAAGCCTTTTTGATCCTTTAGTTTTCAACTTGTAGTATCACTTTATGCTTTGATCAATGATGTTTTGTCACTCTGCATGATTATGGCCATTATAGCTCTCTCGTTTGTCGCTCCCTTACTATTGCTAGCCTTCACTTTCACTAAGTATTTTACTCATGTTTCCAACTCCCTAAACCAAATATTTCCAAAGTGTCCACCATACCTACCTATTAGCATCATTTGCTACTCCCGTGCATATTCAATATGCCTTGTTTTCTTCCGAATAAAATGTTTGCTTGTTATGGGAAAATTAGTTAGTAAAGCTCTCACGAACTTGATGGCACACTTTATTTCCTGCACTTAATAAACCTGAACCATTGTGAACTCTCCATGAAAGTTATATGCTTGCTAATTATAGGCTGGGGATTAGCAGAACCGTGCTGTCACGGGGAACGCTTTCAACACTTATAAATATATACCCATTTGATACCTTGCTCTTTTGTTTGCGGATGTCGTCGGTGTGAAATAAAAGGGCAGCTTGTAAGTCCATGGAGTTATGTATGTGTGTTAGATAAACGCCTGGGCCGCTGGTCTAATCCATGCTGACATGGTGGAAAGCTGCAGCGAAACCATAATGATATCTATGAAGCATTCTTCTTATAAAAAAAGAGAGAGGTAGCTATTGAGAAAAAGAAAAAAAGAGTTTTATGAAAAGAGGAAAGAGAGAAAAAAGGACCATTTTCCCATGGTAAATAAGAAGATTGCTGAGATACTCATTGTCTGCTTGCCTTGTCATTTTGATATGGGGATTCTTCCGTATCATCGGGCAAGGGGTACCCCGTTGGCGGTTCTCAATGATACGCACATACTTACGATGACAAGAACTTACCGATAACTAAAGTTGAGTAGCATGAGGAGTGGCCCTCGTACTCAAGGGACTTGGGATTTTCAGTCTATAGTCTGTCAAGCATATAACTCAGAATGGACCTCACTTTCACCTTAACCACATTAAAGATGCTTATGATAGGGGCAATGAGAGCGCAAAGCTAATGAGTACCATACTTTCAGCATTTGGAAGCCTTTCAAACTTTTTCAAAACTTGTTCATTTTCTTGTTGAGTCTCCACACATTCTATGAGCACTTTCTTGAGAGCATAGTGGCCATTCTTAGTTCTATGTGCATTGTCCCAAGACTTGTTGATTGATGCATACCTTGATATTGCTTGTTTTAAACTATTTGTATCTAGTCACTCTTGTAAACTTTGAAGGTGTCCTATGCATTTATGTTTGCAACTCTATGAGGGACAAGTTGAATGCTACTATGCTATGTTTTCTTTATGTTAAACAAACAAACGTCTTGCAAAGCATTGTTATTCATGCATCTTTTGTTTGTGCCTTTTCATGTTGCAACATAGTTGCTATGTCTTATTGCTAGAACGTTTTCTTTCATGTTATGCTTAAAGTACTATGATCCCAGCTTTGAATGTTTTACAAATACTTTGATCAAGTCTTTGATGGTGCATGTCACCTCAAAAATTATTCTTTCTTTTTATCACTTACCTACTCGAGGACGAGCAGGAGTTAAGCTTGGGGATGTTGATACATTGCAAATGTATCTATAATTTTTGATGCTCCATGCTTGGTTTTATCCACTTTCTTGTGTTTTGTCCACACTTTGGAGTAGTTTTCATATGATTTCTTGGACTAACCTATTAACAAGAGCCACAGTGCCAGCTGCCTGTTTTCTGCTGTTTTTGGTTCCAGGGAAAGTCAGAAAATGAATATTCTCGGAATTGGACGGGACAAAAGCCAAAGTGCCTATTTTTGTAGAAGACTCCAGGAGCCAGAATACGAGACGGAGGAGGGCCAGGGGCTGGCCACACCACCCCCAGGCGCGGGCTGGGCCTGGCCGTGCCAGGGCATGGTGTGGTGGCCCTAGGCACCCCCTCGGTCTCCCTCTTCGCCTATAAGAAGCCTTCTGACCTAAAAACTAGGGGGGGTCGACGTTTTTCCAGAAGGAGTTCCGCTCCGCCGCCACCACCAGATTCCACGAAACAGCACCAGAAACTCCGTTCTGGCACCCTGTCGGGATGGGGAATTGGAGGAGATCATCGCCATCATCATCACCATCGCTTCTCCATCGACCATCCATGTTTCCCCCATCTATGAGTGAGTAATCCCCCGCTGTAGGCTATGGGGATGGTAGGGATTGGATGAGATCGTTCATGTAATGGCATCAGATTGTTAGGGCATGGTGCCTAGTATCTTTTATTAGTGCTTTATGACTTTGTTGCGCTTGTTGTGCTTAATGCTTGTCACTAGAGCCCGAGTGCCATGATTTCAGATCTGAACATGTTATTGATTCATTATGATAGTATTGTTTTTGGTCTTATCTACAAGTTGTTTACACACGTTGTTGTCCGGAACCTATGGCCCCGAAGTGACAGAAATCGGGATAACCGGAAAGGAATGGCTTCGATGTGAGGATCACATGTGTTCATGGATTGTTAATGCTTTGCTCCGGTGCTCTATTAAAAGGCGCACTTTTAATTGCCAGTAGTTCCCTAGAGGCCCCGCTGCAAACGGGCTGGCAGGACAAAAGAGGTTGTGCAAGTTCTTATTGCGAGCACGTATGACTATATATGGAACACATGCCTAGGATTGTCTAGTACTTGGATGCTTAATCTTATTTATCTGCAATTGCCCTATGTTCTGATTGCTATGTGAATTGTCTTGTCCATGCAATTCCCGTCCATCCATCCCTATGCCTACCACGCTCGAATCCCACAGTTTACTGCTTTTGTAACTACTGTCTTTGCTTTACTACTGTTGTTACTTTACTCTTCCTACTACAAAACTGTTGCTACTGATAAACTGCTGTGAGCAAGATTGTTTCCAGGTACAGCTGAATTGACAACTCAGTTGTTAAGGCTTATAAATATTCTTTGGCTCCCCTTGTGTCGAATCAATAAATTGGGTTTCACTTCCCTCGAAAATACTGCGATACACCCCCTATACTTGTGGGTCATCAAGGGATTATCATTAGTTTCAGGTTTAGCAGCCATTTTATTAATCAAAGAAGATTGTGATTCAGAAAAGGATGATATATTTCTTTCAGCATTAGAAAGTTTCAATTGTAACCTAGGAATTTCCCTATTTAAACTCTCAAGTTGATGGCTAATGTTCTTCAAAATGGTAGATTGTTCCTCCATAGTTTAAGTGAGTAGTTTTTTTGCTCATATTGCATTTGCATGAAGTTTTCAGTGGCAACCAAAGAGGCTAAGGGAACATTATTTGGATCAATATGGGCTTCCCATTAACAAGCATAGACATAATAACTTAAATCTTATCACTCAAGGAGGAGGTTTCCTCAACATAATTTACCTTCTTACCTTCTGGAGCTCTTTCAGTATGCCATTTAGAGTAGTTAACCATCATATTATCCAGAAGCTTTGTTGCAGCACCCAAAGTAATGGTCATAAAGGTACCTCCAGTAGCAGAATCCAATAGGTTCCTTGAAGAATAGTTCAATCCTGCATAAAAAGTTTGGATGATCATCCAAGCAGTCAGTCCATGAGTGGGACAATTCTTTACCAAAGATTTCATTCTTTCCCAAGCTTGAGCGACATGTTCATTATCATATTGTTTAAACTTCATTATTTCACTTCTCATGGATATAATCTTAGCAGGAGGATAGTATTTCCCAATGAAAGCATCTTTTCATTTAGTCCAAGAATCAATACTATTCCTAGTTAAGGAATTCAACCATTCTTTAGCTTTTCCTCTCAAAGAGAAAGGACACAATTTAAGCTTAATAATATCACCATCTATATCCTTATGCTTTTGCATCTCACAAAGTTTAACAAAGTTATTTAGATGGGCAGCAGCATCTTCATTACCAATACCAGAAAATTGTTCTCTCATAACAAGATTGAGTAAAGCAGGTTTAATCTCAAAGAAAGTAGCTTCAGGAACATGTGGAGCAATAGGTGTGCTCATAAAATCATTGTTGTTGGTGCTAGTGAAGTCACACAACTTAGTATTTTCTAGAGTAGTCATTTTTGTGTGTGTTTTTGATAAAGAAAGCAAACTAGTAGAGCTAATTTTTGTGTGTTTTTGATAAAGGAACAAGAAAACAAAACAAAAGTAAACTAAGCAAAACAAAAATAACAAATTAAAGAGATTGGTTATGAGGGACTCCCCTTGTGAAGATGTCCTTGACTCCCCGGCAACGGCGCCAGAAAATATGCTTGATGGCCCAAAATATATCAAACTCATTGGGGAACCCCAAGAGGAAGGTATGATGTGCACAGCAGCAAGTTTTCCCTCAGTACGAAACCAAGGTTATCAATCTAGTAGGAGCAAGGAAACACCCCAAAGGTGTAGCTAGCTGAATGTTGGCAGGGCGCATTACCGGTGCCAACAGCAACGCGGAGACCTGCACAACACAACCATAGAACTTTGTGCCCAACTTACGATCATGTTGTAAATCTCATCGGTTTTGCTAAAAACAAAGGATTAAACGTATCAAATGGAAGGAAGTAATAGTTTGCAAAAAGTAAACACAAAGCAGTAAACAGTTTGTAGATTGAATGTAAAAGAAAGGACCAGGGTCCATAGTTCACTAGAGGTGGCTCTCCTTAAGATAGATAACATGCTGGGTGAACAAATTACAGCGGGGCAATTAACAAACATCGAGAAGCATACAAGCATATACTAATCATCTTGACTCCTTTGAGACTTGATTGGGCATTACAACATTATACATAGACCGCCATCCAAATGCATATATGACTAATAATCCACCTTAAGGTTATCATCCGAACCCCCTCCAGTATTAAGTTGCAAGCAACAGATTATTGCATTACGAATTGCGTGTAAAGTAAACAATACGATAGTTCTATGAACAAAGGATTGTTTTTTTCTCCCTAGTAGCAACAACACATCTAGTACCTTAGAGATTTCTGTCACTTCCCTAGATTACCAGAGGCATGAACCCACTATCGAGCATAAATACTAACTCTTGGAGTTGCTAGCATCTACTTGGCCAAGATAGCTACTAACAACGGAAATCATGCAAGATCACAAATAACAAAGACATGATAGAATCAATAATCAATCTAAAATAGCATCTCAATATCCATCGGATCCCTGCAAACACAACATGCAGAATTACAAATATATGATCTTCATCATGAACGGAGCTCACAAGATCTAGACATGAAAGCACAAAGGAGGAGAACCAACCATCTAGCTACTACATGGACCCGTAGTCCAGAGATGAACTACTCACGCATCACACCGGAGGCTTGCATGGTGATGAAGAAGGCCTCTAGGGTGAATTCCCCTCTCCGGCAGGGTGCCGGGAAGAGCTACAGATCCCTCTCGATCTAGGGACAGAGACGACGGCGGCTATAGACTCTTTCGTGGAATTTTGATCGGGTACTTAGGGTTTCTGTACCGGAGGCATCTTATAGGCAGAAGGAGAGGCCGAGGGGGTGCTGGAGGCAACCACACCATCCCCTGGCGCGGGCCAGGCCTGGCCGCACGGCCAGGTGGTGTGGCGGCCCCCTGGCCCCTCTCCGTCTTGTATTCTGGCTCCGTGTGTCCCTTGGTGAAATACTGACTTTGGCTTTTGTCCCGTCCAATTCCGAGAATATTCATTTTCTGACTTCTGGAACCAAAAAACAGTAGAAAATAGGCAGCTGGCACTGTGGCTCTTGTTAATAGGTTAGTCCAAGAAATCATATGAAAAGTACTCCAAAGTGTGGACAAAACATAAGAAAGTAGATAAAACCAAGCATGGAACATCAAAAATTATAGATACATTTGCAATGTCTCAGTGTAACAACTGACTCTCAGAAAATAGCTACTGTTAAGGAATGGCCAGTCCCACAAAATATAACCAAGCTTAGGGCATTTCTAGGCCTCACTGGATATTATAGAAGATTTGTGAAGAACTATGGCCTGATCTACAGACCTCTTCATAACTTGCTCAAGAAGGACTCCTTTAAGTGGACTGAAGAACAAACCAAAGCATTCAACCAGTTGAAAGACAGCTTGATCACTGCTCCTGTCATGTTCTTGCCAGATTTTCCCCTCCCCTTCACACCGGAGACTGATGCAAGTGGCACTGGTTTGGGAGTTGTGCTCATGCAAAAAGGAAGACCATTGGCTTATTACAGTAGAACAATTGGCCCAAGAGCAGCTTCTCTGTCTACCTATGATAAGGAAGCTCTAGCCATCTTAGAAGCACTGAAAAGATGGAGACACTACTTCCTAGGCTCTGAATTACAAATCAGAACAGACCAGAAAAGCCTCAAATTCATCACTGAGCAAAAGGTGGCTGAAGGCATCCAACATAAGTTGCTCCTCAAACTCCTTGAGTTCAACTATACCATTGATTACAAGAAGGGAAAAGAAAATAAAGCAGCTGATGCTTTAAGCAGGAGGGATTCTGTACTGATGCCCATTACTCTCATTCAACCAACTTGGATTGAATCAGTCTTGAGCAGCTATCAAGAGGATGAGCACTTCCAAGACCTCCTCAAAAGGCTAGCAATTGCAAATGATCAGGATGGCATCTATTCATTGCATGCAGGGATCATCAGATACAAAAATAGGGTGTACATTGGTCTGACCCTGACCTCAAAACACAACTACTTGGATCCTTTCATGGACCTGTCCTTGGGGGACACTCAGGTATGGTGGCTACATACCATAGACTCAAAAGAATTTTCTATTGGCCTGGCATGAGCAAAGACACACACAAATTCATCTCAAAATGTCATGTCTACCAACAAGCTAATGCTGAACATTACCCTTACCCTGGGTTGCTGGAACCTTTGGAACGACCTAACATGGCTTGGCAGCACATTACCATGGATTTTATTGAAGGGCTTCCTAAATCCAATGGGAAAGAAGTAATTCTAGTGGTTGTGGATAGAATGACTAAGCTAGCACACTTTATTCCTTTGTCCCATCCTTACACAATCAACACTATGGCTCAAGCTTTCATGGACACTATGTTTAAACTACATGGCCCACCTACAAGAATCATCACTGACAGAGACATGATATTTAGCAGCAATATGTGGCAAAAGGTATTCAAATCACTCAATGTCCAATTGAAGTTGAGCACAGCATACCACCCACAAATTGATGGTCAATCAGAAAGAGTAAACCAGTATCTGGAATCTTATCTGAGATGCATGGCATTCCAAGAACCCAAGAAATGGGCCTCCTGGTTGGCCTTAGCTGAGTGGTGGTACAACACATCCTACCACACCGCAATTAAAATGTCTCCTTTCCAAGCATTGTATGGATATGCCCCACCAATGGTCAATGAAATTGCCTTACCTGTCCATGAAGCTAGCCCTAGTGGGAGTATCATAAGGAGTATCATGCATGCCACCTTGGCAAAAATCTGACGTGGCACCACAATTAATAAAGAGAGAGGTGTTATTAGTAGTATCATAATATGATACTGTATCATAGCACGTGAAACTAGTTAATTTAATGACCAATACATCTCATACACACAATTGGGATTGTAGAAAAATTAAATACAATGGTACTATGATACTACTAGATGATACTAACCACTAGAGAGGTAGTATCATATACTAGTATCATATGCATGATACTAGTAATATGATACTCCCACTATGACCAGCCTGAAGATAGTGAAGCCAGGGATTTCTTGCAAGAGAAACAACACATGCTCACACAGCTTACGGAAAATCTTGCTCAAGCTCAGGGAAGAATGAAGAAACATGCCGATAAGAAAAGGACTGAGAGAACATTCGAACTTGGAGACATGGTGTATCTCAAAATGCAACCATACCGGATGACTGCGTTTGGATTGAGACAAGCAATCAAACTGACAAGCAAGTATTATGGCCCATTCCGAGTTCTTGAAAAAATTTACAATCTCTCATACAAGATACTACTTCCCGAAAGAGTGAATATTCATCCTGTTTTTCATGTCAGCCAGCTCAAAAAGCATGTGGGCAAAAATGATGTCCCACAGGAAGGCCTCGCACTAGTTATCACTGATGGTAAGATCAAAACAGAGCCAGTAGCAGTCCTGGATGCACGTTCCTACCAATAAACAAAGTACTGGTCACTCAGTGGAACATTCAATGGGGCAATTTAGCTCCCGAAGACTCTTCTTGGGAGGATGCTAATTTCATCAAGAAAGTTTTCCCTGAGTTCTATGGTGCAACCCTTAAATCTTGGTTCCCAAGCAACACTTGAGGACAAGTGTCATTTCAAGGACCCGACATTGTCAGACACCATGTGATCTACAGACGGACGGTGGAGATGAAGCTCACCTGGCGATGCCACGTCACTCCTCTATTTACTGTGTTGTTTTAACTTTTATCCACTGTAATAATTGAACCGGCTATTAAGCCTCCCAGCTGGGAACCGACAGGGCTATCGAATGAAATATCCCCTAATGCTATCTCTTGTTTTTATCTTCTCGCATTAGGGTTCTAGCTGTAGAAATCCCCAATTCATCGAGGGGTCTCCGAATCGGGAGTTTAGGTTGGATCCTGACTAGCGGGATCAGACAGTCGGTGAGGAGGGATGTCCGGGGACAGGGTAGATATGGCCGGAGGGGGATGCGGGGTGTCCGGCGACAGGACAGGCATGCCCGAAGGCTCCGGCGAGCTAGGCCAGTGGGGTCTGGCCGGAGACGGAGGGGGCAAGGGGACGGAGACTACTCCCCCTTTTTTCTATTTTATTTTTGATGCATTTAGTATTTTTTGCTTTTTTAAGGCTGACAGGTGGGACCCGGTTCAACTCAGCAAATTGGCTCTGACAAGTGGATCCCACTAGTTAGAAACGGTGTCAATTCGCTCCCAATCTAAGTTTAGTGTGAATTGCAAAGAAATTACAGAAAAGTGGTCACATTTTGCGAAAATTTTCAACGGCGGTGGTTTTTCGAACATTTGGCACAAAAGTGGTGGTTTTATGTTATTAACTCGCCACAAGGAGTGTTTTTAATTCATTTCCCCTAGTACAGTTGTCATGGGATTTTTGGAATAGGTAGTACATATTTCATACTAGCTATTTCAAAAATCTAAGAATTTTTTTGATGAAAAAGGAGGGAGTACTAGTCCACCTAGGTAATCGTGTGTGCGAAGTAATTTGAAACAGAGTGAGTACCTCTCAAGCTATGCTCCCTTTCCTAGTGTTTATATAGAGGCACCAGTGTACCACCATGTTTGAGAATCGATTAGCTCCTATGTATTGGCGGTTTTAGAAACACAATGATAGTAATAATAATGAATATCTGTGGGTAACTTGTTGCTAATCTTCAGTTCCCAAATTTTATTTGAAACTAATTAATAATCTAAAACAACATGCATTCCACATACTAATACAGTATGTATCGTCTGGATAGCTTATCATATTTTTGGCTCCTAGGAATTGGTAATATTAAACAAGACCCGTGGCATGTTTCCTATTACATCTTCGCTATTTCTTGTCACCAACATTTTCGTCCTTGACATTTAAAATCTTTAAGTTGTCAATATTCACCGCACTTCGCTTTTATATTTGGGTTTCTTTAGCAGTGTTCCATGGAGGTTGGCACCTTTTTTTAATGACCAAGTAATTAACGTATCCCCTACACACAAAAATCTTGGACTCTGTGCAAAAAAAGAAGAAGGGTGAGGCTCCAAATGCAGAACTGCACGCTGTCTGTCTTTCGAATAACATGAGTTGCACGACCTTCCCTGTCTTTTCAATGGATCGACCGACAGCTCAGTGCTGAGATTCTCAGCAGGATTTCTATTTCAGTTCGGTGTTCTGGGGGGGGAGAAGATAGAAGCCCTGGCAGTAATGATATTCAATAAATCAAAAGCTAACGAATTAACGAGTGAAAGCTGGAATAGCTCAGTTGGCCGGAGCGTGTGGCTGTTAACCACAAGGTCGGAGGTTCGAGCCCTCCTTCTAGCGTTTTCTATTTCCCAATATTTTTTACAAGCATTTGTTGCTAATATTTAATTTATCCCTGTCGAACTGGTTCCTCCTTCTAGCGTTTTTTATTTCCCAAGCATTTGTTGCTAATATTTAATTTATCTCTGTCGAACTGGTGCCTCCCAAGGTAGTAGGAGAGCTGCCCAAGATCACTCATCTTGGACAGATGGTGCATCTCAGCCTTGAACTTCTGAATGTCATCCTCATTTGCGCCTGTGATGATTAGATCATCTACATACACACCCACCAGCAAGAAACCATTGGGACTCTCCCTTCTGTATACTGCATGCTCCAACAGACTTCGAGAGAACCCAAGCTCGGACAGTGATGCATCCAGCTTTTCATACCACGCACGCGGTGCCTGACGGAGACCATAGAGTGCCTTGGACAGCTTCAGAACCTGCCTTGGCTGCTTGTCATCAACGAACCCTGGAGGCTGGCCGACATACACTTCCTCCGCTAGATCGCCATTCAGAAATGCTGATTTCACATCCATACGGTGAACGCGCCAGCTATTGTGTGCAGCTAGAGCCAGCAGAGCACGCACCGTCTCCATCCTTGTGACAGGGGCAAAAACTTCCTCAAAGTCCACCCCCTGACGCTGTACATATCCCTTTGCTACTAGCCATGCTTTGTACTTCACGATCTCGCCAGAAGGGTTCTTCTTCGCCTTGAAGACCCACTTGAGTCCAATGGCACGGTGGCCGCCGGGCAAAGCTGTGAGTTGCCATGTGTTGTTATTGACAATCGAGTCCAGCTCCTCTCTCATTGCTTCACGCCAATTCTCGTCCTCGAGTGCCTCTTCCACGCTTGCCGGCTCCTCGGCTGCGAGAAGACAGGAGCCCACCTCCTCCAGATTCTGCATTGGCACGGTGGTGTCGAGGATGTTCTCGAGCTTACGGTACCGATGCTGACCACCGGTGTCCGTGTCCAGGTTGGAGTCGTGCGTGGGTGGTGTTGCGAACTGGATCGAAGTAGGTGATGGAGTCCTGGGATCTACTCCTCTCGTGGGCGTCAAAGCGCCCGTGCTCGTGTCCGCTGCCTGAGCTGCTGAAGCGGAGCTCTGCCCAATCTCCACCGTGGAGTATTCCACTGTGAACGTCGGTGATGCACCGAGCTGCCCATCCACGATGTCCTTGCTCCAGTCCCACGCTCGGTTCTCCTCGAAGGCAACATCACGTGTGATGTAGAGACGTTTGCCCACAGGATCATAGACCCTGTATGCCTTTGAGCCATCCTCGTACCCGACGAACACCCCTGGAACGGAGCGGTCTGCAAGCTTGTTGATGCCAGGGCCAAGATGCTTGACGTGCGCGACGCAGCCGAAGATCTTGAGGTGCTGCACGCTTGGCGCACGTCCATGCCAAGCCTGGTAAGGCGTGGTGCCGTTTAGACTCCGGGACGGCGCGCGGTTGAGCAGGTAGACTGCTGTCTTAACGGCTTCGTCCCAGAACGGCCCTGGCATGCTCACTGCTTTGAGGAGGCAGCGAGCCATCTCGACAACGGTCTGGTTGCGCCTCTCCACCACGCCATTCTGTTGAGGAGAATACGGCGTGGTGGTGTTGTGCTTGATGCCGCTCCCGTCGCAGAAGTCCGTGAAATTCAGTGAGTTGAACTCGCCGCCCCGATCAGAGCGGAACGCGAGCAGCTTGCAGTCGCGCTCTGCTTCAGCCCATGCCTTCACCTTCTTGAAGAACTGCAGGGCCTCATCTTTCGATCGCAAGACCTCGAGCCACATGAACCGAGAGAAGTCATCGACGATCAACAAGAAATACTTCTTACCACCTGCCGTTGGTGGCGTGATCGGTCCGCACAGATCACCGTGCACAAGCTCCAGTGCTCGGTTCGCACGGTACGTCGTCGCCTGCGGGAATGGCGTGCGGTGTTGCTTCCCCAGTGCGCACCCGCTGCAGAATTCCTCCACGTGATGGATTGTCGGCATGCCGCGCACCATCTACCGGCGAGCGAGGTTCTGGAGAGCGCGGAAGTGTAGGTGCCCGTAGCGACCATGCCACAACCACGCTTCGTCATCATGCTGCGCCAGCAAGCTCACCGGCGTGGCAAGCTGTAGCCTCACCGTGTAAAGACGGTTGCGCGTGCGAGTGACCTTGGCGAGGATCTTGCGTGGACGATCTAGGATGCACATGACGCCACCGCAGATGGTGATCTTGCAGCCATTTTCATCGAGTTGCCCCAGCGAGATATTGTTGCTCCGGAGACTAGGGATGAAGTAGACGTCTCCGAGCACGCGCTGGTCACCTGCGATCGACTGGAACACCACGGTGCCTCGGCCATGGATCTCGACGACCGAGCCGTCGCCAAACCTGACCTTGCCGCGCCGTCCTCATCAGTGTGGAGAACATGGCACGCTCCCTAGTCATGTGACTGGAAGCGCCCGTGTCTAGGTACCATAGGCCGTCGACGGAGGGAACAGGGATGACGCGTTCCTCGTTCAGGTACACTGCCTGAGGCGCGTCGATGTCCGTTTCACCGAGCGCGCACACCTGCGCAAGCAGAAGGCCTGGCGCCTCCTCCTCCTCGCCTTGCGTGAGATTGGCGGCCTCGCCGCAGCGCTCACGATCACGTTTGGCCTTCCTGCACTCCTTGGCCCAATGCCCTTCTTTGCCGCAGTAGCGGCATGTACCCTTTCAGCGCTCGGTGCCGCCGCTTGAGCCTGCACCAGTGGAGTTGTTCTTCGGCTTGAACGCCGGCTTGCCGCCCTTGTCACCGCTGGTGAACGAACCGGGCGCGCGCTATTGGTGCCGAGCTGCCCACTCCTCCTCTGTCAGGAGAAGTTTCTTGACGCCTTCAGCAGCATCGTCGAGGTCGTAGCCCTCCTCCGCCGTCAGGAGCCAGCCGGTCAGGTCCTCAATCGTGAGGTCACGGAGGTTCACCGTCTGCTCAATTGCCATCACCATCGGCCTGTACTTCTTGGGCACCACCCTGAGGTACTTCAGCACGGCCTTGTACTCATCATAGGGGTCACCGAGAAGCTCGAGATCACTGAGAATGGTTGTCAGGCGAATCACAAAATCCTCGATGGACTCACCGGCGCGGAACCGCAGATCCTCGAATTCGCGGCGGCGTGTTTGCGCCTTGGCCTCCCGGATCCGCTCGGACCCGAGCCTCATGGTCTTGAGGGTTTCCCACGCTGTCTTGGCGCTGTCCTTCATGCCCAGCACGCGCACGAGCTCCGGCGGCACTGCCCGGAGCAGCACGGCCAGCGCAGCTCGATCGTCTTGATCGTCGTCGGCGCCATACTCGATGACGTCCCAGAGCCGCTGTGCCTGCAGCTGAACCCGCATCACCATCGCCCATTCGGCATAGTTAGTGCGGGTGAGCGTCGGGAAGTTGCCGGTGCCGCTGGACTCGCGCACTACGCGCTCGCGCACCACTATCTCCCCACCGCCACGTCGAGAAGGGCTGCGGCCACGCCGCGGAGCCGGAGACGGAGAGGGACGGCGACTGACCGCCGGCGGCTTGGAGCCGCTCCCCTCACCCACCGTCGCCTTGTTCTTCTCGGACAGCGTTGGAGACTTTGACGTCGCCGATGGACGCTTCGACATGGCTCTGATACCACTTGTCGTTGCAAACACCTCTCACACACGCCCAGAATTGCAGAAAATTGTAAGCGAGAGAGAGACACAGAGTTTGTGCTGCGTGCAACTAACTGCAGCTTTTCGTTGGTTTTCCTTTTATTCAGTTGATCCTAGAAAAGGGGATCACATCTAACCGAAATTACCGTGAGCTGACCAAATCCTACTGAACGTGCCATCCCACGTCCGTTGATCGAGCTCCGGTGATGCCGCTCACGATGAAACCATCGTGCCATCCCACGAGGTTCGGGAGCGGCAGCTAATCTACTTAGCCACCAGCACCTGAGGCGAACAGACTCGCACAACAGGTCTACCCTTATTCAGAAAACAACAGTCTGAAGAAAATGACACTAGTGCTCTGAACCTGATACGACACTAAGTTAAAATTCAGAGCACGAACCGATACAGGGAACGAGATTAGAAGCCAACAAATCACCCCCGGGAACCGATACAGGGAACCGATACGACACTAAGTTAAAATGACACTCAGTGTACAACAAGTGGTGGGGAGGAAATTGTCAACGTCGCCAAGGGTGACTGCCTGGTCACTTGAACCGGCCCGTGAACAGAAGCAGTAACGATGTGGAGCCTGAGCTTAGGAGGAAATATCCATATTTTCTGGATCAAATCTGATTGCCTCTTGATTGAACAGTTTTCTATACCCACATGATAAGGTAAGAGTTCTTCAAAAGAATTGACGATTTGTGTCATGTTCTGGAGGAAAAATTCAGAACACGAATAGTCCACTATTTAAGTGTTGGTATTTGTGTAGCACTTAGATATGATTGAGGGACTCAAGGAGGGTGTTATCAAGACTGAGCGGGTTGCATCAACTGAGATAGAACCTTCGTCAGTAAAAAGAACTTAACGTATAGTGTAGCATTGTAGGGTGTATTTCGTTTGGTCCAATAGCTTTGCTTACACTGTCAGTGATCATAACTCATGTCTTACACATGAGCCTATTACCAGCCTCGAAGGATGTGTCTTTTTCTTGTAGCCGACTAAACAATTAGTTTTTCCTTGCAACTGTTATTTTCTTGTTAACATGCTCCTGTTTTTACTTAATAGATCCATGGCGCAATAAAACAAGAGGGTTCAAGTTTGATGCTAAGCATTAAGAGGTTATGGCAGCAGCTATGTGAAGCTCATTATCTTGCCTCGTAGATTTCTTACACTATACTCCGTATCGTCAGTTTAATCTGCAGGAACCAAGTTGACCTAAGAGTTAGTTTTTAACTTTCCATGATGAAGTGTACGAGAGTTTAATGACATGAGCCTCCAAGAGAGCAAGGCATCTAAGCTTATGACATGAGCCTTCTCAGAGGCATCTACATTGTTCATTTCTACTATTTAACAATTTATATCACGGGTATCTTCTAGAAATACAAATACTTTTATCAGTCAATTTTTATAATTGAGAATTTACTGTGATGCTAGCAAAAAGGCTCTGCAATAGAAGTGGTATAGAAATTCCTAATGTGGTAATACACTAATAATACAAGCAAGGCCAATATCTTTCACAATCCTCATTTCAATAAACCTTTTTGATGATTTGTGTGTTTACTGAAGCATGTATCAGTTGGTACCTCTTTTTTTGCAAGCTAATTGTATTCGGCGCATTTGCAAGTGAAAGCAAAAGTTACATTTTTTTCCTTTCAGTATTAACAATATGGATTAACATCTCATTACATTAGAAAATACAATGTTCTAAAGGATTTCAATTATTCTTGCAATTTTCAAGGGATGGAGCTGTTTGTTTAGATTCTCCCTCTCTCTCTCTCTCTCTCAAAAGAGAAAATACATATTGTTTGTTTCTTACAACAACAAAAAAATTAAGCCAACGACTAAGAAAAAGGGTCCAACCTTTAATATGAGGTAAATCCTTTCCTTCAAGTTGGCATATGATATGTTTCGAGACTAATGTTAGAAATTTATTGTCTATTAGTAAGGATAAGCTGGCTTATTTTTCAGGAAACTGGTATTTTGGCGACCAAACTAAGTACAAGGTGCCATGAAATCAACAAGGAATCTTAAAACATATCCAGTTACAAGTGTTCCTTTCTCATTGTCCAGACTATTTATTGTATGCGCTCACAGCCATGTTCTGGGAATTTCTCTCCCTTTTCTAAAGCGGTTTTACTTTGCCGGTCAGGTGTACAGTGTCCTTAGAGTAAGCAATTAACTTGACAAGGTAATAAAGAAAACTGAAAGGGGCAGTGGAGCTCCAAGCACTCTATGGGACGTTAAAAACCTAGGCGTGCGTATGAGCAGCGGAAGAACCTCAAATTTGGAGATTGAAGGTACAGCTCTTTCACTGAACAACAAAATCACTTCGAGACGACCTGAAGTCGCAAGCACGCATATATAAAGTTGAGCCTTTGAAATAACAAAAGTGCTAGAGGTGCACCGATTCCATGGAATGTCCGGGCATCCTCAATTTTGAACACTGGTTGGATATACGATCAAGCATTAGAGTGGTGCATTTGTACTGGCACTTGTAAAACAAATGCATTTACCAAATTTGAGACAGATGTACTCCCTCTGATTCATAATAATTGTCGCTGGTTGAGTTGTACTAAATCAGCGATAACTAACTCGGCGACACTTATTATGGATCGGAGATTTAGTACAACTATAAATCAAACACGCTCATTATTATTATTATTATATATATATACCCTATTCAGCACCCAGGGTGCAGAATAGTTATTTTGCACGCCACATATTTTTATGTTCTCACGTACATAAATTTATGTTTTGTATACTAATAATTATGTTCATATTTATCAGAAACCCAAAAAAATCGACATAAAAAATATGATTTATGAGTCATTATAGTGTAAAAAACATAGAAAAATCGTATTTTACGTCGTATTTTTTTACGGCATGTAAATACTTTTTTTACGACATGTCTAAATTTTTTTATGTTCTTCTTGACTTCCGGCATAAGAGAAAATTTACGTGACGTAAAAATCATGTGCGGTTTGAAAGATAGGGAGTGGATGAAGAATAACTATTCTACACCCTGGTGTCAAATAGCGCCACTATATATATATATATATATATGAAAAATATTTCTTACTCCCGGGTGTAACTACACCCACGTCTCATATACTATCTTACGAAAGTATTTGTAATACTTTATCTGTTTGAGTATGTTTATATACTATATTTAAGATACTTCCAAGCAAGTTAGGTGAAAAAATTGCAAATGCACCCATAATTTTCAGTATGTATGTAAAATACCGTCATATTTGTACGTACAAAAAGAGTATCTGAATAAAAATTACATATTACCCAAAAAATAGTATATATACTACCCAAATATTCTTATATACTTCATACTACCTATATATAGTCTCTAGTATGATAGATACTGTCTAAATTACGTGAAACACGTGGGTGTAACTACACCCGGGTGTAGTATGAATATATCCTATATATATTATATATATATATATATCGGAGGAAATAATTATTTTGCCTGATCTGCATACCTCATTTAAGATCGATAAAATTTCATAAGTTTGTCAAGATATCGTTAGTTGTACTGTCAATTGTTTTTAAGTATTTCTATTTTAATTTTTTGCATATCTTAATGATTAGGTTGGTAAAATGGACGGGCGCGACAACGCGCGCTTTCATGGTCTAGTTTTTTTACTACTGAACCGGTACGCAGCTACGCCGCCAGGAGAGCCGAGAGAAAGCCCATCTAGGGTTCCGCACCGCTCGCCGGCGATGTCGCCAGTCTGGTCCGACTCCATTGGCCCTAGGACCTTGGAGGTATGGCGGACCACGGTCTCTCACTGGCGGGAGGTTTTCTGTTGTTTGTTTCACATGTTTTCTAGTGTCTTCTTCAGAATGTTGAGGCGAAGGCTACACCCTGAAGTTAGAATAAGGTCATCCCCGTTCTATCCTCGCTCTGGTGGTGCATCTAGCGCCGACGGAGAGCGCGTGGAGTCGTTTGTCCGACGAATCTTCTGGGATTCTGCCCATTTTCGTGTTCGTCGGTTTGTTTTTAGGTCATTCTCCTATGATCTATGGATGTCATAATTAGCGATGATTGCTGCTCTAGTGCGTTGGTCCTTTGTGGCCTTAGCACGACAACTTCCCGTCTGTCTACTACAACAAGCTCTAATACAACAAGCTTTGTCTGGCTCCGGTGATGGAGGGACGAGGACGGCGGCGCGCTAGTGACCTATTTATAATTTTTATTACTTTTAGGTCTCTTTGTACTACAACTAATGTTTATTAATAAATTGATAGAATTTCGCAACAAAAAAAAATATACACGTTTTTATTTCCCAGTATTTTACAAGCATTTGTCAAGAAAACATTGACTTTATATGTACACATTGTTTTATGATTTTAATTTAATTTTCTACATGTTTCATGTTCCATTGTTCATGTTAATATTTAATTTATCTCTATCGAATTGGCGCTCATTTTTGGAATTAAATAATTGCATGACTTTTCACTCTAATATTATGTGATGTGCAAATATATTCTTTGAACTAAAATCATCATATTAAACACATCCAATTTTTCTCTGTTTCCCATCTTCTAATTGTATCATATTAAACACGTCCCATAATGTAATATGTATCTTTGGATCTTCGTTCTTCCATCTAATGTAGGAGTACTTGCATTTCAAAGCCAATCATTAATTTCGGTGCTTATCCAGTACTATGATTTAATGTCATCCTACCATCTAAAGTTGCGTACACTAAGAAATTCGAGTTAATTTTAGTTATCATTTGATTTCCTACATGTTCCATTGTTCATGTTAATTTTAGTTATTTTTTCTCTGCTATTAGTTTGATTGGTTTCAATTTAGTATCTCGTCGAACTGGTTCCCATATTTGGAATTGAGTGCTTACATGCATTTTTCACTGTAATATTGTGTTGTGGGCAAATACATTCTTTCTTCACTTTAATACATTAAACACGTCCATTTTTTCCTAAATTCAGGTGTAATGTAATATGTATCTTTGGGTCTGCATTCTTCCATCTAATGTATACATGCGTTTCTAAGCGAATCATCAGTTTTGGTGCTTATCCAATACTATATTTAATGACATATTGCCATCTAAAGTTGTGTATACTAATTTTGAGTTACCTTTTACGAAAACCCTCTATAGATACCATGCAAAGCTGGAGCTTTCCCACAAGAAAACAAAAGAAAAACATAAGAAACAAGAGCCGATAGGCGTGATAGGACCCATCCCCTCTCCCCCTCCCTGAGGGCGACGACAGCCTCCATCTCCCTCCGGCGGACCTTTCTTTTTCTCCCCCTCGCCCCTTCTATCCCTCGTCGCTGCCGTCGGCAAGGTCCAGCGGGTGCGGCCCAGGTGGCGCCGCTGGCGGCGGTATGTCCTCGCCTGCGCTGTAGGAGGCGGGGTCGGGGACCCTTCTCCACCGGCGGCGGTGCTAGTAGGGCGGCAGGGGTTTGGCGGCGGCCGAGCCATTTCGAGGCGATAGCGCGGTTGCAGGCTATGGGGCGGCGCGGCAAGCAGCAAGCGGCTGGTGGTGCTGGTCGGGCCCAACCGACCCAGATCTGGGCCCTTAGGGCCCTAGATGGGTCGGGGGCGAGCCAGCCTGCCATGTGGCCCCCGGATCTGCAGATGAGGAGACGATTTGGCTAGGATAGGATATAGCGGCGATGGTGACCGGCCGGTTGCAGCGTGGCTACGGGTTTTACGGGCTTGTCGGGGCCTAGATGTACCCTGCTGAGTTTGGTGTGCCCTTGCCTGGGCTTTACGGGTCTGTTGGACCCGACCATACTTGACTGGGACTGGTGTGCCAGCGGCCGCGGCCGGTCGACTACCATCTTTGGCGGTAGAGGTTGTTTCCTCCTGTGGCACCCCGCTAAAACCACTACTAGAAAATTGCTGTGTTTTTGTGCATTGCATCATCATGACCGCATGCTCATGTCATCATGCCACATTGCATTTGAGCATCGTCATCATCATGCATGGTTTTACCTAAAACTATTTTTCGAAAAGCCTATCTTTGTTTTCTAAATTCCCGTCTTTATTTTAAATCTAAACCACGTGGTCTTTTTTAGATCTTTGGTTTGTCTAAAACTATTTTTGCAAAATAATTTAAAAATAAAATAAATATAAATATTTTGTATCGGGGAGGCAGCCCGGCCCGTAAGCTAGGCCACCTACTACCCGGCAGCGCATACCACCTAGCCATCTACCCAGACCGACCCAAAACAAAACCCAAACACCCAGGAAACCTAACCCTACCACACCCCATCTCCCTTACCCTGCTGCCGCCGCCAGCCGCCACACCCTGCCCCGCGCGCACACAACATCGTGCACCAACACGCACACGATGCGCTGTGCATCAACGCGCCCCACCTAGCTCTAGCTACCCCGCCACCTGCCGACACTCCGGCCCCACACAGCGATAGACACGCCCCCCATGTTTCCCTGTCCCACTCCCGACACGCTCCCCTCGTCTCGCGCCTGGCCCCACCTCGCGACGTGCCCACCCCGTCTTCTCCACCTACCGCGTCGCCCCTCCCCTCGATCCCCTCTTCCTCGCACGCGCCATCTCGTCTCCTCTGTCAACGCAACCAGCCCGCCCCCGCTCTCCCACCTACCGCGACGCGGGCCCCACCCCCACCGACGCGGCGCACTTGCGATTTCCCATCCCCGGCCTCCATCGCTCTCCTTCGGCTCGGCCGCGCCTCTCTGCGCGCCCTCACCCGCTTCTCCCATCGACCGCCACCGCGTCGCCCTCCTCCACCTCGACGGCACCGCCGCCACAGACGGCCTCAGGTCTTTCCCGAGCTTCCCCTTCCCGCGCGCCTTGCCGGTTTCTCCTCGCACACGGTCGCCGCCTCACCGTCCGAGCTCCTCTCCTGGACGCAGAGCTCCATCCGTCACCGGAGATCCCGCCGTCAGCGAGCTGAGCCCCGGGAGCAGCGCCGCCCCGACCCGGCGACCTTGCCTCCACGGTCCTCGTTGTCCTCGCCTCGGCCGCCATCAGCCGTCCTGCCCCGAGCCCCGCGACCTAGCATCTCCTTGCTCGTGTCCGGCCGTACTGCATCCTCCCGCCCCTCGCTGCCGTCCTCGTCGACCTCCCCGCGTACGGAGCTCCGCCGGTCGCATCCCGCCTCCCCGCCACCGCCTTCCTCTCCATCGTCTGTGCCCCGTCATCGTCAGGCCCGCCTCGGTCGTGCTTCGTCCGCCCGTGTGAGGCCCTGCGCATGCCTCCTCGACCTGGGTCTCGACCGCAACCTAGCCCCATCTCGCCAGCGCCTCGCGGTCTCGGCCCGAACGTCTGTTGCCGCCTCCTGCGTGACCGGATGGGGCCAGGTCCCCTAGGTGAGCCCCTGGCCAAGTGTTGTGGCGTCCCGAGCCAATCTGTCAACACCCGAATTTTTAATCCTAGATGCCCGTTATGCCATACCTCGCAATCCCAGGATTACCATTTTTGCGAGACATAACGGATTGGATTTCAAAGTACATCATCCATTACAAACCATACATAAGATTTTACACAATTAAGGATCGCATGATCCAATCTTAATACAACAAGCAGCATAAATAAAAGATAGCATAGCGGTGGGGTCCTTCTTCAGGGGCACAGGCAATGCTGACGAAGGCAGATAGTCCTAGTTATCATAGCCGTCCTGCTGACCATCATCTTGATAATCTCCTTCATAGTCTGGCCATGGTAATAGCCAGGGACAAAAGCCATGAGTACTCTTTAAGTACTCGCAAACTACCACTCACAAGTATCATAAATCTAAGTTAAAGTGCTAACTCTATGTTTAACTATAAAGTTAAGTTTGAAACCTAAGATGAGTTCAGAAGCAAAGAAAGATAAAGTAAAGCTCTAGAATCACTTAAGTTGGGGAAATTATTGTCATACACACAACCCTGTTGTGGTCAAGTCAAGATTCATCATTCTTTTCAAAGTCTTTAGAAAACATCTGACAACGAAACAGTATGGCCATTCCAACTGTCCATATCCGTGGACACGGCTATTCGAATAGTTTGACACTCTGCAGAGGTGGTACACTTTCACCACAAGATTCGATACATCTGTCAGGGATAACCCTGAATCATCATACTTAGTATGCAAATAATCAAACATAACCTTCCCTTTACACACCCTAGTATAAGCACCTCTCCTATGAGCATGGCCTCCCAACCATGACCATCAGTCATCTTGGGCACTGCATAGGTGGACAACATTGAGAGGTAGCCTCATCTCAAACCTCTCCCGTGTGGGAACTAATACTAATGCATATAAATTTCCAGCTAAGCCTTACCCAATTCAGGTAATGTGGTTGTACGGTAAACTTGGAATGGTATCGCAGCTGAATCCAACCATCAGTTTTATAAAAGAGTTAAGGCTCATGCCTCAACATTTTCATCAACATCAATCCTTTGTGTTTCTCAACACATGTCAAAACATCTCAATAGAATGACTCATCATTCCAAGGTTTTCATAATTCATTTTCACCAAGTATTCCCATCTAAAGTGACTCAAGTTTTTGGATACTCTAAACTACTAAGTTAAGAGTGTTCACTAAGGTGGTAAAGATGGGTTCAATCTCATGCCATGGAATGACATCTAAAGGGTTCTAAATAGGTCAAATTTTATACTTTTTATGCTACCTTCAAAACAAGTAAATAACTTTGTATAACCTAAGAGGGGTAAAACTTGTAACTAAGACTTGGGGTACTATTAGTTAAATAAGGGGGGGGGGTGATCCAAGCATGCTTAAGGCATCTTTGCTAAACCATCTAGTTCGATTCTAGTTTGCTAAGTACTACACTTGCAAGTGCTAACTTGCAAGGGTTAATCTTGGATAGTGCTAGCTTGCTAATAGTAGCTGGCATTGTTAATGGTGGCTCGCCTTGGTTGGTGCAGTGGTTGAAGTCTTCTTCTTCTTCTTCTTGGTAGAACTCCTCCTCCTCGAAAGCTTGGTCGGTACTATCGTCTATAAATACATAGGGAGTGCACAATCACCAAACAATACTTAACTAGGCTAGATAGCATTCTAAGACACACAATTTATTATCTATTATCATCACAAGCATCCCAAGTTTAAATCAAAAGTTTCCTTCTTTTTATTTTAGAAAATTAATTTCTACTCATTGAAAAATTAACTAAAATTTAATATTCACCACCAAAATATGGGATCATCTGGACACCTATCATCACCACATATTCTAACATGTGCGAATGAGATTTAAGGGTTGGATCAATATTACTTTGGTTTAAGTTCATTATTTAATGATTTAAAGTGACTAGAAATGCCTATATAGCATTATTTTGGTACTAGTCCAAAGTCACTGCATGTAAACCTTAATATTATTACATATTTGGATAGATATGGTGAAATGTGATTTTTGAGAGTTGGAATCAACTTAAAAGCTAACTTGGTTGATTTTATAAAAATGTTGCAAGTTGCAAAAGCTTTTGTCTTCTTATTTTTATTAGGAGAGATATATAACTCTAATTGAATTAAATCCAATGGGCTTGGATAGATCATCTTAAAACCTTTCAGACAAAATTGGTTTCATGCAATTTGGATTTGTAAAACTCACAGAATTGATTTTTGAAATACTGGACAGAAACTAGATTTAACTAAAAAAGAAAAATCCAGATTTCAATGGGTGGGCTAGCGCGGGAAAAGGAATGGGCTGGCCCAGTGGCGCTGCGCGGCACGGGGCTCAGCTGACAGGGGGTCCCGCATGTCAGCGGCACTTAAAACGCGAAATGGTACGCGCGCTGTGGGCCGTGCGATTAGAATAGGAATCTACGGCTGAGGGTCGTCGTCAACGACGAACAGGTCGCCGGCGAGCTCGAACCCTAGCGGCTCGGTAGGGGTCTGCTGGGGGCGTACCAGGGCTCCAGCGGGGTCGACGAGGCGGGCAAACGACGTGGAAGACGACGGCGAGGCGTGGTCGCGGTGGAGCTTGGGGCGGTCGCAATCAACGACGCCCTTCTCCTCCTATCGCGGCTGCTCCGGCTCCAACTCTGGCGAGGTAGAGCTCGCCTTGCTCCAGCTAGAGGTGGGTGAGGTTCAGAGAGGTGAAGGGAGTGGAGAAGAGAGGCTAGGGAGGGCTCCTTTTATAGGCTCGACGGTGAGACCGAGCGGGATGGGCGGTCGACGGTGGCGACATGGCTACGGCGAGGTAGAGCATGGCTGGGGGTGGCGATCGATGGGCGGTTCCCTGGCGGTGCTCTAGAGCTTAAATGCGGCCGTAGGGGCGGTGGCACGCGGTCGGTGCGAGGTGGCGCTCTGCGCGGCAGAAGTGGCGGTGTCCATGGCGAGCGGTGGATGTGGTGCGTTGGGCGGCGAACGAGCGTGTCCGTCGTGTTCCTTGTGTCGTGGCGGAGCAGTAGGCACGGGCTGCGGTCGAGCGGCGGCTTGTGCACGCGTGCCGGGTGCGGCGCTCTGGCGTGCGCTCGGCATGGTGCGGTGGCACTGGGCACGGTTTGTGCTCGGTGGTCCACTGCACTCCTGGGCTCGGGCAAGGGACAGGGGGTGGCGGTGAGCTCCTGGCTACCTCCTAGACATGGCGAGTTAAGAGGGAATGGTCTGCTGCAGCGGGGCAAGGGTTGGCCAGCGAGGCATGGCTCGACATGGCATGGCATGGGGACTAGGGACAAGGGAGAGGGGTGTTAGGGGTTTGGTTAGATCAAGAGGGGACATAGGAGATAAATGAAGATCATTTGGGGGCAAAACCCTGTAGTAAACAGTGAGCTAGGATTAGAGTAGAGATTATGCATGCCAAGTGTTTGATTAAATGGCCGCAAGAAAGAAAGTTTTGAATTTTGAGTTCAAATTTTTTGAGTGATCTCCCCTAGTGATAGGTAGTCTCTGGTTGCAAGGGTTTTGAAAGTGGAGCTCAAAAAGATAGGTTTTGAAATAGGGGTGATCTATGCATATGCATTAGATTCAATTTTAAACTGTCATTTAAATTAGTTTACATAATGTTTTTAGCAGATCAAAAGGTGGGCCTTGGTACCTCATTATGTGTACTAGAAAGGGGTACAAAGATCAAGAATGGTTTCTGTTAAAATTTGAGTACTAGGAATAGCGAAAGTAGGCATGAGAGTTAAATTTGCCAAATGACCATTCCTCCTTTTTAATTCTTTTTGATTTTATTTTATTTAGGAAAAGTTTGGGAATGATGTAGATGATGTTTAAATCACCTAAGAAACATTTTACAAGCATTGGATCACTCAATCATGGCAATTCAAACAACTCCTAAATTAAATGCACACATATATGAATGCTTTCATATTAACTTTGGAAAAGTTTTTGTTAACCCCAAATTTGATTGATTTGATCTTGATAAGCTTGAATTGAAGTTTTGGGATGTTACACAATCAGTGGCCAAGATATGTTCATGTGTGTTCGATGTCAACTCGTCTTGGTGGCATCTTTTGTGTTGATGTAATCTTGTCGCTGCTAAGGTCAAACCTCGCTCAATGCAGCCCAAGTTGGAGAACATGCAGTCCATGTTTGTCTCGACATGATCTTCTCGTCAGCCCGGTACATCGCAAGGAGCATGCTGACACTCGTTAGACCATCGACAAGTACTTCAACATGGAACCCCAAGACATCCTTCCAGGATCCGATGATCGAGACCTTAGACGCCATGACCTCCATCCGGACCCGAAGACCGATCCAAATCATCGAGGTTCCCTTCACGGACTCTAAGGCCCGGATTCGCAGACCGATCCTGGAGCCGAGACCAAACCCGAACCCCATCGAACCCCGGAGCCTAAGATTGCCGAACCCCCTAATGTGATCCCCTTTGCCAAGCCTCTATTTTATTAAATGCTATATACCTATTGCATATAATTGTACATGCTTGCACTCATATGTTGTGGTTTGGGGGCACTTTGTAGAGTCACCTCATAATTAAATACGGAGACCATATGTGGGATAATTTAGACTTATATCGGCTCCATTTAAATTTGTGTAGCGAACCGATGCCATGTTTTGCCTTGCTAAGACAACACTTAAATTGCGGGGTATCTAAACAACTTGAACCTTCAAATTAATTGTCGGGACCTCGGTTCCGCTTAATATTGCCTAATTGCATCGCATCTTTGCCATGTCATGCATCATATAATAAACATGCCGATTCTTCTGGCGTAGTATTAAATAGTGCATCCAGTGTTTCTTTTAGTGCTTTGCTTCTTCGCGGATTAGGCCGTTGAGTGGATGCGAGTATCGACAAGTTCTCTTGATAATGTATCTCCAGCAGTGTTTCCTAGGCGAGTATTCTCCCCCTTTCTACCTATTTTGCATTTATAGTCTTTACTTCCTCCTGTTGATCTATTGCTGTCCTTGTTGCGATGCTTTAGTTTCCGTGCATCATTTATATTCCTTGCAGCCTCTATATTGCCTTGGACACATCCTATTGCCTGTTGATTGATGGACAGTCGGCCTTGCGAGTCGTAGTTGCTTGCTCAGGTGCTGCTTCGCGTCGTTGTCGTTCTACTGTTGATAAAAGGTTGGCACTTGATTAATGATAGCGATGCTTAATGGTGGAGATGATCATGACTTTAAATGCAACTGTTAAAATGCTGGGAATAGATATAACTAATGCAGAGGCATCGGTGGGCAATAGATGTTATTTGGTTTTTCCACGCTCACTTGTGTCCCGTAGGACCCCGAGTACTTGATACCTGTTCCTTGACTATCGCACTATCTGCATGTGGGACCATGAATCCCCTTAGCCAGAGCTTGATTCATTTTTTATTTCTTGGGGTCACAAACTAGTTTGGGGTTTTATTACTATCCTGTACTTATGCCATGCTTTACTGCTTTATTTAGGATTGTGCGTGGAGCACCTGTACTGTTTAGGAATGTGGAATGTTTTCGCGGTATCGACAAGCCCAGTCACACTTTCGGGTTCCCGATCGTTTACAACCATTGGCACAAACCTTGGGTCTGTCTCGGAGCCGGCCAACTTCGTTGCGGGTAGCTTAATGGGGTGGCCCCTGAAATATTTTATGAATCCTGTGATTGCTTTGTCGTGAAAGCCTCGTTGGGTTTTGAGTTGGTTTTTCCGAGGTTGATCGTGCGTGTGTTGCTATTTGTGCACCCCTGCAGGGTAAATCTTTCTGAAAGCCGTGTCCGCGGTTATGGACGACTTGGAGCATAGTATCTCGATCATAGACAAGCATAACTAAAGTAGTGCTATAAATTTGACTTAATATGTGACTAGTAATCAGCTTCACTACAATGGAATGGATAATAAAAGTGTCAACAACTGGTGGAATTGGGGTGTATCGTGTCATGTTATACCTTCCTAGTAAGTATCACAACTCCAATGGAATGAAATAAAAGTGCCAACAACTGCTGGGTTTGGGATGTCACATGCTACTTGTATCTGACTAGTAAGTACTGCAACTACCACTGAATGGTTAACTAAAATTGCCCACTACTTATGCTATCGGGATGACTCATGCTATCTATATCTGACTAGTAAATGCTACAACTATAATGGAATGAATAAAACTGCCAACTGTATGAGTTCCTCGGTTTGACTCTCTCGTTTGGTCTCGAGGGGGAATACCAGGATGGGTACGTTTGGTGTTAGTATCAGGTTGGTCCCGAATAGGTCTCTCTTATCCCTCTCTAATAGCCGACAGGTTCTTCGAGTCTCTATAGGTTGTTTATGCATGCTGTGCTGCCGCTTCAGTCCACCATACCTATGTAGGCGAGAGCCGCCTAATTCTAGCCTCACCGTGTACTGGCCTCAGTACTGACGCTCCTCTTTTTCCTTTGCCCTTTGTCGGCACCCCTTTTGTTTTAGCAGGTTTGAGATCGACGTCGTTAGCAGGGTTATCCTTCTGGCTTGGCCTAGGCAGGGTTATGTACGTCATTGGTTATTCTTCAGGGCTCTTAGCCCCATTTGCATCTTGTCCGTAGTCGGACACTATCGTTTTCAAGGTGATTTGGATTTTTGTATAGTATATATGTATTCTTGACTCATGGAGTCGTTGTTGTATATATATGTTCTGTGGGTTCCATCATGGACTAATGTGTAATGGTATTACTTCGTTCTCCACCTGCACGCAAGTGCCTGGTAGGCGTCCTTGAATCGTTTCTATGCGGGTTTGGCGGGAAGCGCTAAAACTTGCATAGGGCCGATCCGAGGGTGTTACAGAGTGGTATCAGAGCCCAGCAGTTACGATACCCCACTGGTCCAGCCCGTAGAATAACCTAGCTAACGGACGCTGTAGAGTGTCAAACTATTTTTGAAAATCGGTTGGATATATCTGACTAGGTCTGTTTTTACTCCTTACCCCTATGCTATTCTCCTCTTAGCTCTGCGTATTTTGAATCTGCTCTCTTATCTTTTTTCTTCAAGTCCAGGAATTCTCGTGGTTGGGTTCCGTCGTACCTTCAGGGTTTCGCTTCCTCCTTTGGCAACTGTGTTTCTACCTCCGGACTTCATCCTATCTGAGTGATCCTTTATCTGTGGTACCATTCTTTGTTCCTTGTTTGTGCCTTCCGGTGTTTTCCGACGCGACGACATCATCTACGCCAGATCCGATGCAGAGCTTGCATCACTCCTTTGCTCCGAACCTGGATTGTCGAGATCTTCAGTCTGATTCCGAGAATGGTTGCACGCTTTTCTACTGATTGTGCGGAGTAATAGTTTGGGTGCGTGATGGATTGGCCCCCATGCCGACTACTCATTCTATTCGCTCTCGTATATAGAAGTGGATTAGATTGCACTTATTCTCTCCTCACACAGAAGTTAAAGGGGGCCTTATCTTTTGATACCTTTATCTTCATCCTTTGTCCTCCGGAGTGTTCTGTTGACGAATGTGAGCAACAATCCCTTGTTAGTGGTGTCACCGATTTCAAGATGGAGGAAGAATCTTGTTAGTGGTGTTGTGAGAATCTACATGAAGAGAGAAGATTCAGATCATCGGCCTTCTTCCTCGTACCATGAGGCGGGTCTCGAGGGCGAGATCCATTGTTAGTGGTGTCGAATTGTGGCACCCCGCTAAAACCACTACTAGAAAATCGCTGTGTTTTTGTGCATTGCATCATCATGACCGCATGCTCATGTCATCATGCCACATTGCATTTGAGCATCGTCATCATCGTGCATGGTTTTGCCTAAAACTATTTTCAAAAAGCCTACCTTTGTTTTCTAAATTCCCGTCTTTATTTTAAATCTAAACCACATGGTCTTTTTTAGACCTTTGGTTTGTCTAAGACTATTTGCAAAATAATTTAAAAATAAAATAAATATAAATATTTTGTATCGGGGAGGCAGCCCGGCCCGTAAGCTAGGCCACCTACTACCCGGCAGCGCATACCACCTAGCCATCTACCCAGACCGACCCAAAACAAAACCCAAACACCCAGGAAACCTAACCCTACCACACCCCATCTCCCTTACCCTGCTGCCGCCGCCAGCTGCCACACCCTGCCCCGCGCGCACACAACATCGTGCACCAACACGCACACGATGCACTATGCATCAACGCGCCCCACCCAGCTCTAGCTACCCCGCCACCTGCCGACACCCTGGCCCCACACAGCGATAGACACGCCCCCCATGTTTCCCTGTCCCACTCCCGACACGCTCCCCTCGTTTCGCGCCTGGCCCCACCTCGCGACGTGCCCCTCCTCTCGATCCCCTCTTCCTCGCACGCGCCATCTCGTCTCCTCTGTCAACGCAACCAGCCCACCCCCACTCTCCCACCTACCGCGACGCGGGCCCCACCCCCACCGACGCGGCGCACTTGCGATTCCCCATCCCCGGCCTCCATCGCTCTCCTTCGGCTCAGCCGCGCCTCTCTGCGCGCCCTCACCCGCTTCTCCCATCGACCGCCACCGCGGCGCCCTCCTCCACCTCGACGGCACCGCCGCCACAGATGGCCTCAGGTCTTCCCCGAGCTTCCCCTTCCCCCATGCGTCGCCGGTTTCTCCTCGCACGCGGTCGCCGCCTCACCGTCCGAGATCCTATCCCAGACACAGAGCTCCATCCATCACTAGAGATCCCGCCGTTAGCGAGCCAAGCCCTAAGAGCAGCGCCACCCCGACCCGGTGACCCCGCTTCCGCGGTCCTCGTTGTCCCCGCCTCGGCTGCCATCAGCCGTTCCTGCCCCGAGCCCCGCGACCGAGCATCTCCTTGCCTATGTTCGGCCGTACTGCATCCTCCCGCCCCTCGCTGCCGTCCTCGTCGACCTCCCCGCGTACGGAGCTCCACCGGTCGCATCCCGCCTCCCCGCCACCGCTTTCCTCTCCATCGTCCGTGCCCCATCATCGCCAGGCCCGCCTCGGTCGTGCTTCGTCTTCCCGTGCGAGGCCCTGCGCATGCCTCCTCGACCTGGGCCTCGACCCCAACCTAGCCCCAGCTCGCCAGGGCCTCGCGGTCTCGGCCCGAACGTCTGTTGCCGCCTCCTGCGTGACCTGATGGGGCCAGGTCCCCTAGGTGAGCCCCTGGCCAAGTGTTGTGGCGTCCCGAGCCAATCAGTGGCCAAGATATGTTCATGTGTGTTCGATGTCAACTCGTCTTGGTGGCATCTTTTGTGTTGATGTAATATTGGCGCTGCTAAGGTAGAACCTCGCTCAATGCAGCCCAAGTTGGGGAACATGCAGTCCATGTTTGTCTCGACTTGATCTTCTCATCAGCCCGGTACATCGGAAGGAGTATGCCGACACTCGTTAGACCATCGACAAGTACTTCAACATGGAACCCCAAGACCTCCTTCCTGGATCCGATGATCGAGACCCTGGATGCCATGACCTCCATCCGGACCCGAAGACCGATCCAGATCGTCGAGGTTTCCTTCACGGACGCCAAGCCCCGGATTCGAAGACCGATCCCGGAGCCGAGACCAAACCCGAACCTCGGAGCCTAAGATTGCCGAACCCCCTAATGTGATCCCCTTTGCCGAGCCTCTATTTTATTAAATGCTATATACCTATTGCATATAATTGTACATGCTTGCACTCATATGTTGTGGTTTGGGGGCACTTTGTAGAGTCACCTCATAATTAAATATGGAGACCATATGCGGGTTAATTTAGACTTATATCGGCTCCATTTAAATTTGTGTAGCAAACCGATGCCATGTTTTGCCTTGTTAAGACTACATTTAAATTGCGGGGTATCTAAACAACTTGAACCTTCTAATTAATTGTCGGGGCCCCGGTTCCGCTTAATATTGCCTAATTGCATCGCATCTTTGTGATGTCATGCATCATATCATAAACATGCCGATTCTTCTGCCTTAGTATTAAATAGTGCATCTCGTGTTTCTTTTAGTGCTTTGCTTCTTCGTGGATTAGGCCGTTGAGTGGATGCGAGTATCGACAAGTTCTTCGGATAATGTGTCTCCACCAGTGTTTCCCAGGCGATCATTCTCCCCCTTTCTACCTATTTTGCATTTATAGTCTTTACTTCCTCCTGTTGATCTATTGTTATCCTTGTTGTGATGCTTTAGTTTCCGTGCACCATTTATATTCTTTGCAGCCTCTATATTGCCTTAGACACATCCTATTGGCTGTTGATTGATAGACAGTTGGCCTTGTGAGTCGTAGTTGCTTGCTCAGGTGCTGCTTCGCGTCGTTGTCGTTCCACCATTGATAAAAGGTTGGCACTTGATTAATGATAGAGATGCTTAATGGTGGAGATGATCATGACTTTAAACGCAACTGTTAAAATGCTGGGAATAGATATAACTAATGCAGAGGCATCGGTGGGCAATAGATGTTATTTGGTTTTTCCACGCTCACTTGTGTCCCGTAGGACCCCGAGTACTTGATACCTGTTCCTTGACTATCGCACTATCCGCACGTGGGACCATGAATCCCCTTAGCGAGAGCTTGATTCATTTCTTATTTCTTGGGGCCACAAACTAGTTTGAGGTTTTATTACTATCCTGTACTTATGCCATGCTTTACTGCTTTATTTACGATTGTGCGTGGAGCACCTGTACTGTTTAGGAATGTGGAATGTTTTCGCGGTATCGACAAGCCCAGTTACACTTTCGGGTTCCTAGTCATTTACGGCCATTGGCACAAACCTTGGGTCCATCTCGGAGCCGGCCAACTTCGTTGCGGGTAGCTTAATGGGGTGGCCCCCTGAAATATTTTATGAATCCTGTGATTGCTTTGTCGTGAAAGCCTCGTTGGGTTTTGAGTTGGTTTTTCCAAGGTTGATCGTGCGTGTGTTGCTATTTGTGCACCCCTATAGGTAAATCTTTCTGAAAGCCGTGTCCGTGGTTATGGACGACTTGGAGCACAGTATCTCGATCATAGACAAGCATAACTAAAGTAGTGCTATAAATTTGACTTAATATGTGACTAGTAATCAGCTTCACTACAATGGAATGGATAATAAAAGTGCCAACAACTGGTGGAATTGGGGTGTATCGTGTCATGTTATACCTGCCTAGTAAGTATCGCAACTCCAATGGAATGAAATAAAAGTGCCAACAACTGCTGGGTTTGGGATGTCACATGCTACTTGTATCTGACTAGTAAGTACTGTAACTACCACTGAATGGTTAACTAAAATTGCCCACTACTTATGCTATCGGGATGACTCATGCTATCTATATCTGACTAGTTAAATGCTACAACTATAATGGAATGAATAAAACTGCCGACTGTGTGAGTTCCTCAGTTTGACTCTCTCGTTTGGTCTCGAGGGGGAATACCAGGATGGGTATGTTTGGTGTTAGTATCAGGTTCGTCCCGAATAGGTCTCTCTTATCCCTCTCTAATAGCCAAAAGTTGCTTCGAGTCTCTATAGGTTGTTTATGCATGCTGCGCTGCCGCTTCAGTCCACCATACCTATGTAGGCGAGAGCCGCCGAATTCTAGCCTCGCCGTGTACTGGCCTCAATACTGATGCTCCTCTTTTTCCTTTGCCCTTTGTTGGCACCCCTTTTGTTTTAGCAGGTTTGAGATCGACGTCGTTAGCAGGGTTACCCTTCTGGCTTGGCCTGGGCAGGGTTATGGACGCCATTGGTTATTCTTCAGGGCTCTTAGCCCCATTTGCATCTTGTCCGTAGTCGGACGCTCTATCGTTTTCAAGGTGATTTGGATCTTTGTATAGTATATCTGTATTCTTGACTCATGGAGTCGTTGTTGTATATATATATGTTCTGTGGGTTCCATCATGGACTAATGTGTAATGGTATTACTTCGTTCTCCACCCGCACGCAAGTGCCTGGTGGGCGTCCTTGAATCGTTTCTATGCGGGTTTGGCGGGAAGTGCTAAAACTTGCATAGGGTCGATCCGAGGGTGTTACTCCTCCCACGGGTCGCGGTTCTGCTGACCCTACTTCGAGCCACGTCTAACCAGTGTCCTTCAAACCTCACGACAATCCTCTCGGTGGGACGATGATGGTGTCTTCGTGATCGTGATGGCGTATGTTAGTGGACAACAAGTTTGGTGATGGCGTGGCCCCTACCTCACGAGGCTCCTTTACAGCGGTTGGCCCGAGGGTTGTGGGAAGGGCATCGGGAGAAATCCTTGTCAGCTGGTCCGAGACCGAGGCGGTGCTGCCCTCGGGTGGCATCCTGCCTCTATGGAGGGTGTTGGGGCTGCCCTTCCACCCACTTCCCTCTGTGTGCCGGGGAAACCCTAGGACTGGTCTCTGGTCCGGGCAGCAGCGATTGTTTTCCCTCTTAAGAGTGTTCCTTGGTGCTTGACAAGTCGTTGCAAGGAGCATGGTGGGAATTCTCCGGAGGGCCCAGCGGTTGCGGGTCATCCTCATTTAGGTGATCCGCCTTTGTCTCTATTTTGTTTCTTTTGGACGTGTGTCTGCTGCTACCCCAACATTTTCTTTCATTTCGAAACTATCATAGTTATATCGTGTGGTTGCTATATTAATATAGCGAGGCAAAATTCTATTTTGAGAGAGCTGGTAGGCTTATACACGAATGCATCTAATTTTCCCTTCTGGTCATCCTGGAGATATTAGCTGTGATGCTTGAACCCTCCAATACCCATAACTCGCTGCAATACTACGGCGTCGCTCACAACCCGTTCACGCGGTCGTTGGCGTCCTACGCTGCGAGCTACGCCAAGCAGCGCTCCGATGACTGCAAGCCGGTGCACTGTTTGGAAGTCGCAGTACAGGGAGAACCTTTTGTAGGGCTCTGGCAAGGACTAGACAGTGGCATAGGCGATGAAGAAATGGGCCGACAAGAATGCCGAGTACAACTATGCCTCTAACAGCTGCATCCACGGCAAGATGTGCGGGTACTACAAAAGGTCTCCCTCTCCCTCTCCCGCACCCGCGTGGCGGCGCCGCGCCGCGCCGGGCGGTCCCCTCTCCTCCTCGGCCGACTCTCCCCTCAAGAGCCTCCCGCCCGCCGCCGCCGCTCGGGGCGTCGCCGGGCAAAGATCTGGCGGCGTGGCGGTGGCGGCGACCCTGGCTACGATCTGGCGTGGCGGCGGCGGCATCCGCGCTCGCGCTGGTTCGGCGATGGCATCGTGGCTGGCGGCGGCTGGCGTCCTCGGTCTAGACGGGTGCACGCGGCAGCGGGAATCCGTGCCAACGGGCCGAGATCTATTTCGTTCATCACCGATGCCGGTGCCCAGGATTTCTGGGCCATGCTCGCGATGCTAGGGTGCTTGGGGATGCTGCCCCTGGCATGGTGGTGGTGACTTCTTCTCTGTCGGAGTGGTTGGCCGAGCGATCATGCCGCTATGTGCCGGATCCTGCTAGTTTCCAGCAGGTAGCATGGGGGCTGCTGGCTCGGTTTCAATAAAGGGGGTGGTCCTCGGATCTATCTCGCACCAAGACAAATATCTACTTGATGCGTGTCTCCATTGATTTGGCCGGAGTGTCTGGTTCCGGAAGGCTCCGCCGGCAAACTCCCATGGGCTCATATGCTTGGAGCTTGCTGGATCGGAAGGAATTTGGTCATGCACACCTATGTTTTTTTGCTAGCCGTTTGGTTTCAGTGGGAGCGTGATGAAGCTCTGCTACCTGTTACCATCATGCGACATGTACTTGATGATTCACATGGTGAAGTTAGATGCAGAGAATGTCATGAAGGCAGAGACATGTGGGCGAGCTATGGTGGATTGAGTCTTATGGCGATGAGGATCTGGCTTGGATATCTATGACTCGCAGCAGCTTCTGTTTGAGGGGGCGACATCACAGGAAGAGTTCACAGTCTTACCTTGTAGGGTGAAAACCCAAGGTGTGGCCTTCATTGGTTGAGTCTAGCAATGGCCTTGCAGAAGGCATTGCTTTGCGAGCGAGGACTTCCTCCAGGGTGAAAACCTAAGATCTTTGATCGGGCGATGACAACGCTTGTGCACTATTTCCTTCTTGGAGGCGTCGCTTTTGGAGGGGTTGGACTTCTGGTGTTGTTTTGGTGGTGGTAGTGTTGCTGATGCTGAGGATCGGATTCCAGCAGCGGGACTTTTGTTTTTTTGTAATTCTTCTTCTTTCTTTCGGCTGTGTGCATCTGTATTGCCATTAGGGTATGCGTTGTTGCAGAGGCTGGGTGTAATTGGTATCCGTGTGATATTAATATATACTCATTTCCAAAAAAAACACAGATAGTGTGGCACAACTCCACGGGTATAGGCTACACCGCGTGCTCTCCGACCACAACACCAGCGTGTTCATCACGTGCGATTACATCCCACCCGGGAACTACATCGCGAGATGTGTCCTAATCGGTCCGTTTAGGTCGGCTCATGCAGAAAACAAGGCTTCTTTTGCACTGGTCTGTTTGGGGCGCGGATTGCCCCAAGCGGGCGGCCAACCCATGTGACCAGACCCAACCACAACGTCTCCGTCATTAGCGACGGTAATGATGATCAATGTCTCGTCGACCGTCGCCAGCGTGGCTTCCTGCCCAACCGGTGGAAAAACTTGTTTCTGCCAAGGTTTTCTCGTGCGCAACAATGTTTCACTTTCCACTCGCCGTAGGGCTATAAAGATAGCCGTCGTGGCGAGGGGGATGGCCAACCCCAAAGCTGCCCACATACCAACAATGCCTCGCCGCAATATTACCACCTGGGCAAGGATCGGCCAGCTAGTTCACCGCTGCTATCCTGAGGAGGACGATACGACCTTCGTCGCCTCACTGGAGCGGGAGGAGGCGCTGGTGGCGGCGGAGGAGGAGTTGGTGGTGATTGCGGCGCATGGCGCAGAGGTTGCGCGCGATATCGATGTCGTGTTGAACACGGTGCATGTGGCCATCGATGCGTGTCGTGGGGCGGCTACGGAGATGCTAACGGTGGCTTGGGCATCGTAGAAGTTGACCGCAGAGGATGATGCATCCACGGCAGTCATGGAGGTGTCGTACACCGACACGTTCATCGTGAACAATGACGACGACGATGACGACTGGTTGGAGGACCTCGATGACCAGGTTGGCGTGCTGATACATCTCAAATATATCTACTTTTTCAAGTACTCTACTCGATGATTATCTCTGGAATCTCACCATACTTGGATAAAACTGCTGAATCTGATGCTGTTTTTAGAAAAAGTCTTCTTTCTGTCTATTTTCGCAAGAAATAAAATCGAGAAAAAATACCACACAGGTTTTTCACCAAAATAAGGAGCCCGAGCTTTGGAATCACGGGAGGGGGGCCACGAGGCCCAAAAGAGCACATATAGCGCGACTTGGCCTCTCCTTTGGCATACCCCCATATATACCTGAAAAACCTAGGTATCCAGAAGGACGGACCCTTTCGCAAAACAGAGCGCCGCCACATCCACGATCTTCATTTCGGGGGTCAGATTGGTCCCGATCTCCATGATGGAGGGGGATTTCGAGGTCTTCTCTATCACCATCATCACCAATGTCATCACCAACAACCATGTGCTCACTCTCCATCGTCATGTGTGAGTAGTTCACTGTAGGCATGTGAGGTAGATGGGGATTGGATGAGATTGATCATGTAATCATCCATATGTATCGATATTTGAGGTGTTTATCTTGAGGATATTCTTGTATGAGTGTTGGTACACCTTTGCTATGTTTAATGCTTGTTGCTAGGGCCCGAGGGACATGATTTCAGTACTGAAATTTTATTGACCCATTATATATATGAGTTTGGTATCTATATGCAAAGTGTATTGCCTATTATTGTGTTAAACCTGTGAACCCTAAAGTGGCAGTTAGGGAAAACAATGGGAATATACGATAGTATGAGGATATTGTGTGTTCATGAAGTGTTAATGCTCTGTTCTATGATATTCGAATGGATAGACCTTAATTTCCTGTAGTTCCAAGTTGCCCCCAGTGAAATGGGAAGGCATGACAGTAGATGTTATGCAAATTCTCTTGGTTATTATGCATAACTATATTTAGATCACACACCTAAACACAACTGAATTAGTGATAAATGCCATATTATTAGGATTACATTATATGATCAAAATCATTCATGCAACACCCCTCTATCACCTCATGCCTACACGCTTAGCCACTGAAATTTACACATCACTACTTCTGGTGAAAACTGGATATCTGCTGCTATTGTTTACTGCTTGTTTTACTGATTTGAATCAACTACTATAATTCACCACTTTCTTTGTGAGTTATTAATATACAACTTTTGTTGAGAGTGACGTATCAATTGCTAAAGTCTTATTGATATTCTTGTGTTCCCCTTGAGTCAAACTATAAATTTGGGTAATACTTCCCATCGAAGATTTCAGCCATCCCCTATACTTGTGGGGATCATGTGCTAGATGTCAGCAATGCGCAGCAGGTTCTGCTCGCCTGCTTCACCACTAGCAAGCGGGACGCCGAAGGCCGTATGTTCATGGCTGCCGAGTAGGAGGTCCTGGAGGTCATCCTCGAGGCCGCCGCTGCTACACGCGTAGCCCAGGCCACAGAGGAGGCCGCGGTGGAGGACATGGAAGAGGCGGACCAACAGCCGGCAGAGTAGGATGCGCTGGCAGAGGATGATGCGGTGGAGGCCGTGTAGGAGGTGGCGATGGTGGAGGCGACAGAGGAGGATGGCGCTGATGAGGATGACCCGTTGGTGGCCTTCGCTTTGTCCCACACCGAGGTGGATGAAGCAGAGATGGAGGCTAAGGTGAGCGTGCACTAGAACACTGAGATGGAGCAGGCGCTCACGTAGTGCTGCCTAAAGGAGGAGGTGGAGATGAGGAGCTGGTCGCAATGCTTAGCTTCGGCGTGCAGCTGCAGGAGGATCCGATGCCGCGTGACCATCAAGCGAGCAACCTTCATCATCTAGAGGGCATGCTACAATGGAGCCAGACCGTCGCGCCATGTCGGGCAAAGCCGCGATAGCGAGGGTCCCGTCGCCGCCGGCGTAGAGCATGACAACAAGCAACTTTTTGGATCGCCGCTGTTGTAGGTAGTAAGGCAGGACGACATGCAGGTTTTTGGATCGATGCCTTCGTAGTTTGGGTCAATGTAAGCACTGGAATAGTTAATTAACGAACTAGTCTTTATTAGCAATTAATGTGCCACTTCCATGTGGGGTCGCTCAGCCTACATCGGTCAGAATCAGATGCGTGCGGCGTCTGCGACTCGTCCGTGGCAACACATTCACATCCCACTTTTAGGCGAAGAATGGGTCGGCCTGGACATGCGTGGTCGAATGGGTCGCGCCACTAGGGCAGGTTTTCCCCTTTCGCCTGTCCACATGGACCAGTTCGGACAGCTGTGGTCAAATAGATCGTCCTGCTGGAGATGCCCTTATTGATTAATTTGGTTGTCAGCCGCCACACCATTTAAATTGACATTTCTTGTTTGAAGTGCTCTGCAAATTGCGCTTCCATATATTTTTTGTATGGTAATAACTATAGATATACATCTAAGAAATTTTCAACAAAACAGAAACTTTTACTATTCCAAGTTATGCATGTAGTAAGCGTTCATAGGGAGACAATTCAATTAAGGTCGTGTTTGGTAGCCAACATGAGGTCTATCCAGGCCCAAGGCAACGAAACTAGATAGATTGATTGTATGCCCACACTCCGCATTGTGGCTCACACTAACCTTAGAGCACCCCGGGCTAGGCCCTGGAGGAACTGCCGAATCGACAGTTTCCGTGGAGCCAGGCCACCTATTGCACGCACGGGGAAGGGCGGGAGACGCTCGACAGTAACGGTCCACATGCCACTCATTCGATTATGTCGCCGACCTCTCACCTCTTTGTATCACCTCACATCCCATCATCCGACCTCCTCGAAAACCTTTCATCAATGGCTTCGCTGCCTCCAACACGGGCTTCTCCGACCAAGCTTTCTCTCCGACGGGCTACATCTAGGACATGACAGATAGCCGACTACGAAGTCGGCGGGCTTTAGATCCCAAATTGACCCGTCTATGGTGCCTACATTAAATCGTCCATCGCTATTTGCAAGCCACCCTTCCATGTCCATGAGGGCGTCCGTGGCGTCTAGGGCGTCCATAGGTTTCCGACGGCAGTTTGGCCGACGGAGAGATTCGATCCCCCTTTCTTATGCGCTTCAAGCCGAGCATCCGCCATGGTCGCTGGGACACCGACACAAGCCGGGACATGTCATTCCCTCCAAGATTCAATCCCATGTCGAGGTTCCTTCCAACTCCAGTGACATCTTCCGCTTTTGTGCCCCCGACCTCCATAGCATCACCGCTCGGATTTGTGCCCCTAGCTTCCATGTCGCTACTTGGTCCTACAACACCACGTGCTAGATGATGTTGGTCCACTGCATGTGCAGCCTCGACTTTGCAACATCCCCGTGAAGGAGCAAATGTGCCCCGTGTGTGGTTTTGATAATTAGTGACAACCTCTGTGAACTAATGTTTGCTTGAGTTGCACTTCTAGGAATTGTCCATTGGTATCGCTTGGACCATGTGTTGGCTTCAAGGTAGAAGAAATGAATAAGAAGTATTATCCAAGGGCATTGGGCCTATTGGAATCATGTAGAATAAGAAAAATAGATAAAACAAAATCAAGAGTGTCTTGAATAAGAAGATGGTATTATCTTGTGTATCTTCAAGACATCATCCAAAAAAGTTAGAAGAATTGATGTACAAGCTCAGGATGCACCAGTAGATCTCATGCTTGAAGCATGCCATCCTAGGTGCTCATGGATCGATGAAGTTAAGTTCTAAGAAAGAGGTTCCCCATGTGTATGGGGGAGCAATTCACAAGTCTTCATCATGCGAGCATGAGCAATAGAAATCAAGAAAGATGTTCCATCTTGAGGAGGAGAAGTTCATATACATCCATCTCAAGTGGAAGGCTCAAGGCAAAGGTATGATCTTGATAGGTTTTCCTTCTTACTGGTCTCATGTTGGGAGACCGGGTTCAGGATAAATAACCGTACTATCAAAAGGAACCCTCGAGTGAGAAACTCGATCGTATCTTTCGGAGAGAGATCAAACCTTTCCATACTTAGAATCATAATTCTTGGTTGTTATTTGGATCTTATCCAAGTGAGGTTCTACAGCTTGTGGTAATCTTCATAACAAGCTCCAGTTCATCAAAAATAGATTTCCCTTTTATATCTTATTGCGTTTTTTATCTTGACGGTTTTCCGGCTCCACACCGTGGGAGGTATCTCACATAATAATAGTTGATATTTTATCCCTTGGTGGTATCCAACATTTTCACTTTTGTTGGATTATACTCGTTGTTATCTTTCCAAGAAAATTGGTTTCATCTGATTCAGAGTTCGGTTGCTCGAGTTATTGCATTTGCTGCTATAGCCAAAACTATATGTCGTGACCGGTAGTACAAGACAATTTGCCTAGTAGTACCGCTCGGAAGTGGTAGTACCGTCCGTCAATAGCATTCACATAAGGACCTAGCAACAAGCTGGGGTCCTCCACTAGAGCATCTGGTACCACCACCCTGTACTACCGGAGTCTGGCGGTAGTACCACTCCATGTTCTGACACTACCGGTGAGCGGTAATACTGCTCTTGGACTCGGCACTACCGGTGATCACAATATTGGTTTAGCCCACTTTGTTTCCTCTCTAGCTCGCCCGGCTGCTAGCACCGGTACCAGGCCGGTAGTACCGAGATTCTCTGGTACTACCGCTGCCAGGTCCGGTAGTACCGCTCGTCGCAGCAGGCAACGAGCTGTTTTTCGGGCTCCCTATAAAAGAGGCCCTTCTTATCCATTTGACCTTATTCCTTTGAGCTCTTTGCCCCCTCCATTGTTGATTCTCTTGAGCTTGCTTCCTCCCACTACCTCCCATGATTCTTGCATCTATTTGAGGGAAAAGAGGGAGGAGATTTAGATCTATAATCCCACCAATCCATGTCTTCTCTAAGTGAGGGGAACATATTGGGATCTAGATCTTGGAGACTTTTTTAGGTTTCCTCTTGTGTTCTTCCTCTCTTATTTTCCAATAGCTTTAGTGGAATTTGGGGGTGAAGGACTTTCCATTGCATTAGGTGCATCTGTTTGGGTTCTTCTCGGAGGATTTGGTTAGTGAAATCAAGAAGCTTGTTACTCTTGGGTTCTTAGAACCCTAGAAGGTTAAGTAGCCTTGGTGGTGATTATTGGGAGCCTCCAATTAAGTTGTGGAGATTTCCCCAATCATGTACAGGTTTGGTGACCGCCCTCAAGTGTCCCATAGTGGACCGGGTTCTCGCCATGTGGCGGGTGCTCAGGAGAATAGGGTGACGAGGGGTGATCTCGACAATGGTCATGAATAAGGACTTAGGGTTTTGCGAAAAAAATACTGGGGATTCCGTCGGATGCCAGGAAACAATGGAATCAAAGTCGCCTGAATATTGACAAGAATCGCTCTGTTACAACTCGCTTGGTGATTGTTCGGTGTCTCTCCTAGGCTTCTCTCTGCCCTATATATAATATGTTGGGTCTCAAAGCCGTATGTGGATAGGTTACATGATTACAATACCAACTCTATGACGGTCTTTGTTCCTCTTTCCTAATACAACTATAATCTTTGTCGGTTGCTTGTTTGGATCTTCATATTGACTCTTCATGGGCCACAAGCCTTTCCATAGGCCCTACGTGGAAAATCATAGGGACCCGAGTAATCATACCTTTGTCAGTAGCCCCCGAGACTCTACCCGAACCGTAGATTCGGGTTGTAAGATCTTTTTCTTTTTCTTTTGTTTTCACTGTTTTTAAGCTTTGTAAGGATTTGGTACAATGAGCCTGATGCGTACGACTGATATGAATTAGTTAATTGCTCCTGGGCAAAAACAAGGTTGTCCTACATCAAATTCAAGTCCTCGGGCCTGAACTCGGAATTTATTACTAGTGTAACTCAGTTCGGGCCGATGAGGTCTTATCAAATACCGAGTTCCATTTTTATTTTATCGGGTACCCAATGCATCCGTCGGGATTTTTAATCGTATCATAGATACAGATATAATACTGGCAAAGCGCATTCTTGTGCGATTACCAGGCTACGCAGGACGAATCCCAGGGTCTTACCTTCATGTTTCTGAACACGACATTCAGAGGTTTGTCGCACTTAGCTGTGATCCAAGATTTATATTTTTTTTGTCAGCTGCCCTGCTGGGGTGCTAATATTTCTGAATTTTGCAATATATTTTCATATTTCATGAAATCTCCTGATGGGAATAACCTTTGGAGGATACATAAATGTAAAACTCACAAAATATTTTTGAGGCGATGATTGCCTTTTTTCTTGGCCTGCATAATTTTTCTATCGGGTGCGCGACAACGCTCCTGATGGGAGTAGCCCAGAGGCTATGTTCGGATGCCTGTATCTGCACATAGGCTCATGATTGATGTTAAATCAAGCAAACATATAAGTAATCCTTTTATATGAACATAATTGAAAGATATGAAGAAACTTATCTTTATACATATATGGCGTAACCGTGTATACAATATTTTGGCGGATTACTGTCTGGTCGTAGGTCAAAGTATTTTGGCTTTAAAAGCCGGGCCATAGGCCTTTTTGAATTTATAAGTAAACATAAGATCTCTTAAGCATAAAAGCATCGTAGCTGCGCAAAGTTCCATTGATTGGAATACTATACTCCTGTCTTCTTGTCTTGTAGACGATACGCTCCTCTAGGAATAACTTCCGTAATGATGTAGGGTCCTTCCCATGGTGATTCCAGTTTTTGGTGACCATCTTGCTTGAGTCGAAGAATTAGATCTTCTACTGTGAAGGATCCTGGACGTAATCGTCGCCCATGATAATTGCACAAGTTTTACTGATATAGAGTAGCTCTTCATAGGGTTTCATCTCGAGCTTCGTCGAGTGTGTCAACATTATCTTCGAGCGCTTCTCTTGATTCTTCTTCATCATATGCAGCTACTCTGGGAGATTCATGCGGAACTTTGACTGGAAGGACGGCTTCAGCGCCGTGGACCAGAAAGAAGGGTGTTTGTTGTGTTGCAGTATTGGGGGTGGTTCACAAACTCCAAAAAAAAGAAGGTAACTCATCAACCCATGCTCCTTTTGCTCTGCCGAGTGGTGCAAGCAATCTTTTCTTGAGACCAGCAATTATTAAGCCATTGGCTTTTTCCACTTGTCCATTGGTTTGCGGATGAGCCACTGAAGCATAACTTACTTTGATTCCCATCTCCTCGGAGTATTCTTTAAATTCATTGGAAGTAAAGTTGGTACCATTGTCCGTGATGATGCTATTTGGGACGCCGAACCGAAATACTATGGATTTTATGAAATTCACAGCCGAAGTTCCATATTGAGTGGTGACTAGCATTGCTTCAATCCATTTAGTAAATTTGTCGACTGCTACAAGAAGAAAAACGTGTCCTCCTAGAGATGACTTATGAAGTTTGCCCACCATATCAAGCCCCACTGAGCGAAACGCCAAGCTAGAGGTATAGGGTTTAATTCAGCTGCTGGTGCTCCTGGTTTTGTTGCGAACTGTTGACATGCTTCACATGTTCTGACTATATCCTTTGCATCTTGAACTGTTATAAACCAATAAATCCTGCCCTGAATGCTTTGGCGGCAATTGCTCGGCTGCTGGCATGATGACCGCAAACTTCTTCATGTATATCTTTGAGTATAGCTTTGCCTTCTTCGGGTGTGACACATCGTTGTAACACACCCGAAATACTTCTCTTATACAATTCTCCTTTGATTATCCTGAAGGCTTTCAATCTCTAAGTGATTCGTCGGGCTTCTGTCACATCTTCGAGTAGTTCTCCCTAAGTCATATAGGCTATGTATGGTTGCATCCATGTAAGTTCAATTACCAGGACTTCATCAATTTCTAGTTCTTCTTCGAGGGTTTCCTCTTTCCTTGCACTGGCTGATGAAGCCCCCGAATCTCTTTTTGGCTTATTCTTTTTTCCTGTCTTGGGAGCTATGACCTCAAAAAGTCTTTTTGCGTTGATAGAATGCTCGGATATTTCTTCCCAAAAAACCCTGGGTGTCGTTGGATTGATGACAAGTACACCATGAGGGGGTCCTTGAGGCGTGTGGAAGAGAGGGATGTGAGACGCACGATGTCCCGGGACGGTGAGCACACAAGTTTACCCAGAATCGAATCCACCGGCTTTGGACGGATCCTACTCCTGCTAGTAATCCAGTAATACGGCAGAGCCGGAATATGGGTTACAATGGTTTCGCCTGTGCGAGTTCAGATTGTAGACTATTGTGAGGGTGCCCTAAAGGCTTACCCTAGGACGACTTATATATATATATCCGGCCTAGGGTTTACAGGAGAGACCTATCCGGCTACGACTAAGAGTCGGTTACAGAGTACATCTTGAACTACAAGTAACATAGCAGGCCTATGTTGGTAAGTCTTCTGGGCCTTCCCATAGCCAGACTAGACTCTGTCTCTTCTCCCTGACTGGGCCGCCCATGAAGCAAAGATTTAACCCGAAGTGGGCCACCCCGGTTAATGAGGCACAGTGAGGATACCTAGAAAGTATATCCCCAATAGCAACCCCCGGAAGCCTCCAAGATCTAGAGTCGGATTTCATCATCATCTAGCTTGATCTTCGGCTTGTAGAATCTTGAAGGGTTCCTGAAACTTCAAAAGAAAGGATAGGATCTGGATCACAAAATAAGTCGGCACTGGTAAGCACAAGTACCCGATGTTTGCCAAATTGTCGGCTTCTTCATTACTTGCTCTTCCTATGTGCGATACTTCACATCCATCAAACCGAGCTTCCATCATGCTCTAGAGATCTCGGTAAGCAATCATATTGTTGCTGACATCATCACACTTGTTCATTCTTTGCTGCGCTACGAGGTTAGAGCCACTGAAGATTTTTAGACGAGTTGTGCTGCAAGCCTTTGCCATTCACATGTCGTGCAATAGGGCCTCGTACTCAGCTTCATTGTTGGATTCATTCGAATAACTCATCCGAAGTATATATCGCATCTTGTCGCCTTGCGATGATATTAATATGACCCCTTCTCCTGCTCCTTCTGTTCTTTTTGGTCCATCGAAGTACATTGTCTAGGCACTTGAAAGATCAGGTGGACCTGCAAATTGCAACTCTGTCCATTCCGTAATTAAATCCGGCAGAAGTTGCAATTTAATAGCTTTTCGTTTCTCATACGTGATGCCCCGAGGGGATAATTCGATGCCCCATAGGTAGACATGCCCAGTTGCTTCTGGGTTGTTAAGGATGTTCAACAGAGGTCCCTGATTGACCACTGTGATTGGATGGTCCGAAAAATAATGGCGTAGTTTCTGAGCTGTGATGATGTCGTGGTGGTGTCACGGCAGATGCCATGGATAGGCTAAAGGTGGGGACTAATACACGCTAGGGGAATCCAGGGAGGGATAGTGAAGTGATTCTCCACACAGTTGTTTGTATTGCTTTGCTTCCAAGATTACAAGTGCTCCTAGAGCTGTATTGGCGAGAGGAGGAAGAAGGAGCTCTCTTACTCTCACCCACAGATCACACCTAAAACCCTAGCCAAACCAGAATACCGGAACCCCCTTCTACTGAAACCCTAGCCCCCCTTTTATAGAGGGAGCTCGGTCTCTGCCTAGGGCATACGTGGAGGCATATTCCTAAGAATATGCCTCCTCCCAAAGTAGTAAGCCGACCGGGGTGCTTTTCCCCCGTGTCACACATGCAGAGGCTACGTGAGCCTCTGCGGCGCCCGCGTCAGCCGACATGGGCATCGTCACCCTTGTCGGCCACGCCCCGGTGGTCCTCCCTTGCTTGCTTTGCTCAGGTAGTGCGTACCGGGGCTTCTTTTGACCAGCGAGATTCCTTCCTTCTCCTAGAAGCTAGACGTGACCCGAATCATAGTTGATCCGGCCACACCTGTTCCTGCATACAAGTAAAATAGGCACTTCCGACTTACTGCTTAAGTCGGTTGAGACTTAGTTAGGCGAACGCCCCTGGTCCGGGTTACCCCGTGATTCGGCCTGCCTTGAGGTGACCCGGCCAGCATCCGCTTTGGCCTTGCCGAACCTCGGCTAACTCGGCCTTTATACCCCGGCGTGACCCTACCCGGGGGTATCCCCCCAACATTAGTCCGAGAAGCTGGTGCGGTCTTAGCTGCCTTGGCCGCTAAGGCCACATTAGGTTCAATTTCGAGCTCCGGTCGTTATTGCCGAGTTACCTCTTTACCTCAGATTATATGGATTTACGTTCCATTTGCACATTCGAAGTTTTCACTTGCCGGCCGGTTACCACTTTAATTCGGACCTCATGGTTTTACTTTCCCTCTGCACATTCCAAGTTTTCACTTGCTGGCCGGGTTACCACGGTTCCATCTGGGTCTTGTTTCCTTCTCTTGTACGCCAACCCATGTGGAGGGTAATCATTATGTTGTCTTATTTTAAGGGCCAGCACAGTAACCGCCGCAGTAATTGTCAGTTATCACTGTGCGCAGGTCACGTCATGCCTGCCTCCTTGTTTACCGCATCACAGCGTCACGTCATGGGATCGTCTCTGCTCTGTTGCCTTTCGTGTGGCTCCCTGCTGATTGGCCGAGGTGGGCTATACACGGCCACACCATGTGGCTCATTCGCAAGACGTGATCCTACTCACCCCTTGGGGGAGTGGTTAAATAGGGGAGGGGCGCACCCCTTAGGAGTTTCCCCTTTCACGCCCCTCTGCCCCTTGCTCTTCTTCTTCGTCTTCCTCGCGACCACGCCGCCGCCAGTGCTCCAAGTAGCAGCGCCGCCACCGCACTGCTTCCCCGTGCCTCTACGTTGCCGCCACCGCTACACAACTCCGTCGCCACGGGTCCTCGCCAATCCAGGCCTCTGCCCCCGCCGCCGCTAGCGCCAGTGAGGGCAGCGAAGACCAGATGACAGAGGAGGAGCTCATCGTCGCCGAGCAAGAAATGGAGGAGGACACCGCGGCGGCGGACCGTGGTGCGTGGGCCGGGTCCTGGGTCTGCCAAGATGACCTGGACTGGCTTTACCGGACCAGACGCATTCCCGCCGGCGTCGCCGCTCGTCTCGCCTCCTCCGAATTGGCCCCCTCACCCAATCCGGGTGAGTACGTCGTGTTCTTGTCCCACTTCCAACGGGGGTTCGGTTTGCCGGTGAGCGACTTTTTCTGGGATTGTCTTAGTACCTACGAACCCCAGCCGCACCACCTTCCTGCCAACGCCATTACCTCTCTCTCCGCTTTTGCCTCTACGATCGAAGGCTATGCCGGACTTTGGCCCACGAAGGAGCTATGGATCCGGTTTTTCGGCCTTCGTTGTAATGTCATCCCAAACATCCAACTTGATCCGGAGGACAAGCAGCTCACTCAATTTGGAGCTGCGTCCATCTCACCCCAGAGGCTTTCCGTTTTCCCCTGGGTCACCGGGCTAGACTCCTGCAAAGGGTGGGCCCGGACTTTCTTTTACGTCCGGAATACCGGCACTGAAGACCTAATCCGGCTGCTCCCCTATACTCCGGGTCCACCTAACCCGGAAATGAAGGATGCCGTTCCCAAGAAGTCCATGGCCTTGGCCAACCAGGTCAACAAGAGGTTCGGGGAGCTGAAGAAGCTCGGACTGCGCAACGAGGATGCTATGATCACTTTCGTGCGCAACCGAATTTCCCCCCTCCAGATGCGCACCCACAAGGTGTGCCACATGAGCTTCGGCCGCGACCCCAACCAGACCTCATCCTTCGAGCTGAGCAACACGGAGATATATCGTCGGGTTAAGGCTCTGTTCACCACCCACAAGGACTTCTCCTCTGAGTGGACTTGGGGAATTGAGCATTATTGCCACGATAGGCTTCCTCCTGCGGTAAGCTTCATGTTGCAAACTTACCCTAGACTAATTACATGTCGGTTATTGTTGCATTTTTGACTCTTTTGTTCATTCTTTTCCTCAGCTATTTCTTCAGCAGACCCTCGAGGACGGCACCGATCCGACCCTTAAGTGGGCGCCAGATTAGGAGACTCCGGATGAGGAAGAGCCGGACCAGGAGATGTTCCTCCCGATGCCCGATGCTACAAAATGACCCACCGGTAAATTCTCTTCTATTAGAGTTTGGCCCGATGATGAAGATGACTCGGATGTCGAGGTGATTGAACCTGTTGAGGCTGTCCCCCTTTCTTTTGCTTTTCTGGCATCAGTTAATCCTGGTGGGCACATCCACGAGGACCCTCCCCTTGCTACGGGCGAACCTATTCCGGTAGCACCGAAGAAGAAGCGCGGGGCTGCTCCAAGTTCCTCCTACTGACCTTCCCAGCCCGCTAAAAGGCGAAAGAAGTCCGGGGACAAGACTGCCTCCAAGCCAGCAGGCAAGGCCCCAACACGAATGGTTCGGAAATCCAAGGAGGCCCAAACCTCGGATGCGTAAGTCTTTTTCCCTTTGCAACTTGTTCTTCCTTGTATTGTTGTAATTTCTCTTCTGACATTAATCTCTTTTGCAGGGCTCCGGTGGAGGTCCCTCAGAGTGGATCTAGCATCTCTTCACCGCTCCGACCTAGCCCTTCTCCCCCTCGTGACGACGAGTCATGTCCGCTAAGCCCTATTCCAGAGGGTTCTGTGGCTGCTCCGGGTTCTGCTCCACCTCGTCAAGAGGAGGGTAACCTTGGAGCGGGGGAGACCGGTCCAGCCGAGGCGACGACATCCACAACTTCGGCTTCGCTGCAACCAGTAACCACTGAAACTACCTCGGCACCAACAACAGCTCTAGTACCAGCAACCAAACCAGCACCAATACCAACTCCGGCATCATCACCAACTCCGGCTGCAAAAACATCAGCAGCGGCACCAAGTCCAGCAACAAGAGCACCAGCGCCGAGCTCCTCTGCCTCGTCCGAGTCTTCTCAACCTCGGCGAGGAACTGCCCTGGCAGCTCCTAAGGGGAAATTCGCTACGACGACTTCCTCTTCCCAGCAAGCCAAAGGCAAAAAGGCTCCAGATGCTACCAAGTCAGCATTCGTCGAGGCTGGGCAGCGTACCCTCGCATCAATGCTTCCTAAGAAAGCTCCAGCAGTGAAGGACGCCCCTGTCGAGCCAACTGATGCACAACAGATGGTTCTGCACACCAACCCAGCCCTTGCCTTGGTTGAGAGGAAAGAAGCGCACGCGAAGGGTTTGGTGGCGCCCCATATGCCCACCGGTGAGCGGTACCCTCCGAGCTTGATTGAATTTGTCATGAATTGGAACAAGGCGGAGTTCGTCCACAATGACGATCTTCCGGAGAAGTTCGGCCCCGCTGAATTTTTTGCACAAATGAACACAGCCGCTAAGGCGATCAACCTCGCGGGGCGGATGATGGAGGTACGTCGCTTCCCCTGTACATGCTGTGGATAATAACCATTAGTCCCCGAGCCTCCGAGGGAGTAACTTGTTACTCGGCCGAATGCTCTTTAGAAAACTACCGTAGCTCCATGAGAACTTTGAATATGCACACACCTAGATCCGGGTTAAGTTCCACTTGGCCCGGATTTAGTATACTTCGAATATGCACACACCTAGAGCCGGGTTAAGTTCCACTTGGCCCGGATTTTTGTACACTTCGAATACACACACACCTAGAGCCGGGTTAAGTTCCACTTGGCCCGGATTTTTGTACACTTCGAATACGCACACACCTAGAGTCGGGTTAAGTTCCACTTGGCCCGGATTTTTGTACACTTCGAATATGCACCAAGTTAATTTATGTTTCTGTACTTCTTTCAGGTGACCACCAATCGCCGGAGTGCTGAATTCCAACGTCTGCTGGATACCCACAAGGTGCTATGCGCCAAGCAAGCTGCACTTATCGCGGAATACGAGAAAAGGGGTAAATTTTTTCCTTGGCGCTTCTCCGTTTTTTCTTCATCTTCCTCTGCCGAACTAATCTCATCATTCGGTTTCCGCAGCTGGGGTGGAGGCTGAAACAAGATTATGCGGAAGAATCTGGAGCAGATCAAGGGTAAGTCATTCTTGTCCAACCTTACAGTGCTTTCCGCTTCCTTTTTTCCTCGAAGATAGTGTGCCCGTTCCTGATATGATGCTGCATTTTCTCGAACAAGCAGGGCAACACCAAGCCGAGCTTAAGAAGAAAGACGATGAGCTCGCCCTCCTCCGGACCAAGGACGATGAGATCGCCAGGCTCAAGGCTGAGATGGAGAAAATCAAGGCCCAGCACCAATCTGAACTCCAAAAGGTTGGTTAGAATTACACAGAAGAGCGCGAGCGCCTCAATCTCCAGATCGCCAAGGACCAGGATCTACTCAAGGAGTCCGGCATCCAGCTTGGGTCGGCGAATGCTGAGCTTGAGCAGCTTCGCAAGAGACGTGGTGACTACACCAGGGAGTTGACCTGGATCCTTAGCCATATATCACGTAAGTTCCTTTCCCTTATCTGACCTACTTCTCCAGGTTACTTCATTTGTCTTTTCTTTACCTTCCTCCTTTGCCTCGTTTTCAGGCAAATTTCTAGAGGGCACCGCTATTGCGAGCGCAGCAGTTGCTGACTTCCGCCGAGAAAGGGGTACTCCTGCCGCTCCTGATGGTGAAGAGATTCCCTATGACATGGAGGACCTGTTGGTCAGCTTGTCATCTCGTGTGGAGCTCATCAAAAATTATGGCAAGGACATCCTCGACGTTGCAGTTCGCATCTTCAACACGTTCTGGCCCGACGAAGATACTCTGGAGACCACCGCAATTCTCGTTGAGAAGCTAACGGAAACCGAGACTCAGCTCGACCTCTAGAGAGAGTCCGCTGGGCGTGTCGCAGCTGATACCATTCTCCACCACATACTCACGTGGTATGAGAAAATTGATCTCAACCTCCTGACACGCCTGCGCACAGGATCCAGATGGACCAATGACCCGGACTGGGTGGCTCGGCGCCAGGATTACGCCCATAGCCTCATCGAATATGCTCCCATTCATGAATGGGTTGAGGGGCCGAGCTTCCTGGAAGCCGCTGGGGATGAAGAGGTTGAGAATGATGAAGATGGCTCGGACGGTGATGGAGAAGATGACGCCTCGGATATTGAAGATGGCGAAGATGATGCCGAACTTCCTCCTCCTGCCGCTCCTTGAGCGAAAAACTTGAAAATTTATCAGATCCCTAGAATGCCAGGTGGAGTTGTATTCCATATACATGTGATATTTTTCTACTAAGTTCTTATGCCGGATTAACTTGGGCGTAGTCCCCGAGTTTATTTTTCTTGTTCGTCCAATCTTTTGGCTCGGTTCGTGTCTACCTTGATTCGGTTTTACAACTTACGAATCCGAGCTTCAAAAATTGTCTTAACAATACTTGGAAACTTTTAGACTTAGCTCAAAAATAAAACTGCATAATAACTTGAAAATAAATACAAGGTTAGTCCGAAAAACAAACGTCGGCTCGAATAAATTCTTTTCCTTAGTCGTTTTTCATGTGCTACGCAATTCCAAACTTGTTCTCTTGCTTGCCATGAAGCCAATTCTTGTTGGACAGCAGCAAGTCGAAGAGTTGGGATCTTGGTGCTCACACATTACTAATCCGAGTTAAGTAGAATAACTTATTCTAGCTAACACACAAAAAACAACAAACATTATTAAGGCAACCCCCCGAGTTACTGCTCGAGGTGCCAACATTTCATTGATAAGCTCATTGCTGACATACATACCGACATATGAGATGACTCGGATACATACACTTCTTTAGCTAAGTGTAGAAAGGACGAAGTAGAGCTATATTCCATGGTCGCTTAGATTCCTCTTCGGACCTGTCCGCCTTGTTCTTTTCCTGTGGCTTCACATTTATAAGATAATAAGAATCATTGTGCAATGCCCTGCTCATGATGAATGGCCCTTCCCATGGGGGGGATAATTTATGCATGCCAGTAGTACGTTGTACCAACCGGAGCACCAGATCGCCTTCCCGAAAGAGTCGGGGGCATACTTTCCGGCTATGATAGCGTCGGAGATTTTGCTGATATATGGCGGATCTGGAATTTGCCAGTTCTCTCACTTCTTCCAGCAGATCAACATCATTTTGGCGGGCTTCTTGCACTTCGGCTTTTGTGTATTGGGTGACCCTAGGCGAATCATGCTCTATGTCGGCTGGTAATAGAGCTTCTGCCCCATATACCAGAAAAAATGGCGTATAGCCTGTTGATCGATTCGGAGTTGTTCTTAAACTCCACAGTACCACTGGTAGTTCGTCTATCCAACACCCCGCTGATCTTTGCAGCGGCTCAATGAGCCGGGGTTTTATCCCGGATAATACTAATCTGTTGGATCTTTCCACTTGTCCGTTCGATGCGGGGTGGGCGACCGAGGCTACGTCCAGCCAGATCTTCTTATCCCGACAGAAACGCGCAAATGCTCCTTCCGCAAAATTTGTGCCATTATCAGTTATGATACTGTGAGGATAACCGTACCTCAAGATGATATCTTTGAGAAACGTTACGGCCGTAGCTCCATCACATTTTCTTATAGGCTTTACTTCAATCCACTTTGTAAACTTATCCACCATTACAAAAATGTGAGTCATATTTCCCCTTGCTGGTTTGAACGGGCCGACCATATCCAAGCACCATACGGAAAATGGCCAAGTAATTGGTATGGTCTGAGTTCTGACATTGGCATATGTGTCCTGGTAGCGTACCTCTGACAACCATTACATTTTCTCACCAGATCTTCCGCTTGCTCTAAGGCATTTGGCCAGTAGAATCCGTGCCTGAAAGCTTTCGCTACCAAGGCTCGGGACGAGGCATGATGGCCGCATTCCCCTTGATTTATATCTTGGAGGGGATGTCAAGCCCTTCTTCCGGGTCAACACATCACTGGAGGACATTGGTCACACTCCTTTTGTATAGTTCGGAATTGATGATTGTGTATGCCTTTGCCCTCCTCTGTGTTTGCCTGGACAACACTTCCTCAGTGGGTAACGTTCCATCTTTCAGGAATTGAAATATAGGTAGTGCCTAAGCCGGTATTGTTCGGACAGGGAACACATCCTCATCAATCTCCATCTGATCCACCGGCATAACTTCAACCGGATCACGCTGAGCAGTCCCCGGGTCTTGCGAAGCAGTCCTCGAGTTTACCGAAGTAGTCCCCGGGTTTGTCGAGGCAGTCCCCGGGTTTCGCGCACCACTTCCCATGTCAATGTCCATGGGCACAGCTCCGGCTTCCGTGTCCTCCGGGACATAGATTTATTCGGTTTCTGGGGAGGGCCTGATGGATGGTTTCCTGAGGTGCTCTAATGCTACACCCGGTGGAATTGCTTGTCGGGTTGACCCAAGCTTCGACAGCATGTCGGCAGCCTCATTTTCCACCCGGGGTACATGGTGAAATTCACGTCCCTCAAAGTAACCAGATATCTTCTTCACATGAAATCTGTAGAGTGCCATGTTTGGATCAAGGGCGTCCCACACTCCCGACACTTGCTGCACCACCAAATCCGAGTCGCCAAAGCATACGATCCGACGTATCCCAATCTCTTTTGCCACCTTGAGCCCGTGCACAAGTGCTTCATACTCAGCGACATTGTTTGATGCCGCGAAATGGATCTGCAGCATGTATTTCAGCTGGTCCTTCTTTGGCGAGGTAAGTACAACTCCGGCACCTAGCCCGGTTTTGGTTTTTGATCCGTCAAAGTGCATTCGCCAATAGTTCGGATCAGGTAGTGGCGGTTCGTATTGCACCTCGGCCCAGTCCACGAAAAAGTCTGCCACAGCTTGGGATTTGATGGCTTCTCTTCTATCATATTGCGGATGTTGGGTCCGCAGCATAGAAAACAAAAAAAAATTCCTACGATGAGAACTATACGCCAAGATCTATCTACTAGATACAGAGCAACGGGTGGACATACATCCATAGAGAACTTACCCTCGAAGACAACGAGTTTTTTTAAAGAGTAGGAACTCGTTGTTGATGTAGTCGTATGCTTGCCGATCTCAAGATCGTGTGGAAGTCCGAGCGCCGCAAATCAGCAGCGCATCCGTCCTCGCACACACGTTCAAGTCACCAGACAACCTCCACCTCCTCGCTCCAGCGAATCAGTGGAAGCAACAACTCCTTCCAGACGCAAGGCCACCGGGAACATGTATCTCGCTAATCCGAGACCATGGGGGAATATCTAGAGGGGGAGAGAGATCCTTCACGAGGAGGTGTGGTTTGTGAGAGGGGAGAGGGGGGCTTTATATAGGAGGGAGGGAGACCCCTCCCCTCCCATAGCCGGCGCATGAGGGGGGGACTCCTCCCCTCCTTCATTCATGTGGTGAATCTCCACTCACATAAACATGGCCTCCACCCAAAATCCCACTCACATGTATTTAATTTCCACCAAATTAAATGCAACTCTCAGTTAATAAAACTCTTTTATTTATTTTATTCAGAATTTTGTTAATTACTTTAATTAACAAACATTCACATAAAACCCCTTGCAACATTTCAATATCACATGCAGAACCACTTTCTGCAATTTCACCCGAAACAATTCCGGTTTCTATCGAAACAATTCCTGTTTCTATCGAAACATTTCCTGCGCTTTGCAAACCTTTTGTCTGGAACATATGTGCTCCTAAATGGTGTCCGGCAACCCTTAAGTGCGTCACCCTACGGTTCGGGAATAATACAGACATGATTGAGACTCCTCTCAGATCAATAATCAGAAGCGGGACCTGGAGATCCATACTGACTCCTGCATATTCAACGATGACTTCTGTGATCGCGAGAACCTTTAACGTCAGCAATTTAATCCCTTTGTCTCATGATATAATACATGTACGAGATTCTATCATTGGTATCCAAATACCTAGTTTGATCTCGTTACCGACATGCACTCTTTTCTCGTTCCCATGATATAACATTCTAGTGATCACATCACTTGCTTGCAAGCTATCTTAATGTGATATCACCGAGAGGGCCCAGAGTATATCTATCCGTCATCGGGATTGACAAATTCCACTCTTGATCCATGAGCCTCAACATAACACCTTCATAGCACTGAACCCACCTTTATGGTCACCCTGTTACGGTGTGACGTTTGATGTTATCAAGATACTCTTCCGGTGTTAGCAATTAACATGATCTCATGGTCTAAGGACTAAGACTACTTTGTATGATGTTATAGCAATATAAACATAATGACTTGATCGTAATGCTATACTTTGGATAAATGTTCATCACATCATTTCACAAATGCTGTGACCTTGTTATTAACAACATCCAATGTCCATGATCAGGAAACCTTGATCATCTTGTTAATCAACAAGCTAGTTTATAAGAGAGGCATAACTAGGAACCCTTTTTGTTTATTAAACACACATGTATTGATGTTTCCTCTCAATACAATTATAGCATGAAAAATAAACATCTATCATATACAAGGAATACATAATAACAACTTTATTATTGCCTCTCAGGGCATATTTCCTTCAGTGTCCCACTTGCACTAGAGACAATAATCTAGTTCACATAGTGATAAATCTAACACCCATGGAGTTCTGATGTTGATCATGTTTTGCCCTAGGGAGTACTTTATTTAACGGATCTGCTACATTCAGGTCCGTGTGCACTTTACAAATCTTTATATCTCCATCCTTGACATGCTCACGGATGGAGCGAAACCGGCGCTTAATATGTTTGGAATTCCACTGAGACCTTGGTTCCTTTGCATTGGCTATGGCTCCATTGTTGTCACAATAGATCACCATTGGGTCCAACGCACTAGGAACCACACCTAGTTCAGTTATGAACTCCTTCATCCAAACCGCTTCCTGTGCCGCTTCTGAAGCAGCAACATATTCCTCCTCCGTCGTTGATCCAGCTACCACAGGTTGTTTGGAGCTCCTCCAACTAACTGCTGCTCCGTTCAAGAGAAATACGTATCTGGATTGAGACTTAGAGTCATCCGGATCAGTGTCAAAGCTAGCATCGACATAACACTTAGCGACTAGCTCTTCTTCACCTCCGTATACAGAAACATATCCTTAGTTCTTCTCAAGTACTTAAGGATATTCTTGACCGCTATCCAGTGTTCCGAACCTGGATCAGATTGGTACCTACTAGTCAAACTAATAGCATGTGCCACATCCGGTCTTGTACATAGCATGGCATACATTATAGAGCCTATGGCTGAGGCATAGGGGATCTTATCCATTATCTCTCTTTCTTCCGCCGTAGCCGGACTTTGAGTCTTACTCAATGTCTTGCCTTGCAGCATAGGTAAGAATACCTTCTTACTTCCGCCCATATTAAACTTCTTTAATATCTTATCAAGGTATGTACTCTACGATAGCCCAATTAGGCGTCTTGATCTATCTCTATAGATTTTAATGCCTAATATATATGAAGCTTCACCAAGGTCCTTCATCGAAAATTTGCTGTTTAGATAACTTTTAACACTGTTTAAAAGATCTATATCATTTCCAATCAATAATATGTCTTCCACATATAATATCAGAAATTCCACATTACTCCCACTCACTTTCTTGTAAATACAAGCCTCTCCATAAGTTTGGACAAATCCAAACTCTTTGATCACCTCATCAAAGCGGAGATTCCAACTCCGGGATGCTTGCTTCAGTCCATAGATGGATCGCTGAAGTGTGCACACCTTATCAGCATCCTTAGGATCGACAAAACCCTTAGGTTGTATCATATACAACTCTTCTTTAATATTACCATTGAGGAATGCAGTTTTGACATCCATCTGCCATATTTCATAATCGAAATATGCAACAATTGCTAACATAATCCTAACCGACTTAAGCATCGCTACGGGAGAGAATGTCTCAGCATAGTCAACTCCATGAATTTGTCGAAACCCCTTTGCGACAAGTCGAGCCTTATAGATGGTTACATTACCATAAGCATCAGTTTTTCTTTTGAAAATCCGTTTATTCTCAACGGCCTTTCGATCGTGAGGTAAGTCCACCAAGGTCCAAACCTGGTTTTCGTACATGGATTCCATCTCGGATTTCATGGCTTCTAGCCATTTGTTGGAATCAGGGCTCATCATCGCTTCTTCATACATCGCAGGGTCATCGATTTCATCAATCATGAAATTCATAACAGGATTGCCGTACAGTTCAGGAGCTGCACGTGTCCTGCTTGACCTGCGAGGTTCGGTAGTGTCCTCTTTCGGAGTTTCATGATCAATATCATTAGCTCTCTCTTCATTAGGTGAAGTCAACTCCGAAACAACTTCCGGTGCTGCGCTACTCGCCATTTCATGAAGAGAAGGTTCAGTAACCTCTTCGAGTTCTACCTTCCGACTACTCACACCTTTCGCGAGAAACTCCTTCTCAAGAAAGGATCCATTCTTGGCAACAAAGACCTTGCCCTCGGATCTGTGATAGAAGGTATACCCAATCGTTTCCTTAGGGTATCCTATGAAGACGCATTTTTCCGCTTTGGGTTCGAGTTTATCCGGTTGAAGTTTCTTCACATAAACATCGCATCCCCAAACTTTAAGAAATGACAGCTTAGGTTTGTTTCCAAACCATAATTCATACGGTGTCTTTTCGACGGATTTAGATGGTGCCCTATTTAAAGTGAATGCAGCGGTTTCCAATGCATAACCCCAAAAAGACAGTGGCAAGTCAGTCAGAGACATCATAGATCGAACCATATCCAATAAAGTACGATTACGACGTTCTGACACACCATTACGTTGTGGTGTTCCGGCAGGCGTGAGTTGTGAAACTATTCCACAGTCTTTCATATGTGTGCTAAACTCGTAACTAAGATACTCTCCATGGTCGGACCGCAGAAATTTGATCTTTTTGTTACGATGATTTTCCACTTCATTCTGAAATTCTTTGAACTTTTCAAAGGTTTCAGACTTATGTTTCATCAAATAGATATACCCGTATCTACTCAAATCATCCGTGAAAGTAACAAAATAACGATATACACCTTGCACCAACACACTCATTGGTCCACACACATCAGTATGTATGATTTCCAATAAATCTGTCGCCCGTTCCATTGAACCGAAAAATGGCGTTCTAGTCATCTTTCCCATAAGGCATGGCTCACATGTATCAAATGATTCAAAATCAAGTGATTCCAAAAGTCCATCAGAATGGAGTTTCTTCATGCGTTTAACGCCAATATGACCTAGACGGCAGTGCCACATATATGCAGATATATCATTATCAAGTTTAATCCTTTTAGCATCAACATTATGAATATGCGTAATACTACTATCGAGATCCAATAGAAATAAACCATTCAACACAGGTGCATGACCATAAAAGATATTATTCATATAAATCGAACAACCATTGTTTTCAGACTTAAACGAATAACCACTTTGCATCAAACATGATCCGGATACAATGTTCATGCTCAGTGCAGGCACCAAATAACAATTATTCAAGTTTATAACTAATCCCGACGGCATATGGAGAGGCAGCGTTCCGACGGCGATCACATCAACTCTTGATCCATTGCCGACCCGCATCGTGACCTCATCCCTTGCTAGTTGTCGCTTGTTCCGCAGCCCCTGAACCGAGTTACATATATTAGCAACCGATCCCGTATCAAATACCCAGGTGCTACTGCGAGTACTAGTCAAGTACACATCAATAACATGTATATCACAAATACCTTTGTTTGCCTTGCCGGCCTTCTTGTCCGCCAAATACTTGGGGCAGTTGCACTTCCAATGGCCAGTCCCCTTGCAATAGTAGCACTCGGTGTCAGACTTAGGGCCAGCTCGGGGTTTCTTTTCAGGCGCGGCAACAGATTTGCCGCCCTTCTTTCCCTTCTGCTTGCCTTTCTTGTCCTTCTTGAAACCGGTGGTCTTATTGATCATCAACACTTGATGTTCTTTCCTAATCTCCACTTCTGTAGTCTTAGGCATTGACAGAAGCTCGGGAAGAGACTTCTTCATGCCCTGCATATTATAGTTCATCACGAAGCTCTTGTAGCTAGGTGGCAGAGATTGGAGAACACGATGTATGCCTAAGTCATTGGGAATCGTTATTCCCAAGGACACAAGCTTATCGGCGTACCCAGACATTTTGAGTACGTGCTTGCTAACGAAGCTGTTCTCTTTCATCATGTAGCTAAAGAACTTTTCAGAAGCATTATAACTCTCTACGGCAGCATGGGTATCGAAAATGATTTTCAATTCTCCCATGGTATCAAAGGCATTGCCATTTTCGAAACGTTTTCGAAGTTCTGGCTCTAGCCCATACAGTATGCCGCAATGAACTAAGTTGTGGTCCTCCTGACGAGTTATATAGACGTTATTTTCCTCGTCAGGGGCATCAGGAGCTGGTGGGGGGCCTAGTCGTGCCTCTAGCACATATTGCTTTTGTGTAGCAGTGAGGAGAATCCTCAAATTCATAGCCCATTTGGTGAAGTTGCTACCATTCGCAGCAAGTTTCTCTTTCTCCATGAACATATTGAAATTAAAAGCAGGTGGTGCCATCTACAATAGAATTTGTAAAATATATTTAGACTAAGTTTATGATAGATTGAGTTCAACTAATCCAAATTACTAATGAACTCCCACTCAAAAACAACATCCCTCATGTCCTTTTGGTGATTACATGAACCAAATCCACTACACCAAGTCCGATCATCACGTGAGTCGGTGTAGCTTCAAAGGCGAGCATCTATATGGGCATCATATCAACTATATGACTCATGCTTAACCTTTCGGTCCGTGTTCCGAGGCCATGTCTGTACATGCTAGGCTCATCAAGTAAGAACCTTAGTATTCGCGTGTGTAAAACTGTCTTACACCCGTTGTATGAAAGCGTAGAGTTGAGAACACCTGATCATCACATGATGCCTCAAAACATGATCCACAAAACGGTGCATACTTAAGGAAGAACACATTTTATCTTGATATCTAAATGAGGGATCATCTTATAATGCTACCAAAAGCGCCAAACTAGCAATATAAGATGCTAATATCTAATGTGTGAAGTGAGGTGATATGGTCCATGCATTTGATCTCTATCATTTGCATCGTTGTATGATCTCTATCATTCCTTTATGTGTAAGGCCAAGGTCTATGGAATTTACACGTTAAGTGAGTTGTAAGTGTATCTATCATACATCTACTTACAACAATACCATATCAAGACACTAGCCCAGCAACGATCTAAACTAGACGCCTCTAATTTATCAATTGCAAGTTTTACGTGGCTTAGGGCTTTCGGAGATAGAATCGGTCTTACCTACAAACATGAACCACAACGAGGATAACCAAGTTATTAGCAACTCGTTGTAAATCAGATATTGACTATAGTAGGAGAGACAGACACCCGCCAGCCACTTATGCAAAACAAGTTGCATGTCAGTCGTGGAACCGGTCTCATGTACGATGACATGTAAGGTTGGTCCGGGCCGCTTCATCCCACTATGCCACCAATATCCAAAGTACATAGAAGATGCAATAACATGATCATCATCGCCCACATATAAACATATGTGTACTACCCGTGCAAAGAAACTACGCATAGATCAGGCTCTGATACCACTGTTGGGTCCGCGACATAGAAAACAAAATTTTCCTATGATGAGAACTATACGACAATATCTATCTACTAGATACAGAGCAACGGGTGGACATACATCCATGGAGAACTTACCCTCGAAGACAACGAGTTTTGTTAACGAGTAGGAACTCGTGGTTGATGTAGTCGTATGCTTGCCGATCTCAAGATCGTGTGGAAGTCCGAGCGCCACAAAACAGCTTCTCCGTTCAAGAGAAATACGTATCCGGATTGAGACTTAGAGTCATCAGGATCAGTGTCAAAGCTAGCATCGACATAACACTTAGCGACTAGCTCTTCTTCACCTCCGTATACAAGAAACATATCCTTAGTTCTTCTCAAGTACTTAAGGATATTCTTGACCGCTATCCAGTGTTCCGAACCTGGATCAGATTGGTACCTACTAGTCAAACTAATAGCATGTGCCACATCCGGTCTTGTACATAGCATGGCATACATTATAGAGCCTATGGCTGAGGCATAGGGGATCTTATCCATTATCTCTCTTTCTTCTGCCGTAGCCGGACTTTGAGTCTTACTCAATGTCTTGCCTTGCAACATAGGTAAGTACCCCTTCTTACTTCCGTCCATATTAAACTTCTTTAATATCTTATCAAGGTATGTACTCTGCGATAGCCCAATTAGGCGTCTTGATCTATCTCTATAGATTTTAATGCCTAGTATATATGAAGCTTCACCAAGGTCCTTCATCGAAAATTTGCTGTTTAGATAACTTTTAACACTGTTTAAAAGATCTATATCATTTCCAATCAATAATAAGTCATCCACATATAATATCAGAAATGCCACATTGCTCCCACTCACTTTCTTGTAAATACAAGCCTCTCCATAAGTTTGGACAAATCCAAACTCTTTGATCACCTCACCAAAGCGGAGATTCCAACTCCCGGATGCTTGCTTCAGTCCATAGATGGATCGCTGAAGTTTGCACAACTTATCAGCATCCTTAGGATCGACAAAACCCTTAGGTTGTATCATATACAACTCTTCTTCAATATTACCATTGAGGAATGCAGTTTTGACATCCATCTGCCATATTTCATAATCGAAATATGCAGCAATTGCTAACATAATCCTAACCGACTTAAGCATCGCTACGGGAGAGAATGTCTCATCGTAGTCAACTCCTTGAATTTGTCGAAACCCCTTTGCGACAAGTCGAGCCATATAGATGGTTACATTACCATCAGCATCAGTTTTTCTTTTGAAAATCCATTTATTCTCAACGGCCTTTCGATCGTGAGGTATGTCCACCAAGGTCCAAACCTGGTTTTCGTACATGGATTCCATCTCGGATTTCATGGCTTCTAGCCATTTGTTGGAATCAGGGCTCATCATTGCTTCTTCATACGTCGCAGGGTCATCTATTTTATCAATCATGAAATTCATAACAGGATTGCCGTACAGTTCAGGAGCTGCACATGTCCTGCTTGACCTGCGAGGTTCGGTAGTGTCCTCTTTCGGAGTTTCATGATCAATATCATTAGCTCTCTCTTCATTAGGTGAAGTCAACTCCGAAACAACTTCCGGTGCTGTGCTACTCGCCATTTCATGAAGAGAAGGTTCAATAACCTCTTCTAGTTCCACCTTCCGACTACTCACACCTTTCACAAGAAACTCCTTCTCAAGAAAGGATCCATTCTTGGCAACAAAGACCTTGCCCTCGGATCTGTGATAGAAGGTATACCCAATCGTTTCCTTAGGGTATCCTATGAAGACGCATTTTTCCGCTTTGGGTTCGAGTTTATCCGGTTGAAGTTTCTTCACATAAACATCGCATCCCCAAACTTTAAGAAATGACAGCTTAGGTTTGTTTCCAAACCATAATTCATACGGTGTCTTTTCAACGGATTTAGATGATGCCCTATTTAAAGTGAATGTAGCGGTTTCCAGTGCATAACCCCCAAATGACAGTGGCAAGTCAGTCAGAGACATCATAGATCAAACCATATCCAAGAAAGTACGATTACGACGTTCTGACACACCATTACGTTGTGGTGTTCCGGCAGGCGTGAGTTGTGAAACTATTTCACAGTCTTTCATATGTGTGCTAAACTCGTAACTAAGATACTCTCCTCCACGGCCAGACCGCAGAAATTTGATCTTTCTGTTACGGTGATTTTCCACTTCATTCTGAAATTCTTTGAACTTTTCAAAGGTTTCAGACTTATGTTTCATCAAATAGATATACCCGTATCTACTCAAATCATCCGTGAAAGTAACAAAATAACGATATCCACCTCGCGCCGACACACTCATTGGTCCACAAACATCAGTATGTATGATTTCCAATAAATCTGTCGCCCGTTCCATTGAACCGGAAAACGGCGTTCTAGTCATCTTGCCCATAAGGCATGGCTCACATGTATCAAATGATTCAAAATCAAGTGATTCCAAAAGTCCATCAGAATGGAGTTTCTTCATGCGTTTAACGCCAATATGACCTAGACGGCAGTGCCACATATATGCAGATATATCATTATCAAGTTTAATCCTTTTAGCATCAACATTATGAATATGCGTAATACTACTATCGAGATCCAATAGAAATAAACCATTCAACACAGGTGCATGACCATAAAAGATATTATTCATATAAATCGAACAACCATTGATTTCAGACTTAAACGAATAACCACTTTGCATCAAACATGATCCGGATACAATGTTCATGCTCAGTGCAGGCACCAAATAACAATTATTCAGGTTTATAGCTAATCCCGACGGCATATGGAGAGGTAGCGTTCCGACGGAGATCACATCAACTCTTGATCCATTGCCGACCCGCATCGTGACCTCATCCCTTGCTAGTTGTCGCTTGTTCCGCAGCCCCTGAACCGAGTTACATATATTAGCAACCGATCCCGTATCAAATACCCAGGTGCTACTGTGAGTACTAGTCAAGTACACATCAATAACATGTATATCACATATACCTTTGTTTGCCTTGCCGGCCTTCTTGTCCGCCAAATACTTGGGGCGGTTGCGCTTCCAATGGCCAGTCCCCTTGCAATAGAAGCACTCGGTGTCAGACTTAGGGCCAGCTCGGGGTTTCTTTTCAGGCACGGCAACAGATTTGCCGCCCTTCTTTCCCTTCTGCTTGCCTTTCTTTTCCTTCTTGAAACCGGTGGTCTTATTGATCATCAACACTTGATGTTCTTTCCTAATCTCCACTTCTGCAGTCTTAAGCATTGACAGAAGCTTGGGAAGAGACTTCTTCATGCCCTGCATATTATAGTTCATCACGAAGCTCTTGTAGCTAGGTGGCAGATATTGGAGAACACGATGTATGCCTAAGTCATTGGGAATCCTTATTCCCAAGGACACAACCTTATCAGCGTACCCAGACATTTTGAGTACGTGCTCACTAACGGAGCTGTTCTCTTCCATCATGTAGCTAAAGAACTTTTCAGAAGCATTATAACTCTCTACGGCAGCATGGGTATCGAAAATCATTTTCAATTCTCCCATGGTATCAAAGGCATTGCCATTTTCGAAATGTTTTCAGAGTTCTGGCTCTAGCCCATACAGTATGCCGCAATGAACTAAGTTGTGGTCCTCCTGACGAGTTATATAGACATTCTTTTCCTCGTCAGGGGCACCAGGAGCTGGTGGGGGGCCTAGCGGCGCCTCTAGCACATATTGCTTTTGTGCAGCAGTGAGGAGAATCCTCAAATTCATAGCCCAGTTGGTGAAGTTGCTACCGCAGCAAGCTTCTCTTTCTCCATGAACACATTGAAATTAAAAGCAGGTGGTGCCATCTACAACAGAATTTGTAAAATAATTTTAGACTAAGTTTATGATAGATTGAGTTCAACTAATCCAAATTACTAATGAACTCCCACTCAAAAACGACATCCCTCGTGTCCTTTTGGTGATTACATGAACCAAATCCACTACACCAAGTCCGATCATCACGTGAGTCGGTGTAGCTTCAAAGGAGAGCATCTATATGGGCATCATATCAACTATATGACTCATGCTTAACCTTTCGGTCCGTGTTCCGAGGCCATGTCTGTACATGCTAGTCTCGTCAAGTAAGAACCTTAGTATTCGCGTGTGTAAAACTGTCTTACACCCGTTGTATGAAAGCGTAGAGTTGAGAACACCCGATCATCACGTGATGCCTCAAAACACGATCCACAAAACTGTGCATACTTAAGGAAGAACACATTTTATCTTGATATCTAAATGAGGGATCATCTTATAATACTACCAAAAGCGCCAAACTAGCAATATAAGATGCTAACATCTAATGTGTGAAGTGAGGTGATATGGTCCATGCATTTGATCTCTATCATTTGCATCGTTGTATGATCTCTATCATTCCTTTATGTGTAAGGCCAAGGTCTATGGAACTTACACGTTAAGTGAGTTGTAAGAGTATCTATCATACATCTACTTACAACAATACCATATCAAGACACTAGCCCAGCAACGATCTAAACTAGACGCCTCTAATTTATCAATTGCAAGTTTTACGTGGCTTAGGGCTTTCGGAGATAGAACCGGTCTTACCTACGAACATGAACCACAACGAGGATAACCAAGTTTTTAGCAACTCGTTGTAAATTAGATATTGACTATAGTAGGAGAGACAGACACCCGCCAGCCACTTATGCAAAACTAGTTGCATGTTAGTCGTGGAACCGGTCTCATGTACGATGACATGTAAGGTTGGTCCGGGCCGCTTCATCCCACTATGCCACCAATATCCAAAGTACATAGAAGATGCAGTAACATGATCATCATTTCCCACATATAAACATATGTGTACTACCCGTGCAAAGCACCTACGCATAAATCAGGCTCTGATACCACTGTTGGGTCCGCAGCATAGAAAACAAAAAAAATTCCTACGATGAGAACTATACGCCAAGATCTATCTACTAGATACAGAGAAACGGGTGGACATACATCCATAGAGAACTTACCCTCGAAGACAACGAGTTTTGTTAACGAGTAGGAACTCGTGGTTGATGTAGTCGTACGCTTGCCGATCTCAAGATCGTGTGGAAGTCCGAGCGCCGCAAATCAGCAGCGCATCCGTCCTCGCACACACGTTCAAGTCACCGGACAACCTCCACCTCCTCGCTCCAGCGAATCAGCGGAAGCAACAACTCCTTCCAGACGCAAGGCCACCGGGAACATGTATCTCGCTAATCCGAGACCATGGGGGAATATCTAGAGGGGGAGAGAGATCCTTCACGAGGAGGTGTGGTTTGTGAGAGGGGAGAGGGGGGCTTTATATAGGAGGGAGCGAGACCCCTCCCCTCCCATAGCCGGCGCATGAGGGGGGGGGACTCCTCCCCTCCTTCATTCATGTGGTGAATCTCCACTCACATAAACATGGCCTCCACCCAAAATCCCACTCACATGTATTTAATTTCCACCAAAATAAATGCAACTCTCAATTAATAAAACTCTTTTATTTATTTTCTTCAGAATTTTGTTAATTACTTTAATTAACAAACATTCACATAAAACCCCTTGCAACATTTCAATATCACATGCAGAACCACTTTCTGCAATTTCACCCGAAACAATTCCGGTTTCTATCAAAACATTTCCTGCGCTTTGCAAACCTTTTGTCTGGAACATATGTGCTCCTAAATGGTGTCCGGCAACCCTTAAGTGTGTCACCCTACGGTTTGCGAATAATACAGACATGATTGAGACTCCTCTCAGATCAATAATCAGAAGCGGGACCTGGAGATCCATACTGACTCCTGCATATTCAACGATGACTTTTGTGATCGTGAGAACCTTTAACGTCAGCAATTTAATCCCTTTGTATCATGATATAATACATGTCCGAGATTCGATCATTGGTATCCAAATACCTAGTTTGATCTCGTTACCGACATGCACTCTTTTCTCGTTCCCGTGATATAACATTCTAGTGATCACATCACTTGCTTGCAAGCTATCTTAATGTGATATCACCGAGAGGGCCTAGAGTATATCTATCCGTCATCGGGATTGAAAAATTCCACTCTTGATCCATGAGCCTCAACATAACACCTTCATAGCACTAAACCCACCTTTATGGTCACCCTGTTACGGTGTGACGTTTGATGTTATCAAGATACTCTTCCGGTGTTAGCAATTAACATGATCTCATGGTCTAAGGACTAAGACTACTTTGTATGATGTTATAGCAATATAAACATAATGACTTGATCTTAATGCTATACTTCAGATGAATGTTCATCACATCATTTCACAAATGATGTGACCTTGTTATTAACAACATCCAATGTCCATGATCAGGAAACCTTGATCATCTTGTTAATCAACAAGCTAGTTTATAAGAGAGGCATAACTAGGAACCCTTTTTGGTTATTAAACACACATGTATTGATGTTTCCTCTCAATACAATTATAGCATGCAAAATAAACATCTATCATATACAAGGAATACATAATAACAACTTTATTATTGCCTCTCAGGGCATATTTCCTTCAGCGGAGCATAAGGAGCTAGCTCAATTGCCCATTTTGCAATTCTGCCACTCGCATCCTTGTTACTCATTATCTTGGATATGGGGGCCTCACAAATGACCCTGATGGGATGCTCCTCAAAGTAGTGCTTCATCTTCTTAGCGGCCATGTACACGCCATACGCCACCTTTTGATAGTGTGGATAGTTCTGCTTTGAGGCTGACAACACCTCGCTCAAGTAATACACTGGCCTTTGCACCGACTTACCTTCCTCATCGCGCTCCACCACTATCACTACACTTACAACTCGGTTGGTTGCGGCTATATAGAGCAACATTGGCTCCTTTGATAGTGGCGAGGCTAACACTGGTGCAGTGGCTAACATCTTCTTCAAGTGAGCAAAGGATTCATCGGCCTGCGGTGTCCAAACGAACTTATCCGACTTTTTCATAAGTTGATAGAGAGGCAATGCCTTTTCTCCCAACCGACATACAAACTGACTTAACGAGGCCAGGCAACCTGTGAACTTTTGGACATCGTTAAGACACTTTGACAGTTCCATTCGTTCGATGGCCCGGATTTTGGTTGGGTTAACCTCGATACCTCGGCTGGAAACAAGAAAACCGAGAAATTTTCCAGCCGGGACACCAAAGGTGCATTTTTCCGGGTTAAGCTTCATCCGGAACCTCCTTAGGTTCGCAAATGTTTGCCTGATATCGTCAAGGAGCGTTTTGCTTTCCTTGGTCTTGATAACCACATCATCCACGTACACTTGTACATTTTGACCTATTTGGTCGTGCAAACATTTTTGCATACATCTTTGGTACGTTGCCCCTGCATTACGTAAACCAAACGGCATGATGCGATAGCAATAAGCCCCATACGGGGTAATAAACGTAGTCTTTATTTGATCATCTGGATTCAGAGGTATCTGGTGGAAACCAGAATATGCATCAATGAATGACAACAATTCACATCCAACAGTTGAGTCGATGACCTGATCTATTCTTGGCAGTGGAAATGGATCTTTTGGACACGCCTTGTTCAGGTTCGTGTAATCGATACACATTCGCCAAACCACTGCCATGTTCGGGTCATCCTTTTTCTTCTCCCCCAGCACCGGATTAGACAGCCAATCCGGGTAAAGAACTTCCATGATAAATCCTGCAGCTAGCAACCGAGCTATCTCATCCCCGATGACTTTCCTCCTATCTTCGGCAAAGCGGCGGAGAGGTTGCTTCACCGGCTTAGCTCTGGGTCTCACATTCAAAGAGTGCTCGGCCAGCTCCCTCGGAACACCTTGCAAGTCCTGTGTGGACCAAGCAAAAATGTCCCGATTCTCACGGAGGAAGCTGACGAGCTCGCTTTCCTATTTATCACTTAACCCAGCACCAATTGTTATGGTGCGCTCCGGGAACATGTCATCAACTAGAACCTTCTTGGTATCCTTCGTGGCTTGGAAAGAAACACTTCCATGCGGGTTACTCATTGCCGGCATATACTGCTGCGCGGACTGAGCCAATGCCGCCACCTCCTGAATTTTCCTTTTCTCCTGCGCAATCACAAGTGACTCGGCTAAGTTAGACCGGGCTGACGCACACTCCATGGAACGTCAGAAATCCCCTACAATGGTAATCACTCCGTTTGGTCCGGGCAATTTCATCTTCAGGTAGTTAATGTGACAGCTTGCCATGAACTTGTTCAGCGCTGGCCTTCCGAGTAACGCATGGTACGCACTTTCCAAGTTCACCACCTCGAACTCCAAATTTTCGGTTCGGCAGTTATCCCTCGTGCCGAACAATACGCAACCCAGACCTTGCCTATGGGCTCACAAGAAATGCCGGGCACAATACCATGGAAAGTTGTCCTCGTGGGCTGTAGCATGTTTTCCGAGATACCCAACTTGCACATTGTGTCCGCATACATGATGTTAATGCTACTGCCATTGTCAATCAGTAGCTTTGAGAACCTTACATTAATGCTAGGCCCAATGAACGTCGGGTCCAGCACCAACGCATACGAACCATGGCTTGGCATAAGCTTGGGATGATCCTTTATGCTCTAGGTGATTTCCTGATCGGACCAAGGCATGTACCTCATCACTGCAGGCATCACTGCATTCACCTCCATATGCCTATGTTGCAAGCTTTTTCTATCTGTTTCCTCAGTGGTGAACACACAATAGCTCTGATGATGCTCTCTGTACTCATTTCTCCCCTCATTTCCGGGGTACCTCTGATTCGGCTGATGCTAATTTTCCACTTGATGCACTGCATCCCTTCTTTCATTGTTATCATACCTCGGCGGAGGGGGAGGCAACATTAGCTGTTGCGTGTTTGCTCCGGAGAGCAATTGCTGCCGGGGTAACTCCTGCCGAGGCTGATCATTCCGGGGTGCCTGAGCATTCCCCGAGCCACCTTGTTCAATCTTGCGCATCCACTCACATTGCCTCATCGTATGACCCGCTGGGTTACTCAGAATTGGCGTGTGAAACTTACACGGCTGGTCCAACATCGACTCATAAGTATACCTCAGACGATCCTTCTTTTCTTGCCACTGTCTCTTTTGCTCTGGCGTCCAAGTTTTCTTGCCATCGTTTCTCGGAGTCCATTGCCCTCCAGTTTTATGGCGCTGACTGCCCCCTGCTCCGGGCTGATCTTGATTCACAGCCGCAACTTGTTGCGAACTGTATCGATGATCTGGTCTATCATCTCTCCTTTTTCCTCTGTAGTCATTCCTCCGGGATGATCCGGCTCCATCCCTCTGATAGTACTCATGGTTTGACTCGTTTGATACGAGCCTAGGTTGAGTCAGATCACCCAAAGCATACGAATCTGCAATCCGGATCATCTCTGCCAACGTAGTTGGCATTTTCCTTTGCAACTTTTGCCACAGCTTGCTTGCATATCTGCACCCTCGTGCAAACCATGCTATGGCCTGTGATTCTATCATGCCCTCACACGAGTTTCTCACAGTACACCACCGGGTCAAAAACTCCCGGTCTGACTCATTAGGTCTTTGCTTGCACATAGCTAGGGTCTGCGGCCTATTTGGCCTCTGATACATTCTCGAGAAATTGCTGATGAACATTTCCTCAAAATCTATCCAGCAGTTGATGCTTCCGGGTGGCAAGTTGTTCAACCATACCCTTGCCGGTCCTTCCAACATCTGGGGTACATATCGTACAGCCCATCTCAAGTTACCAGTGGCAATTTTCACAGCAGTAGCATAGTTTATCAGCCAATCCTTCGGCTTGGTAGTGCCGTCATACGTCTTCGTGCCCCTGGGTAACTGGAAGTTGGGTACCGGTGGCTCCTTCATGATCTGGGGTCCAAAACACGCAGGACCCGGTGGACCTTGACATTCGATCTATTCCGACCTATACAGTCAATCCAGTTTCAACCTGGCATCATCTGGCATCAAATCCCTGCTTCCCAATCTTGACCCTATCACATGATAGTCCGGCCTTGGGTATCCCGTGTTTGCCATTTCCGAATCTCCATCATTATATCTGTCTTGCTCTCGCGACGCACCTTTCTGTTGCATACCTCGGCCGGCACTTTGCTCTTGCCTTGGTATATTCCGCTGCTACGGTTGTCCTGCTCCTGCCGAGTTTCGCTGTCCGGCATTGCCGTTGACTGTGTTCCCTTGACCGGCATTGCCTTGGTCGCGGTTACCTCGGCCAGCTTCACCTCGGCTCACACTCCGTCGATCATCATTTTTCTGTGCTTCTTTTCCTTTCCCTGCCCCTGTTGGGTCATACTGGACGATCTGTTTGTTATGTCTGGCCGATGTTACCACCTCTTCTCTCCTTGGACCACCATGAGGGGACGATGCGGCTCTAGCGGATTTCTCCGGGTTACCCATCGCCGGATGGACGATCTTGGAGGCTCCAACTCTCTCCGGGTTAGCTCTGAGTAGTTCTTCGTTTTGTCTGTTCGCGATCCGAACCAGCTCGTTAACCCTATCTTGTTGTCTTTGACGGGCTTCACTCGTCAGACCCTCTAACTCGGATGCAGCTGCATCCGCCGCTCTGAGGTTCTTTGCCGGGGTACTATACCTCGGCAGCCCCACGGACAAACAGTTTTGTGATTCCTCAATTCCTGTATCGCCTTCTCTGTTCATCTCGCTCATGAGATTTCTCCCCTTTACTTTTACAGCATCTACTTTGTTCGCCTTTGCGTACTCACGCAGCGTCATATTCAACAACTACTGAGCCACGGCTATTTTCTTTTCGCCCTCTAGTATCTTTTGCCTAGTTTCTTCTAGCTCGGCCTGCGCTCGAGCCGGATCTACTGCTGCTACCACAGGGTTTGCTAAGCTATCCATCGCTTCCCTCAACACATTTTCCGGCCTCTCTAGTGGAGGACCTCTACCTTTCCTTGGTGCCTTAGGCGTTACCTCCGGATCTGGCGCCGGATCCTTGCTTGTGCCTGCACCAGGTGCAGTCATCATCACCTCTGCGCGGTCCGGGGAGCGAGCGATACGCGCCCCGCGAGCCACGGTGAGGGACGGCTCTCCAGCCTCGACGACGTGGCGCGGATGAACGCACGACACGTCCACAGCAGCGTAGACCTTGTGCGCACCGAGCTTGACGAAGATGCCATTGCGCGGAAGTTGGCACGTGCCGAAGTAGCCTGCGTTGTCGCTGATGAAGTCCAGCGCTCCAAAGTGCTGAACGAGCCCAGAGACGATGCGTTCGCCGGTGCCGATGAAGTTTCCCGTCCAGATCTTGACCCCTGCTAGCACCGCTAGCCCCACAGTGGGTGCCAACTGTTGTGGTGGTGTCACGGCAGATGCCATGGATAGGCTAAAGGTGGGGACTAATACACGCTAGGGGAATCCAGGGAGGGATAGTGATGTGATTCTCTACACAGTTGTTTGTATTGCTTTTCTTCCAAGATTACAAGTGCTCCTAGAGCTGTATTGGCGAGAGGAGGAAGAAGGAGCTCTCTTTCTCTCACCCACAGATCACACCTAAAACCCTAGCCAAACCAGAATAGCGGAACCCCCTTCTACTGAAACCCTAGCCCCCCTTTTATAGAGGGAGCTCGGTCTCTGCCTAGGGCATACGTGGAGGCATATTCCTAAGAATATGCCTCCTCCGAAAGTAGTAAGCCGACTGGGGTGCTTTTCCCCCGCGTCACACATGCAGAGGCTACGTGAGCCTCTGCGGCGCCCGCGTCAGCCGACATGGGCGTCGTCACCCTTGTCGGCCATGCCCCGGTGGTCCTGCCCTTGCTTGCTTCGCTCAGGTAGTGCGTACCGGGGCTTCTTTTGACCAGCGAGATTCCTTCCTTCTCCTAGAAGCTAGACGTGACCCTAATCATAGTTGATCCGGCCACACCTGTTCCTGCATACAAGTAAAATAGGTACTTCCGACTTACTGCTTAAGTCGGTTGAGACTTAGTTAGGCGAACGCCCCTGGTCCGGGTTACCCCGTGATTCGGCCTGCCTTGAGGTGACCCGGCCAGCATCCGCTTTGGCCTTGCCGAATCTCGGCTAACTCGGCCTTTATACCCCGGCGTGACCCTACCCGGGGGTATCCCCCCAACACATGAATACTCTATATGCTAGTTTTTGGTAATGTGGGTACCTTTGTATGGATGGCGAGAGGACCTCGCTCAAAATATAAACTGGCCTCTGAACACCATGCCTTTTGCGGAACCGAGGCGTCGTTTTAATGCGTGCGTGGAGATTGAGGCAACATAATCATCGCGTGGGGGTTACCCAGCTCCTTCCATGACGCGTGGCTTGGTTACTGTATAGATCGCACGATTCTTGGTGTTAAAGAAGGATTTAAGGGACTAAACTTTCTCTCTTTTCTCTTCACCAGCACTTGCGCTCCTTCCTTCCTCCCAACGCCTCCCTCGAATAGAGCTCCTCTGCCTCCCCCAAATTTTCCAGTGCCGCCCATCTCAGGTCACCCACATCCAAGAAAATGGCTGATGCCTCATCTTCCGACACATCGGCGATGGCAGCGGTGGTGTCCGCAGCGGAGAAGGAGAGTTTCCGCGGGGTATGGATCCCCTGTGTCTTGGACGATGCCAAACTTCGCGTTGTGGAGAACGAAGGACTCCTCTGTGCTGGTGATTGGCGGAGTAGCTACAGTCAGACCGTCCCCACCCCCAACGCCGACGAGCGGGTGCACTTCGGCACCCACCTCGACAGAGGTTTGAGCTTCCCACCCTCAGATTTCTTTTTTGAGGTGATTGATCATTACAGAGTTCAACTCCATCATCTTCCCCTGAACTCTCTTTTAGAGATGAGCACGTACACATCCTTGTGCGAGGGGAATATCGGCATTAGGCCGAGTCTCACTCTTTGCCGGTTTTACTTTGGTACCTGGAGAAACTCTATCACTGCTGGTAACCCATATATTACCGGACCTCTTAGTTTTTCCATTAGGAGAGAGCGCGTGTATCCTCGGATTAAGGCTAGTGAGTCAGTGAAATAGTAGCCTTCCACTTCTTTTATCACAAGGATATCCCTGCTCCCGGCAAAGCTACTGCTTTGCTGGCTTTTGTTGATGGTGCCGCCATGCCCCAAGAGTCCTGGGACGCAGATGGGCCGGCTCTCAGTGACGATCTGCTTCTTGCCAAGAGCCGGATTGAATATTTGATGAAGCACAAGGGCCTTAAAGGGTCCGACTTAATTCATTGTTGGCTGGCCCGCCGGATCCAGCCTCTCCAACACCATGGTGACCGGCTTATGCACTCGATCACGATGTCCAAGAAGGATTCTCTCCACATATGCTCCCATCCTTACTCGGAAATGGACTATGAGTCCCAAATCAAATGGTTGATAAGGGAGAGGGTCGAGAGGAAAATCCCGGAGCTGTCCTTAGACATGCATACGGCTGATGATCCCGTGGTACCAGTAAGTTTCCAGCAATAACCCGAATTATGTGTTCATCTTTACATTATTGTCTCTTTTTGCAATAATGAGATATTTCTTCTTTTTAGCTTGCTAACCTCCCCAAGTCGGAGCTTGCTCCTCTCGAGGGATATCCTCCTGAGATTTCTCGGGATGATGGAGAATTGATCCCACTACCGGAGACCTTTACCCGAAAGCGTAAAGCTCCGACAGTTGCTATTGGCATAAAGGAGGTGCCCATTGTGAAGAGGTAACTTTCTTCACAAGGTCTCTGCATTTTATTTCTCAATTCCTTCTGAAGTGTAATGATTTTTGTTCTATTACTTCCTCAGAGCTAAATATCTCACCAAGGGTAAGGGAAAAGGAGGATTGTCGAAGCCCCTACGCCAGTCAAAGCTGAATTTGACTTCTCCTGCCACAGCTCCTCTGACTCCTGCCCCTCAGCCTTCTGAAGTGCCGGAGATTACTCCATCTCCGACTATCGCAGAAGATCTGGCTCAACAAGCAGAGCCAGCGATCCTCGGATCGCAAACTGACGTCACCATGGGTGACTCAAGTTTTGATAAGGGTGAACCCGCTTTGGGTAATGATCCCTCGATAGAGGTCTTTGCTGAAAACCTCCTCAACAATCCGGGTTTTGCCAAACTTGGCATTACTCGGAAATCTGTGGAGGAAATCCAACGGCTTGCCCAACAATGCTTGGAGAGCCAGAATATTACTGCCGAGGAGGAGGCACAAGAAGCGGAGGATGTCAAGTACTCTGAACTTCTCGAGCAGATCCGTCTTCACAATGAGGGACTGAGAGCCGGTGTGCTTGCGCCACCACCAGTGATCCCACTCACCCTCACCAAGAAGGTTACTACCGAGGTGAACATGAGCTTGAGCAAGCTCACTCACGAACAACACGTAAGTCCGAATTCCAACTCATTTTCTCTTTATATCATATCCTCTAGCCCCCAAGCATGAAGTTGGATAGTTTATCCGGATTTATGCTTTCATAGGATGCCAAATAATGAACTAGTGTAACCCCCAAGGCTCGTGCTGATATTAGTCAAAATATTAGCTCGAGTCTTTAGTAGACTTCTGACTCTGGGTATTCTGACTTAGAGAAAGTTAATTCGTATAACCAGGAAATGTTGAAGAATATCTGCAACAAGCAGAGAGAGATTAAATCTCTCCGGGTTGAAAATGCTCAATTAAAAGTGTCAAGGGATGAGGCTGAAGGTAAACATTTCAGTCCTTGAACCTTGCTCTTTAGTTCATAGCCAAATTATTTATTCAACTTTTGTTTTTTGCCTTATAGCACTTGTCAAACAATCATGTGCTATGATTGAGGAAGCTGAAAATCTGAAGACCCTGGAGGTGGAGAACACCAACTTACGTCGGGAGCTGGACAAGTTGAAGACGGATCATGAACGAAGAATTGCGCAAGTTCTTGAATCCTCTTCGATGGCCACCGAAGAACGTGATCGAACTATCACGGCCCAAGATCAAAAGATATCATATATAAATGACGCATTGTTCAGGGGGAAGGACAGCACCGAGGCACTATGGGCTGAACTCCAGAGCCTTAGGGAGGAAAAGACCAAAGTTGACGATGTCATCTTCGGTATGTTTGCTTCTCTCTTATTTTATGCTTTTCCGACTCTTGGAGTTCGGATATTTTACTTACCTGTTGCATTACATGCGCATGTCCTCTGAATTTGGTGGATTTTGCCTCCTTCGAGTCTCGCACTAGCCGGCTTACCCAAGTCGGCAATTTGCTTCATGATTTCCGCCAATCCTTGGAGGATATTGGCGAAGTTCTCAAGGTTCTAGACATGCATAGAATGTCTGGCTTTGAAGTGCGAGACAAGGCCAAGGAGATGCCCCAACTCATCTAGGACTGGAACATGTCCTACGCGCGAACCACGGCGCAGAACGCTCTCACCATGGTTATGAGCCACCATGGAAGCATGGAAATCTGGCAAGTAACCAGAGGGTATTCGACTGTGGATGAAGACAGACAGGAGCAGGATATCAAGGCCATCATGGACTCCTGTACCGGATAAGGGTGCCACATAGCTGACTTAACCAGCTACAACACTCCCTTCTTCACTCGCATGGAGACGCCTCCTTCGCCCGCCGAAGAAACAACTGAGATTTCCGACGACAAACAAACCGCTTCGGATTTGAATGTCTCAGAAAGATATTAGGGCGAGGCCGATGTCTCCAGTGATCAGACAGCTCCTACCTCTTCCCCTGCATCGTAAAGCATTAGAAAAACTTTGTGTTTATTCTGAAAACAATTCGGGTTGTAAATAAGTAGTGTAATACTTTTGCTGATGCTAAGTGTTACTTCTATTTAGCACTTTTGGCTTTAAATTTATGTGCCTTAAATGTTTACATAAGCACTTATGTTTTGCATGTACTTATCGTTTATCTGGCTTTCCGCCTTGTTCCTTTCATGAGCCGGCCAACCTTCAACACAGAAACTTTGCCGAGCAACGGAGCTCGATTGCTAAAATAGTTTAAACTCGGAAACAAAGCCGGCTTCTAGTACCAACAAGTCACTACTTGGAAAATACCCGCATCTAGCAATCAGATAAATAACCAAAGTACAAACTATTTTTTTTTGATTTATACCAGAAGGTGGCATTTTTTAGAATCGGAAATCTTAACTAGAACAAACATGAGCATAAAGTACTTTCAAGTATTCTGGGATTTTCGACTTGTGACATGATCATTCGGAAATAAGATGGTAACATAAAACTTCTCATAAAATTTGAGGCAACCAATACATTTATTTCTCATTGAACATGTACACATATATGATTACAAAGAAAGATAAATTAAGAATAAAAGGGACGTAGCTAAGCAATATTCCACGGTCTATCTAATTCTTCCGGGTCTGTACTGCCTCCAACTCTCTTTCTTTTCTTAGTAGCAGGTCTTTCTTTGACTGGCTGCATATCAGTTAGATAGTAAGAACCATTGTCCAATACTCGGCTAACTGAAAAGGGCCCTTCCCATACTGGGGAAAGTTTGTGCTTTCTTTTCTGCACAAGCCAGAGAACCAAATCGCCCTTATCGAAAGACCGGTTTCTGACTCTCTGGCTATGATACTTGCGTAACTTCTGCTGATAGGTTGTTGATCTCATCTCAGCAACGATGCGAACTTCTTCGATTAAATCGAGATCATTTTGTCGAGAATGTTTGGCATCCTCTTCAATATATGTCGTGGAAATGGCCACGGCAGTTGCTGCCACTGGCATCGATTGAGTGTTTCGTGAGAAAGAGTTGGCGGCCATCTGCGGTGCGAGATGGGGGCGGATGCACATGGGTTTACCCAGGTTCGGCCCCCCAGAGGGAAAAGACCTACTCCTGCTAGATTAGATTATGGGAGAGCGAGTTATAGGGGTGGCGAGCTCGGCGGCTAGGCAGCGAGTCGCTTGAGGGGGTGTATGATGGAACATGAGTCTCTAGGATACCCTAGGGAGGTTTATATATGAGGCACCTAGCTAGGGTTTACAAGTCATCACCGAACAAGATAAGGAACCAGAGGCTTTGACCTAGTCTGACTAGGCTTCTGTTACGCTCCTGGGCCTCCAGTCGCCAGTTGCTGAGCCTTTCCTTCCTTCGTAGTCCAGTCGACGTCTTTCGGACGCACTCGCAGGCCTTTCGGCCCGATCGGAACGTTCTGCTGGGCATACCCCCTTCGGTATATCCCCATCAATAGTCCCCGAGGCCATCGTTGATGCAGGCGCAGGCGTCCTTTTGGCGTTCAGAGTTGGCGAGCCCAATTTGGGCGTCCAGTCGAGTTGGCGATGGACTCCATTAGAACCATGGAGAATTTCGCCATGTTTCCACTCGTTGTCTCAATGAATGTCACTACCGCCCAGCCGTCGTCTCGGTGGATGGAAAGACTGGCGGGTAGACTAAAGGAGTTGGACCGTCAAACCTGGTCAAACTACCCGTTGGAATTTCCAACGGTAACTTCGGCGCAATTACAGTGAGTAACGGCTACCCCGATTTTGGTGGGTGGCATTTTCCATATAAGGGGAGTGATGGTTCCGCCCCGCAGTCCTTCTTCGCATTCTTCATTCTTCCTACCTCCAATCTTCCTGCATGCGTCCTTTCGACTTGTTCTTCCCGCATCGTGCGATTCCACATCCTACCTAATGGCGCCTCCCAAAGGCTCATGGGGGAAATCTAAGTGTACCACGGCCCAACTTAGATCTTTTGAGGATGCCGGAGTGCTCCGCAAGGGGAATTGGCGGGTTCCCCTTCCTCCAAGACCGAGCCGAAGCCGCGACCCGGCGAGTTCATCTGCTTCTCCAGTCATCTTGAGAGGGGTCTGGGATTCCCCAGCTCACTCTTTTTCTGCCGCTTCTGCGCGTATTACGCAATCAAGCCATTGGATCTTGGTCCACATAGCATTGAGCAGCTAGCGATCTTCGCCGCCTTCTGTGAATGTTACCTCGGCTGCGGGCCGTACTTCCCACTGTGGCTGGAGCTCTTCCACGGCCGCATCGGGCGCGAAGCGTCCAGCGGCTTGATGCTGGCCGCAGGTGGAGTCACCTTTCAACTGAAGCCGAAGGCCAATTTCATCAAGCTCCTCCTACCGAAGAAGGCCGCCAGCGAGTGGAAGAAGAGCTGGTTCTACGTTAAAGAAGGCACTCCTTCTTGTGAGGTGGCTCTTCCCGAGTTCGTCGCCGACATGAGCGAGCCCCGTCTGTTGGCACCGAAGAAGCTTCCCGAAGACCAGCGGATGGCCGTCGCAGAAATGATGGATCAGATCCAGAAGTTGAAGGACCAGGGGTTGATTCCGATCAATCTCTACAACTGCTGGCTCGGGCGGCACCTGGTTCCGCTGGCGACTCGACCGCACTAGATGTATGAATACAGCGGGAAACATGACCCATCCCGAACCAGCAAGGAGTCATGGGAGGCCGAGGACTACAAGGCCGCCCTGAAGAAGATCACTGACGCGGAATTCACCAGTGTGGCGGTCGGGGTCGCCCCGTACACTCCTGTGAAGAATGAAGCCCCCACAGTAAGTTCTCTTCCCAATCGCTACATCCATGTTTTAGTTTTCATCTCCTTGTTTGTTGTTTTACTCGCGGTGGTTCTCAGCTTTTTCAGGTGCTGGAGGGCTGGCTCCCTCCGCTCGATGAAGAGGTTCCCCAAGAATTGGAGGAAGACTCCGAGGGGGACCCTTCCGACAGCGACGGGGAGGAGGAAGAGGTTCCTCCCCCAGCGCATGTGGCTCGCAAGACCCGCATGTAGAGGCAACATGAAGTTGAGGCGAGCCGCAGCCTGAACAAGCATGACGGAGGCGACGAGGTCGCGCAGGAGCACACGTCCCGGCATACTGCTAGGCCATCGAAAGCCCGCACGCAGGCCTAAGTCGCCAGCGAAAAGGCCCACGTCGCCGTCCAAGTCGTCGGTGGTGTTCGAGTCGGATGACGATTCCGATGACGAAGGTTCTCCCGAAGTCTCGCACAAGGCCTCAAAGGATGCAGTCCCGACAAAGGGGTTGGAGGGCGAGGACACGGAGGTAGTGGTAGAGGTTCCCCTGGCGGTGATTGCACCGACGGACACGGGGGTTCCCATCCAAGAAGCGGCTGAGGCGATGGCGTCCAAGTGGCCACATCCGCCAAAGGCGGCCGTGTCGGAGCCGGAGATCCCGGCGACTGCAGTTTAATCGTCGAGGAAGCCCACGGTTTCGTGGGCTTCAGATGTCTTCGAGAGGGGGCTCAGCCGCAAGATCGGTCCCATGTTGGACAAGCCTGCCCACATTAGCACCGGGCATCGTGTCCTTCCAGTCGCTAAGTAAGTACTGCTCCCTCATCCCAATTTGCCTTGCTCTTTTGTATTGTCGTTATATTGATTGAGGAGGCTCGTGCAGGTTGGGGGCAAAGAAGATTGGCCGTCCTTCGGGGGCTAAGATTCCACCGGCCACCGACATGGGAGAGGGCAACCTACCCAAGAAGAGAAAGGCCACCGGAGATGTGGCGACCGCCGAGGTTGCAAAGAAGCAGAAGGGGGGTGCCGACGATGCTGCGACCAAGGGCAGCGCCGCGGAGTCAGCTGCTGCGCCAGTCGCCGAAGAGGTGGTGGCGACGCGATTGGAACCAGCCTTGGCTGCGTCCGTGCCAGAAGCGCCGGTCCCGACAACCAGCGCCCCCGCTAGAGTGTCGGCGACGTTCCCGCGTTTCATGGCGAGGGGGTTTCCAGGTGTGGCGGACACGCAGTCTCCGCAGAGTCCAGAAATTGTGGATGTGGACATTGGGTCCCACCGCGGGCGCACTTCCTTCACGATCCCGTCGACTGACGCCGGAGAACTTCACAAGATGCTCGGCGCTGCTATTCAGGCATGTCCAGTCCCCGAGTTCCTGGTCGCTGAATGTCAGCGTCTGGGAACTGAACCTCTTGCTCCTTTCTAGTCCCAGAATTCCTAGTCGCTGAATTTCGGCGGCTAGGAATTGATTTTCTTTTTCCTTCTCCAGTCCCCGAGTTCCTGGTCACTGAATTTCGGTGACTGGGAACTGGATGTTGTTTTGCCAAATGCTGAGGCGAGTTGTTTGTTTGCAGGGGTTGCAAAGGGAGTCGACCGATCGGTAGGTCGCGAGAGAGCGCTTGGAGCGTGATTTGCGCGAAGCACAAGAGGTGAATCAGCGGCTTCAGGAAAGTATTGGTGAGTATCTGTTTGTCTTTACTCTCCTCTTTCGAGTGTGAGCTAGTCGTGTACAGTATGATGATGGCTTCTTGCAGATGGTTTTCCGGCTGAGATCTCCAAGGCCCGTGAGGGGTATGTTCTGGTCGCCGAGCTGGACACGGCGAATGGACGAATAGCCTCCTTGGTCAAGGACTTGGAGGAGGCGAAAGCGGCCTCAATTTCTTCGGAGGAGCGAGCGAAGGCTGCCATCGCTGCGGCTGAAGAAGAACGCAAAGCCACGGATTCCATCATCGTGGGGCTGCACAACGAGAAAACTGCCTTGGAGAAGCACGTCAAGGAGAACTGCCGCAAACTCCTTGGTGAGTCTCTGTCTTCGTCTGACCCTTTTGTCGAGTCCCCGCTTTGGGGGTTTCATAGTTTCACTGACACCTGACTTTGCAGCTGTGGTAGGACAAAGTGACCCGGTGGTGCAAACTTACAATGCCTCGCAGTGCATGACTGCCGTGGTGAATGCGGCCACGGCCTCGGCGTTGTGCGTCCAAGCGGCTCTTTAGGGCATGTCCCCCACCGAAGTTATTCCTGGGGGACTTACGGAGGTGTGGCTCTATCTGAAAGAGGTGCCCGCCGTTGTGGAGTGGATGACGCGCTTAGCGTTCAGGCGCGGGGCCGCCACAGCGTTGAGCTTGGGTCTCGCCCATTTCCCCGACGACTTCGACCTTGACGACGTGGCGAGTGGCTATCCGTCGGCGACCGGCACGGTGGAGATGTCAGAGGTGCTGAAGCTGACCGCGAAGGCCACCCCTTACGCCGATCGTGTCTTGGCGATGGGGGATCTGCTGCCGTATTAGGAGATGGTGTTGGCGCCTGGCGACCCCGAGCTGGAGCACTGCGATATGAAGTCGGAGCAGCCCTTCCGGTCGTCGTTGTCGAAGTCGCTGACAACGTACTCGACGAACCCGTGGCAGCCTTTTGTGCGTGTCAAGGGGGGTGTGGCTGCTTCTTCATCAGGGCCTGTGGAGTAAACAATGTAATTGTCCAAGTTGTGATGTATGCCAAGTGGCGAATGCTGTAAGATATTTTTGCAATATAAGACAAGGGGAGTCGATCGACTCATATTGCGACTAGGAATGTGTGGTGTGCATTGTTTTGGTTGAGCGAGTCCCCGAGCGCGTCCGCCCTTTAATGGGGTATAACTCGATTGTATACTTTTGTGTGTTGGTTTGTTTATTTATTGTTTTTATCATTCGCGTCTTCTGAGTGGCGAGTCCCCGAGCACGAGTAGGACTAACTTAGACGCGAGTCCCCGAGCATGGCGCCCGACCATATTGGTCATGCTCTTGTTGCAGGTTGTGAGTTCGTTGTTTGTAACGCGCCTCCTCCCATGGACCGGAGAGCCAGTCGCTTGGCGAGCCCTAGGCAGCTCTCTTACTTGATGTGTTCCCCAGCCGCGTGGGGGTTCCCGTTTTGTAGAGTCCCCGTGCGTGGTACTTAACCGTTCGAGTCGCTTTGCACGAGGGTGGGAGGGACAAGTCGCTGTGGGAAGCGTGTACCGGTTGTCTTGGCCCGGTGGGCCAGTCGGGTTAGGCGACTCCAATGGCGGCTCCGGGTTGGCGTTTTTCGTGGACGACCCAAGGCCCGAATATTTCCGGTACCCTTGTGCCGCACTACTTAGCCATGCCGGACGCTCGTCCAGAGGTTGACTGCCGTAAGTAGCGTATTGCTAGTATGTACGAGTGCGAGTGGCACAAGAATATGGCGAGTGGACACAATTTGTGCGATCCAGATGAATTTCATTATATATTCCGATGGAGTACAATGTGAGGCTCTAAGTATAGAACTTTCTGAGGAGGTTTACGTTCCATGGCCTCCCGACCTCCAGTTGGCCGTCACCCCGTACGTCGATGATTTAGTAGGCGTCATTGCCAAGGACTCGGCCTATGGCGAATGGTCCCTCCCATGGGCTGAGAGTTTGTACATGCCCTTCTTGTCTTGGGCCAGTTGTAGGACCACGTCGCCTTCCTGGAAGGTGTGAGTTCGCACTCGGCGGCTGTGGTAGCGGCGGAGTCCTTGCTGGTATATTGTGGTGCGGGAGCGAGCCAGGTCGCGTGCCTCATCGAGTTGATCGATGTTGTCTTGGTGGGCAACCTCGTTGGCCGCCTCGACGTAGTTGGCGACTCGAGGTGAGTCATGCTCCAGATCAGTTGGCATTACGGCCTCAGCGCCATACACCATGAAGAAGGGCGTGATCCCGGTTGAGCGGTTGACGGAGGTGCGAATCCCCCATATCACAGAGGGGAGCTCGTCGACCCAGCATCTTGGGGTGTGCTCTAGGGGCACCTGGAGTCGCGGCTTGAGCCCATGGAGGACGCTCTGGTTGGCGTGTTCTGCTTGGCCATTTGACTCCGGGTGAGCGACTGATGCGAGGTCGAGTCGGATGCCGTGTTCTTCACAGAATTCTTCCATGGCCCCCTTGGCAAAGTTTGTGCCGTTTTCTGTTATGATGCTGTGTGGGTAGCCGTACGGGTAGATGAGTTCATGTAGGAACTTGGTGGTCGTCTTGCCGTTGCACTTTTTTATCGACCTGGCCTCGACCCATTTGGTGAACTTCTCGACGGCGACCAGGAGGTGAGTGAAGCCAGACGGGGCCTTCTTGAACAGGCCTACCATGTCCATGCCCCATACGGTGAATGGCCACGTGATGGGGATGGTCTTGAGTGCCGAGCCAGGGAGGTGCGTCTGGTTGGCGTACTTCTGGCACCCGACGCATCGTTGGACGATGTTGGTGGCATCGGCGTGTGAGGTGAGCCAGTAGAAACCATGTCGCATGGCCTTGGCGACTAGCGACTTGGCGCCAGCGTGGTGGCCGCAGTCGCCGGCGTGAATGTCCTAGAGGATCTTGCGGCCTTCTTCTGGCTGTACGCAGGGCTAGAACACGCTGGTCACGTTGCGCTTGTGGAGCTCGCCGTTGATGATGACGAAGGATTTGCAACGGCGCACGATCATTCGCGCCTCTGTCTCATTGCTCGATAGGAGTTTGTGTTCCAGGAAGGCGACGTATGGTGCTGTCCAGTCGCCAGGTTCCACAACCATGGCGACTAAAGCCGGTTCTGGTTGCAGTGGGATCCTGACGTCGATCTCCTTTGGTGGGCTGACCGAAGGTTTGTGGATGATGTCGAGGAAAACGCCTACTGGTGGCACTTGTCAGGTCGATCCGATGAGGGAGAGGGCGTTCGCCTCCTCGTTTTTGCGCCTGTCGATCCACTCGACGGAATAGCCGTCAAAGTGTCCCCCAACTGGTCGACAGCTTGGCGGTACGCAGTCATTGTTGGGGAGACGGCGTCGCACGTCCCGGTGACTTGGCCGGCGACTAGGTCGGAGTCGCCATAGCATCGTAGGCAGTTGAGATTCATCTCCTTAGCGGCTCTCATGCCGTGAAGGAGGGCCTCATATTCTGCTATGTTGTTGGTGCAGGGCTTGAAGTTGAGGTGGAGCACGTAGCGGAGCTTCTCTCCTTTGTGGGAGGTCAGGATGACCCTAGCCCCTGCGTCGTTGGCGTTCTTGGAGTCGTCAAAATGGAGCGACCAGTAGTGGAGGTATGGGAGCTTCTCTGGCTGTTGTGCTTCTTCCCAGTCTGCGAGGAAATCAGCCAGGGCTTGTGACTTGATCGCTTTGCGAGGCTCGTACTTGATGTTGTGGATGCCGATTTCGATGGCCCACTTGGCGACTCGCCCGGTCGCCTCGCGATTGTGCATGATGTCCTGCAGGGGCGCGGAGGAGACCACCATGATTGGGTGCTCCTGGAAGTAGTGTGGGAGTCGCCGCTGTGCTCAGAATACCATGTACACTAGTTTTTGGTATTGCGGGTAGCGCTGTCGTGAGTCCGTTAGGACTTCACTGATGTAGTAGACGGGGCGCTGTATGGGGTACTCCTTGCCCTCTTCCGGTCGTTTGATGAACATCACGGCGCTGACGACTCGATTAGAGGCCGCGACGTAAACGAGCATTGGCTCTTTGTCGAGTGGCGCGGCGAGTAGTGGTGCCGCGAGTAGCACTTCTTTGAGTGCTTTGAGTGCGTCGTCGGCCTCCGCGTCCCATTGGAACATGGGGTTCTTGCACATCAGGCGGTAGAGGGGCATTGCCTTCTCGCCTAGTCAGGGGATGGAGCGACTGAGGGCCGCGACTCGCCCTGCCAACTTCTGGACGTCCCGCAAGCACTCGGGTTTCCCGAGTCGCGCGATGTTGTCAATCTTGGTGGGGTTGGCTTTGATGCCTCGCTTGGAGACTACATAACCCAGGAGTTTTGGTGGGGATGCCGAAGGTGCATTTTCCAGGGTTCAGCTTGATGTTGTACCTCTGCAAGTTCGCGAAGGTTTCGGCTAGGTCGGCGAGCAGATCGTCCTGGCGGGTGGATTTTACCACCACGTCGTAGATGTAGACGTGAATGTTGCGGCCAATTTGGCTCGCTAGACACTCCTACATGCACCTCTGGTATGTCGCACCTGCACTCTTGAGGCTGAACATCATGGCCGTGTAGCAGAATGCGCCGAATGGCGTAATGAACGCCATCTTCTCCTCGTCCTCGACCGCCATCTTGATCTGGTTATAACCAGAGTAAGCGTCAAGAAAGCACAGCGACTCCGATCCTGCGGTCGAATCGATGATCTGATTGATGCGCGGTAGGACGAACTCCTCCTTCGGGCAGGCGCTGTTGAGGTTGGTGTAGTCAATGCACATTCTCCATGTGTTGTTCTTTTTTAGAACCAAGACTGGGTTTGCCAGCCACTTGGAGTACTTGATTGGCCGGATGAAGCCTGTGGCTAGCAGGCGCTGAACTTCCTCGGTGATTGCTCGACGGCGCTCTTCATTGAAGGGCCGTAGCGACTACTTTACTGGTCGCACTTTGGGGTCGACGTTGAGTTTGTGCTCAGCGAGTTCCCTCGGGACACCTGGCATGTCAGATGGCTTCCATGCGAAGATGTCGCGGTTCTCACAGAGGAACCCGATGAGCGCGCTTTGCTATGCGGGGCTCATGTGCGCCCAATGGTGACCGTCTGGCTAGAGTCGCCTGGGACGAGCTCGATGGTGCGGGTGTGCGTTGTCGCCTCGAACGTGGAGTTCACGGCGGTTGGTTTCTTCAGGATGGTGGGGTCGTCCTTGTTGATGTTGCCCGCGTATTTCGCGAGCTCCTCCGCGTGGTCGGTCTCTGCGGCGATGATGGCGTCGGCGAGCTCGGTGCCCTTGTCCTCGCATTCCACGGCCATGTCGAGGTCGCCGTGGACGGTGATGATGCCGCTTGGCCCGGGGAGCTTCATCATGTTGTAGGCGTAGTGTGGGGTCTCCATAAACTTTGCGAATGCATGGCGGCCCAGGACGTAGTGGTAGGGGCTGCGGAAGTTCACCAGCTCGAAGACGATCCTCCCCGTGCGGTAGTTTGCAGGAGTGCCGAAGGTGACTGGGAGCGTCACTTTCCCGATCGGGTACGCCTTCCGACCGGGGACGATGCCGTGGAAGGTCATCAGTGTTGGCTCGATGGCTGCTTCTGGGAGCTGGAGCCTTTTGAACGTGTCAAGGTACAAGATGTTGATGGAGCTCCCACCGTCCATTAGCATCTTGGGAAGCCAGTAATCGGCCACCTTGGGCCTGACTACCCGGGCGACTCACCCTGGGTATTCGATCTTTGGCGCATGGTCCTGGCGACTCCAAGTGATGCTCTGCTCGGACCAGTTTAGAAAGCGAGGGATGTCGACTTGCGTCACCGCATTGACGGCGACCGCGCGGGCGAGCACCTTCTTCTTGCGCTTGGTGCTGAGCCCGGTGAAGGTATGTAGCGAGCCGACAGCGGTGCCGAAGCCGCCGCCGTTCCCGTTGTCTCGAGGTGGGTTGTTGTTGGGGTCCTCCCTTGCTCGTCTCGCCTTCTCAATCTCTTTGAGAGAGTGGCAATCGGCGGTGGTGTGGGTGGCAGGTTTTCCCTTCCTGCTATGGTAGATGCAGGGCTGATTGAGCAGGGCGGCAGGGTCGAATTTCGGCCTCATCGTGTTGTTGGCGCGGTAGTTTCCGCTGTCGCGGTAGTTTCCTCCGTCGTGGCGATAGTTCTTGGAGTCGCGCTGGCCGTATCCGGCGTTGGCGACGAAGTTGACTCGCCCGTCCGTGCGGCTCTTGCCGGTGATGCGGGTGTTGCTATAGCGCATGTCGTGTAGGCGCCTGCTGTCGTGGATGCTAGTGCGGCGTCTTCCTCCTGACTCGTCGTCAGAGTCTTGGTTGGGGTCCTCCTCTGCATAGCGCTTGGCATCCTCGAGGAGGTCGGGGATGTTGTCGAGCGTCCGGTAGACCCTCTTGATCTTGGCGACCAGGGGTTCGTACCGGCACGTGTTCTTGAAGCAGTGTATCGCCGTGTCTGGGTGGATGCTGGAGGCGTTTATCCATAGTTCTTGCCATCTTTGGATCCACTAGTGAGTCGACTCGCGTTGTCCCTAGATGCATCGCTCCAGGTCCTCTATGGTGGTGGCACGGGTGTAGGAGCCCTCGAAGTGCCTGACGAAGGCGTCCCGCATTTCTTCCCAGGAGTCGATGCTGTCGGCGGGGAGCGTGTTGATCCACTGCCGGGTCGCACCCTCCATCATTAGGGGGATGTAGCGAGCGGCGAGCAGGTCGGTGTGGCCTGTGATCCCCATTGCCATGAGGTATGTGTCCAGCCAGATAGCGGGGTCTTACGTCGGGTCGTACTTCTCGATCTCCTTGGGAGCCTTGAAGTTGGCAGGGTATTTTTCCCCGCGAATCATTGGTCCAAAGCATTGCAGCCCGACTCGGCTGAGCGAGCCTCTTGGTTCCGGGTCGCCGCGGTTGGCGAGGGTGTGCCGCAGGTCGTAGGGCTGGCGCGACCGCCACGCCTGATTATTAATGATGTTCGTTCGGGCATCGAGGGGCTGCCCGTTGGCAGCGACCGTGTTGTTCGCCGGTCGCGGCTCGTTGGTTGACAACGCGGGGTTGGCGGCCCGTGGTTGGTTCGCCAGGGGCTGGGGTGGTGGGCAAACTAATGCGTTAGCCACGGTGGGGTGGCCACTTGATGCCGCCCTGCTTGCTGATGAGCGGGAGTACATCTGCCCCCGCGGGTCGACTCCCGCGGCTTGTTGCTCGACAACCCTGACGAGTAGGGCCTTGGCATACTGGATCTATAGCACGCCGTCGCCTTGGACGTCGAGTTTGGCGATCACGGCATCAGCCGCGACGACGTTGTCCATCGGGGTGGAGTATAGTGGTAGCCCGTTGGCGTCACGGGCTTGAGGCGAGATGATGATCCGCGGTTGGTCTGGCGGGGGCGCACGGCCCATGGGTCGTGGAGGGGCCCCAGTCGCCGGCGCACCAGGTGGTGGTCTTGCGGGGTTGCTCCCGCCTGGCAGCGTGTTCTCATAGTATTCGCGCTCGGCGGCGCGTGCGGGGTCGCCTTCGTCGTTGAAGTTCAGGACGCGGCCCTGAACGTTGGAGTTTAGACGGGTCCTGATGCGGCGCTGGTGATAGAGCGACAGCTCCCGTGTCGTCTCTCGTTCGAGGCAATACTTCTCGCACTCGGCGAGTTCATTGTGTTGCGCCTCCGCGAGCCGCAGGCGGGCTTGCTCCACCTCCGTGGCCGTCGGTGCCAGCGGGATCGGCGTGGAGAATGGATCTTGCGGGGCGGCCGTGCTACCCGCCATGTAGATCGCGTTGAAGCGATTGGATATGGCGCGAAAATCCTCGGGGGACTTCGAGCCGGAATCGGAGTCGAAGATCCCCAGGATGGAGGGGTCCTCGAAGTCCTCGGGGTTGGAGACTGGCGTGATGGAGTCCTCCCGTGATGCGGTGGTGATGGATCCATCGACCGATGCAGGGGTTGCGGAGTCGGCGTCGTCGTTTAGGGCGTCGTCGTTGGTGGCAGCGTTAGTCCTGACCGTGTCGTTGGCGGCCGAGTCGTACTCGGTGACGAGGCCCCTGATGGAGCGGACCTGCTCCTCCGAAAGCAGGTCACGGTGTGGAGGCGATCCGCCGATGATCACCGTCATGGCTGGGTCGATCGCGCCGGTGAAGCCGACGAAGAGGTTGATGGAGCCGATCGGCATCACCGCGGCGTGAATGACCGGACGTGACGCCGGGATGTAGCTGCTGGGCAGGATCTGCAAGATCCCGCCGATGGCGATCATGCGACCGGTGGCGAGCGGCCGATCGATCGGCGAGTAGGGTCTCGCCGCAGAACTCAGGCCAGTCCCGCTATGCCAAACGGTGGGCCCCACTGTCGTGGAAATGGCCACGGTAGTCGCTGCCACTGGCAGCGATTGAATGCTTCATGAGGAAGAGTTGGCGGCCATCTGTGGTGCGAGATGGGGGCGGATGCACATGGGTTTACCCAGGTTCGCCCCCCGGAGGGAAAAGACCTACTTCTTCTAGACTAGATTATGGGAGAGCGAGTTACAGGGGTGGCGAGCTCGGCGGCTAGGCAGCGAGTCGCTTGAGGGGTTGTATGATGGAACGTCAGTCTCTAGGATACCCTAGGGAGGTTTTACATGAGGCACCTCGCTAGGGTTTACAAGTCATCACCGAACAAGATAAGGAACCGGAGGCTTTGACCTAGTTCGACTGGGCTTCTGTTATGCTCCTAGGCCTCCAGTCGCCAGTCGTTGGGCCTTTCCTTCCTTCGTAGTCCAGTCGCCGTCTTTTGGACGCACTCGCAGGCCTTTCGGCCCGATCAGAACGTCCTGCTGGGCATACCCCCTTTGGTATATCCCCATCAATATATGCAGCAACTCGGGGAGAAGTATGAATCAAATCACTAGGAAGAACTGCTTCTGCACCATAGACCAAGAAGAAAGGTGTATATCCAGTTGACCTATTCAGAGTTGTTCGCAGGCTCCATATCACAGAAGGTAATTCCTCTGCCCAAGCCCCCGCAGCACGTCGTAGTGCTGCTTCGAGTCTTGGTTTTAGACCTTGTAGGATTAAACCAATTGCTCTTTCGACTTGTCCATTAGCCTGTGGATGGGCGACTGACGCAATGTGAAGCCGGATATTTTGTTCATCGCAGAATTCGGCAAGCTCTCCCATAGAAAAGTTACTCCCGTTGTCCGTGATAATGCTATGCGGATAACTGTATCGGATTATGACATCCTCGAAAAATCTTCTGGCTATTGCTCCATCACAACTGGTGACAGGTTTAGCCTCAATCCATTTTGTGAATTTATCCACCATCACTAAGAGATGAGTAAATCCACTTGGAGCCCGTTTAAACGGTCCTACCATGTTAAGCCCCCAGACCGCGAAAGACCATGTTATAGGCATTGTTCGCAGCTGATCCGCCGGAACGTGAGCTTGTTTGGCATATTTTTGGAAGCCTTTGCACGTCTTGACCAGACGTTCGGCATCTAGCTTGGCTGTAAGCCAGAAAAAACCGTGTTGGAAAGCTGTTGCCACTAAAGATTTGGCTACAGCGTGGTGACCGCATTCTCCTTCATGGATTTCTCGTAAGATTTTCACTCCTTCTTCCGGAGATACACAACACTGAAAAACCCTAGACACGCTCCGCTTATAGAGATCACCATTAATTATAGTATAGGCTTTTGCTTGTCGGTAATCTGCCGGCTCAGAACCTCGTCTTCGAGTAATTTGCCATCTATCAAGTAATCAAGGTAGGGTTGAGTCCAACTGGGAATTACAGCGAGAACTGCTACTAAAGGTTAGTCGGATTTGGTCGGATATTCCTCGTCTACTCCTTTTATAGAGGGAACTTTGAGGTGCTCCAAAAAAGCGCCATCCGAGACATTTTTCCGTGCAGAGCCTATACGAGATAGTGCATCTGCTTCCTTGTTTTCTGTTCGAGGGATGTGTTGAACCTCAAACCGTTCAAACGATTTAGATATTTCATCCACGACGGCTCTATATGTTGCCATGTGCTTATTTACATTACAGATATCCGACACTTGCTGAGCCACAAGATCTGAATCTCCATAACACATTAATTGTCGGATGCCGATATCCGTAGCAATATGGACCATGCAGTAATGCTTCAAAATAGAGCAAAATAGAGCAAAATCGGTTCCTGTGGTTCCGGTGCTGCAAGGATAGGAGCAGATGGGAGTACTGCTTTTAGGTGTTGTAGTGTAGCTTCAACTTTGTTAGTCCAAATGAACTTTTTGGTATTTTTCAGGAGCTTGTAGAGTGGTGCGGCTCTTTCGCCGAGCCGGCTTACAAACTGACTGACTGTAGCAATACATCCAGTTAGTCTTTGAACGTCCTTCAGGAGAGTTGGCCTAGAAATATTGAGTATAGCCTTAATTTTGTATCGGTTCACCTCTATGCCTCTTTGAGACACGATAAAACCTAACAATTTTCCGGCTGGTATTCCAAAGAAACACTTCTTCGGGTCAAGCATTATGTTGTATTTTCGTAGATTGGCGAATGTTTCCTCCAAGTCGAAAATTAAAGTTTCCTTCTTTTTGGACATCACTGCGATGTCATCCACATATGCATGTACATTTCCTCCGATTTGATCGCGGAGGCAACGCTGCATAGTGCGCTGGTACATAGCTCCTGCGTTCTTGAGCCTAAAGGGCATCGTAACAAAACAGAAGGTTCCGAAGGGTGTTATGAATGAAGTTTTGACTTTGTCTGATTCCTTCATCCGGATTTGGTGATAACCAGAATATGTGTCGAGAAAACATAGGAGTTCCGAGCCTGCTGTAGAATCGATAACTTGATCAATGCTAGGCAGAGCGAACAGATCTTTGGGACAAGCCTTGTTCAAGACAGTATAATCAACACACATCCTTAAATTAGTGGTGTCCTTTTTAGGGACCATTACAGGATTGGTCGACCAGTCAGTATGGATGAGCTCTTCTATGAATCTGGCTAACTCGAGCCGAGCTAGTTCCTTAGCTATTGCCTTATGCTTTTCATCGCTGAAACGTCGTAGGGACTGTTTGGCGGGTTTAGCGTTTGGGTGTACATTTAGAGAGTGCTCGGCAAGTTCCCTAGGTACTCCGGTCATGTCAGATGGCTGCCATGTGAAGATATCTTGATTTTCTTGGAGGAACTTGACGAGCGCGCTTTCCTATGCGATATCCCGGCCTACACCTATCTGGGTTACCTTGGAGGGGTCATCATCCTTCAACGATGTCTTCTTCATCTCCTCCGATGCCTTGAACTCCGGATTCGGCTTTGTCACCTCCTTCGTTGCGGGCATCTGATACGTTGTAAACGTATCTATAATTTTTGATGTTCCATGCTTGTTTTATATCTACTTTCTTATGTTTTGTCCACACTTTGGAGTATTTTTACACATTTTCTGGAATTAACCTATTAATAAGATGCCACAGTGCCAGTTGCCTGTTTTCTGCTATTTTTGGTTCCAGAAAAGCCAAAAAATGAATATTCTCGGAATTGGACGGGACAAAAGCCAAAGTCAATATTTTATCGAGGGGAACATGGAGCCAGAAGACGAGACGAAGAACAGCCTCGAGGGGGCCACACCCCCTGGTCGCGCGGCCACCCCTGGCCCACGCCTCGGGGGTGCAGCCACCTCGGGCACCCCCTTGGCCTCCCCTTTCTCCTATAAGAAGCCTCCGATACAGAAACCCTCAACATCTGATCAAAATTCCACGAAAGAGTCTGTAGCCGCCGTCATCTCCATCCCTAGATCAGGAGAGATCTGAACCTCTTCTCGGCACCCTGCCGGAGGGGAGAGATCACCCTAGAGGCCTTCTTCATCACCATGCCTGCCTTATGTGTGATGCGTGAGTAGTTCATCCCTAGACTACGGGTCCATGTAGTAGCTAGATGGTTGGTTCTTCTCCTTTGTGCTACCATATTTAGATCTTGTGAGCTCCCTTCATGATCAAGATCATCTTTTTGTCATCCTACATGTTGTGTTTGCGGGGCTCCGATGGATATTGAGATGCTATTTCATATTTATTATTGATTCTATCATGTCTTTGTTATTTGTGATCTTGCATGCTCTCCGTTGTTAGTAGCTATCTTGGCCAAGTAGATGCTAGAAACTCCAAGAGGGAGTATTTATGCTCGATAGTGGGTTCATGCCTCTAGGAATTTGGGGAAGTGACAGAAATCTCTAAGGTACTAGATGTGTTGTTGCTACTAGGTTGAAAACAACAATCCTTTGTTCTTAGAACAATCGTATTGTTTACTTTAAACACTTTGCTTAATGTAATTATCTATTGCTTGCAACTTAATACTAGAGGGGGTTCGGATGATAACCTAAAGGTGGATTATTAGTCATAGATGCAGTTGGATTACAGTCTATGTATAATGTTTTAATGCCCAAACAAATCTCATAGGAGTCAAGATGATTAGTATATGCATGTATGCTTTCTCGATGTTTGTCAATTGCCCCGCTGTAATTTGTTCACCCAACATGTCATCTATCTTAAGGAGAATCACCTCTAGTGAACTATGGACCCTGGTCCATTCTTTTACCATCAATCTACAAAGCTATTTACTGTTTTATGTTTACTTTCTGCAAGCTATTACTATCTTCCACACAATACGTTCAATCGTTTGTTTTCAGCAAACCGGTGAGATTGACAACCTCACTATAAGTTGGGGGCAAAGTTCTATGGTTGTGTTGTGCAGGATTCCAAGTTGGGAACAACACCTTGGAGGTGTTTCCTTGCTCCTACTGGTTCGATAACCTTGGTTTCATAAATGACGGAAAACTTGCTGATATGCTCATCATACCTTCCTCTTGGGGTTCCCCAACGAGCTTGAGTATATTTTGAGCCATCAAGCTCTTTTTCTGGCACCATTAACGGGGAGTCAAGGACATCTTCACAAGGGGAGTCTCTCATAACCAATCTCTTTACTTTGTTGTTTTTGTTTTGCTTAGTTTATCTCTGCTTTGTTTGCTTGTTTCTTTATCAAAAACACACACAAAATTAGTTGTACTAGTTCGCTTCTTTATATAAAAAACACATTTTTTTGTTAGTTCTTTCTATAGTTGTTTCCTAGTTCCTAGCTCACCATGTTGATCCCTAAGTTCACCCTGAAAGACCTGTCAATAGGTAGTGGCTCTATAATTGCAAAATATAATATTGAAGAATTCTTTAATCATGTTAGCAAGCATGAGGATATTGAGGATAGGTCCCTAGCAGAACTTGCTCCAAATTATGAAATTGCTGATGCTTCTTTAGTTCACATGTGGGAAGCTAGGTTTGTTAACCTTAACCCCATAATTCAAGTAATGTTTCTTAAACTTAAAGAAATTGAGGACCCTGAAAAGAGAGATTTTATTCTGGAAACCTTGCTTAAAGAATTCTATGATGTTGCTAAGGAAGCTAGAAAAGTCTTTGAATGTTTTAATATGCTAGGATTATGTAGATGTTATTGGTACGTGAGAAAATATGGAAAAAACCGAACCTAATGGGGAGGAAATTAAGATACCAGTACCTTTTAAATTTGTAGGAATGCATGAAGCCTTAGAAAAGAATTTTGATTGGATTATTCCTGAAAACCCGTTTGATGAAAATAGTGAACCTAAGAGCATTGAGAGAGAGGATCCTCTAGAACTTATTTGGATGAGATACCTTGCCTTGTTGAAGATATTTCTGGTATCAATCTTAATGCTTCTTCATTTGAGAATACTTGATTCTTTTCTTTCTTCTTATGCCTAACTCAAAGGCGTTAAAAAAAGTACTTATTGTGGGGATAACCCAAAAGTTTTAGTTGAGTCTTGGAAGTTATTTCCTCTATAATAACCTCTCCTTATCATTTTTTTGTGGTTTTTGTGCCAAGAGTAACCTCTAATGAGAGAGAAGTAATGCTTGGGAAAGTTGTTGTCCCGAAACAGATTTTTGTGCTTCGTTGTAAAAATTCGTGAAAAATCTCTGTATGTCAGTTTGAGCTGTAATTTTTTGTGATTCTGCCCCAGGTTGTTATCCAACTTTCTATAGTTCAACACTTTTCGATTTGAGCAACAGAAGGTCTTAGAATTTTTTTACTTGCTGGTCTGTTTTGACAGATTTCTGCCATCATTTGCATTTGCCTCTTAATCTCTTTCTCTTTGAGTTCTCTTTGATCAATTAAACTTTTTAAAGGAAGTGCTAAAGTAGCTTGTGTTTTAATGGAAGTTTTACTTGTGTTGAAACTGAACCAAAAGACTTATTATCTGGAGTACACTAATGTTGCTAGTGAAGATTGTGTGAAGTTTTGTATGAAGGAAATTTTTGAGTGTAGGAAAGAGTAATGTGATAAGATGAAGTATGGACAAAAGCTCAAGCTTGGGGATGCCACCCGTGTCACCCCAAGAAATATACAAGAAGTACAAGCGTCAAAGAATGGGGATGCCCAAGGCATCCCCTTCTTCATCAATAAAAATCTCAGGTTTCTTCCAAACACTTCATTTTTATTTTTTTCATGCATAATTGTGTTGTTCTTGGAGCGTCTTCGTTTTTGTTTTTGGTTTTCGTTTGCTTAGTTTGCTTGAATAAATTGGTTGGACCCCCTCATTCATACATTATTTTTCAAATAAGTTGGTTTGGATTGGAAAAGAGTAGGAAAAGTTCATGCTTACGTGGTAAAAAGGAGCTTGTTTTTGATTGTGGCCTATGCTTTGTCATGTCTTGCTTGATATTGTTTTGGCTTTATGCTTAGTGATTTATGCTGTAGCATGACATGTTATGAACAATTGAGATTGCTTAATGTGCCTTGAAAGAATCATGAGTTGTTTTACCATATTAAAGCATAGTATTGTAGTATTCTCCTTTGATGATTTATTTGGGTTGACTTGGTGCATGCTCACACCATGTTAAGACTATCCCAAGTCACCATAGCCTCTATGATCATTTAGTTTTTGACTTTTAATATCACTTTATGCTTTAATTAATGATCTTTTGCTGCTTTGCATGATTATGGCCATTATTGCTCTCTTAGTTGGTCGCTCCCAGTCTTTTGCTAGCCTCCATACCAAGTATGAGTTCCACTCATGCATACAACTCCAAATAAAACCAAGTTATTCCAAAGAGTCCAGCATACCTACCTATTACCATTTGCTATTCCAAGTATATTCATGTTTATACCTACCTTTCGAATTAAACTTGTTATGTGAAAATTAGTGATTAAAGCTCTTATGAACTTGATGGCACACTTTACTTTCTTGCACTTAATAATCTTGAACCATTGTGTCCATCTTTGTTGCCTATATGCCTGTGCTTTATAAGTTGAAGTTAGCAGAACCATGTATCATGGGGAACGCTTTCAACATTGCACTTATTATTCTGTTGATATCATGATTCTTTTGCTTATGGATCCCATCGATGTGAAATAAAAGGGGAACTTGTAAGATCATGGAGTTTGTATGTGTGTTAGAGAAATGCCTGGGCCGCTGGCCTAATCCATGCCTAATCCTTGTGGAAACTTGTAGCATAACCATGATGAGCATTCTATGAAGCATCCTCAATAAAAACCTATGCAAATAGCAAATAAAAGATCACTGAGATGCTCATTGTCTATTGCCTTGTCATTTTGATATGGGATAGCTCCTGTGTCATGGGGCAAGGGGTACCATGTTGGCGGTTCTCTATGATACATATGTACTTACAATGACAAGAGCTTACTTGTGACTGAAGTTGGGTAGCATGAGGTTCGGTACTCGTAAGCAAGGGGCATGAGATTTCAACTTATAACTTGTCAAGCATATCCTCTTAGTTTTGTCATTTTAACCTTAATCACTTGAAGATGCTTATGATAGGGGCAATGAGAGCTGAAAGCTAATAAGTACCATAATTTTTGGAAGCTCTTTATGTGACTTGAATCCCTGTTTCCTTCTATGAAGGCCTTTCTTTTACTTTTATGTTGAGTCTCCATCTTCTATCTTTATGCACCTATTGAGAGAGCATAGTGTCCATTCATAGTTTAATGTGAATTGTCCCAAGACTTGTTGACTGATTCATAACTTTGATATTGCTTGTTCTTAAACTATTTGTATCTAGTCACCCTTATGAACTTTGAAGGTGTCCTATGCATTTATGTTTTGCTACACTATGAGGAACAAGCTGAATGCCATTCTCATTATGTTTTCTATATGTGAAACAAACAAATGTCTTTCGAAGTATTGTTATTCATGAATCTTTTGTTTGTACCTTTTCATGTTACAACATAGTTGATATGTCTTATTGTTAGAACCTTATCTTTCATGCTATGTTAAAGTACTATGATCCCAGCTATCAATGTTTTATAAATGCCTTGATCAAGATTGTGATGGTGCATGTCACCTGAAAAATTATTCTTTTCTTTTTGTCACTTACCTACTCGTGGACGAGCAGGAGTTAAGCTTAGAGATGTTGATACGTTGCAAACGTATCTATAATTTTTGATATTCCATGCTTGTTTTATATCTACTTTCTTATGTTTTGTCCACACTTTGGAGTATTTTTACACATTTTATGGAACTAACCTATTAACAAGATGCCATAGTGCCAGTTGACTGTTTTCTGCTGTTTTTGGTTCCAGAAAAGCCAGAAAATGATTATTCTTGGAATTGGACGGGACAAAAGCCAAAGTCAATATTTTACCGAGGGGAACATGGACCAGAAGGCGAGACGAGAAGGGCCTCGAGGGGGCCACACCCCTGGCCATGCGGCAAGGCCTGGCCCGCGCCTGGGAGGGTTCAGCCGCCTCGGGCACTAATGGCCCAAATTATATCGAGCTCGTTGGGGAACCCCAAGAGGAAGGTATGATGAGCATAACAACAAGTTTTCCCTCAGTACGAAACCAACGTTATCCATCTAGTAGGAGCAAGGAAACACTCCAAAGGTGTAGCTAGCTGAACGTTGGCAGGGCGCACTACCGGTGCTAGCAGCAACGTGGAGACCTGCACAACACAACAACAGAACTTTGTCCCCAACTTACGATGAGGTTGTCAATCTCACCGGTTTTGCTGAAAACAACGGATAAAACGTATCGAATGAAAGGAAGTAATAGTTTGCAGAAAGTAAACACAAAGCAGTAAACAATTTGTCGATTGAATGTAAAAGAAAGGGCCGGGGTCCATAGTTCACTAGAGGTGGCTCTCCTTAAGATAGATAACATGCTAGGTGAACAAATTACAGCGGGGCAATTGACAAACATTGAGAAAGCATACAAGCATATACTAATCATCTTGACTCCTTTGAGATTCGATAGGGCATTACAACATTATACATAGACGGCCATCCAACTGCATCTATGACTAATAATCCACCTTCAGGTTATCATCCGAACCCCCTCCAGTATTAAGTTGCAACCAACAGATTATTGCATTACGAATTGCGTGTAAACTAAACAATATGATTGTTCTATGAACAAAGGATTGTTGTTTTCTCCCTATTAGCAACAACACATCTAGTACCTTAGAGATTTCTATCACTTCCCCAGATTACCAGAGGCATGAACCCACTATAAGCATAAATACTAACTCTTGGAGTTGCTAGCATCTACTTGGCCAAGATAGCTACTAACAACGGAAAGCATGCAAGATCACAAATAACAAAGACATGATAGAATCAATAATCAATCTAAAATAGCATCTGAATATCCATCGGATCCCCGCAGAATTACAAATAGATGATCTTGATCATGAACAGGGCTCACAAGATCTAGACATGAAAGCACAAAGGAGGAGAACCATCCATCTAGCTACTACATGGACCCGTAGTCCAGAGATGAACTACTCACGCATCACACCGGAGGCTTGCATGATGATGAAGAAGGCCTCCAGGGTGAATTCCCCTCTCCGGCAGGGTCCCTGGAAGAGCTTCAGATCCCTCCCGATCTAGGGACAGAGACGACGGCGGCTACAGACTCTTTCGTGGAATTTTGATCGGGTACTTAGGGTTTCTGTATCGGAGGCATCTTATAGGCGGAAGGAGAGGCCGATGGGGTGCTGGAGGCGGCCAGACCACCCCCCTAGCGCGGGCCAGGCTTGGCCGCGTGGCTAGGTGGTGTGGCGGCCCCCTGGCCCCTCTCCGTCTCGTATTCTGGCTCCATGTGTTCCTCGGTGAAATACTGACTTTGGCTTTTGTCCCGTCCAATTCCGAGAATATTCATTTTTTGACTTCCTGGAACCAAAAACTGCAGAAAACAGGCAGCTGGCACTATGACTCTTGTTAATAGGTTAGTCCAAGAAATCATATGAAAAGTACTCCAAAGTGTGGACAAAACACAAGAAAGTTGATAAAACCAAGCATGGAACATAAAAAATTATAGATACATTTGCAATGTATCAACATCCCCAAGCTTAACTTCTGCTTGTCCTCGAGTAGGTAAGTGATAAAAAGAAAGAATAATTTTTGAGGTGACATGCACCATCATAAACTTGATCAAAGTATTTGTAAAACATTCAAAGCTGGGATCATAGTACTTCAATCATAACAAGAAAGACAAAGTTCTAGCAATAAGACAAAGAAACTATGTTGCAACATGAAAAGGCACAAACAAAAGATTCATGAATAACAATGCTTTGCAAGGTGTTTGTTTGTTTCACATAAAGAAAACATAGCATAGTAGCATTCAACTTGTCCCTCATAGAGTAGCAAATATAAATGCATAGGACACCTTCAAAGTTCATAAGAGTCACTAGATACGAATAGTTTAAAACAAGCAATATGAAGTTATGCATCAATCAACTAGTCTTGGGACAATGCACATAGAACTAAGAATGGCCACTATGCTCTCAAAGTAGGTGCATAAAGGTAGAAGGTGAAGACTCAATATAATTGTGGAAGAAAGGCCTTCATAGAAGGAAGTAGGGATTCAAGTCTCATAAAGAGCTTCCAAAAATTATGGTACTTGTTATCTTTCAGCTGTCATTGCCCCTATCATAAGCATCTTTAAGGTGATTAAGGTTAAAGTGGCACAACTAAGAGGATATGCTTGACAAGTTATAAGCCAAAATCTCATGCCCCTTACTTACGAAGACCGAACCTCATGCTACTCAATTTTAGTCACGAGTAAGCTCTTGTCATTGTAAGTACATATGTATCATAAAGAACCGCCAACAGGGTACCCCTTGCACATGATACATGAGCTATCCCATAATCAAAATGACAAGGCAAGCAGAAAATGAGCATCTCAGCGATCTTTTTATTTGCTATTTGCATTGGTTTTTATTGAAGATGCTTCATAGAGTGCTCATTATGGTGATGCTGCAAGTTTCCACCATGATTAGGCATGGCTTAGGCTAGCGGCCCAGACGTTTCTCTAACACACATACAAACTCCATGATCTTACAAGTTCCACTTTTAGTTCACACCGCCGAGATCCATAAGCAAAAGAATATGATATCAACAGGGTACAAAGTACAAGTGCAATGTTGAAAGCGTTCCCCATGATACATGGTTCTGCTAATTTCAACTTATAAAGCGCAAGCATATACGCAACAAAGAAGGACCCAATGGTTCAATTTTATTAAATGCAAGAAAAGTAAATTGTGCCATCAAGTTCGTGAGAGCTTTAATCACTAATTTTCACATAACAAGTTTAATTTGGAAGGTAGACAAAAACAAGAATATACTTGGAATAGCATATGCTAGTAGGTAGGTATGGTGGACTCTTTGGAATAACTTGGTTTAGGGAGTTGGATGCATGAGTGGAACTCATACTTGGTTGTGGAGGCTAGCAAAAGACTAGGAGCGACAAACTAAGAGAGCAATAATGGCCATAATCATGCAGAGCGAAAAAACATCATTGATCAAAGCATAAAGTGATACTACAAGTTGAAAACTAAAGGATCATAAAGGCTATGGTGACTTGAGATAGTCATAACATGGTGTGAGCATGCGCCAAGTCAACCCAAATAAAGCATCAAAGGAGAATACCACTATAATATGCTTTAATATGCTAAAACAACGCATGATTCATCCAAGGCACATTAAGCAATCTCAATTGTTTATAACAAGTCATGCTACACCAAAGAATACTGAGCATAAAGCCAAAACAATATCAAGCATGGCATGACAAAGCATAGGCCAAAGTCAAAAACAAGCTCTCTTTACCACTTAAGCATGAACTTTCCTACTCTTTTCCAATCCAAACCAAACTATTTGAAAACCAATGTATGAAAGAGGGGGTCCAACCAATTTATTCAGCAAACAAAGCAAAAGTAAAACCAAAACGAAAATGAAAAAGAAGACGCTCCAAGAACAACACAACTGTGCATGAAACAATAAAAATGAAGCGTTTGGAAGAAACCTGGGATTTTTATTGATGAAGAAGGGGATGCCTTGGGCATCCCCAAGCTTTGAAGCTTGTACTTCTTGGATATTTATTGGGGTGACACGTGTGGCATCCCCAAGCTTGAGCTTTAGTCCATCCTTCATCTCATTACTCATTCCTTCCATACACCTGAAATTTTTCCTTCATACAAAACTTCACACAATCTTTATTAGCAACATTAGTGCACTCAAGATAATAGGTCTTTTACTCGCAAAAAAAGATAATAGGTCTTTAGGTTCAGTTAAAACTTCCATTAAAACACTAGCTACTGTAGAACTTCCCTCAAAAAGCTCAATTCCCCAAAATAACTAAAAAAGGAACCAACAAGAAGCAAATGCAGAAAATGGCAGAAATCTGTCAAAACAGACCAGCAGGTAAAGACGAATTTTTTCGAAGACCTTATGTTGCTCAAATAAAAAAGTGTTGAACTAACAAAAGTTATATAACAACCTGGGGCAGAAGAAAAAAATTTACGCCTCAAAACGACGTACAGAGATTTTACACGAATTTTTACGGTGAAGCACATAAATCTGTTTCGGGACAACAACTTTCTCAATCATTACTTCTCTCTCATTAAAGGTTACTCTTGGCACGAAAAGCAAATAAAAAGGATGAGGAGCGGTTATTACAGAGGTAATAACTTCCAAGACTCATCTAAATTTTTTGGGTTATCTCCCAATAAGTACTTTTCTTTAACGCTTTTAAGTTAGGCATAAGAAGCAAAAAGAAGAATCAAGTGTTCTCTAATGAAGGAGCATGAAAACTACATTTTTTGCCCTTACCTCTCTTACTTTTATTCTTAACCTTGGGGAAAATATAATTCTTTGGAGGAGAAGCAAGGTTCATAGTCCCCTTTCCCACATCTATTATTGCTCCAAGGAGTTCTAATAGGCACCTTCCAAGCGTAATTTGTCCTTTTCCTGCACATTCAATAACAAGATAATCAGTAGAAATAATTTTCCCAAGGATCTTTGTAAACACTCCTTCAGCTATTCCAATAGGTAGTATTGTAGCATTATTAGCAAGAGATATTTCTTTTCCTCCTTAAGAAATCCCCCAAAGATTCAAAGATTCATAAATATCTTTGGGCATAAGACAAAATTCAGACATGATATCGCAGCGAGTTTGAAAAGTTTCATTATTTATATCAATCTTTACTATGGGGAGCCACTTTGATTGTTCAGAATTTATTGGAACATAATTATGATGCTCTCTAAGCGTGTTATAACAATCCTTTAAACTAGTAGTGCGGGTCTCAAGAGTGTTCAATCTAGCAAATATGTTTGTGAAAGAAATATCAGTTTTGCTAGGCAAGTTGTAAGTAAAGACCAATTTCTTTATAGCATTAATAGCATCATCCTCATTGCATTGGAGGAGTCCCACAACAGCATCTAAAGCATATCTATAACAAAGAGCAATTCCAAGGTAAAAACAGCTAAGGAACAAGCTTTGAGTCATTTTAGGCTCAGTTTTTTCATGTAGATTAGAGATTCTAGACCAAGCTTTCTTGAAGCTTTCCTCAATTCCTTGTTTAAAAGTGAAAATCATTTCCTCAGGTGACATAGTGATTGGAGCAAGGCTAGACATAATGACAACTTAAGATATGAACTATTTTTTGTGTGTTTTCAATAAAGAAAGCAAACTAGTAAAGCTAATTTTTTTGTGTTTTTGATAAAGGAACAAGCAAAAAAAAGTAAACTAAGCAAAACAAAAATAACAAAGTAAAGAGATTGGTTATGAGGGACTCCCCTTGTGAAGATGTCCTTGACTTCCCGGCAACGGCGCCAGAAAATATGCTTGATGGCCCAAAATATATCGAGCTCGTTGGGGAAGCCCAAGAGGAAGGTATGATGAGCACAACAGCAAGTTTTCCCTCAGTACGAAACCAAGGTTATCAATCCAGTACGATCAAGGAAACACCCCAAAGGTGTAGCTAGCTCAACGTTGGCAGGGCGCACTACCGGTGCTAGCAGCAACGTGGAGACCTGCACAACACAACCACAGAACTTTGTCCCCAACTTCCGATGAGGTTGTCAATCTCACCGGTTTTGCTGAAAACAAAGGATTAAACGTATCGAATGGAAGGAAGTAATAGTTTGCAGAAAGTAAACACAAAGCAGTAAACAGTTTGTAGATTGAATGTAAAAGAAAGGACCGGGGTCCATAGTTCACTAGAGGTGGCTCTCCTTAAGATAGATAACATGTTGGGTGAACAAATTACAGTGGGGCAATTGACAAACATCGAGAAAGCATACAAGCATATACTAATCATCTTGACTCCTTTGAGATTCAATTGGGCATTACAACATTACACATAGACCGCCATCCAACTACATCTACGACTAATAATCCACCTTCAGGTTATCATCCGAAGACCCTCCAGTATTAAGTTGTAAGCAACATATTATTGCATTACGAATTGCGTGTAAAGTAAACAATACGATTGTTCTATGAACAAAGGATTGTTTTTTTCTCCCTAGTAGCAACAACACATCTAGTACCTTAGAGATTTATGTCACTTCCCAGATTACCAGAGGCATGAACCCACTATCGAGCATAAATACTAACTCTTGGAGTTGCTAGCATCTACTTGGCCAAGATAGCTACTAACAACGGAAACCATGCAAGATCACAAATAACAAAGACATGATAGAATCAATAATCAGTCTGAAACAACATCTCAATATCCATCGGATCCCCGCAAACACAACATGCAGAATTACAAATAGATGATCTTGATCATGACGGAGCTCACAAGATCTAGACATGAAAGCACAAAGGAGGAGAACCAGCCATCTAGCTACCAAATGGAACCGTAGTCCGGAGATGAACTACTCACGCATCACACCGTAGGCTTGCATGATGATGAAGAAGGCCTCCATGGTGAATTCCCCTCTCCGGAAGCGTGCAGGGAAGTGCTTCAGATCCCTCCTGGTCTAGGGACAGAGACGACGGCAGCTACAGACTCTTTTGTGGAATTTTGATCGGGTACTTAGGGTTTCTGTATCGGAGGAATCTTATAGGCGGAAGGAGAGGCCGAGGGGGTGCTAGAGGCGGCCACACCACCCCCTGGCGTAGGCCAGGCCTAGCTGCACGGCCAGGTGGTGTGGCGTCCCCTGGCCCCTCTCCGTCTCATATTTTGGCTCCTTGTGTCCCTCGGTGAAATACTGACTTTGGCTTTTGTCCCGTCCAATTCCAAGAATATTCATTTTCTGACTTCCTGGAACCAAAAACAGTAGAAAACATGCAGCTGGCACTGTGGCTCTTGTTAATAGGTTAGTCCAAGAAATCATATGAAAAGTACTCCAAAGTGTGGACAAAACACAAGAAAGTAGATAAAACCAAGCAAGGAATATAAAAAATTATAGATACATTTCAATGTATCAGGCACCCCCTCGGCCTCCCCTTTCGCGTATAAGAAGCCTCCGATACAGAAACCCTCAGCACCCAATCAAAATTCCCCCAAAGAGTCTGTAGCCGCCGTCATCTCCATCCCTAGTTCGGGAGGGATCTGAAGCTCTTCCCGGCACCCTGCCGGAGGGAGAGATCACCCTGGAGGCCTTCTTCATCACCATGCCTGCCTCCTGTGTGATGCGTGAGTAGTTCATCCCTGGAATACATGTCCATGTAGTAGCTAGATGGTTGGTTCTTCTCCTTTATGCTACCATGTTTAGATCTTGTGAGCTCCATTCGTGATCAAGATCATCTACTTTTAATCCTACATGTCGTGTTTGCGGGGATCCGATGGATATTGATATTTCAGATTGATTATTGATTCTATCATGTCTTCGTTATTTGTGATCTTGCATGCTCTTCCATGTTAGTAGCTATCTTGGCCAAGCAGATGCTTAACTCCAAGAGGGAGTATTTATGCTCGATAGTGGGTTCATGCCTCTAGGAATATGGGGAAGTGACAGAAATCTCTAAGGTACTAGATGTGCTGTTGATACTAGGGAGAAAACAACATTCCTTTGTTCATAAAACAATCGTATTGTTTACTTTACATACTTTGCTTAATGCAATTATCTGTTGCTTGCAACTTAATAATGGAGGGGGTTCGGATGATAATCTAAAGGTGGATTATTAGTCATAGATGAAGTTGGATTTCGGTCTATGTATAATGTTGTAATGCCCAATCAAATCTCATAGGAGTGAAGATGATTAGTATATGCATGTATGCTTTCTCGATGTTTGTCAATTGCCCCGCTGTAATTTGTTCACCCAACATGTTATCTATCTTAAGGAGAATCACCTCTAGTGAACTATGGACCCCGGTCCATTCTTTTACCATCAATCTACAAAGCTATTTACTGCTTTCTGTTTACTTTCTGCAAGCTATTACTATCTTCCACACAATATGTTTAATCCTTTGTTTTCAGCAAAACCGGTGAGATCGACAACCTCACTGTAAGTTGGGGGCAAAGTTCTGTGGTTGTGTTGTGCAGTATTCCATGTTGGGAACAACACCTTGGAGGTGTTTCCTTGCTCCTACTGGTTCGATAACCTTGGTTTCATAACTGAGGGAAAACTTGCTGATGTGCTCATCATACCTTCCTCTTGGGGTTCCCCAATGAGCTCGAATATATTTTGAGCCATCAGCATCTCGGACGGATCAATGGTTTTCTTGATCTCCTGGCACTCCTGGGCGTGCAGCTCGGCTTCGGCAAAGGCGGCATTTCCATCCTCGCATTCTCGCGCCTTCTCTGGGTCTCCCCTGATGGTAATCACACCTTTGGGACCTGGAATTTTCATCATATTATAAATGTAACATGGATGAGCCATAAAAGCCCAGTAAGCCAGACGTCCGAATATAGCATGATACGCGCTCTTGAACGGGACCACTTCGAAGGAAAGTGCCTCCGTGCGATAGTTCTTTGGAGTTCCAAAGGTAACATCCAAAGTGATCTCTCCCAGTGAATTTGTTTGTCTTCCTGGGACAACTCCATGGAAGATCACAGAGCTGTGGTTCAGCTGTGTTTCCGAGATTTGCATCCGTCGTAGCGTATCGACATACAGAATATTGATGATGCTGCCGCCATCCATGAGAGTCTTGGAGAAACCATAGCCGTCAATAAGTGGATTGACGACTAAGGCGTATTTTCTTTGCCTGTGCAACTTAGGTGGATGATCAGCACGGTCAAAGGTGATTGCCACTTACGACCAATCCAAAAATTGTGGGACAGCCGGAATAGTTGTGTTCAGCTCATGCAGAACTGCTTTCTTGACCTTAGCTAGTTGAGACCCAAGGAAGGTGACGTAAGTGTCTTTCTTTGTTGGGAAGTTTTTCTTTCCATCCGGCTTGGGGTTTGACGTGTCAGCTTCCTCTATGTCAGAATCTTCCTTGGTCTCCTTCTCTTTTTTGGGATTCTTCTTTCCCTTCTTCTGCTTAGCCCTATAACCAGCGGTATCGTCTTTCTTGATGTCGTCATTAAAATGACACTTGGAGTTTGTGTGAGATGAGAGCCCACTGGCATCTAAGTGATGCACACATGGGTTATTGGCAATGTCGGTCCAGGAATAGGTTTTGCCAGGTTGCTGGTCTCCTCTACCCTAGACCCTTGATGTCCCCCGACTGCATCCGCGGCCACCGCCGCGCCCTCCTCGTCCTCCAGACCCGAAAGTAGCAGTGACCACTGCCGTTTTCGTGTTGGGTTTTTCTTCTGAGGTATTCTTGCACTTCTGAGCTTGTTGCTTTGGTTGTTTTGCCGACTGTGGCACAACTAGGGCGTTCTTTAATCCTTCTACGTCATCCTCAGCATCTGCATACTTGCTCGCTGTTTCTATCATCTCTCCCAAATCGGTAACCTTATTGCATTTTAAGCGGTGACGTAGTAAACCAATTGGGAGTCCTACATTCAAAGCTTCAATCGCAGTTTGGTCATTTACTCCTTCATAGGAGTTCTTGGTGTCGATCCATCGTCCGAGGTAATCTCGGCAAGTTTCTCCGGCTTTCTGGGTGCAACGTTGTAGGTCTCATTACCGTATAGGGCCTCCGATATGTTCCTTTGAAATTCCGAAAGAACGCGCTTTGCATGTCATACTAGTTGTGGATGGTGTTCTCCAGAAGTTCATTAAGCCATGATCGTGCCGTCTTCCGCAACATAAGTGGGAGAGATCGGGTTGCGACCAAGCTATTTCCGTCTTTGGCGATGCATCAATCCTGGAAAAAATCCTGGAGCCAAGTGTCTGGTCGGGCCACACCATCATAGGCTTGGATGTGTCTTGAGATAGCGAATCATTTCGGGAAGTGTGTTTGTCGAATTCGTGGTCCGAAGCATTTTGGACCCACATATATATCATCGTTTTCGTAGCGCGGCGCCTCTATGTTGGAGTTAATCCGGTGTCTCACATCATTTGGTGACAGAGAACACCGTCTTGAGTCGTGGTGGTGGCATGGCAGAAGCCATGGATAGCCTAAAGATGGGGCCAATGAGTGCTAGGGGAATCGGGGAATCCTGGGAGGGAAAACGTGGTGATTCCACGCTCAGATGTTCTTGTATTTCCTCTATCAATGGTGATTACAAGTGCTCTTAAAGCTCTTGGTGAGAATGAGACTATGTCTCCTACTCCCCACTTCCTAGCTCTAGAGTTCTATCTTAGAAAGAGAAAATGATCGATCCCTCTCTATGGAGGCCCTGGTGCTCCTTATATAGGGGAGCCCGGGTTTACAACACTAGGGCACACGTGGCAGCATATTCCCCGAATATGCCCCTCGACTAAAGCTAGTTGCTTCTTTATTCTCTTTAACGGCTCGCCTGGACTTTGAACGTAACCCGCTGCGTAACCCTTGCCTTTAAGCATCACCAGACACGGGAGAATATCATTTTGCGGCCCGAAAGGTGGGGTGTATAGGCAACGCGGTACCCAAGTTCCCTGAAATCAGCCGGGGTGACTATAGTTGGTGTGTCAAATACTCAGAGGATCTTTTTTGGCACGAATTCAACTTTACGTTTCAATACAAAAAATCAGGTTAACGGCCATCAAGTTGGCCCCCTGTCAGTTCTCGCCGTTATGTCGCTCCCATCGCTTAGGCGGGGTGGCTGTCACGTAGGCTTGCAGCGTTGCATAGTGGATAGGACAACATCCTGTATGGACGTGACTAAACAGGGCACATATATCAGTGTTATAATTATTTTTTGTTTACTCAGAAGCTGGAACGGCCACCGCCACGCGTCTCTCCTTGGACTTCCGTCCCAATCGTTAACCACTACCTTAAAAGCGCATTAACGGTTCCACCGTTCCCCTGCCTCGCAGAAACCACTCTTATTCTTCCTGTCATCTACTATCTTCTTCTCGTCTTCTCCTTGCCGCCATGGAACATCTACGCACTCTAGAGACAAGATTCACTACCCATGACAATATGAAGATAGACGTTGTCTACACCAACGAGGAGGAGATAGTGGTGCGTGTCCTGAGGATGTACGAGGGTAGGCTTGGGATAGACGAGGACAAGTTTGTGGGATTGGACCTCGAGTACACCCCGGAGAACCCAAATGAAGGGAGTGAAGTCGCCGTCGTTCAACTGGCCATGCGGAAACACGTCCTCGTCTACCACCTCTCCCGGTTTGGAGATCTGCTCTCTGTAGCTAACCGCTTTTAGGGTTTTCTCCTCTTGTTCTTTATCCACTTGCTCATCTTGCAACTACTGGATTTTATTTAGGACCAAATAAATTAGGGTTTGCCTATGTCTCAATCGACTGAGATTTTGTTTAGTCTCAATCACCTAAGAAAAGTGCAACCGTAGTTAAAAGAAATGTGCAACTCGTTCAGTCGACTGAGAAATAGCAAAATCGAATAAATTATGACAATACAATGTTGAGAGTCTTGATCTTGCATTTACTAAACTTTTCAAAATTATATTGAGACGATGATCTTGCATTGACAAAATATTTGTAGTTACAAAATTTGGTGATGACAAACTACATACTTTCAGGACTGACAGGAAATGTCCGGCGCTGCGCTAGTTCCTTGTAGAAAAGGGAATTGTTTTCTGCACTGTCGATAAAATAACTGATTTTTCGAAATTATATCAAGAGGAAATTATAATTCCTGCGCACAAGTGGATCGATATTCAGAGTCTTGTCAAGATCCTAGGGGGATCGAGGAAGGATGGAATGGCATCACTCGCAACTAGAATCCTCGATGAGTCGTATGACAGAATGAAGGAAGATTTCCCTACGGATAGGCACGATTTGTGGGGCGAGTGGCCATTGTCTGATATAAACCTAAAGTATGCAGCCATAGATCCTTACGTGACCTACCAGCTGTACAAGAAGATCCATTTTTTTCTACGTTACCTCGTGTTTTGCCCTATTTGCAAGAGGGAAGACGAGCTTAGGGGAGCCCTTTGTAGAAAATGCAGAATAGCTGAGTTTGAAGCTGCATATGCAAAGAAATTGGCTGCATCTGAAGCAGCTGACAGAGAGGTTGTAGAAGCAGCTGAAAGAGAGATTGTGGCTGAAGAAGCAGTTGACAGAGAGGCTGCAGCTGAAGCGGCAAACAAAGAGGCAACATCTTCTAGCGACAACAATCAGGCCTGTGATGCACGCTAATTGTGCCGCAAGATCCTGAAGATAGGGAATCCAAGTCAGATGCCAGGTGGGACAAAGCAGTTCGTGAGCTGTGGAGTACCTGGAATGGTCACAGTTCGTCGCCTAGGAACAATGGCAAGCGCCTCAAGTGGTCTGATGAGGAGTGAATTAAATTTTACTTGTCAGTGTTATGTTTCTGTTTTGTGGAACTCAGTTAGCTTGCCAAGATGTCTAGCGCCTCAAGTGATACTAGTAAAATAAATTTAACCCTCGTTGTGTTATGTTTATGTATGTGTCTTGTAGCTTGTCAAGATGGTAGCTTCTTAACTGGCAGTTTGAAAGAGTACCCTTTTCCTCTCTCGCTAAACATATATGTTTCATTTTGCCCAAATTGGTAGCAAATCTAGAGAAGATTCTCACTTTGAGATTTCATTCCCTTTTGGACCTCTTTTTCCTCCGATCAGGTAGCAAATCTAGAGCAGCAAATCACACCAGGCAGAATACATTCATTCAGAAAACAAAACAAATGTAAATATAGTTGTGCGTAGCTAAATAGGATATAGAGATAGAAAGTAGGTTGCTTAACGCGGTTCGATGCATTTAGCTAGAAATAGAATATAGCCAGGAGACGGGGGCCTCCTCGCCGGTGGCCACGGAGGCGACGATGGCCACCTTATCCTCCTCGGCCATCGTCGGCGCGCACGGGGTATTCTTGGGAGTTTGCGGATGCTGGTGGGACAGTGGAGAGGGTTGCGTGGGGTTAGTGAGCGAGAGTGGGAGTGGGTGTGCGGAGGGGGCTCTATAGTTAAGGTGGATAGAAGCAAGGCACGTTTCGTTGCACCACCGTGCAACGCGCCACGCAGTCTACTGCACCGTGCACCGCGACACGCGCACGGTACGTCACGTTTTTTTCCCGGGCCATGCATGGCAGTTCTGTATTGAGCCGCATGCAAAGGGCGCACACACAATTTCTATGTACGAAGTTTGACACGGCCCTAAAATTGGCGATAGTTAAAAGTAGAAATGTAGAGGGGGAGGTAGGTGGCTGTACGGTGAGATTTGTGGGGTTGTGCTAGATTCTCTAGAGGGATGTGTTGATGACTGCGAGTGACTCGATGAACCGAAGATGTTAGGTCTCGTCGAGCTCAGCTGTTCGGCCTTCGGCTAGCGCATGCAAGCTTCTTACGGTGGGCCCCAGTTGGAATTGAGATTGAAAGCCGCTGCATAAAAAATGGAATGTGTCTTATTAAAATCAAGTGGCAATAAATTGCAGCTGCCCATCGACGACCGTGCACTTGATGGCACATGTGTTGTGGCATAGTAGTAGCAGTAGTAGGCTTTTCAGACTTGATTAAACGTCACATGACCGCTCGACGACTTTTTCCATGGACGGCATCGTGTTCCTTCTTGTAGAGGGAGACGTCAAGATGGGGCCTCGTCAAGATGGTAGCTCGTTAACTGGCAGTTTGAAAGAGTACCCTTTTCCTCTCTCGCTAAACAGAGATGGTTCATTTTGCCCAAATCGGTAGCAAATCTAGATAAGATTCTCTCTTCGATAATTCGTTCCCTTCTGGACCTCTTTTTGCCTCCAATCAGGTAGCAAATCTAAAGCAGAAAATCACACCAGGCAGAATACATTCATTTAGAAAACAAAACAAATGTAGATATAGATGTGCGCAGCTAAATAGGATATAGCGATAGAAAGTAGGTTGCTTAACGAGGTTCGATACATTCAGCCAGAAATAAGATACAGCTAGAAAGAAGCTGCTTAGCAGCAGCGGCAGCCGCCGCAGCTGCAGGCACATCCTGCAAGCGCCCGCGCTTCCGCCTCCTCCTCCTCCATCCAACGCTTCCTCCACTTCTTGCTGCCCAGTCCCTTGATCTTGGGGACCTTGGGCCTGATTGGAGCGATGGGACCCTCTTTGATGGCCAACCACTGGAGGTTTTGGAGGTGAATGCCGAGAGCCCGGTGTTCAGCGATGTAGGCGTTGATGTTCACGGTCTCGCGCTCGCCGCCTTTGTAGATGCTGAAGCCCGCGGCCTCTGCATGCTTCATTAAGGAGAGGAAGTCGGTGCGGTCGGGGCCACTCGCACAACTGTAGGCGATCCCCTTACGGATGGGGCAGCGCTAGGGGCCGCCCCTGAAGAAGGCAACGTACTTGCCGGCCTGCAACCTCCTCAGCACCTAACGAGTCTTGGTGTGTATGGACTCATCATCACTGCAGATGTCGCTACCGGAAACCTATTGGAAGAAAAGGAAAATGGGGGAGTAGATGATGTAAGAAGATCGAGCAATCGAAATGCGAACAAGCGAATCCTAATAAACCAACATCTAGCATCCAACGATCGGAACGGTAGAAGAACCAGGGGAGGGGAGCAAACCCTGGTTACCTCCGACCATGGGTCGTCGATACCGGTGTCGTAGTGGTTCAGCGGAGCGATGTACTTATCGGGATCGTAGGTGCCCCAGAAGTGCTTTATCCGCTTGTGACCGGTGGGGGCCTCCTAGCAGGCGGGGGGCTCCGCTTCGGCGGCTCCGTCGGTAGCAGGGACGGGGGCCTGGACGGGAACGGTGGCTGCCATCGATGCCTCGACTAGGGCCTGGACAGGGACGACGGCTGCTTTCAACGTGTCGAGAGGGGCCGGCAAGGAGACGGGGGACTCCTCGCTGGCGGCCTCGGAGGCGACGATGGCCACCTTATCCTCCTCGGTCATCGCCGGCGCGGACGGGGTATTCTCGGGAGTTTGTGGATGCTGGTGGGACAGTGGAGAGGCTTGCGTGGGGAGAGTGAGAGAGAGTGGGAGTGGGTGTGCAGAGAGGGGCTCTATAGTTAAGGTGGATGGAAGCAAGGCACGTTTCATTGCACCATTGCACAACGCGCCGTGTAGTCTACTGCACCGTGCATCGTGACATGCGCATGGTACGTCACGTTTCTTTCCCGGGCCATGCATGGCAGTTCTGTATTGAGCCGCAAGCAAAGGGCACATACACAATTTCTATGTACGAAGTTTGAGACGGCCCTAAAATTGGAGATAGTTAAAAGTGGAAATGTAGAGGGGAAGGTAGGTGGATGTATGGCGAGATTTGTGGGGTTGCGCTAGATCGGGTAGAGGGATGTGTTGATCAAGACGAAGACTTTAGGTCTCGTCGAGCTCAGCTCTTCGGTCTCCGGCTAGCGCGTGCAAGCTTCTTACGGTCTGGCCCAGTTAGAAGTGAGATTGAGAGCCGCTGTATAAAAAATGGGATATGTCTTATTAAAATCAAGTGGCAATAAATTGCAGCTGTCCATCGACGACCATGCACTCGATGACACATGCGTTGTGGCATAGTAGTAGCAGTAGTAGGCTTTTCAGACTTGATTAAACATGACATGACCGCCCAACGACTTTTTCCATGGACGGCATCGTGTTCCTTCTTGTAGAAGTCTCGCTGAGGGAGACGTCCGTGCTGTCTCACGATGGGGCCACGCTGTATTGTGAAGGGCACGACGTGTGCAACGATCATCGTTGGATCGCACAGAATCAACGGTTGGTACGCACGATCCGCGTGACAACTGTGATACCCAATCAGGGAGTAGCAGACAGGGTGAGCACAGGTTTGTGCTTCTACGAAAGATAGAGTTTGCCACTACTATTTGAGTTCAGGTCATGCAAGGACACCATGTTCTCTTTCCATGAACCACACCCTGTGTCATTGCATGTGTGTTCTTCTCATTAACCACACATGGATCCACCAGTGTCATTGCATGTCTGCTCTTTTCATGAACCACAGTTAGAGTCATTGCATGTCTGTTCTTTTCACAAACCACATATCACTAGTGTCATTGCATGTGTGTTCTTCCCACAGACGACACATGGATCCACCAGTGTCATTGCATGTGTGTCCTTCTCACAAACCACATAAGGATCCACTAGTGTCATTGCATGCGTGTTCTTCCCATAAACCACACATGGATCCACCGGTGTCATTGCATGTGTGTTCTTCTCACAAACCACGTAAGGATCCACCAGTGTCATTGCATGTGTGTTCCTCTCATCGACCACACATAGATCCACTGGTGTCATCACATGTCTGCTCTTTTCATGAACCACAGTTACAGTCATCGCATGTCTACTCTTTTCATGAACCACAGCTAGAATCATTGCATGTGTGTTCTTCTCACAAACCATACCATGAACCACACCTAGTGTCATTGCATGTGTGTTCTTCTCATTAACCACACATGGATCCACCAGTGTCATTGCATGTCTGCTCTTTTCATTAACCACAGTTAGAGTCATTACATGTCTATTCTTTTCATAAACCACATATCACCAGTGTCATTGCATGTGTGTTCTTCTCACAAACCATATCATGAACCACACCCAGTGTCATTGCATGTGTGTTCTTCCCATGAACCACACATGGATCCACCAGTGTCATTGCATGTCTGCTCTTTTCATGAACCACAATTTGAGTCATTACATGTCTATTCTTTTCACAAACCACATATCACCAGGGTCATTACATGTGTGTTCTTCCCACAGACCACACATGGATCCACCAGTGTCATTGCATGTGTGTTCTTCCCATGAACCACACATGGATCCATCAGTGTCATTGCATGTCTGCTCTTTTCATGAACCATAGTTAGAGTCATTGCATGTCTGTTCTTTTCACAAACCACATATCACTAGTGTCACTTCATGTGAGTTCTTCCCACAGACCACACATGGATCCACCAGTGTCATTGCAAGTGTCATTGCATGTGTGTTCTTTTCACAGACCACATATGGAGCCACCAGTGTCATTGCATGTGTGTTATTCTCACAAACCACGTAAGGATCGACCGGTGTCATTGCATGTGTGTTCCTCTCATTAACCACAAATGGATCCACCGGTGTCATCGCATGTTGATACATTGCAAATGTATCTATAATTTTTGATGTTCCATGCTTGGTTTTATCCACTTTCTTGTGTTTTTTCCACACTTTGGAGTAATTTTCATATGATTTCTTGGACTAACCTATTAACAAGAGCCACAGTGCCAACTGCTTGTTTTCTGCTATTTTTGGTTCTAGGAAAGTCAGAAAATGAATATTCTCGGAATTGGACGGGACAAAAGCCAAAGTGCCTATTTTCCGGAAGTCATTAGATGCCAGAATACGAGACAGAGAGGGGCCAGGGGGCCACCACACCACCTGTCCGCACGACCCAGCCTAGCCCGCGCCGGGGGGTGGTGTGGCGGCCTCCGGCACCCCCTTGGCCTCCCCTTCCGACTATAAGATGCCCTCGGGATGAAAACCCTAAGTACCCGATCAAAAATCCATGAAAGAGTCTATAGCCGATCAAGTGGCAATACATCGGGAGGGATGTGAAGCTCTTCCCGGCACCCTGCCGGAGAGGGGAATTTACCTTGGAGGCCTTCTTCATCACCATGCAAGCCTCCGGTGTGATGCGTGAGTAGTTCATCCTTGGACTACGGATCCATGTAGTAGCTAGATGGCTGGTTCTCCTCCTTTGTGCTTTCATGTTTAGATCTTGTGAGCTCCGTTCATGATCAAGATCATCTATTTGTAATTCTGCATGTTGTGTTTGCGGGGATCCGATGGATATTGAGATGCTATTTCAGATTGATTATTGATTCTATCATGTCTTTGTTATTTGTGATTTTGCATGCTTTCTGTTGTTAGTAGCTATCTTGGCCAAGTAGATGCTAGCATCTCCAAGAGTTAGTATTTATGCTCGATAGTGGGTTCATGCCTCTGGTAATCTGGGGAAGTGACAGAAATCTCTAAGGTACTAGATGTGCTGTTGCTACTAGGGAGAAAACAACAATCCTTTTTTCATAGAACAATCATATTGTTTACTTTACACGCAATTCGTAAAGCAATAATCTGTTGCTTGCAACTTAATACTGGAGGGGGTTCGGATGATAACCTAAAGGTGGATTATTAGTCATAGATGCAGATGGATGGCGGTCTATGTATAATGTTGTAATGCCCAATCAAGTCTCAAAGGAGTCAAGTTGATTAGTATATGCTTGTATGCTTTCTCGATGTTTGTCAATTGCCTCGCTGTAATTTGTTCACCCAACATGTTATCTATCTTAAGGAGAGCCACCTCTAGTGAACTATGGATCCCGGTCCTCTTTTCTTTACATACAATCTATAAATTGTTTACTGCTTTGTGTTTACTTTCTACAAACTATTACTTCCTTCCATTCGATATGTTTAATCCTTTGTTTTCAGCAAAACACGGTGAGATTGACAACCTCATCGCAAGTTGGGGACAGAGTTCTGTGGTTGTGTTGTGCAGGTCTCCACGTTGCTACTAGCACCGGTAGTGCGCCCTGCCAAGGCTCAGCTAGCAACACCTTTGGGGTGTTTCCTTGCTCCTACTGGTTCGATTAAACCTTGGTTTCATAACTGAGGGAAACTTGTTGTTGTGCTCATCATACCTTCCTCTTCGGGTTCCCAACGAGCTCTACATCAACACTAAGCCATCAAGCATTTTTCTGGTGCCGTTGCCGGGGAGTCAAGGACATGTTCACAAGGGGAGTCCCTCATAACCAATCTCTTTACTTTGTTATTTTTGTTTTGCTTTGTTTGCTTGTTTCTTTATCAAAAACACACAAAAAATAGTTCCTACTATAGTTGCTATTCTTATTGGTCTGTTATTGTCTTGCTTTATCATGCTTTCTATCAATGGTTAGTTTCTTTGAAACTGAATCTTATTGGCAAGGTGGGTTCACGGAAGAACAAACATATTATTATAAGGAACACCGCTTGTCACAAAAAGGGAAACACTTATGGGAACAAATTGATAAATTGTATACCATTGCTATAAACGCGTGCTCTACTTATAATGTTACTTATTGCTTTGATAAATCATGTTGTTGTAGGAGGTATAAACACCTCCCTTTTCAATGTGAGTATAATGATAATGTTACCATATCTTCTTACGTTAAAGGGAATTATGACTTTTATGATGTGGAACAAATTGAAGAATTTATTGCTTGGAAGGGTGCATTTGAACTTGCTAGTTTGCTTGAAAATACTGATGATTCACCTGATAAATATGAGGTTTATGATATACTTAAGCTTTGATTTTATAATTACAAGGTAGAAAATGGCTATATTCTTGAATATCTTAATAGATGCTCTCCACGAATGGAAGAGACTAATGCCTTGCAGGAGCCTATGGAAGAAGAAATTGCTGAAACTAGAAGCTCATTGGATGAAAAAGAGGAGGAGAGTGATGATCAAGAGGAGGAAAAATGGATTTACCCATCCCTACCTTCTAATGAGAGTAACTCTTTACCCCTTACATTATTTGATTGTCCCCCATGCTTACTAAAGGAGGATGAATGTTATGTTCCTGAGGATTCTTTTGAAAATGTTTATAATAAAGCTCTAGTGCTTGTAGATCATGAAAAGCATGCTCTATGTGATAGTTATATTGTTGAGTTTATTCATGAGGCTACTGAAAATTATTATGAGAGAGGAAAATATGGTTGTAGAAGTTTTCATGGTACTGAAACACCTCTCTATGTGCTGAAAGTTTTGAAGTTACTTTTGTTTTATCTTCCTATGCCTGTCACTTTGTTCTTTGTGAGTTTATTTGCGTATAATATTCCTATGCATAGGAAGTGGTTTAGACTTAAATGTGTTTTCAATTTTCTTCTTGATGCTCTCTTTTATTTCAATTCATATTTCTTATGTGAGCATCTTCTCAAACTATCATGCCTAACTTAAAGGCGTTAAAGAAAAGTACTTATTGGGAGATAACCTAGAAGTTTTAGATGAATCTTGGAAGTTATTACTTCAGTAATAACCGCTCATTATCCTTTTTATTTTCTTTTTGTGCCAAGAGTAACCTCTAATGAGAAAGAAGTAATGATTGGGAAAGTTGCTGTCCCGAAACAGATTTCTATGCTTCACCGTAAAAATTCGTGTAAAATCTCTGTACGTCCTTTTGAGGCGTGAATTTTTGAGCTTCTGCCCCAGGTTGTTATCTAACTTTCGTTAGTTCAACACTTTTTGATTTGAGTAACAGAAGGCTTCAAAACAATTCGTCTTTACCTGCTGGTCTGTTTTGATAGATTTCTGCCATTTTCTGCATTTGCTTCTTGTTGATTCCTTTTTGAGTTCTTTTGGGGAATTGAGCTTTTTGAGAGAAGTGCTTCAGTAGCTAGTGTTCTAATGGAAGTTTATTGGTGTTGGAACAGAACCTTAAGACTTATTATCTTGAGTACACTAATGTTGCTAATAAAGATTGTGTGAAGTTTTGTATGAAGGAAAAATTTCAGGTGTATGGAAGGAATGAGTAATGAGATGAAGGATGGACTAAAGCTCAAGCTTGGGGATGCCACGCATGTCACCCCAAGAAATATCCAAGAAGTACCAGCGTCAAAGCTTGGGGATGCCCAAGACATCGCCTTCTTCATCAATAAAAATCCCAGGTTTCTTCCGAACGCTTCAGTTTATTGTTTCATGCACGGTTGTGTTGTTCTTGGAGTGTCCTCTTTTTCGTTTTTTTTTAGTTTGCTTTGGTTTTCTTAGTTTGCTGAATAAATTGGTTGGACCCCCTCTTTCATACATTGGTTTTCAAATAGTTTGGTTTGGATTGGAAAAGAGTAGGAAGGTTCATGCTTATGTGGTAAAAGGGCTCGTTTTTGACTGTGGCATATGCGTTGTCATGCCATGCCTGATATTGTATTGGCTTTATGCTTAGTATTTTTTGCTGTAACATGACTTGTTATAAACAATTGAGACTGTCTAATGTGCCTTGGATGAATCATGCGTTGTTTTAGCATATTAAAGCATGGTATAGTGGTATTCTCCTTTGATGCTTTATTTGGGTTGACTTGGCGCATGCTCACACCATGTTATGACTATCTCAAGTCACCTAAGCCCTTATGATCCTTTAGTTTTCAACTTGTAGTATCACTTTATGCTTTGATCAATGATGTTTTGTCGCCCTGCATGATTATGGCCATTATTGCTCTCTTAGTTTGTCACTCCCATTCTTTTGCTAGCCTCCACAACTAAGTATGAGTTTCACTCATGCATCCAACTCCCTAAACCAAGTTATTCCCAAGAGTCCACCATACCTACCTATTAGCTTATGCTATTCCAAGTATATTTATGCTTTTGTTTATCTTCCAAATTAAACTCGTTATGAGAAAACTAGTGATTAAAGCTCTCACGAACTTGATAGCACACTTTACTTTTCTTGCCATTAATAAATTTGAACCATTGTGTCGTCTATGTTGTATATGCTTGCACTTATTTTTGGGAATTAGCAGAACCATGCTTTCATGGGGAACGCTTTCAACATTGCACTTGGTACTTGTAACTAGTTGATATCATGCTCTTTTGTATATGGATGTCATCGGTATGAAATGAAAGGGGAGCTTGTAAGTCCATGGAGTTATGTATATGTGTTAGAGAAACGCCTGGGCCGCTGGTCTAATCCATGCTGATGTAGCATCCCAATTGTCTAACAATTGTAATGCTACTTGGTCTAGTAATATAATGGCTACTTCCTATATATATTTGTTGCATCATAATTATATCATGCTCATGTCATCATGCCACCTTGCATTTGAGCATCATATAAAACCTTGTTTCTTTGGTTCTTCTCTCATATGCATTATTAATTGTATTTGCCTCTTGATATTGTATTTGGTTATTGATATATTGTTTAATGCCCAAGTGGAGTTGGGGGCATATCTTTTAGTCCACTCCACCACCTTTCCTTGTCACCACCTTATAATTCCACCATCCCACTACCCATGAGCTTGTATTTCTTTTTCTTTTGATAATTATTCTAGCTCATGTGGGTTGGGGTGGATCTAATTCTATAATTTCTTTTGCTTGGCCTATATTCCACTTCTTGGGAATGCATAAGAATAATGCCATATTATTATTATTGTTTTCACAAAATAAAACATGGCATTAATTATTTTGCATGGGCCATGCAAGAGTACCACCACCTTAGCCCATTTGATTCCTCTTGGTTTTATTGGCTCTTTTCTTTGTGGATCATCTCCATCCCTCCACCATTCCCATGTACTCATCAACACCATTCTCTCCTTCATGCATGATTCAAATAAGGCCTTTTTCCCATAAACCTTTGTCTTCCTCTTTTACTTGGATTCTCCTTCACCTCATCTTATGCTAATTCAAGCCCTCACTTTTTCTCTTGGTTTGATCTTTTAAACAAGTTTTAAAACCTAAACACCAAATCAAAACCTAACCTAGCTTTCTCTCTCTATTTCCCTCTAACCCTAGTTCTACTTTAAAACCCTAACCCCTACCACACCTCTCTCATCTCTCCCTCTCTCTACCATGCTGGACCCACCTAGCCACTCTCTCTCCCTAGTCCCACACCTCAGCTAGCCACCTACCCCAACCCTAACAAAACCCTAACCCGAGATCACACCTAGCTAACCTGAGCCTCCCCTCTCCTCTCTCTTCCTCTCTCTGCCAATCTAGCCCCACCCCGAGATCCTCTCTGCTGTCCCACCTGCCAGGCCTACCTGCCCCTGCCTACTCATGCCGAGCCAGCTCGAGCACGTGAGAGGAGGTGGAGCAAGGTGGCCGAAGCCACCTTTATCTACCCCGAGCCCCACAGGCACCCCCTCCCTCTCCCTCGCTTTGTCCTCATCCCACACGTCTCCTCTGCCTCGCCAGATCCACCCCTAAGCCCTGCCTCTCCTTCTTCTTCACCGTCGCCAGATCCTGCCGCCGGTCACCGCCAGTACCCCCCTGCGTCTCGTCGTTCCTGACGGCGTGCGCGATGTGGAGGTGGTCAAGGAGAACAAGGAGGGTCCCCTACTTCGCCTCGTATGCACCAACGAGGAGGAGAAGGTCCCCAGCAGTCGCCGCACGACGACGTCGCCGAAACCCTAATCGCGTCGACCGCCAGCCTCCTCGTCGCCTTGCTGCGCCTCGTCCCGATCCGCCACAACCGATAACCTCGCGGTGAGTTGCTCCACCGCCCTGACATCCTCCCCCTCGTGAACACCCTCCGGTCATGCCGCTTGTTTAAGCGAGCACCCTCTGTGCGCCAGAGGGTGCTGGTGTCTACACGTTGCCGCGTCGCACAGAGCCTCTTCTAGCCATCTAGCACCCTCCTGACACCAAACCCAAGCCACCGTAGCGGCTGCGCCTCTGCGCGCGCGCCCCCGCTTCGCAGGTTCGAGCCCCGACGCCGCCGCACGTTCTCTGTCGGTCGTCAATACACCCTGGAAGAGAAACAGGGCACGGGGGAGCTTTTCCAGAAAACCCCCCAGCTTTTTGATCCGCTCGACCCGTGCTCCCTTTTAACCCCACCTGTCAGCCCCTGTGTTCCTTGTACAAAGAGGCACCCGGTTTTCGTAAACCTTAACCCATGGTCCAATACAGCCCCACATGTCAGCCTCTGCGGGTCCAGCCGCTGGCCCGTGGACCCGTAGCCGCTGGCCCACCTGTCATTCGCGTCAGGTGGAGAAGTTCGCGGTGAGAAAAGTCCACGCGCTGTTTTCCGCTCAGTCAGTTTTGGGCCCACTCGTCAGCGACTGGGGCTACCTCGGGCTGAGTATAACAGGTTTTCCGTTTACTGTTTAAATAAAACAAATTCACTAAATGTTTAAATTCAAATTCAAATCAGATTTTAAATAACTTTTAAAATACAAATCCAAATAATACAAATGATATATGTTTTGGAATCAGAAAAATGTGAGAAATTCAAATATACCATTCAAAATATTATTTGAGCACTTTAAAATTTCGAGATGATTAAAATTACAATAAAATGCCCTTTTCTTAATAAATTAATAACTTTAATTCTATAACTCCAAATTTGGCAAATAATATGTCTAAATCGATCAGCGCGACGAGCCCGTTCTATCTATGCATTCCTTGTTCTGAATTGAAGCATGCATCATGCCATTATTAAACATCTGAACTGTTTATGACAACAAAATTGGACCAAATAGATAATAATAAAATGCTTTATTTCTTGTATCCACACCTCACCCTTGCCATGCTACTTTAATGCCATGTAATTTGTGCACCATTCATCATGGCATGCTTGTTTGCTTGTCGCTTTTGAAATGCATATGCTTGTGCACTTTATTTATGTTGGCCCTTGTTTGTTTGGTTCTTCTTCAAATAGACGCCCAGCAGGAGAATTACCAGGAATCACAGGAATACTACCCAGATCCATCTCTCGCTTCAACTGAGCTGCCAGGCAAGCACTACCACATGCTTGCATACATATAGTACCTATTCCATCTATCTTATTCTTGCATCATTGAGTCACGATTGCATTAAACTAAATCCCAAGTACTGCATAGCCTTTACTTTTAAACCCCACCGAAGCTTGTTCCTCCATCCCATGAGCCATTACTATAGGAGTTGTTTGAGCCATGCGAGTCGTAGAAAAGCATGTGTAGGGTATGTGAGAGTCTGATGAATCATGAGGTACCTAAACAACTTAACCTGAGTAGTAATGGGATAACTAATGAAAGAGGCACCGGTGAGCAATATCTGCTATTTGGTTTTTCATGCTCACTTGTGTCCCGTAGGACCCCGAGTACTTGATTCCTGTTCCTTGACTATTCGCACTATCCACATCCGGGAGGCCTTATGGACCCCCCTGAGCCAGAGCTTGATTCATTCTTATTTCTTGGGGCCACAAAGTAGTTTGGGGCGTTGTTAGTATCCTGTACTTATGCCATGCTTTACTGTTTTATTTAAGATTGTGTGTGGAGCACCTGTACTGTTTTGGATGCGGAGTGTTTTCATGGTATCGACAACCAGTCACACTTTCGGGTTCCCAGTCGTTTATAGCCATTGACGCAAACCTTGGGTCCGTCTCGGAGCCGGCGAACTTCGTTGCGGGTAGATTAATGGGGTGGCCCCCTGAAATATTTCTGAATCCTATGATCGCTTTGTCGTGAATGCCTCATTGGGTTTTGAGTTGGTTTTTCCGACGTTGATCGAGCGTGTGTTGCTATTCGTGCACCCCTGTAGGGTAAATCTTTCCGAAAGCCGTGTCCGCGGTTATGGACGACTTGGAGCACAGTTTCTCGATCATACACAAGAATAACTAAAGTACCGCTTTTAATTTGACTAAGTACTTGACTAGTAAATAGTGCAATACTCATGGAATGGTTAATAAAACTGCCAACGGATGATGGGGGTTGTTCGTCCGCTTCCAAGTTGGTAAGCGAGGAGGAGGATGGATCTGTTAATTCTACTGTTATAACTGTTGTTCTTAATTCACGGACATCCGTCTATCATTGGTTAGGCGGATGGTTAGCGAGTATCTATAGACTTGTTAGTTATTATCTTTTGCTGCAACTGCGTCACCCCAGGTTGTGTCCCCTTTAGTGGCATAAAGACTTGCTGAGTACCCCTAGGGTCTCACACGATAAATTGTTTGATTCAGATGAAAATGTGTACTCGCAAGATGGATACTGGGTGGAAGAGACAGATGATGTTGGCAACGATCATTCGGTGTAGAGATTCCGGGAACGGGTATCCGTGAGATCTATGGGCGGGACGTGTTTATTTATGTGGCATCTTATGCCGATTTGCTTCTTATCCGTACTCGGATCTTGTTTTCCGCTTCCGCCTGATACTCTGATGTTTGTTGTATGAGGAGCTATCCTAAATTATTATCTCTATCTAGGATATTTGAATCTTGCCGTATGGCGTTGCAATATTTCTATTTCTTTTAGATGGAATGGCTCTGAGGACTGTTGTATGTGGCTTGCATACATACTCATTTGTGTATGTAGTTGATCCCTTCGCCTGCCGATTACGCCGCTCGTTCTTGTCCCGATGATCTGAAAGTGGTTAGGACGGCCGAAAGGTCTACCGTGAGTGGCCCTGGGCCCCACCGTACTATTTTAACCACTTACGTTCATCCAGGCATGTAACTAAGAGCGTAATTCACCGAGGTAGTTACAATTGGTATCAGAGCCATCCCGCCCTTCAGGGTCTCAGCCAAAATGGTCGTTGTCAGTCTAGCAAATATTTTGGTTGTTATGTATACTAGGGAAAAACAAAACGTGAGAGTAGGACTGCTTCCATTTTTCTTCTTACCCACCCACCCACCCTTTTCCGGTAAGGAAGTGTAACGTTTGCAATCCTCTTCTAAAATTCAAACTAGGATTCACGTGTTCTTGGTTCCGTAGTACCATAGGTTGTGTGTGTGTGTGTGAATTCCTTGTCAACTGTTGCATCCAAATGTTATCACTATCCGCCTTTTGGTTATCAACTGTTGGTACATTCCATACCGACATGCCTTTGTAAACCGACGCGATCTATCTGATTCGTTGTATACCGATGCGATCTATCTTACTCTTTGTTATCCGACGTTATCTTGTTGGGGTGTTCTTTTTCGTAGTTACCAATCTTTAGGTTCATCTTAAGAAGAAGGTGTTGGGATATGTGTTTTACTGATTCATGTGCGGAGTAATGATTTGAGTGCGGGATGGAGTCGCGACCATACCACTACTTTTATCATTCGCTCTTGTATATTGAACTAGTAGAGTTACTAATCTTGATTCGTTAAGTGGTTTTGCGCATATAGTGGTATTTTCATGCCGAAATTTGCGGAAATTTTTTCTTTGTTAGTTTGTGTACCACACTCCTTGTTCAGTCATGTGCGTTATGCTTAATATCTTCTAGTTGCCTTGAACTTTGTTGATATTTTAATATCATCTCAGTGAAGTGCATCCTTTAATCTTGGTTAATTCCATTTTGGTACTATTTTGGATTATTATCATTCTCCATTATAGTATTGACTTGTGTTTTATATCAATCACAGGATGGCACCACCACGCTGTTCTGAGGAGGACATACCACCTAAACTTGGGGCTGCTTTGGCAAGTATTGCAAATGCTTTGGGCACTATGCAGCAGAACCAGCAGCGCTTCGAGGAAAGCATGAGGAGGAATGAGTTTGTTCCGCTACCTCCACCTCCCAAGCGAGGAGACATCAAGAGTTTTCTCAAGTACAACCCACGCCAATTTGAGGTGTCTGATCAGCCACTTGATGCGGATGATTGGCTTCGTGAAGTGTCAAGGTTGCTGATGACTGCGGATGTTCCCGAGCAAGAATGGGTCAAATGTGCCACTCACCTCTGAAGGGAGATGTAGCTCTATGGTGGGAAAATTACCTCAAGGCAGATCTCTCTGGTTTTCAGCCTACTTGGGAGCAATTCACTGCTGCTTTCAAAGAGCAATATCTTTCAGAAATTTTCATGGAAAGGATGTAGGAAGTGTTTCTCAACCTCAAGCAGGGCACTGACAATGTCAACACCTACATCAGAAACATCATGAACCTTTCTCGTTATGGTGGCGATGAGATCTCTGATGACAAGAAAAAGCAAAAGAGGTTTAGGCAAGGCCTCAATGCGTCCATCAAATATGCAATCACTCATGCAAGGCCGACGTCTTTTCTGGAACTTCAACACACAGCTCTGTAGGAAGAAGCAAGTAGGCAAGTGTTTGAGGAGTCAAAGAAACACAGCCGTGATACAACAAGTTCTTCTGCTATGACAGCTCCTTCTAAGCGTCGTGTCTGGGTTCCTAACACCCCACCGTCGCTCCCTACTCCACCAAGACCGTCAAGCTACGCAGCAAGGCCACCAAAGTCCTTCACTGCGGCTCCCAGGGGCTACAACCACAACTACCCTGGAGCGCCTGGCGGAGTCCCTGGCTACGTTGCTCCACGTCCACCTGGTGCTTGCTATACTTGTGGAAACACTAGGCATCAGCACTGGAATTGTCCAATGAACAACAAAGCTCTTCCACCACCACCTCCAAGACCTGCGACAAGTTCTCCTATGATTCGTGCACCTCCACCTCGGGCTCTCAACATCAACACCAAGCCTGGGTCTACGGTTGCTCGTGCCAACTGTGTCAACGTCGCTCTGAGCATGCTCTTGGAGTTGTGATGGGCATGCTTCCTGTTAACTCAGTTCCTGCACGAGTTTTGTTTGATTCTGGTGCTTCACATTCTTTTGTTTCTCACAAGTTTGCAAATGAGAATGAGTTAGCAATGGATCCTCTCCCCAAGCGTTTAATGGTTCTTTCTCCTGGAGCAACAATGGCATCTTCTAAAATCAGCCATAACAATCAAATTGAGATTGGTGGTTCTTCGTTTCCGGCTTCCTTAATTATTCTAGGCAATTCTGATATTGATGTTATCTTGGGCATGGATTGGTTAACACCAAATGCAGCTGTGATTGATTGTGCTGAACGTTTGGTTTCTTTGAAAATTCTTGAAGGCCATATAGTCTATTCTCCAAGGCTGACTCCTGCAATTCAGCTTTATTCTTTGGCGGCTCTGAATGATGATGCTATGGAAGGTATTCAGAGTGTTCCGGTGGTCTGTGAGTTTCCAGATGTCTTTCCTGAAGAGTTACCGGGGATGCCTCCTGATCGTGAGGTTGAGTTTGTGATTGAACTTGAACCTGGTACCGCTCCTATCTCCAAGCGGCCTTATAAAATGGGTCCTGGTGAGTTGGCTGAACTCAAACGTCAGCTGGATAACAAGAGAAGTTGGGTTTCATTTAGCACAGTACTTCTTCTTGGGGTAGCCCAACCATCTTTGTGAAGAAACGAGACAAGATTGATAGACTTTGTGTTGATTATCGGGCTCTCAATGCTAAAACCATCAAGAATAAATATTCCCTTCCGCGGATTAATGATCTCTTTGATCAGCTAGCTGGAGCTGTGGTATTCTCTAAGCTTGATTTGCGAAGTGGTTATCATCAAATCAAGATTCGCAAGGAAGATGTTCCCCAAACAGCTTTCACCACTCGCTATGGCCTGTATGAGTACACGGTCATGTCTTTCGGTCTCACCAACGCACCTGCCACCTTCTTGAGGCTTATGAACTCGGTTTTCATGGAGTATCTTGATAAGTTCGTTGTGGTCTATCTGGATGACATTCTAGTCTATTCTAAGTCGAAGAAAGAACATGAAGAACACCTTGGTGTGTCCTAAACAAGCTTCGTGAGAACCGCCTATATGCAAAGTTCTCCAAGTGTGAGTTTTGGCTGCCTCAAGTCACCTACCTTGGTCACGTCATCTCTGCCAAGGGCATTGCCGTCAACCCAGAAACTATTAAAACAATTATGGACTGGCTTCCACCCATAAATGTCAAAGAAGTCCGGAGTTTCCTTGGTCTGGCCAGTTACTGCCATCGCTTCGTTCAAAATTTCTCGAAGATTGCGAAGCCTCTTACCGATCTCCTCAAGAAAGGCAAGAAATACCTTTGGACTCCTGCATGTCAAGCAAGTTTTGAAACACTCAAAGAGAAGCTCACTTCCACACCAGTCTTGGTTCCTCCAGATACATCAAAGCCTTTCCAGATATTCTGTGACGCATCATTGCAAGGATTGGGTGCGGTCCTTATGCAAGAAAAACAAGTTGTTGCTTATGCATCTCGTCAGTTAAAGACGCATGAGATCAACTATCCTACACATGACCTCGAACTCGTAGCAGTTGTCTTTGCTTTGAAAGTATGGAGGCATTACTTGCTTGGCAACCGTTGTGAGATCTTTTCTGATCACAAGAGTCTGAAGTATATCCTCACACAGCCTCATCTCAACCTTCGTCAGAGGAGGTGGATTGAAACAATCAATGATTTCGATTTGACCATCAACTACACTCCGGGCAAATCCAATGTCATGGCCAATGCTCTCAGCCGAAAAGCTTATGTTAACAATCTCATAGTGGAAGAACAACAGCCTCTCTTGTGCGAGGAATTCCGCAAGCTCAACCTTGAAATTGTGGATCAAGGGTATCTTCGGAACCTTCTGGCAACACCTCTCTTGGAAGAAAAAGGTCGCTCCATTCAACTTGATGATCCTTACACTAAAAAGATCATCTCCAACATTCAGCTTCCAAAGTATGAGTCCTTCCACGTTGACGACCAAGGCACTCTTTTCTTTGAGCACCGGATGTTTGTTCCGAACTACCCGGGTTTAAGAGAGAAAGTTCTCAAGGAGGCGCATGATTCTGTTCTTTCTATCCACCCTGGCAGCACTAAGATGTACATGGACTTGAAAACACAATATTGGTGGCCTGGGTTGAAACGATATTATGCCAAGTATGTCTCGGAGTGTGATGTCTGTCGCAGAGTTAAAGCTGTCCATCAGAAACCTTCCGGTCTTCTACAGCCATTGAAGCCTCCGGAATGGAAATGGGAGAAAGTAGAGATGGACTTCATCACTGGTTTTCCAAGGTCGCAGAAGGGCAACAATGCAATCTTTGTTGTCATTGACAGGCTTTCCAAAGTAGCTCACTTCTTTCCAGTCAAGGAAACAATTTCTGCAATTCAGTTGGCTGAGCTCTATATCAACATAATTGTCTCTCTGTATGGAGTTCCTCTTGAGATCAGTTCAGACCGTGGAAGCATCTTCACTTCCAAGTTCTGGGGAAGTTTCCAAAATGCTTTGGGAACAAAATTGAACTTCAGTACAGCCTACCACCCTCAGTCGCAAGGACAAGTTGAAAGGATCAATCAAATTCTAGAAGATATGCTCCGTGCTTATGTTATCTCTTTCGGCATGAAGTGGGAAGAATGTCTTCCTTATGCTGAATTCTCTTACAACAACAGCTTCTAGAAAAGTCTAAAGATGGCACCATTTGAGGCTCTCTATGGTCGCAAATGCAGAACTCCGGTTGGTTGGTCGGGCGCAGGTGAAAGAATATTGTTTGGCCCCGACATTGTAACTCAAGCGGAGGAGAAAGTTCACATCATTCTTGAAAATCTAAAGATTGCTCAAAGTCGCCAGAAGAGCAATTATGACAGAAAGCACACTGATATGGAGTATGTCCCTGGTGATCTCGTTTACCTTCGTGTCACTCCCATGAGAGGCATGCACCGCTTTGGTATCAAAGGGAAGCTGGCTCCTAGATACATCGGTCCGTTCAAAATTCATGGAAGAAGAGGAGAAGTTTCTTATGCTCTTGAGCTTCCTGAACAACTCAAAGTCCATGATGTTTTCCACATGTCTCAACTCAAGAAGTGCTTCAAGGATCCCGGCAGGACCGTGGACCATGAACTCATCAATCTCCAAGAAGATCTGTCTTATCAAGAACACCCCACAAAAATTCTAGAAGTCGCAGAAAGAAGGACTCGCAACAAGTCCATCAAGTTCTGCAAGGTGCAGTGGTCACACCACTCCGTTGATGAAGCCACTTGGGAACGTGAAGATGAGCTCCGTGCCAAGTATCCTACCCTCTTTGAGTCTTCTTCTTCTTCCTAGAATCTCGGGGCGAGATTCCTGTTTAGTGGGGGAGAGTTGTAGCATACCAATTGTCTAACAACTGTAATACTACTTGGTCTAGTAATATAATGGCTACTTCCTATATATATTTGTTGCATCATAATTATATCATGCTCATGTCATCATGTCACCTTGCATTTGAGCATCATATAAAACCCTGTTTCTTTGGTTCTTCTCTCATATGCATTATTAATTGTATTTGCCTCTTGATATTGCATTTGGTTATTGATATATTGTTTAATGCCCAAGTGGAGTTGAGGGCATATCTTTTAGTCCACTCCACCACATTTCCTTGTCACCACCTTATAATTCCACCATCCCACTACCCATGAGCTTCTATTTCTTTTTCTTTTGATAATTATTCTAGCTCATGTGGGTTGGGGTGGATCTAATTCTATAATTTCTTTTGCTTGGCCTATATTCCACTTCTCGGGAATGCATAAGAATAATGCCATATTATTATTATTGCTTTCACAAAATAAAACATGGCATTAATTATTTTGCATGGGCCATGCAAGAGTACCACCACCTTAGCCCATTTGATTCCTCTTGGTTTTATTGGCTCTTTTCTTTGTGGATCATCTCCATCCCTCTCCACCATTCCCATGTACTCATCAACACCATTCTCCCCTTCATGCATGATTCAAATAAGGCCTTTTTCCCATAAACCTTTGTCTTCCTCTTTTACTTGGATTCTCCTTCACCTCATCTTATGCTAATTCAAGCCCTCACTTTTTCTCTTGGTTTGATCTTTTAAACAAGTTTTAAAACCTAAACACCAAATCAAAACCTAAACTAGCTTTCTCTCTCTATTTCCCTCTAACCCTAGTTCTACTTTAAAACCCTAACCCCTACCACACCTCTCTCATCTCTCCCTCTCTCTACCATGCTGGACCCACCTAGCCACTCTCTCTCCCTGGTCCCACACCTCAGCTAGCCACCTACCCCAACACTAACAAAACCCTAACCCGAGATCACACCTAGCTAACCCGAGCCTCCCCTCTCCTCTCTCTGCCGAGCTAGCCCCACCCCGAGATCCTCTCTGCTGTCCCACCTGCCAGGCCTACCTGCCCCTGCCTGCTCATGCTGAGCCAGCTCGAGCACGTGAGAGGAGGTGGATAAAGGTGGCCGAAGCCACCTTTATCTACCCCGAGCCCCACAGGCACCCCCTCCCTCTCCCTCGCTTTGTCCTCATCCCACACGTCTCCTCTGCCTCGCCAGATGCACCCCGAAGCCCTGCCTCTCCTCTCCTTCTTCTTCACCATCGCCAGATCCTGTCGCCGGTCACCGCCAGTACCCCCTGCGTCTCATCGTTCCTGTCGGCGTGCGCGACGTGGAGGTGGTCGAGGAGAACGAGGAGGGTCCCCTACTTCGCCTCGTACGTGCCAGCGAGGAGGAGAAGGTCCCCAGCAGCCGCCGCACGACGACGTTGCCGAAACCCTAATCGCGCCTGCCGCCAGCCTCCTCGTCGCCTTGCTGCGCCTCGTCCCGATTCGCCACCACCGACAACCTCGCGGTGAGCTGCTCCACCGCCCTGACATCCTCCCCCTCGCGAACACCCTCTGGTCACGCTGTTTGTTTCAGCGAGCACCCTCTATGCGCTAGAGGTCGCTGGTGTCTACACGTTGCCGCGCCGCACAGAGCCTCTTCTAGCCATCTAGCACCCTCCTGACACCAAACCCAAGCCATCGTAGCGGCTTCACCTCTGCGCGCGCGCCTCCACGTCGCAGGTTCGAGCCCCGCCGCCGCCGCGCGTTCTCTGTCGGTCGTCAGTACACCCTGGAAGAGAAACAGTGCACGGGGGAGCTTTTTGATCCGCTCGACCCACGCTCCCTTTTAACCCCACCTGTCAGCCCCTCTGTTCATTTTACAAAGAGGCACCCGGTTCTCGTAAACCTTAACCCGCGGTCCAGTACAACCCCACATGTCAGCCTCTGCGGGTCCAGCCGCTGGCCCGTGGACCCGTAGCCGCTGGCCCACCTGTCATTCGCGTCGGGTGGAGAAGTTCGCGGTTAGAAAAGTCCACGTGCTGTTTTCCGCTCAAACAGTTTTGGGCCCACTCGTCAGCGACTGGGGCTAGCTCGGGCTGAGTATAACAGGTTTTCCATTTAACTGTTTAAATAAAACAAATTCAGTAAATGTTTAAATTCTCAAATTAGATTTTAAATAACTTTTAAAATACAAATCCAAATAATACAAATGATATATGTTTTGGAATCAGAAAAATGTGAGGAATTGAAATATGCCATTCAAAATATTATTTGAGAACTTTAAAATTTCGAGATGATTAAAATTACAATAAAATGCCCTTTTCTTAATAAATTAATAACTTTAATTCTATAACTCCAAATTTGGCAAATAATATGTCTAAATCGATCAGCGCGACGAGCCCGTTCTATCTATGCATTCCTTGTTCTGAATTGAAGCATGCATCATGCCATTATTAAACATCTGAACTGTTTATGACAACAAAATTGGACCAAATAGATAATAAAATGCTTTATTTCTTGTATCCACACCTCACCCTTGCCATGCTACTTTAATGCCATGTAATTTGTGCACCATTCATCATGGCATGCTTGTTTGCTTGTCGCTTTTGAAATTCATATGCCTGTGCACTTTATTTCTGTTGGCCCTTGTTTGTTTGGTTCTTCTTCGAATAGACGCCCAGCAGGAGAATTACCAGGAATCACAGGAGTACTACCCAGATCCATCTCTCGCTTCAACTGAGCTGCCAGGCAAGCACTACCACATGCTTGCATACATATAGTACCTATTGCCTCTATCTTATTCTTGCATCATTGAGTCGCGATTGCATTAAATTGAATCTCAAGTACTGCATAGCCTTTACTTTTAAACCCCACCGAAGCTTGTTCCTCCATCCCATGAGCCATTACTATAGGAGTTGTTTGAGCCATGCGAGTCGTAGAAAAGCATGTGTAGGGTATGTGAGAGTCTGATGAATCATGAGGTACCTAAACAACTTAACCTGAGTAGTAATGGGATAACTAATGAAAGAGGCACCGGTGAGCAATATCTGCTATTTGGTTTTTCATGCTCACTTGTGTCCCGTAGGACCCCGAGTACTTGATTCCTGTTCCTTGACTATTCGCACTATCCACATCCGGGAGGCCTTATGGACCCCCCTGAGCTAGGGCTTGATTCATTCTTATTTCTTGGGGCCACAAAGTAGTTTGGGGCTTTGTTACTATCCTGTACTTATGCCATGCTTTACTGTTTTATTTAAGATTGTGCGTGGCGCACCTGTACTGTTTTGGATGCGGAGTGTTTTCGCGGTATCGACAAGCCCAGTCACACTTTCGGGTTCCCAGTCGTTTACAGCCATTGACGCAAACCTTGGGTCCATCTCGGAGCCGGCCAACTTCGTTGCGGGTAGGTTAATGGGGTGCCCCCCTGAAATATTTCTGAATCCTATGATCGCTTTGTCGTGAATGCCTCATTGGGTTTTGAGTTGGTTTTTCCGACGTTGATCGAGCGTGTGTTGCTATTCGTGCACCCCTATAGGGTAAATCTTTCCGAAAGCCGTGTCCGCGGTTATGGACGACTTGGAGCACAGTTTCTCGATCATACACAAGAATAACTAAAGTACCGCTTTTAATTTGACTAAGTACTTGACTAGTAAATAGTGCAATACTCATGGAATGGTTAATAAAACTGCCAACGGATGATGGGGGTTGTTCGTCCGCTTGCAAGTTGGTAAGCGAGGAGGAGGATGGATCTGTTAATTCTACTGTTATAACTGTTGTTCTTAATTCATGGACATCCGTCTATCATTGGTTAGGCGGATGGTTAGCGAGTATCTATAGACTTGTTAGTTATTATCTTTTGCTGCAACTGCGTCACCCCAGGTTGTGTCCCCTTTAGTGGCATAAAGACTTGCTGAGTACCCCTAGGGTCTCACACGATAAATTGTTTGATTCAGATGAAAATGTGTACTCGCAAGATGGATACTGGGTGGAAGAGACAGATGATGTTGGCAACGATCATTCGGTGTAGAGATTCCGGGAACGGGGATCCGTGAGATCTGTGGGCGGGATGTGTTTATTTATGTGGCATCTTATGCCGATTTGCTTCTTATCCGTACTCGGATCTTGTTTTCCGCTTCCGCCTGATACTCTGATGTTTGTTGTATGAGGAGCTATCCTAAATTATTATCTCTATCTAGGATATTTGAATCTTGCCGTATGGCGTTGCAATATTTCTATTTCTTTTAGATGGAATGGCTCTGAGGACTGTTGTATGTGGCTTGCATACATACTCATTTGTGTATGTAGTTGATCCCTTCGCCTGCCGATTACGCCGCTCGTTCTTGTCCCGATGATCTGAAAGTGGTTAGGACGGCCGAAAGGTCTACCGTGAGTGGCCCTGGGCCCCACCGTACTATTTTAACCACTTACGTTCATCCAGGCATGTAACTAAGAGCGTAATTCACCGAGGTAGTTACAGCTGACATGGTGGAAACCTGCAGCGTAACCATAATGAGCTGTCTATGAAGCATTCTTCTTATAAAAAAAGAGTCCTATGTTGAGAAAAAAGAGAAAAAGAAAAAAAGAGATATTATGAAAAGAGGAAAGAGAGAAAAAAGCACCATATTTCCATGGTAAATAAGAAGATTACTGAGATGCTCGTTGTCTGCTTGCCTTGTCATTTTGATATGGGGATTCTTCCGTATCATCGGGCAAGGGGTACCCCGTTGGCGGTTCTCTATGATACACATGTACTTACGATGACAAGAACTTACCGGTGACTAAACTTGAGTAGCATGAGGAGCGGCCCTCGTATACAAGGGACATGAGATTTCTAACTTATACTTCGTCAAGCATGTACACCATAGTTTGTTCACTTTAACCTTAATCACTTCAAGATGCTTATGATAGGGGCAATGAGAGCTGAAAGCTATAAGTACCATAATTTTTGGAAGCTCTTTATGAGACTTGAATCCCTACTTCCTTCTATGAAGGCCTTTCTTCCACCATTATATTGAGTCTCCACATTCTCCCTTTATGCACCTACTTTGAGAGCATAGTGGCCATTCTTAGTTCTATGTGCATTGTCCCAAGACTAGTTGATTGATGCATAACTAGAAATTGCTTGTTTTAAACTATTTGTATCTAGTCACTCTTATGAACTTTGAAGATGTCATGTGCAATTATATTTGCTACTCTATGAGGGACAAGCTGAATACTATTATGCTATATTTTCTTTATGTGAAACAAACAAACGTCTTGCAAAGCATTGTTATTCATGAATCTTTTGTTTGTGCATTTTCATGTTGCATCATAGTTTCTTTGTCTTATTGCTAGAACCTTGTCTTTCATGTTATGATTGAAGTACTATGATCCCAGCTTTGAATGTTTTACAAATACTTTGATCAAGTCTTTGATGGTGCATGTCACCTCAAAAATTATTCTTTCTTTTTATCACTTACCTACTCGAGGACGAGTAGGAGTTAAGCTTGGGGATGTTGATACATTGCAAATGTATCTATAATTTTTTATGTTCCATGCTTGGTTTTATCCACTTTCTTGTGTTTTGTCCACACTTTGGAGTACTTTTCATATGATTTCTTGGACTAACCTATTAACAAGAGCCACAGTGCCAGCTGCCTGTTTTCTGCTGTTTTTGGTTCCAAGAAAGTTAGAAAATGAATATTCTCGGAATTAGACGGGACAAAAGCCAAAGTGCCTATTTTTCCGGAAGTCATCAGATGCCAGAATACGAGACGGAGAGGGGCCACCACACCACTTGGACGCACAACCCAGCCTGGCCTGCACCAGGGGGTGGTGTGGCCGCCTCCGGCACCCCCTCGGCCTCCCCTTCCGACTATAAGATGCCCTCGGGACGAAAACCCTACGTACCCGATCAAAAAACCACGAAAGAGTCTATAGCCGGTGTCATCTCCATCCCTAGATCGGGAGGGATCTGAAGCTCTTCCCGCACCCTGCCGAAGAGGGGAATTCACCCTGGAGGCCTTCTTCATCACCATGCAAGCCTCCGGTGTGATGCGTGAGTAGTTCATCCTTGGACTACGGATCCATGTAGTAGTTAGATGGCTGGTTCTCCTCCTTTCTGCTCTCATGTTTAGATCTTGTGAGCTCCGTTCATGATCAAGATCATCTATTTGTTAGTATGCATGTTGTGTTTGCGGGGATCCGATGGATATTGAGATGTTTTTCAGATTGATTATTGATTCTATCATGTCTTTGTTATTTGTGATCTTGGATGCTTTCCGTTGTTAGTAGCTATCTTGGCCAAGTAGATGCTAGCAACTCCAAGAATTAGTATTTATGATCGATAGTGGGTTCATGCCTCTGGTAATCTGGGAAGTGACAGAAATCTCTAAGGTACTAGATGTGCTGTTGCTACTAGGGAGAAAAAAACAATCCTTCGTTCATAGAACAATCGTATTGTTTACTTTACATGCAATTCGTAAAGCAATAATCTGTTGCTTGCAACTTAATACTGGAGGGGGTTCGGATGATAGCCTGAAGGTGGATTATTAGTCATAGATGCCGTTGGATGGCGGTCTATGTATAATGTTGTAATGCCCAATCAAGTCTTAAAGGAGTCGAGATGATTAGTATATGCTTGTATGCTTTCTCGATGTTTGTTAATTGCCCCGCTGTAATTTGTTCACCCAACATGTTATCTATCTTAAGGAGAGCCACCTCTAGTCAACTATGGATCCCGGTCCTCTTTTCTTTACATACAATCTATACACTATTTACTGCTTTGTGTTTACTTTCTGCAAACTTTTACTTCCTTTGTTTTCAGCAAAACACGGTGAGATTGATAACCTCATCACAAGTTGGGGACAGAGTTCTGTGGTTGTGTTGTGCAGGTCTCCACGTTGCTACTAGCACCGGTAGTGCGCCCTGCCAAGGCTCAGCTAGCAACACCTTTGGGGTGTTTCCTTGCTCCTACTGGTTCGATTAAACCTTGGTTTCATAACTGAGGGAAACTTGCTGCTATGCTCATCATACCTTCCTCTTAGGGTTCCCAACGAGCTCTACATCACATGTCTGCTCTTTTCATGAACCACAGTTAGAGTCATCGCATGTCTGCTCTTTTCATGAACCACAGCTAGAGTCATTGCATCTGTGTTCTTCTCACAAACCATATCATGAACCACACCCAGTGTCATTGCATGTCTGTTCTTCTCATTAACCACACATGGATCCGCCAGTGTCATTGCATGTCTATTCTTTTCATTAACCACAGTTAGAGCATTGCATGTCTGTTCTTTTCACAAACCACATATCACCAGTGTCATTGCATGTGTGTTCTTCGCACATACCACACATGGTTCCACCAGTGTCATTGCATGTGTGTTCTTACCATGAACCACACATGGATCCACCAGTGTCATTGCATGTCTGCTCTTTTCATGAACCATAGTTAGAGTCATTGCATGTTTGTTCTGTTCACAAACCACATATCACCAGTGTCATTGCATGTGTGTTATTCACACAAACCACACATGGATCCACCAGTGTCATTGCATGTGTGTTCTTCCCATGAACCACACATGGATCCACCAGTGTCATTGCACGCGTGTTCTTTTCACAGACCACATATGGATCCACCAGTGTCATTGCATGTGTGTTATTCTCACAAACCACGTAAGGATCCACCAGTGTCATTGCATGTGTGTTCCTCTCATAGACCACACATGGATCCACCGGTGTCATCGCATGTCTGATCTTTCCATGAACCACAGTTAGAGTCATTGCATGTCTTCTTTTCTCATGAACCATAGCTAGAGTCATTGCATGCGTGTTCTTCTCACAAACCATATCATGAACCACACCCAGTGTCATTGCATGTTTGTTCTTCTCATTAACCACACATGGATCCACCAGTGTCATTGCATGTTTGTTCTGTTCACAAACCACATATCACCAGTGTCATTGCATGTGTGTTCTTCACACAAACCACACATGGATCCACCAGTGTCATTGCATGTGTGTTCTTCCCATGAACCACACATGGATCCACTAGTGTCATTGCACGCGTGTTCTTTTCACAGACCACATATGGATCCACCAGTGTCATTGCATGTGTGTTATTCTCACAAACCACGTAAGGATCCACCGGTGTCATTGCATGTGTGTTACTCTCATAGACCACACATGGATCCACCGGTGTCATCGCATGTCTCCTCTTTCCATGAACCACAGTTAGAGTCATCGCATGTCTTCTTTTCTCATGAACCATAGCTAGAGCCATTGCATGCATGTTCTTCTCACAAACCATATCATGAACCACACCCAGTGTCATTGCATGTTTGTTCTTCTCATTAACCACACATGGATCCACCGGTGTCACTAGATGTGTGTTCTTTTCATTAACCACAGTTAGAGTCATTGCATGTCTGTTCTTTTCACAAACCACATATCACTAGTGGCATTGCATGTGTGTTCTTCCCATAGACCACACATGGATCCACCAGTGTCATTGCATGTGTGTCCTTCTCACAAACCACATATGGATCCACTACTGTCATTGCATGCGTGTCTTCCCACAGTCCACACATGGATCCACCGGTGTCATTGCATGTGTGTTCTCATAAACCACGTATGGATCCACTAGTGTCATTGCATGTGTGTTCCTCTCATAGACCACACATGGATCCACCGGTGTCATCGCATGTCTGCTCTTTTCATGAACCACAGTTGGAGTCACTGCATGTGTGTTCCTTTCATGAACCACAGCTAGAGGCATTGCATGTCTGTTCTTCTCCCAAACCATATCATGAGCCACACCCAGTGTCTTCTCATTAACCACACATGGATCCACCAGTGTCATTGCATGTTTGCTCTTTTCATTAACCACAGTTAGAGTTATTGCATGTCAGTTCTTTTCACAAACAGCATATCAGCAGTGTCATTGCATGTGGTTTCTTCTCACAAACCATATCATGAACCACACCCAGTGTCATTGCATGTGTGTTCTTCTCATTAACCACACATGGATACACCAGTTTCATTGCATGTCTGCTCTTTTCATGAACCACCGTTAGAGTCATTGCATGTCTGTTCTTTTTTTCATAAACCACATATGACTAGTGTCATTGCATGTGTTTTCTTCCCATAGCCCACACATGGATCCACTAGTGTCATTGCATGTGTGTCCTTCTCACAAACCACATATGGATCCACTTTTTGTGATTGCATGCGTGCTCTTCCCATAGACCACACATGGATCCACCGGTGTCATTGCATGTGTGTTCTTCTCACAAACCACGTAAGGATCCACCAGTGTCATTGCATGTGTGTTCCTCTCATAGACCACACATGGATCCACCAGTGTCATCGCATGTCTGCTCTTTTCATGAACCATAGTTAGAGTCATTGCATGTGTGTTCCTCTCATAGACCACACATGGATCCACCGGTGGCATCGCATGTCCGCTCTTTTCATGAACCACTGTTGGAGTCATCGCATGTCTGCTCTTTTCATGAACTGCAGCTAGAGTCATTACATGTTTGTTCTTCTCACAACCCATATCATGAATCACACCCAGTGTCATTGCATGTGTGTTCTTTTCATTAACCACACATGGATCCACCACCGTCATTGCATGTCTCCTCTTTTCATTAATCACAGTTAGAGTCATTGCATGTCTGTTCTTTTCGCAAACCACATATCACCAGTTTCATTGCATGTGTGTTCTTCCCACAGACCACAAATGGATCCACCAGTGTCATTCCATGTGTGTTCTTCCCATGAAACACACATGGATCCACCAGTGTCATTGCATGGCTGCTCTTTTCATGAACCATAGTTAGAGTCATTGCATGTGTGTTGTTTTCACAAACCACATATCACGAGTGTCATTGCATGTGTTTTCTTCCCATAGACCACACATGGATCCACCAGTGTCATTGCATGTGTGTTCTTCCCATGAACCACACATGGATCCACCAGTGTCATTGCATGTGTGTTCTTTTCAGAGACCACATATGGATCCACCAGTGTCATTACATGCGTGCTCTTTTCATGAACCCCAGTTAGAGTCATCGCATGTCTGCTCTTCTCATGAACCACAGCTAGAGGCATTGCATGTGTGTTCTTCTCGCCGACCATATCATGAACCACACCCAGTGTCATTGCATGTGTGTTCTTCTCATTAACCACACAAGGATCCACCAGTGTCATTGCATGTCTGCTCTTTTCATTAACCATTGTTAGAGTCATTGCATGTTTGTTCTTTTCACAAACCACATATCACTAGTGTCATTGCATGTGTGTTCTTCCCAGAGACCACACATGGATCCACCAGTGTCATTGCATGTGTGTTATTCCCATGAACCACACATGGATCCACCAGTGTCACTGCATGTTTGCTCTTTTCATGAACCAAAGTTAGAGTCATTGCATGTCTGTTCTTTTCACAAACCACATATCACCAGTGTCATTGCATGTGTGTTCTTCCCACAGACCACACATGGATGCACCAGTGTCATTGCATGTGTGTTCTTCCCATGAACCACACATGGATCCACCAGTGTCATTGCATGCGTGTTCTTTTCATAGACCACATATGGATCCACAGGTGTCATTGCATGTGTGTTATTCTCACAAACCACGTAAGGATCCACCGGTGTCATTGCATGTGTGTTCCTCTCATAGACCACACATGGATCCACCGGTGTCATCGCATGTCTGCTGTTTTCATGAACCACAGTTAGAGTCATCGCATGTCTCCTCTTCTCATGAACCACAGCTAGAGTCATTGCATGCGTGTTATTCTCACAAACCATATCATGAACCACACCCAGTGTCATTGCATGTGTGTTCTTCTCATTAACCACACATGGATCCACTAGTGTCATTGCACGTCTGCTCTTTTCATTAACCACATTTAGAGTCATTGCATGTGTGTTCTTTTCACAAACCACATATCACTAGTGTCATTGCATGTGTGTTCTTCCCAAAGACCACACATGGATCTAGAAGTGTCATTGCATGTGTGTCCTTCTCACAAACCACATATGGATCCACCAGTGTCATTGCATGCGTGTCCTTCTCACAAACCACATATGGATCCACTAGAGTTCATTGGATGTGTGTTCTTCTCATAAACCACGTAAGGATCCACCAATGTTATTGCATGTGTGTTCCTCTCATAGACCACACATGGATCCACCGGTGTCATCGCATGTCTGCTCTTTTCATGAACCACAGCTAGAGTCATTGCATATGTGTTCTTCTCACAAACCATATCATGAACCACACCCAGTGTCATTGCATGTGTGTTCTTCTCATTAACCACACATGGATCCACCAGTGTCATTGCATGTGTGCTCTTTTCATGAACAACAGTTAGAGTCATTGCATGTTTGTTCTTTTCACAAACCACATATCACCAGTGTCATTGCATGTGTGTTCTTCCCACAGACCACACATGGATCCACCAGCGTCATTGCATGTGTGTCCTTCTCACAAACCACATATGGATCCACCAGTGTCATTCCATGCGTGTTCTTCCCACAGACAACACATGGATCCACCGGTGTCACTGCATGTGTGTTGTTCTCACAAACCACGTAAGGATCCACAAGTGTCATTGCATGTGTGTTCCTCTCGTAGACCACACATGGATCTACCGGTGTCATTGCATGTCTACTCTTTTCATGAACCACAGTTAGAGTCATTGCATGTGTGTTCCTCTCATAAACCACACAAGGATCCACCGGTGTCATTGCATGTCTGCTCTTTTCATGAACCACAGTTAGAGTCATGACATGTCTGCTCTTTTCATGAACTACATCTAGAGTCATTGCATGTGTGTTCTTCTCACAAACCATATCATGAACCACACCTAGTGTCATTGCATGTGTGTTCTTCTCATTAACCACACATGGATCCACCAGTGTCATTGCATGTCTGCTCTTTTCATTAACCACAGTTAGAGTCATTGCATGTCTGTTCTTTTCACAAACCGCATATCACCAGTGTCATTGCATGTGTGTTCTTCCCACAAACCACACATGGATCCAATAGTGTCATTGCATGTGTGGTCTTTCCATGAACCACACATGGATCCACCAGTGTCATTGCGTGTCTGCTCTTTTCATGAACCACAGTTAGAGTCATTGCATGTCTGTTCTTTTCACAAACCACATATCACTAGTGTCATTGCATGTGTGTTCTTCCCACAGACCACACATGGAGCCACCAGTGTCATTGAATGTGTGTTCTTCCCATGAACCATACATGGATCCACCAGTGTCATTGCATGTGTTTTCTTTTCATAGACCACATATGGATTCACCAGTGTCATTGCATGTGTGTTATTCTCACAAACCACGTAAGGATCCACCTGTGTCATAGCATGTGTGTTCCTCTCATAGACCACACATGGATCCACCAGTGTCATTGCATGTCTGCTCTATTCATGAAACACAGTTAGAGTCATCGCATGTCAGCTCTTTTCATGAACCACAGCTAGAGTCATTGCATGTCTGTTCTTCTCACAAACCATATCATGAACCACCCCCAGTGTCATTGCATGTGTGTTCTTCTCATTAACCACACATGGATCCACCAGTGTCATTGCATGTCTACTCTTTTCATTAACCACAGTTAGAGTCACTGCATGTCTGTTCTTTTCACAAACCACATATCACCCGTGTCATTGCATGTGTGTTCTTCCCACAGACCACACATGGAGCCACCAGTGTCATTGCATGAGTGTTCTTCCCATGAACCACACATGGATCCACCAGTGTCATTGCATGTGTGTCCTTCTAAAAAACAACATATGGATCCACTAGAGTTCATTGGATGTGTGTTCTTCTCATAAACCAGATGGACCCACTAGAGTTCATTGCATGTGTGTTCTTCACATTAACCACAGTTAGAGCATTGCATGTCTGTTCTTTTCACAAACCACATATCACCAATGTCATTGCATGTGTGTTCTTCGCACAGACCACACATGGATCCACCAGTGTCATTGCATGTGTGTTCTTCCCATGAACCACACATGGATCCACCAGTGTCATTGCATGTCTGCTCTTTTCATGAACCACAGTTAGAGTCATTGCATGTGTGTCCGTCTCACAAACCACATATGGATCCACCAGTGTCATTGCATGCGTGTCCTTCTCACAAACCACATATGGATCCACTAGAGTTCATTGGATGTGTTTTCTTCTCATAAACCACGTAAGGATCCACCAATGTCATTGCATGTGTGTTCCTCTCATAGACCACACATGGATCCACTGGTGTCATCGCATGTCTGCTCTTTTCATGAACCACAGCTAGAGTCATTGCATATGTGTTCTTCTCACAAACCATATCATGAACCACACCCAGTGTCATTGCATGTGTGTTTTTCTCATTAACCACACATGGATCCACCAGTGTCATTGCATGTGTGCTCTTTTCATGAACAACAGTTAGAGTCATTGCATGTTTGTTCTTTTCACAAACCACGTATCACCAGTGTCATTGCATGTGTGTTCTTCCCACAGACCACACATGGATCCACCAGTGTCATTGCATGTGTGTCCTTCTCACAAACCACATATGGATCCACCAGTGTCATTCCATGCGTGTTCTTCCCACAGACAACACATGGATCCACCGGTGTCACTGCATGTGTGTTGTTCTCACAAACCACGTAAGGATCCACCAGTGTCATTGCATGTGTGTTCCTCTCGTAGACCACACATGGATCTACCGGTGTCATCGCATGTCTACTCTTTTCATGAACCACAGTTAGAGTCATTGCATGTGTGTTCCTCTCATAGACCACACAAGGATCCACCGGTGTCATTGCATGTCCGCTCTTTTCATGAACCACAGTTAGAGTCATCACATGTCTGCTCTTTTCATGAACTACATCTAGAGTCATTGCATGTGTGTTCTTCTCACAAACCATATCATGAACCACACCTAGTGTCATTGCATGTGTGTTCTTCTTATTAACCACACATGGATCCACCAGTGTCATTGCATGTCTGCTCTTTTCATTAACCACAGTTAGAGTCATTGCATGTCCGTTCTTTTCACAAACCGCATATCACCAGTGTCATTGCATGTGTGTTCTTCCCACAAACCACACATGGATCCAATAGTGTCATTGCATGTGTGGTCTTTCCATGAACCACACATGGATCCACCAGTGTCATTGCATGTCTGCTCTTTTCATGAACCACAGTTAGAGTCATTGCATGTCTGTTCTTTTCACAAACCACATATCACTAGTGTCATTGCATGTGTGTTCTTCCCACAGACCACACATGGAGCCACCAGTGTCATTGAATGTGTGTTCTTCCCATGAACCATACATGGATCCACCAGTGTCATTGCATGTGTTTTCTTTTCACAAACCACATATGGATTCACAAGTGTCATTGCATGTGTGTTATTCTCACAAACCAAGTAAGGATCCACCTGTGTCATTGCATGTGTGTTCCTCTCATAGACCACACATGGATCCACCAGTGTCATTGCATGTCTGCTCTATTCATGAAACACAGTTAGAGTCATCGCATGTCAGCTCTTTTCATGAACCACAGCTAGAGTCATTGCATGTCTGTTCTTCTCACAAACCATATCATGCACCACCCCCAGTGTCATTGCATGTGTGTTCTTCTCATTAACCACACATGGATCCACCAGTGTCATTGCATGTCTACTCTTTTAATTAACCACAGTTAGAGTCATTGCATGTCTGTTCTTTTCACAAACCACATATCACCCGTGTCATTGCATGTGTGTTCTTCCTACAGACCACACATGGATCCACCAGTGTCATTGCATGTGTGTTCTTCCCATGAACCACACATGGATCCACCAGTGTCATTGCATGTCTGCTCTTTTCATGAACCATAGTTAGAGTCATTGCATGTCTGTTCTTTTCAGAAACCACATATCACCAGTATCATTGCATGCGTGTTCTTCCCACAGACCACACATGGATCCACCTGTGTCATTGCATGTGTGTTCTTACCTTGAACGAAGAACCACGCATGGATCCACCAGTGTCATTGCATGTGTTTTCATTTCACAAACCACATATGGATCCACCAGTGTCATTGCATGTGTGTTATTCTCACAAACCACGTAAGGATCCACCGGTGTCATTGCATGTGTGTTCCTCTCATAGACCACACATGGATCCACTGGTGTCATCGCATGTCTGCTCTTTTCATGAACCACAGTTAGAGACATCGCATGTCTGCTCTTCTCATGAACCACAACAAGAGTCATTGCATGCGTGTTCTTCTCACAAACCATATCGTGAACCACAACCAGTGTCATTGCATGTGTGTTCTTCTCATTAACCACACATGGATCCACCAGTGTTATTGCATGTTAGTTGTTTTCATTAACCACAGTTAGAGTCATTGCATGTCTGTTCTTTTCAAAAACCACATATCACCAGTGTCATTGCATGTGTGTTCTTCCCACAGACAACACATGGATCCACAAGTGTCATTGCATGTGTGTCCTTCTCACAAACAACATATGGATCCACTAGAGTTCATTGGATGTGTGTTCTTCTCATAAACCACATGGACCCACTAGAGTTCATTGCATGTGTGTTCTTCACATTAACCACACATGGATCCACCAGTGTCATTGCATGTCTGCTCTTTTCATTAACCACAGTTAGAGTCATCGCATGTCTGCTCTTTTCATGAACCACATTTAGAGTCATTGCATGTGTGTTCGTTTCACAAACCACATATCACCAGTGTCATGGCATGTGTGTTCCTCCTACAGAGCACACATGGATCCACCAGTGTCATTGCATGTGTGTTCTTCCCATGAACTACAAATGGATCCACCAGTGTCATTGCATGTGTGTTCTTTTCACAGACCACATATGGATCCACCACTGTCATTGCATGTGTGTTATTCTCACAAACCACGTAAGGATCCACCAGTGTCATTGCGTGTGTGTTCCTCTCATAGACCACACATGGATCCACCGGTGTCATTGTATGTCTGCTCTTTTCATGAACCACAGTTAGAGTCATCGCATGTCTGCTCTTCTCATGAACCACAGCTAGAGTAATTGCATGTGTGTTCTTCTCACAAACCATATCATGTACCACACCCAGTGTCATTACATGTGTGTTCTTCTCATTAACCACACATGGATCCACTAGTGTCATTGCATGTGTGTTCTTCTCACAAACCACATATGGATCCACCAGTGTCATTGGATGCATGTTCTTTTCATAAACCGCATATGGATCCTAATTAACCTTAGGAGAGCCCTAACCTTAGTGTTAGACCGAGTCTTCTAGAAGGCACGCCCTAGCACAATTGTTCTGCTTGACGATTGTTACATACCGTTCGATCGGGGCGCTTGGACGATTGGGATGGTTTTCGTGAGATCGATCCGCGAGTAGTCTGTTCTGCGGCATGAATGGCCATGCTTGTCCTAGACAAACTGGCAACACTGGGGGCTCCCCTATTGCGAGTGTCACGACTCACGAGTTGAGCGGGCCATATCCAAGTGTCATGTCCCCATTACTTCTCTTCCTCCCCGTACTTCTCTTCGTTCCCCTCGAAGCCACATTCCCCACTTCACTCCCATCCTGCCGTAGCCACAAGCCGACCCCCTCCCCTCTCGCCATGGGTTCAAGGGGAGACGGCGAGGAAACGCGTCGTGACGACAGGGACGGTGATTTCGATGTGAGTCGTCTCATCTCTATCTCTATCATCCATGGCTAGTTATCTATTTTTTTGAGCCAGATCTACTCTGTTTACTCATGCGTGTATGATGTGTTAGGCCAACCAGACGATGTATGACGCCGACTATCACGGTTTAGCGGATGAAGACAGTCCTCTACTATGTAAACATAGATATGTGCCTGCTAAATTTGTAGCGTTCGAAGGACGAAACGCAGGCAGGAGGTTTCTACAGTGTCAAGGACATCGTGCAATGATGCAAGGCAAAAGTTGCTGTGTTGTCAAATGGGTAGATCCAGAGTGGCCCAAATCGATGCAGAAAACACTGGACAAACTATGGGAAATGATTGTTGATTGAAAGAATCCGCATTCAGCTCACTTCTTGACAGTGTTGAGATGAAGCTATGGGAACCAGTTGACATGACCAAGCATAAGCGAGATCTCATGGGGGTGGAAGACAAGGTTAGCAAAGTCGAGAAGGAGAGGGACGCGGCGTTGGCCCTAAAGGCTAAAGCAGAGGAAGAACTGACTCAAGCAAGGAAGGATCTTCACCAGGCCAAAGTTCTGTAGTTCACAACTACGAGTATTGACGATGCAGAGAAACAATTGAAGCTGTGCAAGGAAGATGCTAAAAGGAAGGAGCAGACGATTCGATCCTTGCTCTCGCAGGAAGATGCTCATAGGGCTAAGATTAGGAACATCAAGGAGATGTGTGATAACTAGTTCTATTTAGCTTAAGCTCCATGCCTTTTTTAAGTTGTAATAGTTGTACTTGTTGACCTAGCGGTCTGAACTATTGGCCCTGGAGTCCTAGGAGTAAAAAAATTGGTCACCCTTTAATCTGTCTTAACCCTGCATTACTTCCTTTTGTCTGACCAATGCCCCTTGGATATTCCGCCCGTCACTTCGTCGTCCTCGTGTACAAATAGGAGGCGCCACAGCGCGTCGCTTCGTCGCCCATCCCCTCGCCCTCTCCAATCTCCATCGCGCCATCGCTTCGTCATCCACCCCCTCGCCCTCTCCAATCTCCACCGCACCGCCATGGAGATGCCCTCGCTGAAGTTCTACGAGGCGGTGATGGTCACGCACTTCGAAATCCTTGCGCCGCCGGCCGCGACGGTGCCCCACGGATGGCACATCAGCTATGCGGGGGTGCCGGTGGCTCTGCTCCTCGTCCCCGACGGAGCCGTGATAGAGAGCGAAATCACGGCGCGCTGCCGCCAGATACCCACGTGGAAGAGGGCGCTTCCCTAGTACGTGGCGGCCAGCCCGTACTGGCCGGTGCTGTTCAAGAAGGAGCAGAAGGCCAATATTGGAAACCGCATCGTTTACGGGCGCGTGGTGCACCGGGATCTCCGCAACCGAGAAGGGCGGGAGAGGTTCTAGTCCGTCCCTGGACGGACCAAGTTCACAGTCATCGCTGCCGCTCGCCGCGAAGAGGTGCTCTGTCTCGCGTACAATGCGGAAATTGTGGAGATTCCGTCCGACGAAGACGAGGAAGCCTGCGGCTCGGAGGACAGCATCAGCGGAAGCTAAATTGTTGACTAGTGGTTGAATTAATGTAGGATGTGAAATCGCACCTTTGTTTAGAAGAATTTGTGGTTGAATTAATGAAAGGCCTCGATTTAGATCTCTGTCTCGATTAATTTGTGGAAGAATTTGTGATTTAGATCAATTTCTGCCTCGATTTAGATCTCTGTCCCGGATTGGGAACGTGACCGTGGACCAAAGACCCCTTTTCTACTAGTGTATTCTGACATTGGTGGTTTGTTTAAACGTAATCTACGTGGATTTGGACGCATGCAAATGACACAACCACAATTTATAAAGTGGAAGCACGTACACCCGGTTACTGGAGATCCGGGAGCTTCGCCAGATGTAGGGGATGCAGGAGCAGAGAGGCGGTGAGATAGACATGCTCAAGATTAGGCCAGAAAGTGGTACCGATTTCCTCCTCATCTGGGCATTATCGGTGAGAACATTGTTGTTTATGTTGCTACGTCGTTGTGCAGCATCTGAAATAAGTTGCTGTTTCGTGGAGTGTGGCAGCTTAAATAATTTATTTCTATGCCACTTATATTCCGTCGTATTTGGAGACCTCCTGCCCCTCAGCAATCGTGGAACTGGTGGATCCTTGTTTTCAGATAGCAGTGGCATAATCACAATTTCGGATTCAACTACTGACTCGCACATTTCCAAACCCTAAGTCGCGGTACATTTTACTCAGAGAATGTGGGTAGATTGTTTCTCCCAGCAACGTACCACACACAGAGCTCCAAAATTTAACAGAATTACATATAGGTTCAAGTTCAACACATTACTATGCATCTTCATTGCCAGCAGCCTTCTTCTGCAGCCTGGGTGCCAAGCCTTCACGTCCACTGGCTTCTTCATTTCCTGCCTTCTTCCTCTTTCTCGGTACCAATTTTCTTAGCTTCACGTACTCTGCATCGCCGGGACAATGGGCACCAAAATCGTGTCCAACATCATCTTTCCACTCGTTTTTAATTTCTTCGGGCAGCAAAATGACTGACATGGTAGTCATGTTTCTAACCTTGCGGCGCTTCCTGTGAAAGAAACAAGACTGTTGCATAACTGCCCAATATCTACAAAGTAAATAAAACAAAATTTACAATTCAGCACAAACATGCGAACCCCAAGCGACCTTTGCTTACCAGGAGCTAATTGGGTTTGAGCAACCACCTTGTCCAAGAATAGAAGGGCGACTCCCAGTTGCAGCAGCTTCCACATCCAGTACATGACATTTCAGGTCAAACATGGCAGCCGAAGCATACCTTTTCATCAACCCAATTAGCTGACTGTCACACGTTATAGGAACCATGATGCCACGTTCATCCATGAAGCTGAACTTTGCAGTCTGCTTCGGCCATAATTCAACATGATTACGTAGAGCAGCAACCATACCAGATATAGTGCAGATATGCACAGGCGCTTATTCCATCGTGAAACAATGGTGTGCATACCTCTTGCCCTTAGAGTCGTACCTGTAGAGGACTACCGTAACCAGGTAAGGGGGGTCTGTGCAGATCCCACTTGACAGAAAACTATGGACAAAATATGTTTGTCAGTGTTGGGATAACAAACAATTTGAGGTTCAGTAGCCAGCTAGCAGTTATAATTAGTGCGAATAGCAAAGAGAAGGGTAGCTCACCTGCTTGTAGCCAGAACTTCTTCTTCCTTGATAGTAGGATCTGCCATCCTTCGAACTACTCGGCTTGTCGACGGCGGAGGCGGGTAAGAGCCTCGCAACGGAGGCTACGACATGCGCCATTGGAGCTCGGTATCAGCGTCTGGGCACAGCAACTTGGCCTCGGAAGTCAAATGTCCAAAGGGATAGTCCTGCCTGGAGGGTGGATTCCGACGCCACCGGTGCTAGGGAAAGCTGGGAGTGGATTTGTGAATTTGGTCAACGCACCATGCTCCTTTAGTATCTCGTTTCACCTACGTGGTTGCCGCGTTGGCGCTCGTGTCACGGAAATATTACTGACATGAGGGTCCCGACCGTCTACTTCACGGGGCAGTTTCACGGCATGTTTGGATTTGGTAGGGGTGAGATGAGTTTGCATAAAAATGGCCCCTCTCAGTAGTTGGCAGGCCAACTTTTCGAAACACGGTAATTTCAGGCAACTTAGGTACCGCCATGCGCTGGTCTGCCAACTTTGGTACCGCAGACGAACAAGCCCCAGACACGGGCTACGTCAGCCGACTCAGCCCGTGTCACCTTGGTCGCCCCTGCCCTGATGGTCCTTCCCTCTTCTTTGCTTTGCTCATGCTACAGCTAGCTAAAGGCACCTTTTGACCAGCAGGAGATTCCTTCCTTCTCTTGGAAGCCAAGTGGTAGTCAGGATTAGCGCATGGCTAACCCGGCTACAAGGGTACCTGCGTAATAGACAAAAAAACATTGCCAGCATAAAATTTATGCCGGCCGGACTAAGGCTAGGGAGATGTTCCACGGGCCGGGTTACTCCATAGGTCGGCCTGCCTTGAGGTGACCCGGCCAGCACTTGGTTTGACTGTGCTGTACCTCGGCTAACTCGGCCTTTATACCCCGGCGTGACCCTACCCGGGGTATCTCCCCAACATTAGTCCCCGAAGCTGGTGCGGTCTTAGTAACTTTAGTTGTTAAGGCCACAGCAGGTTCCCATATCCGGATCTTTGCCTCTTTGGCTGAGTTACTGCGTAATCCGGAGTTTTTTCTCCTGCGCTCCCTTGGCTCATTCTGAATTATTACTCGCTGGCCGGGTCTTTTGCTTGATTATCCGGGTTACCTTTCCTTCTCTCGTACGCTTCCCCACGTCCTACGTGGAGGGTAATCATCATTTTGCCTCATTTTAAGGGCCACGCGCATTTACTGCGCCAGTTACTATTGCAATGTCAGGATTAACTGTTGCGCACGTCCCTTCACTGCGGCGCCTCGTTAACTATAACACCATGTCGTGGCATGGGAGCTTTTCGTCCCTGTAGCCCTTGTTGTGGATGCGCTCTGATTGGCTGATTTGTTTGCGTACACGCCTGCTGCGTGTGGCAGGGCAACTGCAAAGGATCCCACTACGCACCCTCTTGCGCGGTTAAGTAGGGGGCTGGGGGAAATCTTGGGGAAGTTCCCCACATACCGCGCGCTCCCCTGCCTCCTTTCTCCTTCACTGCAACTCCACCGCCACCGCTGTTTCTTCACCATAGCTGCACCGCCGCGATCGTGCCCTACAGCTCCTCGCACCTGCGGCGTCGTTTCCGTTCAAGGTCTTCACCACGGGGCCATGCGCTTCCAGGTCCCTGCCTCTGGTTACTTTTACTTGGATTTTCTTCTCGAGGACCTCGACCTCACCATGACTGAGGAAGAGGTCACCGTGGTGGCGCAGCAAGAGGAGGAGGAGGAGACCCGCGAGCACGGGGCATGGGATGGCGTGTACGTCTGCAAAGAAGATCTAAATTGGCTCTACGCCATGCGCCGCATCCCCACAGGCGTCGCCTACTGCCTCATCCCCAATCCGGGAGAGTATGTTGTTTTCCTCTCCCACTTTCAGCACGGCTTCGGCCTTCCCGTCTCTGATTTCTTCTTTGATTTCATCTCTACATACCAACTTCAACCGCATCATCTCCCTGCCAATGCCATCACTTCTCTATCCTCTTTCGCCTCCGGCATAGAGGGATATATCGGCCTCTGGCCGTCTAAGGAGCTTTGGATCAAGTTCTTCGGTCTCCGGAAGAACGTCGTTCCTGATCTGGAGCTTACTCCAAAAGAGAAGCATCTGACCTAATGTGGTGGAGCCTCCATATCTCCCCGCAAGAACTCCGTATTTCCCCGGGTCACCGGGCTCGAGTCTTGCAAAGGCTGGGCCCGGACTTTCTTCTATGTCTGGAATACAACTACCGAGGACTTGATCCGGCTCCCCCTTCAAGCTTGGAGCCCCGGATACCTCTCTTTGGGAGAGCATCCCCAAGCGATCCACTGCCTTGGTGAACCAGGTTGAGCACCGGATCAAGGAACTACTCAAGGAGAAGCTGCGGGGGGAAGATATTATGATCACATTTGTTTGCAGCCGAGGCTCCCCCTGCAGAAACATGCTCACAAGATATGCTACTTGAGCAGCTCCCTCGACCCCCACCGGACTTCCTCCTTCGAGCTCGATGCCTCGGCTGTTTACCGCCGGGTTAAGGCCATTTTCAGCATGGAGAAGGAGTTCTTTCGAAGATTGGGAATGGGGGATCGAGCCCTACACCCGGGACAACCCTCCTCCAACGGTAAACTTCTCTCTTACTGTTTTTCCAGATCTTCTTTGTATGTCGGGTTATTTTATTCACTTAGCCACTGCTGTCTTGTTCTCAGTGATTCCTCCAGCAGCCAATTGAGGATGGCCAAGAGCCGGCGAGCAAGTGGGTGCCAGACCGCGCCGTGGCAGATGAGGTGGAACCTGATACGTAGACCTTCCTACCCACTCCGGACACCGTCAAGCGTACCTCTGGTATGGCCTCTTCTTTAAGAGATTGGCTGAATGACGATGACTCAGATGTTGAGGTTCTTGAGGTACTTGACCCTGTGCCCCTCTCTTACGTATTTCCGCTTATGTCCGGATCTTCAGCTAACCCGGCCGGTCAGGTCCATGAGGTTCCCCCCTTGCCACGAGTGGTCCGGTCCGTGCTCCATCCCATAAGCGCGCGGCGACCTTCGGAGGCGCCACTGCCCAAGAAGAGGCAGAAGAAGTCCGAGGTGAAAGCCTTGGCCAAGCCAGCGGCCAAGAGCACGGTCCGGAGGGGACCCAAGCCTCGGGCACCTCCAATCTCGGACGAGTAAGTTTTTCTGTGCTCTTGGTTAGGTTCTTCGATTTCTACCTTTGTCTTTGCCTCTTATTGTCTCTTTTTCTCTTTTTGAGTTGGTGCTTTTCTGTTTTCTAGAGCTCCTAGGGTCATTCCCCAGAGTGGCTCCGGCATAGCATCTCTCATCCGGAGCAGCCAATCTCCCCCCTCACGACAACGACACTCGCCCGCTCAGCCCTATTCAAGAGGGCTCCGCGGCTGCGGCCGATCAGAGCCCACCTCACCATGAGGAGGGTAATGTCTGCGCGGGAGGTAGTGGGACGGCTCAGGATACGACCATGCCGGATCTTCCTAGGTCCTCTTTGGTGCCAGTGCCCAGTATTGAGGTGCCAGTTTCATTGACACCGCCCCAAACAAGTTCTTCTTTAGCTCCAGCATCAGCACCAGCACTAGCACCAGGAACACCAGCATCAGCAATACCAACAGCACCAGCAGAAGTAGCACCACTAGCACCAGCACCAGCAACACCAGCATCAGCAGTACCAACAGCACCAGTACCAGCATAAGTAGCAACATTACCAACAGCATCAGCATCGGCAGCAACAACCTCCACTAAGCCTCCAAAGAAGAAAGCTCCGTCAACTCCCTCCGGATCAACTATGTCGATTGCAGATATTTTCCAGCCAGCTTCCAAGGCTTCATCCGGATCAGCGGCCTCTGATCTTCCACCGCGTCCTCCATCATCCAGCAAGCTCAAGAAGGTTGTCGGACATCCAAGGGTATCACCTTCAGGCCTCCTGCTGGCGGATCAGAGGGTAGTGGGCAGCTAGTCCTGCATACCAGCTCTACTGCAGCTCAATCTGCAAGGCAAGAAGCCCACGTCAAAGGCTTGGTGGCAAATTACTCTCCCAGCGGCGAAAGTTACAGTCCACTACACCTAGAGTACATGAATAACTGCAACAATGCTGAATTCATCGATCCAAAGGATGATCTGCCGGAGAAATTCGGCCCAACAGAGTTCTGCGCCCAGATGAACTCCACCACCAAGGTAATCCTTTTCTTCTGCTGCGGTACTTTATATTTATGAGCACTTATAGATATATCCCCTAGTCCCCGAGCCTCCGAGGGAGTAACTTGTTACTCAGTTGGATGCTCCTAGAGAACTCATTTTTCATCTTAGCAATTTCAAATAGTGATAGCTGGGTTAAGTTCCACTTGGCCTAGATCTTGAATACTTCGAATATCCACACACATAGAGTCGGGTTAAGTTCTACTTGGCCCGGATCTTGTAGACTTCGAATATCCACACACCTAGAGCCGGGTTAAGTTCCACTTGGCCCGGATCTTGTAGACTTCGAATATCCACACACCTAGAGCCGGGTTAAGTTCCACTTGGCCCGAATCTTATAGACTTTGAATATCCACACACCTAGATCCGGGTTAAGTTCCACTCGGCCTGGATCTTGTAGACTTCGAATTATTCTCCGTTTCCCTTTGAACTAATCGCTAATCGCTGAACTGCTAAGTTCTAACGTCTGCTGGACTCCTATAAAGACGTTTGCGCCCGTTATGGCAAGCTCCTAGAGGATCACAAGAAGAAGCGTAATTTTCTTTACCCAAGACTTGTTGTTTTCCATCTCCATTCCTTCGAGTTATCCATGAGCCGAATTAACTTGTTACTCCACTTATGCAGTTGAGGTTGAGGCTAAGAATATCATCATGCGGAAAAATCTTGAGGAAATCCGAGGTATGTTATCTTTCACTTCATCTTTGTGCGTTTCTTTCCTTGACTCGGTAGATATTTATAATTCGGCTCCGCCAGATTAACTTATTACTGCAGTTGCCCTTGAAGATAGTGTTCCTATTCCTGATATGATAACCCATTTTCTTGAACAAGTAGGCAAGCATCAAGCTGAACTAAAGAAGAAGGACTACGAGATAGCTCGGCTACGCCTCTAGGACTCGGAGATCACTCAGCTGAATGCCGAAATCCAGAGGCTCAAGGACCTCCACAAAACAGAGCTGGAGAAGGCTAACCAGGAGTTTGCTAAGGAAAAAGAGCGTCTAACCACGCAAATTTCCAAGGATCAGAATTTACTGTAAGAAACCGACGTCAAACTTATGTCGGTGACCTTAGAATACGAGAAACTCCAGGCCCATAGCGCCAATGTCCATGCCGAGCTTCAGCGTCTCCTCTTCCAGATTTCTCGTAAGTTCCTTTCCCTTGTTCAATTCTCTTTTCTCTAGATTAATGCTTTTGCTCATTGCTTCCTATGTTTTGTTCTCAGGCAAGTTTCTAGAAGGTGATACTCTTGCTGGTGCTGCTGTAGCCCATTCCCACGAGCAACGTGGTATTCCCACGGGTCTTGCTTCCGGGTCAGTCCCTTACACGACGGAGGATCTGCTTGTGAGCCTCGTTGCTCGCATGGAGCTGGTAAGGAACTATGGCGCAGATATCATGCCGGTCGCAATGCGGATGCTGAACTCCCTCTAGCCCATTGAACCCACTCCAAAGGGAAATGCCGCTCTTATTGCCAAACTAATGGAGTGCGAGATGCAACTGCATCTGTGGCATGAGTCGGCTGAGCGAGTCGGGGCTAACACTACGCTGCAGTTCGTCCTCTCGTGGTACGAAGGAATAGACTGGAGCTGCTGACCCGCCTGTGCACCGGATCCAAGTGGACCGAAGATCCGGCGTGGGTTGCGCGTTGCAACGCCAGTGCTAACAAGCTTATCTAGTATTCCTTCTTCCACGCTTGGAATGAAGGGCTGAGATACCTCGACGTGTTTGATGACGAAGCTTCTTTTGAAGGTTAAGAGGGTGAGGGGAGTGAGGGCGAGGCCTCCGAACTCGACGATGAGGCTGAAGACCCGGAGGATGGAGAGGCCAACCCTAAAGATGAGGCTGAGGCTAGCGCCCCACCCACAAATTCTGAAGTACCTCCTCCTTCGGCCGATGATTCGGCTTCTGCCCCTACTCCTTGAGCATAAAACACTTAACCATATTTGTCAGATCTCTGGTATGCCGGATGAAGTTGTATTAAGTACCTCGATTCAGTTTTGCTACAATCTGTTCTATTTGCAACTAAGTTTTTTAATGTCGGATTATCGTGGGCGAAGTCCTCGAGTTTCCTTTTCTTGTTCTCCCAATTTTTGACTCGGCTCGCGTCTACCTTGATTTGGATTTTCGACTTATGAGTCCGAGGTTCAAAAAAACGAATTAACAATACTTGAAACCTTGAGATCAGCTTAAAATAATCTGGCAAGAAATGAAGTAAACACAGGGTTATTTCGAATAACAAATGTCGGCGCGCTCAAGTTCTTTACCTTAGTTGTTTTTTGTGTGCTTTGCAATTCCAAACTTGTTCTCTTGCTTGCCATGAAGCCATTTTTGTTGGACAGCAGCAAAGTCGAAGAGTTGGGTTTTTGGTGCTCACACATTACTAATCCGGCTAAGGTACAAGTAGTGTAAGCCAGCCGACATATAAAGAATGTAAAACAAGAAAGACTATTATTATGGTAGTCCCCGAGTTTCTGCCGGGGTGCCGAAATTTCATTGATAAGCTCGTTGCCGACATACATACTGACGTACGAGTGACTCGGATACATTCACCTCTTTGCTAGGTGTAAAAGGGACGAAGTAGTGCTACATTCCATGGTCGCTTAGATTCTTCTCCGAACCTGTCTGCCTTGTTCTTCTCCTGTGGTTGTGCATCAATAAGATAGTAGGAATCATTGTGCAAAGCTTTGCTTACAATGAAAGGTCCTTCCCATGGAGGGGATAACTTATGCATGCCAGCAGTGCACTGTATCAACCGGAGTACCAGATCACCTTCCTGGAAAACTCGGGGGTTTACTTTCCGGCTATGATAGCGTCGGAGGTTTTGCTGATATATGGCGGATCTGGACAAGGCTAGTTCTCTCGCTTCTACCTGCAGATCAACATCATTCTTCCGGGCTTCGCACACTTCAGCTTCTGTGTATTGGGTGACCCTTGGCGAATCATTCTCTATGCCGGCCGGTAATACGGCTTCTGCCCCATATACCCAAAAAAATGGCGTATAGCCTGTTGATCGATTTGGAGTTGTTCTTAAGCTCCACAATACTGCTGGTAGTTCTTCTATCCAGCATCCCGCTGATCTTTGCAGTGGCTCTATGAGCCGGGGTTTTTATCCCGGACAGAACCAGTCTATTGGATCTTTCCACTTGCCCGTTCGATGCGGGGTGGGCTACTGAGGTAACATCTAGCCGGATCTTCTTTTCTCGGCAGAATCTTGCGAATGCTCCTTCGGTGAAGTTAGTGCCATTGTCGGTTATGATACTATGGGGGTGGCCATATCTCAGGATTATATCCTTGAGGAATTTTACCGCTATTGCCCCATCACATTTCCTGATTGGTTTCACTTCAATCCATTTAGTAAATTTGTCCACCATCACTAGGATATGGGGCATTCCTCCTTTAGCCGGCTTAAATGGTCCTACCATATCTAGGCACCACACAGCGAATGGCCAAGTGATGGGAATAGTTTTGAGCTCCGACATTGGCAGGTGGGTTTTGGTGGCATATCTTTGGCATCCATTGCATTTCCTCACCAAATCCTCTGCTTGATCCAAAGCACTTGGCCAATAAAATCCATGCCTGAAAGCTTTTGCCACTAAGGCCCTTGAGGATGCATGGTGACCACACTCTCCTTGGTGGATATCTCGGAGTATGTCAAGTCCTTCCTCTAGGTCAACACACCGCTACAACACTATTATCACACTTCTTTTGAATAGTTCGGCGTTGATAATAGATAGGCTTTTGCTTTCCTCTGGATCTGCCTTGAGATTACCTCATTATCCGGCAAGACTCCTCCTTTCAGGAAATCAAATATTGGCTTGGCCCAAGGTGGTATGGCTCGGACGGGAAATGGTTCCTCGTCAATTTCCATCGCATCTACTGATATAACTCCTATCGGGTCTGGCTGAATAGTCCCAAGGGTTTGCTGAGGCAGTCCCCGGGTTTGCCGAAGAAGTCCCTGGGTTTGCTGAGGTGCCTCCCCAATCAACTTCCATTGGCGTAGTTTCTGACCCGGAGAGAGCCGGGATACAGATAGACTCGGATTCCAGAGATGGGATAATAGATGGTTTTCTTAAGTGCTCCAAAGAAACATTTGGTGGGATTGGTTATCGGGATGAGCCCAACTTGGACAATGTGTCGGCCGCCTTGTTTTCAATCCGAGGTACATGGTGAAATTCACACCCCTCGAAGAATCCGCTTATCTTTTGCACATGAAATTTGTACAGGGCCATGTTTGCATCCAAAGCGTCCCAGTTGCCAGATACTTGCTGCACCACCAAATTCGAGTCACCAAAGCACCGTATCCGACGTATTCCTACTTCCTTTGCCACTTTAAGGCCATGCACTAGTGCTTCATATTCTGCGACATTATTTGAGGCGCTGAAGTGGATCTAGAGGATATACTTTAGTTGATCTTTCTTGGGCGAGGTAAGTACCACTCCGGCGCCCAGCCCTTCTTTCAGTTTCGATCCGTCAAAGTGCATTCGTGAGTAAATTGAGTCCGGCAGAGGTGGTTCGTATTGCATCTCGGCCCAATCCACACAGAAATCCGCCACGGCCTTCGACTTGATCACATCTCTTCAGTCAAACTATGGTGCTTATGGGGCTAGCTCAATTGCCCATTTTGCTATTCGACCACTGGCATCTTTGTTACTCATAATCTATGATATGGGTGCCTCACATATCACCTTGATGGGGTGTTCCTCAAAGTAGTGTTTGAGTTTCTTGGCCGTCATATACACGCCATACACCATCTTTTGATAGTGAGGGTAATTCTGTTTTGAAGCTAACAATACCTCGCTCAAATAATACACTGGCCATTGCACCGATTTTCCTTCTTCTTCACGCTCCACTATGATTACTGCACTTATGACTCGGTTGGTCGCGGCTATATAGGGCAACATTGGCTCCTTGGGTAGTGGTGCGGCTAGGATTGGTGTTGTGGACAACATCTTTTTTAATTCTTGAAATGCGCTATCCGCTTGTGGCGTCCATGTGAATTTATCTGCCTTTTCATTAGCTGATAGAGGGGCAATGCCTTCTCTCCCAGCCGACATATGAACCGACTTAATGATGCCAGGCAACCAGTAAACTTTTGCACATCGTTAAGGCACTTGGGCAGTTCCATTTTCTCTATGGCCCGGATTTTCGTCGAGTTAGCTTCAATACCTCGGCTGGACACTAGAAAACCGAGTAACTTCCCTGTAGGGTACTCCAAAGGTGCATTTTCCGGGTTAAGTTTCATCCAGAAACGTCTCAAGTTCCCGAATGTCTGCCGGATGTCCTCAAGGACGTATTGCTTTCCTTAGTTTTGATGACCACATCATCCACATATACTTGCACATTTCGACCTATTTTGTCATGTAAACATTTCTGCATGCATCTATGGTATGTTGCTCCGGTATTACGTAACCCAAACGGCATAGTGCGATAGCAATAAGCCTCGTACGGGGTAATAAACATAGTCTTTATTTGATCATCCGGGTTCAAGGGTATCTGGTGAAAACAAGAATATGCATCTATGAATGACAATAACTCACACCCCGTAGTTGAATCTATGACCTGGTCTATCCTTGGTAGTGGGAATGGGTCTTTAGGACACGCCTTATTCAGGTTCGTGTAATCAATGCACATGCGCCATACTACGGCCATGTTCGGGTCATCTTTCTTCATTTCTACCAGCACCGGATTAGAGAGCCAATCCGGATAGAGTACTTCGATGATAAATCCGGCTGCAAGGAACCTAGCTATCTCATCCCCAATGACCTTTCTTCTGCCCTCGGCGAAACATCGGAGAGGTTGTTTCACAGGCTTTGCACCGGGTTTCACATTCAAAGAGTGCTCGGCCAACTCCCTCGGCACATCTTGCAGATCCTGTGTGGACCAAGCAAATATATCCTGATTCTCATGGAGGAAGTTGACGAGCTCGCTTTCCTATTTGCTGCTTAACCCGGCGCCAATGGTTACGTTGCGCTCTGGGAACGGATCGTCCATTGGTAATTTCTTGGTATCCTTCGTCGCTTGAAATGACACACTTCCATGTGGATTGGTCAGGGCCGGCATATGTTGCTGCACGGACTAAGCCAATGCCGCCACATCCATGATTCTCCTTTTCTCCTGAGCTATCACGAGTGATTCGGCCAAGTTAGATCCGGCAGAGCCGCACTCGATCGAACACCGGAAGTCCCTTGAGATGGTTATCAGTCCCCCTGGTCCAGGCAATTTCATCTTTAGGTAGCTGATGTGAGTACTTGCCATGAACTTGTTCAGCGTGGGCCTGCCGAGTAGCGCGTGATAGCCGCTCTCCAGATTCACCACTTCGAACTCCAAATTTTCAGTCCGACAGTTATCCCTTGTTTCGAACAACACATCAACCCGGACCTTACCAATTGGCTCACAGGAAATACCTGGCACAATGCCATGAAAGGTGGTCCTTGTGGTTTGCAGCATATTCTCCGTCATCCCCAACTTGTGCATGGTATCCTTGTACATGATGTTTATGCTACTGCCATTGTCAATCAGTACCTTGGAGAATCTCACATTAAGATTCAGCCCGATGAACGTCGGATCTAGGACTAGTGCGTAAGTCCCCGGGCTCGGCATAAGCTTTGGGTGGTCTCTTATACTCCACGTAATTTCTTGATCCAACCAAGGCATGTACCTTACTACCGCCGGCATTACCGTGTTTACCTCCATATGCCAGCGCTGTAAGCTTTTCCGGTCAGTTTCTTCTGTGGTAAATACGCAGTAGCTTTAATGATGCTCCCTTTATTCATTTCTCCCCTCATTTCCAAGATATCCTTGATCTTGCTGCTATTGGTTATTCTCCTGATGCACAACATCCCTCCTTTCTTGGTTTTCATACCTTGGCGGTGGCGGAGGCAGCATGAGTTGCTGTTGGTTCCCTCTAGTGAGTAATGGCTACCGAGGTGCTTCGTTCCGAGGTGTTTCATTCCGAGGTGCTTGAGCATTCCCCGAACTACCTTGCTCCAACTTCCTCATCCACTCACACTGCCGGGTCGTATGATTCGCCGGGCTATTCGGACTTGCTTTATGAAACTTACAAGGTTGATCCAGCATAGACTCGAATCTATACCTCAGTCGATCCTTTCGCTCCTGCCACTGTTTTTTCTGCTCTGGGTCCAAGGCTTCCTCCCTTCACTCTTCTGTTGCCAGTTTTTCCCTCCAGTCTTCTGGCGCTGGCTGGCGCCGGCATTAGGCTGATCCCAGTCCACAGCTGCCACTTGCTACGAGCTGTACCAGTAATCCGGATGTTCATCCTGTATCTTGCCCCGGAAATCATTTCTCCTCGATGACCCGGAGCCATCTCGGTTGTAATACTCCTCGTTTGCCTCACTTGACATTATCCGGGGTTGAGTTGGGTCACCCAAAGCATATGAATCTGCGATCCGGATCGTCTTAGCCAAAGTGGTTGGCATATCTCACTGCAGTCTTTGCCACAACATACTTCCATATCTAGAGCCTTGGGCGAACCACGCAATTTCTTGTGATTCAGTTACCCCCCTCGCATGAGTTTCGCACATTACACCACCGAGTCAGGAAATCTCGGTTTGGCTCATTCGGTCTCTGCCGACATTACGCTAGAGTCTGTGGCCTGTTGGGCCTCTTATAAGTGCTTGAGAAGTTGCTAACAAATAACTCCTGAAAGTCCAGCCAGCAGTTAACACTCCCTGGTGGCAAGTTGTTCAGCCATACTCTTGCTGGTCCCTCTAACATTTGAGGCACATACGTCACTACGCATCTCAAATTTCTAGTTGCAATCTTGACCGCCGTTCCGTAATCAATAAGCGAATCCTCTAGCCTCGTGCTACCATCATATGTCTTTGTTCCCCTGGCCAATTGAAATTTCGGCACTGGTGGATCCCTCATGATCCGGGGCCCAAAGCATGCCGGACCAGGTGGACCCTGTACCTCGATCAGCTCTGACCTATAAATCCTGTCCAGCTTCAGCCTTGCATCATCCGGCTGCAAGTTTATGCTTCCGAGCCTTGATCCATTTATATGATGCTCTGGTCTGGGGTATCCATCGTTAACCATCGCTGAATAACCATCATTGTACCTCTCTCGATCCGGGCAAGCATTTTGTTGTGGTGCCGCTTGACCTGTACTTCTCTCATGCCGAGGTGCATTTTCCCCTGCTCTCGCCGGATCATGATGTCCGGCATTGCCACTGGTAGCATCCCGTTGACCAGCATTGCCTTGGTAGCGGTTACCTCGGCTAGCCTCACCTCGGCTGGTACTGTGCCGATCTTCATTAACTTGCACTGCTTTGCCTTTTCCAGCTCTCACCGGGTCATAGGGGACCATTTGTTTGTCTCTTCTCCCGAAGTTTACCTCTTCTCTCCTAGGGTTATGACCCAGAGATGATGCGGCGGCGCCGGACTTGGACGGGTTATTTCTTGCCGAATGAACCACGTGTGATGCTCCTGGTGGCGCCGGGTTTGCCTTGTTCATTTCCTCGTTTTGCTGGCAAGAGACCCTCAGCAAATAGTTTACCCTTTCCTGTTGCCTTTCCCGGGCCTCTCCGGTTAGACCTTCTAACTTGGACGCAACCGCGTTTGCTGCCCTGAGGTTCTTTGCCGGGGTACTGTACCTCTCCAGCCCTCCTGTTACTATTGTAGTTGTTTGACCCGGCCTAGGCTCGTATTCCTTGTCAATCTCAGTAATCAGGTTTCTATCTTGGATTCTTGCTCCATCTAAACGGTTTGCCTTTGCATATTCCCTCTGAGTAATGTTCAAGGACTGCTGTAAATCGGCTACTTTCTTTGCGCCAGCTAGCATTTTCTGCCTAGTTTGCTCCAGCTCAGCATGCGCTTGAGCCGTATCTACCACTGGAGCTATTGGCGTTGCTAGGCTATCTATTGCTTGCTGGAGGACATTCTCTAGCCTTTCTAGTGGAGGGAACCTAGATCTTGCCTGTTTTGGGGTGACTTCTGGCTCTGGCGCTGGGTCCTTGCTTGCTCCCGCATCTGGTGCGGCCATCATGACCTCAACGCTGCTAGCGGGGCGAGCGATACTCACTCCGCGAGCCGCGCTAAGAGGTGGTTTGCCTCCCTCGACGATCTGCCGCGGATGAACATAGGACTCATCCATGCCGACGTTGATCTTGTGTGCGCCAAGTTTGATGAAGACGCCGGTGCGCGGTGGGGACACCTGCCGAGGCTCCTTGTGTTGTCGCTGACGTAGTCCAGCGCTCCGAAGCACTGAACCAGGCCTGAGATGACGCGCTCGCCGGTGTTGGAGATGCTTCCCGTCCGGATTTTCACCCTTGCTAGCACCGCTAGCTCCATGGTGGGTGCCAGCTGTCGTGGTGGTGGCACGACAGATGCCATGGATAGGCTAAAGATGGGGCCAATGAGTGCTAGGGGAATCCAGGGAGGGAAAACATGGTGATTCCACACTCAGATGTTCTTGTATTTCCTCTATCAATGGTGATTACAAGTGCTCTTCAAGATCTTGGTGAGAAGGAGACTATGTCTCTTACTCCCCACTTCCTAGCTCTAGAGTTCTATCTTAGACAGAGAAAATGATCGATCCCTCTCTATGGAGGCCCCGATGCTCCTTATATAGGGGAGCCTGGGTTACAACACTAGGGCACACGTGGCAGCATATTCCCCGAATATGCCCCTTGAGTAAAGCTAGATGCTTCTTTATTCTCTTTAACGGCCCGTCCGGACTTTGAACATAACCCGCTGCGTAATCCTTGCCTTTAAGCACCACCAGACACGGGCTACGTCTATCGACACAGCCCACGTCACATTGGTCGCCCTGCCCCGCTGGTCCTTCCCTCTGCTTTTCTTTGCTCACGCTACAGCTAGCTAAAGGCACCTTTTGACTAGCAGGAGATTCCTTCCTTCTCTTGGAAGCCAAGTGGTAGTCCGGATTAGCACATGGCTAACCCGGCTACGAGGGTACCTGCGTAATAGACAGACAAACATTGCGGACATATAATTTATGATGGCTAGACTAAGGCTAGGGAGATGTTCCATGGGCCGGGTTACTCCATAGGTCGGCCTGCCTTGAGGTGACCCGGCCAACACTTGCTTTGACAGTGCCATACCTTGGCTAACTCGGCCTTTATACCCCGGCGTGACCCTACCTGGGGGTATCTCCCCAACATCTTGGTTGTTCACTATAGCTGCGGTGCCTTGGAGCTAGACTTCGGCTTCTGCCACCACCTCCTCCACCACGACGCCCTCCCTGGCCTCCTTGAGAGCCGTTGTGATGGTTGCGTGGTGGAGAGGGTGGATTAGATTGTTTCCGGCTGATCGCCGGCCTCCATCTGGAGCATCATTATTTCGGTTCCAGGGGGTCTTCATTGTGACGAGCCCTCTGCCATCTTGACTCGGCATGGTGTTCGTCGTTCCTTCGTCCATCACTCCCACCGCGATGGGGTTTAGCCGGATGGCTTCTGTGTCTAGGAGGTGGCATTATTTGACAGTCCTCCTCCTGACGTTTCTCTTTGTCTTCTTCCCTGTGATTGTTCGATTCTCGCCGAGGAGGATTTCTCAGATACAACACAACAATTGCCTCTTGCTCTATGGCTGGAGCAACGTTGCTCCAGTCACGTGCAGTTCTGTTGCGCTATGCTGAATATCTAGTTCTTGAGTAGTTGTCTTCCCGATGGTCGGAACAATAATGCTGCTCCGGAACCCGTTGGGGCCTTACATCATTCCAGGCCGGGTCCGTGCAACATTGGTCGGATTGAGAGACCAGCTTTCCGCTCCCAGACTTCGCGACCTTCTGCTTCTTTAGACCCTTGGTGAGTAGCTTTATGCCTAAACAGACTTGTTCTGGGCCTGGATTATTTGCCAGGATGTCTCGAGCTGCTGCAGTGTTTTGTACTGGTGTTGGGTACACCAGATCTCCTTTGCTGTCGAGCCGAGGCATCCCTGGGTCCCCTTCAAAGAGAACCTTGTGAACTCCCGAAAATTGATTATCACGTGTGTGCCGTTTCCGGGTTTTCTGCAGTAGCTATGCGCTTCTTCTCTTCCTAGATGTTGTTGGCTTCATCCAGGAGTACTTGGCGATGCACTTCTTGGGTCTGAGCCCTTTCCTCCAGCTCTTCAACAGTAAGTTCTGAAGCTGTAGGGATAGGTGTAGTTAACACAACATCGATGAGTTTACGGGCACCTACAGTGGCCGCGTGTCCACCCACCGAAGCTTCTTTGGGCTCTTCTAGGATAAGTGCTCCATCCGAGTCTTCTTCATATTCCTCGGCAATCATTTCCTCTTTTGGAAGTTCTTTTGTCGAGGTCCTGTTCTTCTTGTTCTTCTTCTTTGCCTTCTTGGCAGCGCTGGTAGCAAAGACGGCTTTGGGTCCGTTTCCCAGAGTCAAGCTCTGATCGGTACTTTCAGACATCTGGACATCGGGATTGTCTCCGAGATCCATGTCATCCTGCACTTTGGCAGAGTTTTCTCCGGATCCTTCGTCCATGGCTTCTCCTTCTTCTATAGCTTTCGGAGTTGAACTCCTCTTCATACTCCGCAGAGAACTTTCGGAAATCCCCCGATGTCATCGAGTCATCTGAAGATGTGGGTAAGTCGGTGTTTGTTCCGATCGCCTCTAGCACTGAGTCCTCGTTGTCCCCAGCATCGGTAGAGCCGGATCCGGATCCAACATATCTGCAAAGTGCGGTGCGTGAGTCCTAAGGTAGTTGCGGCTCTCTGATGTCTATGCATGCTTCTATTCTTGTAGACAGTGTTGGGCATCCAAGTGCAGAGGTTTGTAGAACAACAGAAAGCTTCCCTTAACTGGATCACCCAAGGTTTATTGAACTCAGGGAGGAAGTAGTCAAAGGTATCCCTCTCAAGCAACCCTGCAATCAAGATACAAGAAGTCTCTTGTGTCCCCAACACACCCAATACACTTGTCAGGTGTATAGGTGCACTAGTTTGGCAAAGAGATAGTGAAAGACAAGTAAAATGGATGATTATAAGTGGTAATTTCAATCTGAAATAAGAGTGGCAGCAAGCAAACATGTAACATGACTGATTGTAAATGGTGTTTCAATGCTTAGAAACGAGGCCTAGGGATCATACTTTCACTAGTAGACACTCTCATATAAATATCTTCTCTTCATGATGCTACCCTGAACTACTCTCCGGTTGGACGATGTAGAGCTATAACAGCACACCTTAAAGTTTGCATTCCCCATCTAGATAACCCCTCACTGTCACCTTGAGCGGTAGATGCTTCCAACAAACACCACAATCTCATAGAGACATCCAACTAAAATTATACTCATGATAAGTATTTATGTAACCTTAGCCAAAGTGCCACACGGTGTGCACACTGTCAACTTCACACACGTGGGGATAAGCAGTGATTAATGAAAGCACTTGAGTAGCAGAATAGATCTATAGATTACAAAGCTCATGATCTCATAAGATCACGCATAGAGAGAGATGGACACATAGCTACCGGTAGAGCCCTTAGCCTCGAGAGAGAACTACTCCCTCCTCATCATGGGAGTCAGCAACGGCGATGGAGATGGCAGTGGAGTCGATGGAGATGGCTCTGGGGGCACTTCCCCGTCCCAGCAGGGTGCCGGAATAGAGACTTCTGCCCCCCGAATCTCCTCTTCAGTGGCGGCAGCGCTGCAGAACTTTTCGTGGAATTCTGATCTCGTCCCTAGGGTTTCGTCTTGGGGGAATATATAGCCAAAGAGGCAAGGTCGATGGGCGCCCGAGGGGCCCACACCACCCCTGGCATGGCCTGGGATGGCCCGCGCCACCAGGTGGTGTGGCCACCTCATGGCCCCTCTCCGTCTCGTCTTCTGGCTCCATGAGTTTTCTGGTAAAATATTGACTTTTGATTTTGTCCGGTCCAATTCCAAGAATATTTATTTTCCATCTTTTCTGAAACCAAAAATAGCAGAAAACATGCAAGTGGCACTGTGCCATCTTGTTAATAGGTTAGTTCCAGAAAATGCATAAAAGTATCTCAAAATGTAGACAAAACATAAGAAAGTAGATACTAAACAAGCATGGAACGTCAAAAATTATAGATACGTTTACGATGTATCAACATCCCCAAGCTTAACTCATGCTCGTCTAGTAGGTAAGTGATAAAAAAGAATAATTTTTGAGGTGACATGCACCATCACAATCTTGATCAAGGTATTTGTAAAACATTGATAGCTGGGATCATAGTACTTTAACATAGCATGAAAGATATAGTTCTAACAATAAGACATAGCAACTATGTTGTAACATGAAAAGGTACAAACAAAATATGCATGAATAACAATGCTTTGAAAGACGTTTGTTTGTTTCACATATAGAAAACATAATGAGAATGGTATTCAGTTGTCCCTCATAGCCTAGTTGGTGAAGTTGCTACCATTCGCAGCAAGCTTCTCTTTCTCCATGAACACATTGAAATTAAAAGCAGGTGGTGCCATCTACAACAGAATTTGTAAAGTATATTTAGACTAAGTTTATGATAGATTGAGTTCAACTAATCCAAATTACTAATGAACTCCCACTCAAAAACGACATCCCTCGTGTCCTTTTGGTGATTACATGAACCAAATCCACTACACCAAGTCCGATCATCACGTGAGTCGGAGTAGCTTCAAAGGCGATCATCTATATGGGCATCATATCAACTATATGACTCATGCTTAACCTTTCGGTCTTTGTTCCGAGGCCATGTCTATACATGCTAGGCTCGCTAAGTAAGAACCTTAGTATTCGCGTGTGTAAAACTGTCTTACACCCGTTGTATGAAAGCGTAGAGTCGAGAACACCCGATCATCACGTGATGCCTCAAAACACGATCCACAAAACGGTGCATACTTAAGGAAGAACACATTTTATCTTGATATCTAAATGAGGGATCATCTTATAATGCTACCAAAAGCGCCAAACTAGCAATATGAGATGCTAACATCTAATGTGTGAAGTGAGATGATATGGTCCATGCATTTGATCTCTACCATTTGCATGGTGGTATGATCTCTATCATTCCTTTGTGTGTAAGGCCAAGGTCTATGGAACTTACACATTAAGTGAGTTGTAAGAGTATCTATCATACATCTACTTACAACAATACCATATCAAGACACTAGGCCAGCAACGATCTAAACTAGACGCCTCTAATTTATCAATTGCAAGTTTTACGTGGCTTAGGATTTTCGGAGATAGAAACGATCTTACCTACGAACATGAACCACAACGAGGATAACCAAGTTATTAGCAACTCGTTGTAAATCAGATATTGACTATAGTAGGAGAGATAGACACCCGCTAGCCACTTATGCAAAACTAGTTGCCTGTCACTCGTGGAACCGGTCTCATGTACAATGACATGTAAGGTTGGTCCGGGCCGCTTCATCCCACTATGCCACCAATATCCAAAATACATAGAAGATGCAATAATATGATCATCATCGCCCACATATAAACATATGTGTACTACCCGTGCAAAGCACCTACGCATAGATCAGGCTTTGATACCACTGTTGGGTCTGTAGCATAGAAAACAAAAAATTCCTACGATGAGAACTATACGCCAAGATCTATCTACTAGATACAGAGCAACGGGTGGACAGACATCCATGAAGTACTTACCCTCGAAGACAACGAGTTTTGTTAACGAGTAGGAACTCGTGGTTGATGTAGTCGTACGCTTGCCGATCTCAAGATCGTGTGGAAGTCCGAGCGCCGCAAATCAGCAGCGCATCCGTCCTCGCACACACGTCCAAGCCACCAGACAACCTCCACCTCCTCACTCCAGCGAATCAGCAGAAGAAGCAACTCCTTCCAGACGCAAGGCCACCGGGAACATGTATCTCGCTAATCCGAGACCATGGGGGAATATCTAGAGGGGGAGAGAGATCCTTCACGAGGAGGTGTACTTTGTGAGGGAGGAGAGGGGGGCCTTTTATAGGAGAGGGGGCTCCTCCCCTACCATGGCCAGCAGCGAAGGAGGGTGCCCCCACCTCTTCCTGATTCATGTGGTGGAAGCTCCACTCACATCAATTCAAGCTCCACCCAAAGTTCTACTCACATGCATTAAATTTCCACCAAATTTAATGCCACTCTCAATTAATAAAACTCTTTTATTTATTTTATTCAGAATTTTGTTAATTACTTTAATTAAAAAACATTCACATAAGACCCCTTGCAACATTTCAATATCACATGCAGAACCACTTTCTGCAATTTCCCCGAAATAATTCTAGTTTCTATCGAAACATTTCCTGCGCTTTGCAAACCTTTTGTCTGGAACATATGTGCTCCTAAATGGTGTCCGGTAACCCTTCAGTATGTCACCTTATGGTTCGCGAATAATGCAGACATGATTGAGACTCCTCTCAGATCAATAATCAGAAGCGGGACCTGGAGATCCATACTGACTCCTATATATTCAACGATAAATTCTGTGATCATGAGAACCTTCAACGTTAGTAATTTAATCCCTTTGTCTCATGATACAATACATGTCTGAGATTCGATCATCGGTATCCAAATACCTAGTTTGATCTTGTTACCGACATGCACTCTTTTCTCGTTCCCATGATATAACATTCTAGTGATCACATCACTTGCTTGCAAGCTATCTTAATGTGATATCACTGAGAGGGCCCAGAGTATATCTATCCGTCATCGGGATTGACAAATTCCACTCTTGATCCATGAGCCTCAACATAACACCTTCATAGCACTGAACCCACCTTTATAGTCACCCTGTTACGGTGTGACGTTTGATGTTATCAAGATACTCTTCCGGTGTTAGCAATTAACATGATCTCATGGTCTAAGGACTAAGACTACTTTGTATGATGTTATAGCAATATAAACATAATGAATTTATCATAATGCTATACTTCGGATGAATGTTCATCACATCATTTCACAAATGATGTGACCTTGTTATTAACAACATCCAATGTCCATGATCAGGAAACCTTGCTCATCTTGTTAATCAACAAGCTAGTCTATAAGAGAGGCATAACTAGGAACCCTTTTTGTTTATTATACACACATGTATTGATGTTTCCTATCAATACAATTATAGCATGCAAAATAAACATCTATCATATACAAGGAATACATAATAACAACTTTATTATTGCCTCTCAGGGCATATTTCCTTCAGTCTCCCACTTGCACTAGACACAATAAAATAGTTTACATAGTGATAAATCTAACACCCATGGAGTTCTGGAGTTGATCATGTTTTTCCCTAGGGAGAACTTTAGTCAACGGGTCTGCTACATTCAGGTCCGTGTGCACTTTAAAAATCTTAATGTCTCCATCCTTGACATGCTTGCAAATGGAGTGAAACCGGCGCTTAATATGCTTGGAATTCTTGTGAGACCTTGGTTCCTTGGCGTTGGCTATGGCTCCATTGTTGTCACAATAGATCACCATTGGGTCCAACGCACTAGGAACCACACCTAGTTCAGTTATGAACTCCTTCATCCAAACCGCTTCATGCGCCGCTTTTGAAGCAGCAACATATTCCGCCTCCATCGTTGATCCAGCCACCACAGGTTGTTTGGAACTCCTCCAACTAACTGCTGCTCCGTTCAAGAGAAATACGTATCCAGATTGAGACTTAGAGTCATTCGGATCAGTATCAAAGCTAGCATCGACATAACACTTAGCGACTAGCTCTTCTTCACCTCCGTATATAAGAAACATATCCCTGGTTCTTCTCAAGTACTTAAGGATATTCTTGACCGCTATCTAGTGTTCTGAACGTGGATCAGATTGGTACCTACTAGTCAAACTAATAGCATGTGCCACATCCGGTCTTGTACATAGCATGGCATACATTATAGAGCCTATGGTTGAGGCATAGGGGATCTTATCCATTATCTCTTTTTCTTCCGCCGTAGCCGGACTTTGAGTCTTACTCAATGTCTTGCCTTGTAACATAGGTAAGAACCCCTTCTTACTTCCGTCCATATTAAACTTCTTTAATATCTTATCAAGGTATGTACTCTGCGATAGCCCAATTAGGCGTCTTGATCTATCTCTATAGATTTTAATGCCCAATATATATGAAGCTTCACCAAGGTCCTTCATTGAAAATTTGATGTTTAGATAACTTTTAACATTGTTTAAAAGATCTATATCATTTCCAATAAATAATATGTCATCCACATATAATATTAGAAATGCCACATTGCTCCCACTCACTTTCTTGTAAATACAAGCCTCTCCATAAGTTTGGACAAATCCAAACTCTTTGATCACCTCATGAAAGCGGAGATTCCAACTCCGGGATGCTTGCTTCAGTCCATAGATGGATCGCTGAAGTTTGCATACCTTATCAGCATCCTTAGGATCGACAAAACCCTTAGGTTGTATCATATACAACTCTTCTTCAATATTACCATTGAGGAACGCAGTTTTGACATCCATCTGCCATATTTCATAATCGAAATATGCAGCAATTGCTAATATTCCTAACCGACTTAAGCATCGCTACGGGAGAGAATGTCTCATCGTAGTCAACTCCTTGAATTTTTCGAAACCCCTTTGTGACAAGTCGAGCCTTATAGATGGTCACATTACCATCAACATCAGTTTTTCTTTTCAAAATCCATTTATTCTCAACGGCCTTTTGATCGTGAGGTAAGTCCACCAAGGTCCAAACCTGGTTTTCGTACATGGATTCCATCTCAGATTTCATGGCTTCTAGCCATTTGTTGGAATCAGGGCTCATCATCACTTCTTACGTCGCAGGGTCATCTATTTCATCAATCATAAAATTCATAACAGGATTGCCGTACAGTTCAGGAGCTGCACGTGTCCTGCTTGACCTGCGAGGTTCGGCAGTGTCCTCTTTCAGAGTTTCATGATCAATATCATTTGCTCTCTCCTTATTAGGTGAAGTCCACTCTGAAACAACTTCCGGTGCTGCGCTACTCTCCATTTCATGAAGAGAAGGTTCAATAACCTCTCTGAGTTCTACCTTCCGACTACTCACACCTTTTGCGAGGAACTCCTTCTCAAGAAAGGATCCATTCTTGGCAACAAAAACCTTGCCCCTGGATCTGTGATAGAAGGTATACCCAGTCGTTTCCTTAGGGTATCCTATGAAGACGCATTTTTCCGCTTTGGGTTCGCGTTTATCCGGTTGAAGTTTCCTCACATAAACATCGCATCCCAAACTTTAAGAAATGACAGCTTAGGCTTGTTTCCAAACCATAATTCATACGGTGTCTTTTCAACGGATTTAGATGGTGCCCTATTTAAAATGAATGCAGCAGTTTCCAGTGCATAACCCCAAAATGACAGTGGCAAGTCTGTCAGAGACATCATAGGTTGAACCATATCCAATAAAGTACGATTACGACGTTCTGACACACCATTACATTGTGGTGTTCTGGCAGGTGTGAGTTGTGAAACTATTCCATAGTCTTTCATATGTGTGCTAAACTCGTAACTAAGATACTCTCCTCCACGGTCGGACCGCAGAAATTTGATCTTTCTTTTACGATGATTTTCCACTTCATTCTGAAATTCCTTGAACTTTTCAAAGGTTTCAGACTTATGTTTCATTAAATAGATATACCCATATCTACTCAAATCATCCGTGAAAGTAACAAAATAACCATATACACCTCGCGCCGACACACTCATTGGTCCACACACATCAGTACGTATGATTTCCAATAAATCTGTCGCCCGTTCCATTGAACCGGAAAACGGCGTTCTAGTCATCTTGCCCATAAGGCATGGCTCACATGTATCAAATGATTCAAAATCAAGTGATTCCAAAAGTCCATCAGAATGGAGTTTGTTCATGCGTTTAACGCCAATATGACCTAGACGGCAGTGCCACATATATGTAGATATATCATTATCAAGTTTAATCCTTTTAGCATCAACATTATGAATATGCGTAATACTACTATCGAGATTCAACAGAAATAAACCATTCAACACAGGTGCATGACCATAAAAGATATTATTCATATAAATTGAACAACCATTGTTTTCAGACTTAAACAAATAACCACTTTGCATCAAACATGATTCGGATACAATGTTCATGCTTAGTGCAGGCACCAAATAACAATTATTCGGGTTTATAACAAATCTCGACGACATATGGAGAGGCAGCGTTCCGACGTCGATCACATCAACTCTTGATCCATTGCCGACCCGCATCGTGACCTCATCCCTTGCTAGTTGTTGCTTGTTCCGCAGCCCCTGAACCGATTTACATATATTAGCAACCGATCCCGTATCACATACCCAGGTGCTACTGCGAGTACTAGTCAAGTACACATCAACAACATGTATATCACATATACCTTTGTTTGCCTTGCCGGCCTTCTTGTCCGCCAAATACTTGGGGTAGTTGCGCTTCCAATGGCCAGTCCCCTTGCAGTAGTAGCACTCGGTATCAGACTTAGGGCCAGCTCGGGGTTTCTTTTCAGGCGCGGCAATAGATTTTCCGCCCTTCTTTCCCTTCTGCTTGCCTTTCTTGTCCTTCTTGAAACCGGTGGTTTTATTGATCATCAACACTTGATGTTCTTTCCTAATCTCCACTTCTGCAGTCTTAAGCATTGACAGAAGCTCGGGAAGAGACTTCTTCATGCCCTGCATATTATAGTTCATCACGAAGCTCTTGTAGCTAGGCGGCAGAGATTGGAGAACACGATGTATGCCTAAGTCAATGGGAATCGTTATTCCCAAGGACACAAGCTTGTCGGTGTACCCAGACATTCTGAGCACGTGCCCACTAACGGAGATGTTCTCCTCCATCATGCAGCTAAAGAACTTTTCAGAAGCATTATAACTCTATATGGCAGCATGTGTATTGAAAATCATTTTCAATTCTCCCATGGTATCAAAGGCATTGCCATTTTCAAAACGCTTTCGAAGTTCTGGCTCTAGCCCATACAGTATGCCGCAATGAACTAAGTTGTGGTCCTCCTGACGAGTTATATAGACGTTCTTTTCCTCGTCAGGGGCATCAGGAGTAGGTGGGGGGCCTAGCGGCGCCTCTAGCACATATTGATTTTGTGCAGCAGTGAGGAGAATCCTCAAATTCATAGCCCAGTTGGTGAAGTTGCCAGCATTCACAGCAAGCTTCGCTTTCTCCATGAATACATTGAAATTAAAAGTAGGTGGTGCCATCTATGACAGAATTTGTAAAGTATATTTATACTAAGTTTATGATAGATTGAGTTCAACTAATCCAAATTACTAATGAACTCCCACTCAAAAACGACATCTCTCGTGTCCTTTTGGTGATTAAATGAACCAAATCCACTACACCAAGTCCGATCATCATGTGAGTCGGTGTAGCTTCAAAGGCGAGCATCTATATGGGCATCATATCAACTATATGACTTATGCTTAACCTTCCGGTCTGTGTTCCGAGGCCATGTCTGTATATGCTAGGCTCGCCAAGTAAGAACCTTAGTATTCGCGTGTGTAAAACTGTCTTACACCCGTTGTATGAAAGCGTAGAGTCGAGAACACCCGATCATCACATGAGGCCTCAAAACACGATCCACAAAACGGTGCATACTTAAGGAAGAACACATTTTATCTTGATATCTAAATGAGGGATCATCTTATAATGCTACCAAAAGCGCCAAACTAGCAATATGAGATGCTAACATCTAATGTGTGAAGTGAGATGATATGGTCCATGCATTTGATCTCTATCATTTGCATCGTGGTATGATCTCTATCATTCCTTTGTGTGTAAGGCCAAGGTCTATGGAACTTACACGTTAAGTGAGTTGTAAGAGTATCTATACAACAATACCATATCAAGACACTATCCTAGCAACGATCTAAACTAGACGCCTCTAATTTATCAATTGCAAGTTTTACGTGGCTTAGGGCTTTCGGCGATAGAACCGATCTTACCTACGAACATGAACCACAACGAGGATAATCAAGTTATTAGCAACTCGTTGTAAATCAGATATTGACTATAGTAGGAGAGATAGACACTCGCTAGCCACTTATGCAAAACTAGTTGCATGTCAGTCGTGGAACCGGTCTCATGTACGATGACATGTAAGGTTGGTCCGGGCCGCTTCATCCCACTATGACACCAATATCCAAAATACATAGAAGATGCAATAACATGATCATCATCGCCCACGTATAAACCTATGTGTACTACCCGTGCAAAGCACCTACACATAGATCAGGCTCTGATACCACTGTTGGTTCCGCAGCATAGAAAACAAACTTTTCCTACGATAAGAACTATATGCCATGATCTATCTACTAGATACAGAGGAACGGGTGGACAGACATCCATGGAGAACTTACCCTCGAAGACAACGAGTTTTGTTAACGAGTAGGAACTCGTGGTTGATGTAGTCGTACGCTTGCCGATCTCAAGATCGTGTGGATGTCCGAGCGCCGCAAATCAGCAGCGCATCCTTCCTCGCACACACGTCCAAGCCACCGGACAACCTCCACCTCCTCGCTCCAGCGAATCAGCGGAAGCAGCAACTCCTTCCAGACGCAAGGCCACCGGGAACATGTATCTCGCTAATCCGAGACCATAGGGGAATATCTAGAGGGGGAGAGAGATCCTTCACGAGGAGGTGTACTTTGTGAGGGAGGAGAGGGGGGGCTTTTATAGGAGAGGGGGGCTCCTCCCCTACCATGGCCGGCGACCAAGGAGGGTGCCCCCACCTCTTACTCATTCATGTGGTGGAAGCTCCACTCACATCAATTTAAGCTCCACCCAAAGTTCCACTCACATGCATTAAATTTCCACCAAATTTAATGCCACTCTCAATTAATAAAACTCTTTTATTTATTTTATTCAGAATTTTATTAATTACTTTAATTAACAAACATTCACATAAAACCCCTTGCAATTTCAATATCACATGCAGAACCACTTTCTGCAATTTCACCCTAAAACAATTCCGGTTTCTATCAAAACAATTCATGTTTCTATCGAAACATTTCCTGCGCTTTCCAAACCTTTTGTCTGGAACATATGTGCTCTTAAATGGTGTCAGGTAACCCTTTAGTGTGTCATCCTACGGTTCGTGAATAATGCAAACATGATTGAGACTCCTCTCAGATCAATAATCAGAAGCGGGGCCTGGAGATCCATACTGACTCCTGCATATTCAACGATGACTGATGTGATCTTGAGAACCTTTAACATTAGTAATTTAATCCCTTTGTCTCATAATATAATACATGTCCGAGATTCGATCATCGGTATCCAAATACCTAGTTTGATCTCGTTACCGACATGCACTCTTTTCTCGTTCTGGTGATATAACATTCTAGTGATCACATCACTTGCTTGCAAGCTATCTTAATGTTATATCACCGAGAGGGCCCAGAGTATATCTATCCGTCATCGGGATTGAGAAATTCCACTCTTGATCCATGAGCCTCAACATAACACTTTCATAGCACTGAACCCACCTTTATTGTCACCCTATTACGGCGTGACGTTTGATGTTATCTAGATACTCTTCCGATGTTATAAATTAACATGATCTCATGGTCTCAGGAATACGTAATAACAAGGTCATGCAAAATAAATATCTATCATATACAAGGAATACGTAATAACAACTATATTATTGCCTCTTAGGGCATATTTCCTTCAGTAAGTTCTTGTCATTGTAAGTACATGTGTATCATAGAGAACTGCCAATGGGGTAACCCTTGCCCGATGATACAGAAGCTTTCTCATATCAAAATGACAAGGCAATCAGACAATGAGCATCTCAGTGATCTTTTTGTATGCTATTTGCATAGGGTTTTTCTTTTTTTTTCCTTTTTAGGATACTTCACAGATTGCTCACTATAGTTATGATGCACGTTCCCACCATGATTAGGCATGGCTTAGACTAGCCGCCCAGGCGTTTCTCTAACACATATACGAACTCCATGAGCCTTACAAGCTCCCCTTTCATTTCACACCGCCGGGATCCATAAGCAAAAGAACATGATATCAACTAAATAAAGTGCAATGTTGAAAGCGTTCCCCATGGTAACATGGTTCTGCTAATTCACAACTTACAAAACGCAAGCATATACGCAACATAGATGGGCACAATGGTTCGAGTTTATTAAGTGCAAGAAAGTAAAGTGTGCCATCAAGTTCGTGAGAGCTTTAATCACTAATTTTCACATAACAAGTTTAATTTGGAAGGTAGATAAAAACATGAATATACTTGGAATAGCAATAATTCTAATAGATAGGTATGGTGGACTCTTTGGAATAACTTGGTTTTATTTGGAGTTGGATGCATGCGTGGAACTCGTACTTGGTACATGTGGAGGCTAGCAAAAGACTGGGAGCGACCAACTAAGAGAGCAATAATGGCCATAATCATGCAAAGCGACAAAACATTATTAATTAAAGCACAACGTGATATTACAAGTCGAAAACTAAATGATCACAGAAGCTATGGTGACTTGGTATAGTCTTAACATGGTGTGAGCATGCGCCAAGTCAACCCAAATAAAGCATCAAAGGAGAATACCACAAAATTATGCTTTTATATGCTAAAACAACGCATGATTCTTTCAAGGCACATTATGCAATCTCAATTGTTTGGAACAAGTCATGTTACAACATTAATTACTAAGCATAAAGTCAAAGCAATATCAAACATGACATGCTAAAGTCTAAGTCATAGTCAAAACAAGCTTCCTTTTGTACCACTATAAGCATGAAACTTCCTACTCTTTTCCAACACCAATCGAAAACTAAAGCTAAACGCAGTGCTAGCAAAGGAGAACACTCGCAGAACAATAAGAGTGAAAACTAGAGTGTTCTAGGCAATCAATAACGGGGTGTGTCTCTTTCCTAAATAAGTATGTTGGGATCCAACCAAATTATTGCGGCAAAGAAAGCAAAAGAAAACTAAAAACAAAGACGAAGACGCTCCAAGAACAACACAATTTGTGCATGAAATAATAAAAATGAAGTGTTTGGAAGAAAACCTGAGATTTTTATTGATGAAAAAGGGGATGCCTTGGGCATCCCAAGCTTTGACGCTTGTACTTCTTGAATATTTCTTGGGGTGACACGGGTGGCATCCCCAAGCTTGAGATTTTGTCCATAATTCATCTTATCACATTGTTCTTCCCTACACTTGAAAATTTCCTTCATACAAAACTTCACACAATCTTCATTAGCAATGTTAGTGTATTCAAAATAATAAGTCTTTGGGTTTAGTTTCAACACAATTAAAACTTCCATTAAAACACAAGATACTATAGCAATTCCTTCTAAAAGCTCAAATGATCAAAGAGAACTCAAAGAGAAAGAGATTAAGAGGCAAATGCAAATAATGGCAGAAATCTGTCAAAACAGACCAGCAGGTAAAAACTGATTTTTGCGAAGACCTTCTGTTGCTCAAATATAAAAGTGATAAACTAACAAAAGTTGGATAATACCTAGGGCAGAAGCACAAAAAATTATAGCTCAATCCTACGTATAGAGATTTTTCACGAATTTTTACAGTGAAGCGTAAAAATCTGTTTCGGGACAGCAACATTCTCAAGTGTTACTTCCCTCTCATTAGTGGTTATTCTTGCCACAAAAACCACACAAAAAGGATAAGGAGAGGTTATTACAGTGGTATAACTTCCAAGACTCAACAAAACAAAAATAAAATGAAACTAAAAATATAATGGGTTGTCTCCCAAAAGCTCTTTCTTTATAGGCATTAAGATAGGCATGTAATTGCAATGATGCTCACATAAGAAATATGAATTGAAGTAAAAGAGAGCATCAAGAAGAAAATGTGGAACACATGTAAGTCTAACCCACTTCCTATGAAAAATAATCTTGTAAAGTAACAAGTCATGAAAGCACAAAGCAACAAGCATAGGAAAGAAAAACAAGTGCAACTTCAAAAAATTTAACATAAAGAGGGGAAACTTAATATTGTGGAGACTCATAAAACCATGTTTCCGTCTCATAATAACTTTCAGTAGCATCATGAATAAAATTAACAATATAACTATCACATAAAACATTCTTATCATGAGCCACATGCATAAAATAATTATTACTCTCCATATAAGCATAGTCATTCTTATTAATTGTAGTGGGAGAAAATCAACAAAAAAGCTATCATTATTATTCTGATCACCATAATCATCAAATATAGGAGGCATATTGTAATCATAATTAATTTTCTCCTCAATAGTAGGTGGACTGAAAATATCATATTCATCATTGTAATCATCATATATTGGAGGTATAGTATCATTAGAGTAAATTTTCTCCACCAAAGCTGGGGAACTAAAAAGATCATTTTTATAAAAACTAACTTCCCCAAGCTTAGATGTTTCCATAGCATTAGTAACAAAGTGTTCAAAAAATTCATACTAATAACATTGCTATTAGCATGCAAAGAAAGTTCCATGGGTCTTTTAATTTTCTTTTCAAACCATTCATGTTCTCCCTTAGGAAAAATACTGAAAAGCTCTCTAATTTTGTTGTTGTTTTTTATTAAGCCTAACTTGTGAAAAAAAACAAGAAACAAAAAGATATAATTGCAGAATCTAAAGGAAATAACTTCGAGCACTCACACACCAGCAACAATACTAGAAGATAGCTTAGTAGCCAGAGGATGTGAGTACCTTTTACCTTACCTCCCGGCAACAGCGACAGAAAATAGCTTGATGTCTACACACACTTCTATTCTTGTAGACAGGGTTGGGCCTCCAAGTGCAGAGGTTTGTAGAATAGCAGCAAGTTTGCCTTAAGTGGATCACCCAAGGTTTATCGAACTCAGGGAGGAAGTGGTCAAAGGTATCCCTCTCAAGAAACCCTGCAATCAAGATACAAGAAGTCTCTTGTGTTCCCAACACACCCAATACACTTGCCAGGTGTATAGGTGCACTAGTTCGATGAAGAGATAGTGAAATACAAGTAATATGGATGATTATAAGTGGTAATTGCAATCTGAAATAAGAGTGGAAGCAAGCAAACATGTAACATGACTGATTATAAACGGTGTTTCAATGCTTAGACACGAGGCCTAGGGATCATACTTTCACTAGTAGACACTCTCATATAAATATCTTCTCTTCATGATGCTACCCTGAACTACTCTCCGGTTGGACGATGTAGGGCTATAAAAACACACCTTAAAGTTCGCATTCCCCATCTAGATAACCCCTCACTGTCACCTTCAGTGCTAGATGGTTCCAACAAACACCACAATCTCATAGAGACATCCAAATCAAATTATACTTATGATAAGTATTTATGTAACCTTAGCCAAAGTGCCACACGGTGTGCACACTGTCAACTTCACACACATGGGGATAAGCAGAGATTAATTAAAGCACTTGAGTAGCAGAATAGATCTATAGATTACAAAGCTCATGATCTCATAAGATCACGCATAGAGAGAGAGAGATGAACACATAGCTACCGGTAGATCCCTTAGCCTCAAGAGAGAACTACTCCCTCCTCATCATGGGAGCCAGCAACGGTGAGATGGAGATGGCGGTGGAGTCAATGGAGATGGCTCCGGGGGAGCTTCCCCATCCCGGAAGGGTGCCAGAAAAGAGACTTATGTCCCCCGAATCTCCTCTTCGGTGGCGGCGGTGCTGCGGAACTTTTCGTGGAATTCTGATCTCATCCCTAGGGTTTTCGTCTCGGGGGGAATATATAGGCGAAGAGGCAAGGTCGGTTGGTGCCCGAGGGGCCCACACCACCCCCTGGCGCGGCCTGGGATGGCCCGCGCCACCAGTTGGTGTGGCCACCTCATGGCCCCTCTCCGTCTCGTCTTTTGGCTCCGTGAGTTTTCTGGTAAAATATTGACTTTCGCTTTTGTCCGGTCCAATTACGAGAATATTTCTTTTCTAGCTTTTCTAAAACCAAAAACAACAGAAAACAGGAAACTGGCACGGTGGCATCTTGTTAATAGATTAGTTCCAAAAAATGCATAAAAGTATCTCACAATGTAGACAAAACATAAGAAAGTAGATAGTAAACAAGCATAGAACATCAAAAATTATAGATACGTATCACTCTCCTCGTGGGCTTCCTCGAAAATTCTGATGGTCTCGAGAACCTCATCCACGTTTGTGCCTTGCAGCATCACGTGCCTCAACATATACCTTAGGAAAGGTTGGTCTGTTCCGGCATTAGCAGAGCTGGAACCAAGGTTGTTATCTTGCTCCCCCTGGATTTCGACCTCATCGGGTAGATCGATGTGGGATTCGGCCTTGCTAGGGAGATCCACTCCAGACTTGATTTGAACTGCAAGATCTGCTTTAGGTTCGGCTTTCTCCACTATCTCCACAATGGGTGTGGGCTAGGTGGGGTTAGGGTTTTCCGAGATCCGGAACTCTGCCGCCTCCGCGGAGAAAGTGGACCTAGAGATTTCTTCTGCCTCTATCATCACCGCTAGGGTGGGTGGGGAAGATTCAGCGAAACCGATGTATACATCGATCTCGCCAAAAGACATGATGGTGTAAGCAGTCACGGCCTCCCTAGCCAGAATCTAGGTCTCGTCGAGAATAATGAGAGGGACATCACTGACGTAGAGGATGCGACCGACGGTGATGGTCTCGCCGATTCCGATTCTTGCAGATTCCGCTCGGAACGCAGATCCGAAGCTCACTTGCCCTACGGTGGGCGCCAACTATCGTCGGATTGATGACAAGTACGCCATGAGGGGGTCCTCGAGGCGTGTGGAAGAGAGGGGTGTGAGACGTACAGTGTTCTGGGATGGTGAGCACACAAGTTTATCCAGGTTCCAATCTGCCGGCATTGGATGGATCCTACTCCTAGCAATCCAGTAATATGGCAGAGCCAGAACATGGGTTACAAGGGTTTCGCCTGTGCGAGTTGACATTGTAGACTATTGTGAGGGTGCCCTAAAGGCTTACCATAGGACGGCTTATATAGATATCCGGCCTAGGGTTTATAGGAGAGACCTATCCACCTACGACTAAGAGTCAGTTACAGAGTACATCTTGAACTACAAGTAACATAACAGGCCTATGTCGGTAAGTCTTCTAGGCCTTCCCGTAGCCAGACTGGACTCTGTGTCTTCTCCCTGACTGGGCCGCCTGTGAAGCAAAGCTCTAACCGGAGTGGCCACCCTGGTCAATGAGGCATAGTGAGGATACCTGGAAAGTATATCCCCAACAGCAGCCCCCGGAAGCCTCCAAGATCTAGAGTCGGATTTCATCATCATCTAGCTTGATCTTCGGATTGCAGAATCTTGAAGGGTTCCTGAAACTTCAAAAGAAAGGATAGGATCTGGATCACAAAACGAGTCAGCACTGGTAAGCACAAGTACCTGATGTTTGCCAAATTGTCGGATTCTTCATTAATTGCTCTTCCTATGTGCGATACTTCACATCCATCAAACCGAGCTTCCATCATGTTGTAGAGATCTCGGTAAGCAATCATATTGTCGTTGACAGCATCACACTAGTTCATTCTTTGCTGCGCTACGAGGTTAGAGCTACTGAAGATTTTTAGACGAGTTGTGTCACAAGCCTTTGCCATTCGCATGCCGTGCAACAGGGCCTTGTACTCAGCTTCATTGTTGGATTCGTTCGAAAAACTCATCCGAAGTATATATCGCATCTTGTTGCCTTGCGGTGATATTAATATGACCCCTGCTCCTGCTCCTTCTGTTCTTTTTGATCCATCGAAGTACATTTTCTAGGCGCTTGAAATATCAGGTGGACCTGAACATTGCAACTCTGTCCATTCCATAATGAAATCTAGCTAATAGCTTTTCGTTTCTCATACGTGATGTCTCGAGGGGATAATTCGATGACCCATAGGTAGACATGCCCAGTTGCTTCTGGGTTGTTAAGGATGTTCGACAATGGTGCCTGATTGACCACTATGATCAGATGATCCAAAAAATAATGGCGTAGTTTCTGTGCTGTCATGAATACTCCATATGCTAGTTTTTGGTAATGTGGGTACCTTTGTTTGGATGGCGAGAGGACCTCGCTCAAAAAATAAATTGGCCTCTAAACACCGTGGGTTTTTCCTTCTTCGGGTTGCTCCACAACTAGGACCGTACTGACACCTGATTTGTGGTGGCTATGTAAAGAAGTAATGTCTCTTTTTCTCGTGGAGACACGACGACAAGGGGGGAGGGGCATCGAGAGCGTCTTCTTGAGGTATTCAAAGGCGTGTTGAGCTTCTTTGTTCCATTCAAACTTATCTGATTTTCTCATAAGGGTGTAGAATGGTAATGCTTTTTGTCCTAATCGTGCAATGAAACGGCTAAGCGCTGCCACTTGCCCGGCCAGCTGTTACGCTCCCCGTAATTTTTTTGGTTTTTTCGTTGTTAAGATTGCCTATATTTTCTCGGGACTGGCTTCGATTCCTTTTGCTGATACCAGGTATCCGAGGAGCTACCCCGCTGGGACTCCAAAGTAACACTTCGTCGAGTTTGACTTGATGCAGAACTTGTCTAGGTTGTTGAATGTTTCTTCGAGATCTTTGATAAGTGACGAGCTTTGTTTCAATGTAACTATGACATCGTCAATATACACTTGTACATTTGTGCCAATTTGGTTTCCGAGGCAACTTTGCATCATCCGTTGATATGTTGCCCCAGTGTTTTTGAGGCCGAACGACATTGTTGTGTAACAAAATATGCCATAAGGTGTGATGAACGTTCTTTTCTCCTGATCTTCCTCCTTCATCCGATTCTGGTGGCATCCTGAGTATGCATCCAGAAAGGAAGGACATTCACATCCTGCTGTTGCATCGATTATTTGATCGATTCGCAGCAGTGGAAAGTAATCCTTTGGACAGTGTTTATTCAATGTTGTGAAGTCGACGCACATCTGTAGTTCTTTGGTGTTCTTCTTTGGGACGCATACTGGGTTTGCGACCAACTCTACTTTATTTAGTTCCTTTATGAAATTAGCATCAGTTAGGCGATGTAGCTCTTTTCCGATAGCTTTGCACTTTGGCTCCACGAAACAATGATGACCCACAAGTATAGGCGGTGTATCGCAGTATTTTCGATAAGTAAGAGTGTCGAACCCAACGAGGAGCAGAAGGTGTTGGCTAGTGGTATGGATCAAGAATTCTCTACAAATACTTAGCAAACGGATGTTTAGGCGTTTTTGATAAAGCAAGTAAACAAAGTACGAGTAAATAAAAGACAGTAGGAATAAATGTAGCAAGTGGCCCAATCCTTTATGCAGCAAAGGACAAACCGGTTGTATTACTTAAAATCACCAAACGTTCGCTTCATATAGTTGATTAATCTTCTCTAGCTTGCTAAGTGTTGTGTGGGTGAACCTGTGCTAATGTACCGACCTTCCTAGGATTAATACATACTTGTGATTATACCCCTTGCAAACATCCGTAAGTACAAGAAAGTAATTAACGTAGAAACCTAACCATAGCTTTAAACTCTAAGACCCTTAATTCCCTTGTGCAATGGTTTCCTAACGGGGGTTCAGGTTTCTGTCACTCCGGCAACCCCTATGATTAGTAGCCAAATACATAATGCATTCCCCTAGGCCCATATAGGTGAAGTTAGGTAGTCAACGTTCACATGACACCACTAGAAGAAGTACACCACAACTTAAATAACAATCTATTGAATCTTTCTCAACGCAACTCCACTACTAACAACAAGACTTCTCCCATGTCCTCAAGAACAAAACGAACTACTCACAAGACATCATATGGATCATGATAAGAGATGGAATAATGATGTATAACAATCGGAACATAAACAATAATTCAATGGTTCACTCAATAGCATCAACTACAAAGAGTAATCAACACTGGGAAAGTTTCCCCTATGAACTATGCAAGATTCAACTCAATTGTTACAGCAATATGGAGATGGTGATGAGGGTGCTGATGGTGATGATGGTGGTGATGATGATGATGATGATGATCCCGATGAAGTCCAGCTTGATGGTGGTGTTGATGGCGACGATCTCCCCTCTCCGGGAAGGAATTCCCCCGGTAGAAATCTGTCTGCCGGAGAGATCTTTCTCTCTCGGTGTTTTTCGCCCCGCAGAGGCGGCGGAATCTTTCTGTGGTCGCCCCGGAGTCTTAGGGTTTCGCGAGGATGATATACGCCAGAGGGGAGAGCCTGGAGTGGGCCACGGCGGCCACACCACCTGTTGGCGCGGCCTAGGGCAGCCCGCGCCAGGTGGTGGTGTGCCCCCCCTGTGGCCCATCTCCAGCCCCCCTTCTGGCTTCCTTCGTCTTCTAGAAAAATAGGATTTTCTGTATATTTTCCCGGATTTTCTGGTCTTCACGAATTTTGCCTCCAAACAACACCTTTTCCATCAGAATCCTGACTGTAGCGGTCCATGCTCCAAAATTCATCAACCATGCAAAAACAGATGAAATAACATAAGTATCACCTCTCAATACGAAATATATCAACGAATAACAGTGAATTATGATATAGAATAGTGATGCAAAATGGACGTATCAACTCCCCCCAAGCTTAGACTTCGCTTGTCCCCAAGCGAAACTGAGCTCAATAAACATGGCCTCAGGTTTATGGAGTGAAGAGTCGATAAAAGAATACGGACAAGAAGCATCACATTGATGAAATACATAGATCATAATAGAAGACAACTCACTATTATATAACTCAACTTGCAATGAGTAAACGAAACACAATAAAGATACATAAAGTGAATCATAATTGGTAATGGCAAACTTAGCTCTTGGTCGAAGAATAGTTGATAATTTGCTGGAGTTCACAAATAGCTGGTTTTCAATGATAGCTTTCAAAGTAGTAAACATCAAGATAAGAGCAATGTGCAAAAAAAGGAACATAAGACATGATTGAATAAATCATCATATGAATGAATGAAACACAAAAACTCAAAAACTCAAAATACTTGTTGAGATAGATAGGAATAGATTTACTGACTCAACTACAAAGTAAAAGAAAGGCCCTTCAAATAGGGAAACAGGGATTGCAAGTCTCATAAAGAGCTCCCAAAAATTATGATACTTACTAGCTTTCAGCTCTCATTGCCCCTATCATAGGCATCTTTTGGTGGTTAAGGTTAAAGTGACACAACTAAGAGGATATCCTTGACAAGTTATAAGTTGAAATCTCATGCCCCTTACTTATGAGTACCGAACCTCATGCTACTCAATTTCAGTCACGAGTAAGATCTTGTCATTGTAAATACACGTGTATCATTGAGAACCGCCAACGGGGTACCCCTTGCACATGACACAAGAGCTATCCCATAATCAAAATCACAAGGCAAGAAGACAGTGAGCATCTCAGCCATCTTTTTATTTGCTATTTGCATAGGTTTTTATTGAGGATGCTTCATAGAATGCTCACTATAGTTATGCTGCAAGTTTCCACCATGATTAGGCATGGCTTAGGCTAGCGGCCCAGGCGTTTCTCTAACACACATATAAACACCATGATCTTACAAGTTCCACTTTTATTTCACACCACCGGGATCCATAAGCCAAAGAACATGATATCAACTAGGTACAAAGTACCAAATGAAGTGTTGAAAGCGGTCCCCATGATGCATGGTTCTGCTAACTTCAACTCATAAAGCGCAAGCATATACGCAACAAAGAAGGACCCAATGGTTCAAGTTATTAAATGCAAGAAAAATAAAGTGTGCCATCAAGTTCGTGAGAGCTTTAATCACTAATTTTCACATAAGGAGTTTAATTTGGGAGGTAGATAAAACAAGAATTTACTTGGAATAGCAATAGTGCAATAGGTAGGTATGGTGGACACAAATGGCAGAGGTTTTGGTTTAAGGAAGTGGATGCACGAGAAGAATTCCCTCTCAGTACAGGTTTTTGGCTAGCAAGGCTAGGTAGCAAGTATAAGAGTTGAAGGAAACAAACAAACATACAAGTGATAAAGACAAACATGCAATCTTCCTTGGAAGCACAAAAGATCTTAACTAGAGAATACTAGACTTATGAGCAAATCAAGAAAGAAAGGTGATGAAATTATTTTTATTTAGAGTACTTTTATCTTTTTCATTCAACTCTCAAAAATAGTGTGCTACTGACTGAGCCAGGTTTGCCAAAACCAACTAAATTAACTCAATGATCCCAAAGTGATACCAATACTAACAACAAGATCAATCATATAACCACGAATTGAAAACTAATATAAGCTATGCAAAAGAGTGAATGATAGAACTTCCCATTAATATTCCATAACGGCAACTCATACCAAGCGATACATATCTAACGAGAGAGGGGACACTTCCATAATGCAAATCATCCTACATAATAACTTCTTTATTCATGATATGACTCTACTAAAAAGGTAAAAAGATAGAAGATAGTGATGTGATACCGCGGCACTCCCCCAAGCTTGGAACAAACCAAGGGGATGCCAAACCTGATGACGAATTACTCCTTAGGTGGTGGTGGTATCCTCTCGATGAGCTTCTTGATCAGTTTCCCCAAGTTCTCAATCTCAAAAGTGAGATTACGAATCAGCTGTGAGTTTTGCTCAATGCGGCTCATGATCATGTCGGGTTGAGAATTCCAGCTCTTGCTATTCTTTCCCCACTCTTCCTCCTTAAAGTCTTCTTTTCCTGCATGGCTAGAACGAGGCAAATCCCAATTTGAGGGTAATTTCCCCTTGGGCATATTCTGGCATTGATGCTCATGGATAAGGGTATGGAAAGGATTCTTGGTGCGTGGAGGAAGTGACCAAGGATCTGAACGGTGATGAGGAGGCTTCCCTCTAATAGTCCTGGCAGGGTTCGCCACCACTCCAATGCTTGAAATGTTAGTGCCGGTGTGCTTTGTCTCCTCTTCACCTTCACTCTTGATCTCCTTCTCCTTCCCGGGGTCTTGGAGGTCTTCCTCCATAGGTTCCTTCCCTTTATCCTTGGCAGACACCATTGTGCTTCTAAACCTTCAAGAATAGTTCCTGGCAGAAATAGATCGAAACGAAAACACGACAAGAACACGATATTCGAACCTCGGGGGATTCGGGGGGTTATATATTACGAAGTTTCATATCAAAAGGAAGGTACTGGGAGAAAACGAGTCGGAGGCAGAGTCCGGGGTGGAATCACCACCTGGTGGCGTGGCCAGGGGTGGGCCCACGCCACAGGGTGGTGTGGGCCACCCTGGCTCCGTTTCCGTCCCTTTTTCGCTTCGTAGCTTCCCTTATTGACTGAAAACTGCAAAAAATTAGTTGGATTGTATTTTCGTGGAACTTCCCTTACCAGAACTGTTACCTATTTGGAAACGGACTCTGCAGGTCTCTGAATTTGGTATCTAGTAGATTCTTCTGGAGTCACCAGTTGAATAACATCAATATCTTCATCTTCATACACTTATTACTTGAGTCATAAAACCCTTCTCTTCCTTATTACACCATCATTTCCACTACCTGGAAATTTCTTCCACACAAAACTTCATACAGTTCTCATTAGCAACATTAGTATAAGTGAAGTGATAAAACCATTTGAGTCCAACTTCAACTTAAAACCATCAAAACATAAGCTAATGTAGAAACTCCTTTCGAAGACCCAAAAAGAATTCAAAAAGGAAATCGAATAAAGAAGCAAATGCAAGAGTGGCAAAATCTGTCAAAACAGACCAGCAGGTAAAGATTAATTTTTTCGAAAATCTTCTGTTGTTCAAATCAAAAGGTGCAAAACTAACAAAAGTTAAATAACAACCTGGGGCAAAATCAAAAAATATTACAGCTCAATCCGACATACATAGATCTCTCACTAATTTTTACGGTGAAGCACAAAAATCTGTTTCGGGACAGCAACTTCCTCAAATATTACTTCTCTCTCATTAAAAGTTGATCTTGACACAAAAACCAAACAAAAAGGATAAGCAGTGGATATTACCGAAGTAATAACTTCCAAGACTCAAAGAAACAAAAACAAACTGAAAGCAAAAACAAATTGGGTTGTCTCCCAAAAAGCTCTTTCTTTATAGCCATTAAGATGGACATGATAATTTTGAAGATGCCTACTCAGGAATATGAATTTAAGTGAAAGAGAGCATTAAGAAGCAAAAAACACACACACATTTAAGTCTAACCCACTTTCTATGCAAGGGAATTTTGTACAAGTTGGTTAAACCAGAGGCTACTTGCATAAGAAGGTAGAAGAAGTGTAACATATAAACTTTCAGCATAAAACGAGGAAACTTGATATTATTAAGATACATAAGAACACTTTTCCCTCTCTCATAATAACTTTCAGTATCATGCATAAACTTAAAAATATAGCTATCACAATAACCATCGTAGCAATGATCACTTATTCTAATAGAAAACACAGGAACACTAGCTCTCATAACACTACTATGTGAAACAATATTAGAGGTATCCTTACAAAGGATAGTGTGTCCCCCTTCTTCATATTTAGTAACAAAGTCTTTCACATTTGTTATTATAGGTTCATCAACCAGTTGTTTATCAGGTTCAACAGCTTCATTCATACTTTCATCAACCATACTAGCTATCATAGAATGTTCCTTTATCTTACATGGGAAAGGGATTTTCTCAATGTAAGGTTTAGGTAAGACATGATTAGTAGTATAATCTTCAGTATTTCTTGCAGGAACACTCTTAGCAACATCTTTATAATGTTCATGTAACTTATTCCACTTCTTTTTAGGCACTTCAATGTAAGAAGAAAAAGCCTTAAAATAAGAAGCAATAGCTTGAGAGTCTAGACCATAAGCATTTTTTATATTTTGAAAGTCATCAGTTCCCATAAAAGATTCAATGCATTCATAATCATAATTTATACCTGAATTTCTACCTTTGTCATTCTCCCAAGCTTCAGCATTATCTTGAATACGGTCCAGAAGATCCCATTTAGCTTCTTCTTCCATGCGAGTGAATGATCCAGCACAAGAAGCATCCAATAAATCCTTGTCATGTAGAGGGAGCCTTGCATAAAAGTTATTGATAATAATATTGTTGGGGAGCTCATGAATGGGACATTTGAGCATTAGTAACTTCAATGTCCCCCAAGCTTGAGTTGTACTCTCTCCATCAAGAGGCCAAAAGTTGTATATTTGATTCCGATCTTTATGAATCTCACTAGGAGGATAAAACTTTGAATAAAAGAGAGGCACTATTTCCTCCCATTCCAGAGCTTGACCATTCTTCAGCAGCTTATACCATTCCTCAGCTCTTCCTTTCAGCAATAATGAGAATAACTTCTTCTTAACTTGATCTGTAGTGATACCTGCACACTTGAACAACCCGCATAATTCGTGTATAAAGAGTAAATGATCACCGGGATGGACAGCTCCATCCCCAACATAATAGTTATCCATAACACGATGAATAATTCTTGTAGGTATTTTGAAAACATCATTCTTAGCAGGTGGTGGCTTATCTACTACCTTAGTAGTGGTAGTAGCATTACCAAATAAGAAACTCAGCGAATTATCCATAACAAAAATAAAGCAACTAGCAGAAGTAAACAATACTCACGGTAGAAGTTTCCTTTACCAGTTCCACTCTCCAATGGCGCTTCACTCCCCGGCAATGGCGCTAGAAAATAGTCTTGATGACCCACAAGTATAGGGGGTGTATCGCAGTATTTTCGATAAGTAAGTGTGTCGAACCCAACGAGGAGCAGAAGGTGCTGGCTAGTGGTATGGATCAGGAATTCTCTGCAAATACTTAGCAAACGGATTTTTAGGCGTTTTTGATAAAGCAAGTAAACAAAGTACGAGTAAATAAAAGACAGTAGGAATAAATGCATCAAGTGGCCCAATCCTTTATGCAGCAAAGGACAAGCCGGTTGTATTACTTAAAATCACCAAACATTCTCGAGGACACATGGGAAGACTATCAAGTGCTTTCGCTTCATATAGTTGATTAATCTTCTCTAGCTTGCTAAGTGTTGTGTGGGTGAACCTATGCTAATGTACCGACCTTCCTAGGACTAATACATACTTGTGATTATACCCCTTGCAAACATCCGTAAGTACAAGAAAGTAATTACGGTAGAAACCTAACCACAGCTTTAAACTCTAAGACCCTTACGTCCCTTGTGCAATGGTTTCCTAACTAGGGTTCAGGTTTCTGTCACTCCGGCAACCCCTACGATTAGTAGCCAAATACACAATGCATTCCCCTAGGCCCATATAGGTGAAGTATGATGTAGTCGACGTTCACATGACACCACTAGAAGAAGTACACCACAACTTAAATATCAAACCATTGAATCTTTCTCAATACAACTCCACTACTAACAACATGAATTCTCCCATGTCCTCAAGAACAAAACGAACTACTCACAAGACATCATATGGATGATGATCAGAGATGGAATAATGATGTATAACAATCTGAACATAAACAATAATTCAATGGTTCACTCAATAGCATCAACTACAAAGAGTAATCAACACCGGGAAAGGGTCCCCTATGAACTAATGCAAGATTCAACCCAATTGTTACAACAATATGGAGATGGTGATTAGGGTGCTGATGATGATGGTGGTTGTGGTGATGATGATGATGATCCCGATGAAGTCCAGCTTGATGGTGGTGTTGATGGCAACGATCTCCCCTCTCCGGGAAGGAATTCCCCCGGCAGAAATCTGTCTACTGGAGAGATCTTTCTCTCTCAGTGTTTTCTGCCTCGCAGAGGCGGCGAAATCTTTCTGTGGTCGCCCCCTGAGTTTTAGGGTTTTGGGAGGATGATATACGCCAGAGGGGAGAGCCTGGAGTGGGCCAGGGTGGCCACACCACCTGCTGGTGCGGCCTAGGGCTGCCCGCGATAGGGGGTGGTGTGGCCCCTTGTGGCCCATCTCCAGCCCCCCTTCTGGGTTCCTTCGTCTTCTGGAAAAAAAGGATTTTCCGTATATTTTCCTGGATTTTCTGATCTTCGCGAATTTTGCCTCCAAACAACACCTTTTCCATCAGAATCCTGAATGCAGCGGTCCATGCTCCAAAAGACATCAACCATGCAAAAACAGATGAAATAACATAAGTATCACCTCTCAATACGAAATATATCAATGAATAACGGTGAATTATGATACAGAATAGTGATGCAAAATGGATGTATCAACCGACGAAGCGATTCCTTGACTGGTTTTGCTTTTGGATACAAATTTAGTGCATGCTCAGCGAGTTTCTTGGGAATTCTCGGGATGTCAGAAGGTAGCCATGCAAAGATTACCCAGTGCTCAACTCGATGAGTGCGCTTTCCTACGAGGGACCAAGGTTGGTGGCCACAAATGTTGTTTTCTTTGGATCGGTGGGGTGGATCTGTACTTCTTTAGTGTCCTTTGTGGTGTCGAAGGCATGGTCGGGGTTGCCGTGTGTTACTGCGAGAGGCTCTGCGGTTGTTATTGTTTTGAGCTGCTCAAACTCAGTTGCCATCCCAAAAGATTCAGAAATTTTGTTGAATTCCCGATCACAATTATCGGAACGTGGGAAGCTCCCTCTTATTGATTTGATTCCCTTTGGTGCTAGCATTTTCATGACTAGGTCAAAGGATCGTATGGTCACCTAGAGGGGGGGGTGAATAGGTTCTACTTCAAATTTTACTTCTTTTTCAGATTAGGGTTTGACACAAAGGTAAATTCTCTAGATATGCAACTATGATGAATTTACCTATATGTCACACTAGCACACCTAACAAAGCAAGAACTAGATAAAGTAAGGTACGATAAAGGATAGAAGTAACCGAAGTGGAGCACACGGGGACACAAGGATTATTTCCCACAGTTCCTTCCTTTTGAGGGGAAGTATGTCTGCATTTGGAGAGGGGGTGGTATCAAACCACCAACGCCATGAGAGGCCTCCCTTGTTCTCCGGTGAGTTTCACCCCAAGGGGATCGATTCACGCTTCCACTATATCGGCAACCTTCAAGGTGGTCACCGGCACCCTTACACAAGTTCGAGGCACACACCCACAACTTAATTGGGGGCTCCCGGATCCAAGCAAGCTATCACACAACCAAAGACAAGCTTGTAAGAATCAAATCAACCAAAACAAGACTTAGGGTTTCCAATGAAACCCTAGAGCAAGGGGCCCTCAAGTGGATGAGGGGGAAATGAAGATCTCTCTTAGTGAAGCTGTAGGTCGATGCCTCATCCTCCGATTCCCCAAATATCAATGACTTTGGGTGGTTGGATGAAGAGATCTTGGAGTTTTGGTGGCTCAAGCTGTGTGGTCTTCTTGTTCAAACGAGGAGCTGGAGGAAGGGGATAAGGTCCCCTATTTATAGGCCTCACACTTATGAACCATTTTCTAACCATTGGAGACAACCCACACCGGAGACTCCAGTCTACCAGACCGGAGACTCCGGCCTAGAACAGAAACTCTGGCCCACCTCTGGTCCATCTCCGGACTGACCATATGTTTGTCTTGGGCACAGGCTTGATGTCCACTCTAGAGACTCTGGTCGAAACTCCAAACCAGAGACACCGGAGACTCTGGTGTTCCCACACCAGAAACTCCGTTCTATGAAACTCACATCAGAGACTCCGATTGATCTCCGGTCAGAATCCAGACCACCACACAGATTGACTCTTGGCCAATTCCAGCAATCACACCGGGAACTCCTGGGGAAACTTCAGACCACACCAGAGACTCCGGTGTTCGCACACCGGAGACTCCGGTTTAGAATCTTCAGGAAGGCATGGATTTGACCATGGAATTTCCCACCACAATCTGGCTTTTTTCCTTTTCAATAGATCAACCTATAGACATTAAAACATAGTAAAATGTACCTTATGTTGTTAACGAACACCAAAACAGATTAGGACAATAAATGTCCTTTCAATCTCCCCCTTTTTGGTGTTCGACGACAACACGAGGTTTTGCATGGAATTTTTAATAAGACATAGCTATGCTCCCCTGATGATGTGCAGCAAGATAATCAAGTAATACATGCTAGTCAGGTAACTGAGAATTATTACAATAAGGAACGGGCATAGACATGTCCACACACATAGATAGTTCACATAAACCAAATAAGTCACACAAGAACCAAATGAAAGCAAGTCCAAATGTTCGAACATAACATAAAGATATGACACCCAACCCATGCAAATCCCGATACTCCTAATGGACAACTTCTCCCCCTTTGGCATTGAAATGCTGAAAAAGGGAAACAGTCCAAGCTATCGTCCCAAGGAAGATCACTTGGAGTCCTCGTCATCATCATTATCCTCATCCTCATAATCATCATCAGCAGCAGAAGTCTGTGGTCCTTTGCCGTGAGGGCAAGAAGAGGAGGTGCCCTAAGGTGCAAAACTAGAAGTAACCTTAGAGAAGGTCTGCTAGTCAACCAAGCTTGCATTCATATCATTCCAAGCACCAAAGGGAAGTGTGTGATCAGAATCTGCAGATGGTTCAGCTCCATTCTCATCATTGTATTCTGACTCTCCTTTCTCTTCTTCTTCACCTTGAGCCTTGATGTCCTTGAGGAGTTTCTCAATCCTGCGGTTGCTCTTGTAGGACTCATGCTCTCCCTTGCGGATGTCCATGCTCATACAACACAAGGTCTTCTCCCAAAAGGATGCCTTCTTGACTTTCTCCTTAACAAACTCACGTGTGACAGGAGGCATGGGTGCATTGGAGGCATTCTTCCTCCTAGAGCCCCTAGGAGGGGTGGGAGCACGCTCAGCCTCAGAGATCTCCTTAGCCTCACTCTCAAACGGCTATCTAGTAACCATCTTCCCTTACTTCTGAAGGGACACCAAAGCATGCTCCGTAAGATTGGGAGGGAGGGAAAGAGGTGAACCATGGGGTTGAGTGTTGATAAGCCGCATCACTAAAGGAGCATATGGAGGAGATTTCCTGTAGAGAATAGCATGGTACATCTCCTCGAATATGTAATCCATCACATCAATAGCAAAGCCTTCCGCATCAGGTCTAGCAAGATATATTTTGTGAGCATGGTGAAGTAGGTTAACAAGCCCACATCTAATGGCATCATCATTGCCAGAACTTGGAGATATGTTGTGGTGAAATATCCTCAGAAGTAAGTTGTAGAGAGGTTTGAGGCCCTTGGCCTCACTGACGACTGCACCCTTGCCATAGAGTGGAGCCAACTTGTTCTTGCTCTCACCAAGGGCTGCATCATGCATACGGTGCCCAATAGGAACAACCACACCCTGGAAGGTCTCATTGATGACCCTAGCAAGGTCAAAGAAGGTAGCAGTGCAGCGGACATCACCTGTCATCCAAGTCATGGTCCTTGCCTGATCAGTCCCAAACACCATAGTGGCATAGAATTGTTGGACAAGAGGAATGCTGTAATCTTCTCGGAGCTCCATGAGCCCATGTAACTCGAGCTTCTCAGTGATCCACAGAGCATCTGCAAAGTAACTATTAGCATGCATGTACTCAAGCTCCATATACCTCTGAGGACAAACCAGAGACTTGGTGAGCTTGTTGTAGACTTCAGACATGAATACTTTCTGTTCCCTCCTCCAATAACGAGGGTCCTCACAAGTCCTCGGCAGCTCATAAAAATTAGTCTTGCGAAGGTCACAGAACTCCTTGGACATGTGAGAAAGAGATTTCAAATTGTCATACTTGGCCCGGTTCTCCTCCTTAATCCGTTCTTGGTTCTTTCTCATAAACTTAGCATGAGATGCTGCCTACGGTTGGATGGCGGGATCACATACTTCCTAGCCTCTTCATCAAACCGAGGATCCACCCTCTTAGACTTGGCCTTGGTGCGACCACGACAAGAACCAAAGCCTCCTGTGAACAGAGAGTGAGGGAGATAGCATGGGGGTAAGCACATATCCAGGAGATAGGCACAAAAACCCCCACAACCATGCCAGATGTGATTATACCTGGGCATTTTCTGAGCCGGGCCTAACAAAGCCCGCCAGTGCAAAACCCAGGCCCAAGCCCGGCCCATCCTGGCTGTCGGGCCTGAATCTTGAGCCCAAGCCCGGCCCGCCATGCACATAATCCTCCGGGCTGTCAGGCCTTGGGCCGGGCCCTTCCCTATTTCGCCCATTCCTCTGGCCCGAGCCCGGCCCATGAGGTTGTCGGGCCTCAATTCTGTAGCCCAGGCCCAACCCGTGGGCCTGAAAAGCTCGGCCCGTCAGGTTGTCGGGCCTCAGTTCTGTAACCCAGGCCCGGCCCACGGGCCTGAAAAGCCTAGCCCGTCAGGCTTTTTCGGGCCAGGTCGGGCCGGGCTGGCCGGGCCAGGCTGCCCATGCCTAGATCTGGATGTGATAGAGGCAATCTATACCGGAGTCTCCAGAGTGAAACACCGGAATCTTCGGTCTGGACCAGAGTTTCTGGTCAGATAGACCGGAGTCTCCGGCCTGGACTTGAGTCTCCGGCCTGGACTTGAGTCTCCAGACTGACTAACCGAAATATCTAGTCTGGAGAGTTCAGGTTGCACTTAGAGACATTAGGTGAGATTGATTCTAGAAGATCGGGCATGGATATGAGACAAGATTGATGTAGTGTGCGCATGCATGTTGTTCCAATGGGAAAGACAGTACAAAAACTAAAAACAAACGAAGGGGATGAACCCTAGGTTCTGTTGGAAATATGCCCTAGAGACAAATAGTAATAAGGACTATTATCAAATTTCATATAGTTTATGATTAAGTTTTATATCATGCTATAACTGTATTGATTCGAAACATCAATACACGTGTGATATATAAAAAACCAGGGGTTCCCAGTGAAACTCTAGTCATTGGTTCATTAGTCCACGTATGATCATGTTTCCTGATCATGTGGCATTTATGCCAGTTGGAAATGGAGTCAACTCATTCTGGGAATGAGATGATGAACCAATACGCAACCTAAACATCGTGACCTGATCATGTCACGAAGTTCAAGTTACGATGATTAGAAATGGATCCTTGTAGACTATTCCTTAGACCGTGAGGCTGCATCAATCACTGTCTCCCGAGAGTGCTTTGATAGCATCAAGCGCCACTTGGTAATAAAGTGGTTATAAAGGTGTGTTCAAGTACATGGAGGAAACCGTAGAGCCAATATATGTCAAGAGCGGGATTTGTCCATCCACGTGATGGAAAGATACTCAAGGGCCCACTTGGAGAGGTTATATCTAATAGTTGCGCAACATGTGATTTGATCACAGGGATATCACTTGTCGGAACGAGTCAAGTAGCATTGTCCGGTAACGAGATTGAACACGACATGGTGATGTCATTGATCAGATCTCGGGCAATGTAAGTATCGAGAGACAAAGGGAATAAGACATGATTGTCCCGGTTCAAACGACGAAAGATCTTCGTGGAACGCACAGGGGTCACATGGCCATCCAGGTCCCTCTGTTGATCACTGGTCCGGGAGTGTCCCGACCATGTCTGGAGTGTTCCCGAAGCGTTGGGTATCATGCTTAAGGGTTTGATGATGCTTAGAGAGTGTTTATAGGATCGGAAGAATCGTCGAAGAATAGTAGAGAGAAAACCGGAAGGATTTCAGTAAGTCTGGAGGATGTCTGGAGTGGAGGTGGAAGATGTTCCATAGCCACGGAGATTGAATAATATGTGAATGAATGCTAAATATTGATTTAATCATTTATTCATAATTATTAAATAAAGAGAAAATCAATTTAAAAGGTCAAAAGGCTTAATGAGCCAATTCTTGGAGGGGAGAGGGCCCATTAGGGAAAGGAGCGAGGGAGAAGGGGCAAGAGGGTGGCCGGCTAGGCCAAGCCCCCCCCCCCCCCGCGCGAGGCCCACAAGGGCCAACCGGCGGCTTCCCCTCCCCCTCCTCTCCTTTAGTCCCACCCCGGGACTTTGAGGGAGGTAGTACCTCCCCTCCCCCTCCTCTCCTTTAGTCCCACCCCGGGACTTTGAGGGAGGTAGTACCTCCCCTCCCCCTATATATAGTGGGGGTACTTGACCAGATAAATACACACAATATTCAATAAAGGTCTTCTCACTTTTGGGAAGACCTCCAATTTATATTCGTGGTCCCAAGTTCGGACTGCGCGAACGAGAGATATCTTCACTGCGGAGCGCCGTCGCGCTGCGGGATTCAGATCCAGGATCTCTACTTCCGCAACTGCTGCTGGATCGGGGAAGTGGGAGTCATCGTCAGGCACCTGACGTGTGTAACTCCCCGCGAGGTGTCACACTTGAGGCACTCAAGTCGTTGAGCCACAGGAGCGCAAGGACTTCATCACAACCTTGAGGTCAGCTTCGGCTAGTCTACATCAACCATGCTCTCTTGAGCGCTGAAAATGCTTTTTGGTCTTCAAGGGTAAGTTCGTGAAAAGCCCCTCCCGTATTACTAATAGATAGGTCCTGGCAACATCAGGGGTTCAGGGGTGTAGGGTAAAATTTATTGTTTTCATGCGCGGAACCCCTTCAGGTTCATGGTGAGAGGAGATGCTACCAGATCTGTCCATTGGAGAGGTTCCACCGGTGGGGAAGGTCCCAGGGGTGGAGAGGGTGGAGTTGGCCAGTAGCACGGTAGATCCCGGTGGCAGAAAGACCTCCAGGTAGCAGTTTTGGAGGAGGAGGAGGTAGTTGTGAGGGTGGGGGTCGGGGTGGAAGAGATAAAGTCTGATGACTCTCTCACCTGCCCCCCTTTGAGTCACAGGCCGAAACCTCCCCAGACTGGAAACTCCAGTCTACACCGGAGACTCCGGTCCACACCGGAGACTCTGGTGTTTGCACACCAGAATCTCTGGTCCTCCTCGAGCAAAATAGCTAGATTCAAGTTGAGGCATATGTGATAGATAAAATGTTTTCATGGCAGGGTGACAGGCTTAGGTTTAGATCTCAAACTATGAAGAACCCAAAAGGGGCAACCAAATTCAACTAAGTGGTCAAGAGAACCTCCAATATACAAAAAATGTAATCACGAACCAATCCTTCATAATGAAGGGGCAGTGGCCAAGGCCACCATGTAAGAGTGTGAGGCATGAAACCGTGAAGAATTATCCTTGGGTTCATAGCCTTTACTCATCAATGAAGCTCACTTATCACAAATGATATTAAGAGAATTGATTTTCTTAATTTTTGCATTATGGGGGGAGGGATAGCCCAATGGATTAGGACTACACTCCCCTTATGTCCATGCCTACACCTAAACCACATAATGATCAAGTATTAGGTGAGTATGCAAGATGATCAAGTCAAACTTCTTGAATCTACGATATTTAGTTCATTTCTCAAATAACAAAATCTTGCTTCATCAAGAGGCTTCATGAAAATATCTACAAGTTGGTCTTTGGTTGACACATAAGAAATCTCAATATCTCCTCGGGCAACATGATCTCCAATGAAATGATGACGGGTCTCAATATGCTTAGTTCTGGTATGATTCACCAGATTGTAGGCAATTTTGATAGCACTTTCATTGTCTCATAAAAGAAGCACTTTGTCACAACGGACGCCATATTCCTTTAGAGTTTGCCTCATCCATAACAATTGAGTGCAAGCACTAGCTGCAGCCACATATTCAACTTCGGCGGTAGAGAGAGATATATAATTTTGCTTTTTAGAAGACCAACACACCAAGGACCTACCAAGGAAATGTCAAGCCCCGGAGGTTGACTTTATATCATCCTTATCACCAGCCCAATCCAAATCGGTGTATTCACAAAGAGAGAATGTAGAGCCCCTAGGATACCATATACCATAGTTTGGGGTATGAACCAAATATCGAAAGATTCTTTTGACTGCCATCAAGTGGCTTTCTTTAGGAGCTGCTTGATATATTGCACACACTCCTACACTTAACACAATATCGGGTTTAGATGCACATAGGTAAAGCAAAGAACCAATCATGGATTGGTATACCTTTTGATCAACATCTTTACCATTTGGGTTAAGTTCAAGATGAGTCTTGGTTGCCATGGGAGTTGGAGCTCTATTTAGTTCCTTCATATTGATCCTCTTGAGCATGTCTTGGGTATATTTGGCTTGATTGATAAAGGTTGCTCCTCTTACTTGTTTGATCTCAAAGCCAAGAAATACCCTCAAATCCCCCATCATAGACATCCTGAACCTGTCAATCATAAGCTTTGAGAATTCATCATTAAGAGATTTGTTAGACAAGCCAAAGATAATATAATCAACATATATTTAGCAAACAAAAAGCTCCCCATTAACCTTCTTAGTAAAAAGAGTAGGATCAATTTTCCCAACCTCAAACCCACGGTCTAACAACAACTCTCTAAGGTGCTCATACCAAGTACGTGGAGCTTGTTTAAGTCTATAGAGCACCTTATCAAGTTTGTAGACATGGTTTGGGAAGTTGGGATCCTCGAAACTAGGGGGTTGCTTAACATAAACCAACTCATGCAATGGCCCATTTAGAAAAGCACTTTCTACATCCATTTGTTGTAATTTAAAATTATGGTGTGCAGCATATGCAAGAAGGATACAGATGGACTCAAGGCGAGCCACGTGAGAATAAGTCTCTCCATAATCAATGCCTTCAATTTGAGAGAACCCTTGTGCTACCAATATTGCCTTGTTCCTCACAACAATACCATGTTCATCTTCCTTGTTCTTGAATATCCATTTAGTGCCAATAACATTGCGACACATTTTGGGATTTTCTACTAACTTCCATACTTTGTTTCTCTCAAAGTTGTTGAGCCCTTTGTGCATTGCTTCTGGCCAATCTGAATCTTCAAGAGCTTCCAAAACTTTCTTTGGTTCACCATGGATATGTGAGCTTGATGCTCACCAAAGTGTTTTAATTGAGCTCGAGTGGACATTCCACTTCTTAGATCACCAAGAACATTCTCTAGAGTGTGTTCTGTTATTTCTAGCATTCTGTCCACTCTAGCTTTGCGACGAGTTTCGATCTCCTTGTTGTTCATTTCAGGAGTCCCTTCTACATTCTGGTCCTTGTCCTTACCATTAATTTGACCTTGATCAATAATGGGTTCAACTTCATCAACATGAGGTAATGGTTGAGCTCGGTCTTGATCAGGCAAGTTACTCGCAAGGCTTTGAGTTGATCTTGTGGCTGCTGTAATAAATCTACCTTGAGCAACTGACTATGCTGGGCTAGACAATCCAGTCAGTGGAGAGAGTGGATAGTTTAGCCTAGCACATTCTTCCAGATCATCGTGGAGAGGGTCCTCAGCTTGTCTTTGGCATGGGTCATCATTGCCCTCAGTAATAGGAGCTTGTTGAAGTTGTGAAGATGAGGGCTCCACATGAGTAGAGCATAGTTCTTCTAGATCCACCACAAGGGGTTCGTCAACAGAGCGGATGAATCCCGCACCCATTCTTCTTATAGCATCTTGAGGCATTTCATCATCTACATCACAAACATCAACATGCCCCGCTTGGGGGCCGTCATATTCTTCGAAAACCACACTACAAGATTCTACGACAATTCCAGAGAGTTTATCGTAGATTCTATAAGTGTGGGAATCGAGACCATAACCAACAAAAATACCCTCTAAAGCTTTGGAATCAAATTTGGACAAACAAACACCCTTTATGAGATAGAAACACTTACAACCAAACACCCGGAAGTATGAAATGTTGGGCTTGTTGCTGGTAAGTATTTCATATGGCGCCTTGATCAATTTTTTGTGGAGTTAGAGGCGGTTTGATGCATGGCATGCGGTGGAGATTGCCTCTGCCTAGAAATTGTATGGAGACTTAAACTCAGCCAACATGGACCTTGCCATATCCATTAGAGTCCTGTTCTTCCTCTCAGCTACACCATTTTGTTGAGGGGTATATGCAGCGGAATATTGATGTTTTATCCCCTCATTACTAAGAAAACCATTTAAAGTGTAGTTCTTGAGTTGGAATCTCTTCATAGCTTATGTTTATGTTTCATGCTACTTATTATTTTTGAGTTGGAATCTCTTCATAGCTTGCAATGACTATTAAGTAAACTCAGTAGCATACTCTTTATTATGAATTGCCTAAGTAGTTGATCACATGCTGAGAATATATACATCATATGAAGCAAATGTGTTCGTGAAAGTTTCTTTTATCGCACTCAGTTTTCAACTGAATTGCTTGAGGACAAGCAATAAGCTAAGCTTGGGGGAGTTGATACGTCCAAAATGTATCTACTTTCCCGAACATTTTGTTATTGTTTCTCCTCTAAAATTGTGTGAGTTGGATGCAACTAACACGGACTGACGCTGTTTTTAGCAGAATTACCTTGGTGTCTAGTTTTTGTGCAGAAAATCAACTATCAGGAAAAATCCCGGAAAATATGCCAAAAATCCTATTTCACCAGAAGACTCTCTGAGCCAGAAGACGAGACGGAGTAGCGCCACAAGGGGCCCACACCACCTGGCCGCACGGGCCAGGCCAGGCCACACCTGGGGGTGGTGTGGCCGCCTCAGCTGCCCCCTTGGCCTCCCTCTTCTCCTATAAGTTGCCTCTTCACCTAAAAACCAAGGGGGGTTTGACGTTTTTCCAGAAAGAGTTCCGCTTCGCCGCCACCACCAGATTCCATGATTCAGCACCAGAAACTCCATTCTGGCACTCTGTCGGGATGGGGAATTGGAGGAGATCGTCGCCATCATCGCCACCATCGCTTCTCCATCGACCATCCATGTTTCCCCCATCTATGAGTGTGTAATCCCCCACTGTAGGCCATGGGGATGAGATTATCACTTTTTGGCCCGAAAGTTGGGGTGTACAGGCAACGCGGTACCGAAGTTCCCTGAAATCAGCCGCGATGACTACAGTTGGTATGCCAAATACTCAGAGGGTCTTTTTCGGCATGAATTCAATTTTACGTTTCCATACAAAAAATCAGGCTAATGGGCGTCAAGTTGGCCCCCCCTGTCAGTTCGCCGTTATGTCGCTCCCGTCGCTTAGGCGGGGTGGCTGTCACGTAGGCTTGCAGCGTTGGCACAGTGGATATGACAATGCCCCCTACCCAGTGTATTGACATGACAAAACAGGGCACATGTATCAGCGTTATAATTATTTTTTGTTTAATCAGAAGCTAGAACGGCCACCGCCACGCGTCTGTCCTTGTACTTCTGTCCCAATCGTTAACCCCTACCATAAAAGCGCATTGACGGTTCCACCGTTCCCCTGCCTCGCAGAAACCACTCTTCTTCTTCCTGTCATCTACTATCTTCTTCCCGTATTCTCCTTGCCGCCATGGAAGATCTACGCACTCTAGAGACAAGCTTCACTACCCATGACAACAAGAAGATAGACGTTGTCTACACCAGCGAGGAGGAGACAGTGGTGCGTGTCCTGAGGATGTAAGAGGGTTGGCTTGGGATAGACGAGGACAACTTTGTGGGATTGGACCTCGAGTACACCCCGGAGCACCCATATGAAGTGAATGAAGTCACCGTCGTTCAACTTTCCATGCGGAAACACGTCCTCGTCTACCACCTCTCTCGGTTTGTAGATCTGCTCTCTATAGCTAACCGCTTTTAGGGTTTTCTCCTCTTGTTCTTTATCCACTTGCTCATCTTGCAACTACTAGATTTTACTTAGGACCAAATAAATTAGGGTTTGCCTATGTCTCAATCGACTGAGATTTTCTTTAGTCTCAATCACCTAAGAAAAGTGCAACCATAGTTAAAAGAAATGTGCAACTCGTTCAGTCAACTAAGAAATAGCAAAACCGAATAAATTATGATAATACAATGTTGAGAGTCTTGATCTTGCATTTACTAAACTTTTCAAAATTATATTGAGATGATGATCTTGCATTGACAAAATATTTGTAGTTACAAATTTTGGTGATGACAAACTACATACTTTTAGGACTGACAGGAAATGTCCGGCGCTACGCCAGTTCCTTGAAAAAAAGGGAATTGTTTTCTGCACTGTCGACACAACAACTGATTTTTCGAAATTGTATCAAGAGGAAATTATGATTCCTGTGCACAACTGGATCGATATTCCGCATCTTGTCAAGATCCTAGGGGGCAGGAAGAAGGATGGAATGGCATCACTCGCAACTAGAATCCTCGATGAGTCGTACGTCACAATGAAGGAAGATTTCTTTAAGGATAGGCACGATTTTTGGAACGAGTGGCCGTTGTCTGATATAAACCTGAAGTATGCAGCCATAGATGCTTACGTGACCTACCAGCTGTACAAGATGATCCAGTTTTTTCAACGTTACCTCGTGTTTTGCCCTATTTGCAAGAGGGAAGACAAGATTAGGGGAGCCCTTTGTAGAAAATGCAGAAAAGCTGAGTTTGAAGTTGAATATGCAAAGAAATTGGTTGCATCTGAAGCAGCTGACAGAGAGGCTGCAGAAGCAGCTGAAAGAGATCTTGCAGCTGAAGAAGCAGCTGACAGAGAGGCTGCAGCTGAAGCGGCAAACAGAGAGGCGGCATCTTCTAGCGGCAACAATCAGGCATGTGATGCACCGCTAATTGTTCCGTGGGACGCTGAATATAGGAAAGCCAAGTCAGATGCCATTTGGGACAAAGCAGTTCGTCAGATGTGGAGAACCTGTAATGATGGCAAGCGCGTCAAGTGGTCTGATGAGGAGTGAATTAAATTTTACTTGTCAGTGCTATGTTTCTGTTTTGTGGAACTCAGTTAGCTTGCCAAGATGTCTAGTGCATCAAGTGATACTAGTAAAATAATTTTAACCCTCGTTGTGTTATGTTTATGTATGTGTCTTGTAGCTTGTCAAGATGGTAGCTTCTTAACTGGCAGTTTGAAACAGTGCCCTTTTCCTCTCACGCTAAACATAGATGTTTCATTTTGCCCAAACTGGTAGCAAATCTAGAGAAGATTCTCGCAAATGTAGATATAGCTGTGCACAGCTAAATAGGATATAGCGATAGAAAGTCGGTTGCTTAACGAGGTTCGATGCATTCAGCCAGAAATAGGATATAGCCAGGAGACGGGGGCGTCCTCACCGACGGCCACGGAGGCGACGATGGCCACCTTATCCTCCTCGGCCATCGCCGGCGCGGACGGGGTATTCTCGGGAGTTTGAGGATGCTGGTGGGACAGTGGAGAGGGTTGCGTGGGGTCAGTGAGCTCAATAGTTAAGGTGGATAGAAGCAAGGAAAGTTTCGTTGCACCACCGTGCAACACGCTGCACAGTCTACTGCACCGTGCACCGCGACACGTGCACGGTAATCACGTTTTTTTCCCGGGCCATGCATGGCAGTTCTGTATTGAGCCGCATGCAAAGGGCGCACACACAATTTCTATGTACGAAGTTTGACACGACCCTAAAATTGGCGATAGTTAAAAGTAGAAATGTAGAGGGGGAGTTAGGTGGCTGTATGGCGAGATTTGTGGGGTTGTGCTAGATTCGATAGGGGGATGTGTTGATGACTGTGAGTGACTCGATGAACCGGAGACGTTAGGTCTCGTCAAGCTCAGCTGTTCGGCCTCCAGCTAGCGCGTGCAAGCTTCTTACAGTGGGACCCAGTTGGAAGTGAGATTGAAAGCCGCTATGTAAAAAATGGGATATGTCTTATTAAAATCAAGTGGCAATAAATTGCAGCTATCCATCGACGACCGTGCACTCGATGGCGCATGTGTTGTGGCGTAGTAGTAGCAGTAGTAGGCCTTTCAGACTTGATTAATGTGACATGACCGCTCGACGACTTTTTCCATAGACGGCATCGTGTTCCTTCTTGTAGAGGGAGACGTCAAGATGGTAGCTCGTTAACTGGCAGTTTGAAAGAGTACCCCTTTCCTCTCTCACTAAACAGATATGTTCATATTTGCCCAAACTGGTAGCAAATCTAGAGAAGATTCTCTCTTCGATAATTCGTTCCCTTTTGGACCTCTTTTTGCCTCCGATCAGGTAGCAAATCTAAAGCAGCAAATCACACCAGGCAGAATACATTCATTCAGAAAACAAAACAAATGTAGTTATAGCTGGGCGCAACTAAATAGGATATAGCGATAGAAAGTAGGTTGCTTAACGAGGTTCGATGCATTCAGCCAGAAATAGGATATAGCTAGAAAGAAGCTGCTTAGCAGCAGCGGCAGCCGCCGCAGCGGCAGGCACATCCTGCACGCGCCCGCACCTCTGCCTCCTCCTCCTCCATCCAACGCTTCCTCCACTTCTTGTTGCACAGTCCCTTGATCTTGGGGACCTTGGGCCTGATTGGAGCAATGCGACCCTCTTTGATGGCCAACCGCTGGAGGTTCTGGAGGTGAATGCCGAGAGCCCGGTGTTCAGCAATGTAGGCGTTGATGTTCACGGTCTCGCGCTCACTGCCTTTGTGGATGCCAGAGCCCGCGGCCTCTGCATGCTTCATTAAGGAGAGGAAGTCAGTGCGGTCGGGGCCACTCGCACAACTGTAGGCGATCCCCTTGCGGAACGGGCAGCACCAGGGGACGCCCCTGAAGAAGGCGGCGTACTTGCTGGCCCACAGCCTCCTCAGCACTTGACGAGTCTTGGTGTATATGGACTCATCATCACTGCAGACATCACTGCCTAAAACCTATTGGAAGAAAAGGAAAATGGGGGAGTAGATGATGTAAGAAGATCGATCAATCGAAATGTGAACAAGCGAATCCTAATAAACCAGCATCTAGCATCCAACGATGGGAACAGTAGAAGAACCAGGGGAGGGGAGCAAACCCTAGTTACCTCCGACCATGGGTCATCGATGCCGGTGTCGTAGGGGTTCAGCGGAGTGATGTACTTATCTGGATCGTAGGTGCCCCATAAGAGCTTGATCCGCTTATGACCGGTGGGGGCCTCCTCGCCGGCGGGGGGCTCCGCTTCGGTGGCTCCGTCGGTAGCGGGGACGAGGGCCTGGACAGGAACGACAGCTGCCATCGATGCCTCGACTGGGGCCTGGACAGGGACGGCGGCTGCTTTCAACGCGTCGAGGGGGGCCGGCGAGGAGACGGGGGCCTCCTCACTGGCGGCCTCGGAGGCGACAATGGCCACCTTATCCTCCTCGGTCATGACCAGCGTGGACGGGGTTTTCTCGAGAGTTTGTGGATGCTGGTGGGACAGTGGAGAGGGTTGCGTGGGGAGAGTGAGCGAGAGTGGGAGTGTGTGTGCAGAGAGGGGCTCTATAGTTAAGGTGGATGGAAACAAGGGGGCACATTTCATTGCACCACCGTGCACCACAACACGCACACGGTACGTCATGTTTTTTTTCCTGGGCCATGCATGGCAGTTCTGTATTGAGCCGCATGCACAGGGCGCATACACAATTTCTATGTACGAAGTTTGACACGGCCCTAAAATTGGCGATAGTTAAAAGTGGAAATGTAGAGGGGAAGGTAGGTGGCTATATGGCGAGATTTGTGGGGTTGTGCTAGATCGGATAGAGGGATGTGTTGATGAAGGCGGAGACATTAGGTCCCATCGAGCTCAGCTCTTCGGTATCCGGCTAGCGCGTGCAAGCTTCTTACGGTTGGGCCCAGTTGGAAGTGAGATTGAGAGCCGCTGCATAAAAAATGGGATATGTCTTATTAAAATCAAATGGCAATAAATTGCAGCTGTCCATCGACAATCGTGCACTCGATGACGCATGCATTGTGGCGTAGTAGTAGCAGTAGTAGGCTTTTCAGACTTGATTAAACATGACATGACCGCTCGATGACTTTTTCCATGGACGGCATCGTGTTCCTTCTTGTAGAAGTCTCGCTGAGGGAGACGTCCGTGTTGTCTCGCGATGTACTGTGAAGGGCACGAAGTGTGCAACGATCATCGTTGGATCGCACAGAATCAACGGCCGGTGCGCACGATCCGCGTGACAACTGGGATAACCAATCAGGGAGTAGCAGACAGGGTGAGCACAAATTTGTGCTTCTACGAAAGATAGAGATGGGGGCAAAACTGAGTAGTACAACATAAAACCAAGGGCGACACTGAGTAGTATATAAAAATGGAAAGTGGGTGTCTTGCACAATGAAATACATCGTGGCATACATCAAATTATGCCAAGATACATCCAGAAGAGTTCATTGGATGTGTGTTCTTCTCATAAACCACTCATAAACCACGTAAGGATCCACTAGAGTCATTGGAGGTGTGTTCTTCTCACAAACCACATATCACCAGTGTCGATGCATGTGTGCTCTTCCAACAGACCACACATGGATCCACCGGTGTCATTGCATGTGTGTTCTTCTCACAAACCACACATGGACCCACCGGTGTCGTTGCATGTCTGCTCTTCTCATAGACCATATCATGAGCCAAACCCAGAGTCATTGCATGTGTGTTCTTCCCATGAACCACACATGGATCCACCGGAGTCATCGCATGTGTGTTCTTCTCACAAACCACACATGGATCCACCAGTGTCATTGCATGTCTGCTCTTTTCATGAACCACAGCTAGAGTCATTGGATGTGTGTTCTTCTCACAGACCTCACATGGATCCAGTGTCATTGCATGTGTGTTCTTCCCAAAGACCACACATGGATCCACCAGTGTCATTGCTTGTGTGTTCTTTCTCACAAACCATATCATGAACCACACCTAGTGTCATTGCATGTGTGTTCTTCCCAAAGACCACACATTGATCCACTAGTGTCATTTCATATGTGTTCTTCTCACAGACCACACATGGATCCACCAGTGTCATTGCATGTGTGTTCTTCCCATGAACCACACATGGATCCACCGGAGTCATTGCATGCGTGTTCTTCTCACAAACCACACATGGATCCACCGAGTGTCATCGCATGTGTGTTCTTCCCATGAATCACACATGGATCCACCAATGTCATTGCATGTCTGCTCTTTTCATGAACCACGGCTAGAGTCATTGGATGTGTGTTCTTCTCACAGACCACATATCACCAGTGTCATTGCATGTGTGTTCTTCCCAAAGACCACACATGGATCCACCAGTGTCATTGCATGTGTGTTCTTCTCACAAACCACACATGGATCCACCGGTGTCGTTGCATGTCTGCTCTTCTCATAGAGCACACATGGATCCACCAGTGTCATTGCATGTGTGTTCTTCCCACATACCACACATGGATCCACCGGTGTCGTTGCATGTCTGCTCTTCTCACAGACCACACATGGATCCACTAGTGTCATTGCATGTGGCTTCTTCCCATGAACCACGCATGGATCCACCGGAGTCATTGCATGTGTGTTCTTCTCACAAACCACACATGGATCCACCCAGTGTCATCGCATGTGTGTTCTTCCAATGAACCACACATGGATCCACTAGTGTCATTGCATGTCTGCTCTTTTCATGAACCACACTAGAGTCATTCGATGTGTGTTCTTATCACAGACCACACATGGATCTAGTGTCATTGCATGTGTGTTCTTCCCAAAGACCACACATGGATCCACAAGTGTCATTGCATGTGTGTTCTTCTCACAAACCATATCATGAACCACACACAGTGTCGTTGCATGTCTGTCCTTCTCACAGACCACACATGGATCCACCAGTGTCATTGCATGTGTGTTCTTCCCAAAGACCATATCATGAACCACACCCAGTGTCATTGCATGTGTGTTCTTCCCATGAACCACACATGGATCCACCGGTGTCGTCGCATGTGTGCTCTTCCCACATACCACACATGGATCCACCAGTGTCATTGCATGTGTGTTCTTCCCATGAACCACACATGGATCCACCAGTGTCATTGCATGTCTGCTCTTTTCATGAACCACAACTAGAGTCATTGGATGTGTGTTCTTCTCACAGACCACACATGGATCCAGTGTCATTGCATGTGTGTTCTTTCCAAAGACCACACATGGATCCACTAGTGTCATTGCATGTGTGTTCTTCTCACAAACCACACATGGATCCACCGGTGTCGTTGCATGTCTGCTCTTCTCACAGAGCACACATGGATCCACCAGTGTCATTGCATGTGTGTTCTTCTCACAGACCATATTATGAACCACTCCCAGAGACATTGCATGTGTATTCTTCCCACAGACCACATATGGATCCACACATGGATCCACCGGTGTCGTTGCATGTCTTCTCTTCTCAGAGACCACACATGGATCCACTAGTGTCATTGCATGTGTGTTCTTCCCATGAATCACACATGGATCCACCAGAGTCATTGCATGTGTGTTCTTCTCACAAACCACACATGGATCTACCCAGTGTCATCGCATGTGTGTTCTTCCCATCAACCACACATGGATCCACCAGTGTCATTGCATGTCTGCTCGGTTCATGAACCACAACTAGAGTCCTTGGATGTGTGTTCTTCTCACGGACCACACATGGATCCAGTGTCACAGCTAGAGTCATTGGATGTGTGTTCTTCTAACAGACCACACATGGATCCAGTGTCATTGCATGTGTGTTCTTCCCAAAGACCACACATGGATCCACCAGAGCCATTGCATGTGTGATCTTCTCACAAACCATACCATAAACCACACCCAGTGTCATTGCATGTGTGTTCTTCCCAAAGACCAAATATGGATCCACCAGTGTCATTGCATGTCTCCTCTTTTCATGAACCACAGCTAGAGTCATTGGATGTGTGTTCTTCTCATAGACCTCACATGGATCCAGTGTCATTGCATGTGTATAATTCCCAAAGAAGACACATGGATCCACCAGTGTCATTGCATGTGTGTTCTTCTCACAAACCATATCATGAACCACACCCAGTGTCGTTGCATGTGTGTCCTTCTCACAGACCACACATGGATCCACCAGTGTCATTGCATGTGTGTTTTTCTCACAGACCATATCAAGAACCAAACCCAGTGTCATTGCATGTGTTTTTCTTCCCATGAACCACAGATGGATCCACAGTGTCATTGCATGTCTGCTCTTCCCACATACCACACATGGATCCACCAGTGTCATTGCATGTGTGTTCTTCACATGAACACCACATGGATCCACCAGTGTCATTGCATGTCTGCTCTTTTCATGAACCACAGCTAGACTCATTGGATGTGTGTTCTTCTCACACACCACATATCACCAGTGTCATTGCATGTGTGTTCTTCCCAAAGACCACACATGGATCCACTAGTGTCATTGCATCTATGTTCTTCTCACAAGCCACACATGGATCCACCGGTGTCGTTGCATGTCTGCTCGTCTCACAGAGCACACATGGATCCACCAGTGTCGTTGCATGTGTGTTCTTCCCACATACCACACATGGATCCACCGGTGTCGTTGCATGTGTGTTCTTCCCAAAGACCACACATGGATCCACTAGTGTCATTGCATGTGTGTTCTTCTCACATACCATATCATGAACCACACCCAGTGTCGTTGCATGTGTGTCCTTCTCAGACCACACATGGATCCACCAGTGTCATTGCATGTGTATTCTTCCCAAAGACCATATCATGAACCACACCCAGTGTCATTGCATGTGTGTTCTTCCCATGAACCACACATGGATCCACCGGTGTCATCGCATGTGTGCTCTTCCCACATACCACACATGGATCCACCAGTGTCATTGCATGTGTGTTCTTCCCATGAACCACACATGGATCCACCAGTTTCATTGCATGTCTGCTCTTTTCATGAACCACAACTAGAGTCATTGGATGTGTGTTCTTCTCACAGACCACACATGGATCCAGTGTCATTGCATGTGTGTTCTTCCCAAATACCACACATGGATCCACCAGTGTCATTGCATGTGTGTCTTCTCACAAACCACACATGGATCCACCGGTGTTGTTGCATGTCTGCTCTTCTCACAGAGCACACATGGATCCACCAGTGTCATTGCATGTGTGTTCTTCCCACAGACCACACATGGATCCACCGGTGTCCTTGCATGTCTACTCTTCTCACAGACCACACATGGATCCACTAGTGTCATTGCATGTGTGTTCTTCCCATGAATCACACATGGATCCACCAGAGTCATTGCATGTGTGTTCTTCTCACAAACCACACATGGATCTACCCAGTGTCATCGCATGTGTGTTCTTCCATGAACAACAGATGGATCCACCAGTTTTCATTGCATGTCTTCTCTTTTCATGACCACAGCTAGAGTCATTGGATGTGTGTTCTTCTCACAGACCATACATGGATCCTGTGTCATTGCATGTGTGTTCTTCCCAAAGACCACACATGGATCCACCAGAGCCATTGCATGTGGTTCTTCTCACAAACCATATCATGAACCACACCCAGTGTCATTGTATGTGTGTTTCTTCCCAAAGACCACACATGGATCCACCAGTGTCATTGCATGTCTGCTCTTTCATGAACCACATCTAGAGTCATTGGATGTGTGTTCTTCTCATAGACCTCACATGGAATCAGTGTCATTGCATGTGTGTAATTCCCAAAGACCACACATGGATCCAC